>CM057458.1:1355570000-1356946666 GCA_016271365.2 Neoceratodus forsteri
TGTGAAATGTTTAGTATTTACACCTGCTTTAAATACCTGAAAGTTAAATCAGAGGCAGTGAACCAATGGCACAAAGAACTCCTCAAGGAGAGCACACTGAAGAATAAGAAATAGCCATGTAATGCCACCAGCACTTCATCTGTGATGGCATAATGAGCATTTCTAAGGCAGTGTAGAGATGCATTTTTAGGAGGCAGGCCTATTTCACACTATTCAACTGTGAATATTGAAGAAAATATATTTGTGGAGCTAATATGAATGCATATTTAGAACATAATACTTTGCTAATTGTTCTTTTAGCTGTGGAATCTATTGAAAAGTATTTATTAGTTTAGTTTTCATACAGTACATGAAAAACGAAAAATCAGTTGACATGTGTAAGTGTAGTTTACAAATATGTTTCCAAAGAAACCAAATGTGGTGTGCATGTGGATTTATTTTGACTTTGTTTATGTTAAAATGTTAAACAGGGAAATTAAATACTGTTTCCTCATTTTGCACAATAGTGAATCTTATGTCTGTATGTGCACAAACATTTTTAGATTTAGTTATGAAAAACAAAAGATCTCAGCTTAGCATTACTTTTTTTTCTATAGTGCTCTTCTTGGTGGCAATAAGTATTACTTCAGATGCAACACAGACTTATTCTCTGTGTACTGGTGAAATGAAAAGGATACATATATGTTCAGCAAATACCTGCATGCAGAGCCTCAAATTTAGAATAATTCCTACAGTATCTTACCCTTAAAACTTGACAAGGCAAGCCATATGCAAAGGACAGAGGCTGCCTATTGAAGATGTTTTATCAAGTGGCTGACTGCATAATTAAAGAAAAACACAGAGGACCCCATAGCACTGTGCAGCACAAAGAATACAATACAACCTTGTGCAATTGTGAGATCTCAATAAGAGATGATGCCAGCACAGCACATACTTATTTTGTGCTGTGTTTAAACAGCTCCGGACTGAATATGGAATATGGGGAGCCCACTGGAGATAGCAGTGCTCAAATAGGATAGTGTCAGGGCTCCTTTGCACCATATTCGGCCCAAGCATGCTATTGACCCTTTGAGTAAGCAAGACATTAAGCTGCTATTAGCAAGCCCACTATGGGCTTATTATCATGCCACACAATACTTGTCCTCTATCAGGTAACAGGTTCCCTGGTATCTAGTGGACCACCTACCCCGATCACCTGGTGTCTATTATAGTAATCATTCTCTGGTGTCCAGTGGACCCCTCCCCACTCCCAGTTGCCTTTCTCTGTTATAGTAATCATTCCCTGATGTCCAGTGGATACCACTACCCTCAACTGCCCAGTCTCTGTTATACTAATCATTCCCTGCTGTCCAATGTGTCATACTACTAAGATTCATACTAAGGTCTGTATGGAGCTAGGAGGCTTGAGGCCCATAGTTGCTCCTGTAATATTAAGTATAGTAACAAATATTGACCCCTGTGAGAAAGAATATGGTTGTCAAGATGATGTTTGAACTCAGATTTAGTTTTACTCTCGATAACCTCAATAGGAAGTTTATTCCACATGTTTACTATTCTTTGTGTGAAGAACAATTTTAGACTAATGTGTATAAACTTTTCCCCAATGAGTTGAAAAGGGTGTCCTCTGGCGTTATACGTATTGTTTTTGAAATAGAAATCCAATTCTGCTAATAAATAGGGGTCTTAGATTAGATCAAACATAAAAAGGAGATCACCCCTGAGGTGGTGGGTTGATAGGGGCATAAGATTTCACAATCCAGTTTATTATATTCTCATTGATACTTATTTGATGTAGTTTAGTGACTAATGCCTAGTGAGGCATAACATTGAATGCCTTACTAAAATCAATATAAATTATATCAAATGGTGTCCGATGGTCTAACTGTAAGCTAACTTACTCATAAAAGCATGAGAGGTTGCTAAGGCATCCCCTTCCCATTTTAAACATGTGTTGTTCAGAATCTTCATTGTTAAGAACCAGGGTAATTAAATCCTTGATTGTACTTTCCAATAATTTGCAGACTGATGAAGTAAGGCTGATGGGCCTATAGTTCTCCCAATTATTTTTGGGCCCTTTTTTAAGTGTAGGTATAACATATGCAGTTTTCCAAATGGCATGGACAAGGTTAGTAGATAAACAACCTTCAAAAAGAAGTCTAAAGTGAGTACATCTGCAAGGAGATAAAGAAGATGGCCAGCAATATCATCAGGGCCAGGACACATTTTCCCTTTTAGGGTCAATAATTTTTTATGTAGTAAGACTTTTGATAGAATTATATGATTGTCCTTGATTGGAATTGTATTCTGGGCATTAGTCTGAGGTGGGTGAAAAATTTCACAGAACTTGGAATTAAGTATAGCAGCCATTTCTTTCAGTTAGTGCACCTGATGTTTGTTTAGTAATAATGGACCAACCTGGCAGATAGGTTTCGTTAAAGAGTTTACATATGAATAAAATAATTTACTATTTGTTTTGTTCACAGTATTTGTGAGCTTGTATTCCCATTTTGTTTTAGCTTTCTCTATTTTAAATTTACACTGTTTTTGAATTTTTATATAAGCTGCCCAATTATTAGGTGTTCGTGATTTTAGATGGGTGGCGTGTTTTTTTAATTTTCTTCTTCAAAAGCCTACGTAAGGACTCATCCAACCATTTGGAGCTGTGTTTTTTAATATTATTTTTATGTTGTGATGGGATATGGGTATCCCTAAGACTGGTTGTAGTTTCTTTTAAGATCTCCCGACTATCCTGAATCGACCTGCTAGAAAAATATAGCCCACAATCAATGGATTTCAACTTAGAGTTTAACATATGGAGGTCGGCTCTGTCATAAAGAAATATTTTAGTGGAACATGAACTGTAAGTATAATTTTTATATAGGGAAAATTGGATAGATATGATCTCTATTACCAATAGGATAAAGAAAAGCGACATTGTTAATGACTTACTGGTCATTGTGTAGCACTAGGTCCAAAGTCTTTTCCCCCTGGTAGGTAGGCAAATACATTGTTTTAAGTTATGCTGTTGACAGGTGGATAAAAAATTTTTTGGCACACCCAGAAGTAGCCGTAGAATTATTACACGAAATCTCCCCAAGATTAAAATCGCCCATGCAAATGATATTAACCATGTCACTAGCTAGCTCAATTTCCCCTTGGAATCATTACAGAAAATCTCTCCAAGATTAAAATCGCCCATGCAAATGATATTAACCATGTCACTAGCTAGCTCAATTTCTTTATGGATGTTGTCCAAGTTCTGAGATGCCGAGTTTGGAGGGCAGTAACAGATACATAATATTATGTGGTCAGAGTCATTCAGTAGCAGTTTAATCCATATAGATTCTGTAGCATTATCATGGGTTTTTATTTTGTCTGAGATCTCAATAGTTCTTTGTTGCCATTCACAAAATTGAAACCCACCCCTTTCTTGAGACTGTATTGAGTTTGTATAGGATATAACCAGGTAGGATAGAGTCCTATGCCGCCTTATCATCTACCCACATTTCAGTAATTGCAATAATGTCCATTTTTTCTTGGCTTTTGTTTATTTTTAGTTCATCAAGTTTATTGTTCAGGCACCTGGCATTAAAATAAAGAAAGTTTAACTGGTTATTAATACATACAGCCTTGTTAGTACTAACATTGGCCCCTGTGCACTATTGGGGTGGAGGTACATGGAATCAGCATGTACCCCACCTGCGAAGCTGTGCACCCGCAGACAGGTGCACACCAGCCAGTATTCATTACCAGCCACCACCTGTATGTGGCCCCGTCTCCCCGGTGTACAGGACTCTGCAGGGTGGCTGGCGGCCGGGAAGCGGACCTGGACGGGAATCCAATTGGATGCCCGGACCGGGACATAGAGTGGATCCCCTATATAGTGGAGCACATGTTGGCAGCATGCTCCATGGAAGACATACAGCCAGCAGCCGTGGAGGTGAGAAGAGGGCAAAGCTGCTGGCCCTTCCATAATGCAGTCCTGAAGTGGGTCACTGTGACTGGGTGGGGGGGTCTGTTGGTAGTGTGGGGGGCATTGTACCCCACCACATACCAGAGGGGACCGGTGGTGGGGGTTGCCAGTGATGCCATGTTGGGGGGCAGCATCCATGGGCCAGTGCCCCTGTGCCATGTGTGGGTATGGTGGGGGGTACCTGGCAGGGGCCATGCACTGATGTATGCTGGGTGGTGCTGGGCAGCCATAGTGAGGTCTAGCCACAGTGGTTCTGGAGGCAGTGGTCTGTCCACTCCATCTGGGCAGTGTCTAGTTGTGTGCATGGGGTGCATAGGGGGCTTATGGCAGGGTTCTTCCTGTCATAACCTACACCCATGTGGCCAGCACTAGGTGCCATTGTGTGTGGCGCAGAGTGCTGGCATGCCCCTAGCCCACTCCCCCGAGCAGTGAGGTCCACAGCCATGGAGAATTGGGTGCATTGTGTCTGCGCACCCCCCTTTATGCATCCAGCACAGGGGAGCACAGTGGTTACAGAGTGACTACACACCACAAATATGTGGCGCATAGCCACTCTGCCTGTTAGTGCATAGGGGCCAGTGTTAAGAGAGGCAGACATGTCCTGCCTCTTCTCCCAGCTTATTTAGTTTAAACATTGATTGATGGTGGCTACAATATGTTTATCCAGTAGTAAACTTCCCTGTCTGCTCAAGTGTAACCCATTACCACAAAAAAGTTCAAATCTGTTTAAAAATGCCTTCCAGTGGGTGATGCAAGTAATATCTTGTTTGAGGCACCACTTCCTAAGCCACTCATTAAGATGTTTTATTTTCTGATTAATCTCTAAGGGGTCTCTAGGTATAGGATGAATTTCAGAAAATGTAATTTCACAGCCCAAGTCAACTAGTTTATTAGATAATGCCACAATGTCAAGTTTAATGTGTTGTGAACTGTGGACATGGCCTACCTAGACTTTAGCAAGGCATTTGACACAGTCCCACACAAAAGATTAATATACAAGTTAACTAGCCTGGGAGTGGGTCCCAAGATGACAGCCTGGGTAAAGAATTAGCTGGAGAATAGGACACAGAGAGTAATAGTAAATGGAGTCCACTCAGAAGAAAGGAGGGTTACTAGTGGGGTACCGCAGGGTTCAGTATTAGGACCGATCCTCTTCAATGTCTTTATAAGCGACATTGCAGAGGTACTGGAAGGAAAAGTATGTCTCTTTGCAGATGACACAAAGATCTGCAACAGAGTTGATGCACAGGGTGGGGTGGAAAGGATGAGAAGGGACTTGGCAAGGTTAGAGGAATGGTCAAATGTATGGCAGCTTGGATTTAATGCTGAGAAGTCAAAGGTAATGCGCCTGGGAAACAAAAACCCAGGGGAAGAGTACACAATGGGGGGTGAGATACTAACAGCAACAAAAATGGAAAGGGACCTGGGGGTAGTCATATCAGAGGTGGGCAAGCAATGTGAGAGGGCAGCAAGGAGGGCTGGGGGGATACTGGGATGCATAGGGAGAGGCATCACCAGTAGGAAACAGGAAGTTATTATCCCTCTGTAAAGACAGCTGGTGAGACCCCATCTGGAGTACTGTGTGCAGTTCTGGAGACCCAGTCTCCGCAAAGATATAGGCAGGATGGAAGCTGTCCAGAGGAGGGCAACTAAAATGGTGCAGGGTCTGCACCGGAAGACATATGAAGAGAGACAAAATGAGCTTAATATGTATAGCCTCGAGGAAAGGAGGGAGAGGGTGGACATGATAGAAACATTTAAGTACCTCAAGGGAATCAACAAAGTCCAAGAGGGTAGCATCTTTCAAAAAAAGAGGTGTACAAGAGGGCACAATTTGAAGATGGGGGGGTGGCTCAGAGGTAATTTAAGGAAGCATTTTTTCACAGAGAGGGTTGTGGAGGCATGGAACTGCCTTCCAGAGGAGGTTGTGGAGTCAAAATCAGTGGTGGAATTCAAGCATGCATGGGACAGTCATAAGGCCTTTCTAGGGGGTGGGGGTAGGAAGAAGTAGGCTGCAGGTTAACTAGGATCTGCAGCTTATCCAGTAGGTAGGGAAATGGGCAGACTGGGTGGGCCAAGTGGTCCTTATCTGCCATCAAATTCTATGTTTCTATGTTTCTAGTACTGACTAAGTCATCGTGTGTAATATTATTTGCTTCCACGTGTACAATTATTAGTGGGGTAACCCCTTTGTCATAGAGGATATTATTTGTCATGGCAGTGATGTCTGTGATTTTAGCTCCATGAAAGCTAGAGCACATGCAGTTAGCTTTGTCCTGATCGCAAATGGCTCTATCTATGTGTTTAATAATAGAGTCTCCAATGACGGAGATTTCTTTAGAACAAAGGGGGGGGGGACGAGCTGGCTGGCTCTGGGGAGACTTCTTTGTAGTCTACCATAGAATTACTGCCAGGTGCTGTAGTTTCTGGAATATTTACTAGGGGGATAAGGTTATCATTACTGGGGGTATTCCACATCAATACATCAACAGTGTTGATGTCAACACCACTGACAGTGACGGGAACAATGCCGACAGTCGGCATTGTTCAGAACAGGAGAGAAAGGGTTTATCTGTGGGGGGCTATGCCCCCCCGCAATCCCCCATCTCTAAATACTAACATACTAACATGCCAGCAGAATAGGCCTAACGGTCTTTCGTGTCTGCTCGTTTGGTCAGCCCCCACCCTGGGTGCTGACCTTGCTGTCCCCCTCGCCTTCTCTGGCTTCTCCCTTCCCAGTTCCGGATATTTTTGCTGCACTGGATTTTGCTTCCAGAACCCTTCCCCTTACCTGTCCCACCCCTCTTGAACCTCCACTGTCTCTGCCTCCACCTGCCCCTATGCAGTGCATTCCATGGCTCCACCACCCTCTCAGTGAAGTAGCACCTCCTCCTTTCTCCCCTGAATCTTCCCCCCTCCAGCTTCCACCCATGCCCTCTAGTGGCCCCCTCCTCCTTCCTTTGAAGCACCCTGACTGTTCCTCCCCATTTACCCTCTTCATGTTCCTGAAGACCTCTATCATGTCCCCCCGGTCCCTTCTCTCTTCCAAATAACCAACTCCGAGTCGGAGTTGGTTCCGGGTTGGGGGTGCAACACTGGGAATTGCTGCATCAGCAGACAGTGGACCACCATAGCGAACAATCTCAACCTTGTGAGATTTGTCACAGTGGTGGTGTTTGCTGTAAAAAAGCTGATGTGGTGGAGTGCTGCCTACAAGGGGATGGGTTAATAATAGTACATGATTCTCTTGTGACAGAGGCTGTAACACTTGACTCACTAACCACAATACCCAGTTTAGCTAATGGACCTGAAACAAGGGGGATATCCAAAAGGGTAGTAGAGCCAGTCCCCTAGGTATGGGGACAACCACCTGAGTGTTCATGTTAGAGTATGAGGGGCTACTGCAGATTCCAGTGTTGGTGGAGGTACTAGGGAGGAGGTCGGGGAGGCCTGTACTTAACAGAACAGACTGGGAAGTATCTAATGGATCAAATCTGTTGTAAGTGGGTAGGTTGCAAATGCTAGCCTTACATCCCTTTTTAAACAACCTCCTGCTTTGAACCTCGTACCAATGGTCATCTGAACCTTCATTAGTGTCATCATCTCTTTCACATTTTTTATTGCAAGTATCTAAGGGTGCTGCAATAATGCTAGCTCCAGTAATGTCAGGTAATGAAACCAGGGGATCTTTAGCATTACAGGGCTCCTGGTTGACAGAAGATTTGAATGGATTAACAATCCTAGTCTGGCATTCTGCCAGTGGTAGAGGGGCAGATACACCAGGGGGAGTTTAAGGTATTAAATCTGGATGCCATATCTCTTTGGCTCTGTTCTAGTAACACTAGCCTAGTATTAAACAATGAGACCTCCTTCAACATCTGTTTATTTTGGATACATTTATCACATATGAAGGTCTGTTTAGACAGTGGCCAAGAGGAAATTGAAAATATGAGGGATTCAAAGCATTGGCTCCCTGCCTTTCCCTCTAGGGTCATTATTGTGGCTGCCGTTTGCAGAGAATTTGTGGAAGTAAAGCTAAAGCACAAATCAGGCCCAGGACTATACTTGCAACACTGTAACACAGTATACTAATTCTCTTGACAAAACAGCAATGTATTTCATTGGCAACACGCTATAGAGTAAGCACAGAGAAACACGTGTTCTGTTAGATTATCCCCCCTGCAGAAAGTAATCTCTACAGGAGACACTTAGCAGCTCAGGTAGGTACCTTTGGTTGGAGAGAAACCATGCTTGATCAACAAAGGCCTACCTTGAGATGAAAGGAATGTATGCCCACTGCCACATCTCCCACATCAAATATGCCTAACACATGCAGAACATGCGTGTCTCTATGTGCTTCTCCGCATGCACCAAGCTCACCCTGCTCACAGCAGAGCATGCTTAAATAGTCTGTTGTGACCCAGAAGTAGTACCAGGGGTCACTCACGCATTGCGCTATGTGCTGTCTTCATTTTATGCAATCTAAAGTCCAAATGGGTGAAAACCTCTCATACAAGGTTCTGGCACGCCCAATTGAATATAGTGCCCAGTTAAAGCTGATAAGTAGTCTCCATTCTGGACTTGTAGTTCACTCACAAGCCCAAGTGAACTACAGCCCCTCTTCCTACTTCCTGTTAGGATGAGCAGAGTTCAAGTTGTACAAATTGCAGAGGAATAAATATGTTGTTTTGCACTGCAGTCACTGGTACACAAACAAGCAGCATTGGAAAGATCTCTACAGTCAGAGTCCTCTACCCCAATGTAAGTAAAATCACCCACTCACAGCAGGGCATGCTAAATTAGTCTGTGGTTACCCAGACATAGCACCTGGGGTCACCCGGGCCTTGTGCTATATGCTTTCTTCGTTTTATGCAAAATGAAGTTCAAACAGGTGAAAACCTCTCATATGTGGTTCTGGCATGCCTAATTGACTATAGTGCCCAGTTAAAACTGATAAATAACCCCCATTCTAGACTTGTCATTCACTCACATGCCCGAGTGAACTACAGCTCCTCTTCCTACTTCCTGTTAGGGTGAGTAGGGCTCAAAATACACAAATAGTAGAGGAATAACAATTTTGTTTTGCAGTATGGTTGCTGGTACACAAACAAACAGCTTTGCAAGGACCTCTGCAGTCAGAGTCATCTACCTTAATGCAAGTAAAATTTCAATGGAACCCCAACCCTCCAATCTCCCAATTTCAGTTATAGTAATAGCTCACTGGCATCTAGTGCCCCCCCAGCCAAATGCCCAGTCTCTGTTATAGTAATTATTCCCTGGTGTCAATTGCACTCCACCCCCACCTCATTGCCTGGTTTCTGTGATAGCACTCATTCCCTGTTGCCTAGTGGAACCCCCACTCCTGAATCAATTGGACTGTATTACAGCAATCATTCCCATGTAGTCTAATGGACCCCTATCCCTGACTGTTGCTAACCCCCTACCTTCCACATCTACTCCAGATTCACTGCCCCACAACCCCCTGATCCTGACACTAGTCATTACTGATGGTGATTGTCACAGCCCTTTACTCACCTCTTTGGATGGCTGTTGTCTGACTGTCAGTGAGCATGATAGTGAGAACTGTAGAAAGCTGTACAGTATTCTTGATAATGTGAACTGACAGTCTGATATCAGCTGGTTGAGAAGAGGAGTGAAGGACTGTGTTGGTCACTGTCAATATCAATATTGACTATGTCAGAGTTAAGAGGAGGATGTGGAGCACTGAGTCCTAAGTGTGTGGGAGTTGGGGACCATTTGGGGGGTGTGGGGAACACTAGACTACGAGGAAGCAATTGCTATAACAGAAGTTGAACAATTTTGGGGTGAGGTTACCAAGACACCAGGAAATGATTACTATAACAAGGAACCAGGTGATGTGTGATGGGGAGCTCCACTAGATGCCATGGAATGATTACTGCAACAGAGACTGGGAATTTTTTTGTGGAAGAGGGGTTACTAGACACCTGGGAATGATAACAATAACAGAGTCTGGGTGATCAGTGTGTGGGGGTGGGAGTACAGCCCATAGAGCCAGTCTAAGTGCAGGGTTTTGGCAGCATTAAACAATGCTGCAGTGTTAGCTGTTTAGAGCTGCCAGAACCTTTAAATGTACCACTGTGTCCTTTATGATTGAGGGATCCCTCATGTGCACAGATGCAGCAGTATATTCTATGAAGTAGCACTGTCAGGATAGTGTGGCACACTGCGGGCCACTGAATATGGCCCTCCCAATTGCTGGTGTTATTCATGGTGCTAACCCAGTTAGTGCCTCACTAACCATTTGAATATGGAGGCCCCACAGTATTATAAACAGTTGCTTCACATCACCTGAACATTGATTAAAATCACATCTAATAGGCTTTGTCTGAGCATTCTAGTCATGTCAGGGAATAATCACCCTACTGTCATGGGATCATTTTCCTTAAATAAGACACACAAAACATTTTTGGGTGTTTAATCAGTATATTTTATTTAAATAAAATCTTTACATCCTTTTTCTTTTACCACAGATACTTTACATTTACATAAAATTAACTCAAATTATCACATCACTTTTTCTGAAAACCATTTGCACTCAGATGCATACTCAAGCCAGCTACTGGCCCTCTAGGTACAACCCCCCATGGTGCCAACATGTCTAGGTGCACACCCAGTCCGTGTTGATCTTTTTCTGGACCTGTTCACTCTGATCCCGTTTCTTTATTCTGTGACTTTTTCCCCTTCCCCTCCACACCCTTTTTCTCTTTCTTCCAATTTGTATTTTGACAATCCAACCACTCCCGGCCACTCACTGCTGTCCACCTTCAGCAGTCCTCTATGACCACCTATTCCACCTTTCTCCCCCTCCACTGCCTACCTACCTACTGGGTGGGTGGGAGGGAGGGAGGTAACTCATCTAGCAAAGAAGAATGGAGAGCCTCCTTTCACTCTCCTTTTTAAACCCCTTCCTTTTGAAGGGCTTACCTTACCACCAAATCCCTATCCTTCCCTTGGTGCTATGTCAAGATTGCACAGTCAGAAACAACGAGGACAATAACCACATAGTCAGTACAAAACCATGCAGCCCAAAACCATACTAGATTAGATAAAATAAATCCCAAACTGTGCAGCGCTGTTATGGCCACGCATTTTTTGACCACATGTATTTGCTGTTGTGGTTTTGACCTTCCATCATCCCCCTGCCCCCTTCTGTGTTGACCTTCCTCCCAAGCTTGTTCATTAGTACTTAATCCCCCTCTACTCCTCCCCATCTCCCTTTCTTTTACTTGACTGACACCAAAGTCGGGTGACCCCTGACAACAGAGACTGCCATTCTTACCGGCAGCTCTTTTTGTCATGGAATCCCCTTCCTTAAATAAGACACATACAACATTTGTTAGTGCTCAGCCAGCATATTTTTAAAAACAAAACATTTGCATCCTTTTTTTTTACCACAGATACTTTCTATTTTACATAAAATTGACTCAAATTATCACATCACTTTTTCTTATAATCATTTGCACTTGAATGCATACCAGAGCCAACTATCGGCATTCTGGGTGTAAACCCCCAAGGCACCAGCATGTCTAGGTGCACACCCAGTCTGTGTTCCTCTTTTCCTTGCCCAGTACCCCATGGTCCACTGTTTCTTTATTCTGTGACCTTTCTTCCCCCCTCCTCCCTTTTTTCTTTTTCTTCCATTTATCCCATCTCCAGCTACTATAATGGAAGATGGGCCTCCCCTGCATGCATTACCCTGTCCCATTCTTCCAGAACCCATACCAGCTGTAAATTGAATAGGTCTAGTCCTGTATCAGTCACATGTACACTATCTGGCCAATACAGCCCCGCACACTCCTGAGAAATATTTTGATGTGTGATAATCATGCTTCCTACTTCCCTGACCATGACAGACACTTTTCTATTCAATCTATTCCTAGCTCCTTCAATGGCCTTCACATCCCTTTCCTGTCGCCACACCCTCTTTGGCACTATCTCAGACCATCTGATTATAACTTCAAGCCACTAATTCTTAATTTGGTCCAAATCCCCTTTAATCTCCCACATAATATCCACCAAAGGCCTTTTCCCCATGTCATTGCCCCTTAAATGAGTAATCGACATGTTTGGTTTAGGAAGCTTTTTTTTTAACCTCTATTCATGCTCCCTCCTACCACCAGCACACTGACGTATCAGAAGTCACCAAGGCATCCCCACAGCTGTTGTCCCCTCCTTATCTAGAACCCAGTAACCAAAGTTGTCACCCATGTAACTGTGGCTATACCCTCCAGGCGGGGATGAGGTAGGGCACAAGCCTTTGAAATTCTGTAGTTTTGTCGGGACACCAAGGCTTGGGTCAAGCAGGGGAGCTCTGGATCGGTGCCAGGCACTTTGTCTTCCTGGTGTGCTGGGTCTATTTTCCAGTTTTTCTGCTGGAGGCATTATGTGCGCTGCGGTGTTAAGGTGCAAATGTCAATGTCCATCATGTCTCTCCCCCAGATCTGGAATTAGTACTAGTGGTACCACTGGCTTCTACAAGAGCCAGTCAAGCACTGAGCCTTGTCTCCATCTCCCCCCTGGAGAAGTCAAACTGTCCCATGGATGCTCAAGCCTTCTCCTACCAGCTGTCCCTCCGACTCTCTAAGCTAATTCTCGAACCTGGGATCACTGACATCACAAGCAGTAGTGCTACCACTGCGCTGGCAGGCCAACTAGGCTTAGGAAGCTTCACTTTCAAGACCTTTAGTAATGGCAACAGCTGGGATCAGTGCATGCTCAGAATCCCCTTCCAATGCACTTTTGCTGATCCCAAAATCAATTGCAGTTGTGTCCCCCCTGGGCCTCACTGCTGCTCTTCTCTGCCTAACAAATAAATGAGAGCTCTCTTAAGTTGAACTTCCCACCTGCTTAACCATTGCTGCTGACTCACACTTGGCAGTCATCTCCGAAGCTGCCCAATCCTAAATGAATGGGATGAGAACCCTGCCACATCCTCATCTAGAAATTCTAGTCCTTTCTTCAAAACTGCAACTAGCTGGTAAACGGTGACTGGGTCCGCATTACCATGAGTGAACAGTGACCCACCCACCAGTGGTCTGACTGCCCTGAATCCCCACATGGCCTGCACTGGGCACACCTGTCCTCACCCTATTTCTTTATTATCACCATTACCTCATTCCCTGTCTTCAACCTATTCAGCCACAGCTCCACCCTGTCCTCAAGCCAGTAAACATCCTTCCAAAGCAGCTGCCTGTCCTCCTTTTCTTGCCTTGGGCCACCACCTTACTAATCAGAAGCACACTGTAAAACATTACCCAAAAGACTGTTATTTGTTTATATTTTTTCCTGATTTTTTAACCTTATTATTTTTCCCTGCCCCTAGTCTCATCCACAAGTGCACTTGCAGAGGCAAGCATGCACCGTGGTGCTGAGATGTTCTCCATCTGTTTGCCACCCACCTGGCTGCACTGCCCTTGGACCTCCACCTGGGGGTACTGGAACTATGGTGGGTGACAGGGTTCCTCTCTGGGAGAGGAGGGCTGCCTTTCATCTGCTCAATCCTGCTTCCTCTCCCCGGTTGCCTCCTGATGACTCTGGCTTGTTCCCAAACCCAGGTCACCAGTGTGATGCCAGGTAAGGTGTCCAGTGCCTCATCCCTCAGTGTCCCAGAGACAGCTTACCAAAAAGGCTGTTGAAAACAGACATGCCACATAGTGGGAATGACAGATGGTTCCCAACACCCCCACTAGCCTGCAAGCAGAAGCTCTGAAAATTGGGAGTCTAACTTCCTTACTCTTCCCTTTTATCTTCTTCCAGCCTTGCATCATCCTCCTGACCACCAGAGCTTTACAAGGTTCTCCCCATCAACTCAATCTGTACACCAGCCTTAATGCTGCTAGATTAATCCCCTTAGTAGCATGGGCTATCCTCTCCTACCACCTCTGGACAATGAATCTCATTACATGTCCCTCTGTCACTGGCTTACTTACCTCTATACCAGCCTGCTCTCTGAAAGTTTGAAATACACACCAAGATCCCTCATTTGCCCTCAGCATCTCTGCAGACCAAGTGCTTCTGAACAGCGGCTAGGCTCTTTCCAATGAATCTCACACAAGTCACGTGGGGCCACCATTCTCTTGGCATCTGCCCTGTTGTGATGACCCAGAACTTGAACAACTGAAAACAGGAAAGGCTATCATCCACAGCATTCTTGACCCCTTCTATGTGCCTAGCTCAAAGTGAGATGTTCAGCCTCTGCCACTACAAATAATAGCAGCTTCAGCACTCTCATAACAGTATCTATTGTGCCTATTTGCCTGTTCAAAACCCCCACTAGCACCTTGTTGTCATGCCAGAATACCACATTCTGATTCCTCAGGTGCTCCCCCCAAACAACTGCTGCTACCTATATTGGGAAGATCTCCAAGAGTGTAATGTCCACATCAGCCCCCCCTTTTTCTACTCCTCAGGCCATTTTTCTGACATCCACCTTCCCCTATAATAGGACCCCATCCCATGGGCCCCAGCTGCATCCATATAAAGCTCCAACTCTGTAATGAATACCCATTTGTCTTGCCAAAACATGACCCCATTATACTTTTGCAAAAACTCCTATCATACTGCCAAATCCTCCCTCATGCCCCTGGTTATGTCTGCCCAATGGCAGGGCCTCCATGCCCATCTTGTCAACTGTGCAAATGTACACATGAATGCCCTGCCTGGAGCCTCTGTCCTGCATGCAAAATTCAAGCACCCCAATAGCTGCTGCATTACCAACAGTGACACCCCTTCCCTTGCCTCCCAGCTGTCCTACTAGCTCCCACAGCCTCTGGACTTTCCCCTATGGCAGCTTATTTTTTTTATCACATCTCTGTTTCACCCTCGAAGAGCAGATCTCCATGATCCCCTGGTCACTGACAACTGCCCCCCCCCGGGCCCGATGTGGCACTCCCTCAAAGCTGGCTATTATCACTCATGCCACTCTGAATGCAGGATCCTCTCAGGTAGCAGGAGGCACCAGATGTGGCCATCAGCTGCCAAGATTGTGCCCCACCACTTTTGGCCTGGTTTTCCTTACCCCAGAGAGCTGGACATGCAATGGCGTGCAAGCATATATGTGCTGACGCCCACTGTGCTCTCCCTCGCACTACTGCTCACTGCTGTAGTGCTACTGGCCTCTGTCAGTCACTGCTACAGTGTGCTGCAGTACCCTAGCCCTTCCCAGAGGATGGAGAGCAGTTGTAGGACACTTGATCCTTCCTCTCCCCTACCAACCCTTGCAGCCTGAGTCTGTTCCCAAATCCACATCGCCTGAGTGGCACAAGGTGTGGCATCCAGCTCATCAACCCCTCAGCATCACTGGGCTGGCCTCCCCTCTGGCAGCCTAAACAGCCACCTCTCCGTATTCACCTCTATACCCAGAAAGTCTAACCTGAGGAATGGAACATCCATTGTCCCCTTTACTAATGGAACTCCCAGGCTGTTACACATTACTTTACAAATCAAGGGAGGATGGGGTGGTACCTGAGGACTGGAGGAGGGCAGATGTGATTCCTCTTCACAAAAGTGGGAGCAGGACAGAGGCAGGAAACTACAGACCAGTTAGTTTGACCTCAGTGGTATGGAAAATGATGGAATCACTTCTGAAGGAAAGAATTGTTGAATACTTAGAGGCCGGTGGGGTACAGGACCCAAGGCACATGGATTCATGATGGGAAAGTCATGTCAGACAAATCTAATAGATTTCTTTGACTGGGTGACCAAAGTAGTAGACCAGGGAGGGGCTGTGGACATGACCTATCTAGATTTTAGCAAGGCATTTGATACAGTCCCACACAAAAGATTAATACACAAGTTAGCCAGCTTGGAGTTGGTCCCAAGGCGGTAGCCTGGATAAAAAATTGGCTAGACAACAGGATGAAAAAGGGTAGTAGTAAACAGAATCCACAGTGAAGAAAGGAGGATTACTAGCAGGGTGCTGCAGGGTTCATTACTGGGACCGGTCCTTTTTAATGTCTTTTTAAGTTACATTGCAGAGGAACTGGAAGGAAAAATATGTCTCTTTGCAGACGATGCAAAGATCTGCAACAGGGTTGATATACAAGATGGAGTGGAAAGGATGAGAAGGGATTTGGCAAGGTTGGAGGAATGGTCAAATGTATGGCAGCTTAGATTTAATGCAAAGAAGTGCAAGGTAATGCACCTGGGAAACAAAAACCAGGGAAGAGTTCACAATGGGGGTGAGATACTGACAACGGTAAGGTGGAAAGGGACCTGGGGTAATATATCAGATGACCTAAAGGTGGGCAAGCAATGTGAGAAGGCAGTAAGGAAGGCTGGGGGGATACTAGGATGCAAAGGGAGAGGCATCAATAGTAGAAAACAGTAAGTTGTTATCCCTCTGTACAGACAGTTGGTGAGACCCCATCTGGAGTACTGTGTACAGTTTTGGAGACCCCATCTCCGCAAAGACATATACAGAGTGGACGCTGTCCAGAGGAGGGAATCCAAAATGGTACAGGTTTAGCACTAGAAGACATATGAAGAAAGACTAAAGGAGCTTAATATGTATACCCTTGAGGAAAGAAAGGAGAGAGGGGACATTATAGAAACTTTCAAGTACCTCAAGGGAATCAACAAAGTCCAAGAAGGTAGCAACTTACAGAAAAAGAGATGTGCAAGAACAAAGGGGCACATTTTGAAGATAGAGGGGGGACGGCTCAGAGGTAATGTGAGGAAGTATTTTTTCACGGAGAGGGTTGTGGATGCATGCAACAGCCTCCCTGAGGAGGTTGTGGAGTAAAGAACAGTGGGGGAATTCAAGAATGCATGGGACAGATATAAGGCAGTCCTAGTGGGAGGGGTAGGAGGAAGTAAACTGTTGATTAACCAGGATCTGCAGCTTATCTGGTAGGTAGGAAAATGGGCAGACTAGGTGGGCCAAGCTGTCCTTATCTGCAGTCAAATTCTATGTTTCTATGTTTCCTGAAACCATTACAACATCTCTGCCATCCCCCCTTTTCCTTGTCCTATAAAAAAAAGGGTGGTCAGTGATGTGGGTGAAAATGATAAAGGCGGCACTGGGAATCACGCTACAAAAGGTGTGAACCTGGAATGGCTACAAATGTTTTACCCCTTTCCTAAGGTGATATGACCTCAGAGTTAGTTATATAAGTAAGGGGTGTGCAGGTGGCAAAGACCCCCACAACTGGGGCAAAGCACCCTGGAAAGGAAAAGTTGGTGTTCCGATTTTTCCCTTTGTGCCTTGCAATTCCGGGTTCACTCTTAAAGTTTAGCCCTTATCACATAACGCCAACAAAAAGTCATCAAAATAATGCACCACTGTCTTATACCCATATTGCTGTCCAAATGTCTACTGCATCCATGTGTTAAACATCTCGAAGGAAGTGCACACCACCATATAACCCATTGGCATTGTATAGCAAAAGTAATATCCCCTCCTGAATTTAAAACCCAATAGCTCTCAATCCTCTGGCCATACCAGGAGAAACCTGAATGATGACTCAATGTCAGTCTTTGCCAACCATGCCCCTTCCTCTGTCCTGAGTAACTGAGCCACTTGATCCAGTGTCGCGTATGACACTCCACTCTGCTCTTCGCTGACAAAGTCATTAACTGATTTCCCCGCAGAAGAGGACAGATGGTGGATCATACGGTATTCTCTGGGCTGTTTCTTCATCACCAGCCACAAGGATGATACCCTAATGTTTGGGAAAGGCGGCACAGCGAACAGGCCCTCAACCCTGCCTGCATCTACCGCCTTCCTTATCTTTTCTTCCACTACCATCTCCTTCCCGTTTACAAATTTGAGATTCTGTGCAAGCATTGCTCTTCTTGGTCCTTCATACTGTAAACTAATCCCCTCCATAAATACCTCTGTCAGCATCCTTGCTGCCATTTTATTTGAGAACCCTTCCAACCATTCCCCCAGTACATCCTTGTTAATCAGAATCCTTGCCAACCCACCCTCTCCCCCACTTTCCAATGCCCCTCATTTTCCTCCATTACCCAGCCCGAATCCCCCATGAAGCCAAATCCTGTACCTCATCCTATCCAACCCCACCCTCCTCCCTTTGGGTTCCAATCCTCCCCCCAAAAGGGCTGGCCACACAAGGGTTGTCCCACCAACCTGTCCCCCATCCCTGCATCATGATACTGGACGTGGCCCTATAAATTTGGAACATGTGCATTGCACCCTATTGTAACCCTAACAAAACTTCAGCTGGCTTCCCCTCCACCCCTTCCCCCTTTCCCTGAAGTCTGCACTGCCATCATCTCAAACAATATGTCTTGATGCCTAGTATCCCAAAGAACATCCCCAAGGGATGCTGTCCTCTGCTGAAACTTCTGATCATACTGCAACCAGCCATAAATTCCCCTCATCATGCATGCATTGTGCACTATCAGCAAATATGCTAACAAAAGGTTGACTAGCTCTGGTTGCTTCTGCAGCAAAATGACAAAAAAATAAGTACACCCCATTAGCCATGCCTCCACGGTCTTTCCCTTGAAACTCTTCTCCTCCTGGTTTCTCCCCAGTATAGCTAAAGCTGCTGCCATTTCTGTCTTACCTATTCTCTCCTTCTTCATGTACTTTTTTGCCACCTCTTTGACCACCAGTGCAAAGATATCAACATACTCTACTTACTCCCTTCTCCATATCTCTTCCTTGAGTGCCATTGGCAAGTGATTTCCTAGTGTAACCCACAGGGTTCCATCATATCTGCTTTTCCACCACACTTTCTTTCTGACCTTCCTTCTTGCCCCTTTTCCTGCTCCTCACCCCATTTTCTTTGAATTCCTGCAACACTTTCTGCAGTTCCCCTAAACCCTTCTCCCCTGCTGCCCCAATGATCTCTTTTACATAATCTCTTAAACTTCGACTGTAGTGTGAGATCAGCAGTGTCTTTCTTACTCTGTGCCCCACTGGCTCTCTTGCCCCCTTTTTCAGGTGTCCTGCTCTTCATGCTTCCACCATCTGTTCCTGGCAATTTCCTCTTTCTTGTTTTCTTTTCTGATTCCTCATTTTCCTTGGCTGCCTGCAGCTTCACCTGTACTTTTCTCATCATTGTTATCACCTGTTGCACTGCATCTTCTTTCAGGCTTTCTGTCTGCTTTCTCGTAGCCATGCCTACCAACTCAAACAAGATACAATGACATGCTGTGAGTCCCATTTGTTATTTTTTGCATTGCCACTCCCCTTCCATATCTTGGACTAACATGAAACACTCTGCCCCCCCAAGCAAATGCTCCTTCCCCCTTCTGCAATATATGCTGTCATTGGGAATCACACCTTTAACTCTTTGCTTGCAAGACAAAGACAAATCCAATGAGCCACCCAAGGCCTTTTAACTGCTGGATTTACATTTAAACTGCATACTCCCTTCAGTAGATTTATGCCGTATATCCTTGCTGCAGTGATGGAACAACAGTGAAAACCATTACAGCGACAGAATCGGCTGTTTACTGTAACGCTCCACTGTTGTTCCAACACTGCTGTCTCCAGAGTGTTCATCCCCTCCATGAAACAACTCAGACTCGGATATGGTAGTCAATAGTACAGGGCGTGTGGGGGGCGTACACTATTCAGTATGGCTCTCTGTGACAGTTCAGTTGGTACCAGTCACAGAGGTATACAGAGGGTTGGTCAGTGCCAGTTCTGTCATGGCATGTGGGGAAAGTGGGGTGGGGGCCACTGCATGCTGCATTGGGGGAGTGGGGGGCCTCTCAACCACCAATGAATGGGGCACGGCTGTTATGTCGATCAGAGAGAAACATTGGGGTTGGGTGGGGGGATTCCTGTGTCTGAATTAAATGTGAGTTTGTGCTTAAGTGGCAAACAGGGAAATTGGGTGACCATGAAGGGGGCACTGTTACAGAAATCAGCAAGGGTATGTGCTTAAGTGGTAAATGGGGAATTTGGGGGATCGTGAAGAGGGGGTACTGTTACACCAATCAACCGTGGTATGTGCTTAAGTGACAAATGGGGTAATCAGGGGATTGTGAAGGGGTACTGTTATAACAATCAATGGGAGTATGTGCTTAAGTGGCAAATGGGGAATTTGGGGGATCGTTAAGGGGGGTACTGTTACAGCAATCAACAGGGGTATGTGCTTAAATTCAAATGGGGATGTCTGGGATCCTGAAGGGGGGTACTAGACTATGGGCTGCATCCCTGAGGTGCACCATGCAGCATGTGATGCTGCTGTGTCCACACCCACCCACCTTCTTCCTTTGTCCAGGGTTACCACATGCTTTTCAGTGGCGGTATTTAGTGCTGTGCAACAGGTCAGTCTACCAATTGTAATGCAGTACTAATGCTTTGAATATCCCAGTGCACTGCTAAGCATGGCCCAATCCCTCTGTCAGTCCCCTGCATACATTATTTTTTAGTGCCGGGACTATCACATTGTGCCCGCTGCAATTTGCACTTTTGAATATTGCAGCTGGAGCTAACAGTTTGCGCCTGGTGCAATGCTTTGAATATCTGGCCCACACTATTTTAATCACTTCTGAACAATCTCAACTGACTGCAGTGAAACCATTTCTCCATTTTATTTTCTGTTGGTGACTCTCACCACAGACAGAGATTGACTGCATTTTCCATTTTATTTATGCTGCAGACGATGTTCAGCAGTGCCATAGGATCTGACTATATCTCTGTTTTTTCTGACACTGGGCAACAAACAAATGCACTTGTATGCAACATATTTGTCTGCTTGTATGAAACACATCAAAGTAAAGCTAGTGCCTTTATCTGACATGTCCTAAACTTAGTAAATGTGTGCAGTTTATACTTAAAGAAACATTTATTTTAATATCAAGAAAACCAAAATAAAGATCAGCAATGTGAAACAAAAGCCATTATCAATGCAGCTTGTAAAACATGTAATTTACACAATTTGTAGTACCCAAACAGCATCAAGCTTCCTGATACCTTAACCTTAATTGCATATTGATCCTCATCTATTGGGTATTCTTAAAATGTTACACTATAATACTACAGCAAGGATACATTATACCAGGCATGGAGTTCTAACTAACCAGATAAATATTTTAAAAGGTGTGAAACAAGGATGTTTGTTGGCACCAACTCTATTTAATCTATACATCGAAATCTTAATAAATAGATTAAAGGATATTGATACCTTTGTGCCCTAGGTAGATAATGAAGAAATAAAGTTGTTGTTGTATGCAGACAATGGTATACTTCTATCAAGAACCCCATTAGGTTTGAAAAGAGGAATTATTAATATAATGTCAACTTTAAAAGAGTTGGATTTGGAATTAAATGTAGGGAAGACTAACATTATGATAATGGGTAGAATGAATGATAAGAGAAAATTCTGGAATATAAATGGTATTAACCTTGAAGTAGTACAGACATATAAATACCTTGGGGTTATAGTTGATAGAAATCATTCCTGGTTTGCTCATGTGAGGGAAATTAAAAACAAATCTCATAAAACTACATGTGCTATTCTGGCATTTGCAAACAAGTTTGCAGGAAATAGTTTTAAATAATTTAAAACAACATTTGAGGCTAAAACAATATGCCAACTTCTGTATGGTGGGGAAATTTGGGGGCTCTATTTTGATAAATATGACAATATTGAGGTAGCACAGAATAGATTTCTTAAACTTATATTGAATCTGCCAAGGGACTGTCTTTCTGCTTTTCCGCGGTTAGAATCTGGTATGCTGTCATTAAATGTAAGATTAATAATAAGGGCAGTTAAGTTTTGGGGTAAGATCAAAGGCATGAATGAAGATAGGCTACCAAAACTATGTTGGAAAGATTTTACTAATCATTTACAATCAAATAATGTTAAAAATACTTGGTTCTCAAGACTGAATGAAAAATTGCAATGTATAGGGGTAGAGGGACTTGTATCGCTGTCTGCAGAATGTAATGCTGTACAATATATTGAAAGTGCTATGATGAGATTAAAAGATAATGCAATTACTAGGAATTTTTAGAAAATACGTGAAATTGATAAGTTTGGTTTATATTCATTAGTTCAACAATATTGGGGCATGGAGACTTATCTTATGATTTGTGAGAAGAATTTGCATAGACATATTTTATGTAAATTGAGATTGGACATGTTAGGTATAGATATTCTGAATATTAAACAAAGTTTTGTCCAAATCAAGAAGTGTAATTGTATAGATAAGTCTCTTCCTAGGATGTTCTAGGATGTTACACGCCATGTATAACTGTAAGAAATGGGAGAAAGAGAAAGGGAGATGGTTGATTCCTCTTTCTTTTGCTTTAAACCCAGGAGTTATTGATGGTCCCCATAAAGAATTGTTAAAATTAGAGAAATTGAATGTGATATTTGTCATTGCAAAATTGTTGTCAGTATGTGGAATCTAGAATAGTCATGCTTATGTATATGTGCAATAGATATAAATGTACTATTCTAAGTGTGGAATGTTATTAATTATGTGATTTTATACAATTGTGTGTGTGTCAATAAACTTGAAACTTGAAACTTGAACTCAATACCTTAATCATTCTTCAAGTAAACTACAGGTGTCTTACGGTAGATCACCTTCAGTGGTTTATTTTATTTCTATTATTATTATTATTTTTGTTAGGGCCAGAAAACATTTTCATAGCATTTGTATATGTAACAGGTACCATATTTTACTAATTATAACTTTGCCAGAAATACACAGTACCAAATCCAACAACCTTTTCTTTCATTTCAACTTCTCCTAGCAATGTATGGAACTTATTGCTTAGTTGTGGATGCATGTGGGGGTAGAAAGAGAAGAATCAGAAAAGAAGGTATAGCATACAAAACATGAAGACAAAGTCATTATTTTTTTATGTAGTTATTTAACCAGGAGTAGCACACTCAGCTGAAAGCTTTTTAACAGGAGCGACCTGTAGCTCAGGGAAGTTAAGTGACTTGCTCAGGGTCACACAGTATGCAAGTAGAAGCTGTGAGATTCAAACCCAGGTCTGGTCTGGTCTGCTGGATGTCACCAGATTTGCAGCTCAGAGCCTTAAACCACTGTGCTATACTGCCTCCCAAATGTTAGAGCTGGCATGCTGTAAGCTGAGGGTTCAGTTCTTAACATGTCATTGCTTAGCTTTTATACAGCTAATCTTTATCATTCAAACCTTGTCCTTGCAATCTTTTACACTTTTGTGCTACTCTACTAATTGTCTCTGGACTTGCTTTTATCTTCTATCTTACATGCATAACCTGCTGATTTAGCCAATGGGTTACAACCTCTGGAATCTCTGGAGGAGTTTTATTATCCATCCCTAATACTGTTATTTCACTCTTTCCACTTTCCTGCACATATTTGAACCTACCTTCTCCCTCATTAAACACAGGGTATAGACCTTGAGATTTAACCATCTTGTAAGGTGAAGGCTTTTCAATTACAGATTGGGACCCTCCGGTCCATTCTTCTTCTCCGTCCTCATATTTCAACTGCCCTGACTCATAATCAATCTTCTGGTGGAGGGTTGGAGTCTTCACGTCATCATAGGGTGAGGGAGTTGTGGCTACAGACATTATTTCAGCCTTCATTTTTTCTTTGAGCTCTTGCACCTGTCTGTTGCACTGGGTGTGGTTTATTTTTGTACTTCGCTTGAGATGTACCATCCTCCCACTCTGCTTCATGCAAACTGCTTTTAAATTGTCATTTTCTATCAAAAATCTATTTTTCATGCCTGAGTTTTTCTAACTCCTGCTGCAAGGTGTCGTCAGTACACTGGACAGCATCAAGCTGAGCTATAAGACTACACTGTGCCACAATAGCCTGTATTTCTTTGTGTTTTAGCTCCTCTATTTCTTTCTGCAGTTTACAATTAAGATCTGCTGTGGTTTTTCTTATACATTTGACTTCATCCTACAAAGTCAAAACAGTGGCATAAGACTGCAATTCTTTTTGTTTGGTGTCCTCTAATTGTTTATGTAACTCTAAACTGGTAGATTTATAAATCTGAGGCATGTTTATGTAACTCTACATTGGCAGATTTTAGACCTGAGGCTTGCTTTTTTATGTATTTAATTTTTTCTTCCAAACTAAGCAAAGTAGCATATAAGCCTTGCATACATTATCATTTTTTTCTGTTTCTTTTTAATTTTCTTGTCTAGTTCCACTTGGAACTGTTCTTTTAAATAACCCCAACTATCACTCCAATGCTTAGCGTCTTTACAAAACTCTTGACCTTTGTAGGCAATCACAAATTTTATAATGTTCTGTTCCATGTTATAGTAACCTGTCTACTTTTTGTCAAACCTTTACAATGTTCTCTTCCATGTTGCAATAACCTGTCTACCTTTTACCAGACCGGGTCTCATGATAGAAGACCTTCTGTGAGCTGCTGATTACAATGCAGCAACTCCCACTTTCACCACGTGTTAAGTTATGATCCTTTACCATGGAGTATTCTCTATCCTTATGTGGGGTTCCCTGTAGGAAAGTAACCAAAAATCAAAATATTAATTCTTAGCACCACTCCTGGCTGCTGGCTTGCCAAAATGTTGGATTTAGTGCTTGAGCCCGACACGTGATCCACTTATCTGGATTATCAGGAGGTTAAACAATACACCAAAAATCAAGATTTTAAATTCTAAGGATCAAGTTTATTCCTTAATCCAGGGGTATCTGACCTTTTCTTGGATGTGAGCTACTTTCACATGTCTTACAAAGACGTGAGCGACAACAGCACACGGCCCGTATCATACCAAAATGTTGCCATATTTTGAAGATATATAATAACAGTCATAGACAATATTCAGTAGTGAATAATGGTATTTATTAATTTTTTGTATTTTTAAAACATAGTTGTATTTTTAAAATAGTTCTTCAGAGCATTTACAGCAGTCTTCCTGTAATTCTCTTTCTTGATTATCTATATTGAGTGCAACATAGAAAGACAGAAAGCTTCCCCCATTTTCAAAAGAAGAGATACACATCCATCTCAAATGAGACAGAAAACCATTTTAATTCTTTAATATACCCAACTGTTTCTTTTTTTCAGTGACATACAGTCTGTATGCAAAAGCAGCTAATTTGCAAAGTGGCAATGACTGGTGCAAGACAGTGCTCTCAGTACTATTTCCTATCCAGTTACTGCTGCTGCTTACCTTCCCGCTGTGATATCAGTGTGTATAAAATGGAAATAAACTGGTTCAGTAGTAGTTATTGTTTGGGGCTGATGACATACAGAAGAAATAACTTGTGCAGCAGTATGAACATCAAAGGCTTTCTGGTAAATATTGCAGAACAATATCTAATGGAAAGTCCCAACCTGTATGCCAAAACAGCTGCTGCTTACCTTCCTTGTCAAAATAACTTGTGCAGCAGTATGAACATCAAAGGCATGGCCAGAGACAGTGATGCATAATTGACAGAATATCTAATTAAGTCTGTGCCTTCGGTGGGTTCTTATGAGCCACATCAAACTGCTTCATGAGCAACACATGTTGTTGTTGTAAAAGTTTATTCCTTGTAAATTTAGGAAAAGGATAACCCTTTGAGTGATTAGACTCATTTCAATGGGGTCCAGTACAAACCATAAAAATGTCAGTTTCATAAAGATAAAAGTTACACACAGTACATTAGAGAAATACATATTTCACAGAATATACTCTGTCACACTCATAGTATTATTTATCCATAAACAACGACATACATAACACATTTTAAAATTGCAAAGCCCAGTCGTATCCATCTTATATTTAAGAATGGCATAACAAATAGCCAATAGTCATGGCAATAAAAGTAATAATAAAGAGTGACAGTACAAAGTGTTTTCTTTTAACTAGGGACAATTGATTTAATAGACTTCTGATTTAACCATTTTTTGATATCATACCTACCATGGGGCAATTTTATTTGTTTTCAAATTATCTGGTAGCCTGTTCCAAAGTTTAGGCCCACTCACTGTTAATGCTGAATTTGCCTTTGTCGTTCTAGTTTTCGGAATTACCAATTCCAAATTTTGTGCTGATTGCAAACCTACTCTATGTGTGTCTATCTGAAACACGTCATCCAATTAAGATGGAGTCTTCTGTTTCAGATGTTGATGAACTAAGTGCAATACATGCAAATTTCCACACTCCATAAAGCTAGTCCAATTTAGGCACCATACTTTGTGTGCCGGTGCGCCAAACAAGGTACATCTAAAGCAAACCTTGCAAATCTATTCAAGGCTGTGTCCAACCTCTCCACTACAGTTTTTGATGCACCGACATATACCACATCCCCATAAGCAAACAACAGAATTATTTTGGAGTTAATTAAGTATACCTGAACTTTATTTGGTATACATTTTTTCATTCTGTACACAGCTCCTAATCTACTATGTAGTCTTTTAATCAAATTATCTGTATATGTAAATCCCATTTTAGATTTGTGTCTAACCGTATTCCCAAATATCTGTACAAATTCACCTGTGTTAATGTGTGTTTAGTCAACATTTTAATTTGAAGTAAATTTGTTGTAGTCATCTGCTTATTTTCAAAAAGCATAACTTGTGATTTTTTGTTATTTTTGTATCAAATTTCATGACTTGTAATACTCTTGTAAAGTGTCAAAATCCCCTTGAAGCGTTTCCTGAATTTCCTGAAGAGAAACATCTTCAGTATACACTATTACATCATCTGCATACAAGTGGTGCCTCACCCCTTTTATTAGGGCACCAGCACCATTTATATACAGATTAAACATGGCTCATGAGCTGCAGGTTGGACACTTGTACCTTAATCCTACTACAAAGTATAGAACTTAGGCAGCAGTCTGATTTGGTCTATTAAGTATTAGCTACTCACTTGTTAGCTAGAAGACCAAGATAAACAGGCATCTTCAATATTCTTCTTTTCTTGTTTCAGTCTCACCTACATAACAGAATGCATGGCCTTTTTTTCCTTAGCTAGTCTCACACCTTGAGTGGCCACCGGGTGTTTGGACCAATCATAATGTCCAGATAAAGTTTCTACCCAATTTGGTATATGTTTCTAATTTTAAGGATTATTGACTAATTCTGATTCATTGTCCTTGCCAGACATGTGAATAGCAGCTGATCACAGCATGTTCATACAGTTACACTGTTGAACACTAGATGGTAGTAGTTTTCCATTTTCCACAAAAGACTTATACTCTTGGCTTTGTATTGATATTCACTTAAGTAAACAGAAAATATTGATGTTAAACCTTAAAACATATAATATATCCTTATTTTAAATTTACAGTTTTTTTTCTGAATTTCAGGAGAAACATACAGGTTGTATTTACAAAGAGGCATATTTATAAAAAGGCAGATTAGAATTTGTTTGCAACTACAGTCTCTGACCATGAATTCTAGAGTTTTTAGGGAGAATCAATTTTAGCTTAAAAAAGAAATGTTGCAAGGACACAAACAACTTTAACCTATAAATGTACTTTTCAAGCAGACATTTTACTTAAAATGTATGCAGTTCACAGCATTTGATATAGCTTAATACTTGGGAAATGTATTTACAGCAAGATACAAGGAATTAAGTTGTAATATTTTTTTTTGCTCTTAACATGGAACCCTGAAGGACAGGTCGGTTTGATCCTGGGATCACTTAGCAATAGTTACTTATTTAAATGTTTGCTGTTTACATGACAGAAACAAAGGACAGAACACCTGTAATTAAATGTTTACATGAAGAGACAGACTCCACAATCTATAATTGAAAACAGTTTCAGTTGAAATTGTTTACAATGCACACTGGAGGGCATTGACTAGTGTTACCAAACCTGTTCTTGTTTTCAAGTACACAAGCTGGTCCGTGTGTAGAGCTTGATAGTTATAATACAGTTGGTCCTCCACCTGGATTTAACAGTTTTCTTTTAGTTTTTGATAAATACAATGGGCTGGATATTCAAACTGCGCCATTCAAAGGCGCACGTCCTTGCGCTGCGCAAAATAGATGCGCAGGGGTGTGTCCCGTGTGATATTCAAAGGGGTTACTGTTGGTCAACTCCTTTGAATATCGCCTCCCAACCATAGCCACTGTGCATGGCACAGTGGAACTTGTGCAAGCGCAAGTTGACAGAGTGGAGCAGTCAACTTGCGGTGGCGCAAGTACCATTGCGCCATGCACAAAATTACGATATTCAAAAGGTGACATGCAAATGGGTCCATAATACATGCAAGGCACAGGGGGGGGCATTTGCATGTCATTATAGCCCCATTTGCATGCCATTAGCATGTAGGTGCACTGATCCCCAAGGACTTGCGCCTGGCGCCCTGCCAGGCAGCAGCCGTCGGGGACCGACGCACCCTGCAGCCCGATCTCGGGCAGCAATGTGGCTCCCCCACCTCCTCCCGTACATCTCCCTGGTGGTCCAGTGGACCAAAATGCCCGATTGAGGGCAGAAAGTATACAGAATCCCCCCACATCCCATGTGCCCGATCGTGGGCAGAAAGAATACAGAACCCCCACATCCCATGTGCCCAATCGCGGGCAGAAGAATACAGAATCCCCCACATCCCATGTGCCCGTCATGAGCAGAAAGAATACAGAACCCCCACATCCCATGTGCCCGGTCAGCAGGCAGAAAGAATACAGAACCCCCCACATCCCATGTGACCCGATCACGGGCAGTAAGTAAGTGCCCCCAAAACATTCTCCCTGGTGTCTGTGTGTTTCCAGCCCGAGCCCCACCACCCGCTCCCCCAGGCAGCCGGCGGGTGGCAGCATCCACCCGCCTGCGCCCGCGCCACCCGACTGACCGGCCGGTGGGGCTGCCGCCCGTGGTGCAGAGCTAGAGCCAATGGGCGTACATCCCGCCACCGTGCAAACAGTCAGATTTGTGAATGAATGTCATTCACCGTTCTGGACTTTGTCAGCTGCAATAGAGCTACGCCGTGGCGCTCTGGCTCTACACCAACAAGCGTCCGATCAATCGTCAAGCGGGCGGCAAGGCAGGTGGCGGATGCTGCCGCCAGCACTGCCGAAGGCGGATGATGGAGTACATGAGTCAGGTGAAACCACACTAGACACCAGAAGATATTTTGAAGCCAATTACCTGCCACTAATCTAACACATGGGATGTGAAAAGTATACTACTCTGCCAAGATCATTTCCAGTCCACTGACCACCAGGATGTGAATGGAGAGGAGAGCCACGACTGATGCCCGACCGGGCTGGGGGCACAGAGGGACTGGGTTGGGGGCCCAGCCACAGGTGGCAGCTGCTGTGTTGTGCCCTGCAATGCGGCAGCTCACCTGTGGGTGACCCTCAACAAGCCTTTTTTGACTCAAGGTTGTGCAGGTGCAGGTTGGGGTTGCGCCTGCACAACTCTGCACAGCCCGACTGAATATCGAGCTGTGCAGTTTATGCATGGTTCCTCCCCCTCCTGTTGAGCATGCATTCATTTGCATTGCGCTGTTGCTTAGCCTGTTTTCAGTTGCGTAACTGCCTCCTGCTGAATATCGCAGAATGGCGCAATGTAGGACTTGAGCATGCGCAACCCTGTTGTGCATGGCGCAACCCTTTTGAATATCTGGCCCAATAAGTCAAAACTAACACTTTTATTAATTTAAATTATTGCTTGCTCCAACAGCCTTAACTCCTTTGTTTGTTTTGTTTGTTCTTCCCTGCCATGCAAAGCCATGGCCACTATCCAGCTGCTCTGCCTTACCTCCTTTTGTTTGTTTCATTTGCTTGTCTTTTTCCCACCATACAGAGCCGTGGGCCACCTCCCTACCTTAACTTGGGTCTGGCATTAACTGCCTTCTTGAACAGGGAACCTGGAAAAATTTCCTTTTTTAGTGGTGTCTTTCAGAGATTTGCAATACCTACTACCAGTGAAAAACAGTCAGCTGGCAGCACTTTAGTATTGTTCCACTCCTCTGATCCAGGACACCTAACAGTGAGCAATAACCATAGCCTCGTGCACAACCAAACCATATGATGCACTAAGTTTTGGAAAAGCTGGGGAGGTTGTCCAGGATCTGGCAGCTTGGCTTCAATGCCAAGAAATGCAAAGTTATGCATATTGGAGCCAAGAATCCCAGGACAGAGTACTACCTGGGTGGAGTCTGAGAATCTACATCAGAGGAGGAGAAGAATCTGGAAGTGATGATCACTAGTGCCCAGAAGCACTCCACACAGTGCAAGAAAGCAGCAGCAAAGGCAAACAAGACACTAGGATGCATATCTAGGGGGATCTGTAGTAGGAGAGAAGAGGTTATACTGCCATTGCTCAGGTCACTGGTAAGGCCACATCTAGAGTATGGAGTTCACTACTGGTGCCCACACCGCAAAAAGGACATTAACCTGCTGGAGAAGGTCCAGAGGAGGCTACAAAGATGATAGTAGGTCAGCAGGGTAAGGCATATAAGGAGAGGTTGAGGGAACTGAACATGTACTCCTTGGAAGACAGAAGAGAAAGAGGAGACATGATTGGGACCTTCAAGTACTTGAAAGTGATAAATAAGGTTAATAGAGTCACTTTAAGCTGAGTGGCAACCATAACACTAGGGGCACAGTCTTAAGCTGGAGGGTGGAACGTTTAGGAAGGAGGTCAGGAAGCATTTCTTCACAGAGAGGGTGGTGGACACTTGGAATGCACTGCCAGAAGAGGCCATATCATTGAAGACAGTGGGCAGCTATAAGAGAGGCTGAGATAGGCATAGGAAAGTAATGATCATGGGTAGGGAGGATGAGAGGGGGGAGGGGGCAGGGACATTAGCTCAAGCTGTGGACCCTGCAATATGAGCAGACTTGATAGGTCAAATGGCCTTCTTCTGCTGGCTTCTTCGTATGTTCATATGTATGTTTGTATGTATCTAACTTTATGAGAGTATGAGCTAGGCTGCATTCTAAGCTTTTAGCCCCAAACCTGGAACCATGCTGCCACATGTTACCCTCGCAGCCTGTCCTCTTGCACGTTTGGCCATACATAATCAATGGTCAGCATTAAAACCTTTTAAACAGAAACCATGTTGGTACAGTAAGAAACATAAAACCTTTACCTTATTGAGTAAAACACCACTGCAAATGGGTATTGCTGGTCCCTCCCAGCTACAGCTCCAGCTCACATACTAAACATTGCCAGGACTGCAACATACCACAAATACTACTATTGCCATTGTGGCTGGAACATCCTTACTCCTACCCCCTCCTTGATAGTTGTCTGTGAGCCAGCCAAACCTTTCTCCTTGTCTTGCCAGCTTTGTGCACCTGGGCCCCACCTACCTTGTGTCTCCGAATGCCGACTGATGTGCTAGCAAGTGTAAATCAACTCGTCTAGCAAAGAAGAAGGGATAGCCTCCTTTTGTTCCCCCTTTTGAAACCTCTTCCATTTGGCAGGCTTACCTCATCACCCAGTTGCTATCCTTCCGTAACCCCCTGTCCCCTTCTGTGCTGACCTTCTTCCCAAGCTTCTTCACTAACCCTTAATCCCTCCCACACCTTCCACACCCTTTCTGTTACTTAACTGGCACCAAAGACAGGTAACCCCTGATAACATAGACTGCTATTCATACTGGCAACCCATTTTTAGTTTAAACACTATCAGGTGGAGTATACCACATAGCAGAATTATTATGCCTTCACGAAAAAGGGGAATCACATGATCTCAGGTTCCTAGAGGTGTCTGCCACAGGTATTTTTCCACTTCAAAGTGCCAACGACCACAAAATCTAATGGTAGAACATATAACAGTGGCTACAGCTCTTTTACATTATATTGAATGCTACATCTGTTTTGATAGCAGGAGACAAACATAATGGACTCTTGACCTTTGCTTGCTTAGCATTTTCTTTGTTCCAATAAAACATTGTAGCTGAAGGGACCAGCTTATTTATCCCCTGAAGGCAAAATTCAGACCAGTTATGTGCAATCCATTTGCCACATGCTGGATGTTTTGCTCATGAAATGCCCCATAACCAAGGCCACTGGAAAATTGCACCCGCAATTATTTTGCGGAATCCGCAATTTTCACCATTCTCCGCAAAAACTGTCATGTTCTGCAATTTCTTGCAATTTTTTAATTTTTATATTGAACTGTGTAAAAAGTATTAACATTTTAAATAAAATACTCTCAATTATATTGACAATTTTGCATGCAGACTTGGGTTTGGCCGAAACAATGAAGTGCAAGGTAGGACAAGGGGTTTATGTGACACTGATTTCTTTTGAATCCTTGTCTTGCTGGTTTAGAAACATAGAAACATAGAATTTGATGGCAGATAAGGACCGCTTGGCCCACCCAGTCTGCCCATTTCCCTACCTACTGGATAAGCTGCAGATCCTAGTTAACCAGCAGCCTACTTCTTCCTACCCCCAACCCCCAGAATTGCCTTATGACTATCCCATGCATGCTTGAATTCCACCACTGATTTTGACTCCACAACCTCCTCCGGAAGGCCGTTCCATGCATCCTCAACCCTCTCTGTGAAAAAATACTTCCTTAAATTACCTCTGAGCCGCCCCATCTTCAAATTGTGCCCTCATGTTCTTGCACACCTCTTTTTTTGAAAGATGCTACCCTCTTGGACTTTGTTGATTCCCTTGAGGTACTTGAAAGTTTCTATCATGTCCCCCTCTCCCTCCTTTCCTCGAGGCTATACATATTAAGCTCCTTAAGTCTCTCTTCATATGTCTTCCGGTGCAGATCCTGCACCATTTTGAATGCCCTCCTCTGGACAGCTTCCATCCTGTCTATGTCTTTCTGAGGAGATTGGGTCTCCAGGAACTGCACACAGTACTCCAGATGGGGTTTCACCAGCTGTCTGTACAGAGGGATAATAACTTCCTGTTTTCTACTGGGTGATGCCTCCTATGCATCCCAGTATCCCCCCAGCCCTCTTGCTGCCTCTCACATTGCTTGCCCATCTTTAGGTCATCTGATATGACCACCCCAGGTCCCTTTCCATTTTTGTTGTTGTTAGTATCTCACCCCCATTGTGTACTCTTCCCTGGGTTTTGTTTCCCAGGTGCATTACCTTGCACTTCTTAGCATTGAATCTAAGCTGCCATACATTTGACCATTCCTCTAACCTTGCCAAGTCCTTCTTATCCTTTCCACCCCACCCTGTGCATCAACTCTGTTACAGATCTTTGTGTCATCTGCAAAGAGACATACTTTTCCTTCCAGTCCTTCTGCAATGTCACTTATAAAGACATTGAAGAGGACCGGTCCTAACACTGAACCATGCGGTACCCCACTAGTAACCCTCCTTTCTTCTGAGTGGACTCCATTTACTATTACTCTCTGTGTCCTATTCTCCAGCCAATTCTTTACCCAGGCTGTCATCTTGGGACCCACTCCCAGGCTGGCTAACTTGTATATCAATCTTTACTGTGGGACTGTGTCAAATGCCTTGCTAAAGTCTAGGTAGGCCATGTCCACAGCCCCTCCCTGATCTACTACTTTGGTCACCCAGTCAAAAAAATCTATCAGATTCATCTGCCATGACCTTCCCGCTGTGAATCCATGCTGCCTAGGGTCCTGTGCCCCTCTGGCCTCTAGATACTCAACAATTCTTTCCTTTAGAAGTGATTCCATCATTTTCCCTATCACTGAGGTTAAACTAACAGGTCTATAGTTTCCTGCTTCTGCCTTGCTCCACTTTTTGAAGGGATCACATCTGCCCTCCTCCAGTCCTCGGGTACCACCCCATCCTCCCATGATTTGTTTAAAAGGGGTAGTCATGTGGTGTCACTAGTTCTACCCTTAACTCTTTAGAATTCTGGGATGAATCCCATCAGGCCCCATTGCTTTGTCCACCTTCAGTTTTAAGAGTTCTTTCAGAACCCTTTCTTCTGTAAATGGGCAGTATCAACTTCTGTATCCAGAGTGTTACTACTGTTTGTTTTATGTACCTCCCCTCTTCCTTTGTAAATACTGAGCAAAATATTTGTTTAGTATCTCTGCCTTTTCACAGTCTCCTTCTGCCCACCCTCCCTCCCTTATTAAGCCTCACTATCCCTCCTTGGTCTCCTTCGCTCCATGATGTACTATAAAAGGTTTTATCCCTTCTTAACTGAGTTGGCTATCTTTTCCTTGGTTTGGGCCTTTGCTGTTCTGACTGCCTTCCAGCCTCCTTTTGCTTTAACTGATACAGTTCTCTGTCCTGCTCCTTCTGCAATTCCTTGTACTTCCTGAATGCTTCTTTTCTCTTGAACCTTCACTGCCACTTCCTTTGAGAACCATAGTGGTTTCTTACATCGTCTTGTTTTGTTTATTTGCTTCACACAAAGGCTTGTTACCTCTGTGATGGCAGTTTTATTATTCCCCATTGTTCTTCACCCTCCTTCCTGCCCATTTGCTAGTCGTTCATGGGCACTCACCATTTTGGCAAAGTCAGCCCTCCTAAAGTCCAGTACTTTGTCTTGTATGGCTTGACCTCATTATCTGTGTTTATTGTGAACCATACTATTCATGCTGGCTGGTCGCTAGTTCCCAGATGGCTACCCACTTCTACATCTGTGATCCTCTCTCCATCTCCATTTGAGAGTATCAAGTCTAATATTGCTCCCTCTCGAGTGGGCTCAGTACTAGTTGTCTAAGGCATGCCCCCTGTAGGGCATATAGAATAACTTCATTCTTTGGAGTGGCAGCTGCAACTGCACTCCAGTTAACATCTGGCATATTCAGATCACCCATCAGCAATATCTCCCTTTTTCTGCCATTCTAAGTATACTTTCTATCATTTCCTTGTCCATTTCCTCCCCTGAGAGAGAGGTCTATATCTAACCCTGTCTGCGGATTGTGGTGCCATTGCCTGTCTCCAAATTTACCCACAGTGCTTCTTCTCCTCCCTGTTTACCCTTTTGTTCTGTTGCTTTTATTCCTTCCTTATGAAAGAACTTACTCCTCCTCTTTTACCCTCCCTGTCCCTCCTGTAGATAGTGTATCCTGGTATGTTTATGTCCCAGTCATGGTTTTGTGTGTACCATGTTTCTGTGACTGCCACGATATCCAGATGTTCCTCCTCCATCAAGGCCACTAATTCAGGAAGCTTGTTACCTAGACTACGAGCATTGGTACTCATTGCTCTCCATTTTTTGATGGCTTTACCTTCTGTTGCAGCATCCCCCACTGACTGTTCTACCTTGGTCTTTTTCTCATTTAGTACCCTGTTTTGTAGGGACAGGCTGGGATTTTTCTGCTGCTTGTCAGTGCCTCCCCCTTTGACTAGTTTAAAAGCTTGCCAATGAAGCATTTAAACCGATTGCTCAAAAGACTTGTTCTCTTCCTGGACAGATGCAGACCATCCTGCCAGTATAGGCTGGTGTCCCTCCAGGTGGAACCCCAGTCCCCAATGAAGCCAAACCCCTGTGCTCTGCACCATTTTTTCAACCATTCATTAAACTGCATGGTGCCAGTTACCCTCGCCTCACCCATGCCTTTGACAGGCAGCACCTCTGAGAAGGATATTGTGTGTGCTACTTGTCTTAGGCCCCTCCCAACTCTGCAATGTCCTCCTGCACTGCTCTAACCTCATGATGAGCCAAGTCATTTGTCCCTAGGTGGACAATTCGTCCAGCTCAGAATCCCTTGCAGCTGTTGTCCGTGATCCTGAGGATCCGCTTCCTGTCCCTCAAGCCATGGCACCAGGCAGGCACCTTACTTCAGTTTTCCCAGCTCCTCCCAGTTCTATCCCCTAATAATTGAGTCCCCACAGGGGCTGCTTCCTTCCTTGTGGTGTCCTCTGCCTCCTTCCTGTGGGCCTCTTTGTGACAGCTGTCCTCAGCCTCCTTAGTCTCCTCTGTGGGTGCATCCCATGGGGAGCTATGCTCCCCAGAATGGTGTATGGATTGTGAGTTGAACAACTGACTGGGTGTGCCTCCGTTCCACCATCCTCACCCTTCCTGAGCCCACTGTGGTCCAACTGCTGTGTTTTCTTCACAACCTCTGAGGTAGTGGTGGTGGCTGTGGTGCTCCCTGAATGGGGGAGGTTCTCTTCCTACTGTCCAGTGTGGCCTGGGGTATGGTCCCCGTACTACTGTCCAGTGTGGCCTGAAGATGGGCAACTTCCTCCTTCAGGGCAGAGAGTTGTCTGCAAATAGGGCAGCATCTCAGCCTCCAGAAAGACTCCCGGAAGACTGCTGCCCCACAGCCATTACATTGCACTACTCCCCACATTTTTTTTTTGTGTGTGTGATTGGTTTGTAATATAGAAATATATATTTATAATATACAATGTGTATGCTTATATTGTCAGTGCAGTGTGCTAGAGAGGATATGACAGTGACATGCACCTTGCACTCTTGAGGAAATGATGTCAGAACCTCAGGAATAAAGGAACTATTTCCAGGGTGGGTGGGTGAGGGGTTGGAAGGGGTTGGGCCTAAACTGTGCCCTCGCAAACAATCAGCTAAAAGCTCTGACCCACTGCTGCAATGAGTGCCTTCCTGTCAGCAAGATGCCCTACACAACAATTTGATAGAGAAATACCCTGCTAATCAAACAGAGAAAAATCCACACATCCAAGTCAGACACAGGTAAACCTTCCCAGCCCCAAAACAGGCCTGGTGGTTTGTGCTCCAAGAGCTGTGAGCCCCAAAATAAGTCAGCTGTGCTTTAAACTCTTCCTGCACTGAAAATCTTAAGAATTGTAACAAACAAACGTAAACCTAGATCCACCACCCTCTGTTGCTTGAAAGACTGTCTTTTCCTGTTTCATACTGCAGGTTTTTCTGTGACCACTCCTTAACCCCAGTAACTCTGTTAAAAAGAGTTTAACTATCACAAACTCCTACGCACCAGTAAACTATTTAAAAATAGTTTCTGTCCCAAAATCCTAGTAGTCAATCCAGCTACCCCAAGGACAACCAGAATGCAGTATTCAAACACTTATGAGGTTACTTCCAAGATAAGCAGAGTTTGCAAGTTTCTTTTCAACTCCTCAGCCAACTGTAATTCATTTAAAAATAGTTTAACTGTCAGCAAATCCTAGTAGACAATCTAGCTACCTCCAAGGACCTACCCAAATGCAGTATTTAAATCCTTCTGAAGTTACTAACAAGATAAACAGAGTTTACAAGCCCCTTCTTGGTTAAACACTAAATAAATGTGAATAAAAAGCAATTACCAAGGGTGGTTAGTTTCACCTCCCACAGAATTAAAGCAAAAGTGCACGTTTGTTGCAGATATCAAGTGCAATATAGAATTTCTCACACAGCTAGCAGTTGAAGAAAGTAGTGTCCTTCCAGCTCCAGAAAATGTGCTTTGTGTTTCAAAATCCACTGGCCAAGCATAAGTACACTTTAACACTTAACATTTGTTCTTTGTTGAAACAGTCTATCAGAAAACTTTTTGTTGCCACACAGACTGAAACAAAAGATGGGATAAAAGGTGCAAATTATCCCATTCACTTAAATGGGGTGCTAACTATGAAGCCTTTTTGTAAATGACAGGACAAGTATTTCCTTGTGAGTATACTTTCATTCATACTAGTTTTGATTCAAAAAGCTGAGGATTTTTGGATGGCTCTGATGATTTTAAACTTGAGTAAGCTAGTTGCTAACAGTGATCTCACTCTTAGCAACTACCCCCTTGATGCTCACATGCAAAGACTACAATAAAAACCTGACTAAAGTCTAAAACAAGCTTATAAAACACAAAATGTATCTGAACATTTATCTTTCACTAAACAAAATCATTGTAGCCAGAGTAAAACAAAGGTAAATTACAGGGTACCCTGACTACTGTATGATGCAGTAAAAATATATTGGTATTTTTTTTACATTTTTTGGTAACCGCGTAAGGCCCACTAGGCACAAGTGCCTGTTTTCAGGTACAACCCAGGAGCACTAAGAAGGTTAAGTGACTTGCTCAGACTCACACAGTATACAAGTGGAGGCCTTGGGAATCAAACCCAGGTCTACTAGATGTCGCCAGTTCAATCACAGTTTGCTACACTATCCTCTAGATTATCCTGCCAGCCCCAATAACCCACAGATTTAATGTTTAAATATGTGATTTCAAAAATAGTGTACAGTACCTACTGTACAAATTATGACCATTTAACATTTTAACAACATTTTACTAAAACTCAATTATTCACCACTCTATCTGCTTATTTTTTCTCGTACCAAAGTGGGTAAATAGCTAGCAGAGCACTGTAAACAGCTGTTGATTAGGCTGCATTATTCTACAGCCAGAAAAAACAAAAAAAATATTTCTTGTGCCTTTTTTAATATTGATTTGCTGTGGCTCACTTTACAGAATCTATTTAGCACTGTATGAGGCAGACACTTTTAAATTTTTGAAGTAAGGCAATGCTTACGATCAGGGACAATGGTTTTCCATTTTTAACGGTAACACCGGTAAAAATCACGGAATCCTGCTTGGTTTGCGGATTTTGAATTCTTGTACCGGTGCCTCATGGAAATTGCATTTCACTGCACAGAATCCCTAAGATTTCAGCATATTTTTAAATGTTTTTATTTTCTCTTTCTCTGCCCCTTCTCACAGCATCAGTCTCCACTTTTCAGAGTTCTCTAGTCTGGGTATCCCCTAGCTTCACCCCAGGTAATGCTCAGGAGCTCCTGTGAGCCTGCACCCATACTGCCTAGGTTGTACCCCCCAGGTGGGAAGGGAGGGGACCCCAGGTCACCCCTCCACAGTCCTTTAATGTGTGTCGGGCAGCCCAGTGGGTCCCTCATGGAAACTGGTTATGAAGTCTGGGGTAGCTGGGTCCCTTCTACCAGCAGCCGATGTGGGGTGATTGTTACTGGTTTTCTGGTCTCTGTCCCTGAGGGCACCAACACTCGAGGGGATCCAAGGAAGTAGGGCACATAGAGACATGTCGCTACTCCAGATCCTAGCTAGCTTTCCTCTCTTCCCAAATGCTCTGCAGCCTCATTGCACCACCACCTGTGGTCACCCAGGTGGCAGTAAAGCAGCAGGACCTGCAGGCTACCGTTCCCAGAGGAAGAGAGCAGCTCCCCAGGTGCTCTAGCCTACTCCCCTGGCCAGGCCTCTAGCAACCCAAATTCACTTCTGATCCGAGTCCGTGGCATTGCAAGCAGTAGTGCTACCTCAGGCTATTTACAGTGCTCTGTCAACTATACACCCACTTTGGTGTAAGAAAACATAAGCAGATGGAGAGGGAAATAATTCAGTTTTAGTAAAATGTTGCAACGTGTTCAATGTTCATAATTTGCACTGTAGGTACTGTGCACTATTATTGAAATCATATATTAAAACATTATATATGAGTGTTATGGCTGGCAGTATAGCCTAGTGGTTATAGTAACAAACAGTGATCAAACTGAGTACATTTAGAAGACTTAGGTTTGATTCCCACAACCTCCACTTGCATACTGTGTGACTCTGAGCAAGGCACTTAACCTCCACAGTGCTCCTGGGTCACCTCTGGAAACAGGCAGTTTTGCCTAGTGGGTTTACCCAGTTTACAAAAAAATATAAAAAAAGATACCAATATAAGTTTACTACATCATGCAGTAGTCAGGGTACCATGTACTTTATCTGAGTTGTACTCAGGCTGCAATGATGTTGTATAGACTTTAGTCAGGTCTTTATTGTATTTTTTGCATTTGAACATCTACGATATAGATTGCTAAGCTGAGGATCACTGTTACCAACTAGTTTATTCAAGTTTATAATCAGCAGGGCCATCCAAAATCCTCAGCTGTTTGATTGAAAGTGAGTCTGAATGAAAGTATGTTCACAAGGCACAAGCTGCCTTACCACTTATTTAGGTGAATGGGATAGAAACATAGACTTTGATGGCCCACCTAGTCTGCTCATTTCATCATTTGCAACTTCTCTACCACCTGTTGTGTCAGTCTCTGTGACAACAAAAAGTTTTCTGACAGACTGCTTTAATAAAAAGCAAATGTTATGTGTTTAAGTGTACTTATGCTTGGCCAGTGGATTTGAAAGCACATTCAGTGACACACGGAAGGTAAGACCCCAGGGGCTGTATGATGCTGGTAGGTAGAGTGGTGCTCAATTCACATCTGAGGTCAGACATGAAAACTGAGAGACACCCTTTTCATGGAGACCAAGGGAAAAAAAGGAATCCACATGTTTGTGAGATGCATTAGAAGGTCCTCCACTAATCACTTGTGAATTTTTTTTTAGGTGAAGACACTATTTCAAAGAAGCAAATTCAGGCAGTTTTTTTTTGTTCCTCCTGCCCACTGGCCATCCACTCCTTCAGGCCTGCCAAGTCCCCCTACCACTGCTGCTGAGTCCCCTCCACCATCCACTGCCCCTTATGGCCATGCTACCAGGTAACCCGAATTAACCCTTCATCAGTGGGACCCTATCCCTGTGGGAGACTAACAAGTGAAGACAATCACCCTAAAGAGCTTCCTGTATATCCCAGGCATGGCAGGGGTCAGAACAAACACATGTGTCTGGGACTTCATGCTTATGGAGGGACCAGAAGCCATCCTCCAGGTAGCCAGCAGATGTTTTTCCATTTTTGTGGGAGCGTGACAGGCCATGTGATGACAAGACACAAGCTGACGTCCATCACGCTCTCTTCCACAATGAGGGCCAATGTGTTGCCATGCCTCCGGCCTCCACCTGGGGCCAGCAAATGCTGAGCTATGAATATACCCTTCCTCCCAAGAGAAGGTGAGTGGTTGTTGGACTCAAGCCTTCACCCACCCCGGACCGGTCTTTCAGCACTCAAACCTGTTCCTAAACCCTGGTCAGTGTTGTGTCACTGGCAGAAATCCAATTCAGGCAGTTAAATGATAGGAAAAAAAAAATGTGGTCCACCTTAGTAGTGGTGGTGGTTCAGATTAATTCACATCTGAGTTCTAACAAGCAAAGAGACTAAGCAATTTGTAACTTGTGCATGTGGGGTGTGGGTGTTGAATAAAGGGGATCATAGTGCTGTCACTACTGCCATCATCCCTGAGGGATGTGGACTGCATTGTTGCTACTGCCATCACACCTGGGAGGTGGGGGGGGCACAGTGCTTCTGCCGTAACCACTGGTGGATGGGGAATGTTGAACTGCTGCTGTCCCACCTGAGGGATGGGGGCCATAGTGCTAATACTGCCATCACACCTGAGGAATGCGGAACGTGGTACTGCTGCCATCACACCTAATGGATAGGGACCGCAGTGCTGCTGCTTCCATCACACCTGAGGGAGGGGGGACACAGTGCTGTTGCTGCTGCCATCACACCAGAGGATGGGTCTGTAGTGTTGTTGGTGCTGCCATCGCACCAGAGGGATGGGGGCCTTACTGCTGCTCCATCACAGCTCAGGGATGGAGCTGTAGTGCTGTTGCTTGCCATCATATTTTGTACCTAAAATAACTTTTAATTGGTACAAGGATGGAAGGATGTGCAGTAGTGGAGGTCAAAACTGCTAAAATGCATGTTAGCAGAGTTAAAAATTGTTAAATAAAGTGCACAAAACCAAACACCGGTAAAACCGGATTTTGGCTTAGCAGACACTGGTGACAGTACCGTTTTTTACAATGTGCAAAATGGAATTTGCCCTTTCTTAATCCCGGTAAACCACTGTCCCTGCTTACGATAGCTTATCAGTTTAGAATTCTTTTTAGGAACATAAACATTTCTTCATGTTTTAAACATATTCAGGTGTCAGTGTATTTATTTAGCAATTTATACTGACTAATATATGCTGCAGAAAACATTAAAAGATTTATTGTGAAGCACTCAGGGTCTATAGTAGAACCCCTGCAATTTCCTGCAATTTTTGCAAAATGCTCCACAATTTTGGGTAACCTTTTCAGCAGTTTTCCAGTGGCCCTGCCCATAATGGCTCTAAACTGATCCACATTAGTAGGAATGTCTCTCATAAGGAGTAATGATGGGCAACATTTAATTTTTACCAGATAAATTAGGCAACATTGCAAAACATTTTGCCAAATGTTGAACATACTAAATTTGTCCTTCTAGTCTGGTAAGATACCCCTAGCATGAACATCAGCCTGTGTCATCCCTCGCCATAAGGGTGGCTACCCCTCAGTCCACAGAAACTACCACCCCATCTCCCTCCTCCTCTCTCTTGCCAAGTTGCAAGAGTCTGTTGTCTAGACCAGACTAACTGACTTCCTCAGGTCCACAAATTACTTCTCTCCATACCAATCTGGGTTCAAGAAGGACCACTCAACAATATCTTCCCTCATTCATGTCACCGGACATATCCAGTCTGCCTCTCACCAAGGTCAACTTACTGCTGCTATTTCTATTGATTTGGCTAAGGCTTTTAATTCCGTCTTTCACCCCCTGTTTCTTGACAAACTCATGGGAGCCAGACTCACCCCTACTGCAGTACAGTGGTTCAAATTCTACCTCAAAAATAGGCAACAGTCAGTCAGTATAGTGAACTCCACGTCACCCCTTTCCCCATCCTCACTACTGTTCTCGAAGGGTCGATCCTAGGTCCAATTTTATTCTCCCTTTTCATCAACAATCTCCCTGCAGTCTGCACAAGGCCATCTATACATATGTATGCAGACAACACTATACGTTTAGCATGTGGCCCTGTTCTAGGTGATATTCACTCTTTACTACAACATGACTACAACAACATGTAGTCTTGGTTTTGTGCAAACAGTCTCAAAATAAATACTTCCAAAACTGTTTCCATGACCTTCAGGTCAGCCCAGAAACTGACAAGAAGATCCTCTGTAATCACCACCCTGGATGTAAACACACTAAACACTGTCTCTTCCTATAAATACCTATGAGTATAGCTAGACCCCCTGCTAAGCTACTCAACCCACACAGATACTATCACTTCAAAGCTCTGTCTGAAGCTTTGTCTTCTTTACAGAAACCATGACTCCCTCCCACTACCTGTTAGACACACACTGATAACAAAAATGATCACTGCCATCTTTGATTACATGGGCATTGTGTACAACACCAGCCCCTCCACTTTGCTATCCAGGCTGGAATCCTTATTCCACGCTTTTTGCCCTTTTGTAACAAATTCCCCTTTCAGAACAAACCACTGCATGCTTCTTTCCTCCCTTGGTTTAGCACCCCTCTTCCATTGCCATTTTGCCACTCTGTTTCTTTTATTTCCAAATTTTGGTTCAACTTACCAACCTTACCTTACTTACTGCCTCCTTACCTAGCCAAGAAACTGACCCCTGCTGCCTTTTCTTCTTACTTGCTGTGCTCTAGGGACTCCTTCTCCTACTCCCTCCCCAAACTATCCTCATCTGTTGGCAAATCTGCCTTCTCCTTCTGTTTCCTCTACCTATGGAACCAGTTTCCCCAGCCCCTCAGAAACTCACCCTCGCACAACCCTATTAAATCTCAACTTTACCATCTCCCCTTCCCCACCTGTAACTGCAACTTGTCTGAGTTTAGCCAAATGAACATGGTTTAAACTTCAAAACTGCTATACTGTATATTATTGTATTCATGCAACTGATTGTAAATACCTGTACAGATGCAACTGAATGTAAATAACTCCTTTGTACAAAATTATGTGATTGTATGTAATATTCTCATGTATCTATTCTATGTACGTGTACTATTGTAACTCCCTCCCCCTCACCCCCGGGTTGCAAATGGAAACAAGCCTTGGCTCAGTGGGCTTTTCCCGGTTATCAAATGTTTAAATAAAAAACAAAATTAAAAATTTAGCAAATTGTTTCCAAAATTACATATTCAGTTGTTTCCAAGCAATTTTAAAACTACTACTTCACATGTCAGTATTTTGGGCATGTTTTAAATGTTGAACTACATACTGCAGCTTTAAAGGTGGCTGAGTTACTGTAGAAGCAGTCAAACAATTCAGCAATATTTAAATTCAGTTATTTCCTTCTTATTATAAAACAAATTGTCTAGATTTTATTACATTGAAAACAAATACAGTATTGTACTCCATGAGTATGTGCACCAAGTTTGGGGTCTCTACATTTAATGTTGACTGAAATAATGACAGCTAAACAGTTAATCAAAATTTAAATTTCAGTTACTTACGAACATATGAAATTTGCCAGCAGATAAAGGCTTAGAGATCTATCAAGTCTGCTCAAATGTGCAGCTAGCACCCCTTATTTTACAAGTGCCTCTCCCTCCCATCCTTCCCCGCCATTGACCCTCCACCGTACCCTGTCCCAGCCCCTTTTGAAGCAGTCCACTGTTCTACTGGATACCACTTCTGCTGGTAATGCATTCCACCCAGCTACCACCTTCTCTGTAAAAAAGTGTCGCCTCATCTCCCTTCTGAACCTTCCTTCCTCCACTCTCATATCATGGCCCCAAGTGTCCCTCCCCTTCCTTACTTTGAACAGTCCCTCTGTACCTGTCTTGTTTATTCCTTTCATATACTTAAAGATTTCAATCATGTCCCCCCATCCCATCTCTCCTCTAGTGAGTACATGTTCAGCTCCCTGAACCTCCTCTTGTATGGCAAGTCCCCCAGCCCCTTGATCATCCTTGTCTTATCTTAAAACTACTTATCCAATTTTCATCACATTTAAAACATACTGGGTGGGATATTCAGAAGGGTTGCACATGGTGCAACACAGTTGCATCATGCATATCCCACTGATGTGCCCCGGTGCGATATTCAAAAGGGGAATGTGCCTGGCATAAATCCCGATGCTCCGGAGTGCATCAGTAATGTATGCAGTACAAGTAGGGGGGGTGTGCCCATGCATACTCTGCGCATCCCGATATTCAGCCCAGAATGTGCTGAGCCCATGCATGTACAACCCCTACCTGCACTGCACACAGGTGAGCCAAAAAAAAAAGGAGCAACAGCTGGCCACCCACAGGTGAGCTGCCATGTTGCAGAGCACATCACAGCAGCTGCCAGCTGTGGGTGGCCACCCGAGCTCCTGCGGCAGCTGAGTGGAAGTGATCCCCCCATGCCTGATCGCAGGCATTCATTATAAATAATAGTCCTATATCCCTGGGGTCCAGTGGACCGCTCACAGTCCAATCACGGGCATCAGTGATATATGATGACAAACCAATCCTGGTCCTACCCTCCCCATCCACACACTGAGCACCACCACCCTGCTGCCCCCCGTTCAACGGCGGGAAGCAGCTCCCCACCCGCTTGCCACCCTGCCACCCGCTGACTGACTCTATAAGATAGGGCTGTATGCCCATTGGTCTACGGTGTGAGCCAATGGGCGTGCAGCCCATACCATACTACACAGTCCAGAAATGTGAATGGATCCATTCACATATCTGACTGTGTATATAATACGAGCTGCCACCTCATTGGCTCATGCTAGACCAATGGGCGTACAGCCCTGCCCATATGGAGTCAGTTGGTGGGCGTGCAGGCTGCAAGCAGGTGGGGAGCTGCCATCCGCCACTGACTGGGAGAGGGCGGTGGGGCTCAGTGGGCGGGTGGGGTGGGGGTACCGTGGACCACCAGGGTTGAATCGGTTTGTCATATTATATTACTGATGCCTGCGATCGGGCTGTGAGTAGTCCACTGGACCACCAGGGATATAGGACTAATACTCATTTACATTCCCTATGCCCATGATCGGACAGTGTGGCACTTTGCCGCTTGTGCAGGGGGCATCAGTCCCTGATGGCTGCAGTTTGGCAGGGTGCAATGTACATGTCACCGGGATCAGTGCACCTGCATTCAAATGGGGCCATAATGACATGCAAATGGCCCCATTTGCACCTTGCATGCATTATGGCCCCATTTGCATGTGCACTTTTGAATAACGCGGTAGTTGCACCTATCGCAATGACACTTGTTCTAGCGCATCCCCCTGCTCCACTCTGGTCACTTTCACAGGTGCAGTCCCACTGCGCCATGCGCACTGCAGTTGGCCAAGGAGCGATATTCAACGATACTGTGCCATGGCGCAGGTCCATTGAATAACACCCTGTCAATGCTCCTGAGCATCTAAGTTGTACTGCGCTGCCTCCAGGCTTGCACCACAGCCTGGCGCAGTCTGAATATCCTGCTCACTGTGTACAATACTGTGCCCCATGAGTATGTGTTCCAGGCTTCAGGTCTCTATCTTTAAAGGTGGCTTAAATATAGGCTACCAAATGCTTTATTAAAATTTAGTTTGCATTATTTCTATCTAATTTTGAAACAATGTATTCAAATTTCACCATTATCTGCAAGGGGCATACTGTAGGAGAAGGTAGATCCTAGAGAAGGTGGATGATGTTGCTAGGAGGACCATGGGACAAGAGGGCCCATCAGGGGCTAGAGCACAAAAAAACTACTTTTCAGTTATTTCTGTATTATTTAAAATTTCTTATCCAAAATGTCTCCAAATCTTGCACATTTTCAGTATTGTACCACATGGGTATGTGTATCCAGGTTCCAGTTTCTGGCTTTAATTGAGGATGAGTTGCAGTGGTGCCCAGTGTCCTTCTTATCTAGTAATGCTAATCACAATCTTCAGTCATGAAATGATAAGAATGGCCTAAGCAATCACTTGCTGATTGCTTATTTGCCTAGTGTTTCCAAACTTTATGACTAGTCATCACTGGGGGATTGTGACATTGGTGTTCTAAAAGTTTACATTTGGAACACTGCCACTGGGACTGGATAGCCCAACAAATATTTTCACACAATTTCACAAAAAATATAATTACCAAATTTTGAACCCCTTTAACTTCAAAACTAGTCATCCAACTGTCTTGATATTTGGCATGCATGGCATGCCTTCAGGACACCAAAGAGCACGTAAGCATGAAAATTGTGCAGTATCTGGAGAAAATGATGACAGCATAATGACAAAATAAATAAAATCACAAAATTTCAAGACATTTCATGAACAATTCCCAAAATCTGAGAAATTTCATGAAAGCTCTGCACCAATGGAATTTACTGCTTTTGCCCAGCAGTTTTTAAGAGGGATATCCTTATGTTCCCATTTAGAGATTTTATGAAGGGGCTGTCTGATGTTATTCTAGAAACTGCAATTTTGAAGCACATTTTATATTAATATATGATGCCCAATCAACATCAACATTTTATAAATGTAAATGTATTCATTTTCCATATTTGGTGCATCTTTCTACATGATATCAAGGCATGACTCTAGTTTTGTCTTTTTCCCACAGTCTAAGGGACAGTATAACACATGTGGAAGTGCAAGCTCAAGAGGTGCAGCATGTGGTCCTGAATTTCAAATCTCATTAAGCCTGGCTTTTTGTATTTTTGCTGTCATTCTCTGAGCATGTATATTAATTGTACGCACTCTATGCAATGCTCTGTTGGTGGCTGGCTACAGTGGTGAGTGCTGGTCTGTGCCAGTCACCAGTGTGGTATGGGTGTGGGGGGTGGTGGGCTGCAACTGTTGAGGGGGTGGGGGGGCTACTGGAGCAACAGGGATCCATGGGACACTGCGGCGAGAGTTTAGTATTGTTGAAATTAATGGCATTTCGGGTTTGGGGTGTGGGGAATGGCATCGGAGCTGGGGAAGGGCAATGTTCCAATAGCCAATGAGGGCTTATACAGCAGAACTATTGTGGTCAGGGGGTCCATAGCCCACACTGGTGGGCTTGTACATTACTACTGGTGGAACCTTGAGCATGTGGGGGGGCAGGACCACTGCTAGCCTCCCCTATGTGGGCACATATGCCGCCTGCCTGCCCATCCTACAGCTTGCAGCACTCTTGGTTGCTGCATCCTTTGATGTGTGGATGCTGCAATCCATAGGGTGCAAGCTCTTGGACCCTGTCTGATACCGAATCAGGCGTAGGATCCAGGACACAGTGGCCCCTGCCATAAGCTGCCATCATTGCAGTTTGCAGCAAATCTTTGTGAATCTGGCCCATTGTGCCAACAGTGGAAGACCTGAGCAAGGACATGAACTACATCATACAATTCTAAAATGGTGCTTACTACTTTTGTGTAAATTAGAAACACACACTAGGATAACTAAAAATTCTGTGATGACTGAACAGTAACAGAATTGCAACCAATATTTAAAAATCAGTTTCTGCAGAGAAAAATGACTTGCTGGTTCAGCACACCTATACTTTAAGCAATAAGGACAAACACAGAAGACTTTATCATGGAATATACAGGGTGGGATGTGCAGATTGCGCCAGGCAGGGATGCAGGCCTGGGCACAGTGCAACTGGGATGAGCCAGGGCATGGTCCGGGCAATATTCAATGGTGCTGCACCATGACTCAGCACCATTGAATATGACACTGAGGGTGCATGCACTGTGCATGGTGCAGTGGCACTGCTCCAGAACAAGTGGCAGTAAGGGAGCAGGGGGCTGCACCAGCACAAGTGCAGTTGCACTAGGTGCAGCAAGAGCGATATTCAGCTGTGAGCATGCAAATGAGTCCATTATGTATGCAAGGTGCAAATGGGGCCATTCGCATGTCATTATGGCTCCATTTGCATGTGTTGCACAGATCCGTGGTGGCTTGCGCCTGGTGCCCTGCCATGCTGCAGCCGTCGGGCACCGATGCCCTGCTGCCCCTCAGCAGGCACCACACCCATTCTCTTGACCATGGGCATGTGTAGAATGATCCCTGGTGGTCCAGTGGACCGCTATCCTCTGCCCAATCGGGGGCATGTATAATAAATATCCCTGGTGGTCCAGTGGATTGCTATCTCCTGCCCGAATGTGGGCAAGTATATAAATTAACCCTGGTGGTCCAGTGGACCCAATCCCCTTCCCAATTGCGGGCATGTATGTAACTGATCCCTGGTGATCCAGTGGACCGATCACCATCACCCGCTCACGAGCAATAGTCAATCACTATGTGTGCCACCGGTACCCCCCTTCCCACCTGCCCACTGTGACCCAGCCTCCCCGCACCCCCCCCCGTCAGGGGCGGGTGACAGCTCTCTGCCCCCAAGCCGCCTGGCCACATGCCAACTGACAGTGTGCAGTACGGCTGTATGCCTATTGGTCCACTGCATGATCCAATGGGCGTGCTGAACGTACTGTACTACACAGTCCCAAAATGTGAATGAATTCACATTTCGGGACTGTGTAATACAATATGGTCTGCGCGCCCATTGACCATGCAGTGACTAACAGACATACAGCCATACTGTATGCTGTCGGTTGAAGGTAACAGGGTGGCTTAGCAGTGAGAGCTACCACCTACTGGCGAGGGAGTCTGAAAGTGCTGGGTGCAGGAATGAGGAAGATTTTCGATGGCACATGGTGATTGGCCATAAATGACGATGAAAGATAGTCCATTATTTCACCAGGGATCAGTGTTTTACATGCCCATGATCAGGCAGGGGATCAGGTCCACTAGACCACCAGGGTTCTATTTTTATTATGCCCGCAATCGAGCAGGAGATAGCAGACCACTGGACTACCAGGGATTATTAATATACCTACATTAGGGCAAGGGGGCACAATGCCCGGACTGTGTCCTGGGAGGTTGGGTGGCCACCCACAGCAAGCGGCTGCCGCGTTGCACCCTGCAATACAGCAGCCCACCTGTGGGTGTCCCCAACTTGTTCCCTGTTTAAACGGGCACAACTCTGCGCCCCCCCCCCTGAGTGGTGCAGGGCGGGATTGTGCCTGCATATGCGCTGCACATCCCTGGCTAAATATTTGGATGTGCTGCATATGCATAGGCAAGCCCCCCGCTCTTGCACCGCATACATTAATGGTGCACCCCAACGCATCGGGAGTTGTGCAGCACAGCCAACGCCTTTGAATTTTGCACCGGGGCACATCGGCGGGTTGCACAGGGCACAACCCTGTTGCACCATGCACAGCCCCTTTGAATATCCCGCCCCCTGTAGATAGACCAGTTTGGCAAGTAACCTTTTCCTCACATGTAACATAATATACCAAAAATGGTTTGGCTAGCACAATAATGTGTGATGTACACTGTCTTATTGCTAGCATAAATGGATTGAGACTCAGAATCTGTATTTATTTCTCCACCTTTTAGTGTTGAGGCTTCAAGGAACTTTGTGGAATGCTGATTGTTTTTAAAGCAACTGGATTGCAAGTCATCAGGTTTACTGAAGGTTTATAATCCTGAGTAAGCATTTAAGCTGCATTCAAAAAAATTATTGAGAAAGATGTGATTTGAGTGCTAGAAGGAGTGGTCAATAACTATCATTTTGCAAGCTTTTAAAGCAGCAATATTTGTCAGCAATCATATAGTTTTCTTTTCATCAATAATGTTTGTCTGGCAAAACTATCAGGATAAATTATTTTTTCCTTTTGTCTTCTTTCATTTCTGAACCTAGATATGGGATGTTGAAATTTTTAAAAGTTCCTTCTCCTGTGCCATGCTATTCATGAAAAAAATATAATATCTTGATACATTGCTGTGCTGTTTACCATCAGAAACATGTGGTAGCACCATCCTAGTACATAAGCACTGGAAATCTAACATTTACATACATCAAGTAACCTCAGCAAAAGAGATTTTAAAAATTGTGAGTGGTGACCACCCTTAATGATGTGAGTCATTAATCACAAAATTAACTGTAAAAGCTGTTTTAACAACATCTGAGAAAACTAAAACTATACTGAAGATGAGCTCACATTAGAAGCCAGGCACTCACCCCTCCAAATGATAAGAACACCAATGCTTTAGAATAAGTCCATCTATTGAAGAAGATAAAACATCCAGAGGTCAGAACAGCCTGACACATTTCAGATCACATGACCCTTTATCAAAGGCTGCCTATTACATTGAGAACTCACTATTTATAGTCACAGACTGATGACATCATGAAAACGTGGCATCCATTACTATTACAACTGACATATAAACATTATAACTACATGAATCTTATAAAAGCTTAAAGAAAGCATATTTGTGACAGACTATAAGACAAGTTATGCTATTATATGCAGATTTAAATAAACATAAAATCCATGTACCTTAAAATGCATTCTAATGTTCATAATTAATATGGCACTATTTAGATTTTTTACTTTTTGATAAAAATGGTCCTGTGTTAAGAGTTGTATTTAATTCTGGTGTCCTAGTAGCTCCCAATTGCACCATCCAAAAGGACTCCCTTTTAAACAGGAGGTCATTGTAATAACACCCCCCCCCACACACACACACACGGTTTATTATATACTGTATCAATAGCCTGACACCTAAAAGTATGTTCTAAACCATCTTTGGCATCACAAACATGTGCAGCCATGGCATAGGTTCTGTCAACTTTTTCTATGGCCATTAAATGTTCACTTACCCCAACTCTGAATTTTCTGTTTGTATTACTAATGTAACAAGTATTGCAGGTACTCTTTGCCGTATATATATATCCCTTGGGTGTCACACGTTATCAGTTGTCTCACATTATATTTTTTCTGTGAATTGCTGCTTTCAAACTCCTTTTCTGAGACTATGCTGTCACAAAAGCTGCATTTTTTTACATTGATAACACCTAGCTGCATTTGGTTGCAACCTTGTATGGACTGATCTTGATTCCCTGTTGTGACTCGGTATTAGGATATCTTTTAAAGTGTTAACCCTTTGAAATGCCATTCATGGTGGTTTATTGGCTATTTCATTTAGTCCTGGGTCACAGGCTAACATTGGCCAATGGGATTTTACAATTCTGTCTTGGTGTGATGTTTGTGCTGAGAATGTCATCACAAAATTAAAGCTTGTTGCATTCCCTACTGTTCTTTCTGATTTTTGTAATATACTCATTTGTTCTCGTGATTCTGCATGATCACTGGCTTTATGAATTGTGTTCTTGTTATAGCTTCTCTCTGCAGATCTTTGTGCTAAATCTTTGAATCCTTTGTCTAGACTTTCTACTGTGTTACAGCTATGCTTTATGTGCAGAAATTGCCATTTGGGAATATTATCAATATCATACCTCAGATGGCAGCTTGAAGCATGGAGTACTGCACTGCCATCCATAGGCTTTCTGTATAAATCTGTGGTCAATGTACCATCTCTCGACTTCATGATTTTCAAATCCAAGCAATTAACTTTATTTTTACTTGCATTAAAAGTACATTTCAAGTTAGGATTAGTGTTTTATAAATAATTAATAAAAACATTCAATTCTAATTCATTGCCCTTCCAAATCATTTGTGGAATTTATTTAGGATAGTGTATGGTACCCCATAGATAACAACAGTATTCTGACACTAAGTGGTTGCTGTGACATCAGGAACTCGCCAGCGGTGGCTTGTGGTTGCGGCCATAACCTTTTACATGACAGTGTTGTACCGAACTCAATATCTCTTTACTATTCCTGTTATAAAACATCTAACAGCTACTCAAGATAACTTACAGTGTCTTGAATATTGATTCCAATTGTCAACTATTTTCAACACGTTTCTTTGATGCAGGATTTTATTTCTTCCAGCACCTTGTGGTTGGGCCTCCAATATTACTCAGAAAATAAAACTTCCAGTTCTTTTTAAAGTGATGTATCACATGACTCTTTATTCCACATAAAAAAACAAGATGCTGCCATTAAATGTATGCTTATTAAAACAAAAACAAAACACAATTATAGTTAAAAAAACATGTGCTTTATTTACAATAAATAAAACAAATGTAAACAATTACTTTTAATCAGTGGAACTACTTTCTGACATGGAAGTGCACATTAAAAATAAAGCAAATTTTATTATCTTAATGAAGTTTCCAAACATTTTTTTTATAAAAAAAGGTGTCATTTTATAAGTGCAATAGCCCACTCCAAGTCATGGGTATACTAGGCATTAATGAACTTCCCAGGTGGTTGGAGGTCACTCAGACTTTGCCCTTGTGACTTTCAAGTCACCTGTGGTATACATTAATGCACAGTAGCCCCATGCCCTGTCGTGGGTTATAGCTCACCTACAGTACATGACCATTGGTTCATATAGAGTTTTCACTACAAATAACAACATTTGCAGGTTTTACCCCTACTGAATTGCATGACCTGTGTCTCCCTAATAATGTTTATCCAGCATCCCTTACAAATTTTTATTCCCCAGTGCCTTCCAATATTTGTGCCTTGTTGGTTTGACAGATTTTCACTCCCCACTCAAAAAAAATCTGGTACATTTTATCTTTCCCAAAATCTGTGCCCCACTTTCTTATCATAATTTTCACCCCATAATCCTCCCGAAATGTGTGCCCCATAACCCTTCTGATTTTTGCACCCTAAATCTTTCTCATAATTTGTACCACATGCCTTCCAAAAACTGCACACTGCACTCCTCCTGAAATGTGTGCCAGCATATATCCAGAATTCTGCACACTGCACCCATCCTAAATTTTATTCACTGCACCTGAGTCTCCTTCCATAATTGGTGCCATGTATCCCCTTGAAATTTGTATGACACAGGCCTTTCAAAATTTGTGCTCACACATTTTCTGAATGTTGTGCCCCTTTGGTCCTGAATTTGCACACACAATCCTCACAAAATTTGTGCACAATACAAATCTTAAACGTTGCAACCTGCACCAGTAAGGAAATTTACACCGTGCATTTCTCCCAAAATTTGCACCCCTCTCTATATTTATGCACCACACTCCTACTGAAATGTTTAACTTTCATCTCCCCAAAAATTGACACTACTTGTTTCTTACAAACTTTCCATCCCCACACCACATCTGAAACTTTTGGCCCACACTTGCCTGGAAATTTGTACCACACCCACCCTAATGTCTTCATTCAGTACCCTCCCAGTATTTGCACCCCTCTGAAATGTATGTCCTGTACCAAATGTCAACATTTGCCCTCATTTCTCCTAAAATTTCCAACTCCCACATCTTGTAAAATGTGTGTGCACACCCCTCCTGATATTTGAGCCCTGCCTCTCCCACAAATTTCAACCCTCACCCCTCTCAACAGTTGTGCCTGCTCCCCTCCCCAAATATGCATCCATCCCAAAATTAATGCTAGTCCCTCCCACAATTTACACCCTGTGCCCCTTCCAAAATTTAGGCTTTACTTCCCACCCAAAATTCTCCCATAAGCTTCCAGAAATTTGCATTAATACTCTCTTCAGAAATGTCCACCCTTTACCAGTCTTGAAATTAGCTCCATACACCTCCCATAGAAGTTTGGTTCCATAGCCATCCCTAAAGTTAAGGTGAAGTATGGGGTGCCATGTCTGGGAGAATGCAGTGGTGTCTATTTCTGAATGAGTGTTGACTTCAAATTTCAACAGGACTGCAGGACATATATTTCAGTGGGTTGCAGGGTTCCAAATTCAGGAGGCTTGTGAGTCACATATTTCATTAAGGTTACTAGGCACAAATGTCTACAAGGGCATGAGGCATAATTTTCAGAAATGGTATGGGACACCAATTTTGACAGGCATATGTGTGTTGTATGCATAGCCAAAGAGTGATGCAGTGTGCAAAATCTGGAAGGGATGTGGGCACAAATCTTGGGAGGTGTGCACTGTTCAGTTTTGGGTAGGGGTGTAGAACACAATACTCTGAAGAAGTGTGTATTATTCAGAAGGGTGTGGGGTACACATTTTGGGAAGGTTTATGTGATGCAAAGTTTGGAAGGGGTCTGGTCACAGAGTGCAGAATTGGTGAATAGTGAAAATGTTATGAGTGGTGGGGGAATGTCTGTATGACCAGTGGGCATACATTAATGCTGGCAGTGATGACTTGGCTGTGAGTGCCCGATCTGACATCACATGTATTTATCAACAGCTCTTTACTGAATGCAGATTTTTTTAAACAAGTGAATAAACAGGGCATATCCCTTTTAATAAGGTAACACAAAAATCAAGATTTTGGTGTGATGCTTATTGGAGAATTAATTTTTAAATGAACTGTAATTATTTAGCACCATGGACCTGATTTTAAAAACGTGCTTAGATTTGCTTGAACAAATGGATTTACAAGGGTAACATATATTAATATTAGGTCATCCACGTTCTTTCTGCATGGGTAACATGAGTTGCTTGCACTTGTGAAAATGCTCTGAGACCTCATTAGCCTGAGTTAGCTGTCAATGCTTGGAGTGGCAGCACTGCAAATAGACACTGCATGAGCTGCAGAGTCTTCATGGACAACCACACAAGTCTAGGCACACACATACTCAATTTTGCATGTGTGTCTCTACACAGTGGCCAAGTGTCACACCCAAATGTGATGCTAGCCCACCATCACAATGGTACCGCTACCACTTGTGACACCGGCAACCTGAGTTTGGGAACAGGCTCGAGTTGTCGTCCGGCCAGCTGGGGGGGAGGAGGCTTGTGCATCCCATGGACTGCTCATCTCTTCCAGGGGGTGGGGGGAGCCTTGGCTCAATGCAGAACCAACCTCTAATGGTGGCTGAAGGTTCAGCATGCTGAAGTCACACAGAAGAGTGAAGTGGGATGGACACTGGCTTAAGCCTTGGCATCAGTGCACATCACCTCTCTGGGGGCAGAGATCTGAAAATACCTCAGTCCAGTGTGACATTGACAAGGGGGAAAAGTAGGCCCTCACTACCAGAAGGAGCGGCTCAGAGTGAGGACCCCAATTAGACTAGAAGGTATGGAACCAGGGGGGTGACTTAAGGGTCCCAGCTACCCACTCTGACTCTTTCCCCACCTGAGGAGTAAGCCATGGATCTGTGGGAGGTCCCTCCAAGCTTGCGATGTGGTGGTTGGCCAGGTGACAGTGCCAGGACTTGAGGTAGGGGATAAAATAGAAATTAAAAAAACCAAAACAAATCTGAACCATACTAAGGTAGGCACACACGTGTGCATACTCACACACACACACACACCCCCCAGGCTCCTCCACCTTTCAGATCCTGATCTCCGAATAGACTACCCTGCCCCCTCTTAGACTGTTGTGATCTATTCAGCTGTTGGTACCATGCCAGGAGCTGGCCTTTTATTTATCCTGAACCCATAAAAGTCTCACATACTGTACATTTTGGGCAAGTCACCCTTCTGCCCCTCAATCCATCATTTGGAGAGGCTGATAGTTCAACTTCTGGACAGCTGTGTCACATGCCCCTAACTGGGGCATGTACGTCAGTCTCATTGACAGACTAAGCATGCACCAAGGTAGGAGGGAGGAAGGGAGTGATGAAGGGGATTTGACTCATAGCATAATTGACAATGTGAGGCAAAGAAATTGGTCAGTCTGCCTAGCATCATCAATTATGTTTTAACCCTGCCTTCCTCCTAGTCTGATGGATATGTGCTCAGTCTAATAATGGGACTGGTATGCATATGTGCTAAGATTGAGGAGAAGGAGGACTGTGCAACTGAGCTATCTGAGAGTAATATCATTGCCCCAACCATGGCTCAGGGGCAAGAGAGGGCCAGCTCCAAAAAATGTATGTAGGTCATCTGTAGAGGAGGAGCAGGCAAGGGAGCAGTGATTCAGAATAAAAAGGGTGCCAGTTCCTGGTTAGTGCCAGGATCTTGGCAAATCATTGATTATGTTAGGTTGGGAGGTGGGTAACTAAAAGAGAGATCAAACTAAGGAAAAAGAAGCTACTTGGGGATTGAGGTAGGGAGGTGGTCAAACTAAACATGGGATTGAGCTACAAGTAGGAATCTATTGGATGATTGGGGCTATGGAAGGGGATTGGGTTAGGGAGGGGGAATCTATTTAAGGATCAGGGCTGACAGAGTCTATCAGGGGAGTGAGATAAGGAGGGAGTAATCGGATGGATGATCAGGCTAGGGAGGAGAAATATAATGGGGATGTGGCTGATAAGAGGGGGAATCTATTGGAGGATCAGGCTATGCTATGAGGGAATCCAATGGGAACCGGAATAAGGAGGGAGAGTCACATCTGGGGATCAGTTATCTGGGAGAGTGACCCAGAAATATTGTTATATGAGGGTGAGTTGGGGGGGGGGATTCAGTGTTGTGGTTTTCTTTATGTGGGTGACTAATGGAGTACATCACAACTGGAATGTTTCTGCGTTCCAAGTCAGAATTCCCACTGAAGTAATCATAAAGAGAGAATTATGTTGTTCCAGCAGAAGCATTAAGTAAAGGTAGGGCATTCAGTTTTGGATTTTGATTTTAGATTTGGAGTAAATTCCAGCTTTATAACAGGAATGTGTCCAGCATTGGAATGTACCCCAGAGCCAAAATCTACCCATAAAACAGACCACCCCCCCATGCACACACACTTAAATACAATGCTTCAATGTTCCCAGAGTTACTGCCTCTGTCTTAATGCACTCTGAAGTGATTGCGACTGGGTATTTTTGTTCCGGGCATTTTCTGATTTTAACCTTGTACCCTATTTTGTATGGTGAGGATGGGGGAGGGCCAACTGAGCTAACTTGATGGGTATAACTGTGTTGCCCCTTCAACGCAAATTCCAGATTGTGGATCAGTGAGAGGGAACTAATTAATGCCATTATGTAGAGGCCTTGAGGTGGACAAGGCTAGAGAGAGTGTAGAGGCTAAAAAGACAGTTGAGTAGGCCATAATGCCATAGCTAGCAATTTTTATGTTGTTACACTTGCGCAGCCAACATCATGGGACAGTGCAGCTTTAGAGGCACGGTCGCTGTTGGGCGAATGCAGGGCATGCATCAGTAGATGCGTCCCGCATTCCTCAATCAGCCTGTATGCCAGCACCACATCATGCACACATAATGTGGTGAGCACATCTAAGAAAAGGTCTGCTGCAATCCGAGCAAAGCTCGTCAGATGCAGTGGTCCTTTTCTTGCTGTGCTCACCACCATTATGTACATGGCAGCACACTGGCCGCTGAACTGCCGACTTCAGGGGTGCCCAATCCCCCTGTTGACTGCTCCTGCCCCATGTGAATGTGCCAATGGGGGAGCCCACTCCCCATCAGCATAAAGCATCCCCCCATTTGTGATATGCCGAGGAGGGTGCCCAATCGCCCTCAGCTCTTACCCCACCCCCCTTTCCTTGTGTGCCAATGGGGAACCCAGTCCCCATCAGCAGAAATAACCCCCCAATTGTTTAATGCTGAAGAGGGTGCCCAATCCCCCTCAGCTCTGCACCCCCCCTTCTTTGTGTACCGACGGGGGTGCCCAATTCCCATTGGCATTAATTCCCCCCATTGTTTGCCGACGAGGGTGCCCAATCCCCATCATCTACAGACACCCCCAACAGTTAGTTGGCATGCTGGGAGCCCACCCCAGCATGCCAAATCCCCTACAAAAAAAAACTGTCCCGCAATGTTTTTTTTTTCCTTTTCAACCTGTAAAAAGAAAATGGTCCAATGTAGTCTCCGTGCCCCCTCCCCCCACCTGCACCCACCCTGTGCACTCTACCTCCCAACACCCCCCTCACCCCATACTTACCTCTGGAGTCTGGCACAATAATCTTCTGTGGACGGGGAACACGTCTGCACTCTTCAAAGCCAACTTTGAACTGAGGAAATGCCAGTAAGCTGTATAATGTAATAAATAGGTTTTTTTCAACTTTAGTACATATCTCAGGTATTTTTGCTAATTTTGGCCCAAAATTTTCAACATGAGTTTTTTGGGACCCCTTCTCATGAATTCTTGCACTGTCATGGCATTATTAAGTCCCAAAAGGTGATTTCACAATCACTGAATGGAATCACCTTTTGGGACCGTGTAACAAAATAACAATGCCACTGTTCATGAGGGGGGCTCTCACAAACCCTATGTTGCAAATTTGGTGGGAAAAATCCAAAACATGACTGTTTTACGGGCGTGCATAGCAACTACGCAACGCACACTCATAAGTTAGCTCATTTGCACTATTTTCATGCCAGATTCTCAACATTGGCATTTTACCACACCTTCTTGTGAACTGTACAGCCGTCATTTTTCACATCCTGGCCAAAATGTGTTTTCGCACTTCCAGCGCAGAATAGTGCAGTTGCTGTGTGAAATCAGTGTTCAGGACACATTATAAAAATGACAGTGATACTGTTCATGAGCAGAAGTCCTAAAATGCCTGTGTTGAAAATTTGGTGACAATACTCCATAAAATGACTGTTTTATGAGTATGTGGAGCAACTGCACAATGTGAGCTCATAAGATAGCACATTCACAATATTTTCACACACCAGATTCTCAACATTGGCATTTTACTACACTTTCTTGTGAACTGTACAGCTGTCATTTTTCACATCCTTGCTGAAATGTGTTTTTGCACTTTTAGCGCAGAATAGTGCGTTCGCTGTGCAAAACCAGTGTTCGGGACACATTACAAAAATGACAGTGACACTGTTCATGAGCAGAGGTCCTAAAATGCCTGTGTTGACAATTTGGTGACAATACTTCATAACGTGACTGTGTTACGAGCATGTGTTGTGCAGTTTGCATGCACGCTGGTACGTTTGCAAACTTCTAATATTTTCACTCCAGATTTTCAACAGTGCCATTGTTCTGCACCTCCTAATGAATAGTACAGCTGTCATTTTTCACATCCTGACCAAAATCTGTTTTCACAGTTCGGCAACAGAATAGCGTGGTCACTGTGGAAAGTCCATGTTCGAGACACATGATGAAAATGACAGTGACACTGTTCATTAGCAGATGCCCTAAAATGCCTATATTGAAAATTTGGGCACGAAAGTCAATAAAATTAGTGTTTTATGAGCGTGTGTTGCACAGTTTGCACGCACACTCATGACTTTGTGAATTTGTAATAGTTTCACTCCAGTTGTTCATCATTGCCATTTTTCCATACCTCCTTATGAACACTACAGCTGCCTGAAATGTGTTTTTGCATGTCCGGCACAGAATTGCATGGCCGCTGTGCAAAATCAGTTTTCAGGACAGTTTGAGGAAATGATGGTGACACTATTTATGAGCAGAGCTCCTAAAATGCCTATGTTGAAAATTTGGTGCCGAAACTCCATACAATGACTGTGCTGCAAGCGTGCATTGTGCAGTTTCCATGCACCCCTGTAACTTTGTCCAACTGTAATATTTTCATGCCACATTTTCACCACTGGCATTTGTGCACCTCTCCTTTTCAACAGTCCAGCTGCCATTTTTCAAAGCCTGCCCAAAATGTGTTTGCACAGCTGTGGTGCACAATGGCGTGCTCACTGTGCAAAATCACCTTTTGAGACACATTCACAAAATCACACCACTATGCATCTCTAGCTCCACCACTCCCACTGCAATGCCAGCAGGACAACATTCAGCACTGACAAATGCTTGTTCTGTTAGTTTTTATATAAGAGGTGGGGGCTATTTAATTGTTCTTACTTCTCAGGAAAATCAAGGAAAATGTAAATTTTTAATGAGTAGCAGCTAGTAAATAAATATATTTCACAAGGAATTTGATGAATGCAACTTGGTCTCTAAACATTTTCAGTCTGCCTTCATTGAAATTCCTGTACTCAGTCCATTAGTTAGATATTTTTACTAAAACTTATGGCAAAATGTCCTTCTTTCAAAAGTGTGAATGATACAAATGGCCACAGTACTAAGGGACCTACAGCTAATTCATATGTATGCCTCTGCTGAAGACAATGCATTGCACTTCATCATCCTTTGAAGTGGTGACAACATACACTGTGACTCATGCATTAAGATTTAGTTTAGTTTAGTTTAGTTCATTAGTCTAGGAATTAATACCTTTGAGCCAGGGCTCTTTTACAAAGGTTCCACGTCACAAAGAACATTTAACAAAGCACGATACACATTACAGGTAAAACCAGACAGGAAAGTTACATCATAAATTTGCTATTAGCAGTTTAAGGCAGTAACGTTTTTAAGTTTCATAGAAAAACAAGCTATAACAGGTTCAAGCGGTAGACAATTTCGAGGTTAAGAAACTTCCAGGAGAGGGTGATCATTAGGCGCCAAAAGGAGGCTAGGTAGGAGGGAAAGGTGGTGAGCGGGAGAGTAAGTGAGATGGGACAGGAAAAAAGGGGGGGGAGTGAGTTTGGGTGGGAGACAGGAAGTAGTAGAGGTACCAGAGGGTTCATTAGTCAGGGAGGAAGAGGCCTCAGATGTGAGGATGGACATGAGGAGTAGTAGTCTTTATCTTTAGTTTAGCTCTGCACTTTACAGAGTAAGACTAATCAGCCTTTGTGTACATAAATAACATGTATTTGCACATTGATCTAAACCATTCAATCAATCAATCAATCAATCAAAATCTTTATTTATTCAGGCGAGCATCATTGAGCATAGCTCATTTACAAGATGGACCTGATTGGTCATAACAATATAAAGGTACAATTTTTTTACACAAATACAGGATAAAGGTTGAATACAAAAACAAGGACATTATAAATGAACAAAAAGCAAGAACATTCACATTGTACAAGGCAATGAGCCAAAGAAACTGGGTTATAATAAAAAGGAGCAAAATAAGACAGTAATGAAAGATTAAGGCGAGGGAGGTGGTATTCAGGTAAGAGGCAGGATCAGACAAATAAGTTAAACTGCATTTCTTTGTTTTAAATAAACAGATATGTATATGTTACACTGCAATGTTGTTGAGCTCTTAGATGACAAAAGGTCAATTATCTAGTAGCGCTAATGGTGGAGTCCTGTAGGAAAAAAATGCCAGGGTAAAGCAAACTGGACCTTTTCACACCTTTAGGTGTTATGGCATGAGCCTGGAACAATATTCATTCCAGTGTCATAGTTTTCTTTTATGCTTGGTTACTCTGACTATGCAATGTCGGCAATGTTGTTTATGCCACTTACATTTTGGCACTTTTTACAAGAAGTGAAGCACATATTAAAGATTTTGCATAGTTTTGTGCCCTGAAAAGGACAGCACGTACTCTGCATCTCACTCAGACTGGCGAATGCCACTTTATTAGCTACAGTATATTATATTAATACTGACAGTAGTGTCATCTGTTGGACTCCCATGTGTATAATTCTAGTGAAACAGCCATTGGAGCTTCTGTAGCCACTCCACTGGATTTATAGTTCCATTCCAAGAAGCAGACAGGAGTCTCCATGACTTCTTGAAAAGTAAAAGCTTCAAGAAAAAATAAAATTACTTTAAGCCATCACAAACCGTGCTGTAGTGTAAACAGATTATGTGGTATGCATGTAACCCATTATATATGTGCTGATATTTGCCTTTAAATAGAAAAATCAAACTGACAGGTCAATCTGCCAAGTAACCACCGCTGGGAATGCATGGAATATTTAAAGCAGCAGTGCAATGAAACTGGGCACAACATTTGACCCTATCATTTTCTCATTATAAAAGATTCCAGACATCTTCCAGTTTTATTTAGTGGTACAATTTTCTAATTCCACAAAATTCTGAGTATTTAAAAAAAAGTTTTAATTTAGTTTCTTTCTCATGAAAAAAAAAAAAACTGGCCACCACATGTTTTTTCATAGCAATGGCATTGTAGACATGACAATCATTAGGATTCAGAAAATTAAAAAAAAGGCTCAAGGTGCTTAGCATAGGTGGTACCTAGAAATGGTCCTTTGACAGGTATGCAAATTTTTTTCTGAATTGTAGCTGAAACTAGCTTTTTGTAATAACATTTTTCATTGCACTGCTGCTTAAATAAATTCCTAGTGGGGAAACGTCAATCCTCTCTTCTCTTTTAGGTGTTGCACATCATCTATTTCCTTTGTCATTTAGATTGATGATTCCCTTGATCTGTTTTGTCAATTAGAAAAAAAACAGTAGGTGCAATGTGATAAGCAAACCTGGTTGATTTGAGTAATGCAGTGAACTGGTGAGGTTACGTCGAGACAACAGATTAAATGTCTCTGAGGATCTCAGTAACATAGATTATACACAAATTGAGTATAACAGTAAAAACATTCTTTTTTTTGTGTTTTTTTTTTGTCTCCATATTCTCGAACAGAGTTCCCAAGGAAATCACATGTTGTCAATTTGTCAAAACAAAATTAATCTGGATTATTATTAAACACATACGCAATAAGAACTCTTTTATTTACACTACAATGCAAGTGCTAGCATAATCCAAAAGACTGTTGTAACATTACTGGAAAAATCACATTTCTTACGTTAGAGCAAATAAAGCAACATTTGTCTAAACTTTTACTGAACACATATAGAAAATAATAATAAGAATAACATTTGCATTCACCCTAAATGTGAATGTGTTAGCATAATGCAAAATACTGTTTTGAGCAGTAAAACTATGAGGAGGTCCTTCATCATATTTGTTGAACACATACATTCATGTCACTTAATACACTTTAATTTTATTTATTTATTTGGCACCCTTATGTGGGCACTCAGAGCATTTTACAGAATAAATCTAAACACACAAGAACACATACAATTGAAAAATGGCTTCTGTGTTCCCCTGATAACAGATTCTGATTTCACCTCATGAGTAAAAGCTGGAAATTTTGTTTATTTTATTATTGTGCTCAGCATTATACTGTTGAAAGATATCAATGCTTGTCAATTATTTTTCCTAATGAGTCCATATAATTATACTGCAGGTGCTAGAAAAGCACATGTTGCAAAGAAGTAGTGATTAATACAGGTGTCAGACACCACAGTGTCCAGTCAGAATACCACACTTAAATAAACAAGGAGTAAAAGTAAAACAAATAATTCAAGTAGATGGCAATTAACAGATCTAAAGATAATTGTCATTTTGAATCCATACAAAAAATCAAGTTTATATTTTAAACTTATTTGGGGAGGATGTGAGCCATGTTAGCTTGAGAGGCAAAAATAACCACTTATTTGGTGGTAACTCTTATTTTTGTAGCCACTGCCTTTTTATGGCTGTGTGAGTGGTGCTCCATGGACATTATGTCATCACAATGTCTTTAGTAAAGCACTGTGGAAGCACGTGACCTGACCGCTGTCTGGTGTGCTTCCACAGTGCTCTGTAAAATGTCTAATGGTGCTGTTTATGTGGCCCTTCCCCTCTGTGGGTTGCATAAACACCTGCCCCCTTTGCTGTGCACTACTTTTTCTTCAGCAACTGCGGAAATGATGACTGCCATGCATAACTTGGCAGCACCGACTCAAATTGCTCATGCATGAGTATCACAAATGTACAGTTCTGTTGGCACTGCCATCTGGTGCTTGGCAGACTCCAGTGCAATGAGAGCTCTGAGTATTCTTTCACTCGCTCTCACTGCACTGAGCTGCAACATCAGCTCTGAACAAAGTTTATTGTTTTAGCTGTTGTTTTTAAAGAGCAGAGTACTGGGGACTACCTGATGATCCAGTGGTAGTGTGTTGTGTTACAATGCAAGGGTTCAAAGTTCTGGGGTGAGACAAGAATATTAGTAAGATTGTAGTCACCACCCCCCCCCCCAGTTATTCCTACTCAAAAAAGAAGAAAAGCACATCACAGTCCATAAGTGGAATATAAAAGATGGTTACCTCATTTTACTGGTGGTTTTAGAAATTAATTCTTAACTTCTATCTGTTAAGAATAACTTTTTTGTACACAGATCTGTCAATCAATTCAACAAGTTCTGTACAACCAGCATTTTTAGTATAAACCTGTCTGTCAAAATTCTCATTACAGTTCACATGCATGCAACTGCCATTTTGAACTACAACTGAAAGGTTTTTACCTCAGTAGCTTTTCACCAGTATTTTCTCCAGTTTTAGAAACAATGGGCTCTATGCACAAAGGTGAGTGAAATGCACCGAAATGAGACTTAGCGGTTGTGTGCACATATGGCGCTGCACAAGAAGGCACTGCATGCCTGTATGCACAGCCACAGGCACACACATGGCAAAGCCAGGGTCAGTGCCCACAGAGGCTGGGAAACTGTTGTTTAGTTAAGTGAAGAAATTCATATTGATAGTCTAATTTCATTGGAGAATTTCTGTAAGACATCTACCAAAGATGCCTCTTTTTGTTGCAACACCAATTGTCAACATGCTTTCCAAATTACCCATTTTAAACATAAAAATTACTCTTAATGTTCCTGTATGCCATTTTACTCTTCTCTGTTCTATCTTTCCACATATTAGCCATCATACTGTATGACAGTGTACTAAATACAAGTTCTTGCCGGGTACCAGCAAGAAAAGTCCAGAAATTCCGATGAAGGAACATCCAAAAAGAGGTGCTGCATTGTCTCAAGTTGTGATCCACAGGCCTGTCTCAGACATGTTGGATCCTGAACACTTTCATGTCTGTAGTTATTCCAAAAGTTTAGTCTTTTATGACAGCATGCCAATTGTGTGTCCCACATCTTATCCAGATTCATGGCTTGTGTTAAAGAAGCTGTTTCTGTCTGTTTTGATGTCACAGAGCTGCAGAAAATATATAGGACTTTCATGAAAGAACTGTGACAAAACAAAAGAACACAATTGTTTCCTGTGTTCAGTCTCTGCCAGTGTAACTGTTAACTGTCAATGCCTAATTCTAGAAAAAAATCCTTCATATACAAAGATAGTACTCAAAATCCCTGCCTTTGTACTCTTATTTTCCTTTGTCTCCACTGAGGTGTTATAACAATACACAATTCTGAACACAGCTATAACTATAAAGATGCTGTTCTTTTAAAAAACTGGTGCAATATTTAACTTAACATATATTAAAAATGAAAATTATGAGTCTGATTATAACCAAACCAGCTTCTTTAGGTGGCCTGTATGCAGAACATCTCTAAATGGAATTTAACCTACTGTACTCCTCCACAGTAATCAGAAAAATACACCATATATCGGATAGTGTATGGTAGCCCATACACGACAATGCTATTCTTACACCGAATGGTTACTATGATGTCAAGGACTTCAAGAGTGAAGGTGGAGAGGTCCCTTTGATGTAGACTTATTTTGGCTAAGCAGATTTACTGTGTGGTGTTGTTTTTAATTTTTACTCACAGGGATTGCTACTGTTTGTTGCTAACATTTCATTGTTTTATTTTTCTCTGTAGCAAAGTGTTTCTTACAGCGTATATCTTCTCTGAAATTATTACAGGTGGTGCTTTACATGTTTTACAGTTTTATCTAACATTAGGATAAGCTTTCAGGGTTACTGCATTTGTTGTTGACTAATTGTTTATGCTCTTACCTCCTTGTTCTTTCTTCCGTGGTTCTTCTTTTTCGGCAGGGAAGGACAGCCACCCACCCCATCCCCAACCACCCCACACTATACTCCTTTTGTAGGGTACCACAGTTGTGACATTTCCTGTGGCAGAGCAGGAAGGGGTGGATCAGTGGGGCCTCCACAAGGTGAGCTCATTTACAGGGGCACTAGTAATTTAACTAGTTATAACAAGTTAAACAAAACACAATCAAACCATTACTTGCATTTTTTTCCTTTTTTTTCCTTCTACTTACTCTGACTAGGTTATAAACCCAGCAACTTAGCTGGAATGGATATCATTAACTGCAGGTACTGTGGAACAATTTTCAGAAGGACAGTCTTAGAGGATTTAGGACACTGTCCTACATGCTGGGCCTTTGGAGATCTTAGGGCTCAGCTCCGGACAGCATGGGCAGAGATTGCACGCCTCAAATTTCATATTCAAGAGGAAATACATTATAAGAACCACTCCATTTCCCAGCATCCAACAGAAAAACTCGACCGCAGAGGGTAGTTGGTCCAGGAGGTTGGCAGGTGGTTAGAAGGGGCAAATCAGGTGCCCCATCACTCTCTGCTCTCCAACATATTACCTCCAAAAACCATATAAACACTACAAACAGGTATCTGCCTCTATCTCTGAAATCAAACAAAGAGGCAGAAGACACTGCAGAGCAGGACACTGCAGCACAGGAGCTAGCACAACAAAACTCACCCGAATCAGGAACCAAAACAAAAAAAGCAAAAAGGAAATCCAAAAAACTTCTGATCATAGGAGACCCCATCATTCGGGGAGTTGATACCCATCTCTCCAGCCAGGGGAATGGTCAGATGTCTCCCAGGTAAATCAGCATGGAGAGACACTGACCGCATTGCTAAAATTGTTCACAAAGCAGGAGAAAACATTGATGTCCTAGTACACTTAGGGACTAATGATCTCGCCAGCCGGTCAGTTGTGGAGACCAAGGAACATCTGACCAGGCTGGGTGACAAACTATCATCTATTTCATCCGGCATCTCCTTCTCTGAGATCCTGCCAGTCTGGGAGAGGGGAGCAGATTGACGGAAGGTCAGAGAAGGGGAGATAGGGGAGCTAAACACGTGACTCAAGGGCTGGTGCCAGGAAAAAGAACACAGATTTGTAGGGAACTGCCAACAGTTCTGGGAGCAAAAGTTCTTTAAATTTGATGGACTGCATCTGACTAAGGAGGAGTCAGTGCATTGGGGCAGAAGTTTGACGTCTTTGCAGAATATTTAAACTAGCAAATGGGAGAGGGTGCAGCACCCCATAAGTCGAATGGAAGAACACCCTCCCCTCAGCTAGTGGTCAAACAGGGATTCAGCATGTTTGCAGTTCATTTGCATCACCAGGTAAGAAAAAGTTTTGTCTCCCATACGATGCACAGGGTAATGCCAAACCTCACCTAACAACTAACACACACAAAATCTGGCCAATGGAAAATCATGTACACAAATGCTCACAGCCTGGGAAATAAGATCCCAGACCTGCAGGCAATAATGTCAGAGGCTAAACTGGACATAGTTGCAATTAGTGAGACGTGGTTTACCAGTAACCACACTTGGGAGACTTCAGTACCTGGCTATGTATTGTTCAGAAGAGACCGAGGTGCAAAAGGGGGGAGGAGTGGCCCTGTATGTCAATGAAAATATCAAAGCTACAGAAATTCAGAATACAGATAAGGAGCCAGAAGAACTGTGGGTCACCCTGGAAACAGGAAATGGGACAGCCATAAGAACTGGGGTTATCTACAGGCCTCCAGACCAGGGGGAGGACATAGACACATTACTGTTAAAAGATATACAAAACATGACAGCTAAAGGGGAGGTTCTGATAATGGGAGACTTCAACATGCCAGATACAGATTGGTCAGTACCAGCAGGAACATCTGCCAGAACTAGACACATAGTGGATTCCCTGCAGGGGGAGGGCCTCAAACAACTGGTACAGCAACCCACAAGAGACAGGGCTATCCTAGATCTAGTACTGACTAACAAGGAAGGGATCACAGATCTCCAGGTAGAAGGTCACCTGGGGCCAGTGACCATCACATGGTATGTTTCCAATTTGGCTACTACATCTAAATCATCCCATTCCAAGGCAAAATATGGGACTTCAGAGGAGCTGACTTTGATAAGATGGCCAACAGAGTTAAGCTAGCCTTGGCAAAAGAAACACAGGTGAGGAGGTACAGGCAAAGTGGGAAAGCATTAAGGATGCAATACTTGAAGCAACATCCCATTGTGTTAGACAGAAAAGGAAGTGCAAAAGAATAAGGAAACCACTTTGGTTCTCAAATACAGTAGCAGAAAAGGTCAGAGCCAAAAGGCTGGCCTTCAGGAAATATAAGGGAACACAGCGGGATGAAGATAGGGAGGCATACCAAACTGCCCTAAGGGAAGCAGGGAAGGCAGTAAGGCAGGCAAAGTCCCAAACTGAGGAAACACTAGCATGAACAGTTAAAGAAGGTGACAAGACTTTCTATAGATACATTAGTGAAAGGAGAAAGTCCAGAGGGGTATTGCTAAGCTTAATGGAGAAAAGGAAGCATGTGAGGAGGAGGACCCTGTAAAGGCATCTATCCTAAATGGATACTTTTGCTCAGTATTTACTGAAGAAAGGTAGGGCAGGGCCCACAGCTCAGCATCATAGACATGGGGAGGTGAGCACTACCCCTTCACAAAGAAAGGTCCTTACAAGAGCTTGCTAAGCTCAGGGTGGATAAGGCAATGGGACCTGATGGCATACATCCCAGGGTACTTAAGGAGCTAAAGGTGGAACTAGCAGAGCCATTAGCAGAACTGTTTAGTGAGTCTCTGAGCACAGGAGAGGTCCCAGAAGACTGGAGAAGGGCCCATGTGATCCCGCTCCACAAGAGTGGTAGCAGGGAGGAGGCGGAGAACTACAGACCAGTCAATCATACCTCAGTAGTGAGCAAGATTATGGAGGCACTCCTTAAGGAAAGGATAGTGCAACACCTAGAATCCATAGGGGCACAGGATCCAAGACAGCATGGGTTTACAAAAGGAAGGTCCTGTCAAACTAATCTCATAGATTTATTTGACTGGGTAACCAGAGTGGTGGACCAAGGGGGAGCAGTGCTGTTGCCTACCTTGACTTCAGCAAAGCTTTTGACACTGTTCCACATAGAAGATTGATAAATAAGCTGGGTAGGCTTGGGGTGGGTCAGAAGTTAGTCAAATGGGTGGCAAACTGGTTGATGGGCAGAAAACAGAGAGTGGTGGTAAATGGTATACAGTCAGAAGAGATGCAAGTCACAAGTGGGGTACCTCAGGGATCAGTTCTGGGGCCAGTCCTCTTCAACATCTTCATTAGTGACCTTGCAGATGGACTAGAGGGTAAGGCTTGTCTGTTTGCAGATGACACCAAGATCTGCAACAGAGTAGATGATCCAGATGGGGTGGGCAGAATGAGAAGAGATCTGGATAAACTAGCAAAATGGTCAGAAGAGTGGCAAATGGGATTTAATGCAAGAAGTGCAAAATCATGCACATAGGGAAGAGAAACCCTGAAGCCACCTAGGCTGGGAGGGAGTTGCTAGCAGTCACAAGGAAGAAAGAGTCTTGGGCATCATTATCACTGATGACCTGAAATCATCAAGCAGACCTCTAAAGCAGTAGGTAAGGCTAGGGGGTGTTGGGGTGTATTAGTAGGGGTATCTGAAGTCATAAGAGGGAGGTAATAATCCCTTTTACAAGACACTGGTTAGGCTCCCATCTGGAGTACTGCATGCAGTATTGAGGCCACACCTTCACAAGGACATTAACCAAATTGAGGCAGTCCAGAGAAGGGCAACCAAAATGGTGCAGGGACTGCATCAGAAGACATATGAGGACAGATTAACAGAGCTCAATATGTATACCCTTGAGCAAAGGAGGGAGAGAGGTGATATGATCGAGGCATTCAAACACCTTAAGGGCATTAACAAAGTGAAAGTCTAACATGTTTAAATATAAGAAAAATAGCAGGACAAGAGGACACAGCATGAGATTAGAGGGGGTCTGATTAAAGGGGAATGTGAGGAAATTCTTTTTCATAGAAAGGGTGGTGGATGCATGGAATGGCTTACCACAAGATGTGGTGGCTATGAATACAGTGCAGGGCTTCAAACAGGCATGGGATAGGCATAAGGGAGCAATACAAATGAGTATGAATAGATAGGCCACTGACAGAGCAAAGGCCGATGGCACATTTATAAGGTAGAAAAAGAAATGGGCAGACTGGATGGGCCTTGCGGTCCTTATCTGCCATCAACTTCTATGTTTCTATGTTTCTAGTGGTAACCACAAGGTGTAAGAAGAGTGTGGTTGTGTTTCAGGGCTACCATACACTTTTCTGTATAGTGCATAGTGAAAACCAACAAAAGTCACTCATTTTTTTGTGCTCCAAAACACTATCCTTGCTTTCAACAGCCCGTATTTCACCTCCAAACACCTGCTGGCCAGCTCACTCATACGACCATTCAACTGCCGCTAGCCCTATCAGCAATGCTGAAGGGAACACCTGCACTGTTACATAACTACAAATGCAGAATGAAAAGACATTCTGGTTTAGTAGCTATGTCAATACTGCAGCAGAATGACTTTTTTTACAGTGTATGGATTTCCATACACAACAGAGTTCCATCATATAATATATATCATTACTTGCTGATTAGAAGATAGAGGAAATACCATAAAAGATGTATGGGAAAAGTGGTAAATCAATGTTTTAATTAAATAGACACTTTTTCTTTGTCATTTGCCAATTCATCCATCACTTAATTGTACTGCCTGCTGCCTTCAGTTTTAACTGCCGGTTTCTGGTAGCCATGTCCCCGTTTCTGAACACTCCCAATAATTTAGTTTGTTTAGTGGACATCTGAATTCCTGCAACTTCGGTAATGCTTGGTTTTCCCATCATAAACACCTTGCTCTTAGTTCTCTTGATCTCTGACCCAGAAATTGTTGCGAACATATCAAATTCCTGTAAGGCTCTGTTTCCAGAAGCTGACTCTTGCAAAAAATGGACCATGTTATCCACATAGACTATTGTTTATATCTGAGAGAGTCATTTGCCAAACTTATGACCCTAACACTGGGTAGACAGTTTAGATGTTTTTGAAACAGGTCTAAGCAAAAAATATACAGGAGGGACAATTCCAGCAAGCTGCATTGACAGAAATTCTGTCCATTGGCATTACAGTGATGGCACAATGCCAACAGCCAGCATTGTGCCATTGGTAGAAACAAGTGTTTTTTTTTTGCAGCAGGCTTTGCCCCATATGACGAGGGTCTCTTCCCTCCACACCCCCCAACATTATAGATACCAACTCTGAGTCACAGTTGTTTTGGGAAGAGGCAAACTCCCCAGAGGTACCAGTGTCAGAAACCCACTGATGATCACAGTGAACAGCCGATTCTGTTGCTGTGATGGTCTTTGCTATTTTTCTATGGCTGTGGCAACGGTATACAAGGAGGAAGTACACATAAGAGATGTCAAAAAGTTTAAATTCACCTGCAAAGTTCTGGTGAAGTTGGCAAATTGGCCACCATGGAACAATCCACAAAATTTTGCTAATAGGCTCAAAATTCACCTATGTGACTTCACCATTTTTATTCCAGAATTTCACTGCAAAGTGCACAACTTCCCCTATGAACTGTGGAATTTCACCAATGAACAGCAGAATTTAATCTGCAATTGTGATATTCTACCATTTGCGGTCCAGAAGGAAATGATTTGATTCCTTTTAATGGAACAACATAGATGTAACAACAAGAACAAAGTGTGCTAGCTTTCGGACCAACCAGTCCTTCTTCAGAAGCTAATGGCAGTTGTTTAGAAAATACAATACATATAACAGCTAGATCATGCAGAAAAAAACAGAAAAAATCACCATTGGTTTAAAATACTCATTTAAAAAATTCAGAAGATGATGTCAGAGAAGTTTAAGAGTACCATACTGCCTTCAGCAAGGAGGGTCCCCTGGGTCAAACGTGCTTGGTGGAACACACATACAAAGAATCCTACTGCATATAAATTTAATTGACATAAGATAACACTGAGGAAGAAGATGACTCTTAAATCAAGCTATGAGTGTCACAGTTTGTATAAGGATGTGATTATTGCAAGGCAACCCCCATCCAGATTCAAGACAAACTAAGATTGTTTTAGGGCTCCAAGAAGTTTCAATGCCTGCATTATAGACAAGAATTTACCAATAAAGTTGTTTTAAAAACATCAGTGCACACTGTGTGATGTGTAAAACCTAGCTGGACCTGTCATCCAGCTGTACTCTCAAGCTAGATATAAGGCCCAAGAAATTTCAAAAACCTCTAGTGTAGTGACAGGACTGTATAAATGATAATTTAAACATAAATTGACAATATTAGTGTTAAACAAAAAACTCTAGTCTAGGAACCTCAAGGAATTAAGTCCATGTAGCCTGATATGTACTGATGTCAATATACACTGAGAATGTAACAACTTGATGTACCACAAGTGTCCAAGGAATCTGAAAAAGAGATACAAATGTAATCTCTCTCCTCCTCTTCATACAAATAATACACCGTACCCCACCCCACATCACCATAATGTGTGTGGGGGGGATACCTAGCCTTAAGGAGATGCTCTCTCTCTCTCTCCCTCCCCCTCTCTCTCCCACAGACACACACACACACACTCTCTCCTAGTGAACCTTTATTCACATCAGTCACTGCAATTGTTCCCCAAAGGAATTCAACTTGTCATGAAATCCTAAGTAAAAGGGCTAATGTCTCCTAATACCTACAGAGCAAAAATGTGACACTATTTAGCCATACTACTATCTGCATAGTAACATTTCCAAGGATTCTGGATAGAACTACCATGAAATAAATCTGCCACCCTCCCCAGGATAAGGTAACTAGAAGTAAATATAAAGTATGTGTGTAAGACTAGAGGTCTAACATACCTACTGTACATATCCACAAATTACTACAATATTAGCCTAATGTAAAAAGATCTGTCCAGGACCCCCATGCAAATGACATCATGCATCCCATATGTACAGAGTTAAAAAAACAAGTATTTGTCAATGCCGAATGTTTGCTTGCTGGCATTGGCATTGGTAGTGTAGAGGTTACAGAGCTGCATAATAGAAATGGCAGTGAAGTATTGAACTGAAGCCAACCCCACCACCACCCTGCAGAGAGTGACAGGCATTGGGGTGTGCCTTTGGGTCGTCAGGCATACCAGCCATGCCATTTCACCACACCCCACCCTGTAGACACTGACAAGTGTCACGGTGTGCCTTGGGGTCTTTGGCCCTTATGCGCACCCCATTCCATCAGGAAATACAGTGAGATGGGTGTGATATAGGAGAATGGGGTGAACATTGGGGCCGAAGAGTCCAAGGCACACCTCGATGCCTCTCACTGGCTGCAGGGTGTGGAATGGTATGAGGCATTACAGGCAAGAATCCCAAGTCACACCCTGATGCCTGTCATTCTCTACAGGGTGGGCGTTAAGGTTGGAAACCCTAACACCTCAGGCATTCGTTGGTATTTTCACTCCAAATTTTCAACATGTTTTTTTGTGACCCCCGCCTCATGAACAGTGGCAATTTCAGTTTGTTAGCCGAAAGCTGCATATGCACAGTGACTACAGCATCTAGCACCACAGGTGCAAAAACACATTCCGAACAGGATGTGAAAAATGACAGCTGTACTGTTCATGGGGAGGTGTAAAAAAATGGCAATGTTGCAAATCTGCAGTAAAAATATTAAAAAAACTGGTAAAGTCACGAGAGTGCATAGAAACTGTGCAACGCACACCCGTAATGTAATTAGTTTGGGGATTTTTTACAGCAGATTGTCAACACAGGCATTTTGGGACCTCCGATCATGAACAGTGTCACTGTGATTTTCTTTATCTGTCCCGAACGATGATTTCCCACAGCGACCACGCATCTCTGCGCTGAAAGTGTGAAAACACATTTTGGCCATGTTGTGAAAAATGACAGCTGTACTGTTCATAAGGAAGTGTGGAAAAATGCCACTGGTGAAAATCTGTACTGAAAATATTATAAAGTCATGAACTTACGAGGTGCATGGAAACTGCGCAATGCTCACTCATAACACAGTCATTTTATGGACTTTTGTTACCAAATTTTCAACATAGCCATTTTAAGACCTCTGCTCATGAACAGTGTAACTGTGATTTTCTTAATCTCTCCCAAACATTGCTTTAGCACACCGACTGCACCATTGTGTGCTACATGTGCAGAACCACATTTGGGGAACGTGAAAAATGGCAGCTGTACTGTTCATAGGGAAGTGTAATAAAATGGCAATGTGGAAAATCTGTAGTGAAAATATTGAAAATTCGCAAACTTATGAGCGTGCATAGGAATTGCGCAATGCAGGTCAGAAAACAGTCATTTTAGAATTTTTTCACCAAATTTTCAACACAGTCATTTTAAGACCTCTGCTCATTAACAGTGTCACTGTGATTTTCTTAATGTGTCTCATACATTGATTTTGCACACTGACTGTGCCATTGTGCGCTACATGGGCGGAAACACATTTTGGGCAAGATGTGAAAAATGACAGCTGTACTGCTCATAAGGAGGTGTGGTAAAGTGGCAATGTTGAAAGTCTGGGTGAAAATACTGAAAATTCACGAACTTATGGCGTCTGCGTAGGAACTGCAAGCAGCATGTAAGTAAAACTGTCATTTTGAATTTTTTCTGGAAATTTTCAACATAGGCTTTTTTAGAGCCCACCTTATGAACAGTGGCAGTGTCATTTCATTACTCATCCCTAAAGGTGATTTCATGCAGTGACTGCGAAATCACCTTTCGGGCCCGATTAATGTAATGACAGTGAGAGCATTCATGAGGAGGGGTCCCAAAACCCCATGTTGAAAATTTGGTACAAAAAATTCCAAAAAATGCCTAAGATATGCAACAAAGTTGAAAAAACCCTATCTATCCCATTATACAGCTTACTGGCATTTCCTAAGTTCGCGGTCGGCTTTGAAGAGTGCAGACGTGTTCCCAGTCCACGAAGATCATTGCGAGTAAGTGTGGGGTGAGAGGGGGTGGTGGTGGTGGGGTGCACAGTGGGTGGGTCTGAGGGAGGGCAGAGTCAGCGAGGACCATTTTTCAGTTTCAGGTTTGTTTTTTAAAATGGCGATGTGGGACGTTTACCGCTGGGGTGGGCTCCCAGTGTGGCACAAGGACAGCTGGTGGGGGCATGGAGCTGACAGGGATTGGGCACCCTGTCAGCGATAGCATATGTTGCCAAGCTGGGGTGGGCTCCCAGCGTGGCACCCTGTCTTGTCTGGAGGGACCAGTGGAGCCAGCGAGTTGGGCACCCATCGGCTATACAATGTGTATGGCCATGCTGAGGTGGGCACCCAGCGTGGCATATGAACTACTGTTTTGGGGGCAGGCACAGCCGATGGGGAATTGGGCACCCCCGTCAGCTACACAATGTGTGCGTGGGGGGGCGAGCATGTAGTATGCGTGCATATGTGTGTGTGTGTGTAGGGGGAGCTTGCATGAGCAGGCGATACCTTATCACTGCTCACTGAAGCGTAGCTACCCCTTTCAACTGTACTCCACTGCATTTTGGACTGCTGTCATAGACAGCTCCAGCAGGCATTGGAGAACTGCGGCCGTGCCTGCAAACACACTGACTGAATTGGAAGAGGGCTGCCACACCTCCGAAAACTTGGATGATGGCACTATGTTTCTTGCACATGCATGCAAGCAAACATAAAAATTATATGTGACAGTATATGATAACACTCCTGTATGTACAGTAACAGGCTAGGTAAACTGAATATGGTGCAATGGAATCAATCCCACCCCCGGTCAAAGATAAAAAGTAAGGAGGAATTAATATTCATTATGTGTGTGAAGTCAGAATAGCAACACACTATAACTCCATATATCTAAATAGAGGCCTACCTCAATGGACAGCAAGCCCCACACCTGTTATATCACATACCTCACAACACATATCCACACACATACATACACATACACACCCACATCCCACACATGCTGAAGTCCTATAATATGCCAGTCTGAAGAAGAAGAAGAGGTCTGTGGATGTCAATTTCTGTAGTGTCCATGATCTCATTTGCATGGGAGTCCTGGACAGATCTTTTTACATTAGGCTAATATTGTAGTAATTTGTGGATATGTAGGAATGTTAGACCTCTGGTCTTACACACATACTTTATATTTACTTCTAGTTACCTTATCCTGGGGAGAGTGGCAGATTTATTTCATGGTAGTTCTATCCAGAATCCTTGGAAATGTTACTATGCAGATAGTAGTATGGTTAAATAGTGTCACAGTTTTGCTCTGTAGGTATTAGGAGACATGAGCCCTTTTACTTAGGATTTCATGACAAGTTAAATTCCTTTGGGGACCAATTTCAGTGACTGATGTGAATAAAGGTTCACTAGGAGAGTGTGTGTGTGCATCTGTGGGAGAGAGAGAGAGAGAGAGAGGGGGCAACAGAGAGAGCATCTCCTTAAAGCTAGGTATCCCCCCACACACATTATGGTGATGTGAGATGGGGTAGGGTGTATTGTTTGTATGAAGAGGAGGAGAGAAATTACATTTGTATCTCTTTTTCAGATTCCTTAGACACTTGTGGTACTTCAAGTTGTTACATTCTCAGTGTATATTGACATCAGTACATATCAGGCTACATGGTCTTAATTCCTTGAGGTTCCTAGACTAGAGTTTTTTGTTTAACACTAATATTGTGAATTTATATTCAATTATCATTTATACAGTCCTGTCACTACACTAGAGGTTTTAGAAATTTCTTGGGTCTTATATCTAGCTTGAGAGTACAGCTGGATGACAGGTCCAGCTAGGTTTTACACATCATATAGTGTGCACTGATGTTTTTAAGACAACTTTATTGGTAAATTCTTGTCTATAATGCAGGCATTGAAACTTCTTGGAGCCCTAAGACAATCTTAGTTTGTCCTTAATCTGGGTGGGGGTTGCCTTTCAGTAATCACATCCTTATACAAACTGTGACACTCATAGTTTGATTTAAGAGTCATCTGCTTCCGCAGTGTTATCTTATGTCAATTAAATTTATATGCAGTAGGATTCTTTATATGTGTGTTCCACCAAGCACCTTTGACCTGGGGGACCCTCCTTGCTGAAGGCAGTATGGTACTGTTAAACTTATCTGACATCATCTTCTGTATTTTTTAAATGAGTATTTTAAACCAATGGGGATTTTTTTCAGTTTTTTTCTGCATGACCTAGCTGTTATAAGTATTGTATTTTCCAAACAACTGCCATTAGCATCTGAAGAAGGACTGGTTGGTCCGAAAGCTAGAGCACTTTGTTCTTGTTGTTACATCTATATTGGTCCATTAAAAGTATCAAATAATTTCCTTCTGGATCTATTCTTGCAAGGACCAATACGACAACTACTAAACCATTTGCGGTGAAATTCTGCCATTCATAGGTGAAATTCCACACTTTGCAGGCAAAATTCTCCATTTCACAGAAGGAACTTCATACTTTGTGTCTTCAAATTAATCTGCGTATTGTGCAAAATTCACAGATTAATTCACGGACTGAAATTTCTTAATTTTTTTCATCTCTACTAGGCACCCTTGTCTTACTCCTCCTTTCAACAGATAGGGTTCAACCACCCATTTATCAGTGGGAGGAGCATTACCTTGTCACACAGCATCAAAATAGACATCACAACTTTATCTGGTATACCAGTGGCTCTTACAGTTACCCATACATACTCATGAAATGCTGAATTAAAAACTTTCTCCTGATCTAGTGTTAATAAACAACCATGTAGGTGCTCACAGTTTTCTTATGCCACAATCTCCCATATCTATCTATCTATCTATCTATCTATCTATCTATCTATCTATCTATCTATCTATCTATCTCTAGATAACATTTTCTTGTGTGTTCCTTCTCAGTATAGAGCAGCCCTATAGTAAAGATATAATTTGCCCTGCTACAATAATCAATCTATGACACAAAATTATGGTATGCATTTTTAAGTCACTTTTTAGGAGACTAAGTGGTCTCCAGTTGGATGTATTTGTTTTATCTCCGTTTTTATGTAAGAATAGTGCCCCTGATTGATACTTGTACATAACACATCTGTTTTAAACCATGTAATTGACAAGGGACATTAATTCTTGGTCTATCAGTGAGGATAGATGCTTTGAGAGTTCCCCATGTCAGCCACCTGGTCCCAGAGCTGTCCCTGCTGTTAGTGAGCCTATGGCTTGTGAAACTTCCTCTTCACTTATCAAGAGTTCCTGTGCTTTTATGCCTGATAATGTTGGTAACTGGATTTTAACCAAAAACTTCAAGATATTCTGCTCTGTGTGGATCTTCACACCAGAAAAAGATTGTACGAGTTGCAATAATTTTGATAATTTTTGTTACTTCAGTATATTGACCTCACGTTTGGCTTCAGTTTTTGAAAATATCATGTCATTCACTTGACATTTATATCTTTCATATGGGCTTTTTGTATCTTGCTTCCCTGTGTTCCAAATTTTTGTTTTAATAATACAGTTTGTGGCCTGCTGCACTGCAAGACACACATCTGCATTTTAATGTCCCTGATTTGGTCTGTTTAGTCTTCCTGGGTTTCATAGGCCACAGAGATGAGTCTCATCACTTGAGATCTAAGGGACAAATAGTTAATATAATTCTCCCTTTTGAATATTTTGGATTGTTTCTGGAAAAAAAGTTGCATATATTTTGTTTGGTGTCTTCCCACCAGAAGAGTAGGGGAGTTTTCTTGATGTCATTGCTAATACTTCTATCAATAAAACAGGTCCATGCAATCCACCCCCAGGATGCACCTGGAAATGAGCTGTCACAACTTAGTGTGCCTTACCTGGTAACCAATCAAGCAATCAAACAATAACCACCATTGGGCACAGCCTCAAGCTGAACTTGGGTAAAATCCAAAAGGGATATCTTTTTTTCACAGAGCGGGTGATAGACAGATAGAACAATCTGCCCAGTAATGTGATCTACTAGAACAGTTTCACATGAGCTTTAAAAGTGTGACAGGGAGCAGGGATCACTCTGGAGAGACAGAGCAAGTTCTGTAGAGCATAGTCTTTTTATGTTTGCTAGTACGCATGTGCAAGAAACATAGTGCCATCATTCGAGATTTCAGAGGTGTGTCACCTCCTCCTCCAATTCAGTCAGTGTGTTGGCAGGCGTGGCCCCTGTAAGCCAATGCATGCTGGAGCTGTCTATGACAAGCTCCAAAATGCAGTGGCATACAGTTGAAAGGGAGCTACGCTTCGGTGAGCAACACATGTGCAGCTCCCTACACACACCACGCACACCACACACACACACACACATAGAAGCATACCGCTATTGCGTGCTGCCTCCAGCACCACATGTTGCCAATGGCAGGTGCCCAATCCCGTCAGCTGTGCTATTGCTCCCCCAAAACTTTCCAAATGCCAAGCTGGGTGCCCACCCCAGCATGGCAAGTCGATGGTATAGCCGACGGGGTGCCCAATCCTCGTCAGCTTCACTCTCTCCTCCCCCAGTACAAGGTGCCATGCTGGAGCCCACCCCAGCGTGGCAACAAATCGCCATAGCTGATGAGGTGCCCAATCCCCGTCAGCTCCACCCCCCAGCCGTCCTTCTGCCACACTGGGAGCCCACCCCAGCGTGGCAAGCGTCCCGTCGTCTTTTTCTTTTACCCTTAAAGCAAAAGCGGTCCCGCGCAGTCTTCCTGCCCCACAACCGCACCACCCACTGCCTGCCTCCCCTACCCCCATACCCTCACCCCATACTTACCTCGAGCTTGGCGTGATGACCTTTGTGGACCAGGAACACGCCTGCACTCTTCAAAGCTGACCGCGAACTGAGGAAATGCCGGTAAGCTGTATAATGGGCTAGACAGGGTTTTTTCAACTTTGTTGCATATCTCAGTATTTTTTGGAATTTTTGCACCAATTTTCAACATGGGGTTTTTGGGACCCCTTCTTATGAATGATGTCACTGTCATGGCGTTATTCGGGCCGGAAGGGTGATTTCGCAGTCACTGTGTGGTCACTGCATGAAATCACCTTTCAGGACTGATTAATGAAATGACACTGCCAGTGTTCATAAGGTGGGGTCTCAAGAAGCCTATTTGAAAATTTGGTGGAAAAATTCAAGCTGACATTTTCACTAGCTGTATTGCGCAGTTCTCTACTTCACTAAATAGGTTCCAGTGAATTTTCAATATTTTCACTCCAGATTTTCAACATTGCTATTTACCACACCTTCTTATGAGTAGTACAGCTGTCATTTTCACATCTTGCCCAAATGTGTTTCCCTACATGTCGCATATAATGGCACAAGTCGGTCTGCGAAACCAAAGTATGGGACAAATTAAGAAAACCACAGTGATACTGTTCATGAGCAGAGGTCTTAAAATGGCTATGTTGAAAATTTGGTGAAACAATTCCTAAAAATGACTGTTTTACGAGTGTGTGTTGCGCAGTTCCTACGCACGCTCGTAAGTTCGCAAATTTTTAATATTTTCACTCCAGATTTTCAACATTGCCATTTTACCACACCTTTTTATGAGCATTATAGCTGTCATTTTTCACATCTCACCCAAAACGTGTTTCCGCCCATGTAGTGCACAATGGCGCAGCCAGTGTGCGGAATCAATATACGGGACAAATTAAGAAAGTCACAGTGACACTGTTCATGAGCACAGGTCTTAAAATGGCTATGTTGAAAATTTGGTGAAAAAATTCCAAAAAATGACTGTTTTAAGAGCTTGCATTGTACAGTTCCTATGCACACTCGTAAGTTCGCGAATTTTCAATATTTTCACTCCAGATTTTCAACATTGCCATTTTACCACACCTTCTTATGAGTACTACAGCTGTTATTTTTCACATCTTGCCCAAAATGTGTTTCCGCCCATGTAGAGCGCAATGGTGAAGTAGATGTGTGAAATCAATGTATGGGACACATTAAGAAAATCACAGTGACACTGTTCATGAGCAGAGGTCTTAAAATGGCTATGTTGAAAATTTGGTGAAAAAATTCCTAAAAATGTTTTACGAGCGTGCGTTGCGCAGTTCCTATGCATGCTCATAAGTTTGCGAATTTAATATTTTCACTCCAGATTTTCAACATTGCCATTTTATTACACTTCCTTATGAACAGCACAGCTGCCATTTTTCATATGCCACCCAAAATGTGTTTTCGCACATGTAGCGCACAATGGTGCTGTTGGTGTGTGAAAGCAATGTTTGGGACAGATTAAGAAAATCACAGTTACACTGTTCATGAGCAGAGGTCTTAAAATGGCTATGTTGAAAATTTGGTGACAAAAGTCCATAAAATGACTGTGTTATGAGGGAGCATTGCGCAGTTTCCATGCACCTCGTAAGTTCATGACTTTGTAATATTTTAAGTCCAGATTTTCACCAGTGGCATTTTTCCACACTTCCTTATTTACAGTACAGCTGTCATTTTTCACAACATGGCGAGAAGTGTGTTTTCACACTTTCAAGCGACAGAGATGCGTGGTCGCTGTGGGAAATCATTGTTCGGGACAGATAAAGAAACCACAGTGACACTGTTCATGATCGGAGGCACCAAAATGCCTGAGTTGACAATCTGCCGTAAAAAATCCCCAACCAAATTATATTACGGATGTGCGTTGCACAGTTTCTATGTACGCTAGTGACTTCACCATTTTTTAAAATATTTTTACTACAGATTTGCAACATTGCCATTTTTTACACCTCCCCATGGACAGTACAGCTGTCATTTTTTACATCCTGTTCGGAATGTTTTTGCACCTGTGGTGCTAAATGCCGTAGTCACTGTGCATAAGCAGCTTTTGGCTAACAAACTGATATTCCCCCTGTTCATGAGGTGGGGTCACAAAAAACATGTTGAACATTTGGAGTGAAAATACCAATGAATGCCTGAGGTATTAGGGTTTCCAGCCATAACGCCCAACCCTGTAGAGAATGACAGGTATCAGGGGTGTGACTTGGGATTCTTGCCTGTAATGCTCATACCATTCCACACCCTGCAGCCAGTGAGAGGCATTGAGGTATGCCTTGGACTCTTCGGCCCCAATGTTCACCCCATTCTCCTATATCGCACCCATCTCACCGTATTTCCTAATGGAATGGGGTGCGCATAAGGGCCAAAGTCCCCAAGGAACACTGTGACACTTGTCAGTGTCTGCAGGGTGGGGTGTGGTGAAATGACGTGGCTGTTATGCCTGATGACCCAAAGGCACACCCCAATGCCTGTCACTCTCTGCAGGGTGGTGGTGGGGTTGGCTTCAGTTCAGTACTTCACTGCCATTCCTATTATGCAGCTCTGTAACTTCTACACTACCACTGCCAATGCCAGCAAGCAGACATTCGGCATTGACAAATGCTTGTTTTCTTTCATTATTATGTTCTTATTTCTCTATGTGCTGTATATATGGTTGAATAGGGATTGTAAAAATCAGTGTTAATTCATGCTGAATGTATATGATAACCTTTGTCAACAGTGGTGCACAACCCATGAACTGACTGGCTTTTTAGTCATAGTTCCCTAGGTTCCTGACCTTGCCAAACACTACAGAAAGTGGTCATTCACCAGTAATGGGGAATTAACCTTTCGCTCATGAATTCTTTTTAGAAATTCAGCATGGTGGCTCATATGCTGTTCTAATATTATAAGTAGTACTGGTCTTTAGCATTTTTTGAGAGAGTACTATAGAACAATAGAGCAGAGATTCACTGCTCAATGGCACTAATTCAGGAGTCAAGTGAGGCTGCCAAATAAGGCATTACGTGAACTCTAAAAAACAATGTGTTACAAAAATAAATCCACTTCAATGAAGAGTTTCCAAATTTAAAATATCACTTTCATCAACCAGCTCCTGATGCCACTTGGGATTGAGAATATTTGGGAAATACACAACTTAGATGTAACTTATCATATGTGTCACATTTGTTTTGTAATTTGTTCTCCCTTTTTCTGTACTGACAAGGGTGTCAGAATGTCATATCTGTAACTGCTATTTATTAACGTCTGAGATAATGCTCAGTCTGCTGCTTTCTGATAACACAGTGTTTAACCTGAAAAAAAATTAGGATGCCACAATCAAACAAGAAAAGTGGTTTTCAGTTCTATACCTATACCACCATATATTTTTCTAAAGGATGAGTGCAATTAAAAATGTTCAGGATGGTGTACATTTTATTTAACCTTTATGTATCAGAACACTGCATGTAAATCTTAGACTTGCATGACTGTATAAACATACAAAACAGACTACTGCTGGTTGAAATCTGCTGATTCTGCTTTTTACTGAATGTCCACACAATTCATTCAAAATAGCCAAAATTCATGACATTGCATGAAATACTATAATTTTCAGTAAAACATTTCTGCTGCCAACTATGGAATTTTCAGCATTAGCTACAGTGACAATAATATAAATAACACAGGCTGGATATTCAGACATTTCTGGCACAATTTGGCTCTACTCTCAGTACTTACGACAAGAGGATTACACCACATAAAATGTGATCTAAGTTATGTTGCAGGTGCCATAGGATGTGAAATAGAAATGACGTATGCATCTCAGTTATGATGCTGCATAATTTTATTGTCATAAAGTGAGTAAAGTGTTGCAGATGTGTCAAAACATTTTTAAATAGGCCACAAACATTGTCGCACATTGGCAGTGACACAGCTGCAATGGAGCAACTGCCACAAGTCCTGCATCCAGACCGTTGAAAATCTGGGTGAAAAAAAATTTGCAGTTCATCAGAAAGTTCTGCCATTTGATGCTGAATGCCTACAAAATGTCAAAAATGATTCCACAGACAATGTGGTTGTGTGTTCATATCTTTCCTGGTAGAAATGAAAGAGTCAAAGAGTCTTTTCCTACAGTGACCATCTCTCTCGCTCTCTCTCTCTCTCTGTCTCTCGCTCTCTCTCTCTATCATATGAGTCCTCCTAGTGCTGGGTGTACTTCTTCCGTGTATGCGAGTTACTGTATATCACTCTCAAGCTCACCATTCTAGGAACTGTATTTCCTATTTGTTTTTAGGGAATTAGAAGGCTCCACAAAAAAAGGTAGAGTTAAAATTTGCAGCCAGACTTTATAATGCAGCCACATAATTTTTGAGTATCAATAACTGGAGCTACAGAATTACAAGTAAGGAACTCCAGGTACTGGTGCTCAAAAATTACAGCATGATGTGTTCAACTCTGCAGACATTTCTCTAAACTCAGTCATCAGTCTGTTTAGTGACTACATTTTTAATTTTGGGCTGCACATTTAAAATTCTAAATTCAGTAACTTTTTATCTTGGAGCCTGACTTTGGAATTGTGGCTGGTGCCCAACATCACTTGTGTTTTTTTTGAGCAGCCTATGTATTTTTAAATAACAACATTATTTAATTAAACTGTCATTTTAAACATTCAGACTAGTTAGGTAGCTGAGATAGACCCTTTTACTGTAGGAAATACCTATTGATTAAAAACACCCATATATGAGGTAGACATGTTGGTCGGATATTTCCACTTTTTTAGGAGCAAACTGGCTGTTGCTACTGTTGGTGGTACATATTTAAGTTTCTCCCTTGCAAATGTTGACAAGCAAGGTGAAGAAAAGAAGGCAAAGTTGCTGTCTCCTTACAGTCTGCCAGGAAAGAGGCTAGAAACCTTGGTCTTTACTTCTGGGTATAACCACTGTGCTTTTCACAATGTTATCATGCTCACTATATTAATAACATAGCAGACCAGAGCATCCACCTGCTAAATGGGAAGGCAGGAATGTGGTGCAGTGAATGTGATATGTACATGTTTGGGGCAGCATCAACACTTAAAGGGAAATTAGTCTCTAGTATGTTAGCAGAATTGTTCTGGACCTGATGACAAAACATGACACAGAGCCAGAGATATATCAGGAATAACCAGAAAACACAAAACACAGCAAATACATGCTGAGAGTTAGGAACAGGACCCCAGATACCATGATATAACTCTAAACTGGATTCAAACCCTGCAAAATAAAGCATGGGTATCATTCTTATACTCTAAGATAAGAAATGTACATTACTAGGTCATAGTTGACAAATAAGGTAAAATCACAAAATACAGAACCTTATTGGTAGAAGGTCAAAATAGAGGATGGTTAGCTCATCCCTTTCTCTTCACATACTCTCTGATAAGAGAAAACTAGCTAAAACTAGTTTGGGGTTACAATACAAAAGGTGCTTAGTTAGTAAAATAATAGTAGTTGTGTAGCAAAGGAAAATAACTGTACCATAAGGCCTGAATAAGCAATGCTAATACTGTTAGGGCCAAAGGTTACTAGCACATAGCCCTGTTGGGATCTGGTCTTTACCACCAGTCCATGCTACAGTCATATGCACATGTCTTATTACTATGTCACATAGTACTACATTATTTCCTACCCTATTATGTATATCATGAATAAATGTATGTATACCATTTGTTGCACTAAGTATAGGCTTGTGGAGGTGGGCAGGTCTATGTATCCCCCCTTGTTGTCTGCTTAACTGGCAACACTTGATGGTGAGTTAGGATAAATACTTTATGGAGTGGGGGCATAAAGGAAGCATAGCTGTCTTCTATGATGTCTGAGGGTAAAGCACAAGCAGTAAATGGTAACAAGAATAAAAACAAAATAGCCTGCAAAGTGCCAAAGGCTTTAAAAGAAATCTCTTACACTATATCGGTTAAAAACAAGTTGTAAATCACCATCATGTATCAAGTCATTTAAGGTTTGTTCAGCTTTCTGTATAGTATTATTGATATGTATCAACTGAATATCTTTTCTAATAGGGGTTTTAGATTCAGTGTGAGTGGGTCAATATGCACATTAAAAACTGATGCATACTGATCTAGAGCATCCAGACAGTCAGGGTCACTATCAACATAATCTTGTTCTGGAGTAGGTACAGGGGTTATCACAGATTGACCAATAATGGTGCATTCATGAGGCACAAAGCAGAAATTAGGAATTTCAATGCCATGAGTGATGTGTCCATAAGAGAAGTTCTTGATGTTTGTCACACTGCAATATTGTTCATCCATATTATATGCAACCTTGAATTAAGGAAGATGTCACTTAGTAAGTTGTATGGGGCACATGATAGAGGTGATGAGCTGTAAGTATCTGGATCACTGGATGCTGGATGGCTGGATTTGATGTGTTGCATTTGTTGTATTAATGGCATGGGCAGTTGGTGCAGTAACAGTTTTCTCGTTTTGCTCATTGAGTCTGTCAATGGAGTAGCCACACACTGACATAGCTACATCGAAAATATCACACCTGCACAAGTATTGATGGCCCTTTCCTGAACAACAGTCTGTATGAGACACCTGCCAGGCTTGGAGTTGAGAGTGGAACACCAGCAGTGGCAGAAGGTCAACACTTTCCTTGTAGATGTCTCCCTCCAGGTATCCCATAGATTGAACATGTACCATTCTGTTGAAGACCCAGTAATCCTTGTTGAACACTGGTAAAGATACCATAAAGGAAATGCGCATGGTATCCTTGATTGAGCAGCAGTGTGTACAGTAGTAAGGTCCTTGATTTGGAAGTGTTTTGACATAACCTAAGTTTCTAGTTGTTGGGAGGGAAAAAGTGAATGACTTGGCCATATATTTGGAAGTGCAGGCTGAGGTCCAACAATGAGTGCAATAACATGAAGCCATCCAAGAATCCTAGATGATATCAGGGATATGCCCTGCTTCCAGGTCTCAGAAGAGGTTAGTGACAGTTGTTAAAACATAGCCACCATAGGCTGTACAAATAATTTCCCTGCCAATGAGTCACTGATCAGCCTCCGAATTATTGGTGGCAATATCGTGCATGTTGCACGCTGTGAACCTTTCCTCCTTTGCTAAACAGTCAATACCGTGTAGTATGGACTTGAGCACATTGTCAGCTTGTTGATTTCAAAAATAATTAATGTGTCTCTTGATTTGTTCAATGTCTCCCCTATTCCACATTGACATACCTGATCCAAATAAAAATGGTATATTCCCGACTAGGCCTGTTACACTCAGGTCCCTTTTAGAGTGTCTGAAGTGGCATATCCCTTAATGAGCAGTTTCTTGCCCAGCTACAGGGTCTTGAGCTCATACCTGATAAGCTGCAACAATACCTAATAACACAGAAGCATAAATCTGAGAAACATTAGTCTTTGAACAATTACCACATTCGGCCATGTTCCAATGTGATATGTTCAAAACAACAGGAACATGCAAAAATTGAACATTGCTAATAAGTGTCCCAGGAATGGAAGTTTTAGTCAGGTCACTAGGTAGACCTGACTCTAAGGCAGGGCACTTTACAGGCTATAGTGGAGATGTGGTAGTTTTAGTTGTAACAGAAGATAAGTTTGGTGAGGAAGTCATGGTAGTAGAACTAGGTGTAGTTGTCTTTGGTAAAATTGTGACAGATGCCCAGTTCCCATTGACTCTTTTTAGCAATTCGTGCCATGCTACAAAATGAATTTCCCATTTTCTTTGGTCGTGCCCTGCCTGGGTATCCTTTAAGTCACAGGACACATCCTGGAATACAGTTAATCAGTCTCTGTAGAAGGCTGCTGGTTAACTAGGATCTGCAGCTTATCCAGTAGGTAGGGAAATGGGCAGACTGGGTGGGCCAAGCGGTCCTTATCTGCCGTCAAATTCTATGTTTCTATGAAATGGTGAGTAGGTCTACCATCCATCCAGGTAATCCCCTGTGGTCCTTGCATGACTAGAGTGCTGAAAACTTGGCTGCCACCCTAGTATTAGTATTAGTATTAGTATTAGTATTAGTATTAGTATTAGTATTAGTATTAGTATTAGTATTAGGGTGGCTGTCCAGGTACTGTATCACCTTCGATACACGTAACATAGTCCTAGCTGGTAGGGTCTTTATACTCACATGACTTGCCTTCTGTCCTTGTAAACAGCCCAAGGGCAGAGATTATAATTGTCACCATTTAGAAACAAAAGAAAATAAATAGTTAGAAGTACAACGCCCTCCTTTTTTCCCAGCTCAAGTGTTTTACTTACTCAGAGCCATCAGAGCTCCTGTACAGCTCGAGCTGATTGGCATGAAACCACTTATCAGTACATTTCTTGCGAGTCAACACCCACACTTGATAGACAGAGGAGCTAAGTTTATTTACAATTTCAAAAGGACCAGCCCATTTGCTGGATAGGAAGTGGGAAGGCATTGAGTATTGCAACACCATGACTCTGTCACCCACTTGCCAATTGACCTCCTTGACATCTTTGTCAAAGTACATTTTTGACTTTTGATTGGCACTGCCCAAACTTTGAGCAGCAAAGCGGTGAATTTCAACAAAATTGCCCTGTAACTGCTTCACATAGGTGTCAGTTGACATTCTATCCATGGTATGGGTGTGGAAGTCCACTCGTAAGTGTTCCAGCAGCCCCATTTGCTGGCTTGTCATCACCACAAAGGGTGTGTACCACATAGCTTTTGATGGGGTAGCCCTGATTGCCATTAGCAGTAATGGAAACAGTGGTTCCTATTTCAAAAGATGTCAAAACTCTGCAGAAGCAGTATGAAACTTTCAAATGGAAGATGGATGATCAAGAGAATGGCTCTAGGTGAAAAAAAATATATGTATTTTTGGACTATTAATGGAATGGGAAAAAGACACTACACTGAAAGAAATAATGAGAGAACTCATTTCTTTGTTATTGGGGATAGATAAGGACCTGCTTAAGATTAATCAGGTTCATTGGCTTATGTTCGGAAGGGGGAAGAGGGGCTAGACCAGCTATTGTGAAAATGCTGACATCTGAAGGAAAGGATAGAGTGACAAGGACCTTTTATAGAATGAATAACTTTAAATTTAAAAAGCAGCTGATTTATTTAAAACATGATTTTTCAAAATCACTGTGGGATCAAAGAAAACAATTTGCTGGAGTGCAACAGACCCTTTGGAAAGGTGGTGTTAAAGAGCAACTGACACCATCTGGTCAAAAGAGCTACACTGCAGAATTAGAATAAGCACACCCACAGTAAATCTCATACTAAAACCTAAATTTCTTTTTTTTATAATTCAAATTTTATTGCATTTTATATTAACATGTTAACCTTAGCAAACATACAAAGAGTCCATAAATAGGTGGATAGTAAATACATGGAAAGAAAAATATCAAACAAATCCCTAAATAATCAACTCTCCCCATCCCCCCTGTTGCCCTCCCTCGACTAAACCCTCCCTCCTTGCCCCAGAGTGCCAATATAGAACTAATATATTGAAAGTAATATAGTTAGATTCAATAAGAACAGTTGGTATTTCAGTCTTACAGATACAGATACAATTACAGGGAATACAAGACATACAGAGTTTCACACCTCTTTTTGTATGTAGTTAGTCTATTGTTCATGCTGGCCATCATTTTTTCCATTCATGAATTAAAAATCAGTTCCTGTAACCATTCTGAATAACAGGGCTACAGGGCTGAAGCACATCCTTCCAGTGTTTTAAGACTGTTTTTTTGACTGACATGGTAATCATCGTTATTTGGTAATTCCTAACCCTGGATGGAAAAGTGGAAAAATCTCCCAGCAAAAACACCTCAGGGATAAAATAGTCATGGAGTCCTAGTAAAGGGTCCATGCTAACTTTGATGAGCTCTCACAATGATGCTATTTTAGGACATTCCCATAATACATGCTAAAGGGTACCAGGACTCTGCTGACATCTGCTGCATAAAGCATTTTCTGCCTTACCCATTTTATATAGTTTATAGGGAGTGAGGTACATATCATTTAAAATTTGTAGTTGCATTAATCGTAAGCAATCTTGTGTAATGTGCTTATGGCAGAAGTCCCATATCTTTGGCCATTTTGGGCCTAGGTTGGGACTATTGCATCCCAATATTTAGAAGTGCCATAGCAAGATGGAAATATTAGTAGAAACAACATTGTATAAAAGGTTGACACCACATGAGGGGCAGAAGCAAAGACTCTGCCTTCAGTTATCCATACTGGTGGGGCATCTGAAAGGAGGCTATCCTGGAAATAGTTCATAGGCATGTGTCTTAGCTGGTAACATTTAAACACCCAAGTATTGGCCCGACCAAATTTAGTTAGGATTTCTGTGGTGGAAAGACAAGTTTTATTTGGACTACGGAAATCCTGTACCACACTTTCTTGAGGGAGCGGGATCCAGTGGATAGGGATTATATGCCCTCCTATCTTGAGGTTGGGTTTCAGGAAAATGGTTTGCTGAAGGTCCTGGGTGTGATCATATTTTAATGAGGAACATATTTGCAGATGGGTTCGAATCAAGTGACCTATTGGGTTTTGGATTAAAGAGGAAGGTAACTTTTTAAGTTTGAGATGAAGTAGGGCCATTGTGTTAATACCCAAGGTTTGAATTAATTCTATTTCAATGAAAAGCCATGTAGGGGTGTACGCCGATGTGGCAGGGGACCCCCAATGGAGATATTTACTAAGATGGCTAGCCCAATTGGATAGATTAAAATTGGGGAGTTTAAGCCCACCTAGAAGTTTGGGAGCTGCTAACTTACTGTATCCATGACATGGAGGTTTATCTTTCCAAAGAAACCTCAAGATAGAGCTATGAATAATTTTAAATCCAACCTTTGGGAGCCAAATATTGAGGAGATTTAAGGGATAAAAGAGGCATGGTAGAATATTCATCTTTACTATGCTTATATGGCCCCATAAAGTGAGAGGTACATTTTGCCATCTTTTAAGATCAAGCATCAAATTCTTAATGAGATCTTCTAGATTTAATTTTTGGATTTGAGAGGGAGTTGTTGAGAGGTATATCCCCAGGTACTTGATGGCTTTAGGGGTCCATTTTAGTCCTAGCTCAAGAATATCTTGTTTATTTACTTTGGGATTTAAAGGGAAAACCGAAGATTTGTCCATATTTAACTTGTAGTTAGACAGAAGACTGTACTCATTTATTTTATTAAGTAACATCTGAATGGAGGGTTTAATATTGGTCATGTGAAGCAGAATATCATCTGCATAAACTGCTGTTTTATTCTTTAATGAGCCTAATGGGATCCCCTCAATCTCAGGTGAGTGTTATATTGAAACGATTAAGGGTTCTAAATATAAATTGAACAGGAGGGGGGATAGGGGACCGTCCTGTCTAGTTCCAGCTTCTAAGGGGAAGTGAGGGGAAAGAAAGCCATTACAAAGAACCCAGGCTGAAGGGGTGGAGTATAGGGTTTGGATCCAGGAAATACATTTCTGGGGAAAGTTAAAGCTATGAAGGGTTCTAAATAGAAATTGCCAGTTGACGCTCTCAAAGTCCTTCTCCATGTCCAGGGAGACCAGTGCCATAGCATGTGAGGAATCACTGGACCCAGAAAAGATATGCGACAGACTTCTGGGGTGATCCACAGATGATCTGCCATTCATAAAACCTACCTGATCTGGAGTGATGAGTGAAGCTAATGTAGGTTCTAATCTGAGTGCAAGAAGTTTAGCCAGTATTTTGAGATCCGTATTAATGAGGGATATGGGCAGGTAATTTGAGATTTTTGTGGGGTCCCTGCCTGGTTTGGGGAGAATAATGATTGTGGCATCTAACATTCTGGGATCTATGTCTGCTTTATTGAGCATTCTAGTATATACTGTCAGTAATAAAGGGGCTAACTACGAGGCACATTTTTTATAGACATTTGATGAAAAACCACTGGGCGTGGAGCCTTGTCAAGGGAGAGGTCTATGATAACTTTGAATATATCTGCTTCAGTAAATGGTAGGGTTAGATTGTTCCCTTGTTTGGAAGAAAGAGAGGGAAGGGGTAAATTATTTAAGAACTAGTCAACCATGTCCTGAGGAGGGTGGAGGGGCATACGCTTATAAAGAACTGAGTAATATTGCTCGAATTCTTTATTAATATCTGCTGCTTTGGTCAGGGGAGTATCAACTGGAGTATTGTGGATAACTGCAATATGTCTAGAGGCTTCCATTTTTTTGAGTCGAAGGGCTAAGACCCATCCCGCCTTTTCCCCCTGTTCGGTATAAGTGGCTTTAGCCTTAAGTAAAGCCCATTCCACCTTTTCCCACAATAGTTCCAAATATTTACTCTGTAACTTAATTAGGGTTTCTCTCTCAGAATCTGGCATAGCCCTAGACATTAATTTTTCTTTTGCCCTTATTTCTTCTAGCAGGGTCTTAGCTTCTAGGCTTTCTTTCTGTTTTTTAATAGTGGACCATTTGATAAATTCTCCTCTTAAAAAGCATTTAAGTGCCCCCAACTCCATTGAAGATGAGGCTGTAGAGCCCCAATTAAATTCTAAGTAGGAGTTTAATACTAAGAGAATATTATCCATGACCTTCTATTCTTTCAATAATTGTTTTTTCAGTCACCAGAGAGTGTTATTTCCCCAGTTTAGAGACAAAGGGAGTTGGCAGGTCACTATGGAATGGTCTGATCCTATAGCTGGTTCCATTCTGCTATCCATTAGACCTTGAAGCAGAGTTTTGCTTATCAAAAAGTAATCGAATGCCATGCAGTGCCGTGCACCTTCGAATGGGAAGTAAATTCCTTGGCAGTGGGAGATAAAGTCCTCTAGGGATTGCAGAGGCCCATATGATCTATCAAATCCTTGAGGGCTCTCTGTGCTGGGGAAAGTCCCCTCCTTATGTTACTGGGTGATTTGTCCAAGACTGGGTCAAATGGAAGATTCCAGTCTTCCCCGATAATCATTGGGATATGCAGAAAGAGTATTAACTTAGAGAGTAACTCCATGAAAAATGCTGGTGAATCTATATGAGGCCCATAGACTGCCCCTAATAAAATTATGGTGGAATGGATCTTCCCAATAGTGAAAACAACCCTACCCTCTTTGTTTCTAACAAATTGGTTGCAAACAAATGGGACAGATCTTACCAGTAATATGATTACCCCTTTACTGTTCCTCGAATCACCTACTGCAAATGTTTAACCCACCTGTTGCCGTCTTAATAGAGACTCCTCTACTTGCAAGAGATGAGTTTCCTGAAGGAAAATTACCTCACTGTGGAACATGTTAAGATGTTTTAAGAGGCGCATTCGTACGGATGTCTTGCACCCTTAACATTCCACGTACTACACTGGAATTATTTCATCATAATATTCTCTTAGCATGTATGGAAACCTTCTAAATATATAATGGCTTTTTGTTAACTAGCTATTCAGAAATCTTAAATGTTTCCTTTGGCACCCCTCCCCAGTATAGATCTTTATGAGATTGGAACTTCTGAAAAATCTGAAAATCCCCCTCCTTCTATCCTCCCCCTTACTTACTAACCTAGCCCTCCCATTCCCTACCCATTCATACTGATCTTCTACCATAGTACTTCTTGTCATAAAAACACCCCAAAATGTAACACGTAATGTAATAACTATTTTATGAGTCTTTGAACTACCCAACCCCCAGAGCATTGGTCTGTGGTGATCAGCCTTTTGAGGACCCACCCCTCACCCCTCCAACCCAAGCTAAATCCATTACAGTATTGATCAACTATCATCCAAACAACTTAGACTTTCATCAAGCCAAAATTGAAAAGCAAGGCATAATTGAAACAACTACCATTGTTGTTATTAGCTTCCTTAACTAATCAACTGTAAGAAGAAACTGGTATCAAGAGAGGCAGTGTATTTGAATGAGCTCATCGCAACTTACTGATCCCTTGATAAGTGGCAGCATTATACATCAAAACCCCACTGCAAATAAAACCAGTTGAAACATTAGAGCAAAGGGATGCCAAAAACAAATAATATTGCAGCAAAAGTCTATGGATTTACACAGTTGCAGTGCCACCCAGCTGCGATATTTGAAAAGTCTGTTTTGCATGTACACTCTCTCCAGGAGGGAAACAAAAACTGATGATGAATAAACTTATATAAAGTCCCTGAGAGCAAGTGTTTAAGTTTCTTTGGCCCAGATAACATAAAGTGGATCTCGTCATGTAAAAGCATGGGATTATCGATCTTCTGATCATCAAAAAGGGTGAAAAACATAAATGTGCTTCAAATAAATGAAGTTGCGCCAAACCATTAGATGTTACTCTCACATCAAGGGTTTATTCATTGGATTCTAAGATAAGTATCTGTGCTGAAACCACTATCTATATTGAGACCCGGGCCAAATAGTTCAGATTCAGAACTGAAACTGTCAGGAAGTTGTATAAACAGTACTTATTCAAATCCCATACAGACACTTAGTATAGGCCCAAGGTAACCATCCAGATTACTGGGGTTGTTCTCTGATAGTGAAGCTTTTCCCAACATCTTCTCCTATGGTATTTCCTCAGTGGTCAGAGAATAAGGCAGGTCACTTCTGCTTCAAGTACGATATGGCCGGATCAAGCTCCTCAAATGAGACCCATGAGTCATCCAGATGAACCTGGAGCTTTGCTGGGTACAACATTTTGAACTTTATGCCTGTGGCTATGCATTTAGCAACAAAGATGGAAGAGGGCCCGCCGCTGTTACACTGATGCTGGAAGATCTTGAGTGACTCTAAGTTTAGACCCCTCCCACAATATTTCTTGAACTTCTTTCATTTTTTGGAGAATATGATGTTTTTCTTGATAGTTAAGGAGGTGACAAATTAATGGCCTGGGCTGAGCCATTGAGGGAGGCATTGGCCTAAGGGTGCGATACGCTCATTCCAGGATGTAACTGGAACCAAACAGCGAAGGCCCTGCAAGTTTATTTAAGAGTTTTTGTGTGAACAGCAGGGGGTCCAATCCTTCTTCTTTTTCTGGAATCCTGATAATCATCAAATTGTTCCTTTAGCTATGACCCTCAAGGTCTTCTATTTTAGTTTCTAGCATTTTGAGGGTCCGATGATTTAAGGTTAAAGAGGATTCCAATTTCTCAATCTGCTTCTCTATGGAAAAAATGCAGGCTTCATTATCCATTACTCTCCTAGAGGTGTCATCTAAAACTTCTGAAATTGCTTTTACCTCTGACACCAAGGATTGTACTTCATCCCGAAATGGTTGAATTCAGGCAGGAATCTTTCTAAACTTAGAGGGGTTACGTCAGAAAGTCTCGTAGATAGAAACAGAGCTGATGTGGCTTGATTCCACATTGAACTGACAGGATTTCTCCTGGTCTTCTTGGCCTGCTTCTCTGGAGTTACTGGTGGAGTGTGTCTGGGCACCGGCAGACACATATCTGCCTCCATTGCCTTTCTAGCTATAGTCTAGGGGAAGTTCCTGGTAAATAGCTACTGCCGAAGGTTATCTCATTGAAACAAAGTTGATGTAGTAATTGTCTTGAGTGTGGAAATAGCCTAGGTGAGCAGAGCTATAGCGGAGCATGTCTTACTTGGGCAACTGCATCACGTGACTCCCTAAAACCTAGATTTCTGTGTTGCTTCATTTTAAAGTTATGAGCTATTTTATAACCCTGATTTCAGTACCTGTTCAAAACAGAATATATCAGAAAAGAGCTGCTGATGGTGTCATCTCAGGACTTTGCAGTCTAGTATTCTCTGTCAGCAAGCTTATAGGACCTGTTTCTCCAAAGTTGTAAATATCATGTGCAATGGTTTTCACAAGTAAAACAGGCAACACCAGTCAGTAAACATTGCTTTAAAAACAGTGTGTGTTTCAGGTTTTGTAACAAAGCTGACAATATTTTGTTTATTTGCCTTTTTGTTGTGGTCCTTTTTTCTAGGGTTGCTGGACGCTGGGTCATAGCACACTGTTGTGAGGTTTGCACACTGAATAAGTTGCTGATGTGGTGAAAGGCTGAGTTCATTCACACCTATCATTCAATGGAAGTGATTTCTAAGAAAGGGACATTAAAACAATTAAATTATTCCATCTCCTTGTCAATGGGGTAGGAAAGTTAATGCTGTTTTGAAAATTTACTAGGAGTTTTCTAATTTAGCCAGCACAATGTGTTCTCCCTTTTAAGTTGTTTTGACATAGATTCATGCTCATCTATGTTCCACTCTAAATTAAAAAGATCTTTTTACCAGAGTCAACATTTCCACTCCTAGTAGGAATTAGCAGATATAAGGTTCCTATTAAAACATATTGAAAAGCAGACACTGACAAACCAACATTACAATACTAGCAGTACAGCAACCCCTCTCTATAACAAACTAAAAGGGAGCCATAATCTGTATTCCTTATAGCTCCCCAATCGTTACAAGGGATGCTACTATGCACTACTGTCGGCCAGTGCACATGTCACCTGCAGACATTAAACACTCCCTATATGCCTTATACATTGCACTGTCAGCAAAATAAAGCTAAAATCAAAAAATACCCACATCTTAACTGCTAGCTGAGACTTCAAGTTAAAGACCGCACCTGTAACAGGAATGGTGGCTCAGAGCTTCCACGCCTTTACAAATGTGCTCCCCCACCAATTCACAGAATCATCACTCCAGCTATCTGTACACAGACTAGTACACTGGGCAATAGTGAGAGCAAAAAGGAAACAGACTGACAAAAAGAAAATCCCAAACAACAACAACAACAACAAAAACACCTGTCTCCAAATTCCAGATATTTTTTGATGCTATTCCTGCTTTCATAATCACCCCCATCTGACCACAGATCTCCTCTCCAGCTCCACCACATCTGACTTCCTCAGTATGATTCAGAACCTTCTGTGCATAAAATAAATTCAGTACTGGACAATATAAATTTACTAAGTAAAGATGAGAGTCAGGTGGAGGGTGGAGGGGGAGCGTGTTTGTAAAAAGCATGGGATCTCTGAGCCACCATCCATGTTACAGATGCTGTCTTTAACTCCAAGTCTCAGCTAGCAGTTAACATGTGTATATTGTTTTACTTTAGTTTTTAACTTTGTTTTCCTGACAGTACAGTGTAAAAGACATATGGACAATGTTTGATGTGTGGGGGTGACATGTGTACCAGGTGATTACCAGTGCAGATAGGAATTTGAAGAACAGAAATACTGAAACACCGGGAGCCACATCAGGCATTCGTCATAGCCAAGTTTTTGCTATACTGAAGGGCTACTGTACAACTTCCTAACTGGCACAGTACAGTAGCACTCAAAATGGCTTCAGCAGCTTGGAGGCATGTTGACTCAGCATCCAGCAACCCTTGAGAAATGGACAGCACCAAAAGGCATTATAAAATACAATTTTGTCAGCCTTGTTACAAAACCTGAAATACATATCATTGTTATAGCAATGTTTTTTGAATGGTAATGCCTGTTTTACTTTAGACAACCATTGCATATGATCTTCAGTTCAGTAGAGTTTATTGATTGACAAGACAAAATTATCATTACAAAATATTGCACAATACATTTTAGCCTACATAACTATACATATAAAATTCTACATTGTTAAAATCCATTGAGGTACAATTACCAAAAAATATATAGGAAATATGAGTAGTACAATTAAATTGATATTTCTACCAGTAAACTCATTCAGAAGTTTATAATTAAACTATTGCACATGTCTCTGCATCTAAGATTTAGTAACAAATACAAGTGTCACCCTTATAGTAACCTATTCCTTATTTATAATATGCAGTTTCTTACTGTATGTTCTATCTTTTTACAGAACAATGCAACACTTTCTAATATCTCAGTATTTTTGGATTTCAATAATGCATTCACTTGATATTTAAGTTCCATGTCTGAAGTTGCTAGTACACTACCCAAGTACAGATTTCTTTCTTGAATATAAAGAGGACATAAAACCAATAGATGTAATAGGATGTATTCCCCAATTTGGCACTTGAAAATTTGTGTAATTTTTTTTATCTCAGAACCCTCTCACATGATCTTTAAAACTTTCGAGAAACAGGTCCTATAAACTTGCTAACAGGGAATACTAGACTGTGAGGACCTGAGATGACATCAGCAGCAGCTAAGTAATGTAGAAATCTAGTTTTAGTTTGAGATTTACTGGGGGTATGCTTATTCAGATTCTGCAATGTTGCACTTTTTGCGTCAGAGACCCTTTAAAGCATATGTCATTTGCCCTGCTAAATTGAAGGTTTTTTTTCATAACCAAATTATTTTTTATAGTAATGTAATAGAAGCTGTGCAAGACTTTAAAATGTGTTTACCAGAGTTGTTTACCACATTTGATTAGGGGTAACAAAAATATTTTTTTTTCTGATTAAAAAAGCTATGAATCAGAGATCATAGCTTGAGGTACTGAATTATGAAGTAAAAATTAAAACAATGGTGTGGGGAAGGGGGCTAGCAAAGGCTGAGCAATTGTCTCCAAGTAAAATAAAATGATGCCTGATATCAATCATTGGCATGGGGATGGAAGGGGGAAAAGGGGGGAAAAAGAGATGTGGGAAGGCTGGGTAAGAATAAGAACAAGGGAACAGAATAAAAAAGGTTTGGTACAATCAGAGCCTAGTTAAATATTATTTTGCATTAAGGGCAGGAGGAAATTATTTATCTTATGATGGGGATATATAAGCTGCTGCAACTGCTTTTATCTGAATCTTGTTTTACGTATGTACTAGTGCTATGGTCTTTTGGAATAGCACTATTTTATAAATAAAGTTTTGATTGATATTTAAAGGTGCAACTTGGAATGCGACTGGGGTGAAGTCACCTTTTAAAAGACATAGAATCCTATACAGAATAGAAAAATTAAATCTTGATGTGGTGATGCTTCAAGCAACCTTCCTAAATAGTAAAGAGATTGCCAGACTAGAAGAAAAATGGTCAGGGCAACTGTGGGGGCAGAGCATCAGGGCACCACCAGTAGGGCACACACAGGCACCCAGATGGGGCACCTGGCCAAATAGCTGTGGGGTATGTGGCTGTAAGCATGCCACCAGATTCACAAGCACCAGCTGTGACCAGTTTCTTGCCTGCCAAACACCATGGTGCGCCATAGTGCCAACCGCAATGTGGGGAAGCAAAATAGCTGCCGGAGGTGCATGTGTGCACAACATGCACAAGATGCGCTCTTAAAGGATATGTGCACTGTGTACACCCATCGCACAATGCTGGAGATGCGTGACATGGGCACGGCCAGACTGGCATGTGGCAGGGGAGTGACAACTGGTCAGGAAGGTCACACCAGGGGTCAGGGTTCGGCCACCATAGAGTGCACTAGTGGGCAATAGCAGGCATGGTGCATTGTGTGCCATGATCCTTATTGTGCAGTGGGCACACAGTGCACACTAAGTGGGAGCACACTGAGCAGTGCATGTGCACTGCGGTCCTGTGCAGTGCACATGCCTGAGCATTGCGCCACAACTTGCTCTGGACTAATCTCATTGAGCATGTAGCAAATTTGTGATATTCAGCTGCCACATGCTAATGAGCTCATAAGCCAATGCATGGCACACTGGGAAAATTAGCATGTCATTACCATTGCGGCAATGCTCATTTGCATGTGTTGCCCTATAAAAGTGCCATGGACCGGCACAGGCCATGCACCAATATTGCAACCATCTGAGGTAAGTTGCGTATGCTGCTGGGGCACATTGGGCCAAGCCAGCAGAGCAGGGGGATGGAGTAGGGTGCTGCTGACAGACACACTGTGCTGTCCATGTCCACAGGTAGCAACATGTCAGAACTTGAGGAGGGTGAGAAGCATGGGCCTGCTCACAAACGCAGGCCCAATTTCACAAAGGCAGAGGCAAAGGCCCTGTTTGAGGTGTACCTCAACAGGGAGGCACTGTTGAGTGATGCCACAGGCAAACCACAGGCCAGGGCTGGGGCCTGGGAGGAGGTGGTGGCATGCGTCAACCAGCAGGGCAGCCACCAGCAGTCAGGCAGGAGTGCCTCAAGAAGGTGGGCACTGATAAGCGGTGCATCAAAGAGAAGGTGGTGGCCATCTATGCAGCCCGGAAAGCCACTGGAGGAGGGGGCCTGCTGATGCACCACAGCTCACAGTGCAGGAGGACTTGGTGGCAGCCACCATGCACCACAGCATTGTGGGGGGTGTGCCAGGTGGAGGATTCCTGATGGGTGGCAGACCATCACTGCATGGTAAGTATGTCGGGCACACACAGCATGCAGTGGCTGTGTTGGGGGTAGGGGGCCTGGGGGGGAATGGGGGCCTTGCATCACTGACACATCTGTTTTCTCTTTCAGCACCAGCACACCTTCATGCAGCGGATGGGGTACCAGCAGCAGCCATGGAGGCAGGCCCAGCTCTGGAGGACCAGCCATCCACCTCCACTGCCATCCGGGGCATGATCAGCTGCAGCACAACCACCACTGTCCAGCCAGATGACCTGGGCATGGGGTCGGACAAGGCCCTGGATGTGTTTCTCCAGGATGCCAGTCTCTGCATACTCTGCATGGAGACACAAATCGGGGCAGGGTCCAACACCGCTGATGACCTGACCATAATCCTGAACAGCATGGGTGGTGTTGTAGGGGAGATGCCCATACCAGATACCATTACAGGCAGCGTTCCCAGCAGCCTGGCAGTGGTGGGACCACCACTGCAGGTGCTGCTGTGTGCACTGTCACAGAAGTGCCATGTGGTGGTGGTGGTGTGGCTACGCAGGTGCTGGGCAGCGTTCAGCAGTCGGATGGGCAACAGCAGCCGGCAGCAGGGTATACAGGGCATCTGGACATGGGGTCTGCTGCCAGGGTGCCTGATAGGGACTTACCCCATGGGAACTCCACTGTGCAGTGTCCACCTGAGTGGGGGGCTGTGCGGCATGGTCGTTCACCACAGGAGGGTAGGCCCCCCCACCCAGGTTCCCCTGGGCACCGATCCATTGGCAAAGCACACCCATTTGCTGTGGGCCTCCATGGACCAACAGGTGTTGCTTGCTACTGGGGTACATGCACTGTGCACAGAGGTGTGCCAGGTGGCCTAGTAGTATGAGAGGGGCACTGCACAGCTCCTGGTGTCTATACAGTGCTTGCTGCAGGAGGACATGACTGTATCCCAGGATCACATAGCTAATGCGATCATGGATGGCCTTGCACTGCTGGCTGCCACTGGGTGTGACCAGTCACCATAAACACCACGTAGTGCACTGTCCACCCCAAGATCCCGGCGTCGTGCGACACCCTCCCTGTCAACACCAGGCTCTACTTTTGGCATCCCAGGCATGCCTGGGGCAGGCCTGTTTGGGCATCTACACACCCCTGTGCAGACCCCATCACAGTCCTACAGTACAACCCCTGGGGGGCTGTTGCAAACACCCCCTATGGCTGATGATCAGCATGTGCCTGCCTATCAGCCCTTGCACAGCTGCCCCCAAGGCTATGACAGCCATGTTTCCATGCAGTGGCCCTGATGTGCATGCTGCCCTTACCACAGTCTGCAGCTGCTTCCCTGAGCATGCATGGGTGGTCTGTGTGTGTGCATACCACTGGTGTGGCACCTGTGTGTCATGCCACATGCTGCATGTGTGGGTACCTGCCCAGCCGATGGCCCATGTGATGTGGGCATGATGAGGGCAGTTCTGCACTGGTTGCATCTGTGCACCAGTGCAATGCATCTGATCCCTGCCACTAGTCAGCACCTGGGCACGTGGGTGCATGTGTGTGTGTTGCTGTTTGCTGCTGTGTGCAGTTGTGTGTGGAGGTGTGCCACTGACTCCCTTACCCCTGCACCATGCCTCTGTGGGTGCATGCCCATTGCCATGCACACCCCTGCCTGTGTGCTTTACCTGTGTGTGTGGCCAGTGTGTGAGTTTGGTGCCACCTACCTGCGTGCACCATAGTGCTCCTGTGCGATGGTGTCTCGATGCTGCCATGCCATCCTTTTCAGCCGGGGATTCTATGCCCAGAGGGGCTTTCCACCACCAACTGGCCCATTGTCCTAGTTGTCCCCATTACTGTCACCCTCATCAGCCTCAACAGCTATCCCACTATCAATAGCCATGTTGTGCAGTATGCAGCAGGCCAAGAATAGGCCACAGACTTTCATTATGCTGTACTGTAGGACACCACTAGACCTGTCTCAGCAATGGAACAGTGCCTTCAGCATCCCCAAATACATGCTCAATGATGTTTCACATGCTGGTGTGTATCTCATTGTAGCATTCCTCTGCTGGGGACGATGGGCATTGATAAGGGGTGAGCAGCCAGACCTCAGTGGATAGGCACTGTCTCCTGTGTGGATAATGACATGGTTATCCTGTGTCCTCCTTTGCTGTGCCCCTTGCCTGTCCCTGGCATCCTTGCTAGCACACCCACCCAGCCCACCCCCAACTATGACCTGCTCTGCCTGGAACCCCTTGCCCATGCCATACTCACCCACTAGCTGGCCCATGGGGATGTCCCCACACTCTAACCTGTGGCACAGTGCAGAGTTGTGCCAGATGAAAGCATCATGTGCACTCCCAGGGTGTGTGGCACAGACATTGGTGATGCGACTCTTGGCCTCGCACACCACCTAGCAGTTCATACTTGGGAACCCCTTCCTATTCACATAGGCCACACCCTCAGGGCCAGGTGGTGTGTGGATGCCCATGTGGGTGCAGTCAATGGCCCCAAGCATGCCAGGCATGTGTGCAACACTGCGGAAGTCCTGCATGGTTGCTGTATGCTCTGCCTGTCTGCTGGGGAAGTGGATGTATTCTGAAGCATGTGGCAGCACAGCATTGAGGAACTGTGTGAGAAGGCATGACATGGCTGACTGGGTTATGCCTTTGGTGTCCCCTGCTGATCTCTGGAAGGTTCTCGTGGTGAGCAGGCACATGACAGTTGTCACTTTTGTATCCACAGACATTACGTTGCTCCGTCTTGTGAGTGCCTGCAGTTCCTCTCCTCACTGCACAGCTCACAGAGCTGCCTCAGAATGGCCCTGTTCAGGTGGTACCATTCCACAATCTCCATATCTATGTAGTTCTTGAAGGTGGTGTGGGCATGGTGCCACCTGTTCCAGATGTACTGCCAACGGGCCCTTCCCCAGCCACATTGCTGTTCCTCCTGCCACCTCGCACCCCTCATTATGGCCTCCATTAGGAAGGGCACACTATCCATGGCCCCTGATGTCCTGTCTCCCCCTGGGCGGTCGGCTGCTGCAGGTTGTATGCAACCCTGGTGCACTGCATGGCACTGTGCCTGCCTGTCCCTCTCACTCTCTCAGCCCCTGGCTCACTCTCCACTGCCACCTCTGTCCCTCCACCCCTGTGGCTGCCTGTGACAGTCTCTTTGTCTCTCACTGGCTCTGTCTCCCTTGCTCTGGCTGTTTGTCTGTCTGTCTCTTGCCACTCTCTCTCTCTCTCTCTTTCTATCTTTCCCTCTCGCTTGGTGCAAGTGCTGTCTGTGTGCTTGCACCCTTTATTAATAGGCTCAAGTCTGCTCCATGCATTCAGGTTTTGCTCTGCATTTGTGCCCTGGTTCCACAGATCAATATCACATTGCACTGAATATTCATGGGCACATCCCCTGCTCTTGTGCATGCATTCATTATTTTTGCACATTGGCGTAATGAGGATTGTGCTGCTCAATGGCTCCCACTGAATATCGCTCCTTGACACAAGTCCACACTTGTGCCAGTGCAACTTGGTTGTGCTATGAGCAACTGCTTTGAATATCCCAGCCAGAAAGTGCAGGAGAGGCTCTGCTATTTAGTAAGACATTTAAAGGGAAGGTAGTGGATTCTGTAACAGATAAACTGGGAAGAATGGTGATGCTGAGGATAGAACTAGTTGGGCTGGATATTATTTTTGGTTCACTAGATGCCCCTTTTGGAGATTATGGGAACTTTCTAGAACAGATTACTAAATTACTATATAGTAGGAACTGCAACAATATAATTTGGGGGGGGACTTTAACTGTACATGTGGAGGTGCTATAGAAAAAACATCCAAGAGTTCTAAATGGGATGAATATAAATCAAGGCTCATTCATGGCTTTCTTATATTACTGTAATTTGATAGAAGTATGGAGGGAATTACATGACAAAGAAAATGACTATACTTACTGTTCAGCATGACATAAAATGCATTCTAGGCTGGATCATATTTTTATGACCAGAGTGCTCCTGATAAAGAGTTTTAGAATAATGGCCAGTATAGAAGCTTTATTAGTTTCTAATCATAACATGGTTAGTTATAGTACAATACTGGATGCAAATAATAAAAGAATGGAAGACCTGGAGGTTTAACATCAATTTATTATAAGACAAACGTTTCAGACAGAAAATTGATGGAGCCATAAAAAACTTTATTATGGACAATGTGGTCACACAGAATAATATTATAGACTGTTGGGATGCATTTATGGCCACAGTAAGAGGTTGTATAATTTCAGAGGCCTTGTGGAAAAATAAACAGAGCACACGTGTCAAGAAAGGTTGAGGAATAACTAAAGCTATTAGAATCAGCAGCCAGAAATGGAGATACAACTAAGCAACACAAGTTATTTGAACTTAAGAAATGAAAAACATTTACAGAGATTTTCAAAGTTAAACAGAATTGGTCTAGGAGTAGCCATAACTTGAAAACAAATATTGAAATAGTAGGGAAACTGTTACCTAAAAGAATGTGGACCACAGGGAAAAAAAATCATATATAACTCTAATTAAAACTGCAGGAGGACAAGTCTTGACTGAACAAGGTAAAATTGCAAAACAATGTTTAGCTTTTTTTCAGCTTTATATACTTCTGAATGTTGTCCTATGAATTCAGAGATTACTTATTTTGAAAAATACTGTTGTCTAAAGTATCCGATTATGATACAGAAAATTTAGTTAAACCTATTACAATTCCAGAAATTTTGGAAACTCAATGTAATATGTCAAAAGGCAAATGTCCAGGATTGGATGGATATACTAATTAGCTGAAGCATCAGACTTTAACATTTCTGCCATAGCATGAAGCTGAAAGCACCCACAGAGGGACCAGTAACCAGTTCCTCAACTGGGATTACTGCAGCACCACAGGTACCAGCAATACCATGGCACCACAGTGGCTGTCTGTCACTATTAGTCGACCCTCCCTGGAGTGTGCCTGTTGCCTGCAGGACTAACACTCACTGCAGGCTATTCAGGCTGTACTGCCTGTGGGGCTCCATCATGGGCTGCACTGGGTCTGTTAGTTGTTGTTTGTTGTCATTCAGTGGCAATGTGTGCTACTGTTGCTGTAACTTCAGCCACTGACATACCCAGTAGGATGCTGTTACCTGTGCCTGACCTCCACTTTAATTGTATTTTAATTGTTGGGGCACTACTGCAGTTTGCTGAGGGAGTGTTATGCCTCAGTCCAATGTGTGTAACATTTTTTCCTCAACTGTGGAAAAAATCTGGCTGTGAATAGCCTGTGATGGGCTTTACCATACTTATCAATTACCTTTTTTCCTCAGGAACGTCCGCAGCTGCACTTTTTCCACAGTCCTTAGTGTATTTTTTCCACAGCTGCGGAAGTTTTTGTGAATAGCACTCAGAGCAATTTCCCCTTTTTTCCATAGCTATGGAAGTTTTGGGGACTTAGGGAAAGTTTTGCACCTTCAAAAAGCTTTGTGAATCCTACACATAATCTCCCAGATTCACTTTATAAATCTGGGACTAAGTCACTTATAAAAAAATTACAGACCAATTTCCTTATTACTAACTATCTCTAAGATTCTGGAAAAGATCATGGCAAAGCAAATGCAGGTCTTTCTGATTAGGTATAATGTTTTAAACAAATACCAATCAGGTCGTAGGCCAGTGCATGGAACCTCCTCAGCTCTGCTGAAGGTTACAGGAGATATCCGTCTTTCAGATGAGACTTTAAACCGAGGTCCCATCTGCCTGGATTGGTGGTAGTTCAGGTGGATGTTAAAGATCCCATGGCACTTATCGAAAAGAGTAGAGGAATTTCCCAGGTGTCCTGGCCAAATTTCCCTCATCCACTAAAAATACCACCAACAGCTTAATCTCGGTTCAAGGTCAGTTGGCATTCATCTGTATCCCCCTCCCCCAGGTCATGCCTGAAAATAGGCAGGATTCATCTAGTGCGCTTACCCAGTCAATAAAAAATAAATAATAATAAAAAAAAATAATAATACTGTGGAAGGAACAGACAGGGGGATGCCAATGGGAGCAATCTTTGTTGATCACTCTAAATCGTTCAGCACTTTGGACCATGGCATCCTCCTATCCAGATTGAGATCCTGTGATATATCCAAAATGGCCACTATATGGTTTAAGAATTATTTGGAAAATTGACAACAGTGAGTGACCATCAAGGAATGGACCTCTACCCTGAAAGGGGCCGTCTTGGGTGTACCACAGGGATCTATACTTGGACCCATACTTTATAATTTATACATGACTTATTTCTCATCAGGGGGTACAGTATCACTTTTATGCTGACGATACAATTATTTATAGAACAGGAACATCCATAGCATCTATTCAGCCACTACTGCAAGAAGTCTTTAATTACCTACAAGATGTTTTGTTGAAATCCAAATTTGTTTTAAATGAAAAAAAAATGCAGGTTATGGTGTTCCACAGATACACAAAAGTCAAACTAGAAGACAATAGGTTATGGATTGTGACCTATACTGGGATTAAATTGGAACAAGTAGAAAACTATAGCTATATAGGGGTGCACATTGTTTACAATTTAAAATGGGACATACATACTGATGCAACCCTAAAAAAGGTAGGGAAATGTTTAGGGCCCCTGTACAGATCTAGAAATTGTATGTCTCCTGAGATTAGAAGATTTGTAGGAAACATTATGGTATTACCTACACTGGAATATGGAAATTTAGTATATATAGGTGCAGCAAAATCACAGTTGTATAAATTGGATATTATGTATAACAAATTAGCAAGGTATATTTTAGAGGTGCCCAAAAGGACCCACAGAATGAATATGTATAATGACCTGGACTGGATTTTTATGTCCCGAAGGAGAACTCTTGAATATAATAACATTCATGTCTAAATGTATCTTGGGGAAAGTCCCTCACTATATAGTTGATAGTATTTGTATTAAAACACTTTTAAGTGGACTACGTTCCGCCAAAGGCCTGTAATGTATAGTACCCAAACATAGAACTGAATCTGGAAGAAATCATTTCACATACATTGGCCCATCTCTCTGGAATAAAATGCCACAGAGTTTAAGACCTCTGAACAGAGAAATCCAGTCACATGAAATAAAAAAAAATTATATTGTACATATGAACATTGATGGGGCTCTAGTGTAGGATGACCCATTATCTATGGTATCAATATACCATATTACTTAGGTCTATCTTGTACTAAGATATGAAAATGAAAACATGCACTTTATAGGCATTGTGGTTGTGTTGTTATTTGAAATGTATGTACGAGGATATCCCGGTAATATTAATAACTTGTAGATTCCTATAGGGTGACAATTTGTATTATGTGTATTTTGTACCAGTGTGTAACTATTGTAAGAGTAACTGGAATGTGTACTCTGCACCTCAATGAAAATGAACTTTGGCTCAGTAGAGTCATCCATATTCATTTTTTGTATGAATAAACATTTTTACCTTACCTACCTTTACCTTACTGACCTAAGGCATATATTTCACTAATACTAAAACAAGGCAAAGACTGCAGTAAAGTAGAAAACCACAGACCAGTGGCTGTTCTTAATGTAGATTACAAAATGTATACTAACATATTGAACAATATGGTATTATTAATATTAGACAAAATTATCCATAAAGATCAGATGTGGTTCATTCCAAATAGAACTATTCAATTGTGACTTCATAAGATAACATTTATTATTGAATATCTTAAAGGATCAAAAACACCAGCAGTTTTTCTTTCACTTGATGCATGTAAAGCTTTTGATATTTATTTTATTTATTTATTCAAGAGTTGCACCAGGAATGAATGCTGAGCAGTATAGCTCTTTTCCAGATGCACCCTGGGGGGGAAGGGAATGAGAGAAGTACAAGTACTGTAAGTTGAACATGAATACATGAAAAATGGGTAAGGGAACCATATACATAGCAGACAAATACAGTATGCATAACAGCCAGATACATTATAACAAGTGCATCAAATTTAACAATATTACATCATAAATATTTACATCAAAAATACAAGGGTTCAATGAATACTTGTAGAAACATACACACAGGGAAGATAAATGGGCAGCCAAAACTGATAAAAGTGGTGCACATTACTAGTGGGTATTTGGGCAGCTCAGCAGGACCAATGGGTTAGGGAATCCCAGTCCTGCACTAAGGTTAGGAGGAGAGAAGAGGGGTCAGTGACAGGTGAGCGGTTGGTGGGTTTTGGCATGGGTAGATAGGGGTAGTCAAATCAAGCAGAAAGGAGGAAAGAGATTTGTGGGAGGTTGCATTGCAGATGGAGGAGGTGAGAGCTTTCCATAATTTAGGACAGTGGACACACAAGGTGGATTGGCCAATGGTAGTGGAATGGTGGGGAACTGTGAAGGATAGCAGGTCAGTGTTACAGAGAGAGTAAGTGCACTGGAGGGAAGTACATAAGGAGTAAGAAAGGTAGGAAGGGAGATAGCCAGTCCAGAATTTGGCCATGAAAGTGGCAGTATGGGACAGCCATCTGGATTCCTAGGACAGGAGGGACAGGGCCTTATAAAAGTTGCAGTGGTGAGTACGTGGGGGGGGGGGCAGGATAGCACAACACTATCGATATGTTGGAGTGAAAATGTTCAACTTCCCAGACAGAAATATAGAATATATCAAAGGCATTTATAGCAGACCTACTGCACGAATGAAGGTAAACAACATTATTTCAGACCTCCTGGTTCTATGAAGAGGTGTTAAGCAAGGATGTCCCCTGTCCACTTCTTTATTTATTATTGGATTGGTGCTTTGCTCTGTAAAATAAAGGCAAACTGTCAAATAAAAGGTATTAAGATATCACTACAAGAGACAAAAATTAACCCATATGCAGATAACCTGTTACTTTTATTACAGGAGCCGGAGATAAGTTTACATGAACTTAAATTAACAACTAATAGATTCTCAAAAAATAGCAGGATACAAAGTAAATGAAACCAAATAATGAATGATTACTTTTAATATGGAGCAACCAGGAAGACTGAAAGAAATTATGAATGTAGCTATAAAACAGAATGGAAAGGAATGGAATGAAGTATTTAGTAATCAATATTGATACCATTCTGGAGGGATTACTCGGTTATACTTTGTGTTTAAAGGTGGAAATAGGCCTTGGTCCATCGAGACCACCCTCCCTGCGATAGCAGGGTGAATTCATCCCTCTTTTCTCAGACGGTAATTATCCAAACTATTCTTAAACATCCCCATTGTCGTGATGCTCACTGGCACGGGGTCATAATGTCGCAAGACATTATGCTACATAGCAAAATCGCGCTGCCAATACAGCACGATTTATGCCATGAGGCATAAGTCTTTTTTCTGTGGGGGTTCTCTGCCCCCACACACCCCCATCAATGGGGGCTGTATTGCTGGACATGCCCTACTAAAGATTCTCCACTCCGGGGTGGGGGTCCAGCTTGGGGAGCGCTGAAGTCATAAAAAAATAAAATGTTTCTAGGACCAGGAATCAAACCCGGTCCCAGAGGCAGCGCCTGGATTCCTACTGCTGTGGCTCAGTCCTGTGAGCCACGGAAGCTACTCATCGGAACCCGCTCCCAGCAGAGGTCTTATCCTCTGCCTGGGAAAGTGCTACTGGTGCAGTACCACATACAGCAGTATATGCAGTATTGCTCCAGTAGTGGTAGCATACTGCACTGTACCGGGTTAGCCATAATGTTGTATGCTATTAAGCATGCAACATTATGATCCAGTAGGATGCTCACCAAGTAGTCTGGGAGCATGTTCCAAAGTTTACACACTCTTAATGTAAAATAGTTCTTTCTTTTATTAGTATTACATTTGGGGATCAGTAACTGTCTTTTATGACATCTTAGCCCCCCCTGGTTTAGGAGCCCATTGGATGTTATATTCATTCATACTAGCTGGGTCCTTTAGGATGTTAAAGAGAAGCAGTAAGTCCCCCCAATTCTACAGCTAGAGAGATTGTATAAATTGAATTATCTAAGTCTGTCAGTATAGGGTAGGTGACTAATGCCAGAAATCAATTTAATGGCCCTCCTTTGGACTGACTCAATTAGCTAGGTGTCCTTTTTCAGGTATGGAGACCTAAAGGAAGCAGCATAGTCCACATTAGGCCTAACATATGATCTATATAGTTTTAACGTACAAGAACTGCTTCTATTTATGAAAGATTTGTTGATGGAGGTTATAATACGATTGGCCCTTAGTGCTATCTGTCTACAATGGTTAGTGGAAAACAGGGATTTATTCACTACTATACCCAAGTCTCTTTCAGACTCTCATGATTTGATTGTGCAACCATTTAGAAAATATTCAATGTTAGGATTCTGATTATCAAGATGTATCACTGAGCTATTATCCACATTTAACTCCATTCTGTTAGTCTTAGTCCATTCTGTGATTTTATTTAGGTCATATTGTAAGAGTTTACTTTTAGAAGGATAATCCACTTCACTACTAAGTTTAATGTCATCTGCAAATTTTGGCGATGTGCACTGAGTACCTATATTCATATCACTGATAAAAATGTTGAACAACAGGGGTCCCAAGACAGACCCCTGCGGCACACCACTGGTCACCTCCATATCCCTAGGTAAGGAATCAGATATTTGCACCTGTTGTTTCCTACAGCTTAGCCAGCTAGTGACCCACTGTACCAGATAGGGATTTAGGCCCATTGATATCATTTTGAATATTAATTTCTCATGATAAACTCTACCAAAAATGCTTTTTTAAAGTCTAACAGCAATATATCTATGGGTATACCGCTGTCAAGACTTTTACTGATTGGTTTATAAAAAGTAATGAGGCTGCTGGTACAAGATTTCTCTCATGTAAAGCCATGCTGTTGAAGATCCACAAGCTGTTTTTCCCCTATTTCATCCTCAAATCTAGTTTTTAATAGTTTTTCCATGCACTTACAGACTATTGAGGTTAGACTAATTGGTCTGTAGTTGTTGATTACAAATTTGTTCCCCTTTTTGAATATAGGCACCACCATGCCCATTTCCAGTCAGATGAAATCTCACCAGTGGATAGAGATTTATTAAACAAGATGCAAAAGGGAATTGATAATTCATCTGCTGTTTCATGTACAAAATATGCGTTAAAGGGACACTATCAACCTGTTTTTCATCATATTATTTCTAGGTGAAACCCCACATTTTATGATTGCTTACCCACTCTAAAATTCATTGATGTTGCTGTTTGTTTTGTCTGTAGCCTTGCTTAGTAGAACTGAAACGCATGGCAATGTATATTTATAAACAACCTTGTTTTTATTTACAATCATGGTTCTGTTCTTACTGCATATGTCGTGAGCATTAGAAACACACACAGACAGTGCAGTCACTCAAAAGACAGTAGCCTCCTAATCTCCCAATGCATCATGAGGGGCTAGACAGTTTTGTGGGTGTTCCCAAGTCCAGGAAAGATGCATTTGGAGTTGACCAAGGAATGTAAACAAACCTGTTTTGGTGTGATAACACCAGTATGTTGGGCAGTCTGTTTTTTACTTTTTTAAAGAAAATAAGAGTCAGAATCAAACTACCAGCTACATCAACAATCTTTACAGAATTTTGGCAATCATAAAATATGTTTTTTAAACTAGGGACACTTTGAGACCTAAGGGGGTTGACAGTGTCCCTTTAATATGGTCTGGTCCTGGGGAGGAGTTCTTTTTTATATATTTTAATGTGACTTTGACTTCATTTTCTGTAAACCTTTTAAACTCACATCCAAGGGGTATTACAGGGGTTACAAATGGATCCTGTTTGGAGAAGACTGACTCAAAGAAGTTGTTAAAGGCATTTGCTTTACCCAGTGCTTCATTTAGCTCCTGATTGTTCTCCATAATTGGGCCAAGTATAAAGTTATTATTTGTATTTTTACTAATAGAAGCATAAAATGCTTTTGGGTCTTTGCTAGTGGTAAGTTTTAATTCAAATTTACTTTTCTCATTTTGTATTTTTTTAATAGTTTGTGTTGTTGCTTATATCTATTTTTATTAGTGTTATTAGGGTTTTTCTTTAGGAGTTTATATGCTTTTTCCTTTTTTAACTTGTTTTTTTTTTCACTTTTCTAGTTAACCATGGAGGGATTTTACCAGTAGAGTTAGAGTATTTACTCATGGGGATAAATCTATTCTCAAGGTTATACATGCAATTTTTTATAATGCCCCAACATTCCTCTACAGTTCTAGATTCTAGGACATCACACCAATCTATGGATTTGAGAATACTTTGATTATAGTTGCAATTTCCTCTGTTATAACAATGTCTAACCTTAGATTCCTTTCTGTTTTCGTATTGCTTATTAATATTAAACATGATGCAGTTATGGTCACTATTCCCAAGTGGAGGATGATGGGAGATGTTAGATATTTGCTTTGGGATGTTAGTTACAACTATATCGAGGATGTTACTTCCCCTAGTACCTTCTGTAATTACTTGTTCATACCCCAGCTATAATATTGTATCCAAGTAAAGTTCTTCTTGGGGGTTTGAAGTTTTGAGTTTATCCCATTCAATACCAGGTAAGTTAAAATCACCTAGTATGACTACGTTACTATGCTCTGCCATGTTTTGAATTATTTGTGTTAATTTCTGTTCATAGGTTGTATTAGTTGATGGTGGTCTATAGAAGTTTCTCAAGATTAAATTACCTTTGTTAGGTATTTTTACATGGACACATATACCTTCAATGAGATTGGAATTAATAGGCAATTCAGATGTTTCCAGTTGATTGTTAACATAGATGCATACTCCTCCCCCCTTTTACTTACTCTATTTCTATGAAATAATGTGAAGCCTGGGATGATGCTGGTTCCAGATGCAGCTTCATCCCACCATGATTCTGTCACAGATATGATGTCTAATTTATGTAAGTGGATAAGGGTTTGGAATTCACAGTTTTTAGTTTGATTAAGACTTCTAGCATTGGTTGATAAAATCTTTAGCTTCCAATTGTATTTAGTCACAGGATAATGGATGATAGGCGAGCCCCTATGCCCCCTTGTCATTAGTTTAAAGTATTGGTGATGTACATGTTTACTGCTTTACCCAAAAGATGGTTCCCTTGATTGCTTAAATGTAACCCATCCCAGCAAAATAAGCTATTGTTATTGGAAAATTGCTCCCAGTGAGTCAAACAAGATAGTGACTCCTGGAATGTCCATTTCTGTAACCATTCATTAAAGGATTTAATTTTGCTGTTCTAGTTCTGTTAGCTCTTGGAACTGGGAGGATTTCTGATATGCAAATTTTACACTCAAATTGCTTTAGGCAATCCACAAGGGACTGTAACTCAGTTTTCATGTCTTCAGCTGGGGAGTCTGTGGTGTTATTAGTTCCCACATGAGTGACTACCAAGGGGGTTATCTGCCAGGATTGGAAGAATATTTTTAGCCATGCATTCAATATCGCTAATTTTGGCCCCCCCCAAAGGTACTGTAGAGCAGGTTCAGTTGGCTTTATCTCCATTACACACCATGTGATCTATGTCTTTTATCATAGAATCACCTAGTAGCAATACTTGTCTAGGGGTTTTGTGATCAATGAATTATATCATTCTTTAAAGGATAGATTTTTAGGGTGGAGTAAGATCCCACTGTCATTATGGGGGGACATTCTGATTATAAAGATGCTAGCAAGTTCTTTTCTATTATGCAGATTACAAGCTATTCTCAAACCAATACCACCTATCTGGTTCAAAAAATCTATAATTTATTTTGGAATTCATCTAGAACAATAAGACACCTAGAATCTCATGGCAAAGATTATGTTTATCCAAGGAACAAGGAGGTCTACCTTGCTCAGATATAGAAATATGCCATATGGTATACAGTGTAAACTGCTTATAATGGGGGCATCTCTGCAACCAGATTTTGCCCATTATAAGGAGTAGGTGCTGTAACCAAAGGCATTTTTTTTTATTAAAATAAATGTGCTAGTCATGGACACCAAGCTTCTACATACAGTATGGGCTGAATAAACATAGCACACTGCTCAACTCTCCTGTTCCTGCCCTAAATGTCCCCCGATCCTCCAGTTCCCAATTTCTTCCTTCCTTGTACAAGCAGCTCCAGTGCAATCATGTTTCTTCTGCTCAAAAGGAAAAAAGCAAAAAATACATTACAGTATAGCCTCGATTAGGCAATAAACCTCACTGATTCCTTCCTTCCTCCTGTGATTGCACCGGCATACTTGTTACTGTACTGGCAGCCCTGGTACAGTCATGGTTCCTGTGCTTAAAGGCAAAAGGCAAAAAATACATTAAAGCCTCAGTTAGGCACCGAGAGGCTACCTACCACTTAGACCAGACTCCCAATTGTACTGCAGCTGGGACCAATTAGCAGCTAGTTGGTGTTATGCCCACCTTCTATTTTCAGCAGATTAGCTGCTAGTTAACGTTATTTCACACTTCTGTATTTGGATCCATTGTGCTCTGTGACACTAACTACAGTAAAGTAGCAGCTAATCTAACCTAAAATAGAAGACATTTTTAATATTAAAACCTATGAATCTGGCAAGTGGAAAACAGAATCTGCCTGGAAAAAATGATTGCCCATTTAAACTGCGGGTGCTATAGGTGTACTTTATATAGTGATGATGGCAATTAGATGGGCATTGGATGAAAAAGATAATATAGGACTTGAGATTTAGAATGCAATGGCAAAAGAGCTTTTTACTGCGATAATAGATATTTTTTATGGTAAAAAGATTAACTAAATCTAAAAGCATTATATTCAAGAATCTTGGCCATATAAATGTTAGATTTATTAGTAAAACAAAATGGGTAACCAATGCATCACCATTGAATTATGTTCAGCATAATCCACATTTCAGGATGAATGGCAAGATGTTGTATTAAAAATCCTGATTAGAAAAAGGAATTAAAAAATGGTAAGACATTTACGAAAAAGATAGTAAGCTAAAATGGGAGGAATGTAAGGAAAAATATAGATTATATAACCATCAGTAGCTTTATTTTAATCAATTAAGCAGCATATATTAAAAAGACTACAAATGATGGGAAAGATCCCCAAATAACAAATTGATGGAGAAGGAATTGCAAACATTCTTAAGTATAAAAGTAAAAAAAACTATTTGCATGGTTAACTGCATTGTTGCAAAAGCCATATATTACACTACACAAAGTAACATTTCAGAAATGGGAAAAAGAGTTAAAATGTACTTTTACAGAACGACAATGGTCACTGGCATGTAAGTCAATTTCAAAATACAAACTTACTAGAGATAGAGCCATTCAATATAAAGTATTGAACAAAGCATACTTTTCCCCATACAGGCTGCACAAGATAAACCCAGAAGTACTCGATCTATGTTGGCATTGTGGGTCTGCAGAAGCAGATATAATTCGTCTCTTTTGGGAGTGTCAATTAAGTTCAATTTGGTGGTTTCACTCTTTTGTGATTGTAATTTTGTACCAAATAGGATTTGATTTCCCACAATGAAAGGATTCTAAGATAGTGGTTTTAGAGGTATATAATGATCTTACAATATGATTGAAACACAGATTAATACTGAAAGTCAATATTATGGCAGTTAAATGACTGATTCTTAAAAACTGGAAATGTTCTACGGTAACACTGTTTTTTTTTTCCAGAAATGGAATGGAAACAGTTATATTTGAGTACATTGTATAATTACAGGTACTTTCAGGATTACAAACCACTGTGTAAAATCTTTAATAAAGACACCGAGGAATAGTGTCCAGAAAATGTTACTGAATATGATTAAAAGCATTATTGCATTTTTTCTATTTATAGTAGAGATGTATTTTTGTATATGAATCCACCAGAAGGAATTTACAGTATTTATAGGTTCAATGAATGCTGAAGTGTTAAATTATATATTCTAATTAATCTGTGAGACATATAGCAATCATGCTTCGATGTTTAATTTGAAATATTGGAAAAATAAAAAAAAAAACATTATTTGCAAAAAATAGGAGTAAGGGCAACAGAGTATCCCAATTCTTTGCATTCTCATTTAGAAAACTTTGACAACATTGTTTTTATCTGTCTGTTGGTTCTCTCTATAGCACTGGAAGACTGAGAATGGTAAGCTATGCAGAACTTATGCCTTACCCCTAACATGTTAAGAACTTCTTGCACAATCTGGCTGGTAAAGTTTGTTCCTTATTTGAGCCTATCTTGAGAGGTAGGCCTCATCTGGTGAACACTTGTTCCACCAGAATTTTTGCAGTAGCTTGGCAGTATTTGCCTTAAAGGGGAAGACTTCAACCCATTTGGAAAATAGGTCTGTGATGACCAATGCATTCTTATTGTTTCTGCTAGTGGTAGGCAAAGGTCCAGTGAAGCCATCTGGATTTCATTCCAAGGACCGGATTGTCTCTGCAGAAGTAAATTGGTGTTTTTCTTGCAAGGTCTTGGGTTGTTTTGAGCACAAGTGATGCAGTTGTCTAGGTAACATTGGACATCTACTGTTTGACCAAGCCACCACCCTATTGTTCTCAGTCTCTGTAGGGTCTTGGCTACACCCTGATGTTCACCTGTAGGTGTGTCATGCACCTGGTGGATAAATTCTGACCGAAGGTCTTTAGAGACCACCCACAGTGTGATGTCCACCTGGTTATACAAAACCAGCTTTTGATCTGAGCAGTGGGAGAGTTGGTTGAGGTGTCTCTTTAGGAAGTTGTTACTAGACATCTCCTTCTGGTCCAAGAAGTGGTTGTATGCCTCTTTTATTTCTGGGTCTCCCATTTGCGCTGCAGCCAAATTCAATGGGGTGGATTGTTTTCTTCTATGTGTGGCTACTGGCTGTGCCTCTTCATGTACAGGCATCACCCATACTTTCCCCTCTAATGCACCTTGTTTGGCCAGTTTATTTACTCTGTCATTTTGCTCATGAAAAGAGTCTGTCTTACAGTGGACCTTTACCTTGTGGATATACAGCTTGAAGGGCACTTTTTCTGCTATGTTGTTGATGAATTAGATAGAAGAACTTCATTTATATAGCACCCCATCCCAAAGGCTTGGAGTACTTAACAATGCATAAAAACAATCCATACAAACACATAACACACTTCAAGACATAATGCAGAGATCGATATTAAATTATATCATTCAATTAAATCAACTCAATAATAAAATAGCAACCAGTTCATTTTTCAGTCTTCAGCTTAGATCAAACATCTGAATAAATAAGTGCATTTTTAATACTTTTTTAAAGGATTCCACTGAGGGTTGCCTCCCTTAGATGTCTCAGCAAGGAGGTCCACAGGATCAGTGTGGCAACTGAAAATGTGCAGTCCCCAGAGTGATGCATCCTGGCCCTGGGAACCACAAGGAGGTGACCCTCTGAGGAACAGAGAGCCCAAGATGGGTGATGAGGAACCAGGAGGTCTTGCAGGTGAGCTGGTCCCCCCATGCAGGGCTTTATAGGTCAGTAATCTGAGCTTGAAGGCAATCCTCCACCTTACTGGTAGCCAGTGCATTTCACGTCGGACAGGTATGACATGGTCAAATCTTGACATACCAGTCAAAAGCATAGCTACCATGTTCTGCATCAGCTGCAGACAGTGGAGATTGCCTCCAGATAGCCCCAGGTACAGGGCATTGCAATAGTCCAGCCTGGACTCAGTGTTTGACTGGGGTACCTTCCAAGGAATCATACCCACAGGTCTTCCAAATGGGCAAGAACTCTGTAAGGAAGTAGAATACCCATGAAGAATCAGACAAAATAACAGTACCCCCTCTTGTTCCTATTGAATCAGTTCCATTGCATGGGCAATGGCTGCCAGTTCTGTGTATTGTGAGGATCTGATGGTACACTGTCTGGCTACTACCACTGTGTCATCCCCTCCCAAGGCAGAGGACTAAGATTCAGAATCCTGCTACCTGATGTCCCTCATGGTAAAACAAGAAACCATGTGTGAAAACATGGCATGCCTGGTGGTCCGTCAAGATGATGTCAGTGACAGGAAGGAATGGATTGGGTTCCAGTAAAGAAGGAGGTTCCAGACCAAACTCATGTGAGTCTCCATTATAAAGAAGGCCATAAGCTAGAATGAATGGTGTTTTGGTGGGCATACAGTTATATCTCAATCCAGTAGGAGGAGTGACTGATGGGTAAGTCTTGCACTGGAAACATTGTCATCCTACACTCAATTTGATAACAAGAAGTTAGTAAGGGTGTGATTGGTGTGCAATACAATAGGACTGAGCACAAACATGTAAGTAAAGTGCCTTATAGCCCAGGCTGTGGCCAACAGATTTCTTTCACAAAGAGAATATTTTTGTTCCACTGATGAAAGGATTTGGGATGTATAAGTGATAGGCCTAAGGCATCCATACACCTTTTGTGCCAAGACAGCAGACATAGTCATATCAGATGTGGCAGTTTCCAAATGGAAGGGAAAATCTAGGTTTGGGTAAACCAAAGCCGGGTCTGAGGCTAAGGCCTTTTTTAAGGCAGTGACTGCCACTGTATGTTCAGGTCCTCAAAACCATAGGGCATTCTTTCTCAGCAAATCATACAGTGGTGCAGGTTTCTGGCAAAATCAGATAAAAAAATCCCTTGAATAGTTTGCCATGCTCAAGAAGCATCTGAGAGTAGACATGCTGGTAAGCAGCAAGTCAGGAATACCTTGTACCTTTTCTAATGGGGGGTTCATCCCTTCTGCAATAGCTCGCGGGCCCAAAAAGGATACTTCAGAGTGGCAAATTTGAACCTAGGCAGGGTTACATTTTAAACCAGTGCACTGCAAGAGTGCGAGGAGTTCTGCAAGCAACTGCAGGTGTTGCTCTTGGTCTACAGTGCCCAAGAGAAGATCATCCACACAGTGTAGGAGACATTTAAGCATGGATAAGCCCTGGAGAGCATCCCGCATGTCAATGTGAAAGAGGGAGTGGCTATTATGAAAACCCTTTAAGGAGGCACATCCACACGTGAACTGACGTCCCTCAAAGGTGAAGTTGAACTTGCATTGGCTCTCTGGGGCCAATCGCAGTGACCAGAAGCCATTGGAAATGTCCAAAATACTGAACCACTTATGTTCAGCCTTTAAAGTCTGAGCACATCCAGGGCCAAAGTCACAGTCAGTGCACAGCTGGGTGTCACCTGATTAAGCTTTCTGTAATCAATTGTTAGTCTTCAGGTATTATTGGGTTTTCTCACAGGCCAAATCAGAGAATTGACTGTGAAGACAAAAGGTCTAATGATTTCTTGCTTTAAAAGTGATTCAGTAGTAGCCCCTAAGGGATGGGATTGCCTCTGCTGGGAAGGGATATTGCTTTTGACATGGCAGGTCCCCACCAGTAACCCATATGGGGTGTCCATCCTTCCACGGTCATGCTTGTGTTTAGCAAAGGCATCCCTGTATTGCTCCAAGATCGGCTTCAGCTTATCAAAAAGGGGATGTGCTGGAATATGATGATGGTGTCATATTCCATGTCATTCGCCTGTATGGCTGCCACAACATGTGAATCAGAAATGTGCAGCGTATGATGAAGACCTTTTGCTGGTAGGAGCAACTGGTTGGCTAAATCCACCACACTCCCATAACGAGAAGAGAAAATATATTACCAGGATGCTCTGGTGATGTGGAAGCTTCATCAGATCAAAGCGGTGTTCTGCTTCTAAGGTTCTGGCGATGACCAGTATAGGGATTGACTGATAGGTTGTCACTATGGTCCCCTCAAACATCTATGTGGAAGTGGACTTCCCAGTACACCATGGAGATTATTGGGGATCAGTCTGATGTAAGACTGAGATGGCCACTTCCATATCTAGAAGCATTTCAAGCTGGCGGCCCTGACCTGCACTTTTACACATGGGTGACCAGAGTCATCAGTTACCAACAAAGTAAGTATGCAGACCGGGGTCTGACACCATCATGTCGAGTAATCAAGATTTTGCAAGGCATCATAAAGTGTCAGATCCATTGTATGGAGCTCCTGACTAAGATACAGAGTTATTGGTTGCCTGCCCTCCACAGGTTTGGTGTTCAATCTGGGGATGGCTGCCATAACCTTTCCCAATGCCTTTGTTGATTGGACTTTGGACTTGTATGCCCAAAGTTGATCTACCTCAGCTAACAAATCCTTGTACGAAAGTCTGGAACATTGTTTCTGTCCTTTATTTCTCTTTGTGTCTTGTTGATTTGACTTTCATAGAGTTTTCTTTTTGTACAAAAATGAGGATTCATTCTGTTGAGGGTATGTGGGTTTTCCTTTCACCTTATACTGTGTAGGTGGCTCTGTGTCTTTTTGTACTGCAGCAACTTTGAACTTAGAGCCAAAGGTGAGGTCCTTTGCGTGGACCTGGTAAATGCATTCCACTCACTCCAGAATTTGGCCAAAACTGTTTTTTTAGGAAAGACTAAGGCTTCCGCCATCTCCCAGATAGTGGGGAGGTTTTGTAAGTAGAGACATTTGTACTCTATCAAGTCTCTTTCTGCCTCCTCCCTGGCAAGTCCTTTGCCAGTACTGTTAGCGAGCTACAGCTGGCCTTCATACTGGGTGGGCACTTCCTTGTTACACTGTTTCACCTGAGTAACCAGCATGACACAGACTATATTTGGATTATAGGCCACCAGCAGATGAGCAATGACCCTATTGTAAGAGGCCTTGGTATCTCTCCAGAACCCTTCCAGTAGTTTTGCCCACATCGTGGGTTCCACCATTTGCTTGAGGACTTGGACATTATGCTCCAAGGGTAAGCTGAGCATATGGCAGTGCTGCTGCACCTTTTCCAGGTGGCAACTCAAATTGTCACCCAGGCCTGGGGTGAACGAAATTAACATTTTCGCTGGCAGGACTGAAGCAAAAGTCAGAATAAAGTTTGGAAATCCATTTCTGACCTTTTGCAGAAATCCTGCAGCCCCTGTAATTCAATGATTAAAAAGCTTCCCCAGTGATCCCTGGTGGCTAGTGGTCCCTCCCCCCACCTGCCCCACAAGAAAACAACATATTCCTATTCCCTGGTAGCTAGCGGTCCCTCCCCCCCACACCAGATCACCCGCTTAACTTTTTAAAAATATTTCTCCTTCCTTGTTTTAAATAGTGACCCCTCCCCCCATCCTCTGCCAGACTGTGCCACCACAACCCAACAAATACCCTGATACCCTTGTGGTTAGTGGTCCCTCCCCTCCACCCATTCACCTCCTGAAGTGTACAGTAATCCCTCCATCTCCATTGGTACTGTCGGGCAAGGGATGGTGGAGGGATCATTAGTTAAAACAAGGAAGGAGAAATGCTTTTTTAAAAGTCAAGTGGGTGATCCAGTGGTGGGAGGGACCACTGGCCACCATGGATAGTTTATGTACTTGTGGGGTGGGTAGGGGGAGGTACCACTAGCCACACCAGACACCAGGGCTTATATGGGCAAAATTTCACCAATAACTTTCACTGAAGTTTTCTGCTGTGCCACAGGAAGACTTCCTTGAAAGTTCCCTGATTTCTGCAGAAGTTCTGCGGGGATAACAAACTGCACTTTCTCCCATCCTTACTTGGGTCATACAGACAATTTTGTCCATGATGTTCCATATAGCTTGGATGGACTGTAGAGTGCTGCAGCTCGACTGGAGTTCCAGACTCCTGTCAATTATGCTTTTAGCGACTGCTTCTGCCACGGCAGTAGCCATGCCCTGGATAAGTGTCTGTTCTTTCACTTCCTTATTCAGAGCATTGACCATCATGTTCTGTAAGGCTTTTGGCTGTTTGTTAGACAGCTCACTTTTCACAATAACCCTAGAAATCAGACCCTCTACCTCAGTTTTATCCTCCTTGGTCAGAGCAGTCACTGGCAGGTGGTGCCTATACCCTCCAGTATCCCAAGGATTTCATTAACATTGTCATTCTCGTCAGAGGATGACGTGATGATGGGCAGTGCTGATGGCATAGCTTTCATATGATCCTTCAGGATCGTCAGCTGCTGACGTAATTTTGCAAACTGCATTCTACAATGGATATGATCCACACCTCCTTGAAACTTTCACTTTTCAACATTATCCTGCAAAACCCTGAATGCAGTGCTTACTGTACTTCGTTGTTTTTTCTCCATCTCCTTTCCCAACTTTTTCTGACACCTTTCAAACTCATCTTCTAACTCCTCATACTCACTTTTCTGACTCATTCATGCTCGTAAGCACACCATTCATCTGTAACATCTGCACCTTATCCTGCAACAACCTCTCATTCTCCTCCCACAACTTACTGATTTCCTTATTTTTCTCTTCCTTATCCTTCTCATTGTCTTCTTTTAACCTACACACCACATCAGATCTAGATTTCAGCTACTTTTTCAGAAGAGAAACCTCAGATTCTAATGCAGTGGAAAGAAAGTCACAGCACTCCCTAGCACACATACAAAATGAATGTCCACAAAATTACTTACTGGACTGTTTCTTCATTTAATTTTGCAAGTCACCAAATGTAAGGACAAAGAAAACAGATACCTTGGGTCAGGGAGACAAGTTCAACCACTACATTTAGTAACTTGAATAAATAAAGGAAGAAACAGTCCAGTAATATTTTCTGGACATTATTTCTATGTGCTAAGGCAATCTTTATGACTTTCTTCAACTCTTCAATTTGTCTGGAAGCACCCTTAATACTTAGTATAGCTCTGGTCATACCTCAGATTCCAATGTCTGAGACAAAGCAAATAAAGCAGTGACCATTATATCCTTCTGGTCATGTTTCTTACTTTTAGACTTGACCTCAGTATATAGATACATAGATACATAGACAGTGTCGGCAGATAAGGGCCTATGGCCCACCTAGTCTGCCCATTTGAGCTTGTAAGTTCAGTTTGTTTTCCTAGAAGTCTATTTCCCCTTACCCCTAGAATTCCTTTACGTCTATCCCATGCATTCTTAAATCCCGTGATTGTTTCAGCCCCCACCACTTCCTCTGGCAGGGTGTTCCACTTGTCCACCACCCGTTCAGTGAAGAAATTCTTTCTCATGTTTCCTCTGAATCGTCCTCCCTCCAACTTCATCCCATGCCCTCTAGTCCTGAAACATCTTTTCGCTTAAAATAGTGTTTTCCTGCACCCTGTTCCTCCCTGTGAGATACTTGTATGTCTCCATCATATCCCTCTCTCCTCCTCTCCTCCAGGGAGTACATGTTCAAGTTCCTTCAACCTGTCTTCATAGGTTGTGATGCAACCCATGCACCATCTTTGTTGCCCTCCTCTGAACCTTCTTTACCCTGTCTATGTCCTTACGTAGGTATGGTCTCAGAACTGTACACTGTACTCCAGGTGGGGCCTCACTAGTGTCTTGTATAGTGGAATTATGACCTCCCTTTTCCTGCTGGTGATGCCCCCCCTATACATCCCAGCATCCTATTTGCTTTACCTGATGCCTTGTCACACTGTTTCCCTACCTTGAGGTCATCAGAGATGACAACCCCAAGATCCTTTCCTGCTTGGTGCATGCTATATCCTCACCCCCCAACTGATATATTGTGGCAGGGTTTTTGTGCCCCATATGCATTATCTTGCACTTCTTTGCATTGAATTTCAACTGCCAAACCCTTGACCATTCTTCAAGTTTCTGCAGGTCCCTTCTCATTCTGTCTACACCCTCTGGTGTGTCTACTCTGTTACAGAGCTTTGTGTCATCAGCGAACAGTGAAATTCTGCCTTCTATATCGTGTGCAATGTCACTGATGAAGATGTTGAATAGGACCGGTCCCAGCACTGATCCCTGTGGTACCCCACTGGTCACTCTTCCCTCTGTGGGTGACAGCCATTTACCACCACCCTCTGTGTCCTGCCACCCAGCCAGTTACCTACCCACCACACTACTGTCCTGCCCACACCCATATTCCCCAGTTTGTGTAATAGTCTTCTATGTGGCACAGTGTCAAGGCCTTGCTGAAGTCCAGATGAGCCATGTCCACTGCCCTCCCCTGATCCACCTCCTAGTCACCCAGTCAAAAAATTCAATGAGGTTGGTCTGACATGACCTCCCCCTGGTGAAACCATGCTGCCTTGGGTCCTGTAGTCCATTGACAACCAGATGTTCCACCAATCTCTCCTTCAGTAGTGCTTCCATGATCTTCCCCACTACCGAGGTGAGGCTGACTGGTCTGTAGTTCCCTGCTTCCTCTTTGTTCCCACTTTTGTATAAGGGGACTACATCTGCTGTCCTCCAGTCTTTGGTACGTCCCTGTTTCCAGTGATCAGCTAAACAGGATAGCCAGAGGTTCAGCCACCACCTCTCTTAGTTCTTTAAGGACCTGGGTGCACCCATCTGGCCCCATTGCTTTGTCAACTCTTATTACTTCCAGTTCCTTCAGGACCCTTTCTCGTGTAAAGGGACTTGTGTCCATTTCTGCACCATTCTCACCCTTGTACTCCTTCAGACCCATTACCCCCTCTTCCTTAGTAAAGACTGAGCAGAAATACCTGTTCAATATGTCAGCTTTACTGTAGTCATCCTCACGCTGCTCCCATCCTCCCCTTCAGTCTAACTATCCTCCCTTTGTCCTTCTTTTTCCTTATGTACCTGTAAAGGTTTTGTCCCCTTAACCACTGATTTTGCAATGTGTTCTTCTGTCTGAGCTTTGGCTTCCTTACTGACTTCCTGCCTCCCTTTGTTTCTCCTGGTACTTCTCCCTATCCCCTTCTGCCTGTGTCTTTTGTATTGCCTGAATGCAGTCTTTTGGCTTTCACTTTCTTTGCTACCTCTTTGGAAAACCATAATGGTCTCCTCTTTCTTTCCTCTTGCTAACCTGCTTAATGCATAATTCTGTTGTTCTTATAATCCCCATTTTAAATACTGCCACTGTTCCTCAATCCCTGATTCCTGTCCCATTCCCTTAATGCCTCTTTCAAGCATCTCCCCATTTTCCCAATGTCTGCCCCCTAAAATCCAGGATACGTGTTTTGTGTGGTTTGGTTCTGCTCTTTCTGTGATTTCAAACCACAATGACTGGTGGTCACTGTTGCCCAGGTGCTCCCCACTGTTACCCCCATCCACTGTCCCTGTTTGTGAGCACAAGGTCCAGTATTGCCTTCTGCCGAGTTGGTTCCATGACCCGGTTGCTTGAGGAAGGCACCCTGAAGGGAGTCCAGGATAAATCTGCTCCTAGTTGATGCTGCTGCTGGGATGCTCCAGTCCACATCTGGTATATTGAGTCTCCAACCAGTACTACCTCACCCTTGTCAGCCATCCTTTGGATGGCTAGCATCAACTCCTATCTGTTTCTTCCTCCTGGGCTGGTGGTCTATAAGACCCACCCCTATGCAATGGCTGGCCCATTTTCCTTTCAGCCAACCCACAGTATCTCTCCCCATTTTGTTCCTCCTGGATCTGTGTGGCCTTATGTCATTTTTCACAAACAGTGCCTCCTCCTCCCTTCCTGCCTGCTCTGTCTCTTCTGAATATGTTGTAGCCAGGTATGGCCATCTCCCAGTCATGGTTATCATTACACCAGGTTTCAGTGATGGCCACAATGTCCAGGTCTGACTGTACCATGACAGCCTCCAGATCTTCCATCTTGTTGCTAAGGCTCCTGGCATTTGCACATGGCTTTCATGATTTGACCTCCTAGACTGCTTCACTGTTCTACTCCAGCCCTTCCTTGGTTGTCATTTATCCTGGTTCTCCTTGCTGTCTGCCCTTCTGCTGAATTTTGCCTCTTTTCGCTTATCCACCTTTTGGACACTAATCTCCAACTTTGCACGCTGCTTTGCAGAGATAGCCACTCCTCTGGTTCACTGGTTCCATTACTAGCTGTGGGGTGAGCAAGTAGGTACCATCCTTGCTGCCTGCCACCCTTTGCTAGTTTAAATGCTTGTCAATGTAGCATTTAAACTTATCATTGAGTGCTTGGATTCCCTCCAGGATGGATGCAGGCCCAGGCTTGAACAAACCTCCATCCTCCAGATGGGTCCCCAGTCACCAATGAATCAAACCCTTCTCACAGCACCAGTTCTTCAACCATGAGTTAAAGTTCCTGGTGCATGCACTCCTATGCTCTCTCTTGCCTCTCACAGGTAGTACTTCTGAGAAAGTGACAGAAGTAGCTACTTGCTTGAGACCCTCCCAGTTTCCTAAACTCTTCCTGAACTTCCTTTGGCTCCCCATTTGCCAGGTCATTAGTACCTAGGTGGATAATGACATCCAGCTCACCCTCCTGTCTTGCCTTCCCAGTGATCCCCAGTATCTTCCTTCCATCCCTCCATGCCGTGGCACCTGGTAGGCACCTCACCTCCCTGTCCTCCCCCTCCTGTGTTCCTAGCTGGATCCCTCTTATGATGGAGTCCCCCACCAGGATTCACTTCCTCCTCCTCTGGGGTCCACTGCTTTCCCCACTGAGGTCACCTCCTTGCCTAACCTCCACATCCTTTCCTTCCACTTCCCTGGGTACCTCTATTTGGTTGTCCTCATTTGCCAGTGTGGCATATGAGTTCTTGAGTGGAATAGGATCTGGGATGTGCCTCTGCCTGACTGCTCTAACCCTCCCTGAGCCCACTGTCATCCAAGTGCTCCTCGTTCTCGGCATCCTTTGAGGCAGCTGCATTGGACTGGGTGGTTCCTGGACAGGGGTGATGGTACTCCTGACCCAGTTTACTTCCGCTCTGAGTCTGGCTACCTCATCCCTCAGTCCCGAGATGCATGCAGATAGGGCAGCACCTCAGTGTCCAGAAGGTCTGCCTGAATATGGCTGCCCCACAGCCACTACATTGCACCACTCCCCACATTATACTGAAATTCCACTACTTATCTGCTACTGAAGCTCTCTTAGTTCTCTTTTTATTTATTTACAGTATTAAAAATCCTGTAACTGATCCTCAGATATATATTTTTTTAAGGAAAAAAACCAATAAATAAATAAATGAGTCAAAACACTTGTGCTGAGGTGGTCTTCTTCCCCTTATGCCCTCCTACTTCACACCTCTTACTATACCCTGTGTTTAGCTCCTGTCAATCAGATTTATCAGGGCATATAATTAAGAGTTGGGGGAAGGGGTGAGGAGGGCAAAATTGCAGCAATTAAAGACAGCACAGAATTACACCACCTCTATTTTTAAATTTTCAACAGCCCAAAAACAATTATAAGTAAAGACAACACAGAAAGAAAGTATAGTGTCACTACAAGCCTGCAATCTAAGTTTAAAAGAAAAATACCAGTTACCAGTTACTCTGAAGCACTGAATTGAATATGTTTCCTTCCTTCACCTTCTGGCTTCTTCTGAGAAGATGAACTTTTGTTTGCTGCTTTAACTGTGACTAAGCCCCACCTTCAGTTATCACGTAGCTGAGGTCAGAGGCCAGACAATTAACACCCTTCACCCAGCTACAGGACAGTCAGACAAGCCAAGATAAAATTTGCAGCAATTAAAGACAGCACAGAATTACACCACCTCTATTTTTAAATTTTCAACAGCCCAAAAACAATTATAAGTAAAGACAACACAGAAAGAAAGTATAGTGTCACTACAAGCCTACAATCTAAGTTTAAAAGAAAAATACCAGTTACCAGTTACTCTGAAGCACTGAATTGAATATGTTTCCTTCTTCACCTTCTGGCTTCTTCTGAGAAGATGAACTTTTGTTTGCTGCTTTAACTGTGACTAAGCCCCACCTTCAGTTATCACGTAGCTGAGGTCAGAGGCCAGACAATTAACACCCTTCACCCAGCTACAGGACAGTCAGACAAGCCAAGATAAAATTTGCAGCAATTAAAGACAGCACAGAATTATACCACCTCTATTTTTAAATTTTCAACAGCCAAAAACAATTATAAGTAAAGACAACACAGAAAGAAAGTATAGTGTCACTACAAGCCTGCAATCTAAGTTTAAAGAAAAATACCAGTTACCAGTTACTCTGAAGCACTGAATTGAATATGTTCCTTCCTTCACCTTCTGGCTTCTTCTGAGAAGATGAACTTTTGTTTGCTGCTTTAACTGTGACTAAGCCCCACCTTCAGTTATCACGTAGCTGAGGTCAGAGGCCAGACAATTAACACCCTTCACCCAGCTACAGGACAGTCAGACAAGCCAAGATAAAATTTGCAGCAATTAAAGACAGCACAGAATTATACCACCTCTATTTTTTAAATTTTCAACAGCCCAAAAACAATTATAAGTAAAGACAACACAGAAAGAAAGTATAGCTAGTAGTAAGATAGTAAGGAAGTATATAGCTTTCCTACATACTGTATCAGGTCAGCTTAGCGTTTCGCATCAGATGCAAAATCTTTCCAACATCTATTGGAGGTAAGATACTGTAGGATGTCCACACTGAGCTCAGAATTGTTAGCCATTGTATCAAGGTCTGCCCTTGTAGACTGTGTAGACTGGAGATCTAAGGCATACCAGTTCACCTCAGTCTCAGCAAACAGCCATGCATTCTGGTAGTGTGGGCCACCAATGACCGTCCCACAAAACAACGAGTGACAAAGGTTCTTCACACATGTCTTTATCCTACCCTTGATACCTGTGGTATCTTAGCATCGATTCTGTCCAAACTAGTCCTGCCATGGTAACCACTTTGTTAGCAGAATTGTTCTGAGCCTGAGGGAGAAACACGACACAGAGCCAGAGATATGGCAGGAATAACTTGTTTATTACCAGAAAACACAAAACACAGCAAATATTGTTGGGAGTCAGGAACAGAAATGCAGGTATCATGATATCATTCCAAAATGAATTGATCTCAACAAAATACAGCATGGGTATCATTCTTATACTCTAAGATAAGAAATGTACGTTATTGGGTAATGGTCTGCCAAATCATGCAAAATCACAAAATGTGGAAACCTCATTGGTAGAAGGTCAGCTCAGAGGATGATTAGCTCATCACTTTTTCTGCACGTACTCTCTGATAAGAGTAAAACTAGCTAAAACTAGTTTTGGGTAACAATACAAAAGGTGCTTAGTTAGCAAAATAATAGCAGCTGCATAGCAAAGGAAAATAACTGTACCATAAGTCCTGTATAAGCAATGCTAATACTGTTAGGGCCACAGGTTAGTAGCACATAGCCCTGTTGGGATATGGTCTTTCCACCACCCATGCTACAATCATATGCACATGCCTTATTATTATATCACATAGTACTACATTGTATCCTACCCTACTAAGCATATCATGAATACATTTACGTATGCCATCTGCTGCACTAATTACAGGGTTGTGGGGGTGGGCAGGTCTACAAGTAGATGCACACTGGATAATAAACTAGAGAATGATGCCTGTAACTTCTAAAATCAACCAGATTATGGGAAATAAGAGAGACTGGGAACTTTCTAGGCATGTGTTTAAATAGAATTGTAGGGTCTGAGGTCAAGAAAATATACTCTAAGACTCCGATCTTGGTTTTAGGAACAGATTTCTGAATGGGAAGAAGCACAATCTGGGTTATGCCAGAGGACATGCACAGACCAAAGAGGGACAAGAGAACAGATCATGCTTTATTTACCCAGAGTAGTAGGTCTGACCCCCAGTAGACCCTATCTAAACCCACTGACCCAGTACCTGATTCATACAACATATTAATAACATGCAGACCATATCATCCCACTGCCAAATGGGAAGGGAGGAACATGTTGCAATGAACGTGACATGCACACATTTGCAGCAGTATTGAAACCTGAAGGGACATTAGATGCCAGTAAATGCACACTGGTTTAAAAAAAATAGAGGATGATGCCCATAACTTCTAAGATCAACTTGATTAAGGGAAATAAGAGAGACTGAGAACTTTCTTGTCACATATTCAAATAGGATTTTATGACCTGATGATATGCCATCAAGAAAATATACCACAAAGACTCTGGTATTGGTTTCTGGAACAGATTAATGAAAGAGATGAAAAACAAGGACTGGGTTTCACCAGAGGAAATGTGCATACAATAAACGGGATAAGAGAACAGATCACTCTTGTTTTACCCAAGTAATAGGCCTGAACCTCTGTAAACCTTATTTAAACCCACTGACCCAGTACCTGATCTGTGCCAGATGAGCATAAACAATGTAAAAGAGATCCTGGTCAAGGGGAATCAATAATTAAACATATAGACAAACAAATGTGTGACATAGATAATAAGAATAGAGCAGGCAGGTGCTTCCCTGATACAAGGCCTAAGCTCCTAAGAGAACTTTATGAACAACATACTAAAGGATACTGGAAAAGACAAAATAGAGGTCTCCAATGTAATGATCAATAATATCAGTAACAGGTTGGATAATGACACATGTAGTGATTTTCAAGAAAAAATGTTACTTCATAAAGCATACAGCTCTATGGTGGCCATCTCTGAAACAATCCCCTGTGTCATTAGTTGGATACAGCAGGGAAATTACAATAAAACTAACACTTGGCTAAGGATTTGGCCCAAGAGGGAGAGTATTTTGTCTTAGGACACTGGGATACCTTTGCAAACTGACCCAATTTTTACAATGGGGATAGGCTATATCTAAATCAAAAGAGATCAGTCATCTTGGGGAACAAAATACACAGTGAAATTACCAGTCTTTTAATCTAAGTGGGGAAGAGGAAAGAAGCTGGTGTTCACTGCCTTACTACAGTGACAAGAGAACATTTCCAGTTAAATGTGATAACAATGTGGCACAGCAAAGGATTGCTATTAGAGTCTGTCCAGAAGTGTACCAAGCATCACAATCTGAAAAGTGGTGGATCATCTAGCTGTTAACAAATACTTGAAACAAAGACATACGAGTTTGATTGGTGTACATTTTTTATTGTTTTACAAATTATGTGCCTAGAGCAGTCTGACTGAGATACAATGTCTATTTGAAGTGGAATCTTAATAGCTAGTGTTATTTCTGTAAAGACTGAAGTGCAAGAAAGTCATGGTCACAAAATGCATCAGTAGCTATGGTGGGATTTAAACTATTTATCTCCTGACTCATATTTCTGTGCTGTAGCAACTGGACCAGCCTGCCTACACATACCCACAACTGTACCTGCTTCAATTATAGTTTAGTCTGTTTCTTGCAACTGTATCTAGTTAAATACCATCAAATAAAGACAGAGCTAAAACATGTCTACTGCTGGGAGCCACTGAAATATATCAAACAACATAACTCCACCAGGTGAGAAACAGAGACATGAACCATTAGCTTACATAGTGAGAGACTCTGATGCCCTTAATCTTTCCTATTACAAAATGTAATCACACACACTGTAAAAATGTGTGGGAAGCATGTTACGTAGTGAATAATAATCCATTAATAGCTCAAAGACAAAAATGGAAAAAAGGCATTTCTTCAAAGCAATTATAATCGTGATTTTGTCAAGCAAAAGACTACTCATAACATGAAATAATGCAATTATTTCTTGAAGCGTTACAACATTCGTGTCCTTTAAACCACTGATTGTTGCTTCAAAAAGTTTATTAACTGGTCCATTAGTGTAGTCTTCCTTTGGATAAGGAGGTACTTCCTACAGAAACTTCCAATGGATAACAAGGTGCTTCCTATAGAAGCTTCCATTGCAGTTATCTATAAAAGAAATATTGCAGATTATATTTAGACCCCACCTTTAGTGCTCTATTTAGCTTTGTTCCCCATAGTACAAAACATTTGGAAGACAAGAACCAGGGCAGGACCACATAATTAATATATTGGCTAGAGGGCAACAGTTATAAGTAGAGAATGGCAAAATGAATTTTGTTTTGTTTAGAGAAGAGGAGGTTGATGGAAACATGATTACATTTAGAATTTTTAAGTGGTTGACAAGTTGGACCTCTTAGGGTTTATTGAGCTTCTAAGATATAGCAGAACTAGAAGGCATGCACTGAAACAGGAGTGTGGACTAAGGGGGCAAACGCTGACGGTGGGGGAAATTAGAAGTAAATATTTCATGAATGCAGTTGTGAACATGTAGAACACACTACCTGATGAAGTGGCAGTGCAGACACAATGCAAAAGAGAAGCCTTGAAACTTTTCCTTAAAGAGAAAGATATCACTAAGATATTACTATTTAGTTTAACAAACAGGTACAGTAAATATTAGAACTTACACTGTAACATGCCTGTGAGGAACAAGTGGATGTATGCCATAGGATTCAGGGATGTATGTGCTACTGGTGTTTTATCCATTTCTCTCTGCTTCAGCATCCCTATGCAGAATCCCTTAGACAAGAATCTAACTTGGGTATAGCCACCACCAGCTGGTCATTGGTATGGACCAGTTAGATCTTACAGTACATTTCTTTCCTCCCTATCTTACAATGATACTATGTTACAGTATGTTAATCAGGAACCTCAGCCGCTATCCTAATATCTTCACTAACATTCAGAGGAATAAGGAGCAGAAAAGGTTAAAAATTGGCTCTTTACAAACTATTGCACATTTGCTGAGATGTCTTGCAGGTGTTAAGTATTTGTTGCTCATCCTACCTTCAATATTTCTGAAAGGATATACTGTACAGTGGTAGCCAGTTAGTATATGATACAAACTATTCATATATGTCACAGTATATCACAATAGATTCCAATTCATTTGCTTTCCTTCTTTTTTTTTATTTAGTATGGTTTCTTGTACCTGATCTGCTTCCACCGGTCAGCCTCTCTCCCCATCCACATCACCCTCTGTATCTGGGATTTACCTCAGACATTGAAGTGTCCCATGATTTATCACTGCTGTGGGAGAGCCTCCTGGTTTTCCAAAGCCCATGTGGTGGTTAACTTGTGTGTGGTGAGCAGCACAGTGAGAGGAGCAGGGCTGCAAGGAGAGAGGTGACATTTTGCTGATGTGATTCAGTTTTACAGCTGCATGGGCTGAGCCCTGCAGGCATTTTACTATCACTGCAGAAGAGAAAGAATGATGACAGGATTACTTCCCAGTTCTCTTTTACAGTGCAGCGATCATTGTCCACAGTGCTCCACTCATTGATGGTGTGTGGTGCTTTCCCCGCCCCTCTTCTTTGTGGCCACAGTTCCCCTCAGTGGCCACAGTAGACCCCCTTCACTGGTGCACTGATTACTGCCCATACTTTCAGAGTTCCTCATCATTCATACGCATGGAGCTCATGGCAGAAGAATCCACCATGTGCAAGATGGCCGCTGTAGCTTGGTGAACATGCATGACTTCATGGAAATGTCCACTGTACTCCAGATGGCTGCCATTGCTCTGTGCACATGAATGACTTAACCTCTGCAGTTGTGGTGAAATCGCGCATGTGCAATGAACTCCAGCAGCCATCTTGAGCATAGCAGACTTTTCTGCTGTGACCTCCTTTTTTACTGGCCCCCTGAGCACTATTAAAGTGTAATTGCAGCTGTGTTGTCTCTGACCAGATTTTGTTTTCTGTGATACTGCCCATTATATCCAAATATATAATGCATCTTGTCACTGGTTACCAATATAATCCTTTCAGAAGAAGATTTTAATACAGAACAGTTTATTTTCCCAGAACTGCAGCTTTATGTGAAAGATAGCAAAAGTGTATTCACATCAACCATGTATAAACCTACAATATTTACAGAATCTATTGCCTTCAAGATGGATTACTCAGAATTAAGTTACACTCTACCAACTCTGTCTATTTAAACATGAACAGAAATCAAGTTAAGAAATAAGCTTCTACATACTGCAAGAACTGTGGGTAGATGGCAGTTGCAGCACAGGAGAACTTTCCAATTAAGGCAAGCACAATTTTCTTGAGTGAGACCAGCTCAGTTTCTATTCCCATGCCATTAGAGAGCAAATGCCACATTACCATGGAGTGTCAGTTAATATCCCATCTTTCCAATTGAGCTTGACCTGTTTGTGCATACAGTACAATCCCAAAGACTTACATTAGGTGTAATCTGCCTGGGATGCCTATCATTCTATTAATCATGAATGACTGGCTAACTGTATCATGAGCCAAAGAGCTTGATGTGCTTTTGAAGATTGAAGCTGAGCTGGTATATATGTATAATAACCTTGCTGTTACCACCCATGTCAGTAAGATAGACAAATCCTGCCAACATGGATAATCATTATACTGGCTAATGATAGGAGGCTAGACAGCTATCATGTTATTAAAATATGTTGAAGCTAAGTGGTTATGGGGCAGACTGTCTTCCTTGGTAATGGCAGAAAAAATGAATTAACCCAGTAAAGTATTATGTAAGTAGGCTGCAGTACATTTTTTTGGTTTCTCTTAATTTTTGCTAGAGCAAACTGATGAGTCACTGTTGTGATATTTCATTTTTGGTACCTTCATAAAATTGAGACTGACTCACTGAACTATAACATTTTCAAGTTACTGAAAAAAAGAAAAGCTCGGGTGATCTTGTATTATTATATGAATTAAAACTTCTTGCTTGGAAATGTTAGTGTTATTTTTAAGCACTAATTATTGTGGATGTCAGCAAACATGAAACTTATACATATGAAGTGAATGTGTAGTTCTATTAAAATAACTGTAGGTGCTTACTTAAATAACAGAACACGTTTTTTAAAAGGATAGATAGATAGATAGATAGATAGATAGATAGATAGATAGATAGATAGATATTGTAGAAAACTGTTTAATGCAAACAGTAGTTTGGGGTAACAAATCCACAAAGGAAATAACTGTAGCATTACAGTTTTTGCAACCATAATGTGCACCCTCTCCCCCCAGCCCCTAGCTTCATGACCCAAGGTGTTTTAATGCAGGGCCCACAGGGTCAGTCACAACTTTCTTTGGTCAGGACCCTATGGATGGACCTTAAGAAAAGAACAAGATCAATCATACCTTTCTTCATGCAGGTTGCTGTGTGAAGCAGAGGCTCAGTCATAACTTTCTTCATGTAGCATTCTAGGGGCCATGCTCAAAGCAGGAGCTGAGCCATAACTGTCTTGATGTACTGTTACACAGGCCTTGCACAAAGTTAGATATCAATCATACCTTTCAATGCAAAGGGTCCTAGACCTGTAACTTGAAGCAGTAAAGCAGTGGGGCATAGCACCTGACCTATAGATTGGCCTTGGGTAACAAGGCTAGGGGATACGGGAGGTGGGTGGGTGTTAGGATTGAAAAACCATAGCACCACATTTCCATTCATTTGGGTTTATAATTGTAACATATGCACTAACATATTTTATTGCAGTGACTTTTCATACATTTTTTTAAGAAGTAAAGGCTATGCTGCTTTGTATAGGACTTTCATGTCCAATTTATGGACATAGTCATGGACATTTATTTCTAATTAAAACACTTCTAATTACTCTTTCTTTTTTGAAAGTTAGCTCAGACATCTCATTAGACATCATCTGATAAACTACATTACTTTTAACATTTAGCTGTATTTTTGATGAATTTAGCTTTAAAAGTTTTAGAAACGTGGAAACATAGAATTTGTTGGCACTAAAGCACTGCTTGACCACCCAGTCTGCCCCAGTGGTCCCTGCCTAATCTGTCTTCACAGACTCTAACTAATTTCCAGCAACTCTCACTATTCCCTGTCTAGTCACTAACATTCCTTTATGTCTATCCCACACATGTTTGAAGCCTCACTACTGTTTTTGCCTCCACCACTTTGGCTGTCAGCCTGTTCCAGGCTTCTGCCACTCTTTCAGTGAAATAGTACTTCCTCACATCCCTCTTAAATGACACCCTCCAGCTTCAATGCATGCCCTGTGGTTTTGGTGCTCTTTCTTCTTTGAAAGAGACTCCCTTCCTGCACCCTGTTCACACCTGTGAGGTACTTCTAGGTTTCTATCATGTCTCCTCTTGCTGTCCTTTTTTTCAAGGTGTATACCTGTATGTTGAGATCCCTTAGTTTTTCCTGGTAGGGATTTTGCTGCTACCCCTGCACCATTTTAGTCACCCACCTTTGAACTACCTTAACCCTGTTTATGTCCTTTCGAGGTGTGGCTTCCAGACTGGGACACAATACACCAGGTGAGGTACCACCAGTGAGGGATATAGTGGCAACATCACCTCCCTCCTCCTGCAAGAGATACTTCTCCCTATGCACCCCAGCATCCCTCTAACCCTACCAACTGCTTTGTCACACTGCCCTGCCACATTGAGGTCATCAGATATGATAACTCTGAGGTCCTTTTCCTGCCTAGTGACTGTCAGTGACTCCCTTCCCCATCCTATACCCAGATCCTGGGTTCCTATGCCCCAGGTGCATGATTTTGCACTTCTTGGCATTGAGCCCCAACTACCATATGCTTGAGTTTCCCAAGATCCCCATGCATTCTCTCCACCTCATTCTGAGTGCCCACTCTATCACAGATTCTGGTGTCATCTGCAAAAAAGGCTTTTGTGTTCTTCCATTTCTACTGCATTGTTACTTATGGTGACATTGAAGAGGACCAGTCCCAGCAGTGAGCCCTACAGCACCCCGATGGTTACTGCCCCAGCAGTACAGTGAGTGCCATTATCCATCTCTGCCCATCACCTATCTATTTCTTAGTTTCCAACCCAATTCACCATTTGGAGCCCACCCCTAGGCTTCTCCTTGTAGTGAGTCAAGGATTGCCCTGATCCCTGTTGAAGCTGTGATTGGAAGGCTCCAATCCACATCTGGTAGACTGAAGTCACTAACTAGCAGCGCCTCTCCTTTACTTGCCATCTTGAGGCTGGCTTCTTCAAATAGATTATCCAACTACACTCCCTTTGCTGGAAGCCTGTATAACACCCCTGTATGGATAGTGGCCCCAGCACCTATCCCAGGGATAACCCACAGCATTTCCAGCACTTCCTTTCCACCCCGGGTGCCCCTGTGTTTCCATGGCCTTGAATCCCTCCTCACATATAGTACAACCCCTCCTCCCCTTCTCCCATCCATGTCTGTCCTGAACAGAGAGCAGCCTTGTACTGTATGGCCATGTCCTAGTAATGGCTGTCAGTGCACCATGACTCCATTATGGCCACCAGATCCAGGCAAGCCTCTGCCATGATGGTCTCCAGGTCTAGAATTATATTTCCAAGACTCCTTGTATTGACTTCTATGACTCTTCATAACTTACTCCCTCCTTGCCTGCTTTCCTGGCCTCCATTATTTCCTGTACTGTTCCTGTAAGCTCGCCTGACCCACATCTTCTCTTGTTACCTTCTCAGTTACCTATCTACTTTACTCCTTTCTTATTTTCCTGCTTTATTCCCCCTTGTCCTCTACCCTGTCACAATGTTTGTGTTCTTTCACCCCGTCATGAGGGAGCTTACTCCCCTCGAGCCACACTCCCTGCTGTTTCATTATCTGGGGGGGATGCGACTGTTGCCTGCCTTTGTTTTACTGCTTCTCCATGACTAGTTTAAATTCTCATCCAAGTAGCATTCAAACCATCCAGCATGGACATTTGTCCCATTTCTGAAAGGAGACAGACCATCTCCTCTTTGGAGGTGCATCTGTCTAGATTGGCACCTAGTTCCAAATGCAGCTGAATCCCTCCTCCATATACTACAGTATGCCTTCAACAAATTATTAAAAGCCCTAGTGCGGGAGTGCCCTTTCCTCTCTAATACTTCATCAAAAGTTACCATGCATGCCACCTACTTGAGCCCCCCAGCTCCCTGAAATTACCCTGCACTACCCCTAGCCTTGTCCCTTTCCAGTTCCTTTGTGCCCACATGGACAATGACATTGAGCTCCATTTCATCTCTTGCTGCACTAGTGATCCTCTGGAAGTGCTCCCCATACCTCTAAGCCAAAGCACCTCTCAGGCACTTCATCTCTGTTTCTAATCCTCTCCCTGCTCCCAAGTCTATCCCCGTAACAATAAAGTCCCACAACAGTAGATGTTCCCTCCTTGGATAGAACTTCTTCCACTCTCCCTGGGGCTCCTCTTCTGAGGAACCCCACTTATTCTCTTCCCACTGCTATGGATGTTTTTGTTTATGACTGACTTTGACTAGAAGGAGCTTTCCATATTTTCAGCTATTCTATTTTCAAAACTCAATAGCAGTCTTCGGATGTGTGACTTTAAAACCCAATAACTTTAAAACAAAATAACATTTCATTTTACCCCCTCCCCCATGGCACTTTCTTGGCTCAGTTTCTAATGAACCTGTATGCTTCATATTTTCTCTCTGCTTAGATTTTCTTTTGTTTGTTTGTTAGCATTGAACACACAAAGAGTGATAAATGTTGAGATGTTTATGTATTTTACTAATTAATAACTTTTGAACCACCAAGACTAGTTTTGCCAGACATGCCAAATAATTAGCCCTTAGGACTGTGACAGTTCACACCAAATGTAGCAGTCTCATCAGCTAAGACTAATGAGACATACATTATCAAAACAAACACTAAACTCAGTCCTAACATACAGATGCTACCATACCTGTATTATAATAATTATATATTACAGGGGTTCGCTAGGGTTGAGTAGACTCATTAATCTTAGACTACAGTTTTTGCACCTTAATAATTGTGGCATTATTTGATGAAATAGCAAAAAATTTGGAATGCGCAGTCAGGCTGTCAGGGTCACAATACTTGAAAGGTTTGTGACAGCATCTTATTCAATTTTTGAGAATGGAGTACCATAAAATAGGAAAAAAGTTTGTTTTCCCTATATATAACACTGCATTCTTTTTGCTGTCACCTACTGTCTAGCCATTGTGATTTTTTTTCTTGAAATTTTCAGTTTCAATTTCAATTTCAGTTGAAAGGGCCTGTGCCAAGGGTGTGCCTTTTGAGGGTTTGGTAAAAAAAAATATTACTGTGAAACTAGTTATTTTCATGCAAAGCAATTTTAGTGCAAACACAAATGCAACCATAAGTGTATAAATTCAGTTTAACTCTAACTAATTAGCACCACATTCACTATAATGGAAAAACTGCTAAATAGCACAAATTTATTTTAGCGCAAATTAGTGCTTCAGCGAAAACAGTGAAAATTATTTGGCAGTGAAAATTTCAAGCTTTACAGTATGTGGTTCTGGAGTTACAAGGATTTTTTTGGATAACTGACAAATGCGAAAGGTAAAGAAAAAGGATTGTGAGTGCATATTTTCATGATTTACAGTACTTGTGTGGAAAACATACGAATCATGTGGAAAAAATACTGATTGTGTGGAAAAAAATACTGATCTCAACAGCTGCCATCTTTATTTTTTTAACTCACAAATATTGAAAATACATAAAAATGATATATTTTTAAAAAAACAAACATTGAACCTAGGTAACTGGGATACAATTGGCTGGATTCTGATGTTTGTGTTTTGAAAATTGCCCTCAAAATAATGTATCTGTGCACCTGAAAATCCTGGGTGCCTATCTTAGCCAGAGGAGCCATTCACCCTTGTTTTCAGTATGAGAACAGTGGGACTGTTTTCATTTCTGCAGCTGTAGCTGAAGTCGTGCTTCCAGCTTCATTTGAAGCAGTGAGCTGTGATCCCCTGCTCTCACTGTCTCTGTCTGTCTGTCTATCTATCTATCTATCTATCTATCTATCTATCTATCTATCTATCTATCTATCTCACAGAATGGAGTACCCAGCCCTGATACAACTTCCTTCTCCTCCATCCTCTCCAGATGACCACCCCCTCTTTCCCATGTGTAGTTTATTATTTTTTTTATTTTAAGACCAGGGTGCCTACCCTAATACAGCTTAATTTCACCCCCCTACCCTACAGGTCATGTGCCCTCTCCTTCCCATTGTATGCATGGTGGCACCAGGTTGCCCACCCCCAGTGTAACCAAACACTAGCCCCACACTGCGGTGCCCAGTCCCAAGTGTCAGAATGTCACCTGCAAAAAAAAGAAAAAAATCCTTGGTATTTTCACCTGTAAAAAAGAAAATGATTCATCACCAATTTGAACCCACACACACCACCATGACCTCCCACTCAGCATCCGCCAACCCACACCACTCGCACCCCCCCACATACCATCACTCACCTGAACATGTCCCACAATGTGTTTCTGGGCTCCCAAAAATCCTGAGTACCTAGCTTATCTAGAGGAGCCATTCACCCATATTCTCAGTATGAGAACAGTGGGATGTTCTTGAATTCTGAAGCCACAGCTGGAGTCATTCTGCCAGCTTCAGTTGAAACAGTGACCTGAAGATCTCCAGCTCGCTCTTTCTTTCTTTCTTTCTTTCTTTCTTTCTTTCTTTCTTTCTTTCTTTCTTTCTTTCTTTCTTTCTTTCTTTCTTTCTTCCTTCCTTCCTTCCTTCCTTCCTTCCTTCCTTCCTTCCTTTCTTTCTATCTACCAGACCAGATGCCAACCCCTGCAAACACCAGCACACCCTGTGGATAAAAGCTACTTGGCAGTTTCATTTTTTCTCTTGTTCCTCAGCTCTACAAACAATGGCACACCAGTTGTGTAAATGTCACTCAGTGTTGTCACTTTTCTCTTGTCCCCCTACCCACTCTTACTAAACCAGCATACCTGGTGGGTAAATGACCCTCAGTAGTGACACTCAAACATGTTGTCAGAAGGCAAGCTAATGCCATCTCTGCTCACTGGGAGATGCACCGTTCTGTGCTTGGAGATTGCATATAAAAGAAATAGGCTGCAGCGGTGGATCATTAGCAGAATTTTTTTTTATTAGGCTATTTTTGGAGACTTTTCTCATGTTCCCTTAGTCACCCCTGCAAAAACCAGCACACCCAGTGATCTCTGTAATAAAAAGAAGGCCCACCTTAACTCAACCTACTCTTAGTGGGGGTCACAAATGCAGCCACCCATACCCATTGTAAGCAGGGATATTAAGTGAAATAAAGCCCCTCCCAGGCTGAGCCCACTCTAAGTGGGCAGGAAAATTAATTGAGTGGACATTTTGGAATGGTTGGATATTAAATTGTTGGCCAGTGATTGTGTGTCTGGATCATGTGGCGATTTTAGCCTCCTCACTTTGACAAATAAAAGCCTACCTTTTTGAGCAAAATTCTGATTTTTAGGTCCATATCTTTCTCAATGTCTGTATATGCAGTGTCATTGAAGGAGATTTTCCATGGCCACACATACTGTGTTGGAAGGACAGATGGGGTGTTAAGATGTGCTCCTTCAAAATAAAATCAATAAGATCAGGGAAACAGTGAGGCAGGCAATGCAGGTCCTCTCCCAGTGTGTGTGTGTGTGTGTGGGGTGGTGTCCTTTCCTGATCTTATTTTTTCACCTATGTTGCACCTTACTGCACTTACACTTCCCTTTATCATCACCTAGCTACAGGTCTTATTTACTCATTCTCTAAGAATCCATTTTGGCTATACTTTTGCTCTATACATCCCCTAAATTAGGTAGTGGAATTAATTGTATTATATCATCCAGTTGGGTATATTATAATCTTGATGGAGCACAAATAGCCACTGAGCAAGAACTTTTAATTAAATAACTCCTAGTTGGCTGTGATGTTTTTGTGAGCCCTCTTGTTAAAGTTAATATGATCATAGATTTATATTAGTGCTATCTTACTCTTTGGGCTCGATTTTCAAAGGGGCGCTTAGATCACCGCAATTTGCGTCAATCTAGGACTACAGTGAATTTCTGATACATCAGGGAACCTGTGCCCAACTTTATAAAATTAGGGGTCCTGGGCCAGAGACCTTGGAGTTGCCACAGCCCCAGGGCTGTACCAAACATTAGGCACACCTGCAGAGTTTGACAGAGGGATCCATCTCCCCCCTTCCTCCAGCATAAGTCTACATGACTCGCAGAGGTGTGGGGGGAGAACTCTGGCTGGAAAGTGGGGAATAGGGGCTGATGGGGCAGTAAGGATGCCATGGGACATGAGGGGGGGGCATGGCATCAGTTACAAGAAGCTAAGAAGGCAGAGGTTCCATACGGTGCATCTGACAGCCAAGGGGATCAGGTTGGGTGATTGGCATGGTGAGATTAATATGACATGACTCCAGGTGTTAGCAACAGTGGCACCTGCCCCACAGGACTGTGGGTTCAGTAGGGCATGTGCCAGAGCTGCTTCCACCTGGGGCTGTCTCATAACAGTCTTACCATGCCAACCCCCCTACCAGGTCCCTTTGGCTGTCAGATACACCATATGGCACCTCCACCAGGTGCCTTTTCTGCTCCCTGTAACTGCCACCATGCCCTCCTCCTGCCCAATGGCACCCTCTCTTCCCCAGTAGCCCACATTCTCCACTTTCCTGTTCCCACTGCTCACTTGTGCCTTGCCAAGCAGTGGCACAAGGCCCTTAGATAACCTTCTGGCTGGCCTTATGTGAGCCCCCCTGCTGCAGCCATGGTGGGGTTTATAGAATCCCAAAAAAGAGGATTGTGCAGCCCCACCATGATGCACCCACCCTTGTGACACAGGAGCTTTTGCTGCAAGCATGGCTATGAGGGGCTTTGCCACATGGCATCCTGATTTTCCACAGCTGGCATTAGCAAAATGGGAATGCTGCAAACTATGACACAAGATGCCACTTGAATCATATACCTTTGGTGCAGGCACTTTGTGTCACAGTCCATACTTTGAAAATCAAGCCATTTGCCTTCCTATTTCTGTCTCTGCATGCAGAGGTCCTGGTTAACATCCTATATGAGCTAATTAATAGATGAAAATAATAAGCAAATTCATGGACTTTCCAATTGAACACATGCTTAAATTTTAATATTTGCTTTACATGTGTGCCCACACATGGTACATTCTGCTAAGTCTTTCTGTATCACTAACATTTCCTTTCAAACCCACCCCACCCATTCCCGATTTTGCTTATCACCCTCTTATTCTATTACTTGTTCATTTCTTTGTGACATTTTCTTTGGTTCTCTCATGGAATATGAGGGTTTTTCATCTGAACAACCAATGTTTTATTACTCAAATTTGAGTTGATTAATTATTCCTTATGTGGTCGGTTCGATTTACTTGTTCCTTTTTCCCATGAGATATAATGTATGCAACCCAGACAATTAATTGAAATAAATATGTGCATTCAAATTTGTTTAGAGTTACTGTCACACATATTGATATGGCTGTCAACTGTTACAAAATGGAAATTATTGTTATTCCTTCCCAGGATTGTAGCCATTCTATGCAGTTTACAGTATGTCAGAGATACAGATCCACTCACCTGAATATCTGATTTATTTGGACATGGAGGGGTGCTTATGTGAATCACTGACAACTCTATAATGACACTTGTGAGTGATACTAATTTTTGGTTGTGGTTGGGGGGCATCAGGTGTAATAGATGATCTCTGGTTATTAAACAATGGATCTGGTCACACAGGGAATGAGCAGACAACCCAAGACTGGATCCCTACATGTCCAAAATACCCAGGTGACTGAGAAGATTTGTTAAATAAAAGTTTATGAAACCAGCAATATAAAGAAATGCAAGATCGCAGTCTTCAAGCTGTCAGCTATATTTGCAGTGCACTACAAATTCTGCTTTCAATACTCTGTTGAATCAGTTCAAACATGTACAAGGATTGGAGTTGTGAAACTCCTTGCCAAAAATTACAGCTATTACAAACCTTCAAATGCCCCAGTAAACACTGGATTTTGGCTTGGACTGTCAGAGCTGCTAATGATGTCATGACTGATGTGATGTCACAGCCAAAAGCAGCAATGCCATAAATTGACAAAATGGATAGTAGTCTCTATAATTACAGTAGTCCAAGAGAGCAAATACTGCAAAAAAAAAAAAAAAAAAAATAGAACAAGAGGCCAAACACACTTTGGTTAACAATATGATTTTTAATAATGGAGACAAAATTAACAGGGTTGGTGCCAAACCAACATTACAAATAAAAATGTATTTACATTGATCTTTAGCCAAAATAATATCTGCAGCTTACTTTACATTTTAGCTGAACTGACAACAGGCAGGCAACATTCCTAACGAGAGTGACAGAACTTCTGCCATGAACAAAATGTAATCATGCTTTACCCTATATGATCAGAGTAAAAATAAGAGCAGTGGCACAAAACAAGTTCTCAGAAACAGCTTACTGTATGTTTTAGCTCATATGACAACAGACATTTGACATTTCCAATGAGAGCAGCAACACTTCTGCCATGAGTGAAATGTAATTATACAATGGCAAGAAAAAATGCTGACCTTTGATTGGTTAGTCTGGGACTGGACCCATGATGTTATCCCAGCACATCACGGATCTAGTCCGAGCACACACACCACAGCAACTGTACAAGAATCACTCCACACACCCTCATGTGGCATGGCAGAATGCTTCGCTAACTCCGACTCGGCACTCGCCATCAGTGATGCCCACTCACTTGCAGCCAAATGCCAGCAGCACACACCATAGCAAGAAGCTCCTAGCCCTCGCCTCACAATGTGTCTCAAAGACAAAAATCTTTTAAATAAAAAAAAAAGCAGTCATCCTTGACAACATTTCCATTCCTGCACAGCAGTAGCACGAGCACATTTAAACAGCCACGCTTGTCGCTGCCTAGAGAAGCTGCTAACTTCCAGCTAGGAATTTCTGGTGAAAAAAAAACATTTCATATTAAAAAGAAACAAAAGGAAACCAAGGGAGTCATTCCATCGTGAGTCCCGCTCTCTGCCCCGTACATTTGTTCTTTGCAGTCTGCTATGCTCCTTACATACCTGCTATAACTGAATGTAGTTGACCACAACACTTGCAGATCGGTACCAACAGTTTCAGCTGCAGATCACAATCTTTCCTGATGGTGGCGGGGGGGGAGTACGGGTAACCATTGTCAAAGATCACAATCTTTCCTGACCTCGGCGGGGTGGGGGGGAGCACAGGTAACTATTTTAAACAACCAGTACTGCATGGGGTGGGGTTCACAAAGCTAAATGGAACCATCCAAATTTGGATTAGAAAAACAGCTGACATACCTGCTCAGTTAAACTTGATGTAAAAAAAAAAGATATGAGTGTGTGTGTGTTGGGGGGGACAGAAGAAGCAAATCCAGCACACCACCTACTGGGCAAACAATAGAACAGCACTATTTTTTCAATATGTATTCCTACTCAATGAAAAAAATCAGTAAAACAACACATTTTAAACATAATTTCAATCTATTTTTTATTTCATTTTACAAATGAACCATTGTATAATAGCAATAATGCATTCCAGGGTATGTGTTATGCTGGGATAACATCACTTCTGAGGTGATTAGCTGCACTCAGCCTGTGGCCTCATGCCTAATCACTCCAGGTGTGACATATCCCAGCACAACACACACCCTGTTGTGCATTATTGCTTAAACATGCTCTACCCTACATGCTCAAAGTAAAACAAGAGCAGTTGGGAGAGAAAATGTCTCAGAAACCTGCAGCAAGACTTTTTAATAAAATGCACACTATCTTAAAATCATGCTGGAGTCTGAATTCTAAATGGACATTTCTTTGTAAGAACGAAAAAAACAGGGGATATGATGGGAAAGGTGTTTTGTTATAAAAGGAGCGAACACAGAATTCCTTTAATACTCTGTTATTCAAAGAACTTTAGGCAGTCATGACTGTTGAAAAATGTCAGTGACCGCCAATACTTTTGTCACACTACCTCCAGTCATATCATTAAAAGAAATTGTCATTTAAAAAGTCAAGTCATGACTCAGGGCATGCGCAAGCACTTCCAGGCAACACAGGGAACCTAGAAGTTGAGAATGCTGGGAGAGGTGCAATGTAGTGGCTGTGGGGAGGCAGTTTTCAGAGACCTTCTGGAGACTGAGGTGCTTCCTCATCTTCACATACAACTCTGGGTTAAGGGAGGAGATTGCTAGACTCCAGACAAAGTTGGTAGTAATTTGGGGACCTCTTTTCCCACCCAGGAGGTCATCAATTCTGCCACTGCTACCTCAGAGGATGTCAGGGAGGAGGAGGAATGACTGGACTATGGTGGGCTCTAGAATGGTGGGGGTGGTGGGACTGAGGCACATTCATCAACCAATACCACTATATAATTCCTATGCTGCTCTGGCAGGGCAGCATTGCTAGGAAGAGGCACCTGTGGCAGTAACTAGGGAGGATGTCGGGGCCCTCCACAGTGGAAACTCCTTGGATGGTGGTAGAGGACTCCAGAAGAAGAGGAACCAACTTCTTGTGAGGGACTCAGCTGTGAAGGGTATAGTTTTGGGAGCTGGAAAGGAGGTCGAAAGGGAGGTCAGGTGCTTATGCGGCACCATGGTCAGAGGGATGGGAAGCAGATCCTGAATATCACTATGGTAGCAGGACGGAAGAGAGAATTTGATGTCATAGTTCACCTGGAGACTAATGACCTGGTTACTGACAGGGCTGGGATAATGCTGGGGCAGTTTAGGGAGCTGGGGAAGTTCTTAGACAGGTAGCTCACTCAGTGGCTTTTGCTGAGGTGCTGCCTATGATGGGGGAGGAAAGAAATCTCCACACCAAGATCTCCAACCCATAGCTGAAGGAATGATGCAGAGGATGTGTTCAACTACATATCGTGGCCAGTTTCAAGGGGGGAGGACAGGATAAAAAAGAAAATTAGAATGGAAGGAAGCAGTACTGAGAAGTGAAAGGTGGGAAAATGGAATGGGGTGGATGACTTCTGGTGGGAAATGGTAGGAGGGCAGCTCCAAAGAACTATACTGAGCTGCACACTCAAGCAGACCTGAAGACCAATAAGGCCTGTTTCTGCTGACAATTTCATATGTTTGTATGTACACTGGGGACTAGCGACCCACCTGTGAGATTAAGGGCCTATATAGGGATGATGGCCTGCATCCATCTGGGAGGGGAACTGCAGTCCTCAGTGGATGGTTTAAATGTCACATTGATGAACATTTAAACTAGCTGAGGAGGGTGGCGGAAGGAAACTGGAAGGCAGAAACACCTCCCCGACAAAGGCTGAAGTAGATAGTAAGGAGAACACGAGGGGAGTGTAATGCCCCAGGGTGCAAATTAATAAAGAGAACAGGGTGTTAGAAACAAAGAGGGAATGGATGGGGAGCAGTAAAAAGAGAAGGCAAAGGAAGGAGGCAAAAAGGAAAAGGGGGGCAACATGCAAAGTGGAAACACAATCTGGAAGGCCATATGTGTGAATGCTAGAAGTCTAGAAAATAAGATTCTGGACCTAGAGGCCATCATGACAGAGGCAAGTCTGGCTATTGTGGCCATTACTGAGTTATGGTGTACTGAAAATCATGACTGGGACATGGCCATACCAGGCTATACTCTGCTCAGGAAGGACTGGGTCAGAGGGAAAGGAATGGGGTGGGATGCTTTATGTGAGGGAAAGCAGAAAAGTGACAGAGACTCAGGGAATACAGGGGGAGGCAGAGGTACTGTGGATCACCCTGAAGATAGGGAAGGGAGCCACTATTTGCACTAGAGTGACCTACAGACCTCCACTGCATACTGTAGCTAGGAATTAGATAAGGTTCCAGTGGAAGCCATTGGCAAGATGGCAGAAAAGGCGGAAGTGCTACTGGTGGTGGACTTCAACCTGCCAGACGCAGACTGGAGCCTCCCATCAGTCACTTCAGCTAGAAGCAGAGACATCCTGAACTCTCTGTGGGGGTGTTCCTCAGGCAAGTAGTCAGTGAACACACTCGTGATGGGGCAATACAGGACTTGGTACTCACTAACAGGGACTGTATTGCAAATATCAAGGAAAGAGGCCAGCCATGAATCAGTGATCACTGTATGGTATGGTTCAATATGAGGACAGTTGCAAAATCAAACCACCCAAGGGTGAGGGTCTTGGAGTTCAGGAGGGCATATTTTATAAAGGTAGGTGAATGCTTCAGGGATGGCCTGGTGGGAGGGGGGATGGCCTGGGTGGTGTAGAGGAACAGTGGGTGAAGCTAAAAGGGAACATTATAAAGATAACAAACCTCCATGTCAAACAAGTGAGCAATGGCAAGAGGAAAAAGGGAACACGATGGTTCTTGAAAGATGTGCCTGAAAAGGTAAAGGCTGAATGGTTGGCATTCAAAGTCAAAGTCAAAGTCAACTTTATTTAAAAAAGACGCCCAATCCCAAAGGCTCTGGGCGCCGCACAAAACCTATACAGTATGTCATACCGTGTACATTTAGGTTAAAATAACATACAAATAACTTAAACCCCAAAAGCCTGCACAAATAAAAAGGTCTAAAGTCGACTCTTAAAGGCCTCTATAGTGGGGGCCTCTCTCACTTCAAGTGGCAACGAGTTTCAGAGAGCTGGAGCAGCAACTCCAAATGATCGATCCCCTGCTGATTTCAACCTAGCTCTCGGAACTGTGAGGAGGCCACCACCAGAGAAGCGGAGATCCCGGACAGAGGTGGACGGTACCAGGAGATCAGAAAGGTAACCAGGTAATTCAGAAGGCATAAGGAAGCTCAGAGGGAAAAGAATAGGAAGGCATATCAGGGGAAACAGAATTAAGCAGGGACAGCAGTAAGGAGTGCCAAGGTGCAAACTGATGAGAGAATAACACAGGAGGTAATGAAAGGAGACAAGAACTGTTTTAGGTATATAAGTGAAAAGAGGAGGACCAGGGATGTGATTGAAAGGATAAAAAGAGAAGGGGGAACTATGAAAAGGAAGACATCCTGAACAAATATTTTTGTTCAGTGTTCACAGAGGAAGGAGAATGGGAGGAGCCACAAAAAAGTAACAGAACCTTTGGAGGAAGGAAGGTGGACACTAGCCCTTTTTTGTAGAACAGAGTCCTGAGGGACTCAGTAATGTGAAATGTGACAAAGCAATGGGGACAGATGGGATGTATCCAAGCATATTGAGGGAGCTCAGGGAGATACTGGCTGCACTGCTGATAGTCATATATAACAGCTCACTGGAAACAGGAGTAGTTCTGGAGGACTGGAAGAGGGTGGATGTAGTCCCACTACACAAAAGTGGTAGCAGTGAGAAGGCTGGCAATTATTGGCCAGGCAGCATAACATCAGTAGTGGGAAAGGTAATGGAATCACTGCTGAAGGAAACAATTATGGAATACTGTATCTTGAATCCAGTGGGTTGCAAGACCCAAGGAAGCATGGATTCATGGGTGGGGGGAGGTCATGTCAAACAAATCTGATATATTTCTTTGACTAGACAACAAAGGATTTAGAGCTAGGTGGAGCAGTGAACATGGCTTATCTAGATTTCACAAAGGCTATTGACACTGTTCCACACAGGAGACTAGTAAGCAAGCTGGGTAACATAGGAGTGTGTCCAAGGGTGGCAAACTGGATAAGAAATTGGTTAGAGGATAGGCCACGGAGGATGGAGGTAAATGGAGTTCTCTCCTTGGAAGGTAAGGTGACAATCAGGATACCTCAGGGATCAGTGCTGGCACTGGTCCTCTTTAAAGTCTTTGTAAGTGACATTGCAGAAGACCTGGAAGGCAAGGTCTGCCTCTTTGTGGATGACACCAAAATCTGCAATAGGGTAGACACTCTTGGTAGGTTTTGTGGAAAGGATGAGCAGAGGCCTGAAAAAACTAGACAAGTGGTCAGGAGTATGGCAGCTAGGTTTCAATGTGAAAAAGTGCAAAATAATGCACTTAGGGCACAGAAACCCAGGGCCAGAGTACAAATTGAGTTTAGTGGTATTGACGACTACCAAGCAGGAAAGGGACCTGGATAAATCATATTCAGGGCCCCTACTTTTCTGCGGCACAGTGGGACCAAGTTCTGCGGCAAGACTACAATTTGCCGCAGAACTTCTGCGGTGGTGGTTTGTAATTTCTGCAGAAGTTCTGCAGCACTAACAAACTACCACATCACAGTGTCAGCTTGTCATCCTGACTTCACTTTCATGGCAGTGGATATAGCAATCAGGATGGTGGAAAGCACAGTAACACTAGTTCAAAAAATAACAGACTTATAAAAATAATTTTATGCCTAAAAAGGCAAAACAAATGTCTCTCCCTTAAGGTCCTAGCCTGTTGCATAAATAATATATGTAGAGGGGATCTTATGTGATAAATAAGGTATTTCTATATGCATGCTATCTATCCCACTAATGAGATCTCCACTGTCTATCACTTATATATTTGTATGTGCTTTCTACACCACTCATGAGGTTCCCACTGTGTTTCACTTATATATTTATATGCAATCTATAACATACATACAAATGTGTGTGTGTGTGTGTGTGTGGTGAGAGAGACAGAGATACTGCATATGTGTGTGTGTGTATATATGGATTTTCTCAGAAGAAGCCAGAAGGGGAAGGAAGGAAACATATTCAATGCAGTGCTTTAGAGTAACTGGTAATTGCTGTTTTTCTTTCAAACTTAGATTGTGGGTTTTTAGTGACACTGTACTTTCTTTGTTGTCTTTACTTATAATTGTTTTTGGGCTGTTGAAAATTTAAAACATAGTGATGGTGTAATTCTGTGCTGTCTTTAATTGCTGCAAATTTTATCTTGGCTTGTCTGACTGCCCTGTAGTTGGGTGAAGGGTGTTAATTGTCTGGCCTCTGACCTCAGCTACGTGATAACTGGAGGTGGGGCTTAGTCAGAGTTGAGGTAGCAAGTAGAGTTTTATTTTCTCAGAAGAAGCCACAAGGGGAAGGAAGGAAACATATTCAATTCAGTGCTTTAGAGTAACTGGTAATTGCTGGGTTTTTTTAAACTTAGATTGTGGGCTTTTAGTGACACTGTACTTTCTTTGTTGTCTTTACTTATAATTGTTTTTGGGCTGTTGAAAATTTAAAACATAGTGGTGGTGTAATTCTGTGCTGTCTTTAATTGCTGCAAATTTTCGCCCCCCCTCCTCCCTTCCCCCAACTCTTAATTATATGCCCTGTTAAATCTGATTGACAGGAGCTAAACACAGGGTATAGTAAGGGGTGTGAAGTAGGAGGGGCATAAGGGGGAAGAAGCCCACCCTCAGCACGACAAGTGTTTTGACTCATTTATTTATTTATTGGTTTCTTTTTATTTGTTTTTAAAGAAAATTATCTGAGGATCAGTGGCAGGACTTTTAGGACAGTAAATTAATAAAAAGGGAACTAGGAGAGCTTCAGTAGCAGACAGGTAGTGGAATTGCAGTATAATGTGGGGAGTGGTGCAATGCAGTGGCTGTGGGGCAGCCATATTCAGGCAGACCTTCTGGACACTGAGGTGCTGCCCTATCTGCATGCATCTCTCTGGACTGTGGGATGAGGTAGCCAGACTCAGAGCGGAAGTAAACTGGGTCAGGAGTACCATCACCCCTATTCAGAGACCACCCAGTCCAATGCAATTGCCTCAAAGGATGCCGAGAACGAGGAGCACTTGGATGACAGTGGGCTCAGGGAGGGTTACAGCGGTCAGGCAGAGGCACATCCCAGATACTATTCCACTCAAGAACTCATATGCCACACTGGCAAACGAGGACAACCAAATAGAGGGACCCAGAGAAGTGGAAGGAAAGGATGTGGAGGTTAGCCAAGGAGGTGACCTCAGCGGGGAAAGCAGTGGACCCCAGAGCAGGAGGAAGTGAATCCTGGTGGGGGACTCCATCATAAGAGGGATCCAGCTAGGAACACAGGAGGGGAGGACAGGGAGGGAGGTGAGGTGCCTACCAGGTGCCACAGGCATGGAGGGATGGAAGGAAGATCCTGGGGATCACTGGGAAGGCAAGGCAGGAGGGGAGCTGGATGTCATTATCCACCTAGGTACTAATGACCTGGCAAATGGGGAGCCAAAGGAAGTTTCAGGAAGAGTTTAGGAAATTGGGGAGGGGTCTCAAGCAAGTAGCCACTTCTGTCACTTTCAGAGTACTACTCGAGAGAGCAGAAGAGAGCACAGGAGTGCATGCACCAGAAACTTTAACTCACGGTTGAAGAACTGGTACTGTGAGGAAGGGTTTGGATTCATTGGTGACTGGAGACCCACCTGGAGGGATGGAGGTTTGTTCAAGCCTGACAGCCTGCATCCATCCTGGAGGGGAATCCAAGCACTCAATGATAAGTTTAAATGCTACATTGACAAGCATTTAAACTAGCAAAGCGGGGTGGCAGGCAAGCAGGGAGGGTACCTACTTGCTCACCCCCCACAGCTAGCAGTGGAACCAGTTAACCAGAGAGGTGGCCATCTCTGCAAAGCAGTGTGCAAAAGATGGAGATTAGTGTCCAAGAGGTGGACAGGCAGAAAAGGGGCAAAATTCAGCAGAAGGGCAGACAGCAAGGAGAACCAGGGATAAAGGACAACCAAGGAAGGGGCTGGAGTAGAACAGTGAAACAGTCTAGGGAGGTCAAATCATGGAAAGCCATGTGTGCAAATGCCAGGAGCCTTAGCAACAAGATGGAAGATCTAGAGGCTGTCATGGTGCAGTCAGACCTGGACATTGTGGCCATCACTGAAACCTGGTGTAATGATAACCACGACTGGGAGATGGCCATACCTGGCTACAACATATTCAGAAGAGACAGAGCAGGCAGAAAGGGAGGAGGAGTGGCACTGTATGTGAAAAATGACATAAGGGCCACAGAGATCCAGGAGGAACAAAATGGGGGAGAGATACTGTGGGTTAAGTTGGAAAGGAAAATGGGAACAGCCATCCGCACAGGTGTGGTCTATAGACCACCAGCCCAGGAGGAAGAAACAGATAGGGAGCTGATGCTAGCCATCCAAAGGATGGCAGACAAGGGAGGTAGTACTGGTTGGAGACTTCAATATTCAGACGTGGACTGGAGCATCCCAGCAGCAGCATCAACGGAGCAGATTTATCCTGGACTCCTTGAGTGCCGTCCTCAAGCAACTGGTTATGGAACCAACTCAGCAGAAGGCAATATTGGACCTTGTGCTCACAAACAGGGACAGTGTGATGGGGGTAACAGTGGGGGAGCACCTGAGGAACAGTGACCACCAGTCATTGTGGTTTGAAATCACAGAAAGAGCAGAACCAAACCACACAAAAACACGTATCCTGGATTTTAGGGGGCAGACTTTGGAAAAATGGGGAGATACTTGAAAGAGGCATTAAGGGAAATGGGACAGGAATCAGGGGTTGAGGAACAGTGGGCAGTATTTAAAATGGGGATTACAAGAACAACAGAATTATGCATTAAGCAGGTTAGCAGAAGGAAAAGGAAGAGGAGACCATTATGGTTTTCCAAAGAGGTAGCAAAGAGAGTGAAAGCCAAAAAGATTGCATTCAGGCAATACAAAAAGACACAGGCAGAAGGGGATAGGGAGAAGTACCAGGAGAAGCAAAGGGAGGCAGGGAGATCAGTAAGGGAAGCCAAAGCTCAGACAGAAGAACACATTGCAAAATCAGTGGGTAGAGGGGACAAAACCTTTTACAGGTACATAAGCGAAAAAAAGAAAGACAAAGGGAGGGATAGTGAGACTGAAGGGGGAGGATGGGGGCCATGGAGGATGACAACAGTAAAGCTGACATATTGAACAGGTATTTCTGCTCAGTCTTTACCGAGGAAGAGGAGGATAATGGGTCTGAAGGGAGTACAAGGGGTGAGAATGGTGCAGAAATGGACACAAGTCCCTTTACACAAGAAAGGGTCCTGAAGGAACTGGAAGTAATAAGAGTTGATAAAGCAATGGGGCCAGATGGGGTGCACCCCAGGGTCCTTAAAGAACTAAGAGAGGTGGTGGCTGAACCTCTGGCTATCCTGTTTAGCTGATCACTGGAAACAGGGGAAATACCCAAAGACTGAGGGACAGCAGATGTAGTCCCCTTATACAAAAGTGGGGACAAAAGAGGAAGCAGGGAACTACAGACCAGTCAGCCTCACCTCGGTAGTGGGGAAGATCATGGAAGTACTACTGAAGGAGAGATTGGTGGAACATCTGGTTGTCAATGGACTACAGGACCCAAGGCAGCATGGTTTCACCAGGGAGGTCAGTCAGACCAACCTCATTTAATTTTTGACTGGATGACTGGGAGGTGGATCAGGAGGGCAGTGGACATGGCCTATCTGGACTTCAGCAAGGCCTTTGACACTGTGCCACATAGAAGATTATTACACAAACTGGGGAATATGGGTGTGGGCAGGACAGTAGTGTGGTGGGTAGGTAACTGGCAGGACACAGAGGGTGGTGGTAAATGGCTGTCACTCCACAGAGGGAAGAGTGACCAGTGGGGTACCACAGGGATCAGTGCTGGGACTGGTCCTATTCAACATCTTCATCAGTGACATTACACAGGACCTAGAAGGCAGAATTTCACTGTTCGCTGATGACACAAAGCTCTGTAACAGAGTAGACACACCAGAGGGTGTAGACAGAATGAGAAGGGACCTGCAGAAACTTGAAGAATGGTCAGGGGTTTGGCAGTTGAAATTCAATGCAAAGAAGTGCAAGGTAATGCATATGGGGCACAGAGCCCCTAGCACAATATATCAGTTGGGGGTGAGGATATAGCATGTACCAAGCAGGAAAGGGATCTTGGGGTTATCATCTCTGATGACCTCAAGGTAGGGAAACAGTGTGACAAGGCAGCAGGTAAAGCAAATAGGATGCTGGGATGTATAGTCAGGGGCATCACCAGCAGGAAAAGGGACGTCATAATTCCACTATACAAGACACTAGTGAGGCCCCACCTGGAGTACAGTGTACAGTTCTGGAGACCATACCTACGTAAGGACATAGACAGGGTAGAGAAGGTTCAGAGGAGGGCAACAAAGATGGTGCATGGATTGCATCACAAGTCCCTATGAAGACAGGTTGAAGGAACTGAACATGTACTCCTGGAGGAGAGGAGGAGAGGGATATGATAGAGACATACAAGTATCTCACAGGGAGGAACAGGGTGCAGGAATACACTATTTTAAGCGAAAAAGATGTTCCAGGACTAGAGGGCATGGGATGAAGTTGAGGGAGGACGATTCAGAGAAAACATGAGGAAGAATTTCTTCACAGAACGGGTGGTGGACAAGTGGAACACCCTGCCAGAGGAAGTGGTGGGGCTGAAACAATCACGGGGATTTAAGAATGCATGGGATAGACATAAAGAATTCTGGAGGTCGGGGTAAGGGCAACAGACTTCTAGGAAAACATAAACTGAACTACAAGCTCAAATGCAGACTGGGTGGGCCATGGGCCCTTATCTGCCAACACCGTCTATGTATCTATGTATCTATATATATACTGTATATATATATATATTTTTTTAATTTCCATGAACTTGCATCCTCATTCATACAGGTCCCATTGGAAATAGAATAGAGGAGTTATTGCAAAACTAATTTTTCATGTCAACCTGCTTACCCTGACACACTGCATAACACCATCAGGCCATGACATGCATGTGAACCGATTGTGAGATAGAGCTCTCCAGCCCATCACAATGTGTCCACCATGTGACAGAACACTGCACCATACCTTTCCAGGCTCTGAGCAGTGATGTGTTCCACCAATCCTTGTGCAGTCCAGCCAGTTCCCAGAGCTAATCTCTGAACCTGAGTTGCCGGCACGGAAACACAATATGCTACCCTCTGGCCCAACAGCTGTTCCTGCACACACCATTTCTCCATTACTTTTAGGTGATTCTATCAGCCAATGACAATATGTAATCAATAACCCTGGCAAAAATGCTTACAGTGCAATTATTTATTTAACAGGTCTATTCTTTCAACAGGTCTACACATTATTATATTCCACTTTTCTGGGCATAATTACTTTATTTTTCTTAAAAATGACAATTAAATTCATTTTACCAGTTATTCATTTCAAACGGTATCTCTGTACCTTAAAGGCACAAATAGGCTTGTACAAAGTGAGATATGGACTTAATAAGTCTGTGCTATTGACAAGATTTTGTTTAAGTTGGCCCTAGTGCAATAATGTAAGACTGAAAATTGTATTAGGCTGTAGTGCAGGTTGAGCAAATATCACCATGCATGATGTGCTGTGCCACCATCTCTGCAGTGGGAGCTGTGGTAGATAAGTGACTTAATTTCTGTTGCAGAATGCAGCCATTTCGTTAGCTAATGTATGATGTTATAGCAATGATAACATCACATTCTGAGCATACGTGGGGTTTGAGATATAAAAAGAGGGGAAGGGAACCATATTCTATGGATAAACAGAAATATTAATAAAAAATCACCAAGAAGAGTGAATTCTGAGGCACCGCAGAAATTCTGCGGTAGATTGCAAGTTCTGCGCAAAATTCTGCGGCCTCAGAATTCTAGGGGCTTTGATCATATTGGATGACCTGAAGGTGACCATACAGTGCAAAAAGGCAACTGGGAGTGTAGTGGGAAGCTGGGCTGCATAGGGAGGGGTATCACCAGCAGAAAGAAGGAGATGGTGTTGCCTCTGTATAGATCACTGGTAAAATTCCACCTAGAGAACCCTGTCCAGTTCTGGAGACCACATTTCTGGAGCAACATAAACATGCCAGGACTGGGAACCATAACAATTTCAGTGCTGGGCCTGTGCAAACAAAGAAGGGTCAGCCAGACCCAAGCTATGTGCAAAGTTCCAGAATGTTGTAGTACTTGCAGGGAGAACAGAAATCAAAGCCAGACAGTTCCCTAGGGAAATGGTGAAACAATAAAACCTGCCATTGCTGATCCTGTTATCCTGCTGCTCTTATATTTTGGATTCATACTTGAATAATATTGTTGCAATGGCTTCATGGGCTGCCTTTGACCTCTGTTCTCCCTATGAGTGTTGCAATGTTCTGGAACTTTCCATAAGGACATTGACTGAGTGGAGGTGTTCCATAGGAGGGTAACTAAAATCATGCAGGGTCTGCATCAAAAACTCTACAAAGAGAAACTAAAGGACCTCAGTATGTGTACTCTGGAAGAGAGGAGGAATATGGGGGATATGATAGTAACCTTTAAATACCCCATGGGCATAAATAAGGTACAAAACGGAAGTATTTTTATAAGGAAAGGTGCTCAAGAACAAGGGAACATGCTATGAAGCAGGAGGACTGTAGAATGAAGAGAGATTTAAGGAAGCACTTCTTCATAGAAACAGTGGTGGATCTGTGGAACAGTCTTCCAGTGGAATTGGTCGTGGTGGCAAAAATGGTGTGGTTCAAGAATATATGGGATAGGCACAAGGGAATCATAATGGAAAGAAAGGGTGTGAGGGAGAAAGAGCTGTGGATCAAGTACAGTCTGTGGCAATAATGTAGGTGGGGAAAAATGAGCAAACTAGGTGAAGCAAGTGGTGCATATCTGCTACCAAATTCTATGGTTCTATTTTTCTGTTTTTACATGACTTCAGCCACCTTCTGCCAGACCTTAAAAAGAATTATGTTTGGGATTAGAACCCATGTCATCAGTATGCCAAACAGTGGTGGTTGCAGCTTGAGTGATAGTCTAGCATCATATTAGTAAATGTTTTGATAATCAGGCTACATAGAGATCAGAAATCGTTGCATTTGTGAATGCTAAACATGAAAAACAAAAGCTAAACAAAGCAGCATCTAGAGTCCCATGACCTGTCCATGCAAATTAAGGTCACATTTTATTATTGCATTTCTTCTTATAGAGTTTAATGTGCTTCAGAATCTCTGTTGGGTATGAATCCATTGTATTCAATCCAATAAGCTTTATTGTTCATCTAGTGAAAATGTTGTCATAAATAAATAGTAGAAATAAGTAATATTTTCATTGGTGACAGGTTACTTTATTGACTCTTTTTGCTCCAGGAAGAATTAAAAATAACTTGAATAAATGGATTTTATTTCATGAATAATAACATTTTCACCAATAGAAATGGTGACTTGTAAGATTCTCTTGGGTTTAGTACCTGAGTAGTTGGTTGATTTAATTCATCTCTATATGCCTGGCTGTCCCATTCAATCTGCTGCTACTCAAGACCTGCTTGACATCCTGATTCACTGCTCTGTTGCTTCTGGATAATGTACCTTTTTCTCATATGGCACCAGTACTCTGTAATGCACACCCAGCACTTAGCATATACTGTATCTTCTGTTGCTGTTTTCAAAACCAGAATACACCTGTTTGTTTAATGTAACAGAGCCTTTGTTAATTAGTGCCTAGGTAGACTTTGCACACTGTGTATGGTATCTCAGAACATCATTTAAATACAGACAGAAATATGCAGTATACATTATAGATTGTTGTTGTGACTTGCTGCTACGAAGTCAGTTAATGATGCAGCAATTACACTTAAAAAATAGATGGAAAAAAGGGGTGATTTGATACCTTTTTTTGAAATACCAAAAGATTTAATTGTTGGGCCAATATATAGTATCAAACCGCACATTTTGTTTATCATTTTGTACAAGGACCAATAAAGTAACTAAAATTTTTCTTACTTAAAAATTAGATAAGTAAGAGCTAAACCTAACATAATTTTTTATTTTATTTATTTAGTTTTTGTTGACCGGGTAAGTGCACTAGACAAATCCTGCCTATTTTCAGGCATTACCCGGGGGAGAGGGATACAGATGAATGCCAACTGACCTTGAATCAGATTAAGCTGTTGGTGGTAATTTTAGTGAATGAGGTAAATTTGGCCAGGACACCAGGGAAATTCCCCTACTCTTTTCGATAAGTGCCATGGGATCTTTAACATCCACCTGAACTACCACCAGTCCAGGCAGATGGGACCTCAGTTTAACGTCTCATCCGAAAGACGGCACCTCAGAAGTGTAGCACCCCTCTCATGCTGCATTACAGTGTGAGTACTGGGATATTAACCCAAGTGCCAGATGTGGGAACTGAACCCACAGCCCTCTGATCTCCCAGCCTCAGAGGCGAGTGTGCTACCTACTGAGCCACTGACACTGTAATTTGCTGGATTGCTTAGAAATCTATACATTAAGGCTTATTTCCTGTATCTTCTCTTAATACCTTTGATTTGTAGTTGGTCTTTTTTAATGACTGTTACACCTGATTTGCCCTGACACTAACATAGCATCAGATGGTGACTCATGCTAAAACATACTAAGCACATAACTGAGCTGTTTACATTCATGTTTTATTAGATTCCTTCAACTTCTCATTTCCATTTACCTGCATCTTTATCCTTCAGTCCACATATGTATTGGCTAATTTTCTTTTCCCCTTGATTTAATTGTGCCTCTGCTCCTCCAACATGCAGTATGTTTCCTGAATCATTTACAAAGTAAGAGTTACAGTTACAATAACAATGCAATTTGTTCTTTATGCTGCCAAACCTATTAGCATGGCAGATGAATCCCATAGAAATTATTACTTTAGATTCCGAGAAAATTGAGAAGCAGGGTTAATCATTTTTTTTCTTTTTTTACCATGTGGCCTTCACATTTGGGTTGTTATTATTTTCAATAGTATTAGAAATAAAATGCCAGTCCACTGCCCAAAAGGGCCAAGCCACTGTACTATGCCATCTGCATGTGTGGATATCCTTTGAATGCTAAGGAGAGCTCCCTCTGCACATTCAGAGCACCCACATTATCTTCTAAGACCTGCAGTTTCCATCCCAGTAGTGAACTCTACACCACATTCTGACATAGGTTGGTGAAAATGTTATGAGGCAAGCAGTGGACATAAATCTGTTCCCTCAATATCCCCACTATTATACTAACCCTGGTTTTAAACTGTTGGAGGGTGTGGGTGTTATACAGGTTTTTTTGTTTTCCCTAGTTATATGACCTCCATGCCTCTCTACCACACACCCCATGGGCTCTGAAGTGCCTTTCATCTTCCAGGTTTCAACCACCACAATAGCACAAAGAATAGATAGTGTGGAGAGACGATATTTGCTTTCTAACAATATTTACAAAGTTGAATTTGACAAAGGCAGACTGCTATATCTCAGAATTCCCTGCTCATGCATGGTATAGGAGAGCCACTGATGAGCTAGCCCAAGCTTTTGACTGGAAGCTTAGTATCCAGTTCACCTCTGCTCATGTTTCCACCCCCATTCTCATAAGGAGCTTGTTTTGGTAGGTGGGTCATCTTAAAATGTGGATTCCTACTGCAAGCTAGACTCAGGAAGCAAAAATTGGGGCAGAGCTGACCAGGCTGGCAACATGCTAATTGTACACATGTCAGTACTTATCTGGTGAAGTCAATGTAGCCTAGTATTTAGAATACAGAGCTGTGAGCCTGCAGACTGAGTAGACATGGGTTTGAATTCCATAACCACCACTTTCATACTCTGTTACCTTGAACAAGTCACTTACCCTCTATTTGCTTAATTTACTCCTGGGTCACACCTGGAAATGAGCTTTAGCTCAGTGTGCCTGTATGGGCCAGACATTTAAAAATACTTATAGTATCTGGATTGATTCCATAGAAACTAAAACATGAATCTTTCTTTCCTTATGCAGATGGTGCCTTTTTACAGAGTTCACTATTATCCCCCCACACACATGTTCTATTTTGCTATATGTACACTGTACATTGGGAAAGCCTGAAGAAGCCACCCAAAGGAATTTCCTTTAAAAGAGAGATCCAGAAACAAATGATTTGATACCTTTTATTGAAAAGAGAGGTTAGACTGTACTTTTAATTTTCCATATCCATCAGCTTATCACAACTAGAGGGCACTGCTTCTGACATTCATTAACTCTATAAAGCTCTGTTACTGTAGCATCTTACACCCAGCAAGCACTGCTCACAGACTGCTTTTTACATATACAGCACTATTAAATTACATAGCTGACCCCCATTACCCACTGAGATTCAATAGCTGAAACATGCCATGATTTGCTGCTAGCAGAGAATGACAGCGTATAAATAAAGAATTATGAATAATGGACTGTGAATGACATATCAAAGCATAAAGACTCCATTCCCTACTATTAGCAACAAATAACATTTGCTTGCCAAATAACCATATCACTACATACTTCTACCACTAGGGAATACCTTATTTAGATTCAGTTAATATTCCCAAACATATTCCCACATGGAAAGGCTGCTTAAGTACAAGCCAAATAATTTACCATGTAATATGACAAAATTACACATACAGTAGGTGCATATGAAGAACTCAGTTGTAATTTTCATCTTGTTAAGTTTTGGACAGTAGAGGCCAGCCTGCTGGTGTGGTGGCATGGTGTCCATCTGCAATGCTGATATCTGGGGTCCAGGAATGGACCCAGGAGTTGGAGGGCCAGCCTGGGAGAGAAGGGCTGAGCATCCAAGAGAACACCCTCCTTCTCTGGGGGGGGGGAGGGATGTGTGTCCAGTGAATCACTGACCTCTGGTGAAGGCCAGTAGATCAGCAGCAACCTGCGCCTGCACTTGTGGGAGGTGGGACCGATGTCAGCATTAGTGCCTTGGATATCATTGAATGTTCCACCTCCCTGGGTCTTACCAAAAACTGTCTGCCAACTGGATGACATCTGCAACTGGACCTTGTGCCATGGACCATAACCCTTCACCACCCAGTACCACTGGAGAACTGGCAGCCCTGCCCTGGGGGGGAAGCCAGGGTGCCTGGAAGCTCTCGCTCTCCCCCCCCTGAACCATAGTAGGAGTCCATCATGGAGCTGGTGGACCCACCCTGGGGGGTAAGCCAGGGTGCTTAGGGGGAGGCGGAGGTGTGTCCCGGGAAGTGGTGTTCAAAGAAGAGCTGTGTAGGTGAATGGGGATTGGTCAGACAAAAAAAAAAGAACACTCACCCGTTTCAGCATATGGCTTATCCTGCCTCCAGCTTCACTTGATGAAATCACCACCCTGTTCTTCACAGACACCCATGTATTATTATAGACATCATTCCTAAATGAATGCTAATTATTTCTGATGCATATATTTTGATTAACAGAAATGAGCAGTACATGTTAATAGTTCTGAAACCAGACATGGGTTTTCTTACCATTAATTTTTCTATGCACCCTCTCTTTTCTCTGCAGTGTAATTTGGTAATTTCTTAAGCAGCTGGTTTCAGTAGATAGGGAAATGGGCAGACTAGGTGGGCCAAGTAGTCCTTACCTGTTGGCAAAGTCTATATTTCTATGTTTCTATCAGCTGCATCACAGAGTAATTTTAATACTGACTAAATAGTGTTTATGACTTTTTGAACTGGCCAAATTTCCCTCATTCACTGAAAATACCACCAACAGCTTAATCTGGATCAAGGTCAGTTGACATTCATCTGTATCCTACTCCCCTGGGTCATGCCTGAAAATAGGCAGGATTTGTCTAGTGCACTTACCCGGTCAACAAAAAATAAATAAATAAATCAACTGCATCTCCATCTTTTCACTCTCCTATCAGAGAAAAACACATGTCAAGGAAGGACCCTGCAACTTCTTGTCAGAGATGGAGTCTGGAACCTTATTTATTTTACCCCAACCAACGAAGACTACTTGCTATAGTAAACTAAGCTACAATACTACACTAACTGCATCCTCACTGTAAGTAAATGAACAGTAACATCCCAACCACATATAAAATTAATTTATGCATGTAGGAGGAATATAGAAAGTAGATAGCCAAGCAGAATTTTTAATGCTAGTCTTTGCAGTAGGAAAGGATTATTGTCATCAAGGAATTTCAGTGTTGAAGGACTACCACCTGCACAAGGTAATTAAGGAATTTATGCAAGAGTAAAATCTGAAATTGGAAGACTAGCATCTTCAAGTCTCAGCAAACAAGTTGTTTAGGTAATCCCATAATTCTGAGCAGCAGTCTATTCTTGTGTTAATCCTAGCTCAAAGCAAAACTAAAGGTCATATATTACTGAGAGATAAAGTTGTGACCTTAGCGTGTTGCTGATGCTTTTAATGTTAGGTTTTCCAACTAATCTAATGATAAAGTAAATTTGCTAAACAAGGAGACGAAAGCATACTGTCCCGGTACTGGTAAGGCTACTTTCCCTGACCTGGCATACTCCGTTTTAATTTAAAGATCATCTTCCCTATTGAGACTAATAAACTACTACTTGATATGCCAGAGAATAAGAGTGTTTGCAGCATTGGACAGGAGCCCAGGTTCCACATTTGTGTTGCTGGTACAGTCGTTAAGACAATGCCCTGCATTTGAAGATTAGCAAAGGTTGGTCCTGTTTTCAGTGGAGGTAACTCCACCACTATCGATAACTATCAGCCAATTTCTTTCCTTTCTCCAAAAAAAAAAACAACTAAAAAACATGTTTCTAATGAAGTTCAACCCTATTTAAACAAATATATCCTGTTAGGACAAGAGCAGCATTTGTTCAGAAAGATTGTAGTATATACCAACACTGGCTGGGTTACATTCTCCTTGAAATTCTGTGGATTTTGCATGGCAGAATTCCATGAAAAGTCATGAAATGCATCAACATTCTGCTGGAAATTCAATATCATAATTCAACCAGACCCTACTGAATGCCATCAATGCACTTAGGGTCTAACTCATGTAAGCAATAATACATGACAGGGTATGCATTAAAGCATTTGTGATGCATATCAAGGGGTTTTGAGAGGCACATGGATAAACTATTCTTACAGTACACCTCTTTGATGTGAATCACAATTGCTTTAAGGCACACACTGGAGTGTATTATTGTGCTTATAAACTTTGCTTATTGTTGAAAATAGGTTTGGGGACACAGAAAAGTGAGTAAATGCCTGTCCATGAATGAACAGTATTATAATGCTCAGCCAGGTGATGCGTCTTAGCTAATAAGTTTTCTGAATTCTGACTTTGTTCTTGCCGTTTTATAATGTTCTATAAAGCCCTTTGAGGTGCAATGTACATTAAAGGTGCTATCTGTTCTACTTTTTTCTGTTCTGTTCTATTCTATTCTTTTCTATTCTGTTCTTATGTAACACATTTCATAAGCAAGGGAAAAATTGTAATCAAAAACTTTTATAAATTGTGGTTAATTAAATGTATAAAATTTGCCTAATGCTACCTGAATAGAGTGGTCTATCTAATTTCCATTTGTTTGAAGGCATTTAATGGTCTCATTAAATAACAGGTTTCAAATACTTAGTCTAGTCATATCCATTTTTCTTTTTTCCTCTCTTTAATCAGTGGGAAGGAATTGCTTAACATGTTCATTCATTAAAAACTGAGGCTGACTTTAAGTACATCTTCCAAGAAGTTTACATTAAGACAAAATTAATTAACAATGACTGTGATTTCTTTAATAATGTAGTAAGCTGAATGCATACAAAAGTGTTCTAAAGGTTAAGGCTGGTGTTCTGGTTCAAAGTGATTATGCACTGTTCTCATATAATGATTGTAATAAGGTAAACTATTGATTCTACTTGCTCATGCTAAGGAACTCATAGCTGGATTTTAAACAGCTAAGCAACAACTCATCCTTCTTATTGTTGAAGGAGATGGTTTCACACATTTTCCATCAAAGATTGTCTTATGCCCCCTGGTGGCTGTGTTATTCCTAAGCTGAAATAACTCTGAAGAGTTCACCCTATCATGCTCCTGCATGTATTTGTAGGTTTCTATTATTTTCCCCCCTTTCCCTCCTTTCAACTTCAAGCACATTTAGACTTCTAAATGTTTTCTGATAGGTCTTGGTTTGTGCTCCTGGATCATTTTTGTATATTGCCTCTGGGCAGTCTCTAACCTTTCCTTTTCTTTCTTCAGATATGGGTTCCAAAACTGCACCCTTTACTTTAGCTCAGGTTTAATCAATGACCTGTGCAGCAGCAATATCACCTTGTTGTTGCAACTAGTGAAACCATGCAGAATACTTCCCATCATCCTATTAGCTTTCACATATAATGTAGTGAATTGAGGCAAGGGGCACAATTTTCAAAAGATTGGAGATGATGTGTGGTGCTTGCACCTACAAGGAATGGCACAAGGGGCATCTTGTGCCACACCATGTGTCATTTTCAATTTCAGATGCTGCTGCATCACATGGGGGATCACTTGCATCAGCCTGGCTTGTGCCATTGTTGCAACAATGCATGACTGCACCTGGCAGATGGGGGGTTTGCGCCATGGCAGTGCTGCCATATCCCCATATGTGGGATTCTGAAAGAGCCACAATGGGTGCAGAACCCGACCAGAGTTAGATCAACCCAGAGCTGGTCTAATGGACTGGTGGCAATGGAGCAGTGATGCAGAGGATAGCACAGTGGCTGGCAAGAGTGGGTGAGCACAAAGCCAGCAACAAACTGCCACTCTGCCCAGCAATGAGAAAACAGGTGGCCATGGACTCTGGTGCTATTCATGTAGGTAGTATCCTTAGGGCCCCCTCCCATGATGCAGGTGAGAGTGCTACCCATCCCCTAGCTCCCATTTCCTGCCTGTCCCTCTCCTGGATCAGTGCCAGCATCACCATCCACCCAATCTTTGGCAGTGCCACATCCTCATCCAACCTTCTGGGCAAAAAAACATCAAGCACTGGCTCAAGGAGCACTGCCACACAACTGTCCTGTGGCTTGCAGCATTCCCCTCCAGAGCACCCTTGGTTTGGCATACGGGAGCACTTACAGCACTTTTACAGACTTTGGTGCCAGGACCCCTTCTGTTGTAGAATCAGGTGCAGGGTCCCTGGCACACCAGACTCTGTCACAAGCTATTTTTTGCACACAGCTTGCATCAGTCTATGGAGCTCTTTGAAAATTGAGGCCAAGGTTTCAATCTGCTGTTTATTATAACCCCTAAGTCTGTTCCCTCTTTTGACTGCTCTACTTCAATCTTTTTGATACACAACTCTGTTTACCAAATTCTGTTTCTAATGTGCATCATTTTACATTTTTTGGCATTGAATTTTAGTTGCCATATGTTAGGCCACTACTCCAGTTTCTCTACCTCCCTTTTCACACAGTTGATACCAACTTCATTATCCAGCCTCCCGCAGACTTCAGTGTCATCAGCAATCAGACTCACTTTACCCCATAACTCGATCCAGATGTCATTGATATACAGTGCATGTTACAGACTACTGGCCACAGGACAGACTCTTGTCGCATTCCACTTGTGACATTCCTAACCTCAAAGAATTTATAATATAGGACTACTTTGTGTCATAAATGACAATCATTTACCAATCCACTTGATTAGTTCTTTATTCAGTCCTATTCTCCCTACATTCTTGGTAAGCCTCCTACTGTATATGGCACATAATAAAAGGTTTTACTGAAGTCCAAGAAGAAAATAGACTGCAAGATTACCACCAGGAACAGGCAGCTACTAAGCAAAACAGGAGCCAAAAAAATGCAAATGTGTACTCACTCAGAGCAGACGGCAGCATGGCTATGCATCACTGCCAGAACAAATGCTGATCATTCCAGGATAATATACATAAAATGACTTTTATTGCACACCAGATTGCCAGGTACACAGATGAACCATGTCCCTCCCCTCAAACAGCCAAACGTTTTTGTGCCAAACCTCGTGCTTTCTCAAGGTGTTCTGGTGTGCAATAAAAGTCATTTTATGCATATTATCCTGTGAATGATCAGCATTTTTTCCAGCAGTGATGTGTAGCTGTGCTGCCATCTGCTTAGACTGCAAGATGCATGTCCAACGTCTGTGTCAGATAAGTTGGTTTAACATGACCTAGCTCTCATGAACTCAGGAGGATTCCTACATTTGCAGCAATTTACATGGCCAGATAATTCTTGAAATGTCTGTGACATCTCTAGAGAAATTACTTCCTGCCTGCATTACCAGTGTGAGACCATTACAGACAATGAGAAAACAAGAAACTGGTACATCCTGTGTATGAGCAACATTAAACAGTTTTATTACATATCCATTTGTGCTGACCAAATAGCCAGCTGCCAGTGCTTTTGGTACTCTGTCACTTCATCAGGGGAGACCTCCCCTTACAAAGTGGCAAAGCACCACATAGTGCCAGGCAATTTGCTATTTGGTCAGAACTACTGGATCTGTAATAAAACAGTTTAATTTTTCTCATACACAGTGTGTGCCTTTTTTGTTTTCTCAGTCTGCTACATGCCTCTGAGTACCGGCACCTGTGGCTACTGCTTAGCAATGGATTTTCTGTGTTACACCCACCACAGAGAATCCCTCTAGAAATATCTGGAAAAATCTTGAACTATCTGACTGTGACTGTTGCTGCCACTTAGGTCATTGGTATATGTAAGGAATAACAGGGTGTCTGGTTGTATTGAAATATATGAATATGTTTAGTGCATTACAAAGCAGGAGATGCAGCATCTATTCTCCTGGCCAGTACCCTCACTTCTTCTTGGCACAAGTGCAGCCCATCATGGGTGTACAGCATCACTAGCCCCAGTAAGTTGTCCAGGTAACCAAGGAAAAAAAATCCTTCTTGTATCAGGCATTTACTGTACCTGCCTAATGTTCTGCTGTCTCTTTCTGTTATCCCACATGATTATTAGAATTTCAGACAAGATCTCCAGAATAATTTTTTTTTTCCGGGAACATTGTCTGAGCTATGAATGACCTCCTCATCTCCTCATGATTTTTGCACCTTATGTCATTTGTACCTACATGACAGTCTGCTCCGTCCTCTGTTCCTGTGCTGCTTGGCTTTGAATAGCACTTGGTCAACCTGCATTCTAGGCAGGCAGCCCCCTTTCTAGAGGTATGATACTGGTCCAACAATACACTTTATACCTCCATCAATACCTCTTAGACCTCACACATTGCCCTAACTATGTTGTCTCCAATACATACTACCTTTTTACCACTACAACCATCTGTCTCCTTCCTTTTTCTTGATATATCAGGTGTCTTGCTTCATGGACTTCCCACACCAGTCCCAGTAACCTTTTGATGACCATCAACCTGGCTAGGAAAATGCTGTTATCTGTTTCAAGTGCATACTGGTGATTGTGTTTCCTTAAAAACATGCCTTCTGCCCCCCCTTCTCCAGTCAGATTCATCTGCTATTTCTCTCACTGGAGATCACAGTCCCTGCCATGCTCTTCCCTCCCCTATCTGTCCCAGTCAATCACTTGCCCCTGGCCTAGTACTCATGCCACTAGCCTCATATTTCACAACTCCATCAGCTTCCTGTTTCCTTCCTTGAACCACACATGATGCCATCAACTGTCAATCAAGACTGGCAATGCACCACATGAGATAGTGTTGACCAGCACACAATATCTATAGATTTATTGATTTATTACCCCCTGCACTCAATAGGCAGGATGGTATGCATATTGTAGCAGAGAATTGGCAGTAGACCAGATGTGCATCCATCCAGTTGTCCTAGACTGTAGCCTTCCACCTACCCCTCAGAGTCTCCCACATCTGCCAGTCTTCATCCATGTGCCCCTCTTGTGCTGACAGTTGCTATTTTGCATTGTCAGCATGCATCTCCAGTGAAGCAACCTGATCACAATGGCTGTGGACGTACTTTCTACTTCTTCACTGGCATACATCAAGCAACCCTGGCAACACATGAATTCTGCTTCCATCTTCCTTGATAATCACATATATCTTTTTTTTTTCTGTAGATACTCTTCTTATCTGAACTGTGTCTGTTCTCCTAGTACAATACCTCTAGCTAAAGTAAACTATTATACAATATAATGAAAAAAAAATACTTAGTTATCAGGGAAGTAGTGTTGTAAAAAAATATAACTTTTAAATCTTTACAGATCCAGCTGCTCAGTCTCCATGAAACAGTGGTGCTAGTGGCAGGTCCTATTATGACTAAAGACATCCATTACTACTGTTGCAATGTCCTCAGTTACAACTACTGTAGTTGCAATGATGGGATTCACTGCTGTGAAATGCCACAAATATAAATTGTCATCTGTAGGATTGTTAAAGAGTTACCAGGTGGCATTTTACAATAACAGTGCTGTACATGGGTGCTTCCGTAAGCTCTTTAGCCTGTGGATTGTAGTAGTCAGCCAGCAAATTCCAAGACAAACAAGTGAAAAGTTATGTCCTTGACTATTCTCAATGGCTCTTCACCCAAGACAATGACTGACATCACTAGACATCAGAGAACTTGATGCTGATCACCACTGTATGTGTATTTGCCTACTACTGTACAACCACAATAACACTGCTGTCATTTACTGTTATCTCCACCCTGTAACCTGGATACCTCATTCATGCATTCATCTTCTCGCAGTTAAGCTACTGCAACTATTTCCTGTATGGTGCCCTCATTGCCTCCTTATGAGGCTCTTGTCTTTCCAGTTCCTGCTGCAATTCTCCTCAATTTCACTTTCAGACATGACCACATTACTAACTTTTTTTTAGAAATGCTGCTTTTGCTTCTCAACATTTGCACTTATCACATAGCTTGTCTACTGACTTTCCATTTCCCAGTGTCTACCCCATTACTACATCTCTAACCTCATAACCCCCTTCTCTTCATCCTGCCCTCTCTGTTCTTCTGTGTTTTGGATTCTCTCTGTATCTTGCCATACTGATTCCAACATTGGAAGAGGTCATTTAGCTCAGCTGCCCACTTATTTTGGAACAGTCAATTAGCATAAGAATCCAGGGGATAGAAGGAAAGGGAGACAGAAAGAAGAATAGAGAAGTAAATAAAGGAGGGCAAATGGGACCAATGTGTGGGTTGTGGGAGGGGTGGAAGTACAATCTGGAAAGCCATGTGTGCAAATGTTCATAGTCTGGTCAATACGATTATAGACCTAGAGGCCACCATGGCAGAAGCAGACCTGGATATAGTCACAATTACAGAGTCCTGGGGCAATGAAAATCAGGACTGGGGTGTAAGCATACCAGGTTATACTGTATTCAGAAGGGACAGGGTAGGTAAAATGGGGGGAGAGAAGTGGCTCTTTATGTGAGTGAAAACATAAAAGCTATGGAAATATAGGGCAGGAGGGAGGAGCAGAGGTTCTGTGTGTCACCCTAGAAATATTGAAGGGGGATGCCATTCACACAGGATTGATATACAGACCTCCAGCACAAGGGGGAGTGGTAGATATGTGTATATGTTGGAAGCAATCTAAAAGATGGCTAGCAAAGGGGAGGTATTGCTGGTGGGGGACCTGAACTCCCAGTAGGGGTTGTTCTTCAGGTAAATAGTTAAGGTACCCACTCATGGGGGGCAATTCTGGATCAGACACTGACAAATGGGGACAGTGTTGCTGACATCATGGTGGGCATTTGTTTATTTGCAAAATGTTTCACTAGGAAAGACAACAAGAGCTGAAAACAGCTAATTTCCAGAAGCGTCCGGGGGGGGGGGTTACAAAAGTTGGGAGAGCATACAAATACATATACAAAGTAATATAAAAGTACAATAACTGTTACATAAAAATGAAGGTCAATTGCATAACAAAGTAGCACACTAGGAATGCAAGCTACCTGGGAACCAGTGATCATCGCACAGTGTGGTTGAATATAAGAACTGGACTAGAGTCAAACCACAGTAAAACAAGGGTCCTGGACTTCTGGAGGGCTGATTTAAAGAAAATGGGAGAATGTCTCTGAACATCCTAGCAAGAATAGGGAAACTGGGTGGAGTTGAGTAACAGTGGGCAAACGTAAAGGGAGGCATTAAGAAGGCAACAAACCTCTGTGTTAGGCAGGTTAAAAAGGATAAGAGAAAAAATAGACTGCTTTGGTTCGCTAAAGAAGTAGTGGAGAAAGTAAGGGCAAAAAGGTTAGAATTTAGAAGGTACAAGATGACACAGAAGGAGCAGGAGAAATGAAGGGAGGCAGGGAAAGCAGCTAGGAATGCAAAGGTGCAAACAGTTGAGAATATTGCCAAGTCAGTAAAAGAGGGAGACAAAACATTCTTTAGCTATATAAGTGAAAAGAGGAAGTCCAAATGAGGAATATTAAGAATAAAAAGGAAGCAGAGGTTTGTGTGCAAGAGGACCAAAAAAAAGTGAACTTATTGAACAAATACTTTTGTTCAGTATTTATGGAGGAAGGGGTAGGTGATGGGCCACACAAAAGGGACAAGGAAATTAAAAGAAGGAAGGTGGACACTTGTCCTTTCATAGAGGAGAGAATCCTCAAGGAACTAGCACCACTAAAAGTAGCCAAGGCAACGGGGCCTGATGAGGTACATATCCTAGAATACTGAGGGAGCTTAAGGAGGTGCTGGTTGCAACTCTAACAGCCCTGGTCAATCTATCACTAGATATTGGGGAAGTTCTGAGGGACTGGAGGAGGGCAGATGTGGTCCTACTACACAACAGTGGTAATAGGGAGGAGGCAGGAAATTACAGAACTGTCAGCCTGACTTTGGTGGTGAGAAGAGTGATGGAATCACAACTGAAGGAAAGGATTGGGGAATACCTTGAGATCAGTGGATTACAGGATCCAAAAACAGCATGGTTTCACAGGGGGTAGATCTTGTCATATGAGCCTGACTGAGTCCTTTGACTGGGTGACCAGGGAAGTGGATCAGGGCAGAGCGGTGGATGTGGCCTACCTGGATTTCAGTAAGGCCTTCAATACTGTTCCACACAGAAGACTGGTGAGCAAGCTAGGTAGACTAGAAGTGGGTCCAAAAGAAGTAAAATGGGTAAGAAGTTGGTTATGCAACAAGAGTCAGAGGGTGGTGGTAAATGATGTATGCTCTGAAGAAGGCAAGGTGCTGATTGGGGTGCCACAGAAGTCGGTACTAGGCTCAGACCTCTCCAATGTCTTATTAGTGACATTGTAGGAGGGCTGGAAGGGAAAGTGTGCCTGTCTGCAGATGACATGCTGTAAAAATCTGCAAAAGAGTGGACACACGGGGGGGGCGGAATGATGGATGATTTGAAAAAGCTGGAAACCTGGTCAGGAGTTTGGCAACTAGGTTTCAATACAGAAAAGTACAAAATCATGCACTTGGGTCAAAGAAACCCTTGGGAAACATATCAGTTGGGTGGGGAGATATTGGCAGCCACAAAACAGGAAAGGGACATGGGGGTTATCATTTCTAATGACCTGAAGGTAGCAAAGCAGTGTGATAAGGCAGTGGGGAAAGCTAGCAGGATGCTAGAGTGCATAGGGAGGCATATAACCAGCAGAAAAAGGGAGGCAGTGTTATCCCTGTACAGATCAGAGGTGAGGCCCCACCTCAAGTACTGTGTCTGATTCTGGAGGCCACATCTTGAAGGACATACATAGGGTGTAGTTAATACAGAAGAGGGTAACTAAAATGGTGCAGGGCCTGCATCAAAAGCTCTACAAGCAAAGACTCAATGAATTAAATATATACTCTCTAGAGGAAAGGAGGGAAAGGGGGAAATGATTGAAACATTCAAACACCTGACAGGTATTAATAAGGCACAAGAAGATGCATGAAAGTAACATTCCACACAGAAGAAAATGCTCAAGGATAAGGGGTCACACTATGAAACTTGAAGACTCAGCAGAGATGTGAGGAAATACTTCTTCATGAAAAGTGTGGTGGATGCCTGGAACAGCTTCCCAGCAGAGGTGGTGGGAGCTAACATGGTAACAGGATTCACATATGCATGGGATAGACATAAGGGGACCTTAGAAATAAGGCAAGGGGTGGGAAAGACTGAAGATTGAGTAGGGTCTGTGGTGGCACAGTAGGTAGGGAAAATAGGGCAGACTAGGTGGTCCTTATCTACCAACAATTTCTATATTGCCATGTTTTTATGGCTTTCTTGCATGCAATGACTCAGACCTGAAGCTGTACCTAGGTGCATTTGTATTATTCAGGGATATTTGTTCGGGGGGGGGTCTCTGTGCTCCCTGTCCCCAACATCTTGGTTTGCCACATCTGTACCCTTCCTCTGACTAGGAGAGCAGGTTAGTAGATACCTTAGCAATCAATAATACTTCAATTCTTGGTCAGCTGGCAGGACTGCACAAATGCCCATCAGCCTGTAATATCCCTCCCTGTTAACACGACACTTCTCCTCCACAATGGGACTTCTTTTATATGTGTTTTTTCTCCATGGGTGGCATGGTTGGGCTTTCAGCTCTGTAACTGTACCTCTTCTCTCCCAGCACCCACTGTACCCCACCATCATGCCTGACATCCTCCATGGATATCACCTTGTTCTGGGGTAGGGGAGGGCCATCCTCCCCCTACCCAGTGACACATTCAGATTGGGCAGGGTGATTGGCCAAATCACAGGGCAGAGGTAAGTAGGCAGGGCTTAATGTAGCACACACCAGCCCAGTGTTTTCTCTCTGGTTCCCCTGCAGTGACAGCACACCAGGCCTTGTGTGTGTGGAATGCATGCATACCCTTCACGATCATGGCCCCTCCCTTCAAGTCGCTTGTGCCTGCACCACTAGTGGACCTCCATCTGATGGTGGTCAAGGGCCAAGACAGCTGGCCTCCCCTTCCTGGATGAGGAGAAGAGTCCCTGGAATGCATGATACTCTTCCACCCCACCAACCCCTGGCAACCAATGTTCGTCCCAGAACATGGGTTTGCTGACATGGCAGGAGGTAAGGCAATCAATGCCTTAGCCCTCCATGCCACTGGGCTGGTTCACAATGGAAACATTGTTGTCTAAAGCTCACTAATGACCCCCAGTTACTACAGTGGCAGCATGACACACTGCTGCTCTAACACTGGGATGATCATATTATCTAGAGTTTTAATCAGTTGTATGTGAATTATTCTGTGTGTCTTAATTATAAGACTTTTTGTATAAACTGTCTTGTATACCAGTTGCTCTTGCTTATGATTGTTTGAGCATCACACATGTTGACTTTTTAGGAAATTTAGGAATGTCAGAAAGACATTTTGAAAAGACAAGTTGGACACTCAGGGCCCCATTCTGTATCATAGGTGTTTGCTATTATTTAGGGTTTTTGATACTTCCCTCAAAAACTATGCCTCCCCATATGGCCAGGTCTAGTCGATTGATCATTATCTCTCACCCAAGCTAGTCATTTCCTATCAGCCCCGTCCATCAATACAGTAATAATTTTAAAACAAATGCTGCTGTCCTAGCAATGTGAAAGGAGCTGACAACATATTTGAAAGTAATTCCCCATTCCAGCCTTCCCCCAGGTCTTATGGTACCATTTCACAACAGTAGCCCACCTCTTGACTTCCAAACTATGATTAAGAAGGACAATGGTTGTCAGAATCCTGCCAGTTCAGTTATCTACCTTCACTAACTCACACAGCTTCTAACCCAGTCATCAAACTTAATAAGTTCACAGTGTGCAAGTCCTGAAATGAAGGGGAGTAGCAGCCTGCAACACTGTATGAGAGAATGGGATAGGAAAGTGAAATAAGGAAATGTCTGGGTCATGGAGCATGTGAGTACAGGACTAGTCCTGACCACCAGGGAGAGGCATCTTTGTTTTCATTTTTTAATCTAATTTTAGCCCTGAAATACAGGGTGCAATGTACTGAGTACCAGCAATCGGGGGTTGCTGAGTATGAATACTCATCAAGAAGAGGTTCTTAACCATACCGACTATGTGTTAAATGTTGTCTTAGATGTTATAAGTAGGAGTTCTTCACCACTGCAAAAAAAATCAAAATGTAGATCAGACAGTATAGTGCAGTGGATTAAGGCTCTGAGCTGCAAATCTGGAGACCTGGGTTTGAATCCCACAGCCCCCACTTGGATTCTGTGTGACCATGAGCAAGCCACTTAACTTCCTTGGGCTCCCAGGTTGCACCTGTAAACAAGCTTTGAGCTTTTTGTGTTTCTCCTGTTTTAAAAAAAAAAAAAGATGTTAGTGGTTGAAAATGAGTGTTTGCACCAACTAACATACTGGTTATTGACTCTCATGGAGGTCTGTATGCTCATGGAGGTCTTAACATGGCACAGATACTGGTTACATGGTGCCCTGCCTTTTTCAGAGCTCTAGGAACTGCTGCTAGCACCAACAGCTTTCTTCATCCTTCCCACCATAACTTGTTAGTGTGCTTCTGGGCACATGTCAATTGACATTATTATTTTACCAGGGAGTTTTGGTGGTGGTCCAGTGGCCACCCCACCTGTTCCAGAAAACTGTAGCAATCCCTTGCATCATGTCAACCCCCCATTGACAATCAGAATTACACAAGCACGGTCATGCCTGTATATTAGGGTTGAGTAAACTGTCATGTTAAACCCCAATGTTTGCCCGTTAATAACTTGGCCCCCATTAAACTGATTTACTTGAATGTTTAAAGACACAAAGTTGTCACTGGGATTACAGGATCCTGATAACTTTGAGGCAATACGTTTACCAAGAGCTATGTTATAGAAGTGCACATAACATAAAACTTACATCAATTAAGAACTTTTTTGCTCACCTATAACTAAAAAACTAGGAGGATTTGAAACCTATATCTTGCAGGTTTAATGGAGTCTGGCACAGGGTATGTGCTTTTGGGGGTTTATCTCCCAAGCTAAAGTAGTTTTTAAAATATGTAAGAAAAACAATTCCATTTCTGAACATGCGTGGTTAGTAAAATAAGTGTTCTATGGATAACTGAATTTTTCCAATGACATGTCTTAATGTGGTTGTTTGATGAAAATGTGTGTGTGTGTGTGTGTGTGTGTGTGTGAGAGTGTAGGGCTATTCAAAAGCTGAAAACAGCATCCATATCTCATTCAACAGTGTTTGATTAGCAGGACAGGGCTACACATCAGTGTAGTGTACACTATCAGTGTACATCGCCAGAGCCAGTGAAATGATGCAAATTTCCAACATTGGGGTGCCTACCCCAGTGTCAATTTAGTTGACCTCTATGCCAATTAAGTACCTCCACCTGCCCACTTGAGATACCAACACTGGAGTGCCTAATCCCCTGTGCTTCATTCATATCCCCCTAGCTTCAGCAAGAGTGTGACATAGGGGTACCCACCCCCAGTGTTGGCAAAAATCAGACTGATACTGGGATGCCCAGTCCCCAGTGTCAGTACCAGTAATTCAAAAATTGTCCTCCTATATTTTTTTTAACTTAAAATAAAACCATCCATATTGTCTACTGTGCAGCTGTCCCCTTCCCACCACACCCACCTAACCCACCCCAACCCACCACTCAGTACGCACCACACCTCATCCCCCAACACCCCTAACTCACCTAAATTTGGCCCACCATCATAGAGCCAGTCTTCAAGCCAAAAGACATCCTTCTCTATGACTCCAAAATGAGGACTAAAAGTAAGCCTGGTTAATGTATCTCCAATGTATTTTGAACATTTACTCATAACTTGGTCATTTTTTTAAATATTTTGCTCTCAAATTTTTAACATGGTCTTTTTGGGACCCCACCTCATGAACACGGTAGATGGAATTTTCTAGATCTGACCTGAAAGATGATTTTATAGTCAATCCACTAAATCACCTTCCCAGTGTGATTGGAAATTGTTCACCTACCAGATTTATGAGGTGGGTTCATAAGAAGTCTATGTTGAAAATTTTGGGTAACATTATTAAAAAAATAAAGTTATGAAGGTATGTTGAAAGTTTTCAACACTAGCTCATAACTTTGGTCATTTTCAATATTTTGACTCCATATTTTCAATGTAGCCATTTTTCACACCACGTCACGAATTTGACAGATGATATTTTTCAAATCCAGGCCAAAACATGTTTAAACACTTGTGGCGTGAAATGGCATTTTGGTGGGATTTGAAAATGTGTACCTACTTGGTTCATGAAGTGGGGTCATAAGAAAACTATGATGAAAATGTGTCAAAATATTTAAAAAAAAAATAATGTGACCCAGAAGGGAGGCTCAGATGAGACTGTTTACTTTTTTTTTTGAATTGTATTTACATAATGTAGTCCTTAAAGGGATACCATCAACCCTTTTTGCATCATGTAGTTTCTGGCTGAAAACCCACATTTTATGATTGCTTGATTCATTGATGTTGCTAGTTGCATTAGCTGCTTCCTTTCTTAGAAGAAATAAAATGCATGGCAATGATGTATTTATATGCAGCCTTGTTTTACTTTAAATCCTTAATCTTCTCTTATTGCATACTTCGTGAAATTAGAAATACGTCCAAACAGTACATTCACTCATGATACAATAGTCTCATCTCTTTACACTGTATCTTAAGTGTCTAGACTGTGTTGATGATGTTCTCAAGGCTAAGAAAGATTCAGTGGGAGTTGACCAAGGATTGTAAACAAACATGCTTTTATGTGGTAAAACGAGTATGGTGGGCAGTCTTTTTTTCACTTTTAAAAAGAAAAAAAGGAAAAAGAATCAAACTACCAGCTACATCAACGAATTTTACAAAATGTGGGCAATCATACAGTATGTTCTTCAAACAAAGGACAATTTGTGGTCTAAGGGGTTTGACAGTGTCCCTTTAAAGACATTACATAAAATGAATAGTGAAAGGAACTAGACACACACATTTTAATAGTTTTCTGGTTTTGGGAAAATGTTTCGTTAGCTATAGTATTTTACTCTTCAAGATAGTCCAATTAAGGAACAGCTTTTTGATAAATTTCTGGACTGAAAATCAGTTTTATCTTAGAAATAATAAAACTTTTTAAAGGTATTTAGACAGGATATTAAATAGTTTTAGCTGAAGTAAGTATATTTAACTTTTTTCTTTCCTTTTATTTGCAATAATTCACAATTTATGATCAAGATGTGAATAAACAGTTGAATGATCACTGTAAAACTATCTGTCTATGAAACTCAGTTATGGCCCATTTTCTTTAACTACAAAATCTAATAGAAGTAATATGTTTCTTAATTCATGACACTAGTTTGCAAGACCTACAAATTTATTAGGAGTCATAAATCTGCAAAATGCTAAACCTTTAACATTTGAAAAACTTAGTTCCTTCTCAGTCATGTGGGGATGCTGAGCTAAATTCAGATCCAGGGCCAACTAATCATTCTAGTACATTGGCTCATGAGAATGCTAAGAGTCCAGTTAATAGCATTGATCTTCTCAAATGATGGACCTATCAGTAAAGTATGACATACATAGGCACCAACCAGGATGTAACGCAGTAATGCTGCAGTGTATCACAAAATGCTGCAGTATACTGCAGGGAACACTGTAATTCAATGGCAATTACGCCCTTTTGACATGCAGTATCTTGTGACATGTTATTTACTGCAAGTTACTGGTTGCATCATTGTTAACTCCACTGTAACTGCCCTAGCGGAGAATTTGCCCTCCAAAAAAAATCCAGAGAATGAAGAACAACTGAAGGACTGAACCTATTTTAGGTTTGATAGATACATAAGGTTTGTAGGGATAATGATTAATGCACCTTGTTATGTGGGACATGTGGAATTGACTTATTCTGGTAGTATTGAAGAAACTGAATGTGTTTTAATAAATTCACCATTGCCTAAAGTATAAATTGGTAAAATATAAACAGAACTTATATTTTGTTTAATACAGAGGATGAGTGTACAATCATGTGGGTTGCCAAATACCTGCATTTGATATATAAAATAAGGAAGAAACAACTACAGTAAGGCCCCATATAAGATACAGAGCTGTAACAGTGATTTTAACTTTGTTTTTGTGTTTGCTTGCGCATGCGCAAGGAACGTCTTGAAACAGTATGACTTTTTGGAGGTGTGTGAACCTCCTCACAAATGCAGTGCTCAGTGTAGCATGCGTGACCCTACCGGACCAATACATGCTGAACTGTGTATGACAGCAGTTTGGCTGTGCTAGTCTTCACTTCAAACAAAAGGTCAGCTGCAGCCAGTGGTGGTAGCATGCATGCTATTAGCACACTGACATCTTTACATCTTCAACACAGCCGAACTGCTGTCATTCACAGCTCGGTATGAAACCCCTCCCACTTCCTTCCTCTGCTAAATGGCCTCCCCCTCCCTTGTTATTGTCCTCCCCAGCCCCCACTTTGTGTGCCGAGGGGGGTGCACAATCCCCCTCGGCTCATGCGCCCCCAGCACACTGTGTGGCTGATGGGGTGCCTAACTTGGCTGGCTGCAGCCCCCAACAAACAACCAGTTAGCATGCTGGGAGCCCACCCCAGCATACCATGCCTCCCCCCTTCACACACTTTATGGTTGAAGGGGGTGTCTAATCCTCACCAGCTCCAGTCCCCCCCCAATAAACATGTAGGTGGCATGCTGGGAGCCCACCCAAGTGTACCAAAAGCGTCCCATGGTGTCTTTTTGTTTTAAAAATTCATGTGAAAGAAGAAAATGGTCCCTTGGTGAGTCCCTTGCCCCCCAACCCACACCCATCCTCTGCGCACCCAACCTCCCAACACCCCCCCCCTCACCCCATACTTACCTCCGGAGCCCAGCGCAATGATCTTCAGTGGACCTGGAAAATGTCTGCACTCTTCAAAGCCGACCACGAACTGAGGAAATGCTGGTAAGCTGTATAATGGCATAAATGTTTTTTTTTTCAACTTAGGTGGATATCTCGGCCATTTTTTCAACTTTTGGAACCAAATTTTCAACATAGGGTTCTTGGGACCCCTTCTCATGAATTCAGTCACTGTAATTGCATTATTCAGTCCCAAAATGTGATTTCATGGTCACGTCATGGAATCACCTTTGGGACTAATTAACAAAATGACAGTGTCAGTGTTCATGAGGCAGGCTCTCAAAAAGTCTATGTTGCAAATTTGGTGAAAAAATTCAAAAAAATGACTGTTTTACGAGCAAGCATTGCAGTTTCCATGCACACTGATAAGTTCATGAATTTGTAATATTTTCACTCCAGATTTTCAACACTGCCACTTTTCCCCACCTCCTTATGAACAGTATAGCTGTCATTTTTCACATCCTGGCTGAAATGTGTTTTTCTGCTTCTGACGCAGAATAGTGCAGTTGCTGTTGGAAATCAGTGTTCAGTACAGAGTAAGACAATTTGAGTGACACTGTTCATGAGCAGAGGTCCTAAAATGCCTATGTTGAATGTTTGGTGACAAAAGTCCATAAAATGGCTGTGTTACGAGCATGCATTGTGCAGTTTCCATGCACACTCTTAAGTTTACGAATTTGTAATATTTTCACTCCAGATTTTCAACATTGCCATTTTCCCACATCTCCTTATGAACAGTACAGCTTTCATTTTCCACATCCGGCCAAAATGTGTTTTTCCACTTCCGGCGTAGAATAGGGTAGAATATGGTAGGGCCTGTAAACCCTGCTGGTGGACCAGGGAAGTTCAGGAGGTGGTGAGGGGAAAAAAGGCAGCTTATAGGCATTTCAAATGTTCAAGAAGTGAAAGGGATAGAGGGGAGTACGAGATGATGGCCAGAAGGGCCACTAGGGTGATGAGGGTGGCTAAGGCAAGGAAGGAGCAGAGCCTGGCCAGGAAAATTAGGAGAGGGAATAAGGGGTTCTTTAGATACATTGGGGAAAAACAAAGGGTGAAGGGGCAGATTAGCAGGATTAAAACAGGGGATGGATGGGCACAAGATCCAGGGGAGCAGGCTGAGGTACTAAATGAGTACTTTGTCTCAGTTTTCACCAATGGAAAATGGGGGGCTGCATCATACATGGGAGGAGATGGTGAAACTGAGGGAAGGGACTCTTGCCGATCATCGGGTCTGGGGAGAGGATGGGCCATCACTGGCAGGAGGGGGGAAGGCAAGGCAGGGGGACAAGGTAGTGGAGGTGGAAATCATGGCAGAGAGAGTGAGGGAAGCCCTCAGGACCCTTAAGATGGAGAAAGCACTGGGGCCAGATAAATTACATCCCAGAGTGCTGAAGGAACTGGCAGATGTCCTGGTGAAACCCCTGGTGGAGCTTTTCAACATCTCTCTGAGGACATGGTGGGTGCCCCAGGACTGAAAGGTGGTGCATATAGTGCCTATCCACAAGGGGGGATCAAGGGAGATGGCAAGGAACTACAGGCCCATCAGCCTGACATCGGTGGTGGGCAAAGTGATGGAGGGCATTGTCAAGGAGAGGCTGGGGGGGACCTGGAAAAGACAGGGTGCCTGGACGATAGTCAGTATGGATTCATACCAGGGAAATCATGTCAGACAAACCTTGTGGAGTTCTATGACTGGGTGACAAGATCCTTGGACCTGGGTAGACTAGTATACATCCTCTATCTTGACTTCAGCAAGGTGTTTGACTCTGTTCCTCACAGGGGCCTGTTGAATAAGCTGGGAGAAATGGGGGTTGGGAACCAGATGACCAGATGGATAGGCAATTGGCTCCAGGACCAGACCCAGAGGATCATGGTTGGTGGGATAGGCTCATCCCCAAGGAGGGTCATTAGTGGGGTCCCTCAGGGATCAGTCCTTGGGCCCCTCCTGTTCAATGCCTATGTCTCTGACATAAGAAAGGGTATCAGGAGTGAGATGAGTCTCTTTGTGGATGACTCAAAACTGGGGGCGGTGGTGGATGGGGAGGAGGGGAGGGTGGCCCTACAGGGGGACCTGGAGGCTCAGGAAAGGTGGTCTAGAAAGTGGAAGCTGAGGTTTAATGCAGGGAAATGCAAGGTACTGCATCTTGGAGCCAGAAACCTGGGCCAAGAGTACACCCGGGGGGGGATGCTACAAGTCTCAATGGCTGAGAGGGACCTGGGGGTGGTGGTGGATGTCAAGATGAACAACTCTGAGACTTGTAGGAGGGCAGTGACCAAGGCCAACAGGATGCTGGGATGCATCACTAGGGAGATCACCTCCAGAAGGAGGGAAGTGATACTCCCCCTGTATAGCTGCTTGGTGTTACTGCACCTCAAGTACTGCATGCAGTTTTGGAGGCCACACTTAAAGAGGGACATTTAACTCCTGGAGAGGGTCCAGAGGAGGGTAACCAAAATGATCTGGTGCTTGGGGGGCAGGACCTATGGGAAGAGGCTCGAAGAGCTAAATATGTACACATTGGAAGAGAGAAGGGACGGGGGGGGCATTTTAATTTTTTTTTTTATTTTATTTAGTTTTGTTGACCGGGTAAGTGCACTAGACAAATCCTGCCTATTTTCAGGCACGACCCGGGGAGGGGGATACAGATAAATGCCAACTGACCTTGAACCAGACATGATAGAGGTCTTCAAGTACATGAAGGGGTTAAATAGGGGAGAAGCAGTCAAGGTGCTCCGAAGGAAGGGGATGGCAACTAGAGGGCATGGGTGGGAGCTGGAGGGGGTGATTCAGGAGAGAAAGCAGGAGGTGCTACTTCACTGAGAGGTTGGTGGAGACATGGAATGCGCTGTCCAGAGGGCTGGTGGAGGCAGAGATGGTGGAGGGGTTCAAGAGGGGCTGGGACAGGTACAGGGGAAGGGTTCTGGATGCAAAGTCCTGTGCAGTGGGAATATCTGGGACTGGGAAGGGAGAAGCTATAGAGGATGAGGGGGGCAGCAAGGTCAGCTCCCAGGGTGGGTCTGACCAAACGAGCAGACACGAAAGACTGTTAGGCCTATTCTGCTGGCATTTTAGTATGTTAGTATGTTGGTAATAGCGTGGTCACTGTGGGAAATCAATGTTTGGTACAGAGTAAGAAAATCACAGTGACACTGTTTATGAGCAGAGGTCCTAAAATGCCTATGTTGAAAATTTGGTGACAAAAGTCCATAAAATGGTTGTGTTATGAGAGTACATTGCCCACTTTCAATGCACCCTCATAATTATGCAAATTTGTAATATTTTCACTCCAGATTTTCAACATTGCCATCTTTTCACTCCTCCATATGAACAGTACAGCTGTAATTTTTCACATCCTGTCTGAATTATACATTTGCACATCTGGCACACAATGGTGCAGTCGCTGTGGGAAATCAATATTCGGGACACATTAAGAAAATCATAGTGACAGTGTTCATGATCAGAGGTGACAAAATGCCTATGTTGAAAATTTGGTGAAATAATTCCACTGAATGACTCTGTTCCAAGTGAGCGTTGCACAGTTTCCACACAGGCTCATGACCCTGAGCATGCCCAGGGTGTTAGGGTTCCTAAGACAGACACTTAAGAAGTATGAGGCTGAAATGTTAATCAGATGCAAGAGGAGTTGCAGAGAGGTACTCTATTGGGACATGGATGCTGAAGAGACATGGATACAACTGGGGGGGGGCTGCATAAATGCCAAGCACCACTGCAAATACCTAGAAGCAAACTTTCAGCATTGACAAATGCTTGTTACAACACGATATGAAATAAAACCATTCTATTGTATTGTTTTTCAGGATGCTGCATTTATTTGTGTTTCTAATGACATTGTATTTATGTTTTGTATTTTTATCTTGTAACAGACTGATTTTATAGTCCAACAAAAGACAACTACTTGACTTGCAAAGTATAGTAGTGATTTACTGTATTCTCCATCAAAGATCAATTCACTATTATCACACACAAATACTATGCATTACTGCAAAGTCAGGTCAGCACTGCTGAAAAGTATAAAGAACAGTCTTACTAGAATTAATGTTGCTAGTACAACGTTTAATCTGTGACTCAATGTACCTTAAAAATGCTATTCCTAATGCCATGTCTAGCATTGCAGACACCATACATTTGGTTAGGGGATGACATAAACAATGATGCTTAAATGTTAATAGACATAATCAGCCATTTTCATTTTTCTCTGTCCAGTTTCATGAGCAGAGACACTCGCTTTTCAGTTGCGTTGCTCTTGGCCTTGATTTATAATACGTGAACAAGAATTTGTTCAGCACTGTTTAATAACTGTATGGATGATATAAAAACATGCTTCAGTTCTAAAGTCCAGTGTGGTACTACTTCCATTAGCACAAATGAAACAACATGTTAGTTGTAACCTTTGTCCTCCCTCACCAACTAAGGACAGAAATGTATGATTTTAAGCAGTGTTGACCAGTCTTTACAGTAGTGCAAAGCTTATGTGTTTACATTTTACTCTGGAGTATTTTTCACTTTTACCTTTCTTGGAGCTTCTGGTTTCTTTCCTTTTTATTAATTTACTATTATTTTAAAATGGCCCTATAAAAGTAGAAAATCTTTTTCAGAGAAGAATCTAATATTGATCCATGATTTCAATTCTACCTGTGGTGGAACTGGGGGAGAAAGGCTTGCAACACACCACTCATCTCTTGAGCTGAACTAAAGAATTGACACCCCAACCAGAAAAGTGTATTTTCGGCTGGCACGGTGGTGCTGAGGGTTGAGGCACTGGACACCACACCTCACTCCACACTGGTGACCCAGGTTCGGGAGTGAGCTCAGGCCACCGGGGGTTGGCCGGGGGGGAGATAGGCTGGAGCATCCAATGATGGCTTGCCTTCTCCGGGGGAGGGAGGGTTCACTATCCCGATGAGCAGTGACCTCTGGTGGAGGCTGGGGGCATGATGGCAAGTCAGGTTTCTAGGGGCTGGATTGGTTGAGGATGTAGGTCAGCAACCAATCAGCCTCAGGGACTATAGGGAGGGGGGATGGACGTTGCCGACGTTGGTGTCCATGCCTTGATGTACAGGGCCCTCCATGTCCCAGAGGGAAGAAAATTGGAAATACCCCCACTGGAGCCAAGAAGACAGAGTGCCGAGCCGGGGTTTCTATGTGCCGGAGCCAAGCCTGCAGCCCCAGACCCTGACACTTGCAAGATTTGGGGGATTTCCCCCACCCTGACCCTGCCCAGGAGGATTCTGTGGCAGAATGGAGGGACCTGGGACTGACAGGTAAGGCTCCAGCAGAGACCAGGCTTAATGGGTGACTCCCTATGATGCGGGTCCAGTGGGCAGTAGGGGGAGATAAATTATGTTAGAAAAAAAAAGGAAAGTGTATTTTCTAGAGGCTCCATGTCACAATAGTGAATATGGAACAGTGACTGAAATGTCAGCAAGTGCACATCACTGAAAATTAAAAATGGCAATGTGCACTATAATGCCCAACACCAATAGCCACAACCCTATTTTTTTTACAAATAACGACAATGCAACAATTGAATTTATGCAGAGGGCATTGCCCCTCATCCCCCCTAGCTAAATGTAATCAACTCTGGGGGGGGTTGATACTGGGTAAGAGGGCAAACTCTGGCAGCGGCTACATTGGGAACACACATGTCAGCCAGGGGACAACAGTGGGGGGAGGACCTACTAATGGGGGAACAATGTTGGGAGGGCAGGGTAACTGGCAGGCATCAGAAATTAAGTAAAATTCACATGTAAAAAAATAGCATGACTACCTAGGGTCCAAACCCAGGTTGTTCACACCAAAGGTGGTTGCCATAACTACCACACCACATGACCAGCTCGGCAGTGGCTTGCTGAACAAACAGAGACATACTCTTCCAAATACTCTTCCACATACACAACAACCCTACCCACTCAGCTTCACTGTGGTGGTAATAGCACATCGTTATTAATACCACAGTGCGCTATTCATGTTCACTGTTTTGACATTGCTGCTATTCCCATTCCTCAAAATCAGTCATTAACTTAATGGTATACCCTTTCCAGAGTATATGGAAAATACTAGATTTAATTTGTGTGTGCATACAGTTAAAAGTGATTAATCATGTGGTCTTACCCTCTAATTTAGGTACAACAATCCAATTTAATGCATTATTAATTGGGCCTTGGACAAGAATTTTGAACAAAAAAATTCAGTTTAGTAGGTATTTCAAATACTGCAATCTCTTAAATTTTAATCTGAGAATTCAAAAGGAAAGGTGAGATAGATGGAAGCTGCTTTGTACTGTAAGGAATTTTATAATTCTGTTAGAGTGAAATTTCACAGAATTCTTGAAATTTCACCACAGTTCTGCCAAATTTCACTGGAAATGGAATGGTGGAATTCCACAACAGAAAAATGCAGAATGAGATTTTCAGCAACATATCTGCAGCATTTTATTCTGATGATCTCAATATTTTTTTCAGAAATGTTTGCAGAATGATTTTCAACAGAAAAAAAATGCTGTTCTGCAGAATATTTTTCCACGGCTCACAGCAGCAGAATTCTGCAGAAAATCAATGAAATTCTCATGGAAATTCCACCAGTGGAATGCTCATTTCATGATAATTACACCGGTGGAATTCTGCATTCTGCACAGCACTAGAGCTGATACCAGAATTGTATCTGATATTATTGACTTTATGAATACCTTTGGGTTCATGTGTAGTCAAAGCACCACTTGAGTCTAAAAAAGTTAGGAAATACTGTATGCTGTTGATGACTGAGAAAAAAAAGAAGCTAATTACAATCATATATAGGGCCTTGCGGAAAGCAAATAAAACTATAAGTATAGTTGATTAGGAACATGTAAAAAACTGAGAAATTGATATAAAAAACAAATTTAAAAGATGAAAGTAAACTATAATCAAGATAAAATAAACTCTATCACAAATCTGTTTCAGTACTGAAAGTTAATAAAAAGGTTTTAAGGTTTAGGAGACATAAATTCAAAAATTAACTTCACTCAAGGTAATGGTGAGAAACAACTTTCTAAATTACTCCAAATTTACTTTATGGGTAGTTTTGCATGCTCCTAGACATCCAGTTACAAGAGGTTATTGACCTTGCAGAACCTGAATTCGGAGGTGGGTGTGGATAAACCTTTAACTTTGCCGGTGAAGTTAGTGCAAAGTAGCCCACTACACACTTTGTGTGGTGTTGACAAATTGTCTGCTTTGCACTACACTGCAATTCGCAAAGTAGTTCACCACTGCATGGTTGCAAACAGCTATGTAGTGGCAAATTTCCACAATGTGCATAGGTTTTTACAATATGAATCAGAGTCTTCGGGATTTACAGTTCTGGAAAGAGCAGAGTTCATGAAACATATTGCAGTTTAAATTTCCAAACTTCTTAATGCAATTCATGAATTGGGATTTTTTTTGCGTCACTCACTACTACTCAGAGGTGGTAACAGGATATAAAACAATGTATTGAGTAATCAGAACATACCAACACTTTACTTTAAATTCATTGAAAGCAAAGACATAGATAGATGGATAGATAGATAGATAGATAGATAGATAGATAGATAGATAGATAGATAGATAGACCGACAGACAGACAGACAGACAGACAGGCGGATAGAATGCAAACAAGTCTCCACAATTGGATCAGATAGATATAACATTTCTAAAAGCCTAAGTTGAAACCATCTCTCCAATTCTGACAAACCTATTCAATAACAGTTTAATTGAAGGGGTCTTCCTGAATGCCTAAAAGTGGGAAAATATTGTACCCATATATAAGGGAGTGGGAATAAATATCCCATCAAATTACAGACCACCTGCATTTCTTTCAGCCATTTCAAACCTATTTCTAAGGATAGTGTGCAAACAAATGCACTCCAACTTTGACAATTATTCTCTGTTGACAGTCTACCAGTCAGAGTTTGGGGGAAGTAGCCCTTTGCACTGCCCATGAATTTTGATGATCTGGTTGTGGGAGCCATTGATGCTGGGAAATCCTTGGGTACAGTGTTCATGGGCCTCTCCAATGCTTTTGACTTAGTAGGTCAGACCTATTTTATTGGAGAAGAGGGAACAAGTGGGAATATCATCACAAATGGAAAAGTAATTCAAATCACATTTGGACGATAGAACACAAAACATAATAGAGGACATGATTCTATCAAATGTGAAAATATTCTGATATGCTACAATATTGCTGGAAAACAATTTGAATAGTTTTTTACTACATAAATCTTGAACTTTGTGATTCAAAGTTCTGGGAAGTGTGGAATTCATGAAGCATATTGCAAATTAAATTTTCACACTTCTTTGCAAAATTCATGTAATGCTATTTTTTTTTACTGACTCAGTACTAATCAGAGGTAGTAACAGGATACAAAACAATGTATTGAGTAATCATGCATAATCTCATTGGGATAAGGGTATTTACAGAGATTATAGCCTGCATCAGTCCAGGAGAGGAACTGCAGTCTTTGAAGGATGGTTTAAGTATTACTTTGATGAACATTTAAACATGGCAAGGGGGGAAGTGGAATAGATTGAGGAGCAGAAATTGCCCACAGAGGCTGAACTAAAGAGTAGCGAGAATCAAAGAGGAGTGGAATCCCCTGGGATGCAAATTAAAACTGGAAAGTGGGTGGAAAAAATGAAGAAGGAATGGAGCGGGTGTATTAAAAAGAGATGGGGGAGGGAGGGATGGCATAAAGGGAAAAAGGGGGTTAGCAAACCGAGTGGTAACATCTGGAAAGCCATGTATGCAAATGCTCAAACTCTAGGAAATAAGATTGAGGAGCTAAAGACCATCATTGCAGAGGCTGACCTGGATACTGTGGCCATTATCAACTCATGGTGCACCAAAAACCATGACTGGGACATGGCCATACTAGGCTATAATTTTCAGGATGGACATGGTGGGAAGGAAAGGAGAGGATGTGGTACTTTATGTGATGAAGGGCATTAAATTGAAGGAGATACAGAAAATGGGGGGCAGAGGTACTGTGGGTCACCCTAGAGACAGAGTTTGGAGCCTCTATTTGCAGAGGTGTGAGCTGCAGATCTCCAGCACAGGAGGAGATAAGGTACTGATGGAAGCGCTTTGCAAGATGTCAAAATTGGGGGAGGTGCTGCTGGTGGGGGAATTCAAACTCCTGATTTTATATCAGAGCCTCAGATGAGGATTCAACGGAAGCAGGGAAATCTTGGACTCCCTGCAGGGGGTGTTCCTCAGGCAACAAGTGAACCCACTCAAGATGGGGCAATACTGGACCTGATACTCACCAACAGAAAGGATGTTGCAGACATCAAGTGGGGGGGCAACTGGGGGGCCAGTCATCAGCATACAGTGTGGTTCAATGTAAGGCCAGCTGCAGAATCAAACCACACAAAGGCAATGGTTCTGCACTTCAGGAGGGTAGATTTTAAAAAGATGGGTGAATGCCTCAGGGATGACCTGGCAGGGAGAGGGTGACCTGCATGGGATGAAGGAACAGTGGGCAAAACAAGGGAGAAAAACCAGCAGGAGAAAGAGCCCACTATGGTTCTCATAAGAGGTGGTAGAAAAGGCAAAAGCTAAGGGGGTAGCATTCAGAAGGTAAAGGAGACACAGAGGGAGAAAGATAGGGAGGTGTATCAGAGGAAAAAGAGGGAAGCAGGGAGAGCAGTATGGAGCAGAAAGGCACAAACTGATGAGAGAATAGCTAAGACAGTGGAAAAAGGAGACAAGACATTTTCAGGTATGTAAGTGAAAAACCAAAGACCAGGGGTGAGATTGTAAGGTAAAGAAGGGATGGAAAGGGGGGGCTATGCAGAGGGAGGGAACAGAAAAAGGTGGACATCCTGAACAAATACTTTTGTTCCATGCACACAGAGGAAAAAGATGGGAAGGGCCAACAAAAGGTAACAGGAGCATTGGAGGGAGAGTGGGGGACACTTACTCATTTTTTAAAGGAGAGAGTTCTGAAGGGACTCACAAGTCAAAAAGTGTACAAAGTGATAGGGCCAGATGGCATTCACCTAAGCATATTGAGAGAGCTCAGGGAGGTACTGGCTGCACTTCTGATGGTCCTATTTAGCAGCTCATTTGAAACAGGAGTTGTCTTGGAGGATTGCAGGAAGGCAGACATAGTTCCACTACACAAAAATTGTTGCAGGGAAGAGAATGGTAATTATGGGCCAGTCAGTCTGATGCTGGTGGTGGGAAAGTTAATGGAACCACTGCTGAAAGAAAGGATTGGTGAATGCCTTGACTATAAAAGCAACATGGATGGGGGGGGGGGGGGGGGTCAAATTAATCTGATAGAGTTCTTTGACTTAGTGACCAAAGAACTAGATTATGGTGGTGTAGTAGATGTAGCCTACCTACTGTAGATTTCAGTAAGGCATTCAACACCATTCCACATAGGAGACTAGTAAGCAACCTGGGTAGCTGGGCCCAAATGTGGTAAACTGGGTAAGAAACTGGTTAAGGCATAGGTGGCAGAGGGTGGTGGTAAATTGAGTTCACTAAGAGGAAGGGAGAGTGACCAGGTGGATACCTCAGGGATCAGTACTGGGACCAGTCCTCTTTAATGTCTTTATAAGTGATATTGCAGAGGAGCTAGGAGGGAAGGTCTGTCTCTTTGTGGATGTCTCCAAACTCTGCAATTGGATGGACACTCCAGGTGAGGTGGAAAGAATGAGCAGTGACCTGAGAAAACTTGAGGAGTGATCAAGGGTATGGCAGCTGAGTTTCAGTGAGAAAAAAGTGCAAATAATCACTTGGATGACAGAAACCCAAGGGCAGAGTACAAAACGGGGGGGGGCTGGGCAGTACTGACAACCATCAAGCAAGAAAGAGACCTGTGGGTGATCATACTGGATGATATAAAGGTGACCAGACAGTGCAACAATGAATTGGGAGAGCAAGTGGGATTATAGGGTGCATAGGGAGGGATATCACCAGCAAAAAGTGGGAGGTGGTGTTGACTCTGTATAGATCACTGGTATGACCCCACCTAGAGTACAGTGTCCGGCTCTGGAGACCACATCTCAGAAAGGACATAGACAGAGTGGAGACAATCCAGAGGAGGACAACTAAAATGGTGCAGGGTCTGCTTCAGAAACCTTACAAGAACCTAAATATGGACACCCTGGAAGAGAGAAGACAGCAGAATATGATAGAGATCTTTAAATACCTCACATAGGTAAACAAGGTGCAAAAGGGAAGTATTTTTCAGAAGAACAGGTACTGAAGGTTCTCCTCCTTCCTCTCCCAACTGCCTCTTGCTTTCTGTTCCCTCCATTCATGGGACCAATGCACTTTTGCCACTCCTCACCCCTACTCCTCTGATGGGTAAGGGTGTGTGGAAAAAAAAAATCCACTGGTGGAACTTTGTAGAAAGTCAGATATTTACTTCCCTGAAAATTCGGAAATCATTTCACCAACTTTCTCAAAAATTCTGCCTAAAACTGTGGAATAAATGTAAGAAATGCAGGTTAATGTATTAAACTGGGGACAAAATTCCACAGAACTGATCACTGTCAGTTTTCAGTTCTGCTGATCCCCCCCTCAGTTTAATTCATTAACCCTCCTCCCACCAATCACTTGCCCCTGGTTTCTTGTGCCCCCCCGCTGATTGCTGGCCCCATATCACAAAATTTGCTGTGTCCAGTCCCCTCATCCGCTGATCACCCCTCCATATACAAAATAATAATATCCTCAATCCTCCTTCCCAGGTGTCTAGTGCTCCCCCACTAGCTGATCACCAGCCCCACATAAAAAATACCCTAATTCCCTGATGTCTAGTGGCACCCCCCCAATTACTGGCCATATAGAAAAAAACATTTGGCTATCCAGTTCCTGTCACCAATCGTCCCCTGTATAAAAAAATTAAATATTCTTTCCTTATTCCCTGATGTCTAGTGGAACCCTCCCTACCCTGGCAGGTACTCCATCACCACCCAACTTCCCCCATCCATTCTCAACCCTGAGCAGATGACTAGCATAGCCCTTCTCTCTCCTCCATGGCTGGCCACCCACTTCACTGAATGAATGAGCATGTGCTTGTACAAGTACACACTCATTCATTGCAGCTCCCAGTCATCTTACAGCAGTTTTCAGGGTGTAGAGAAATGGAGGGGGCTGTTCCTGTCACCCACAGGGATGGCACGATGGGAGGGATGGGTCCACAATTCCATTCCCCCCATCCTGCCCACTCCACGGGTGACCAGAACAACCCCCTTCCCTTCTCTATCCCCTAAAAACTATGCTGTAAGATGACTGGGAGCTGTAATGAATGACCGTGTGTGCTCATTCATTAAGCCAAGTGGGAGTATAGAGGTGGGCTGTGCTGGTCACCCATTTGGGGTTGGGATGGAGGACTGGGGTGGTGATGGACTACCTGCCAGGTTGGGGGATCCACTAGATACCAGGGAATGAGAAAATAATAGATTTTTTTTATAGAGAGGGGCGATCGGTGGCTAGGGGAAGGACTGGACACCAAAATGTTCTTTCTTTTCTATGGGGCCGGTGAGCAGCAGGTGAGGGGGCCATTAGATACCAGGAAATGAGGGTCTTTTTTATATGGGGCTGGCAATTGGTGGGTGGGGGGCCACTAGATACAACAGGGAATGAAGATTGAGGATATTATTATTCTGTATATGGAGGAGCAAACGGGGGTGGGTGGGGGACTGGACTGGGCAATCTGCCTCCTCCTATAAACTTCCCTCACTCTAGAACTGGCTCCCTTCCTCCATTTGACTCTCCCCATTCCAAGGTTCTCTCAGGCACCAGTTGAAACTACAATACCTCCTAACCTGTTCCTTTTAACTTTCCTCCTGACACTTCTTGAATGGAGCCTTGACCATCCTAGTTAGCAGCTGGCTGGGTCACCACTCCTGCCTTGAGTTTCAGTACAGACCACTACAGTCTTTTTCCCTCCATGATAAGGTCAGGCTACAACTCAACCATTTGCACAATTGTCTGTTCTTGTTTACCATGTATTGCTGCCACTCTGTATATGCACATGTTAGGTGTTGTAGGAACAATAAAAAGAAGGACAAGCAAAGGGAAATAGAGGACAAATTAAAAATTTTAGAACAGGCAGTCAAGGAGATAGCTCTAAAATAGACCAATTAAAGGATCTGAGAAAGCTGACTGAAGCAACAGAGTTTTATGGCCTAGAAATGCACTGGGCCTGGTATAACAAAAATTGGAAAACAAATAGTGAAGTGGTGGGCAGAACTCTAGCAAATAGGTTACAGGCAATGGAAAAGGACAAGAGGGAGATTACCATTATGGTCTCAGATGATGGTCAAACAGTTAATGATAAAGCAGATATTATGGAGGTTTTTGTTCAATTTTACTCTAAGCTGTATAAATCAGGCTGTTCTCCCTCTCAAAAGGAAATGGATTACCATGCTAGGTTTGTAGGTTCCACTTTAAATCATAAAGAACAAGAGGAGCTTATTAAAAAGTTTACAAAATCAGAAATTAAAACAATAATTTATTCTATGTCAAAGTCTAAGTCACCAGGCTTAGATGGTTTCCCACTGGAATTTTATTTGGCTATAGAATGTATTCTATTGCATTATTTACATATGCTATTCAACCAAATCTTAGTTAAGAAAAAGATTCCTCCTTCTTTTTCTCAGGCTTACATTTCTGTAAATCTAAAATCAGGGAAGCCCATAAATAAACCAGAATATGTTTTCCCTATAGCAATCTTGAACATAGATTGCAAGATTTTTGCTAAATTAATAAATAATAGGATAACACCTTTATTAGATTCTCTAATTCATATAAATCAGTTAGGATTTATTCATACTAGGACAATCCAGTCTGGATTGTTAAGGATTCAATTCCTTATAGAATATCTGGAAAACATGTCTACCCCCACTGCTTTTATGGTGCTGGATGTGACAAAGGCCTTTGACATGTTGGAATGGCCTTATCTTTTTAGTATGCTTAGGGCCTTTGCATTTCCAGAAGACTTGATCACTATTTTTCAAACTATTAATGCAAATCCCTTAGCACAAATCAAAGCAAATGGGGATCTATCAAAAGAAATAAAATTGTATAGAGGAGTTTGTCAGGGCTGCCCCCTGTCCCCTTCACTTATTATGTGTTGGGTCTGGAGCCCTTATTAAATGAAATTAGACCTGATAATTTAATAAGAGGAATAAAGACAGGTACAGAAGAGATCAAATTAAACATTTATGCGGATGATATTCTGTTGTTACTTCAAGATCTGGTAAACAGCTCTCAGGAACTGGTTACGGTTATTAAAAGATTCTCAAATGTAGCGGGATATAAGATAAATGAAACTAAGTCTGAAATGATAACTTTTCATGTGCAAGACCCAGATCATATTAAGCAGTATTTAAATGTGGAATTAAAACAAGAAGGTATGAGATACCTGGGAATAAATATCTATAATAAAATCAATTCCTTGTATAAATTCAACTTCCAAGAACTTATTTTTTCACTGAGGTTAAAACTACAGTGTTGGGAAAAGATCCCTATGACATTATGGGGGAAGGTTCAAACCATCAAGATGATGATAATACCTTTTTTATCTTATAGGTTACAATCCATAGTAACCCCAATACCCAATCAATGCTTTGCACAAATAAATAAAATTCTAAAGATATTTATATGGAACAAAAAACAACCAAGAATTTCCTGGCATACGTTGTGCCTGTCAATTGATAAAGGAGGCCTGGCATGTCCCGATGTAGGTAAATATCACTTAGCATACATGTTCAAGATGGTTTTGCTTTGGGACAAAAAGGAAGAGGTTCACAAACCAACTACATCCTGGATCAATAATTTGATCCAGTCCTTTTATCAAAAACAGCTCGATATTGCACAACTTCTTTACACAGCTAAAATGCATAAAAACTCTAAAAGTCTCATAGTGTGACATTTTTCAGATTGTGTAATAAGATATATAAATAAAACTAAGGGGGTGATTCATTTATTCCCTGATAACAATATATGGGGTAATCTTAATTACCAGATAAGAGGGAAGATGATAAAATAAAATCTGGGAAAAGAAAGGGATCACAATGTGAAATGATCTGTTCTCTGAAGGGATACATCTTTTGTGGGAAAGAGTAAGAATGATCTATCATATGGAGATTAATCAATTTTTTTTAATCAACTTATTAGTGTTTACAAAAACGATTATATGAGATAGGAAAGAGCCCCAAATAACAGGCTGATAGAAGATTCTTTACAAAGAATTTTGACTTATCAAGCAAGTAAACTGTTTTCTTGGCTACTGTATAATCTCCAAAGGCCTTTTGAGGTTATGTGTAAATCATTATTTCAAAAATGGGACTTGGATCTGCAAAGTGACTACAGTTTGGCACAATGGGGTATGGCTCATGAAGCCATAACAAATTATAGTTTAATGAGATATCATGTGATACATTACAAGATTCTCAATAGAGCATATTATACTCCAAACAGATTATTCAAAATGAAGTTAATGGATAATAACTTTTGTTGGCATTGTAAGCAGACACAAGCCGATATGCTACATATGTTTTGGAAGTGTAGGGTTAGTCAGAATTGGTGGCATATGGCTTTTGATATATTAGAAAAATTGGGATTTCAATTCTCTGATCGGAACGATCCTAAATTTGTTCTTTTACAAATGTACAGTGTCAAACTGATGTCACATACAGAGAAAAGCCTTTTGCATGCCAATATTATGGCTGTTAAGAGGCTTTTATTAAAAAATTTGAAAAGTGATGGCTAATAGCTTCCTTTCCCTCAGTATGAATGGAAGATGTCCTTTGTAACAATGTTATATAAAATGGGTTTCTTTAAGAACTTTAAATCAATTTGGAAGTTATTTAATACAGAAATTGCTCAATGGTCCCTTGATGACTTCAGAGAACATTAGCCATAACTGAGAGAAGTAAAATGAATGCTCTTCTTAGGAAGATTATTATATTTAGGTATATTTATGGAATCTTTGATGTTTGAGATCTGTTTGTAAACAAACTGACATAACTAAAATGATGCCCGTATGATTGTTTTCAGCACATTTTTATATATGCACTATAGTAATGAACAATAACATTATTTATTTAAAAAATGCACATTAGGTGTTCACATCTCAGTTGTACCATACTTTTATCTCTGCACATGCAATTGTTATTTGTTCTAATTTTGTACAAACTTTTTATCAGATATTTTTCCACTGTTTTATATTTATGTTTTGCACTGTTGGTTTTGATATCCTTGAATCCAGGTTTCAGAAAATTGCTGCATCCATAATCACCACTTCTATCATGTACCTTACTAACAAATCTTTTCTTCTGGGCACAGTTCCAGTGAAGTGGAAAGTGGCTCTTGTGGTTCCTGTCTACAAAAAAAGGACAAAAAGATAGAACTAAAAATTACAGACCAATCTCTTTTCCCTGTGCTGTTGCCAAAATTCAAGAGAAACTGCTATATAATCAACTTCAAACCTACCTCAAACACAACCACTCCCTAACCAATGTCCAGCACGGCTTTCATAAAAACCATGGCACTGATACAGCCCTGATACATGTTACCTCCAATATTCTTAATGCAATGGATCTTGCTATGGCCACTGGGGTGATCTTTGTTGACCTGATGAAGGCATTTGATCTGGTCAACCACGACTTTGTAAACTAAGGGGCATATGTCTTGATGACCTCTCTTGTCAATGGTTTCAAAACTACCTGACTGGGCAGAAACAGAGTGCAAAATGGCAAGTCAGTGTTTCTACTCTTATGCTGATCACTGACAGGGTATCACAAGGCTCGATACTTGGTCCCCTTCTCTTCTCCCTGTTCATTAATGCTCTACACATTAACTGTGGTGGTGCATCAGTTCAGCTGTATGCAGATAATGCCAGACTATACAGTTCCTATGTTGACTTAAACCTGATCAACACCCAAGTGGATAACAACTTCCACATTCTAGAAAGATGACTCCTGGAAAACAAACTAGTACTTAATGCCAAGAAAACCAAATCAATGCTCTTTGGCCACAAGAAACTAGGCATGGACAGACAACACCCCCTTAAACTCTATACCATCAATGGCACCACCTGGAGGTGGTACAGTCCTTTAAATACCTGGGCCTTGTGCAGCATCAAGCCTTGAGCCCTGAACACCATACAGATGTTCTGGTTAAATTTTTAAATCTGAAGCTTGGCCTCTTTTTGTAACTTATTCCCTACCTATCGAAAGTTGCTTGTCTCTCTATTGACAGCAGCGCCTTGCTACCTATTTGTTTCTATGGGGTCCCAGGGCTACAGTCAGCTCCTGAATCTATTCTATCTAGATTTAGAAATCTGTATCACAGGATTGGGCATTTTACAGCCTGTGTCCACTCCAGAGCCCACCACTGTGAAATAGTTGCAACCCTGGGATGGCCCTTTTTTGAGAACAGACTGCATTATTCCCTATACTGCCTTAACTTTAAGTTACTAAAACCCTATTATCCACCCAGTCTCTCTGGTATAATCCAATGCAAACAGTATGCTTGATCCTTGAGATCTGCAGCCTGCCCATTACTAGATATCCCTATGGTGCGGTATGCAGTCAGAATGAGATCCTTCTCATTTGCAGCCCCCTCTCTATGGAATTCTCTACCTCTTGACATCATCCCCTGCCCCACCCTAGCACAGTTTAAAAAGAGGCTGAAATTCCTCTCGTGGGCTGTAGCCCACTGTAATTGTACTCACTGACACTTTTTTGTGCCATGGTTGCATCTCATCTGCTTTGATTGATTTGAATTCTTTGCCTAATGTTTGCAAAATTTTCAACCCAATGTTTGTAACTAATTGAAGTCAGTGTGGCTCAGTTGGTAGCACATCTGCCTCTGGACCAGAAGGTTGTGGGTTCTTGTCAGACACTGGGATTGCACTCTTACCTAAAACTCTGGCACCTGAGTGCAGTGTTATGGGGCCACTGTACTGTTGAGGAGTGCCATCCTTTGGATGAGACATTAAACCAAGGTCCCTTCAACCCACACTAGCGCTGTCCTGGTGGTGTCCAGGTGAAAGCAAAAGAACCCTAGACAATCTTCGCAAAGAGTAGGAGACATTCCTAGTATCCTGGCCAATATTCCCCTTCCCATAAAACCAGTGCATGCAATTGTCCAGGCTGTGTGTGGGTCCTGATGTTCTATATGGATGCCACTACACATTCAGTCACTTCGCTACCAGTCTAGCATTGCTTGTAAATCACTTTGGGATACATTGTGTATGAAAGGGGTATATAAATAATTATTCCTCCTCCTTCTTCCCTTGTACCTATATGTATTTAGCCTTGCATGTGTCCCTCCCCCTCCTCCTCCTCCCCCTTGTACCTATATGTATTCAACCTAGTATGTATTTTGTATTTGGGAAAAAGAAACAGCATTCATGAACAGAAGGCACCAAAACTTAAGTAACTAATGCAAAATGCAAATGTTTATTGAGGCAGGAAGTGCCCAGAAATGCACTCTACATCTCAAGCACTTCAACCCAACACAAGTCTTTGTCAGGGGGTGAGTCTAAGGAATCACAGACTTGTGACATATTTAAAACAACTATTTTAATTGACACATACCCTCAGTGAACAAGTAATGGTAAAAAATGACATACAAAAAGCTCAGTATAAATCTATCAAAAAAACATCAATCTTCAAATTATGTTAAAGGTTATGACATACATATACAACTACACTAGTCTTAAACTTTATATTGTTTCTATTTTATAGACATCATAATTAAAATATATGTGTGGCTATCTAGCGATTGCATATTGTTAATAAACCCTTTTCTATTTAATGTTTCAACAATGGAAAAGGGGGGGATTGTACAATGGCAGGAGTGGGCCAACCTTGCAAAACAAAAATAAATTAAATTTGTAGGGACATAGTAGGAGGTCAAGACAGCAAGTGGGAGGTCAGAACAGCAAGTGGATAGTATAAGAGGCAACGGGGAGGAAGGTTAATTAGATAACTGAAGAGTTTCCATTATGTTAGGGGAAATGCTACTATGGATGAAATGAAACAATCCTCAAACCCGAAGCCCACTGAGCACAGATCCTGTACAATAATTATTGGACTGCGGGTTGGGTAATTCTGAGGACTGGTTGATTTCATCTGAAGTAGCATTTCTCCTAACATAATGGTAACTCTTCAATTGTAAGGTCATCATGAGAGGTATGTGGAAGAGCACCTTTATGGTGTAATTTGGGTTATGCTCTTGTGTTACACAGGTGAAAAGATGCTATACATATCTGAGTGTGCTGATATACCTCCACTTGACTCCACCACTCACCAAATATCTGCACTGAGTATTTTTTCAATGGCAAGGACTAAAAACATTCCCATAACCCCATAGAATTTTAGAGAAAGCATGCCAATTACTGCACCTGTACAGTTCTGTCAACAATTTCATGCTTGACTACTTTTGCACAATTGACTTTTAAATCATATTCACTTAAATGTATACACTGACCTTGTAAAACAGCCCAAATGATGCAAATTGTCTGCTTTGTCTACTATGATTAGCTTTCATCTTATTCTCTTAAGGCTTCAGGCTGTAGTGGACTGATTCACTAATGTGGTCATCAGACACACTTGCGAGAGACCTAGTTAACAAAGGACATTAAAGCTACATGAAGAGTTGCCTTTTGACATGGAAACAAATAATATTTGCAAGATATGAGGGTGCAGTTTTCCTTTAAGAAGGTTGTGTGGGGGTGTGACATGGTGGACACATATTAGCTCAGCTTTCCAATGCACCATGATAAAATATCTGAATAAGTAAATTATAAATGCAAAACATGGTCCCCAACTTAGATTACATACACCTACAACATATGGCAGCACAGAAAACTGGAAAGAATCTGTCAAAGCTGTCCGTTGTAGGCATCCAATAAACTTCAGATCCCGCAGCCAAAGGCTGCACTAGATAACAGGCAATAGGAAAGGAGGCAAGAGCAGGAAAATGAGTGACTGATTAGACTATAGCAGCCCTTACGACTCTCATCACAAATCTGCAGCAAGAGATTAAAGCAGGGTTTGCCAGTATAACAGTACATATTACTCAGCTGCAGAGTGTTGTTAGAGGACTGGCCAAAACCTCTGCCAGCCACACTAGCACCTCAGTGAAGCCAAGCATCAGATCAGTAAGCTGGAAGATACAATCTGTGACCTGGGCTGGGAGGGAACAGTGTTGAAAAACACCATAGCCAAACTCAGCAAACAAGCAGAGGACCAAGAAAATTGGATGAGGAGGTCCAATATAAGACTAACTGGACTCTGTCAAATGCACTGAGGGCATAGACACTGAGTAAACTATACAGCACTGACTGACACACTGAACCTGGGCCAGAGACAACAACATTTAAGATACAGAGGGTGCACAGGATGGGCACCAAGCACTAAGAAGGAGACAGACTTCAGCATTAACTCATTAAATATTTGTGCTTCCCAAAAAATAATTGCTGCCATGAGTAGCCAAAGCTCATGGGCCAATCAAGGTTGAGGGGAGCCACATCTTAGTATTTTAAATCTTCGGTAGAGGCCAATAAATACAGCACCAAACGCTTTCAGATATCAAGTCCAAACTGCATAGAAGTGGATGGGAATTTGCACATCATGATCCAGCTAAGTATCACATCTCAAGACCAGGTCACCTCCACCTTTCCTTACAAACCCTCGAGGTGTTGAAGATTTCATAAATGTGTAGGATGCTGCAGCAGAGGGCCATTCTCAGCAGTGCATCACAGCACTGTCTTATTAAGATTATGATGAACAGCACAATCCTGAAAGCAGTGAGGGACCTGCTTAACACCAAGTAAAAAAAAAATACTTTTCATAGCTTCACTGCTGGAATCAAACCCTCCCCAAGTGAGCCGTAATACCTCACCCACACTATGGCCTTCCCATCAGTGTTATGACACTCTGGCTTCTGCACATGATTGAGTCACCAATAAGGTACTGTCTTTTTTTCCATTTGGCTAATAAATACAACTGTAAACTGCTGGTGCCAGGTTCTAGGTGAGGAAAAGTGTTGTAGGCAGCTAAGAAAGAGGTTTTGTTTAAAAAATAAATTAAGTAACAACTGTGTGTTTTGCTGGTTGGAACAGTAAAATGAAGGAAAAAAATGCAGGAAACCTTGCCATCACTGAACACCAGTGCACCACTCTGAACTACAAATTCTGCAAAGGCATGCTATTGAAATGTGCACATATTCTAGAAAGAACAGGTGGGACAGTTGGCCTTTGAGTGGACATGAGCTAATGAGGTCAAATCTATGTAAACTAGCAAATAACTAAAACATTTTCTTCAACAACTGCTGTCAGTGCTTTGAAAAAAGAGTTGGACTGTATATGCGGCTTCATTTTGTTGAACTAACTACAACAGAGTAAAAAGTAATCATGGGTCATTGGGATCTGGTTTCTTAGAATTGTATTCATTCTATCTCTCTGACCGCAAATTAATTTGATGTTTATTTCCTCTGTGCATGGGGATATCAGTATGAAGAAGGAAAATGGCTGTATAAAACATCAATAACAAAGGGACAAAATTTAAAAAACTGCATCTCCACCTGGGAGACTACTCCCTGTGTGGGTACCATGCGAAGTGGAACCCACCTATGTGGGTATCCACTGGGGTGGCAGATGTCAGGATTCAATTGTTAATGTTAAGAGCTGTCAGGTTTTAGTTAAGGCAGTTTACCTGTGAGATAATAACTCCAGATCTGTTCTGTTAAAATTTATTAACCAAATGGCTGCTTTTTGTAACCAAATAATGTCATAGATTTAAAACTGGGATGTAAAACAGGGATGCACACTTGTGGCTAGCTGTTACATGTTAATTTATTGGATATAAATACCATGCTAAGGTGCATCAGCCATGCATACCACCAACATGAAAGTGGGAAATGACCCCAAGTTTAGTAAGCTTGGACATGGGAGGGGAGAGGGGCTGGAGGGCAAATTTTTCACTGTTTAATAACTGTGTTGTTATGGGGTGCTTCTGGTAAGGGCATACAGGGTGTGGGATGGGGAAGTGAGAAGATGGAAATGTTTTAGTTTCGCTTAAGGTTCCTTGTTCTTAATTTAAAAAAACACCATGGTTTATCTATTGCATGTCTAGGCATGTGACAACATTGCCGTATATGACATATTTTAACTCAATCCCATGTAATTGTGAATAAACTAAAAATTAGATCACAGAACATAAATGGGCTGAAATCCTAGCTTAAGAGGAAGAAGGTCCTGAGATCTAGTCATAAAATGCAAACAGACCTAATGCTGCTCCAGGAAATGCATATGATGGATAAGGGTTCCCATATGGCCTAAAAGTGAGGAGTGAAATGGTAAGGCTTCTTCTTCACTTCCAGAGCTAGGGGAGTGGCAATCTGGTTGAGGGCTTGATTTCTGGGGGTTCATCGTCTGGTCCCACATTGATGGGAATAGGAGATACGTACTCTTACAAATCCAACTAAACCTGGCAATTGGATCTGTATATGGGCCTAATAGAGTAGATGGCATGGATCTATTTCATAAACTGTTAGTTGATATAGATACATTTGAAGACATATGGGTGCTGGAGGTGACTTCAGGTGTGAAAAAGATACCTGTTTGTATTGCTTCTCACTCACAGTGTCACCCACATCGAGAAGTGACTGTGCATTAGTAGCTCTAATTGGGAAGCACTCACTGATTCATGCATAGGTACAGAGGTATAGGTATCAGGTCCAATAAACTGCTGGAGCCATGTAAAGATGTACCACTATCAAGTGGTCAACATTACCATTTCAAGACCCCCATGTGTACATCAAACTGTCTCTTAAAGATGTTAGGTTATCAGCACTTACTACTTCTATGGGGAGAGCATTCCATGCGTTAATAACCCACTGGTTAAACCATCTACCCCCTTTTGGTAGTATTGTATTTTCACCACGTAACTGCCAAGAGTGAGACCTAGTTACTATCCATGTCTTTTTCTTCCATTGCAGCCCTGCTGATTCCCATAGTATACCATTAGATATGGCTTTGAATATATAACACAAGTCACCTCTTAACCTGTGGTAGATCAGAGTATAATTCCAATGACTGCAGTCTATCCTGATAATTTTGGTCCTGTACACTCCTGATGCGCTTGATGAAGTGTCTCTGAACTTGCTCTAATCTTTTAACAGTACCAACCCCCTTGTGGGGTACTGAAAGAAGCCCCATATTAAAGCACTGGTTTGACAAGGGACTTATATAAAGGCACTAAGACCTCACTTCTCCTTCTTCTAATGTTCCTATAGATGTTACCAACAATTCTATGTCCTTTCTTTATAGCTTCAACATTGTGGCTTTCAAAACTTAGGGGCCCAGATATTCAAACTGCGCCAGGCTGTGGCGCGCAAGCCTGAGGGCGCAGCTCAACTTGTCAGACAGGTGTGAGCTCCAAGAGACATTCAACGGAGCTGCGCTATGGTGCAGCAGCTTTGAATATCGCACCCTGGCCACCCCCACAGTGCATGGTGCAGTGGCACTGTGCCAGCGCAAGTGGCCAGAGTGGAGCATGGAGATGCGGTGGCGCAAGTGCCATTGCGCCATGCACAGCACCTGCGATATTCAAACAGGGACATGCAAATAGGACCATAAGTTATGCAAGGTGCACAGAGGGCCATTTGTATCTCTTTACAGCCCCATTTGCATGCCATTAGCATGCAGGTGCTCCGATCCCTGATGACTTACACCTGGCGCCCTGCCAGGCAGCAGCCATCGGGGACCAAAGCCCCCTGCAGCACAATCGCGGGAATTCCTGTAAGATAAAAAAAGTCCAATATCCCTGGTGGTCCAGTGGACCTCTATGTGACCCAATAACTGGCATCACTGTATTCTCCCCCCAAGTCCAATATCCCTGCTGGTCCAGTGGACCGCACTGAGTTCTATCGTGGGCATCATTAATAGAACCCCCCCAAGTCCAATATTCCTGGTGATCTAGTGTACCCCCCAACCGCCCACTGAGCCCCACCACCCCGCCCCACCTGTCAGCCAGCGGGTGGCAGCACCCCCACCGCCTGCCGCCCGCCGCCCACCCGACTGACAGCTCGGTGAGCTACATGCCGTTGGTTTACAGCGCGGGCAAATGGGCATGCAGCCCATGCCTATTCTCGGTCAGATATGTGGATGAATTCGTTCACATATCTGGACTAATGTCTGATATGGGCTTCTTTGCCGATGGCTCATGCTGTGAACTAATGGGTTGTGCGGTCACTACCGAGCTCGTCGGTGGGTGTGGGAGTGGCAGGCAAATGAGGCGATGCCACCGCCTGCTAATGGGGGAGGCGGGGTGGTGGCTCGAAATGTTTGGAAGCAGGTAGGCCACTGGATCACCGAGATAGACTTGAGAAGGTGTGATGCCCTTGACAAGGCTTTCAGTCGCGATCACAGGACTCTGATATTGGACTTGAAAGGCTAGTGATGCCCGCGTCGGAGCAGGGGTGCCGCCAGGTGCGGCACGAACTGGGTGGCCACCCACAGGTGGCGGCTGCTGTGTGCTCCTGCAGTGAGGCAGCTCACCGATGCCACCCGCCTGCTGATGGGGGAGCGGGGTGGTGGGGCCCAGTGGGCAGGTGGGGTGGGGGGCATACCAGATCACCAGGGATATTGGACTTGGGAGGGTCCATTAATGATGCCCGCGATAGAACTCCGGGCGTCCACAGGACCACCAGTGATATTGGACTTGGGGAATACAGTGATGCCCGCATCGAGCAGAGGAGGGGTGCCGCCGGGCGGCATCACCCCAGGGCCACCCAGGTGGCAGCTGCTGTGTTGCTCCTGCAATGAGGCAGCTCACCTGTGGGGGGCCAACACTTGTTCCTTTTTTTTAGGGTGTAACTTTGTGCAGGCGCAGGTAGGGGTTGCGCATGCATGACTCTGCACAGCCCAGGCTGAATATCAGGCTGTGCAGGTTATGCATGGGCACGACCCTACCTTTGTCTGCATACATTACTGATGTGCTCCAGCTCATCGGGATTTGTGCAGCACACTTTTCCCTTTTAAATATCACACCGGGGCGCATCAGTGGGTTGTAGCACCATGCGCAACCCTTTTGAATATCTGGGCCAGGGTGTTTGCTATTGTTACACCCAAATCCTTTTCTTTCTCTGTGTGTGCTGTTAGCTTGTTGTTTAATTTATAGATACATAGATACATAGACAGTGTCGGCAGATAAGGGCTATGGCCCACCCAGTCTGCCCATTTGAGCTTGTAAGTTCAGTTTGTTTTCCTAGAAGCCTGTTGCCCCTTACCCCTGACCTCCAGAATTCCTTTATGTCTATCCCATGCATTCTTAAATCCCGTGATTGTTTCAGCCCCCACCACTTCCTCTGGCAGGGTGTTCCACTTGTCCACCACCCATTCTGTGAAGAAATTCTTTCTCATGTTTCCTCTGAATCGTCCCTCCCTCCAACTTCATCCCATGCCCTCTAGTCCTGGAACATCTTTTCGCTTAAAAATAGTGTTTTCCTGCACTGTTCCTCCCTGTAAGATACTTGTATGTCTCTATTATATCCCCTCTCTCCCTCCTCTCCTCCAGGGAGTACATGTTCAGTTCCTTCAACCTGTCTTCATAGGACTTGTGATGCAATCCATGCACCATCTTTGTTGCCCTCCTCTGAACCTTCTCTACCCTGTCTATGTCCTTACATAGGTATGGTCTCCAGAACTGTACACTGTACTCCAGGTGGGGCCTCACTAGTGTCTTGTATAGCGGAATTTATATTGCGGTAAAGTGTTTTTAACACCAAAATGCATGACTTTGCATTTGCTCTCATTGAACTTAAGTTCCCATTTTTCTAGATGGTTTAGCTGCATTTGAAGATTCAAAACTGAGTCCCTGTTGTTTACGATCGTTCCAATTTTGGTATCATATGCATATTTATAGATCCATACCCCTTCAGTTACTTTGCATCAATGATACCAAGATATTAAACAACAATGGACCCAGAATTTATCCTTGGGACACTCTGCTTGTAACCCTTCCCAAGTCTGAAAAATACCCATGTATTTGCATGGTGCCACCTCCATCCTGTGAATAGGGAGTTCATACTTTACTCCTATGCATATACATCTACAGTATATAATGCTCTGCCACTATCCATAACTGGTGCTTGTAATGCATTATCTGTCTTTAGATCAATTTTAAAGAAATATCTTACTGCTGCTAATGTTTGTGATTGCTTAACTGTCTGTTAATTTAGTCTGTTGATAATATTTGCCAGTAATGTTAGCCAGTACTCCTAGTACTGACTAACAAGGAAGGGATCACAGATCTCCAGGTAGAAGGTCACCTGGGGGCCAGTGACCATCACATGGTATGGTTCAATTTGGCTACTACATCTAAATCATCGCATTCCAAGGCAAAAATATGGGACTTCAGAGGAGCTGACTTTGATAAGATGGCCAACAGAGTTAAGCTAGCCTTGGCAAAAAGAAACACAGGTGAGGGGGTACAGGCAAAGTGGGAAAGCATTAAGGATGCAATACTTGAAGCAACATCCCATTGTGTTAGACAGAAAAGGAAGTGCAAAAGAAGAAGGAAACCACTTTGGTTCTCAAATACAGTAGCAGAAAAGGTCAGAGCCAAAAGGATGGCCTTCAGGAAATATAAGGGAACACAGCGGGATGAAGATAGGGAGGCATACCAAACTGCCCTAAGGGAAGCAGGGAAGGCAGTAAGGCAGGCAAAGTCCCAAACTGAGGAAACACTAGCACGAACAGTAAAAGAAGGTGTCAAGACTTTCTATAGATACATTAGTGAAAGGAGAAATTCCAGAGGGGGCATTGCTAAGCTTAATGGAGAAAAGGGAGCATGTGAGGAGGAGAAGGACCCTGTAAAGGCATCTATCCTAAATAGATACTTTTGCTCAGTATTTACTGAAGAGAAGGTAGGGCAGGGCCCACAGCTCAGCATCATGGACACGGGGAGAGGTGAGCACTACCCTTCACAAAAGAAAGGGTCCTACAGGAGCCTTGCTAAGCTCAGGTGGATAAGGCAATGGGACCTGATGGCATACATCCCAGGGTACTTAAGGAGCTAAAGGTGGAACTAGCAAAGCCATTAGCAGAACTGTTTAGTGAGTCTCTGAGCATAGGAGAGGTCCCAGAAGACTGAGAAGGGCTCATGTAATCCCGCTCACAAGAGTGGTGGTAGCAGGGAGGAGGCGGGGAACTACAGACCAGTCAATCTTACCTCAGTAGTGAGCAAGATTATGGAGGCACTCCTTAAGGAAAGGATAGTGCAACACCTGGAATCCATAGGGGCACAGGATCCAAGACAGCATGGGTTTACAAAAGGAAGGTCCTATCAAACTAATCTCATAGATTTCTTTGACTGGGTAACCAGAGTAGTGGACCAAGGGGAGCAGTTGATGTCGCCACCTTGACTTCAGCAAAGCTTTTGATACTGTTCCACATAGAAGATTGATAAATAAGCTGGGTAGGCTCGGGGTGGGTCAGAAGTTGGTCAACTGGGTGGCAAACTGGTTGACGGGCAGAAAACAGAGAGTGGTGGTAAATGGTATACAGTCAGAAGAGATGCAAGTCACAAGTGGGTACCTCAGGGATCAGTTCTGGGGCCAGTCCTCTTCAACATCTTCATTAGTGACCTTGCAGATGGACTAGAGGGTAAGGCTTGTCTGTTTGCAGATGACACCAAGATCTGCAACAGAGTAGATGATCCAGATGGGGTGGGCAGAATGAGAAGAGATCTGGATAAACTAGCAAAATGGTCAGAAGAGTGGCAACTGGGATTAATGCAAAGAAGTGCAAACTCATGCACATAGGGAAGAGAAACCCGAAGCCACCTATAGGCTGTGAGGGAGTTGCTAGCAGTCACAAATGAAGAAAGAGACTTGGGCATCATCATCACTGATGACCTGAAATCATCAAGCAGACCTCTAAAGCAGTAGGTAAGGCTAGGGGGGTGTTAGGGTGTATTAGTAGGGGTATCACAAGTCGTAAGAGGGAGGTAATAATCCCTCTTTACAAGACACTGGTTAGGCCCCATCTGGAGTACTGCATGCAGTATTGGAGGCCACACCTTCACAAGGACATTAACCAAACTGAGGCAGTCCAGAGAAGGGCAACCAAAATGGTGCAGGGACTGCATCAGAAGACATATGAGGACAGATTAACAGATATACCCTTGAGCAAAGGAGGGAGAGAGGTGATATGATCGAGGCATTCAAACACCTTAAGGGCATTAACAAGGTGAAAGAGTCTAACATGTTTAAATATAAGAAAAATAGCAGGACAAGAGGACACAGCATATGATTAGAGGGGGGCCGATTAAGGGGGAATGTGAGGAAATTCTTTTTCACAGAAAGGGTGGTGGATGCATGGAATGGCTTACCACAAGAAGTGGTGGCTATGAATACAGTGCAGGGTTTCAAACAGGCATGGGATAGGCATAAGGGAGCAATACAAATGGCTATGAATAGATAGGCCACTGACAGAGCAAAGGCCGATGGCACATTTATAAGGTAGAAAAAGAAATTGGCAGACTGGATGGGCCTTGCGGTCCTTATCTGCTGTCAACTTCTATATTTCTATATAAATGGGTCTTTGGCCCATGGACATTTCCAGATTTTAAAAAACAATAGAAACAAACATCTTATGCATGACTAGACCCAGTATTTTTATCACAAAGACTAATCCTTGCTTTGGACACAGCTCAGCATGGGACAATTGCTCTCATGGACCATGCTCTGTTATTAGTAAACCTGTGAGGTGGTGTTATTTATTTCAGTAATGAATACAAACTGGAAACTAGACCACTGTTGCTCAAATAGAGGATTTCAAACAATATATAAAGCTCCAAAAAAAAAAATATCTGTATTCTAATAATCAAGGGAAGAGATAAACCTCAACAAGGTGGGAAGCCTTAAAGGTGGTACTAAGAGGTACAAAAAATAAGAGAGGCAAAAGAAACAAAAAAAAAAACATATGACCCAACTCAAGATAGTAGAACACCAATCCTTGTAAAAATTAAAATGAGAGTACTACAGACTAAGTAGTTCTAAAGTGCAGAGGGCAATTATATTAGCACATACAGGTCATTACTTTGAGGGAGACGGGAAAATGGTTAGCTTGGCAGCTGAAAACTAAGGAGGGAACTGAAAATGTGGCACAAATTTAATCAGACATGGAGGAAATTAAAAACTCCGACTCTCAAATAGGTGAGTACTTTTGTGAATTTGACAATTCCCTTCATCAGAGACCCTTCCCTTACAAGGGGCATTGGATAATTTCTTCCAGAAAGCCACGGTGGCACTATTTACTAACACCCAGAGTGCAGACATGGAGTCACAAATAACCTGGGAGGAAATACAGCAAGCGGCAAAACATCTTAAACTTGAAAAGCCCCAATGCTGGATGTCTTCCCCATAGATTTTTTTTCAAGTGTTTGCCCATGAACTGAAAGACCTTTTGTAAGAATGATTTTGAAAAGCCTAAATAAGAGAGCTCTTCCCACTGCACATTGTCTGTAATGGTTACAGTTCTACCCAAGCCAAGCAAAGATCCTTAGTTACAGTATATGCATCCTACAGTCTGATCTCTCTGCTAGCAGCAGATTATAAAACAATGGCCAGAATTATATCCAGCAGACTAGAAAAAGTGCTCCCCAAAGTAATCCATCCTGACCAACCTGGTCTGTGCAAGTGAGACAGGTTAAGAACAACATCAGTGCCGCACTTGCATTGTATGCTAAAAAAGGCCTTGACCACGTGGAATGGGTATATATGTTTTAAACCCTAAAGCAATTTGGTCTGGGCAGTAATAAGAAGCAGTGTATGTCAACACTTTATATAGCCAACCACTACCACACATTTTATTCAATGGAACACTCTCTAAACCCTTTATTCTTATTAGAAGAATGAGACAGGGGTGCCCCTGCTTTAAGTGATTTCACTGGAGCCACTTACTATGGCACTGATGGATAATGAAAAACACAGAAGACCTGTGAATAGTGATGCAATAAAGTTTAAATTTGCCAGTGAAGTTCCAGTGAAGTTGGCAAATTTGCCTCAGTGAAGCAATCTGCAAACTCTGTTAGGTTCAAAATTAGCCTATGGAATTTTGCCCGTGATTGGCAGAATGTTGTCCACGAATGGCAAAATTCTGCTACTCACATCAAAATTCTACCATTTGCAGATGAAATTCTGCACTTCATGGGTGAAATTCCTCACTTCACTGGTGGAACTTCGCATTTGCGAATGAATCAGCTAAGTGCGCTAAATTGATGGATTAATTCATAGAGTGAAGTTTCCCAACTTCACCCATCTCTACCTGCAGATAGGAGGTGCCTACCACAAGGTGTCACTACTCAGGGATGACTTATTGTTATATATTTACAACCTGAGAAAAAGCATCCCAATAGTACATGAGCTTCTTAAAGAATATTTTGTAGTAGTAGTGATATCTTTATTGTGCAATCACGTAAAATGATCATTACAATTTCTTTACAATTTCATAAGGGGTTACACAATTTTAAATCAGAAATATCTCATATAATGCTTACATGCAGGCAGATACTGATAATTATATAGACAATACCAGGAGTCTTTTCATGTTTAAAGTCAGAGACATCTCATGCGCAAGTCACTCACAGAGAGTTACTGATAGTTACATGAAACAGTAGCAAGGGTCTTCATAGTATAATACAGTTTTTCAGCTAACATATTTCAGGATCATTGTTTTCCTGATTTTTTAATTGTTACTAAATGGTGTACAATTCTTGTAATTATAAAATCATCTTCAGCGTAAACAGTATTCTTAGCATTGAATTTCCATCCACATCTAGTACTGAATCTTATACAGGTTTAATCCAGATCATTCATGCTTTATTATACCAAGGACAATGAAGTACTACATGCATCAGATCTTCCCTAGACTTCAAATTTCAGTAACGGGACTTGTACTCTGATCCCCCTCCCAGAAATAAATCTCTCCACACCTGTTTCTGTTGGATGCTTGCTGGCAATGTTAAGGCTCACAAATTATATTTACATCCCACACTTCATATTTAAACAGTACACAGTACAGTACAGTACCACCACAATAATTCATTCTGCTTCTTCTTTCTGGGAACCTTCATCTGACTTGATCCTCTTCTCCTTGCTTGTAGTACTTCGGGGTCTGGACATAGTTGATCTGCCCCCCCATCCTCACCAGAAACCAGATACCCCAACTTGGTACCACCACAAGGTACCACCACCATTTGGTACCACTAGCAGGTACCCCCCTTACCCGGGACTGACCCACACAGAGTCAGTTTCCAGTCTATACCCCCCCTAGGTCTGAACACGTGATCCGGCCCCTAGTTTTATTCCTCCCTCCCTCCTTTACTTTCATGCCTGGGTTCTTGGTCCCCAGCCCATGCTGCCTACCCTCCCTCCCCACCTCCTGCCCCCTTTCCCTTCATTCCTCCGGGGCAACCTGGTGCCTCTCTGCCAGGGCTCCTTCTAGCCCCTAGAACCATATGCTGCCTTACTGCAGCTCCCCTGACCCTGCATTGGGGTCCCCAGGACCATGCTTCCTATCCTCAACCTCTCGTGCAGTGCCAGCCAGTGGCAAACTTCTATCCTTAGAATAGGGCAGATGGGTGGGGAATCATTTTCCCAGCAAAAAGAGGATGACCAGAAAGCAGCATACATAGCCCAAAATGGCCCTCCTCCTTGCCCCCTTCCCCTAACCAGTTGGGAAGCTCTCCATTCCCCTGGTCATTTGACCCTTTCTAATATCACATTTCCCTTCCCCTTTGCTTTTCTGGCAGGGGGACATTAGACAAGTTGGCCTTCCTTTTATTGGCAAGCATTATTGTCCCCTGATCCCCCTCCCAGAAATAAATCTCTCCACACCTGTTTCTGTTGGATGCTCACTGGCAATGCTTATTAAGGCACCCTAATTATATTTACATTCCACACTTCATATTTCAACAGTATACAGTACAGTACAGTACCACCACAAAAATTCATTCCGCTTCTTCTTTCTGGGAACCTTCTTCCGACTTGATCCTCTTCTTCTTGCTTGTAGTACTTCGGGGTCCAGACACAGCTGATCTGGCCCAATCCATTCTCACTAGAAACCAGGTACCACCACCAGGTACCCCCATTTGGTACCACCACCAGGCACCACCACCATTTGGTACCACTAGCAGGTACACCCCCTTGCCCAGGACAGACCCACACAGGGTCAGTTCCCAGTCCATACCCCCTATGTCCAGACACATGATCTGGACCCTAGTTTCTATCCCCTTCCTCCTTTACTTCCATGCCTGGGTTCCTTGGTCCCCAGCCCGTGCTGCCTACCCCCTCCCCCCTCTTCTGCCCCCCCTTTTTCCCTTTCATTCCACCTTTTTCACTGACCCATCTCTGCTTGTAGGCATCCTCCAACCATAACAAATTGTCTCAGGGATGGGCCTGGACCCCTACACCCTCTCTGGCACATGCACTACCACCCTGGCTGTTGTGGCCTGCCAGCCCTCACCCTGGGCCACACTGCCCCCTTGGTGCCCCCACGGGGCTGGATCTGTATGCTGGTCTGTCCCCCTTCCCTTCCTCATGTTTGCGGGATGGGGTCTGGTTCCTCTGTGCCTCTGGTACCATGTCCCTGCGCTGCTTTGGCCAAGGCCTGTGCCCATTGCGTGCTTTGCCCAGGATAGCTGCCACCTCTCCCTGATGAGAGGAGAGCATGCACCCGTATCACCTGCTGTCTGACCTTGGACCTGCATCCCCCTCATGGCCCCTTGGCCTGCTCCCCCAGGGTCCTCATAGCCCTGACCACCCACTGCCCCCCTTGTTCTGCACCCCTCCTGCCAGGCTGCCCTTTGCAACCCACACTGGCTCCTCCCGGTGCCACTGCACCTCTGCTGCCGATGCCCGTCCTCCTTACCGAGCCTGGGCAGGACTCCTCCTGCCCTTTTTCACCTACCCTCCTTCTCTTAACAATTTCTGTGGCTGGGCTGACCTGGCCCCCACATACCCCCAGTGCGTTGCCACCCATCCTTAACCTCATCCAACTGCTATGTCCCTTGCAGCCCGGCCACCACTCGCCTAACGGGGACATGCCGCCTTTCCTTGGCTATCCCCCAGCCCTTGTATCCCACTGTTGCTCCCCGGGGCCATAGGGCCCCACTGTCCACTTCAACCCGCCATCCTGATCCTTAGCCCAGCTTCATCCTTTTCCATGTTAATGCTCATTGTTCTATTCCACCCAGCCACCTGGCTCAGGAACCTCCAGTCCTATGTCGTGTCCCTCCCTCGACCCACATATTATGGGCCGTCCATTTTCCTTCTGCCACACGGGGACCAGTGCGCCCACATGCCCTTCACCTCAAGTCCTCCACCATGCCCCCACAGTATAAATTGCCCATAGTTTTGCCCCTGCCCTGGCCTCCATGATGGCACCTGCCCTCCTGCCCTGGAAGACTCATGCTGTTGTGCCCCCAATATGCCCGCACACTGCTCACTTTGCCCTTGAGGCTTCCCCAATTGACTCCTTGTAAGATCGTTTGACATATTTTGCCCTGCACCAGATTTCTCACTTGCTCATGGCCCTCTGTTGAGCAAACCTCCTGTTAGCCAGCATACATTCCCTGGTGTGCACCCTGTTTGGTCACTGTAGTTCAAACAGTATAGGGCTCGGGGAGTGGCACCCCCCTGCTAGACCTGGTTGGCTGGGAAATCCTCATTCTGCTTTGAGAGATAACCTGACATATGAGAGGGGCTGCACCTCCCTGCACTTCTGTGAACAGCTGGGTTTCTCTGGACAATGACCTTTGGCACCCCGATAACTGGTGCCTTATTAACTCGCTTCCCATAGTTCCACAGTTCCACCAGCTGCCTCTCTGCTGGCATTTCCCCACTGCATCTCCATTCTCGGCCCATCAGGGCTCTCATCCTCTCCTCACACCCAGCTGGTCTGCCCCCTTCCTCTCCCTCCTGAGTCTTGTCCCCCAGTGTTAATCAGCCTTCCTTTCTGAGGTTCCCCCTGCTCTGAACCTCAGTGGTATTGTACAGTTCGAGGGTTCAAATACCCCTCCTCATGAGCTAGTACACCAGCCCCAGCTCCTGTCCTGCTGAAAGGCCTTGAGTGATGCCCCCCTCCTCTGGGAAGTGGAGGCCATTCGCCCTGGCATGGCCTCACCTGTCCCTAGGCCCTTTTTTTTTCTTTCAACCCCACCGTGCACTGGACCTGAGAGCCAGCCCAGCCACTGGCCTGTGCAGGCCCACTGTGGCCTCGGGGGGTCCCTGAAATGCTAGTGCCACTACACTCCAACTGCTGCCCCCATCAGCCTGCTGGCCACTGTCCTGTCTCTTAAATGCCACATTCCTCACTAGTCCTGCCCTTGATCTCCTCAGTACCCAGGCACTTCTCCCTCTGTAGTGAAGGCTCCATGGCCAAGGCTGTAAGAACAGTTTCTCTCTCCATACCTGCTGAGCCCCCGAGGAACACTTGCCTCTCTCCCTTCCTCCTCCTTGGCGGAGCGCAAGAACTGTGGAAGTTCTTCCCAAGCCTACTTCCTTAACCCATCTCTGCAACCTCCCTTTACCCCTGGTTCTGCCCACCCAGGATCCTAGGGCCCACTCCCCCTTCCTCTTAAGCTGGAAACCAGCAGAAGATAGACCAGGGTGCATATCTCATCTAACTAATGGATTTGCCTGGGGGCATACCAATGCATGGGGGGACTGAGAAATTCAAAACCCAGGTCTCACAGCTAAGATCCTCCCCAACCTCTGCACCCTATTGCCTCCTGCAAGTATTCCTTGGACTGCCTTGCCTCCTGAAAGTCCTTCCTTGGATTGAGTTAGGCCTTCCTTTATCAGCCTCTGTCCCACTCCAAACCACTTCCCCAGATCCCTCGAGATATTGCCAGTATGACCAAGGCTTTCAGGTAGCCCTGTGGCAAAAACTACTGTGCCCTATACCAGCACCCCCTCTCCCCGGACCCAGGTTACCCCGAGTCAAACCCCCACCCCCCAGCTCCAGCAATCATTGTAGATGAGACAGTACCCAGCCAACTGCCCCCATGCCCCTTAAATTTTCCTCTCTATTGTAATCCCTTTTAGCCACCGCCTAATGGAAAATTTTACCTCCCTTTGTACCTCTCTATGTGTACAGCCTGCCCTCCCCACCTTGGTGTCTCTTATCCATAACCGTGCCATGCCCTGCTGTGGAGTTATGGCAGCCCTACTCCACCTGGCTTGTCTGCAAACCATCTGGCCTGCTCCAACACATGCACAGCATGCCTATGGTAAACATGCCGGCAAGGTCCTGCCATCCACTACTAAATCTGTCTTAGCCTCTCCAGGCCGCCCCAACTGGCAATGCATCAGCATTGAACTGCCATGAACACAGATCCCACTCCATTTTTGACTATGGCTACCCCATTCATCCCCGTAGTCCATAAATTATGTATGCTGCCCATCACCTGGACCCACATCCTACTAGGGACACCCTATTATTATACACTTGGGATATCTGCCCCCCACGGCAGTATGATTGTATGGCCAAAAACTGAAGCACCTACCTGGTGATGCTCCCTTATCCCAGCAGCAAAAACTGGGGGTTGGGAGGGAGGAGGCTGGGCCCTGCCACCTGTTGCCCCCCCTTCTTGGAGACCATGCTTGGAATCATCTTCAGACTAGGTTAGGTATTATCTCCTCTCACTGTGCCCATCTTAACACACTGCACTCTGCAGTATCGCATCAGAATGGTTACCTGCTTGACAGACAGGTTTGCCAAAGGAAACCTGTAGCTGGAGCTACCTTGCCCCACATGTTCTTTTCTGGCTACACCTCGCTCCTACCGATTGTTTCCTTTTTTTTTTATTTTAACTGCCCCTCCCCATCCTCCCATGGAGTCCCCCCACTTAAACTGCATGCCAGCCACTAAAGCACAGTAGTACCCCCCGAGGCAAAACGGGGGTTCTTTACTTGGAGCACCAGAAAAAGGGCATTGTGGCCATCAATCACCCTCCTCTCACGCTGCACTCCTCACTGTCCCTGCCTTCCTTACAACATCAGATTAAAATTACCTGGAGTCCTGGGGGACTACATGCCATTTTGTCCCCCACATACAGTAATATACCCATTATTAAAATGAGCACTGCCTCTTTTACTCGATCTTGAACTGTTCTATGACAAGACTTTTCTATTACAGTAACTGCCTGCCTGGTGCTTGTCCTCCAGCTACTTATCCAACAGTGCTTGATATGCCCCAGGCTGTTTCCTCTGACCTTAGGGAGTGTGGTGTGCTGGCCACTGAATCAGTGGGACACAATGCACCCTTGCCGACAGCAGCTCTGCTAGTACTGATGCAAAACTGATGAACCAACTGCACAGTCTCTACAGTGTCCCAAGCATCTGACTTCCCACATGATCCATACCTTTTTACCATTGCTAGAAAAGGCAATGTATCACCACCCCAACTCCACACTCTCCCCCACAGCACCCCAATGAAGCACTTCCTCGTCTCTTAACGGGGGGGGCATTGTTCCCGCACTAATTATGGGGCCCTGCCATTGGCACAGCAAAACACTCCAGACCCCATTGGATCCCATTGCTCACCCCTCCCAGACTCAGACTCGGACCTGGCTGGCTGCTCCCCACCTCACTGATCCAACGGTGCACTCATATGGCAGCCCATACCTTGTCCCTTTGAGCTGCCCCCACCCAGCCCATCACCCCGCCCTCATGTCTCTGGTCTCAACAGAACATCTTGCTGCCACTGCCTACCTAAAACCCCCCTTGAGCATGCGGCTCCACTGACACCCCCTTCCCCGCTCCAGCCAGCATTCCTTCTCCAGGTAGCCCTTTGCTTAACAAAGACAAGCTTCCCACTTCAGGCCTGTGCCACTCACTGGCATGCTCCATGGCACCGCCACCACGTGGCAGAAGGCCCAAACTAGGGCTGGACCAAGCCGGCAGCTGCACTGCTCTCCCTTTTTCTCCCCAGCTTTGGTGAATGCCCTTCGAACCCTCCAGCATGACTAGTTGTTCTGTGCCCCGCGTGACCCTGTCTTCTCCTAATCATTTTAAAACCCCCATTTTTTTTTAAACCAAGAAGCTCCTGTTTCCTATCTTGCCATCACACCCAGGCTGGTTCCCAGCCTACCTCTTCCTCCTGCCAGGTCCCAGGCCCCAGGTGGCCCTGCCTGAGTTGGACACGGGCCGACCTGTGCCACGCGATCCCCCCTCTGCGGGCACCAAACTGCACTAGCAAAAGCACAGGGACCATTACTAGTCCACCGGACCCTTAATTTAGCCGCTTGTCCAAAAACCAGCCCTCTGCCCACATGACCCACACTCTCCCCAATCGTCTGGCCTGTCCCCACACAAACCCTGCTGGACAACCAAACACGGTGCCTTCCTTTGATGTGACCACAACACCACTTCCTTCCCCAAACTGCACCATAAAGTCCTTCCCATTACTTCCAAAAACCTGGCCCCTGTGGACCGAGACATGCCTGGGATGTATTGGGAAACAACCAGCCCCCACTTTCAATTTTCCACTGCACATCACCCTACGATAGCCCTGCTCTACCTTACTCCTGCAAAGTGGATGTGGCAAACTGTCCACATTTGCTACTGACAAACCAGTCCTCATCCATGCCACGCTAACCCTCCTATTGTGGTTGCAATGTTGGAGCAGGTACTTTCTTTTTCCTTTTTCTTTATCTCCCTATCTGTTCTCCCCAAAACACCACAGCCCACCAAATGCGCCCTTCTATAGAGGGCACCTCTCTTGCCACGTGGCGCACGGCTCCCCGGATTGCCACAGCAGCTAGTCCCAACCAAGACCCGCTTGCTGCAACAACAGCAAAAAGTCACTGTGCCCTCCTATAGAGGGCACATCTAGCGCCAGATACCCCCACTCATTTCCCTGATTACACCTCCCAAACGTCCTGTTCATCTGCAACCTGCTAGACTCTTAACTCCATCCCTGAAATAAAACAAATGGGCAATACAAAACCAACCTAGGCATTTGAATGAGCGCACCCTCATTCCAAACATTATTATATATTTTTAGTTCTCTACCAAAAACCAACAAACAACAGGGAGACCCTACATGGCCCAAGGCCTAGGGTACCTGGGTGGTGCCTTACCTATGTAATTTGCCAACGAAGTGCTGAGAGAATCATTTTCCCAGCAAAAAAAGGATGCCCAGAAAGCAGCAGGCCCTTACATAGCCCAAAATGGCCCCTCCCTGCCCACCTCCTTAACCCCTCCCCATAACCAATTGGGAAGTCTCCATCCCCTGGTCATTTGACCCTTTCTGACATCACATTTCCTCCCCTTTCCTATCCCCCTCCCCCCATTCTCATTTGCTTTTCAGGCAGGGGGACATTAGACAAGTTGGCCTGCCTTTTATTGGCAAGCCTTAATATCCTGAGGTCTTGCTGATTTATTAAATCTAGCTGCCAAGAGCTGTGATTCAAATGTCCGTAATATATACTTTGCTTATGTTTTCCTTAGATGTGGATCTTGAAAGGATATCCAGGTATCTCCTGTGCATATGACTAAAGTCATTGATGGTGTACCATTTGGAATATTTAGAGTTTAATATGGTGTGGATGTCTCTACTCTTAAAGACTTCACTGATTTATTTTTGAAATAAACAGTTTTTATTTAATGCTAATGATAATATCAGAGGAGACGTAGCTAGGGAGGTTCTCCAAATCATAGGTTTTTATCAGGTTTAATACATGCTCTAGCCATGCTAAATGTTTACAGTTAATTGCATGCCAGTGAACTTTCTCAAGAAGACATTTGTTGGATAATCTATCTTCCAGTAGTCTGTTTAGTTTCACCCAGAAGTTGATTAATTTACTATCTAATATGGCTTGCAAACTAGTTAGTCCTAATTCTGCCCTATCAAAACAGCTTGGCTTTAATTTATGAAATCCAAGTGATGCACATAACACTTGTATTGAAGGTTTTTCAATGCAGTCTGCTGGCAACAAAGCCCATACTTCCACCCCACTTAATATGTGAGAATTATATATAAACATAGACTTTGATTGCAGATAAGAACCGTTTGGCCCACCTAGACTGCCCATTTCCTTACCTATAGGATAAGCTGCAGATCCTAGTTAACCAACAGCCTATTTCTACTTACCCCACACAAGAATTGCCTTATGTCTATACATGTATTCTTGAATTCTCCCACAGTATTAGACCCCACAACCTCCGCAGGAAGGCTGTTCCATGCATTCACCACCCTCTCTGTGACAAAATACTTCCTCACATTGCCCCTGAACCACCCCCCCTCTATCCTTAAATTGTGTCCCTTTGTTCTTGCACATTTATTTTTCTGAAAGATGCTACCCTCTTGGACCTTGTTGATTCCACTGAGGTACTTAAAAGTTTCTATCATGTCCCCCCTCTCCCTCCTTTCCTCAAGGGTATACATATTAAGCTCCTTTAGTCTCTCTTCGTATGGCTTCTCTTGCAGACCCTGCACAATTTTAGTTGCCCTCCTCTGGACTGCCTCTATCCTGTCTATGTCTTTGTGGAGATGGGGTCTCCAGAACTGGACGAAGTACTCCAGATGGGGTCTCACCAACTGTCTGTGCAGAGGGATAGCAACTTCCTGTTTTCTGCTGGTGATGCCTATCCCTATACATCCCAGTATACCCCCAGCCCTCCCTACTGCCTTCTCACATTGCTTGCTAACCTTAAGGTCATCTGATATGATTACCCCCAGGTCCCTTTCCATTTTTATTGTTACTACCTCCCACCCCCATTGTGTAATCTTCCCCTGGGTTTTTGTTTCCCAGGTGCCTTATTTTGCACTTCTTTGCATTGAATTCAAGCTGCCATACTTCTGACCATTCTTCCAACCTTGCCAAGTCCCTTCTCATCCTTTCCATGCCCCCTTGTGTATCAGCCCTGTTGCAGACCTTTGTGTCATCTGCAAAGAGGCATACTTTTCCTTCCAGTCCCTCTGCAATGTCACTTTTAAAGACATTAAAAAGGACTGGACCCAGTACTGAACCCTGCGGTACCCCACTAGCAACCCCTCTTTCTTCAGAGTGGACTCCATATATAATGACCTTCTGCATCCTGTTGTCCAGCCAATGTTTTACCCAGGCTACCACCCTGGGACCCACTCCCAGGCTGGTTAATTTGACTATTAATCTTTTGTGTGGGACTGTGTCAAATGCCTTGCTAAAGTCAAGGTAGGCCATGTCCACAGCCCCTCCCTGGTCTACTACTTTGGTCACCCAGTCAAAGAAATCAATTAGGTATGTCTGACATGACCTTCCCGATGTGAACCTCTGCTGCCTTGGGTCCTGTGCCCCACTGGCCTCTAGGTACTCAACAATTCTTTCCTTCAGAAGTGATTCCAGCACTTTCCCTACCTCAGAGGTTAAACTGACAGGTCTGTAGTTTCCTGCCTCTGTCTTGGTCCCACTTTTGTGAAGGGGAATCACATCCACCTTCATCCAATCCTTGGGTACCACACCACCCTTTCATGATTTGTTAAAAAGGGTAGTCAGTGGTTTCACTAGTTCTCCCCTTAAGTCTTTTAGAATTCTGGGGTGAATTTCTTCTAGCCCCATTGCTTTGTCCACCTTCAGTTTTAGGAGTTCTTTCAGAACCCTTTCTTCTGTGAAAGGACTGGGATTGACTCCCCTATCAAGAATGCTTCTGTTAATTGGATTAAGCACCTCCCCCCCCTCCTCTTTTGTGAATACTGAGCAGAAATATGCGTTCAGTATCCCTGCTTTTTTACTGTCCCTCTCTGCCCACCCGCTGTTCATTCTATTCAACCTCACTATCCCTTCCTTTGTCTTTCTATGCTCCCTGATGTACCTATTAAAGGTTTTATCCCCCTTTTTAATCCTCAGGTTGGGCCTTTGCTATTCTGACTTCCCTCCCTGCTTCCTTCTGCCTTAACTGGTACAGCTCTCTGTCCTGTTCCTTCTGTGTTTCCTTATACTTCCTGAATGCTATCTTTTTCTCCCTGACTTTCCCCGCCACCTCTTTTGAGAACCATAGTGGCTTTTTGTTACATTTGGATTTGTTTATTTACTTCACACAAAGGCTTGTTGCCTCTGGGATGCCAGTTTTGATGTTTCCCCATTGTTGCTTCACCCCTCCTTCTAGCCTGTTTGCTAGTGCTTTTCTAAGGCACTCTCCCATCTTGCCAAAGTCAGCCCTCCTGAAGTCCAGTACCCTCACTTTTGTATGGCTTGACTTGCTAGCTGAGTTTATCATGAACCACACTGTTTGATGGTCACTTGTTCCCAGATGGTGACCCACTTCTACATCTGAGATCCTCTCACTCTCTGCTACTAGTGTTGATACAGGATGCCCTAATATATTGGTTTAGTTCTGGACAATCTTACTTTTAGGCTTTAAATTCCAAAATATTGTAAATAGTAAGATATAATCCAAAGTCCATCAAAACTCATATGTTTATTAAACTCTTTTCTTCACACCCATATACTTGAGGCAACAGTTTTGTGGCTTTACGTCACTTCCTCAGAAGAGACAGAGCAGGCAGGAAGGGAGGAGGAGTGGCACTGTATGTGAAAAATGACATAAGGGCCACACAGATCCAGGAGGAACAAAATGGGGGAGAGATACTGTGGGTTAAGCTGGAAAGGAAAATGGGGCCAGCCATCCGCACAGGTGTGGTCTATAGACCACCAGCCCAGGAGGAAGAAACAGATAGGAGTTGATGCTAGCCATCCAAAGGATGGCAGACAAGGGTGAGGTAGTACTGGTTGGAGACTTCAATATACCAGACGTGGACTGGAGCATCCCAGCAGCATCAACTAGGAGCAGATTTATCCTGGACTCCTTCAGGTGCCTTCCTCAAGCAACTGGTCATGGAACCAACTCGGCAGAAGGCAATACTGGACCTTGTGCTCACAAACAGGGACAGTGTGATGGGGTAACAGTGGGGAGCACCTGGGTAACAGTGACCACCAGTCATTGTGGTTTGAAATCACAGAAAGAGCAGAACCAAACCACACAAAAACACGTATCCTGGATTTTAGGGGGCAGACTTTTGGGAAAATGGGAGATGCTTGAAAGAGGCATTAAGGGAATGGGACAGGAATCAGGGATTGAGGAACAGTGGGCAGTATTTAAAATGGGGATTATAAGAACAACAGAATTATGCATTAAGCAGGTTAGCAAGAGGAAAAGAAAGAGGAGATCATTATGGTTTTCCAAAGAGGTAGCAAAGAAAGTGAAAGCCAAAAAGATTGCATTCAGGCAATACAAAAAGACACAGGCAGAAGGGGATAGGGAGAAGTACCAGGAGAAACAAAGGGAGGCAGGGAAGTCAGTAAGGGAAGCCAAAGCTCAGACAGAAGAACACATTGCAAAATCAGTGGTTAAAGGGACAAAACCTTTACAGGTACATAAGTGAAAAAAGAAGGACAAAGGGAGGGATAGTGAGACTGAAGGGGAGGATGGGAGCAGCGTGGAGGATGACAACAGTAAAGCTGACATATTGAACAGGTATTTCTGCTCAGTCTTTACTAAGGAAGAGGGGTAATGGGTCTGAAGGGAGTACAAGGGGTGAATGGTGCAGAAATGGACACAAGTCCCTTTATACGAGAAAGGTCCTGAAGGAACTGGAAGTAATAAGAGCTGATAAAGCTAATGGGCCAGATGGGTGCACCCCAGGGTCCTTAAAGAACTAAGAGAGGTGGTGGCTGAACCTCTGGCTACTATCCTGTTCAGCCAATCACTGGAAACAGGGAGGTACCCAAAGACTGGAGGACAGCAGATGTAGTCCCTTTATACAAAAGTGGGAACAAAGAGGAAGCAGGAACTACAGACCAGTCAGCCTCACCTCAGTAGTGGGAAAGATCATGGAAGCACTACTGAAGGAGAGATTGGTGGAACATCTGGTTGTCAATGGACTACAGGACCCAAGGCAGCATGGTTTCACCAGGGGGAGGTCATGTCAGACCAACCTCATTGAATTTTTTGACTGGGTGACTAGGGAGGTGGATCAGGGGAGGGCAGTGGACATGGCCTATCTGGACTTCAGCAAGGCCTTTGACACTGTGCCACATAGAAGACTATTACACAAACTGGGGAATATGGGTGTGGGCAGGACAGTAGTGTGGTGGGTAGGTAACTGGCTGGGTGGCAGGACACAGAGGGTGGTGGTAAATGGCTGTCACTCCACAGAGGGAAGAGTGACCAGTGGGTACCACAGGGATCAGTGCTGGGACCGGTCCTATTCAACATCTTCATCAGTGACATTGCACAGGATATAGAAGGCAGAATTTCACTGTTCGCTGATGACACAAAGCTCTGTAACAGAGTAGACACACCAGAGGGTGTAGACAGAATGAGAAGGGACCTGCAGAAACTTGAAGAATGGTCAAGGTTTGGCAGTTGAAATTCAATGCAAAGAAGTGCAAGATAATGCATATGGGGCACAAAACCCTGGCACAATATATCAGTTGGGGGTGAGGATATAGCATGCACCAAGCAGGAAAGGGATCTTGGGGTTGTCATCTCTGATGACCTCAAGGTAGGGAAACAGTGTGACAAGGCATCAGGTAAAGCAAATAGGATGCTGGGATGTATAGGCAGGGGCATCACCAGCAGGAAAAGGAGGTCATAATTCCGCTATACAAGACACTAGTGAGGCCCCACCTGGGAGTACAGTGTGACAGTTCTGGAGACCATACCTACGTAAGGACATAGACAGGGTAGAGAAGGTTCAGAGGAGGGCAACAAAGATGGTGCATGGGTTGCATCACAATTCCTATGAAGACAGGTTGAAGGAACTGAACATGTACTCCCTGGAGGAGAGGAGGGAGAGAGGGGATATGATAGAGACATACAAGTTTCTTACAGGGAGGAACAGGGTGCAGGAAAACACTATTTTTAAGCGAAAAAGATGTTTCAGGACTAGAGGGCATGGGATGAAGTTGGAGGGAGGACGATTCAGAGGAAACATGAGAAAGAATTTCTTCACAGAACGGGTGGTGGACAAGTGGAACACCCTGCCAGAGGAAGTGGTGGGGGCTGAAACAATCACGGGATTTAAGAATGCATGGGATAGACATAAAGGAATTCTAGAGGTCAGGGGTAAGGGGAAATAGACTTCTAGGAAAACAAACTGAACTTACAAGCTCAAATGGGCAGACTAGGTGGGCCATAGGCCCTTATCTGCCGACACTGTCTATGTATCTATGTATCTATGTATCCTTAGGCCATTCGTATATGAACAGTGTTGACACTAAATATAAAACAAATAAATCCATTCAGATATATAGTATTTATCATTCTACTCCTTTTATATTAAGATGTCACATGGTTATTAATTGCCAATACTCCTTTACAAAAAAACTTCATTTAAACATTGCACACACCCCTTTTGGAGGGGTGAATTCTGACTTAATTCCTAATGTTTTTTTAAGTTCTTGTTTTCTTGTTAAAGGTTCCTCAGGTTTATCTTGGAATCAATCTGCTGATCTCAGTTTTCTATAAAATTTTTGCAAATCTATCTCTAATTGAAAATGATCTATTCCAGTGGTTGGTGAGAAAGACAGTCCCTTACTCAGTACCTGATTTTCTATATCTGTTACATTCCTACCACTAAGATTAAATACTGGTATTAAGTCCTCTGTTTCCCACTGCTGTTGTAATAAGTGCCTCCTCTGCCGCCTCTTCTTCCCCCTCTTCCACCTCCCCTTGTTTGATTTCCATAAGGTTGTCTGTATTGATCTGTATTCTGCCATCCCCTGTCTCTTAGATCATATTTCCTGGTTTCCACCTGTTCCTGCTGTGTTTTCTGTCCTTCCTCTACCTGTTGTGTCTGCTCTCTTTCTAAAAAAGTTTCCCTATTGTCCTTTCTACCTATCCTGTCATATGAGTTTACTATGTAACTATCCCCACTGTCTGAATCTGTGTAATAATCAGACCTCTCCTGTTGGTGCTCATTGCAAGCTTTAACCTGGAATGGGGTTTAATGAATATACCTTTCTATGAGCATTTGAGCTCCATGTAAAAGTAAACACCCGCAGGTAGGGAGTACTGCAGTTAAATTTTTATGTTAACAATGAAATGGGTAATACATTTAGAGATACAGAAAATATTATTAGAAGCTAATCTTTATGCTTGTCTCTTTCCCCGTAGCCACTTTCAAATAAAGAAGAAAATTGTCAGAGACATATTAGATGTGGTTTCTTTAGTTGGATTTTAAATAAATGAATGAAAATATCCATCGTAAATTGACCCATTTAAAGTTTGACCAGATGACTGGTATTATAATGTTCAAGTAATTATATGGGTTTAAAGATATAAGTATTTGAAATAAACATGTCTTTTTTTAATAGATGGTAACAGGAACAGGGCTGCAAGGTGCTTGTTTTGAGGGTGTCATATCATGATTTTCAGATCAGTGGAACTTAAATGAAAAATAAGGTATTTTTATATACTTTAAGGAAATACAAAGTATATATTACATTGAATTAAATTTTATTTAAATATGAGGATCGAAATATATAATGGATTTAGATTCAATTAAAAAAGGAAAACATTTTTTTAACAGATATAAACTCTATTTGAATGTTTGATTTGGTGCAATGTTTAAATGAAATTTTTTTGTAAAGGAGTATTGGCAATTAATAACCATGTGACATCTTAATGTAAAAGGAGTAGAATCATAAATACTATATATCTGAATGGATTTATTTGTTTTATATTTAGTGTCAACACTGTTCATATTCGAATGGCCTGAGGAAGTGACGTAAAGCCACAAAACTGTTGCCTCAAGTATATCGCTGTGAAGAAAAGAGTTTAATAAACATATGAGTTTTGATGGACTTTGGATTATATCTTACTATTTACAATATTTTGGAATCCTCTCACTCTCCCCATTTGAGAGTATGAGGTCTAAGATTGCTCCCTCATGAGCGGGTTCCGAAACTAGCTGTCTGAGGCATGCCATCTGTAGGGCATCGAGAATGGCTCTACTCTTGGATGTGGCTGCAGCAAATGTGCTCCAATTAATATCTGGCATATTCAGATCTCCCATCAACAGTGTGTCCCCTTTCTCTGCCATCTTAAGAATGCCTTGTATCTTATCCTTGTCCATTCCCTCCCCCTGACATGGGGGTCTATATACAACCCCAGTGCGGATTGTGGTGCCATTTCCAGTCTCTTAGGTGACCCACAGTGCCTCCTCTCCTCCCTGTTTACTCTTTTGCTCAGTTGCTTTTATCCCTTCCTTACATAAAAAGCTACTCATCCCCCTCTTCTCCCATCCCTGTCTCTCTTGCAGGTTATGTACCCTGGTATGTTAACATCCCAGTCATGGTTCTCTGTGTAGCATGTTTCTGTGACTGCTATGATATCCAGGCATCCCTCTTCCATCAAGGCCACAAGTTAAGGGAGCTTGTTGCCCAGACTATGGGCATTGGTACTCATTACCCTCCATTTCCTGATAGCCTTACTCCATTTTGCCTCATCCCTGTCCTTATTGCCTTTGTCACTTTCTCCATTTACCCCTGCCCTTCTCCCTATCGACATCTCTATGTTGGTGTTTACCTCACTTACTACCCTGACTTTTTGGGGGGCTAGGATTTCCCTGATCCTTTCCATTACCACCCCCCTTGGCTAGCTTAAATGCTTGCCAATGAAGCATTTATACCTATTTGCTAGGATCCAGGTTCCCCCTCCTGGACAGATGCAGCCCATCATGCCAGTATAGGCCTGCATCACTCCAGGTGGACCCCCAGTCCCCAATGAAGCCAAATTCCTGAGTTCTGCACCATTTTTTCAACCACTAATTGAATCCCATGGTGGGGAGCACCTTAGCCTCACCTACATCATAGACAGGCAGCACCTCTGAGAAGGTTACCATGCATGTTACTTGTCCACGGCCCCTCCCCAACTCCACAAACTCTTCCTGCACTGCTCTGATCCCTTTCTTAGCCAGGCCATTTGTCCCTAGGTGGGCAATGACATCCAGTTCCCTCCCCTGTGCAGCTGCTCCAGCGATCCTGAGGATTCGCTTCCTGTCCCTCCAAGCCATGGTGCCAGGCAGGCACCTCACCTCCCTCTCCCCTTCCTCCCCCAGTTCTACCTTCCTGACAATGGAGTCCCCCACCAGGAGTTGTTTTCTTCTCCTGTGGGGTCCCATGCCACCCTCCTGTTGGTCTCCCTTGTGGAGGTTCCCAGTGTCCTCCTTGGTCTCCACTGTGGGTGCCTCCATAGAGGAACCACACTTTGCCATAATGGCATAGGAATTGTGGAGAGTAAAAACTGGAGGGATGCACTTCTGTTCCCCCACCCTCACCCTCCCTGAGCCCACTGTGGTCCAACTGCTCCTCTTTCTTGGCAACTTCTGAGGCAACGGCAGTGGCCCTGCAGGTCCCTGGATGGAAGAGGAGGTCCCACAAATCCTTTCCAACTCAGCCTGGAGATGAGCAACCTCCTCCCTCAGCCCAGTGAGGTGCCTGCAGATTGGACAACACCACATCCTCCATAATGTCTCCCAGAAGACTGCTGCTTCACAGCCACTGCACTGCACCACTCCCATCATGTCTTATTTCTGACCCTTCACTGTTGTTTGGAATCCTTACTCTTTCCTCTTTTTTTCTTCTCTCCCTACTTACTTACTGCCTCTGTTCCCTTTAATCTCCTGATTGTACTGTTCTGAGACAAGAAGTTCCAATATTTCTCAGTAGGCCCCCTACTTGCTCAGTGGCAGACCTCTATCAGCTAGAGGGTGCTGGAGAGCTACTCTTTCCCTTCTAGTATGGTGAGCCTTTTATAGCTCTGTGATCACTCACTTTCTGCTCCCAAACAGGAATTTCCTGTTGTCAGTCAAATCCTGTGCCTATAAAAGTAGAACTAGCTTTGGGCAGGAGGGTGGACGGGAGGGAAGGAGGGCAATATAGTCCCAGTAGAGAAGTCCAGTCACACAGCACTCCTTCCTCCTGGTGTTCTCTGCCAATCCTCTGGCAGAATCTATATAGGGCAGTGTTTAAATCTAGCTTCCTTCTAGCTAAGCCACTCCTGCCACTTAATAGATCTTTCTAGATGTAATTAAGTTGCACAGATAACAATCCCCTTCAGCCACCTGAGATTTACACCTAGATAACTGCTCAGACAACCATTCACTTCAGCTAACTCAGACAAACATACTAACTTTTGTTTTGGTTTGTGTTTTTTTACCCTAAATTGAAGGTCCCAGTAGAAGAGTTCTACTTCTTTAGTCTCAGTAGAGAAGTCCAGTCACACAGCACCCCTTCCTCCTGGTGTTCTCTGCCAAGCCTCTGACAGACTCTATCTAAGGCAGTGTTTAAATCTAGCTTCCTTCTAGCTAAGCCACTCCCGGTACTTAATAGATATTTCTACATGTAATTAAATTGCACAGATAGCAATCCTCTTTAGTCACCTGAGATTTACACCTAGATAGCTTGAATAGCCTTAAGCAGTGGTCAGATTATATGGCCCCCATATAGATAGTCAAATCTTTTTAAGCCTAGTATTGATGACTTAGCTTTTGTCACCGACCTGTTATATTGTTTTTTTTCCATAAGCAATTCCATGAAAAAATAATTCCCAAGTAGCAGTATGATTTTACTATTTCCAATGTGGTTGGATCACGTATGTACTGATAATTAAATCTTGTAGTTCCAAATGGGACTATTTTACTTTTCTCAGTGTTTAACTTTAACATCAGCATTTTAGCAGACTTGTTCAATAACTCAAGTTTTTATTTTGCAGACCACTCCATGACAAAGAGATTAGTATCAGGTTGCCAGTGTAGGCTGGGACTGGACATAATGAGGAGTCTATTTTAGGAGAGTCAGAGGGAAGAGCTTCACTGTCTAGAAGTAATTTATTTATACAAATGAAAAAAAGGAGAGGGGCAAGGATACAACCTTGTCCAACACCCCTATTAGTGGGGAACATGTCAGAAAGCTGACCTCCTGGATCTATTCTAACTTGCACCCAGGTTTCTGTATACAGGTTTCCAATCATTTTTACCAAGGCAGGACATATATCCCATTCCCTCATACTATCCCATAAAATGCTTCTTGTGAGTGGGCGCAGGTCTCTTTGTGGACTAATTGGTAGCATGACACAGTTGCAGTTGTAAATGAACAAAATTTATTCAGTTGTATCTCAAAATTTCTTCATAGCAGGACAAATATAATATCAGCGGACTAGTATGACAACAAAATAAAATAACAGAATGGCAAATAAACTTTAACCCATGACTTTTACATGGCTTGAACGGTGTTCTTCTCCTAACACCTGCTGGAGCAATTCACAGAGCTCCCTGGAGTTCACCTCCAGACCCAGGAGCACAATCTAAAAAAAAACTATCTCAAATGACAGTCCTTTTATACAGGGAAATGATCATGTGTTCTCCCTCACTCCACCCACATCATTAATGCTAAAGTAAAACTTCTTATTTAAACATAATTATTTTGTTTTAACTGTCTAACTAAACAGTTTATAATTCACATACATTTATACACATATTCAGTCTATTTCATTTCAAGTTCCTGGCTCTTTTACAAACAGCTCTGACCATCATGCACCGCCCCCAACAAGAGACAGCATAGAACAAAGGGACAACAGCTGGTCAGCACTATAGCTGTACTGGAAGGGAGTGGTGCAAGGAGAGTCAGAAGCAGAAGCTGAAAATCGAAAGACACACAAACAGTTGCCCTTTCTGTAAGTGAGAACTGTACCACACAATTTATATAGTTATTCTGTGAGATGTACAATCCCCCATATAGTTTCATAACCTGCTTACTTAAACAGAACTACCAGGCTGTTACCAATATATGTCTTAACTGGTTGTTTTAAACAGGGAGCTTTGAGCAACAAGTAATTCAAACTAACCAGCCTTTTACAAATTGTTTTACAGCCCATTACAAGAACCTTGTCCCTAGTCTTCATTTTATCAAAAGATAGGAGAGGACATGTGTATGAATTAACATTACACCGACCTTCTTCCTGGGGGAAGCTAAACGTGCAATAAGCACATGTTGCATTTCAATACTTTTGCTACTGTTAATATTTACAGCCACTAAAGAAGGAATGACTTCCAAATAATACAGTCCCTTAAAGACTGAAACCTAAACAGAACAGTGACTTAAATGACTTTATTTTATTTCCCCTCACTTGCAACCCATATTTTCTCTTAATCAAGCAGCACCTGTATTCTGGTGTGCTACCAAACACCTCTAAAAAGGACTAAAAGTGTTCTTTCAGCCCAAGTAGAAACAGAATGCTGGTGCTACTCATTTAAGCTCCAAATTAACTCAATTACCATGTAAAGAATCCCAACTACCTTTACTCAAGGGATTCAGTTCTCCCTCTTTCTCTTTAACTGAATTACCTGGGGAGGGGGGGGATTAACTAAATGACTCACTTTTACTTCTGCCCTCCCCTTTGCTTTATTTTTTTTCTACCTTGCTAGTCTCCACTACACTATCTTTTAACTTAGTCTCAGCTTTTAAAGCTTACACTTATTTATTTAATTTCTGATTTTACATAGTTATAGTACCAAAAGGCTTGAAGTAAAGCACCAAACCCAAAAGTTCCAGGGCCCCTAATCCATCACAGAGCCACTCTGTGACACTTCTATTAATAGTATCGAACACTGCACTAATATCAGTAAAGGCCAAACATACTGTGTGCTTAGCTGGTAAACAAAAACTAAATAAATAAATGCTACACTTTTTGGCCTCTCAATTTTACATATTTTTCCAGCACATGCTGAAGGATAAAACAGTTATCCAGGGAAGAATAGTCTTCCCTAAAACCCAACTATAGTGATGAGACATCTCCCATGTTTTTAACTTAAACTTTTACTTTGTCTAATAAAACCTTTTAAAAATGTTTAGGTCTGTACATTTTAGGATCATGTCTGTTCCCTTTCTTGAAAATTTGTACAATTTTGGATCCCATACATGATGAAGGAAAGGAATTTTCCTCTATGCTCCTTTTAAAAAAAAGCTGTCACATTGCCAAAGACGCCTCCTTACAATGGTATACTTCTGCCGGTACTTTATCTGAGCCTGGTAGTTTATTTATTTTTATCAACTGGATGGCAACTAGAACTTCTTGAAAATGTATAGACTTAAAGGTCAAAGGAGAAGGTTCTAACTCTATTATGACAGGGCCAATGGTAACCAGTGGATCATAAAATATCTCCAAGAAATGCTGAAGCCGCACTTTTTGATTAATATAAACATAATTTTCAGTTTTATGGTCATTTAAACCCTTTAGCTACCAAAGCCCAGAAAGACTGCTGGTCACTTACATTGATTGCTGACAGCCCGTGGGGCCACTGGACCTTATAGTTCTCTCTTTTTTCATTATCTAAGAGAGTTTTATATTCTTTCCTTTCAGCTTTGAGCCTTATGCAAATGTCTTTATTTGTTGTTTTATTGGTCATTCTAATGAATGCCAGTAGTCTTTTTTCCTGTTTTTATAGTCATGGTCAAACCAAGCCCTATTCTTCTGTTTGGATCTTATAACATTTACCCTGCTATAATAGAGTTTTAATTTCTTTAAGAAACTCCACCAGGTTTGAAGTTAAATCTTAAATGGAACAATTCTCATCAATCTTTGATGACCAGTCGATTTAAGAACGTGTTTACTAAATTTACTATCTCATATTCTATAACTTTGGTCCACATGAGATGTTTATTATATTTTATTTCTAATTTTGGGGTGTCTGAATTCATCATAGTTGTCCTTACATGATTTCAGAAAGTATTACTTTTCAAAACCAAAGGAAAATAGTTGCTTTCACACCTATTAAGAATTAAGAGGTCAGTCCAGAAATCAGGAGGGCCATTCCAAATTTCTAGGTCCAGAACAGATGCTCTTGGGGGGGGGCATCAATGTTACTGAGCCAATAATATCACCCCTGATTCTACCATTATGGGGAGATAATTGGTTATTGTTCATAAATTCCATTAGTTGATGACCATTATAACTGGTTTTGGTATCCATGGACTGCCTTGGGGATTTAGAAGCCTCAGAAAATTCTCAATTTAGTAAAGTATCATTTGTGAGACCATCAAACGAGCCTATTCTCACATTCAAGTCTCAAGTAATAATAGACACGCATCAGGACAGTTTATCTGGACCTCAGTGATTTCCTTTCTTGGGGTGTCCCAGACCATGTTTGAGCAATATGTCAATCTCAACAGTGTTATGTAAATATTCCAGTGTATTGTGGAATGATATTTCCCATTAATTCTCAGGGCCATATAGTGGTCTGTTTCACTTTTTTCTATGTAATCAAAAATACCAACCTTGAAAAAATCATCAACATCCCCCCAACCTTTCTTCCATTTCACATCTCCTTTCTACCTGGCCTCTGATAAAGATAATAATCCTTTATATTGCATGTTTGAGCAACATTGTGCCATGTCTCCTATAGGCAAACTATATAACATTTTGAGATCAGCTCCACTCAGTCAGAGTTCTCAAGTATGGAACTTGTTTGCACAATATTCCAAGAAATACACATATAAGTTAACTCCAAGGAAATATCCTGATCTATTGTATTACCATTGTTTTGTGAAACTGAGTAATAATTAATTTTAAGTCAATTATGATGTCCCACAAGTAGCAGATATCTATTCGTAATAGGTATTTGGTCATCTACATTATTAGTGAAAGGCATATCACTAGTGAATACTGGTCTACCCAAGTCACACTCAGTCTGCACAGCTTTGTTATTTGGCCAAGGGGTACAATCAACTAGATATAATCTCATTCTATCAGAAGTTGGATTATTTTCCACTACTCTTCCTGCATAATCTTGGTTTTTAAAGGTTATATTGATTTTTTCCACCACCAAAGTTATCCCTTCTAGAAACATCTAGGACCCCATTTCTGCCCAGCCTAATTCGAAGGACATGGGTAATGAAATTGAAAAGTGCATGTATAAGTTTTAGTTTGTTTTCCTTGTACAATTAGCCAAAACCATATAAACTAAGCTTGACTGAATTATGCATCATTCTTTTGTTGTCCTCTTTTACAAGTTCTTGGCCATTATTAAACAATTCTACCTTTAAATTAATCCTGTCTAGGAAATGAGTGTTGATCCATAGATAATTCACTTCTCTAGTGGTTAATCCATGTATATCAACAAAATCCACATGCAAGCTCTCCTATTTCTGAAAACCCCTGTTTTATCATCATCCTTTAATAGTAATCCAATCTCTGCCCTAAATATATTCACAGTCTTTTCCTTTAGTAACATTGGTGTCTCATTCTTAGTTTTTTCCATCCATAAAGTCTAATGAAAGGCTATTCTAATCTTTTAACATATTGACCCTTCCCAGCCTTGATATTATTTTCTCCCTCATTCTTATTTGCACATGTCTTGCTATCAGGAAGTTCAAAGTTAGTTTTACCTTCTAGCACAGAGTTTAAATTTTGGTGATTCATCAAGCTTAACTTTTTTTCCCTTAGCTTTTAGTAATGCCATTTTTGCTGTTCCTCTTTTTACCTTTCAACTTTATGACCATTTGCCTGTTTCTTGACTCCATTTTGTACAGGCAAAAGGGAACTCCCAAAAAATCTGGAAGACACTCAAGTTCATCAAAAGTCAGCCTTAAGCCCCCTCCATCCCTCTGAAGATCCTCAGCAATGGTAGGACTGTGGAAAACAGCTGCCTAGTCCTCAAGGAAATCAACAATCACTTTGTAACTGCTGGCCTAGCTGTTGACTCTTTGCCTTATGAAGCCTGTAGTAGCAACCAAGACTATAATAACATTGACTCACAAACTTTGACCTGCCCACTCCAGTTGTGCCCGCTTAGCTATAAAGACGATGAAGATTCACTTCTTAACATAGGCATTCGAAAAAGTGCAGGGGACGATGGTCTAGAACCTTTTTTCTTAAACTAGGCTATCTCAACCTCACCGCCCCTATCCTCCACATATTCAATCTTTCCATTTCCACTGCCACTGTTCCCTTCTGCTGGAAATCTGCACATGTCATCCCATTATTCAAGTCAGCAGATGTATGCAACCTAAACAACAATAGGCCCATTTCAGTCTTACCTTGTCCTCTCCAAAGTCCTCAAAAAGCTAGTTTACTCCCAAATGAAACTCCATATTGAATTGTCTTCAATCCTCAACCCTGCGCAATCTGGCTTTCAGTCCAACCATACTACAGTTACTGCTGTAGCCAAAGTTACCAATGAATGGATCACAGCCATGGACTTCAAGAAAGTTACTGATGCAGTATTTTTAGATCTCAGCAAAGCGTTCAACACTGTTGACCACAATCTGTTAGTCTCAAGCCAAATAAAAGTAGCCACCACCCCCTTGCTGCCCAGTGGTTTACCAGCTGCCTATTTGGAAGGACCCAGAAAGTAAAAACTGGAGGCCTCTTTTCTGCATCCCTCCCAGTTGTCAGGGGAGTCTCGCAAGGCTCCATATTAGGTTACATCCTCTTCTCCCTGTGCATCAATAACCTTGATGCATATATATCCCAGTCCCATGTGCATTTCTTTGCTGATGATACTGTACTGTATACAACAGGCCCTACACTGGCTGAAGTGAGGGATGTACTCCAAGCTGACTATGCACAACTAGAAATCAACCTAATCAATGCCAAACTACTCCTCAATACCAAGAAAACTAAGACCATGATCTTTGCCCCAAACACCACCTCCACTTCCATCGCAAACACACACAAATAATTCATCTCTACCTCCCTAGGTGAACCCCTTGAAATCACCTCCAAATTCAAATATCTTGGCATGTGGCTAGAAAACAAGATTTCCTTTCATGACCACCTCGACGATCTGGCAAAAAGGCAAAAAATGAGGCTAGTTTTCTTCTTCCATAACAAGTCCCTCTTTCCATTGGATACCAGAACTAGGCTGGTCCAGGCCACTTTCTTGCCACTTCTCAACTATGGTGATCTAATCTATTCCTCAGCAGCGGCCTCAGGACTCAACAAACTAGATGTCCTCTAACACCACACCATATGGTTTATGACAAACCTACCCTACCTAACCCACCATTGTGATTTGTACCTAGCTGCTGGCTGGACATCACTCTCAACTAGATGCACACTTCATGCTGATATCTGGACTCTTATGCTACTTCTGAACAGCTCCTGAACTATCTCACAACCCTTTTCTGTGTTTCCCATAGTGCCTACTCTCTTGGTAAAAATGACCTCCTCCTCCTCGATATACCAAGAACTCACAACTCACTCAGCAAGTGGGCCATACTAAGCGTACTCCCAGCTATCTGGAACCAGCTGCAAGGCGTACTGAAGCTTCCTGGAACTGTCCCCGTCAGCCTATTTAAAAGGCTGGCTGCAGCAAAAATAAAAGATACATGCAGCTGCTTCTAAATCCCAGCTCACTGCTCTAACCCTAACCCACTGCTTCCTCTTACTTACCTAGAAATTAGCTGCCTTGATACTCTGAAACAAGCACTTTGTACCTTTTTTCTGTACTTATATTTTTCTACGTCATTGTCATTTTTATGCAACATGTTAATGCTTGCCCATAGTTCTGTACTTGAATTTGTACTGTTTTTTTGATTATACAATCTGTAACTACCTGTCTGTGTCAAAAGGCCTCCTTGTGAATGAGTTTGCTCAATGGAGTTTCCCTACAATAAACTTGAACTTTTGTATTTCCATCTGCATTTTTGGACTCCTTTTTACCTTTATTTTTCTTCTTTCTCTATGTTCTCACATTTATCTCCTTTTTCTCCTGATCAGGGATTAATATAGAGGAAATGTCATGCCTCTGTCTGCTATTTTTCACTTTCCTGTTAATGCATTCAGTTGAGGATGACTCTTTGGGAGGGTTCATAATATTTACATTCCTGAGCAAATCCTCTAATCTAGCTCCATTTATGACTATATTCTCCCTCATAATTTCTGCCTCATTTCTGATGAAAACTAGTTACTCCATTGTCATCGAACTGGCTGCATATTGGTTTTTCATTATCCTAATTATGTCCTTACTTAGATATGAATGGAAGTACGACATTGAGTTATTGAAAAGCTTACTGTTCTTATTCTTATTTTGACTAGGGTCAAGTGGAATATCCTGACTAATGATAGAATTTAGGAGATCTGAATAGGGGTTATTCATTCCCTGTGACTGATTCTCTTTGTTATGATCATCCAAAATATTCAAACCTGCAATGGCGTTTTGTAGGTCCTTTATTGCAGCACTTCTTTTAAATCTGACCTCCTTGGATGTTCACCTTTAGTTTTATTTTGAGGACTTTCATAGTGGAAACTAACTACAAGGAACGATATAAAGCTATGTGAGAGACCTTTCCCCACTTTCTTCCAAAGTGGTGGGAACATATTCTACCTGTGTCTCTCTTACCTCTTTAGACGCATTTTTTTCACATCTCTCCCTACTCTGCAGAGATACTGTCTTAATTACATGTTCTGGGCTGTTGGCTTCCTGCAATGGCCAAGTCACTTGTAGTTTGGGAGTCAAAGTTTTGAGATGAGTAAAATTCAAGTTGTCCCTTAAATCAATCTTTTCTATATATCTTCCTTCTACTTCAGTGACTTTAGGGACTTTGACATTTGGAACTGTAGTAAACTGCCAATATGTAGTTAATGTTTATCATTAATGTAATTTTTAGTGTATTTGTTATTTTTCACATTTTTAGTGCTTACAGTAGTAATCATTTTTTTTCCTTCCCCCGTTCGACTTTGCTCATATGTAAAGCTTCATTAGTTTGAGCTCTAGTAAAGACCATATTGCTACTTGATTTTTTGCCTACAGGTATAATCACTCTTCTCTGTGCCACAATATTTTTAGAAATCCCCTTAGTCATCTTAATTGCTTTAACACATTATCACTTTGTCACAAATCTGTCTATGTGTTTCATAAGTAAATGACTTGCCATTAATCAAATGCAGTTTAGAAAGCTACAAATAATTTAAGAGAAATCCTGGTGCTTAAACATGTAAAGAGTGTGAACCTGAGTCCTGAAAGGATTAGTTATAAAACCCAATAAATACATCTATCTACCTGCTTATAAATAGTATTATACAATGGCAAGAAAGAACCTTGGACTGTGATTGATCAGTTTGGGGCTGGACCCATGGCATTATCCCAGCATGACGTCACAGGTCTACTCTCATCATTATGGCTGTTATGGCTGATGATCTGTTTTTTACATCTCCTTTTAAGAAACAAAAATATTTTTCCACTCTAATAAAAACATTCTTTAAAATTATTTTTTTATTTTATATATAACAACGAGCCATTGTATAATAGGAATAATGCACTCCAGGGTATGTGTGTCATTTGGGATAATGCCACGCCCACAGGGCATTGGGACGTACTGCCCTCGGCCTCATGCCCAACTCCTCCAGGCGCAGTAATATCCCAGCATGACACACACTCTGCTGTGCATTATTCCTTTATTATATATCTTATCAATCTTTAAAAATGAACACTGTTCGGGGAGTCACGTGATGCAGTGCTTTTGCTAGCTGCACTCTCTGGGAGCTCTGCCTAACCCCTGTCCAAACATACTATTTTCCATTTATCAGCGGTGAAGTGGCACTTAAGAGGGTACTAGTTGCTGCCTGGAGACAACAGCGAACCTGGTGGGGAACGGGTGAAAGCGGAAATGCCAAAAGCAACCCCCAAACACACCCCTCCAGCAACCCCCGAGAAGGCCCCGAAGAAGATACGGGCCTCACTGCTACAGCCGGCCCAGCCCTGCTGCCATGGCAATGGAGGGGAAGAGTTGCTAACCGCAGCAAGATTTTTTGAGGAATTCAGACCATTCAAGGCAGAAATGGCAGAAATGGCTACTGAAATTAAAAATATTACCTCTACTCTGGAAGATCTGAACAGGAAAATCTCGGACAATGAGGCGCTGGTTAGATCTTTGGAAAATCACACTGACAAGATCGACCCCATGATTATGCAGTTAAACCAGCGTATCTCCAGCCTGGACTCAAAGGTGGAAGATCTCGAGGGCAGAAGTCGAAGAAATAACATTGTTGTGATCGGCCTGCCTGAAAAGGAGGAAGGAAGTGATACGGTGAAGTTTTTTCAGAAATTCATTGAGAAAGTAGCAGGCACCTCGCCCTATGGCCCCTGCTATAACATCGAAAGAGCGCATCGTGCCCTTCGACCTATGCCAACGCAAGAGGCACCCCCTCGTATCTTCATGGCTAAATTTCTGAATTATCAGGAGAGACAGATCTTCCTACAGAAAGCTAAGGAGGCTAAGATCCTGCAATGGGAAGGTGCGAACCTAAGGGTTACCTAGGATTTACTGCTATCAGTGTGGCAGCGGAGAGCAGCGTTTCATCCCCTTGTTTCTAAGTTAATAGCGGTGGGTATCAAGTTTAAAATGGTGTACCTGGCCGTACTACATGTCTGCATCTCTGACTCTTGGAAGAAGTTCGAAGATTTGGATATGGCCTTGGCGGCACTCCAACTCACACTACCCACCCTTTTTAAATCCAAATAAGGGCTCAGTTTTCCCTTTCAGGGTTCCTCCCTCGCAGTTGATTTAAAGGTTTGGGAACTCTTACCTGTAGTAATCTTCAGTAAATGAGTGGCCTGTCTCGGTGCTACGAGGGGTGAAGTTAATGAGGAAGTGAATGTGCACAAGTTTAATTTCTCGGTGGTCCCCCCGGATACTTGCTACCTCCTATATGGTAGCACTTGACTGTGTCTAGTAGGCGTCAGATATGGAGAGCTTCCCACACTCACCTAGTTTGGAATTAATGGAGGGCCTCGTTCCTCTTGATATGTTTCCATTCTTGCTGCTGTGTAAAAAGTTTTTGAAACCCTCAGCCTTCGTGTCAGCAAATAAGGGTGTGGCCTCTTCTGTGATACCCAGGGCAGTTGAGTAGGGAGTCCCTGCATGCTGATGGAATTCCTCGAGGGTCCCTAGCTTATACGGGGGAGCTCTGTGAACACCGGACATTGCCTACTTGGACTATGTAAAAGTAGAGTACCCCATTGTCCTGGGTCAGTTTGGTCTCTGTCTGCTTGGGGTGTACTGCCTGGACTGATGCTTGCACAAGAGGATGGCCGTAATTGATGCACACAGGGGTGGGTCTGGTGGTGTGTGGGGGACTGATGTTATGGTATCGTGCTACTGAAATGCTGCAACTGGGGGATCCAGAAGCATGTGTTTGGGCACTTCTGTTTACATATTAACAGTGGACAGGTTATGACGCTGTAAACATGGGAAGGGCATTTCCATACCCATTTTGGATTAATGCAGTTTAATAATGTTGGAGCACGGTTGTTCTCGAGGCTCATGTTATTTTAGGATACTATTGGGGCTTATGGGAGGTATTAGTGGGGCTGAACACTCCCTCTTAGGAGTGCCTTGGGGCACTAAGTTGATCTTTGTTAGCAGGTAGGTAGGTGAGCCCTGGGTGGTTTTGATACGGAACCCTCCAGAAATAGGTCTATGGTACTTAGTATGGGAGGGTTGGTACTTTACTGGGCGTTTAGAACTTAAGGACGGGCAATACTCTGACTTTGGGGGTGGGCAGGGGGTGGCAGAGTGGGAGGGCACACAGCGATGCGAGCTGCCATCATGGACCATGAGGATGTGGGTGGGCGTGGGGATGGGGTGGGGGATGGGGGACTGAGATCAGGAGGGGATATTTTACTTGTGGGCTTTATTTGGTTGGGGTTAGTGGGGGTGGGATCACAAGACTTTCGATTGGTGGCAGAAGACACCAGATAGAATGAAACAGATCACTGTTCTGGTTTGACACCAGGATCATGGCATCACATGGGGCTATTAAAGTTGTAGCTGGAATGTTTGGCGGCCCGGTGGCACTGAGGTTGAGCGCTAGATACCACACCTCGCTGCGGCGGCCGGGTTGAGGCGGACTCAGGTGGCTGGGGGTCGACAGGGAGGGAGGATCGAGCGTCCCAACGGATGCTCTCCTCCCTCAGGGGTGGGTTACCAAGAGTGCATTGCGCTCTGCATTCCTTCCATAGCTGGTGGAAGCACCGGCAGAGGGAAAGGGTGGAGGCAGCTTCACCTGTCAGAGCCGGGGAGGGGGGACGTCTCAGAGCATGAGGGTCTGCGTGCGTAAGCACGCTACCACTCGGGGACGTACGTCCCTAGCGCAAGGCGTCCTGGGGGAGTGGGGACGTCAGGGGAGAAAAAACAGAAATACCCTCCGGCAGCCCTAGATGAAGTCCGCCCTAAGTCCACCCGGACCACCTACAGGACAGACCCCAATGTGCGAGGAGAGGAGGATGGGCACTCTAGGGGCAGATCCCTAAGGTAGGTACCGGGGGACATGAGCGGACGGAAGGAGGGGGCACCGGAGGCAGTAAGGAGGGATAAAGATGAAAAAAAAAAAAAAAAGTTGTAAGCTGGAATGTCAAAGGTGCACGGCAGAAATCTAAGCAGTATCGAATATTGAAATATTTAGATGTGGTGAAAGCGGACATTGTGTTTTTACAAGAGACACACTTACTCCACATGGAGAGTAATACCATGAGGGGTCTACAAATGGGGATGGTTTTCTCATCACAAGGCAATACGCAAAGCCAAGGTGTTATGGTGCTTATGCATAGATCTGTCCCCTTTACCCCTCTACAGGTTATTCAGGACAATGAGGGTAGATATGTTCTTTTCAAAGGTAAACTGCAAAATATAGAGGTTTTGTTAGGTTCTGTTTATGGGCCAACACTGAAACCCAGGAGTTCTATGTAAAATTACTGGAGGCATTAACTCCCTCTGCGCAGGTCCCCATGATACTAGGGGGAGACCTAAACCTTGTTTTAGACCTTTTAATGGATAGGTCCAAAACATCCATCCTAGCTCTCTCTCCGGCTCAATGGGCCCTGGGGGAATTACTGGACCAGCTTGGCCTAGCGGACGTGTGGAGAGTTGTTCACCCGAAATCTCGGGAGTACACATTAATTTCCCAAGTCCATGGTACAGCATCCCATATCGACTATATTCTACTCTCTCGCACTCTTCTTCCTGGACTGTTGGATGCAGAAATTGTGTCCGGACTCCCCTCTGACCATGCAGCAGTTGCGGTCTCAATTTCCTTCTCTTCCCTCCCCAAGAGGGACAATAGGTGGAAGATAAACAACCAGATTTTGCGTAACCCCAAAACGGTTAAATATATCTCAATGCAAATAGAAGAATTTATAGCTAATAACTTGAGAGACAATATTAAACCCGACATGGTCTGGGGGGCGTTCAAGGCTTTTATGAGAGGCCTATTAATTGGGCAGGCAGTTAAAAGGAAGAGGGAAAAGGAGCAAGTCATGTCTGAGCTACTGGACTGAATAAGAAGCAGAGAGGCCTGCATGGTCCCCCAGTCCTCAGAAAATGAGAAGCTTGAGCTTATTAGGCTGAGAGATCTGTATTTAAAATTACTAGGGGAGCAAGCGGAATTAGCATTAATTAAAACTAAAGCTAACTACCTTGATCAGGGGGAAAAGGCAGTTAGGCTCCTGGCCAGACGCATCAAGCAGTTGGAATCCTCTCGAATAATCTCTGGGATTCAATCCAGGGTGGATGGCCAACTGAAAACCATGTCCAGGGAGATAGCACAGGAAGTCAGAAACTATTTTGAATCTCTGTATGGTAATATGGAGAATCCCCCCACCGAAAGGGAGATACTCACCTTCTTAGAAGGTCTGGAGCTCCCTTCACTGGCTGAATCCCAACAGGCACAGCTGATGGCTGACATTACTCAAAATGAGATCAAGCTGATCATTCAGAGTCTCACATTAGATAAAACACCGGGGCCGGACGGGTTCTGGTCTAACTTTTATAAAAAATTCTCCAAACAATTATCCCCATTACTCCTTATGCTATTCCGGTATATTCTCAGTTGTCAGACATTGGATCAATCGCTTTTTGAAGTGCTTATAGTGTTAATCCCAAAACCAGATAAGCCCCCTGAGCAGCCAGCTAGCTATAGGCCTATCTCTTTGCTTAATTATGATATCAAAATCTTAGCGAAGTTACTTGCGGACCGTATAAGTCGGGTACTACCCGGACTTGTTGGTGCGGAACAGGTCAGTTTTATGAAGGGCAGATTCGCTACTGATCACCTTAGAACCCTGGCTCATGTCTTCTCGGCATACGAAGAGTGCAGTTCCACCATGGCCCTGGTATCTCTGGATGCCGAGAAGGCCTTTGATAGGGTCCATTGGGGTTTCCTGTTAACCACAATGGGCAAGCTTGGATTCCCAGATGCGTTCTTAAAATAGGTAGGTTCCCGTTACTCAAACCCTACAGCCAGGGTTAGTTGTAATGGGGCTACCTCAGATCCCTTTGCCCTGTATGTGGGTACCAGGCAGGGATGCCCTTTATCCCCCCTTCTTTTTAATATATATCTGGAACCCCTTATCAGAGGTATAGTGCGTAAGCAAGAAATAAACCGTATTAAAATCCTAGACTATACTGTTAAAGTAACAGCATATGCAGATGATCTCCTGGTATATGTTTCCAATCCAAGGATGTCTATCCTAGCTCTACTGGAAATTATTCAGGAATGTAGTCGTCTGACCAACTACAAATTAAATTTAGACAAATCCATTGTATATCCCCTTAGTAAGAATCTCTTTAAACAAGAGATTACTGAGCTCGGCTTAGCCTGGAAATCGGATTCCATAAAGTACCTGGATCTTACCCTGACGAGGAGCACGACACGGATATGCCAGTTAAATCTGGACTCCCTGGTGCACGTCATTGATCTAGACTTGAAAAGATGGGCACAGCTTCCAATTTCATTATGGGGAAGGATAAATCTAATTAAGATGAATGTATTCCCCCGGTTGTTTTATCCCCTTAGTATGTTAAATGTTTGGTTACCACTCTCGTGGTTTAGAAAACTCCATGGGCTTATAGCCAACTTCGTGTGGGGATATAAGAAAGCTCGAATGGCCTACCACAAGGTGGCTGCGCCCAAGCCATTGGGGGGGTTAAGGGTGCCACATTTTGCCCTTTATTTCTGGGCAGGTCATGCTAATAAATATCTTAGGTGGGTACAGGGTACGGATTTCCCAGCACAGCCATCGTATGTACCTTTATGGTTACAAATTGAGCTAGCTCTCATTCAGAAACATGGTTTGGTGCCTGAGACCCTGCTCTATCTTACTCCGAAACTCCTCCCGTCCCCCTTACGAAACTCCCTGATAGGGATCTCGGTGAGAACCCATATGCAGCTTTGTGGTTTTCTAAAGTATGACTATCTCAGGGATGGTCGCACCCTATCTGGGGCAATCCGCGTTTCCTAATCGATAACAAACCTCTCAGCCCCACTTGGTTGGCCCTGACCAGTGCGTACCGTTTAAAAGATTTTCTCACACCTGATGGCGAGATACTCTCCTCTTTGGAAATCCTGAATAAATCTGAAATGCCCACCACAGCAGTTTTTAAAGTGTGTCAGCTCCGACATCTTCTACTCAGTAAGATGGGTATGAGGACAATCAGACTCAGAAATTTTCAAATCCTGGGGCGCTAGTGGGCCTCTCCATCACAGTCTCCAAAGTATACACAGTATTATTTGGGTGACCTACTCCCAAAATCTGGCTCCATGTGCATATTGGGCCTCAGTGTTTCCTAATGAGGAAATAAATTGGACTGTCCTATGGCAAAATTGCCACAGATTTCTCCTGCAGGATCGGCTGAGACTGATACAGTTTAAAATTCTCCATAACATTTACTATTCCCCGGAGAAGCTGGCTAGCTTAAAAATGGTAACGGATCCTACGTGTAATAGGTGTCATATGGGGGTTGGGGATTTGATGCACATTTTCTGGAACTGTCCGAAGATAACCCCGCTGTGGACAGATATTAAAAACAGAGTGGACCCAATGCTGGGACTGGAGGACCTTTTTACTCCTGAAATATGCTTGCTGGGAGATGTTTCTCGTATCCCTGTCAGGAGTAGGAGGTTCCATATGGTTTTAATTGCGGCCACTCTTAAGAAAATAGTTCTTAGACATTGGAAGGATTCTGTCGTGATAAGTTATACGGAATGGCTGGAGGAATTACTTGCCAGCCTGAGGGTTGAAAGAATGATAGCCATCCTTCAAAACAAACTTCCTAGGTTTAACAAGATCTGGGGCCCCTTTTACACTAATTACTCATTGTAGGTGTTCATAGATCCTCTGCCAACTGGTGGTAAGCAGTTTAGTTTGGCTTGTGCTGGGGGGGTAGGGAGGAAGGAAGGGGAGGTGGGGGTTTTAGGGGGGCGTTGCAGAGGATGTATTCTACTACCTGTTGCTATATGCATGATTGTGTACGTATATGTTTGTGCTTGCTGTCTATTGATTCATTCTCTGTAACCAAAAATGGAATAAAGACTTAATGGAAAAAAAAAATGAACAATGTTCAATAGCTCAGTATGTGCAATAGTTACTTATATACAGTTAAATAGCTTAATAGGTGTGATAGTTATTTATATAGAGTACTTATAAAGTGCAACAATCTTCAGATCATGTCAGTCTGGAAAGGAAGTTAACTGCACCTCTGTCCTCCATTTCACTTTCTTTTTTTTCTTTCTTTGCCACCTCTAGTTTTCTGCAAAGTCATTTATTGTCTTTCCCCTTGTACAGCGATCTTAGCTTCTATGAGTCCTGTACTTTTATTCTCCCCTTTGTCCTGACTTTATTACATTCTTCAAGCACAGTGAGATGGATACCTCATTCTGGTATCCGTCTCCCTTGATATAATGAATTGGACACTAAAAGGGACAGAGAAGAATCTTGACATGACTTAAACATAGGCTATAGTAACTAAAATAGCCCTAGACCTGCCAGGTTAAATATATTATAACTAACAGAAAAAATATTTTCCAGATTGAATAAAGAGGCAAGCTACTTAGTTTGTCATCTATCTCAAGAAATGTAACTGCCAGAGGAAAAAAAAAACACACCAGAGAATAGTTGGGACTAACAGTTTGACATTAACATTAAAATACCATACAAAATGGGGGGTCTACAACCTGAGAAATTACTTTCCCTTCAGTCCTTATGCTTTCTGAGGTAGTCCAGAGAGAAAGGGTTCACAGAATCATCCGGTGCAAGAAAGCTTTGGTGAGAATTCCTTCTCATGCTCCACACAGTCTGTCCACTAAAAGGTAGTTGTGGAATCGTGAATCTGATCAAGGATGCCCACACATGCATCTATAACGCAACAGTCACATGAATGCAGTGGTGCAAACATTTAAAATTTAAAAAGTTTAAAACTGTGTTTAATATAACATGAATGAAAAATGCAGGTATACATTTAAAACAAAAGTGCAAGTACATTAAATCACCCACATAGCAGTTCAAACTTATCAGTTTATCAATTATAACCCCTGACTCTGTTGTACCTTTGGGAACAGTGAGGTAAAGCAGCCATTGAAATTAACTAACAGAAAAATCGATTAACGTCAACTGCTGATTTGTACAAAATTCTGCTGGAACCATCAAGTCAAGAGTTCTGTTGACGCAGACGGGTAAGTTAAAAGGTCTGGGTTGTGCTTTTAAAATAATGTCTAAATGTAAAATCACCTCACGGACCATTTGGTATAATTCTGAATTCTCAGAACCGCATTATACAAAATAAACAGAAAAACAAGGGCAGAAAGTGCACCCCCCAGTTATAATCATTAGCCTGCTCTCACAGATAGAGTAGTAGTTTTATAAAAAGTCATCTGTTTTCTGGATTGAGATTGAGAGAAAGAAATTTCCAAAATAGTTTAATTCAAACTCTGTGGAGATTTCACTGCTACTGCATCTGCAGGACTTCTCTGTCAGTCCAACATCAGGAATGGGCTCCTCCACTATACAGACTCCTGGTTACCCTGTTAGACTACAGAGCAGTAATACCCTCACAGTGGACAAGCTAATCAGCACAAGTTGGACTGGAAAGATCTTGGAGAAAGAATTCCTAGCCAGGCAATGATGGCTTGACTGTTCGAAAAAGAAGTGCTTGTCATCAAGCTCCTGTTACTGCCCTTTCTTCTGATTTTTGACTAGGCAGATTCATTGTGAAGTTAGGATGGTCAGCTATCCTACCTATTTAAACAGTGGTTGGTGGCCTTCCTAGGTGACTGTTGTGTTTTAAAGAATCTAGTTATTGAGAGGATGCTGCTGTTATTTGATGTCTTACATGTGCAGTTGCTGCATTGTATTATTACCTTTAGAAATAGTTAAATAATAGTTAATAAAGTATACTAATTTAAAAAAAAAGAAAAATTTCACAGCATCGCTAGACAAGGCTTTTGAAGTACTGTAGTTGTGCTTTGACTTTGAAATGATTTGGCTCCTGACATAACATCAGCATTTTCAGGCCAATCAGTCCATTCTGGTGGACTAAATGTCTGTTACTGGACTAAAGGGCTATTTAGGGTTGCTGCTGGATTAACATTTAAGTTTTTTTGTGCAGTCTTTTTAAATATCCAGACCCTGTTGCAATCGGGAGCCAGCTAGAAGGAAGGGATTGTGGCTAGAGAAATGCAATTCAAAACAGTGCCTGAGATTTAACATTACAAATCAGCTGTTCCAGACACAGTGTTTTGCATGAGGAAGCTCCTTTTCAGGCCAATTGGTCAATACTGGTGGACTAACTATCTGCTGCTGGACTAAAAGGCAGATTATGGCTGCTGCTGGATTACCATTTAACTTGTTTGGGTAGCATTATTTATGTACTGTAGCCTGTCCCTGTTCAAGTAGGTAGTGAGCTAGAAAGAAGGGGAGCATGGCTAGTTACAGCTTGTGTAATATACTTGCTTTGGCCTAATGGTTATCCATTGCAGTCCTTTAGCAGAAGGGCAGTAGGTTAAGGGCATCACACTGTGAGCGTCAGCATGGGTATGCAGTCAGCAGGAGAAGCTGCATCTCCGGTATAACACTGTTTGCTACAGTATTATTGGAAAATGGTATAATGGAATATACATAGCACTGTAGCAGCAGCAGATACTGTGAATTTAACAGCATAGGGTGAATCATATGCTATTATCAGGTAATAAAGAAAAGAAAAAAATGATATTGTAAGACCAAAGAAAGGTGAGAGATGGGAAGATAGGGATAAGGAAAAGGCAAATATCCTAAATGCAGACTTCTACTCAGTATTTATTGTGATAAAGGTCCATTAACAGATCATAAATTGCTGATAAAAAAAAGAAAAATGTGGGTGTTCAGTGTGGGGAAAATAATCATAGAAAGGGTATGGAAGGGTCTTAGTACTTTGAAGGTCAATAAAGCCATAAGTCCTGAAAACATACATACAAGAATACTAAAAGAACTGAGACCAACACTAGCTGCACCACTGACTGATCGCTTCAATTGTTCATTAAAGACAGGTGTAATTCCAGTAGACTGTAGACCAACAAACATGATACCTCTATATAAGAGCAGGAATAAGGAAGATACAGGAAACTATAGGCCAGTGAACTTGATGTCTATAACATGTAAGATGCTGCAGTCAGTAATAAAAGAAAGATTAGTAGACCTTTTAGAATCAAAAGAGCTACAGTATGAGAAACAACATGCTTTCAAAAGGGGAGGTCATGTCAAGCAAATATAATGGACATTTAATCTGGTCACAAAGTCAGTAGCTTTGGGTCAGAGGTCAGGTAGTATATGAACTGTACTTGGAATTTAGCAAGGCCCTTGACTCAGTGCCTCATGAGTAGCAGTAGTAAAATTTTATTCAGCAACATGAATAAGGCAATTCCCATTTAGCATGAACTCATTTACAAGGGATACCTTTTTGCATACTCCTGGTTACAAATGAAGGAAAAATTCAACATTTACATAGAAATATAGACTTTGACGGCAGATAAGGACCACTTGGCCCACCCAGTCTGCCCATTTCCCTACCTAATGGATAAGCTGCAGATTCTAGTTAACCAACAGCCTTACTTCCTGCAACCCCCCCACTATAATTGCCTTGTGTCTGTCCCATGCATATTTGAATTCCCCCACTGTTTTAGACCCAACGACCTCCTCAGGAAGGCTGTTCCATGTATCCACCACTCTGTCCGTGAAAAAAAATTCCTCACATTATTCCAGAGCCATCCCCCCTCTATCTTTAAATTGTGCTCCCTTGTTCTTACACATCTCTTTTTCTGAAAGATGCTACCCTCCTGGACTTTGTTGATTCCCTTGAGGTACTTGAACATTTCTATCATGTCCCCCCATCCCTCCTTTCATCAAGGGTATACATATTAAGCTCTCTCAGTCTCTCTTCATATGGTTTCTGCTGCAGACCCTGCACCATTTAGTTGCCCTCCTCTGGACTGCTTCCATCCTGTCTATGTCCTTGCGTAGATGAGGTCTCCCAAACTGTACACAGTACTCCAGATGGGATCTCACCAACTGTCTGTACAGAGGGATAACCACTTCCCTTTTCTACTTGTGATGCCTTCCTATGCATCCCAGTATCCCCCTGGCTCTCCTTACCAACTTTTCATTGCTTACCCACCTTTAGGTCATCTGATATGACTACCCCCAGGTCCCTTTCCATTTTTGTTGTTGTTAGTACCTCCCCTGCTATTGTGTACTCTTCTCCTGGGTTTTTGTTTCCCAGGTGCATTACTTTGCACTTCTTTGTATTGAATCTAAGTTGCCATATGTCTGACCATTCCTCCAACCTTGCCAAGTCCCTTCTCATCTTTTCTACCCTCCCTTGTGTATCAACTCTGTTACAGATCTTTGTGTCATCTGCAAAGAGGCATACCTTTCCCTTCAGACCCTCTGCAATGTCACCTATAAAGATGTTAAAGAGGACTGGACCCAGTACTGAGCCCTGAGGTACTCCACTAGTAACCCCTTTCTTGGAATGTGTTCCATTCACTATTACCTTCTGTGTACTGTTGCGCAGCCAGTTTGCTAGCCAGGCTACCACCCTGGGACCCACTCCCAGACTGGCTAACTTGATTATTAATCTTTTGTGCGGGATTGTGTCAAATGCCTTGCTAAAGTCTAGGTAGGCCACATCCACAGCCCTCCTGGTCTATTACTTTGGTCACCCAGTCAAAGAAATCAATTAGCTTTGTCTGACATGACCTTCCCACTGTAAATCCATGCTGCTTTGGGTCCTGTGCCCTGCTGGCCTCTAGGTACTCAACAATTCTTTCTTTCAGAAGCGATTCCATCATTTTCCCTACCACTGAGGTCAAACTTACAGGTCTGTAGTTTCCTGCTTCTGCCTTGCTCCCACTTTTGTGAAGGGGAATCACATCTGCCCTCCTCCAGTACTCAGGTACTGCCCCATCCTGCCAGGATCTGTTAAAAAGCGTGGTCAGTGGTGTCACTAGGTCCTCCCTTAGTTCTTTTAGGATTCTAGGTGAATCCCATCAGCCCCATTGCTTTGTCCACCTTGAGTTTTAGGAGTTCTTTCAGGACTCTTTCTTCTGTGAATGGACTGGTGTCAACCCCCTACCCAGAGTGCTTCTATTGTCTGGTTTAGGTAACTCCTCCTCATCTTCTTTGTGAATACTGAGCAAAAGCATTCATTCAGTATCTCTGCCTTTTCACTGTCTCCCTCTGCCCACCTCCCCTCTCCTTTATTAATCTTCACTATCCCTCCCTTCACCTTTCTATGCTCCCTAATGTACCTATAAAAGGTTTTATCCCCCTTCTTAACTGAGTTGGCTATTTTTATCTCGGTTTGGACCTTTGCTAGTCTGACTGCCTTCCCTACTTCTTTCTGCTGTAATTGATACAGTTCCTTGTCATGCTCCTTCTGTGATTCCTTATACTTTTTGAATGCAGCCTTTTTCTCCTTAACCTTCCCTGCCACCTCTTTTGAGAACCATAGTGGTTTTTTACTCCGCGTTGTTTTCTTTGTTTGTTTCACATAAAGGCTTGTTGCCTCTATGATGGCAGTTTTGATGTTTCTCCATTGTTCTTCCACCCCTCCTTTTTGGTCATTTGCTAGTGCATTTTTCAGGTATTCACCCATTTTGCCAAAGTCAGCTCTTCTAAAGTCCAGTATCCTTGTTTTTGTATGGTTTATCTCCATGGTTGTGCTCATTGTGAAGCACACTGTGCAGTGGTCGCTTGTTCCCAGATGTCTACTGACTTCTAAATTTGTGATCCTCTCTCCATTTGAGAGTACCAGGTCTAGTATTGCTCCCTCCCGAGTGGGTTCCAACACTAGCTGTCTAAGGCCTGCCACTTGCTGGGCATCGAGAATGACCTTGCTCTTGGATGTGGCTGCAGTACATGTTATCCAGTTAACATCTGGCATATTCAGGTCTCCCATCAACAGTATCTCCTCTTTTTCAGCCATTTTGAGAATGTCCTCTATCATTTTGTTGTCCATTTCCTCCCCTTGAGATGGGGGTCTGTATACAACCCCTGTGCGGATTGTGATGCCATCCCCTGTCTCCAAGGTGACCCAGAGTGCCTCTTGTCCTCCCCCTTTACTTTTTAGTTCTGTAGCTTTGATCCCTTCCCTTAGTATAGAGCTACTCCACCTCCTCTTTTACCTTCCCTGTCCCTTCTGTAGATTGTGTACCCTGGTATGTTAACATCCCAGTCATGGTTCTCGTTGTACCATGTTTCCGTGACTGCCACAATATCCAATTGTTCATCTTCCATCAGGGCTACTAGCTCAGGAAGCTTGTTTCCCAGACTATGGGCATTGGTACTCATTGCCCTCCATTTAATGTTGGCTTTATCCTTTTTTCCCCCATCCCTGCTCTTATTGTCCGTGTCTATTTTTCCATTTACCCCTGTTCTGCCCTGTGTTGAGCTCTGTACCTCAGTGTTTACCTTACTACCTGCCATGTTTTGTGGGGGGAGGCTTGAAATTGCCTGCCTTTTATCAGCTGATGATAGTAATAGTGTTTCCCCAAAAATAACAAGCGAACAATTATACCAACATGAAGAAAATTACATTGCACTATATAAAATACACACAATCACAGAATGAAATAATTTGGTTAATGCATTCATTCCTTATAGAAGTAATCAAAATACAAAATATGAGAGATTAATTTAAAAAAAATGACTCGGGGCATGAGAAAAATATTATTAGATAGATTTGAAATTGCTTATGTGGAAGGACTCAGACAGTAAGTCTTAGCAGACAATTTTCAGACATTAGGAATGCCACAAGAGGGGTTTCTCACAGATAAGTTTTGGACCTCATTCTTTATCTGTGATATAGGTGAGGGAATAAATTCAAAGATATCTCTTTGCAGATGATACTACACTAAGAAGCCATAGAAAAGGTTAGGAAATGATCTTGGGTTTGGTTATGCACATTGGAATGAAAGCTCCAAGAGTAACTTATGTTATGGATGATATAAAAATAGATGAAATGGATAAGGAAAGAGATTTAGGAGTCTTAAATGAGAGTTTAAAGCAACTGTCACAGTGTAATATGGCAGCCTTGAAGACAAATAAAATGCTCGGTTTCATGGGTAGGTGAATCAATAGTAGAAGAAAGGAAATATTATTACCCATAAACAAATCCCCGCTGAGGCCACACATGGTACCCAGTTCTCAAAGGGGGCTGCAACCGGCGCAGGCTGCGGCAAACCACAGCTTACACAGAAGCCCTGTGTGCCAGGGACCCTGCATCAGATTCTGGTACAGGAGCGGTCCCAGCGCCTAAGTCTCTACACTTATGGCAACCCCACCCTGCGGCAAACACATGGCGCATGGGAAGATTTGCTGCAAGCTCCATGTAGCACCAGCTGGACATCTCAAAGCCCCGATCCAGATTGCACCCCCATAGGGCATACAGGGCAGGAGTGCTAGCCTGATCCCCGATGTGCCCCATAAAATGTATAGAAATAGTACCCCCCCACCTGGATCCTGGTGCCCCTGCCAGTAACAAGCACATGTCACCAACTCTCACACTTGTGACCCTGTGCCCCCCACCCAGGCAGGTAGCACTCCTCCACATCCCCAGACAGAGCAGGGGACTGGCATAGCCCTCTGCACACCTCTGTGGCTGGTCCCCAACTGAACTGACTGTGCAGTGGATTGTACAGAGTATGCACTTGAGTGTGTACTCTGCACAGTCTGCAGTACAGTCAGTTCAGTTGGGGACCAGCCACAGAGGTGTGCAGAGGGCTGTGCCAGTCCCCTGCTATGTCTGGGGATGTGGAGGGGCACTGCCTGCCTGGGTGGGGGGCACGGGGTTGCCAGTGGGAGGGTTGGTGGCATGAGCTTGGTACTGGCAGGGGGGCATTATTTTTATACATGTTACAGGGCACATAAGGGGCACATTGGGGATCTAGTGGGTGATCCTGCCCTGTATGCCCTATGAGGGCACAGTATGGAAGGGGGGATCCTGTAGCAATGTATCACAAGTATGGCACATCAGGGTTGGGTAGGTGGGACATGCAACACCACTGACAGGACAGTTCTCCCAGGGGAGCTATTTTTAAGTCCCCTTAGACTAGCCTTGGCTGGTCTAGGGGTACTTAGAAAACTGTCCTCATGGTGCAGTTTGTGAATACCATTTTTGGGATGTGGCAGCTTACATCTGCCGCAGGGCCCCTTCCACCTTGTCATAGCCCATTTCTAGGCACAGGGAAGATGCAAGCCCCGTTTGGGGAAGGCAGTCTGCATTTGACGCAGGCTGCTTTTGTCAATCTCTCCTGGATGTACCTTTCAGCGCAAGGTGCACGTTGTGCCATTCTCTGAGGAGCAAGCACATTGCACCATTCTGGAGCCTTTGAGAATCAGGCCCATGGAGCATTGTGTGCAATTCTAGAATTCGTATTTCAAAACAAATAGAGAAAGGGTTGAGGCAGTGCAGAGAAGAGGAACAAAAATGATACAAATGATAAAATGAAACAAATGATACACTCTCGGACCCTAGACCGGTCTGCTCAGGAGTCCCCCAGGGCTCCATTCTGGGACCCCTCCTCTTCAGCCTGTTCTTAAACTCTCTACCGGATAGCTGCCCAGAACAAATAATTCTCTACGCCGACGATGCTGTGATTCTCACCTCAGACCCTGATCCAAACCAATTACAAAATAAACTTCAGCGGGCCTTCTCCTCCATCGAATCCTGGTTCTTAAATCATAAACTGCTTCTCAATCAGAAAAAAAACAAGTCTGTGGTCTTTTTCAGCCCCTACAACAAAAACAAACAACTCCACCTCTCCATTGCAACTGAAAAAGGAGCCATCCTAGAGCAAACACAATCGTTCAAGTACCTTGGCATCACCCTTGATCACCACCTCTCATACGCTGTCCATATTAGCAATGTGGCAAAGTCTGCCAATGCGAGGTTAGGCATATTATTCCAGCACAGGAAACACCTAACCCCAGAAGCACTGTCAGTGGCCGTCCAAAGCTCCATTGTCAGCATCATAGACTATGGTCCTATCATATATGGGTCTGCAAATACCACTGCTCTCAAATGTATCATGACCTCCCTGAATAAGGCCTGTTGTCTCATCACTGGCTCACATCGCCATACCCACACTTGTGACCTTTATTCCCAATCTGGATGGCTTCAACTGGACAAATGCATAAAATACCAAACCTGCATCATGGTCAAGAAAATCATAATGAGACTTGCCCACCTGGTGTCTGTGCCCTCCTTAAGCCTAGACATAGGAATGTCACTACAAGGAGATCCAATTCCCATCTACTACATATCCCACGATGTCGCATGACCCAAGGACAAAGATCATTTGCCTATCGGGCATCCAACTGGCTCAACTCTCTTGGCAGCGACATAGTGACCACTCCAACACTCGGCCTTTTCAAGTCCAAGCTGCGCCTCTCACTGCTTGTATCCTGTGATTGCCCATCTTAACATTTCCACCATTCCAGCTGCACATGCCCCAGCACCCAGCACTTACAATCAGTCTTTGCACCCCTGACACCTTACCTGGCATATTCCCTCGACAAGGCCCTCTGGCTGCACTGTCTCCCACCCTCGCCCACCTCCCCCCTGTATCTCCACTCCTGCCCCTGTCCCACCCACCTCCCATACTTCCCCTTACCCCCTGCACCTCCTACCCCCCTTGATCTCCTACCCTCACTTCTCCCCCCATCGACCCCCCCCTCCTCCCTTGTCTTGCTCATAGCTCAAGTCTTTCTACTGGTTATTACATGTCTGTAAGTCAGTGACATTATGTTTGTAACTAAAAATGATGACTGTTGCACACGCTGACGTGGAACCTTTGTAAAAGAGCCTCGGCTCAAAGGTATTGTAATCCTAGATTGAAATAAATAAATAAATAAAAATAAATAAACAAAGGAAACATGGCAAGTCACATGAGGAAAGATTATTAGATCTGAATCCATACATACTGGGAGATAGAAGAAAAAGAGGTTACATGATAGACATCTAAGTTTTTAAAAGGGATAAACAAAGTGGAATGCAATGAGTTATTTAAAATTAAAGCAGACACTAGCACAAGGGAAAAGTATATAAAGTTAGTGGTGGAATGTTCAAGAAAGATGTCAGAAAGTATCATTTCACTGAGAGGTCGTGGAAAATTGTAACAAGCTTCTGAAGGAAGTAGTGTGTTCTAATAATGTAAATTATTTTAAGAATAAATGGAAAAGTGAAATGGTATTGTGAAAATGAGTGGGGGGGCTAACCATGGGAAATAAGTAAAGGTCAAATAGGGTACAATTCAAAAATTTAGATACTCAGTGGGCCATGAGGCCTTTATCTGCTGTAAATCACTATTCCTTTTTTCTAATAAGAGTCTACACTTGTATCACATTTTCTTGGTTTTCAGTAAACCATTTGAGGTTTACATAGAAACTGCATACAATTCTGACTTTCATTTTTCACTCTCTGTAAGGTACTTTGTGAGTGTCGCTAAAGGATGCACTATACTAACATACAACTTATTAAGTAACGTCACTCATTTTTCAGACATATTGAAGATGCACCAATATTTCTTCATTGGTATATGTGTTCCTTTACACATAAATAGGAATACAAATGTTAATTGCTCACTAGTTCGCACATCTCCAAGGTATTCAGTTTTTTTTTTATCTTGAAATATTTTGTTAAAGATTTTCAATTTCATACATCAAACAAGAGACCTTGTAACCATTTCAAGTACATAAGGCATACAGTATATTTGATGGTGCAATACATGCTATGTCTGTTTATTAAACATACCCAGTACAAAAACTAGATAGAAGAGATGTAATCATGAATGAATGATAGCTATACAAGTCAAGAAGTGGATCATAAAGAGCAACTGTAAAGTTCATGTTTCTTGAGAGTTAACACAGCTCTTTTACCGCAAGGTATTTATTTCATTTTTGCGCACTCCCTCCCATTACGGCATTCCTTAAATATCCCCTGAGTCTAATCCCTTTAATGATTCCTGTTGCCTAATTCATTGGTAAACTGTAATCATTCTCACTACTGAACTATAAATAAAAATGAACATGAGTTAACAATCTTACATGTAGCAATTTATTTATTTATTTATTTTATTAAGCTCTCGGATTACAAGTACCTTTGAGCAGGAGCTGCTCATTTGCAAAGGTGCCACATCAAAGTAATGGGAAACATACATACAAAGGTTGGTAATGGTAAACAGGCATAGTATAGACAAGGCTGACAATTCTTAGCAGCTAAGGATTACTTTAGAGATAAAGGATATTAGTAAGGAGCAACAAAGGTGGCAGATAGAAGATACAGCAGAGTAAGAGAATTAAGAGGACAGGGGGGCGAGCAGCCTGATAGCTGCAAGAGAGATGAGGCAGGCTGAGGGGCCTTTGTCATGTAGGGGAGAAGGAAGGAAGGTGGGTGGGGATCAGAACAGGGGAAAAGGCGGGGTTAGAACAGTGGAGGAGGAGAAGGAGTGTAGGGGGGAAGGGGAAGGAGGGAGGAATGATGGGGGAAGGAAAAGGAGCAAAAGAAGACATATGCCAGTCAGAGTAGTGTCAAGAGGGATGCATGGCACAGGTCAAAGATCTTCTGGTTAGAGAAAGAACCAGTCAGTTAGGAGAAGCAGTCACATTTGGAGATAGAGGTGAGGTAAAGTCGGTGATTCTTTTTAAAGGGTCCAATTGTAGGGGAGAAAAGTGCTTCTTTGTGGAGGGTATTAAACCAATAAGGAGCCCTATAGTAGAATGACCGCTGACCCAAAGAGGTACGACATCTAGGAACCTGAAAAGTTTGAGATTGGGCATTACGTGTTTGGTGTGTACCACTGAAGGCAGAGAGGAGCTTACAAACACCAGGAGGCATGGGCCCTAGAAGAAACTTCTTGATGAGCAAGCAGGTCTGGTATTGAATCCTGTTGAGGAGTGGTAGCTAGCAAGTCTGTGTGTAGAGGTCTCATGTGTGCGTGTCTCTGGCAGCGCCCGTCAAGAGTCTGCAGGCTTTGTTGAGTGAGACTGCAATTCTACGGAGGGCAGTTGAGGAAGCAGAGCCATAGATAGCCAGACCATAGTCAATCATAGAGGTGACAGAGCTGTAGATGGCCAGTCTAAGGGTGTCCGGAGTCATACTGAACTTGTGTTTGTGTAGTAGGCCAATTCGCATATTGACAGCATTGGCAACAGTGCCAATATGCTGCATATAGGAGAGGGAGCTGTCCAGTGTGACACTAAGGTATTTGAACTCCAGGACGTGTGCGAGCAAAAACATAGAAACATAGAATTTGATGGCAGATAAGGACCACTTGGCCCACCCAGTCTGCCCATTTCCCTACCTGATGGATAAGCTGCAGATTCTAGTTAATCAACAGCTTTCTTCCTCCTGCCCCCCACTAGAATTGCCTTATGCCTGTCCCATGCATTCTTGAGTTCTTCCACTGTTTCTGTCTCCACAACCTCCTCAGAAAGGCTGTTCCACGCATCCACAACTCTTTCTGTGAAAAAATACTTTCTAACATTACCTCTGAGCTGTCCTCCCTCTATCTTCAAATTGTGCCCCCTTGTTCTTGCACATCTCTTCTTCTGAAACATACTACCCTCTTGTACCTTGTTAATTCCCTTGAGATACTTGAAATTTTCTATCGTCCCCCCTTTCCCTCCTTTCCTCAAGGGTATACATATTAAGCTGCTTTAGTATCTCCTCGTATGTCTTCTGGTGCAGACCTTGCACCATTTTGGTTGCCCTCCTCTGAACAGCCTCCACTCTGTCTATGTCTTTGCAGAGATGGCGTCTCCAGAATTGCATGCAGTACTCCAGACGGGGTCTCACTAACTGTCTGTATAGAGGGATAACAACTTCCTGTTTTCTACTGTTGATGCCTCTCCCTATGCATCCCAGTATCCCCCCCAGTCCTTCTTACTGCCTTCTCAAATTGCTTGCCCACCTTTAGGTCATCTGATATAATTAATCCTAGGTCTCTTTCCATTTTTGTTGTTGTTATTAACTCATGCCCCATTGTGTACTCTTCCCCTGGGTTTTTGTTTCCCAGATGCATTACCTTGCACTTCTTTGCATTGAATCTGAGCTGCCATGTATTTGACCATTCCTCCAACCTTGCCAAGTCCCTTTTCATTCTTTCCACCCCACCTTGTGTATCAACTCTGTTGCAGATCTTTGTGTCATCTGCAAAGAGGCATTTCCTTTCCTTCCAGGTGCTCTCCAATGTCACTTAAAAAGATATTAAAGAGGACCGGTCCCAGTACCAAACCCTTCGGTACCCCACTAGTTACCCTCCTTTCTTCACTGTGGACTCCATTTACTATTACCCTTTGCGTCCCGTTGTCCAGCCAGTTTTTTATCCAGGCTACCACCTTGGGACCCACTCCAAGGCTGGCTAACTTATATATTAATCTTTGGTGTGAGGCTGTGTCAAATGCCTTGCTAAAATCTAGGTAGACCATATCCACAGCCCCTCCCTGGTCTACTACTTTGGTCACCCAGTCAAAGAAATCTATTAGGTTCATCTGACATGACTTTTCTGCTGTGAAACCATGCTGTCTTGGGTCCTGTGCTCCACTGGCCTCTAGGTACTCAACAATTCTTTCTTTCAGAAGTAATTCCATCATTTTCCTTACCACTGAAGTCAAACTAACTGGTCTGTAGTTTCCTGCCTCTGTCCTGCACCCACTTTTGTGAATTGGAATCACATTTGCCCTCCTCCAGTCCTCAGGTGCCACTTCATCCTCCCATGATTTGTTAAAGACAGTAGTCAGTGGTATTACTAGTTCTACCCTTAGTTCTTTAAGTATTCTTGGGTGAATCCCATCAGGCCCTATTGCTTTGTCCACCCTCAGTTTCAAGAGTTCTTTCAAAACCCTTTCTTCTGTGAATGGACTGGTATCAACCCTCCTATTCAGAGTTTCTCACTTGTTTGGTTTAGGCACCTCCCCCTTCTCATCTGCTGTGAATACTGAGCAAAAATATTCATTCAGTATCCCTGCTTTTTGACTGTCACCCTCTGCCCACATTCCCTTCCCTTTATTAAGTCTCTGTATCCCTCCCTTGGTCTTTCTTCGCTCCCTAATGTACCTATAAAAGGTTTTATCCCCCTTCTTAACAGGGTTGGCTATCTTTTCCTCAGTTTGTGCCTTTGCTATTCTGACTGCCTTACCTGCCTCCTTCTGCTTTAACTATAAAGTTCTTTGTCCTACTCCTTCTGTGTTTCCTTATATTTCCTGAATGCTATCCTTTTCTCCTTAGCCATCCTGCCACCTCTTTTGAGAACCATATTGTTTTTTCCTTCATTTTGTTTTATTGGTTTGCTTCACACAAGGCTTGTTGTCTCTCGATGGCTGTTTTGATTATTCCTGTTGTTCCTCCACCCATCCTTCTTGCCATTTGCTAGTGCTTTTCTAAAGCACTCTCTCATTCCCAAAGTCAGCCTTCCTAAGAGTCAATACTCTTTTTTGTATGCATGCTCTATGGCTGTGTTTATTGTGAACCACAATGTTTGGTGGTCACTTGTTCCCAGATGGCTACCCACTTCTAAATCTGAGATCCTTTCTCCTTCCTCATTTGAGAGTGCCAGGTCTAAGATTGCTCCCTCCTGAGTGGGTTCCAACACTAGCTGTCTGAGGCATGCCCCTTGTATGGTGTCAAGAATGACCCTACTCTTGGATGTGCCTGCAGCAAAGGTACTCCAGTTAACATCTGGCATATTCAGGTCCCCCATCAACAATATCTCCCCTTTTTCTGCCATTTTAAGGATGCCTTCTATCATTTCCTTGTCCATTTCCTCCCCCTGAGATGGTGGTCTGTACACAACCCCCATGCGGATTGTGGTGCCATTTCCTGTCTCCAGGGTGACCCATAGTGACTCATCAACTTCCTGTTTACTCTTTAGTTCTGTTGCTTTAATCCCTTCCATTATATAGAGAGCTACTCCTCCTCCTCCTCTTTTACCCACCCTGTCCCTCCTTTAGACTGTGTATCCTGGTTTGTTGACTTCCCACTCATGGGGCTCTGTGTACCATGTGTCAGTGACTGCCACAATATCCAGGCATCCCTCTTCCATCAAGGCCACTAGTTCAGGGAGCTTGTTGCACAGACTGCGGGCATTGGTACTCATCACCTTCCATTTATTTTTTATGGACATACCCCTTTTAGCCCCATCCCTGTCCTTAACACCTTTTTCTGCATTTATCCCTGTCCTGCTCCCTACTGACTTCTCTGCCTTGGTGTTTACCTCTCTAAATACTGTGCTTTGGGGGGGAGGCTGGGAGTTCCCTGATCCTTTTCAGTGCCTCCCCCCTTGGCTAGTTTAAATGCTTGCCAATGAAGCATTTAAACCTGTTACCTAGGATCCGGGATCCCCCCTGGACAGATGCAGACCATTGCACCAGTATAAGCCTGCATCTCTCCAGGTGGTTCCCAAGTCCCCAATGAAGCCAAAACCCTGAGCTCCACACCAGTTTTTCAACCATTCATTGAATTCCATGGTGCAGAATACCCTAGCATCATCCTTGCCATAGACAGGCAGCATCTCCTAGAAGGTTACCGTGCATGCTACTTGTCTATGGCCCCTCCCCAACTCCACAAACTCATCTTGCACTGCTCTGATCCCATTTACAGCCAGGTCATTTGTCCCTAGGTGGACAATGACATCCAGCTCCATCCCTCATGCAGCTGCTCCCGCAATCCTGAGGATTCGCTTCCTGTCCCTAAAAGCCATTGCACCAGGCAGGCACCTTACCTCCCTATCCCCTTCCTCCCCAACAACTACCCCCCTAATGACTGAGTCCCCCACCAGGAGTTGTTTTCTTCCCCTGTGGGGTCTTATGCCACCCTCCTGTGGGTCTCCATTGCGGAAGTTCCCAGCATCCTCCTTGGTCTCCATTGCAGGTGCCTCCATAGAGGAACCACTCTTTGCCAGAACTGCATATGAATTGTGGAAAGCTACAACTGGAGGGATGCACCTCTGTTCCACCACCCTCTCCCTCCCTGAGTCCACCTTGGTCAAGCAGCCCTCTTTCTTTTCAACCTCTGAGGAGTAGCGGTGGTGGCCCTAAGTGGTCCCTAGGTGGGGGAAGGAATCTCATGAATCCTAGCCAGGTCAGCCTGGAGGCTGGCAACCTCCTCCCTCAGACCAGAGGTGCCTGCAAACAGGGCAGCATCGCAGCCTCCAGAATGTCTCCCGGAACACTGCTGCTCCACAGCCATTGCACTGCACCACTCCCATCTTGACTTATTTTGTGTCCCTCTCCTGTTGCTTTGTATGCTATTGTCTCCTCCCTCTATGTATTTTTACACTTACTTTCCTACTGCCTATGTGCCTCCACAACTCTCACACTTCCTGTTCTGGGACAGGAACTTCCTGTAGTCTTCAGTAGTCTCCTTCCTCCGTGCTTGGATTCAGACCTCCAGCAGACAGGGGGATAAAGAGTTTTTATTTTTTTTTTTTTAGATTCCTTCAAGGTTGCTGAAACTAATGTGTCTCAGTGATCCTTCCCTTCCTACTATCAAACAGGAAGTTCCTGTTGTCAGTCAAATTCAGTGGCTATAAATCTAGAACTGGCTTTGGGTGGGAAGGAGGGCAATTAGTAAAAAATCTGTAGTTCTGGACTTCTGTTTCTTGCTCTGCAACCAGTTCTCTTCTGCCAGAAACAGCCAGAAGCTGTAATTGGAGACATCTGCTTTTGTACACCTAAGCTGCTAAGCCACACCCCCAATTAGATTCACTCTATGTTCTCAGTAAATTAAGCTGATACTGCCCCCTTCCTCAGAAAAAAAACTCTTTTTTACTTAAATGAGACCCCCTTCTTCTAATAAAGTATCTGTTTGCTTAATCCAAACAGGTACTACTTCTGCTGAGACAGAAGTGATTAATTAGTAAAAAATCTGTAGTTCTGGACTTCTGTTTCTTGCTCTGCAACCAGTTCTCTTCTGCCAGAAAAACCCAGCATTGTTCGTGATATTGAGGGACTGAGATTTGTATCCAATCCTTGGATTACAGAATGTCATAACTTTGGTCTTGCTGTAGTTGATGATGAGTTTTTACGACCTGAACCAATCTTGAACACACTTGAAGTCAAGTTGCATCTGTGTTTCAAGAAGTATAGTGTCATGGTGAGAGAAGAATAGTACTGCATCATCCGAGTAGAGTAAAATATTTTGCTGGCAGACACCAGGGAGCTTATTGAGGAAGAGGGAGAAGAGTAGAGGTCCCAGGATGGACCCCTGGGGTACTCCAGAGCAGACAGGCTTGACAGCGGACATGACACCTGCAATCCTGACCCTTTGGGTCCGATCCATGAGGTAGCTAGCAAACCATTGAAGGGTCTCATTAGAGATCCCAATGTAGGACAGTTGTCTAAGAAGTAAAGTGTGGTTAATGGTGTTGAAGGCCTTCGTGAGGTCAATGAAGACTGCACCACCACAGTGTACTTTGACGAGGGTGTAGTGAATGAAACTCGTGAGTTCAAGAAGAGCCGTGGTGGTGCTGTGCCCTTTTCTGAAGCCATGCTGTTTAGGGCATTGGACTTCATATTTATCCAGGAATGAGACTAGCTGGTCTGACACTATTCGTTCAAGTGCTTTTGATAGCGGGGGGAGGAATGAGATAGGTCTGAAGTTGGAATGAAGAGACCTGTCTCCATTTTTATGCACCGGTGTGACAATTGCCTGCTTCCAGCATGTAGGGAATTGGCCCAATCTTAATGAGAGGTAAAACATTTTTGTCAGGGGTTCAATTACCTCATCCTGGACACACGCCAGTAATCCGAGGTCAAGGGAGTCACCACTGAACCTGGATTTGAGGATGACTTTGCAGATACAGGTATGAGCCACATGAGGAGGAACCTCTTTGAAGAAGAAAGGTGGTGAGTTATTGCAATAAAGTTTCACAGCTGAGAATCATCATGCTGTACAATATCACACTGACTGGCAATGACCTTTTATTAGTTTAGTAAAATGTAGCATATTATTTCAGAGTTTTGTTTTAACTCAGTGCCCTCCAGATCCTTCACTAGCAACTAGCTGAAATTGCCGAAATATGCTATTATACTAAAGTGTAGCACTAGCTAGCAGGAAACAGTTTTCTAGATACTGAGAGACCAATTTGGTACTATAATTGTCGGTTATCAACTTATCTTCAAAATTGTCTTAAAAAGTGCTAAAACAGGACATGGCACATACTTATGGTAATTATGGAAAATATGCAACACATTAAATGATGACTGCAATTATTGTTCTGGGATGTTTTCAGAGAAGATGAAGTATGTATGAACAATAATGTGTTGTGCTTGCATTGAGAAATATAGGCATTTTCAGGTGAGCTGACACATCAGACCAAAACAAAGTACTCCTCAGCACTTTCCAGAGGGGTGCCTATGTCTCTTTAAAAACTTTAGCACCCTGCAATGTCTTATTGCAGTTCAACAATGGCCTGAAGTGAGAATATAAAACAACTTTACAGCAATCATATGATCACATTAACACATATGCCAAAGAGATCAGGTGTTTGCAAGACATAAAATACTGATAGATTTAAGATGCATTTCTAATCCTACTTCTAGTTATCCCCGTATTTATTGACTATAATTGTTTCTAGTTTTTTAAACAGCTTTAAAGAATCTAGTCAGAATTCTAACAGAGTCGATGTTGGTCAGATTTAAACAATTATCAAGAAAGTAATGATACTTCAATATTATAACATTTAAAAAAATGTGTCTTCACTTCATGTACAGGGATTATACAATGAAAGAATATATGAATGAGGTGCACTACGTGCCCTATATTACCTTAACAATTTAAATCTGCCTCAACTTGCTTAAACTTATTGCATACTACATATGTTCTAATTTTTTTTATTGTGTGTAGGCAGTAATTCATGGCTAATGTGAGCTATCAAGCAGTGGTCCAGTGGTTCTAATGGGATGGTCAAATAAGCTTTTAATTTATAGGCAAATTTGTATTTTGCTAGCCAGTGAAATAATCTTGATTGTCTTAAATCTAAAAATTCTAGTTATTTTGATTTTGTGAACAATCTGTTTCTGATACAGAGTTTGAAACTGAATGAAATCACAATGTCTTTTAAATATGACCTCATAGATGTTCCAGTTTTATTTTACCCAGAAACTATGTTGCTGCTTTTATTTATGAAAAGTACCCATTGTATTTATTTAACCTTATCTTTTTCTTTATATAAGGCAATAGTAAAGGGTCGAGTAATGTATTTTCTTAACCATTATGAAAACAAATGATATTTTACTAAGAGGGTTTTTTCTAGTTCCACACTACCAAGGTATCCTGGAGTTGATAGAGCAATTTTTAGAAGAAAATGATAATAGAAAGTACATGTTTTGTCAAGCTAGAAATGTGGAGAATGCATCCATGCTTCTGTGACATATAAATCTATGGAATCCTATTTATGTTCCCAAAATATTTAATTTCTGTTGCCATCCTTCTGGAGACAAATAGCTCAATTGTCAAAGGGGCCTTTGATCAGCACAACCTATGGCAAACAGCAGCTTGTGCCAAAGCCACATACAAAAGGGACCCTGCACCAGATTCAGGTAGAGGAGGGGTCCCAGAGCCTAAGTCCCCACATGTGCAGCAACTTCTCCTATGTGACAAACAAACAGGGCATGGGAGGGGTGTGCCACAGGCTCCTATGATGAGGCAAGTGACCCCCCAATCCCAGCTGTCACCCATATCTTAATGTTAATATCAGATCCTTGCTGGATGGACTAATGGCCCCCCACACCAATGCCCACTGCCGCCCATATTTTAATATTCAAATCAGATCCCTGCCTGGTGATATGGTGGCCCCCCACACCAATCTCTGCTGTTGCCCACATTTAATTTTCAAATCAGATCCCCACCTAGTGGTCTAGAGGCCCCTCACCCCAGCAGGCAGAGACTGCTTCTCCCCATTCCCGAAAAGCAGCTTGTGACAGGCACAGCCCACCTGTCACCTCTGCAGGCAGCTGCCAGACTGAACTGTCAGTGAGTAACTACTGCATAGTGCATGTGCTCATGATTTATGAGCACATACACTATACAGTAGAGTGCTCACTAACCAGTTAATCCGATGGAAGTAACCACAGAGGTGAGATGTGGGCTTGTGCGATTACTAGTTACATTTGGGAGTGGGGAGTGGAGTTAGTGGTCACTGCCTGCTGGGGTGGGTGGGTGAGGGGCCACCTAGACCACCAGGTGGGGATCTGATTTGAACAATAAAATATGGGCTACAGGATGGATCAGGGTGGGGGGCCACTAGACCACCAGGTAGGGATCTGATTTGAAAAACAAAATATAGGTGACAGCAGGGATCAGGGTGGGAGGCCACTAGACCACCAGGTGGGGATCTGATATTAACAATAAAATATGGGTGACAGTGGGGATTGGGGAGGGGGCCACTAGACCACCATGAAAGAGGGATACATTTAATATTAGATAAAGGGGCAACATCAGATATTGGGGAGGGGGTCTGTGACACATCTATTACTGTTATATTGTATTTAACATTTGTTAACCAGGAAAAGCACACTACACCAGACAGTCACAGGGTACTGCAAGGTGCTACACTCACCCAGAAGGATATGTCTAAGTACCCTTAGACCAGCCCTGTCTGGTCTAAGTTTACTTAGAAATTCTCCCTCTGGAAGAGTTTTGTGAATCACACTTTAGGGGATATGGCATTCTGTGACTGCCACAAGCCCCCTAGGATCATGCTGCAGCCCATTTTGTGGGCCAAGGCTGGCGCTAGCCCAATTTGGGGCATGCAGCCTGCATTTGATGCAGGCCACTTTTGTGAATAGCTCAGGGCTCATTGTTTGATGCAAGGTACCGTTTGCACTCTTTACATTTGACACAGGCACCTTGGGTCAATCTCTGGGTTTTGAGTATTGAACACAAAGACTTTGTTATAAAATAGCATTGCAAGTTAGGCTACACAGCAATTGAACACCTTGAACTTTGGGAGTTTGATTTTTGTAGACTCCAGCTAACTTTTGTGGCTAAATTCAAACTTTTGGTTTGACTGGGGTGAGCTGGTCAACCAGTGAAACAATAAAAGGTTGCACCACCTCTCTACCCAACTTTGGGAGGATAGCGGAAGTGGTAAATGGGTACCTGGCTAGAATTCAACCTAGTATGAGCACTAACCAAAGGTGGGAGCTCATAAAGCTGGGGATAGTGGAGGCAACCAAAACCTGCTGCAAGACCCAAAGCAAGAAGACTAGGGCTAAGAAACCAAGCTGGTTGAGCAAGGAGGTCATGGAAAAGGTAAGGAGGAAAGGAGCTGCCTTTAGGAGGTACAAGAAATCAGGGAGGGGGGAGGAGTACTTGATGGAACTGAAGGAAGTGACACGGGCAGTAAAGGGAGCCAAGGCATCTATGGAGCTCAGGCTGGCACAAGGCATTAAGAAGGGGGAGAAGGACTTCTTTAGGTAGATCAGGGAGAAAAGGAACTGAAGGACCACATAGTAAGCATTAGGAAGGAGGAGGTTGGGTGGAAGCAAGGTGCGATAAGGCAGAATTGCTAAATGATTACTTCTGCTCGGTATTTACTAAGGAGATGAGGGGTGATACTCAAGGGGGAGGAATGGCAGAAACAGGGGGCAGGAGGTGACAGATGGGGAAATCATGCAGGGCAGAGTTCGGGAGGGTTTGAAGGCACTGAGGGTGGACAAGGTGCCAGGTCCAGATGGCATCCACCCCAGGGTACTGAAGGAGCTGGCAGACGTCCTTGCAGGACCTTTGGCAGATCTATTTAATGTCTCACTGCACTCAGGGTGTGTACCTCAGGATTGGAGGATGGCTCATGTGGTGCCCCTTCACAAGAGTGGCCCCAAGGATGAACTGGAGAACTACAGACTGGTGAACCTCACATCCATCATGAGTAAGCTGATGGAGACTATCCTGAAGGAGAGGCTTATTGCCCTCCTAGAGGCCAAAGGACTACAGGACAACAGACAGCATGGCTTCATAAGTAGCAGATCCTGCCAAACCAACCTGGTGGAGTTCTATGACTGGGTAACTAGGCAACTGGACAGGGGCCATGCAGTGGATGTCCTGTATCTGGACTTCAGTAAGGCATTCGACTTGGTGCCACATGGGAGGCTGGGAAGTAAGTTAGAAGGCACAGGTGCAGGTGCAAAGCTGGTGAGATGGGTAGGGAACTGGCTTCAGGGAAGGCAACAGAGAGTGGTGGTGTGTGGGGAGCTCTCACACCCAAGGGTAGTGATGAGCGGTGTTCCACAGGGCTCGGTATTGGGACCAGTATTGTTTGGGATATTCATTGCAGACATATCATTGGACATCAAGAGCAAGATCAGTCTGTTTGCTGATGATAGCAAGATGGGAGCAATGGTGGATGACCTAGGGGGATGGCATGGTTTGCAGGATGATCTGGCAAAGCTTGAAACCTGGTCAGATATCTGGCAACTGTGGTTTAATGCTAAAAAGTGCAAGGTGCTGCATTTTAGGGTGAAGAACCCAAGGAGGAGTCACCAGCTGGGGGGAGTGTAGCTAGCCCAGACAGAGAAGGAGAAGGATCTGGGGGTGCTCATTGCAGGGTCAATGAACAACTCGGCACAATGTAGGAAGGCAGCTGCAAATGGCAATAAAATGCTAGGTTGCATTACAAGGGGTATATCCTCGAGGAGGGAGGAGGTGATTCTGGCACTGTATAGGTCATTAGTTAGACCACACCTGGAGTACTACATGAATTACTAGTGTCCATATCTAAAGAGGGACATTAAGTTACTGGAGAGGGTGCAGTGCAGGGTGACAAAGATGATCAAGGAGCTGCGGGACTTATCGTACGAGAGGAGGCTAAGGGAGTTGAACATGTACTCACTGGAGGAGAGGAGGGATGGAGGGCATGATTGAAACCTTCAAGTACATGAAAGGAATAAACAAGACAGCTACAGAGGAGCTGTTTAAAGTAAGGGAGGGGAGGGACACTAGGGACCATGATATAAGACTGGAGGGAGGAAGGTTCAGGAGGGAGATGAGGAGACACTTTTTTACAGAGATGGTGGTAGCTGGGTGGAATGTGTTATCTGCAGAAGTGGTATCCAGTAGAACAGTGGACTGCTTCAAAAGGGTATGGGACAGGACAGAGGGGAGGGTCGATGGAGGGGAAGGGTGGAAGGGAAGGGCAGCTGAAGAATAAGGGGTGCTAGCTGCACATTTGAGCAGATAAACTCAATATTAGCAAAACCAAAATTTTCCCCCTTAATTATTTAACATATAGCACAGCTTTCTGTAAGTTTGGTATGAAATGGACCCCCAGGTCCATTAAATACTTGGGTATACATATTAACTCAGACTTTTCTTTACTCTGCAAACTTAATCTGGAGGATTTGTGGTATAATATTCAGCAGGACTTATCAAGATGGAAAAAGCTTCCCCTCTCGTTATGGGGCAGAATTAACACCGTAAAAATGAATGTCCTACCCAGATTGTTTTATCTGCTAAATATGCTGGATGTTTGGTTACCCTTGTCCTTTTTCCAATGTAACCATTCTGATGTTAATTCCTTTATCTGGCAGGAAAAGGCTATCCGAAGATTCTATCGTAAGCTCTCCTTACCTAAAGAGCTAGGTGGCTTGCGTCTCCCTAACTTTTTATATTATTATTGGGCATGTCATCTTTATAAGTGTGGGAAGTGGTTTTCTCTATCGGAACTCATTACTCATCATGAGTATGTCCCAATCCAGTTGCATATTGAGTCGAACATTCTTGCTGCACATAATTTAGCCCCATCCTCACTTTTTTATACGCCCTTTAAAAATATACCAAAAGCTTTGCAGTCTTTCCCGATTGGTATCTCATTAAGAGTTCTTCTCAAATGTTCAGTTTTTATAAGGTAGTTCCGAGCTCTGATTTTTCTCAGCCAATCTATGCCAACTTGAATCTTAAAATAGGTGGTGCTCCTATATCTCGGTGTTGGTTACCACTCTCTCCCGATCTCACTGTGGCTGACTTTTATTCACAGGACTCTATCCTGTCTGCGAGGAGATTCTTACCAAATTTGATCTAACGCCATGGGCTGCCTTCCAAATCTTTCAGCTTAAGCACTTATTAGCCAATGTGTTTGAGAAAGAATCCAACCCCTCCCATATTGGAGCCTTTCTCCAGCAAATCAAGATCTTAGCTTGCAAACCCCATGGCATTTCTACCATACATAAATTGGTTCTCACATACCTGCAACCTCCCCCGATTGCCGGATCCCCGATCTGGCAAGCACTTTTCCCTGACAAGGTTATTCACTGGCACTCTATATGGACAGGCCTATATACATACCTCAATCAAGATCGATACAGGCTTATGCAATACTGTATTTTAAACAATATGTATTATACTCCAATCAAATTGGCTCAAATGAAGCGTCTTCCCTCCAACATGTGTTCTAGGTGTAACAAGGAGGAGGGCTCACTCTTTCATATATTTTGGTCTTGTGAAAAAATATCTCCCTTGTGGAAACAAATTGAATCTGCTCTAGACCCACTGCTGGGACTGCAGAGCCTCTTCTCCCCTATCATATGTATTCTGGGAGATTACTCCGGAGTTCCTGTGAAGGACAGAAGATTTCATATGGCTCTAATCTCAATGGCGGTCAAGAAGCTAGTGCTTAGACACTGGATGGATCAAGCTACCATTTCTTACACGGAATGGTTGCATGAAATATCATTTGCACTCCATGTTGGATATTTAATTGTGAGTGTACGCCACCATCTATCATCTTTTAACAAAAAATGGGGGAAATTATATGCCCTCTATTTGTCTTGATAGGGTGTCTTGGTAAGTTCACGAGTCTCTCCTCTTTCATATCTTTTCCTTTGGTCTCTTTCGATTCTGCAGGGGATGACCCCTTGTTTCATGTATGGCCTCTCATTGTTCCTTGATAATTTTATTTTACTGTTATCATCTTGGTCATCTTTTAGTTCTGTTGTGTTAAGTTATAGGAAAGTGCCATGGAGTGGGGGGGTGGGAGGGGTAGTTTTTGATTTTGTTTTCTCAAGGTAGTGTTTTTATTATTTTCTCCGAAAGCTTATCTTTTCCTGTTAACAATCTGCGTACAGCTTATTATGCAATACATGCTGATGTCATTGTATCCCATGTTTTTATGACTATGTGTTTGATTATACTTAATAAAGTATGTTAAATTTTAAATAAAACATTCAAGCAGATTTGATAGACCTCTAGGCCTTTATCTGCTGGCAAACATAGTAGATTTGTATGTTTGTACCCCCCCACACCTTTGTGGAAACACACACACACACACTCACACACACACACACTAAACATGTTGCCATGTCCTGGAACAAAGAGAGGAGCTGACACCATATTTTAAATCATTCCTCATTGTCTTACCCTAACAAGTCTCCATAACATGTTCATTTATCAGATTCCCTCACTGACCCTCTGCTCCACAATTTGGAATGGGTGGCAATTAATACAACCAACCCAGGCTAATTCAGCCATCCCCCTCCCTACTTACTCAACTTTCAAAATCTCGCCAGGTCCCTGGCACTGAGCCCAAAGCTGACAGACTGGTATACACATATTTCGCTTTTCTTTACCCACCCACAGAACCCCAAAGTACCCTAAATAATATATTGTTGCTCTACCCTCTGAATTTCAATTCACAATTAGGGGCCAGTCTCCACAATTCCTGATTAACTCAGTTGTCACCCCCAAGTCACCCACTCCATTATTCATTTATTGACTCAGTGGAGCAGGAAAATAAGAGACTGGGATGTGGCAGAGCAGCTGCAACTTTTGTGATGCTAGTCAGATGATTTGTCAGTTTGTCTAGTGTCATCAAAGTTATAGCTGCTCTACTCCCTCCCTTCTCTCATGCAGTCACTCATTCCAGTGGGTCTATGAATGAGTCATGGAGAAGACACACTGGGGTTAGTTGGGAATAGGAATGGGTGAAAGTTCAATTTTTCACCCTACGGAACTTCCGCGGAAATCAGAAAACTTTCGCTAAAGTTTCCAACCCTCTGCCTGCAGCAGAGTGGAAAACTTCCACAAAGTTATGGGTGAAATTTCACCCGATATTAAAAAAAAAATCCTGGTGGCTAGTGGCCCCTCCCCACCCACCCCACAGGTACCCGTTAAAATCCCTGGTGGCTGGCGGTCCTCCCCACCGGTTCACCTGCCTGCCACCTGACTTAAAAAAATAAATCTGCTCCCTCGCCCCACAGGTGCCCACACAGCCCAAGTGCCCTTATGCCCTGGTGGCTAATGGTCCCTCCCCTACACCCCAAGTCCAAGTGCATAGTAAAGTTATAGTATCCCCCAATGTCCATTCATATCATAACCATAGTTGTAGTTAAAAAAAATGCTCTGTCGGTCTAGTGGTTCCCCTAATAGCTCTCCACCTCCCGATCCCCAGTAACATATAATTCCCTGAATCACTGGTGGTCTAGTCTGTGCCTCCCAACCCCCACCCTAATTGGAATCCAACCACATTGCTCCCACCCCTAAACTCCGGGTGGACTGGAACATCCCTCCTCTCCTCTCCTCCACAGCTGGCCTGCCCACTGACTGAGTTGGTAATGAATGAGCGCGTTCCTGTATAGGAATCACGCTCATTCATTAAAAGTTCAAAGTCATTGGTCAAGCCGGCCGTGGAGGAGAGGAGGGATGTTCCGGGTCTGTCCAGGGTTTAGAGGGTGGGAGCAGGGTGGTTGGACTCAGCAGGGGTGGGATGGGGGGGAGGAACTAGACCACCAGGGATTCGGGAAATTATATGTGACTGGAGTCAGGAGGGGGAGGGCTATTAGGGAAACCACTAGACCACCAGATAATTTTTTTTAACTAGGACTATGGTATGGAGGATGGACATGGGAGGTTACTATAAATTTACTATATACACTTGGGCTTGGGGTGAAGCGGAGGGACCACTAGCCACCAGGACATAAGGGCATTTGGGCTGTGTGGGCACTGTCAGGTGGGGGGGAACTATTTATAACATTTTTTTTTAGTAGGGTGGCTGGTAAGTGAACTGATGGGAGGGGGAAATGCAAGCCACCAAGGATTTAATGAGTATCTGTGGGCAGGTGGGGGGTCACTAGCTACCAGGGATCATTTTGCAATAAAATAAAAACACAGCATGGGGAGGCGAAATTTCCCTTGAAAGTTTGAAATGGATTTCAGTTCCGTGGATCACAAGTCTAACTTTTGCTTAAATTCAGCTGTCAAAAAAAATTTTTTGCACACACCTAGTTGCCAAACTTGGACACTGACCCCACCCCGCCCTAATTGTAGAATGGGATCAAGAGGTGGGGTCTTTGGTTCTTAGCTTAAAAGACAAGTTATAAGTGGCTAAAAATTGGGATTTAACATGAATGTGCCTAATCAGCATTATGTTACATAGTACATCATATTCACTAATGTGGAACAAATTTCTCCTGTATGATGCAGTAAGTCCCAGTGTTTTTCCATTGTAAGACCTCTGCCTTAGCTAGTAATATAATGTGCCTCGAACTTTCATTTAGGATGTGTTATGCAACCCACAGTGGCTAACACAGAACAAAATAAATTATTTCTGTATGCCGATTCAAGATTTTATACTACTGTATTACCTAGTAGGCACTATACCTAGATTGCTAATGTAAGGTCCTCAGAATGCACCCAGGGAATGTATTAATTCAGATTACACTCATGCCCTTCAATGGTTTATTTTATTTTATTTATAGGTTAGAATGTATATTGATAAAATAATGAAGCAGAGAAGTTTGTAAACTACTGGGAAACAGAAGAAATTGATGAAATGTACATCCACTTGTTAATGCAGTTCATATTCAGCAGACTTCACTCACTACAGATCCTCCTGTATTAGTAGGCTGCCTCTTTAACAAAGGGCTTGCCTGCTCCATGTACAAGTTGTATCACGCTATGCTAATTAGAAGTTCTGGTCATGGACAGCCACCAGGGCTGCTTTTGCAGACGTTGTGTGCAGCTTTGATCATTAAGAGCTGTTTTTTGGTGGGTCAGTAGCCTGACTTGGAAGAGAAACTACAATTAAAATGCAAAAGAAAATTTTCAACTGAATTTAACCGCAAAAATATTTTGTTGCACACATTGTACAAGAGGAGATGATGCCAAACTCAATAACATTAGTTTGGAAGCAAACTGGGTGTTTAAGTGGAAAAACAAACATATTGAAATTGGACATGTGGCAGAGTAAGTAGATTCACTTAAGTGCTGTGGTGGTTTGATTTCTTTTGATGGAAAAAGGCTGTTGCTGCTGTAGGTACAATAGGGAATGTTAACTCTTTTATTTATTTATTTAGTTTTTGTTGACTGGGTAAGTGCACTAGACAAATTCTGCCTATTTTCAGGCACAACCCGGGGAAAGGGGAACCCTTAACTGTCCAGTTTCTAGGAAACTCATCAAATGCTAGGTGAGAGTTGGACACTATCCTAAATGCCATTTTATAAATACTATATATATATATATATATATATATATATATTATACCACAGGGGTAAGACCTTTCTCAGTAGGATATCCTGTGTTATTTCCACTGCAGTGAGAATAAATCTTGAAGACGTCATTTATCCATACTCTGCTGATGTCACCAGAGTGAGGATAACTGCAGTGCAACCTTGCACTCTAAAGGAAACTGCTTCAGAAAACACTTTATCTTTTACCTTTGTTTTTACCTGGAGAGAGAGACACACTAAGCTGAAAGCTTGTTTACAGGTGCAACCTGGTAGCACAAGAAAGTTAAGTGACTTGCTTAGGATCACACAGTATGCAAGTGAGGGCTGTGGGATTCAAACCCAGGTCTTCAGGTTTGTAGCTCAGACCCTTAACAGCTCAGAGCCTTAAACCACTGTGCTATACTGCCTCCTTAAAATTTCTCTTATCTCTTTCCCACTGAAGCTGAAACTTTATTTATTTATTGAAATTGTTTCACCAGGAAACGCACACTGAGCAAGAACTGCTTGTTTCCCAGTGCAACCTGGGGAGAGGGGTATAGTGGGGAAGAGAACAAGGGTAATCCAGGTCCTGAAATATGTACATACAATTACAATACAGTTGAAACCATTTGACAGAAATAGTTGGGCGTAGATGACAACTTACCTTTACTTATAGCGTAGTAGCAATTATATGGAGAAGTCATGCTTACTCAATTAGCTTTTGTAAATGACTCATCTGTGTCCCATTGTGTTTCTGACTTTCTAGCCCATTACTGTGCTGATATCAGCTTCAAAATAACATGAATTCTAAATGAAACTCTTTTACAAAGCACTTTCTGTTTCTCAGTGCTACCTGCAGCAATTTGTTTTTCTCAGTGAGCCCTTGACTCACTCAGTTAGCTTCGCGAAACACTGTCAGCTGTGTTTGTCACTCCCAGTCCATTCAGAACACACACACACACACACACACGCACATTGGCAGCACACACAGAATGAGCAGGAAACACATGGAATCCAAATAAATTTTCCTGAAGCTCTCACTCCTGTGGTATAAATCACACACATGATGGGTAGATCATGGGATATGGAAAATATTCTCATTCCTGCCTTGTGAGCTGTGTATTTTCACTCGTGCCTTCGGCACTCGTGAGAATACAGAGCTCACTCTGCAGGAGTGAGAATATTTTCCATATCTCCTACTCCATCATGTACTATTTTTATATTTATATATACATATATATATATATACATATATATATATATATATATATATATATATATATATATATATATATATATGTATATGTACACACACACACACACACACACACACATATATATATATATATATATATATATATATATACAAATTAGAGAAAAAATACTTTTAATGCATTAGTTAGGGTTGTTCCACAGTGACAAAAGCGAGGAAATTTGGTGTTAGGGTTGAAAGCCCCCCTTGGACCCCCCCAGTCCACCCGCTCAACTGGCATTGGGGTGTGCATTGGGGTCATTGACCCTAACTCTCACCCCATCACATGTGTGAAGAAGCAGAGGTGTAGGAGAATGGGGTGAGAGTTAGGACCAATGACCTTGACAACGATCACATGGCCATGTAAGATCCGACGAAAAATCTGTATCTTGCACCGCTTTCAAGATATGAGCCCTGAAAGGCACGGCGTATGCCACCATGTTAGTCTATGGGAAAAAACATCAACTACGGAGAACTGTAACTTGGGAGCCATGCAATATTTTTTTCACCAACCTACCGAAAAGCACATCTGTGAGATGTTGGCTGCCTTCCCTCCAAATTTCAGCTCAAAAGATCAAACCGTTCTTTTGCAGCAGGGTGTAAAGAAGTGTTGTAATTTTGGCATAGCCTGGAAAGTAGTGTTGCAGTTGCTGGCTGCTTCGCAAATTTTGCGAAGGGGAGTCTCGTCAAAATCTTGTTTCTTACATGACTACTACTTTTCCAGAAATTTGAAACATATTTCTGGGGTGTTTAACCCCAAAATAAAGACATGGCTATCATCCTCAGAGTCCAACTAAGTGAACACAAAAAGAATTGTGTCCCTAGAGGGTCCCAAATTTAAAAGCCAAGCATTTCTGTGATCACTAACTGAAAAAAAAAATGGCTGACTCACGACACTACTGGGGTCATTTGTGACACTAAAAACTGCATTTACGACACTTTTGCACTTTTTGTTAACTTTTCCCATTGACTTATAAAGGGAAATTGTTTTTTGAATAACTTTTGAACCGTTTAATATTTTTTCACAAAATCTTCAAAAGGCACATTGAGGGCCCCGTCCGCACATTCCCTGATGTTTTCAGACCGGTTGCGTAAACCGTGTGACCTGTGGGTGAGAGCAAAGAATTCACAAAAAAGTATAAACACACATTTTGTTGGTGCTTAATAACTCTGCAGCCATATATGCAACTGGTATGACACTTAACATATCCCAAGTCCTACCATGCCCAATTACGCATACAAAATTTTATGCAAATCCATTGAACAGTGGCAAAGTTATTAAGGTGCAAAGTTTGACCCTTTAACCTTAAAATGGCTCCTCAACCCTAACTATGATAGCACTACCGTGCTGCCATTATTTTATATATATATATATATATATATATATATATATATAGAATAAAGTATGGGTTAGGGTGTGTAACGAGATTTTACACACACCAGCGTTGTGGGGATGCTACATAAACCCCGAGGCAAAGCCCGAGGTTGTATCACAAAAATTAAGTGTAAAAATCAATTTCTTAACACCATTTTTATTTATATAATTGCTGGGTTTCCCTTTTTGCCTCAGCAATTATATAAAATAGAGAGCTTGAGGTGTGTTCTCTCAGTTCGCTTATTTTAGCGTGCCTGAGATTTGCCGTGATTTTAAACTCATTTTTCTTCCTTTGAGCAGGTCTTTGTATGTGTTACAGTGTATGTGGGAGGGGAGAAAAAAAATAACTTACCGCCACATTCTTCTGGTGGTTCTGTTTGGTGCGAGATGGAAGCATTGAGTAGTCTAGATATGGACTGATTTGCGCTGCTGCTGAGCATGCTATTAAGCAAGGAAATAAATGCATGTTTGCCGTTATAAACACTCCTTTATAACGGCAATTACACCACGGTTTCCCTATGGAAAAAGGGAAAGCCAGTTATTATATATATATAATGTATGGGAAGCCCTTATTATTAACTGAAATCAAGCAGATTACAATCTTGTTATGACATCACTCAGTTGTTAACCCTTCTTGAGTATGCCATATCAATGGTATAACAAAATGGAATGCTCACAACAATCAATGTTCTAACAAAACAGAATGCTCACAACAATTAATGTTCTGTAAAGTAATTCAGAAAAATGATTCAATCTGCGATTACACTATCTTGGTAGTCCATACCCTATAAAATATAATGTATTGTCTTTGGTTAACAACCACACTGAAAACACTTCTCAAGGTTGCCATGACATCTGAAAACCTCTCGAGCTTCGCTCTTCAGGTTTACAATGATGTCATGGCAACCTCTTGAAGTGTTTACAGTGTGGTTATCAACCAAAGACCATAAATTATCCTCTATATATAACACTGGCACAATTGTGCCAGTATAGTTAGGGTTCAATGGTCACTTGTATGTTAAACCCCAATTTTTGCACTTTAATAACTTTTCAACTGTTCAACCAATTTGAATGAAATTTTGCATGCATCGTCGGTGACCCAATTCTCTTCCATTTGAATGTGCCCTTGCAGAGAAGCAAAATGTAAAAAAATTTGAAAATTACCATTTTTATGCAAATCCTTGTCACACTGTTTCTCCAAAACCACCTTGGGGTTTGGTATGAAACTTTTAGGGATTGTAGGGCTTGGGTCGCAGATGTGACATTTGAAGGTTTGGTGAAAAAATATTAATCCACTCAAAAGTTACTAAATTTCAAAGTTTCCCATTATATCCTATGGGAAAAGTTAGCTGGCAGCCTTGGTTAAACTTTGTTATGTCACAAAAGTGGGTTTTTTTGTGCCGCAAATGTGAAAAGCTTTGCCGAGAATCTGCCATCTTGTTTTCAGTTAGTGAGGCAAATAAAATCAAATATTTCAAAACTTCTTAGAGCTGGTAAGCACTTACAGTTGTGTTTACTAAGGAATCCGATTCTGGGATCAGTTTTACACAAAAATGCCCAGAAATATGTTAATTTTGTCTGCAGCCATATTTGTGCTATAAATTGCTGTGGTTGTTTCACGAAAAGAGTGTTTGTGCCACAAATTGTGGCACAATCCATTTATTTTGGGTAACAACCAAGGTGTCTTGCAAAAAAAAAAAACTCATGCAATTTACTGCACAAATACAGCCGTGGATAAAAAAAAAGCACTTCTGGAAATTTTGGGGGCAAAATTACCACACAATCAGATTCCTCAGCCCCTGTTTAAGTAAACACCTATTGGTGTTTACCTAATTTAAGTATTTCTTTTCAGTTAAACATCTGGAAGGGGATCAAGGCACAATAATTATAATTCATAAAAAATGTAGCTCTGAATCCTGCAGGTTGGCGGATCCTTTGTTCTATCCCCACTAGTGATGCAGCAAATTTAAATTTTGTCCATGGAGTGCCAGCAAAATGGGTAAATTTGCGTCGTGGAGCACTTCATGAAATTCTCCTGCAGAAGAGAATTTCACCTAGGCCAAATTTTACCTTCCCTCCACGGGTGAAATTTCACCATAGATTAGGGTATAAGTTAAATAAGTAGATCCCTGGTGGCTAGCGGTCCCTCCTCCAACCTGTCCCACATCACAGAAAAATCACTGGTGGCTAGTGGTCCCTCCCTCCCTCCACCTGTCCCACATTGTAATTGTCATTAAATTATCCATTGTGGCTAGTGATCCCTCCCCCCACCTGTCCCACATTGTATTTGTTATTAAATTATCCATGGTGGCTAGTGGTCCATCCCCTCCAACCAGTAATAACCCACCCCGCCACCCACCATGGAAATGTACAGTAACCCCCCACCCACATCTCTCAGTATCTCCTCTGACCTTTAGTCCTTATCCTCTAAAAAAAAAAAATCTCTAGTGGTTTAGTGGGGAAAGGGTTTTTGTAAATGTTAAACCCACTCCCGAGTCCCAAATTCCCAATCCCCACCCATACATCCCAGGTGATCCGGCACCCAGCCTCCCCAGCAGCCAGATGTCCCCACCACAACACCACTTCTAACCCCTTCCTCATTCCCAGCAGTGGCAGTCGGCAGACTGGCACAGCCCTACTCTCTTCCTCCATGGCCAGCCTGCCAACTGAACTGTCAATGAAGCTCATTCATTGACAGCTCAGTCAGCATGCTGGCCATGGAGGAAAGAGGAGGGCTATGCCGGACTGCCGACTACCACTGCTGGGATTGAGGATGGGGTGGGAGCGGGGTTGTAGTGGGGACATCTGGCTTCAGAGGAGGCTGGGTTGGGGAACACTGGATCACCAGGGATGTATGGGAATTGGGGATCTGGAATTTGGGACTCGGGAGGGGGTTTAAAATTTACAAAAACCCTTACCCCACTAGACCACCAGAGATTTTTTTTTTGAGGATAAGGACTAAAGGTCAGAGGAAATATGGAGGGATGCAGGTGGGGGGGTTACTGTACATTTCTGTGGCAGGTGGCGGGGTGGGTTATTACCGGGTGGAGGGGAGGGACCACTAGCCACCAGAGATTTTTCTTGATGTGGGACAGGTGGGGTGAGGGACCGCTAGCCCCCAGGTATCTACTTATTTTACTTATACCCTAGTCTAAGTGAAATTTTGCCTGTGGATGGAAAGCAACATTTTGCCGCGGAAGGTGAAATTTCATCGCGGAAGGAGAAATTTTGCCATTCCACCTGGTGAAATTTTGCCACTCCGCAAGGTGAAATTTCTCATTTCACTATGCGAAATGGGTGGAATTTCTTGGAGTTCTCTGTGAAGCAAATTCTGCCCACTTTGCCCACCTCTAATCCCCACCACAGCTAGCTGACATCAGGGGGCCCAATCCCCGTGTCGGCATTTACACCCCACCCCCAGTAGTGTGGCACACTGGGGAACCCACTCCAAGTGTTCTGAAATATTTGTATTTGTTTACATTTAAACACCTCAAAGGCAGGGTCTGGAGGGCCACTATCTTCAAGCTAAGACATTCCTTACACGTATGTTGGAGACACTGGAAAAACTTTAGCAGACATGGATTTGGACTCGTCCCCACTGAATACGGCTGCTGATCAGACTACCACTGCTGACTGCTGCTGCTGATCAGAGGATTAGCCCACCCATGGAGGAGTAGCCCACCTATGGACTTTTGTCAAGCAGCTAGCAGTTCCCCCAGCCAATGGGGAGCTACTCAGTCAAACAAAAGAAGCATGGCAAAAGTGGACTTTAAATTGCAGATCCTGCCCTGATCATTGCTGCAGACTGTGCTGGTCCCAGGGATGGTTGAGAGGGTGACTGCCTTCAAGTTAAGCCCTCCCCAAGAAGTTAAGCCCTCCCCTACATGGACATCAGAGACACTAGGAAAACTTCAGCAGCCATGGACTCAGAGTGGCTCCCGCTGACTACTGCTGCTGATCAGATCACTTCTGCTTGCTGATCAGAGGATTATCTCACCCACAAAGGAGCAGCCCACCCACAGACTTTTGGTAAGTAGTTAGCAGATGCCTCAGCCAATAGGGGATCTACTCAGTAAAACTAAAGGATCCCACCAAAAGAGGATTTTAAATTGCAGCTCCTGCCCTGATCAAATCTGAAGGTATGGATGGAATTCCAAATATATTATTAAAGTTTGCAGCTCTTATTATAGATCAGCCAATGGCAAATCTATTTAATATGTCTCTTACATATGCAGAGATGCCTAAAATTTGGAAAACTGCAAGAGTTGTCCCAGTATATAAGTCAGGATTTAAAATGTTAATCGAGAATTACAGACCGATCTTCCTATTACCAACTATGCCAAAAATTTTGGAAAAAATTGTGGCAGGTCAAATGCAGGTCTTTTTAAAAAGGAGAAATATACTTAATAAGTTTCAATTGGGATTTAGAATGGAACATGGAACCATTACGGCCTTGTTAAAGGTTACAGGTGACATTGTAGAACGTATGGACAGGAGGATGCCAGTGGGAGCTATTTTTATTGATCTTTCAAAAGCATTTGACACCTTGGACCATGGCATCCTCCTGTCCAGACTGAGAACCTGTGGTACATCCAAGATGGCAGTCAATTGGTTTAGAAATTACTTGAAATCGAGACAGCAACAAGTAACCATAAAGGACTGGACCTCAGAATTGAGAGAAACTGTCTCGGGTGTACCACAGGGATCTATACTTGGACCTATTCTGTATAATCTTTACATGAATGATTTACATTTTCTACAACAAGGGGTACAGTATCATCTATATGCTGATGATATAATTATCTATGTGGCTGGACTGTCATTGAGTCCAATTCAGTTAGTATTGCAACAAGCTTTTGATTACGTACAGGACTTCTTGCTGAGCTCTAAATTAGTTTTAAATGAAAAAAAGTCACAGGTTATGTTGTTTCACAAGGGTAATGGAGTTATAATTGAACAAAATCGACTTCAAATTGTGACTGCTACAGGGACCAATCTGGAGCAAGTAGATAGTTATAAATATTTGGGGGTTTATTTAGATAGTAACCTTAAATGTGATATTCATATTGGGAATATATTAAAAAAAGTAGGGAAATGTTTAGGATCCCTGTATAGAATTAGAAGTTATATGTCCTGTGAGGTTAGACAACTTGTAGTGACTGAAATGGTATTACCCATATTGGAATAAGGAAATATTGTTTATATGGGTGCCACAAAAGGGCAGTTGTCCAAATTGGATATTATGTACAATAAATTGGCAAGATTTATATTAGGAGTGCCGAAAATGACACACAGATTAGAGATGTATAAGGAGTTAAATTGGGTCTCCCTGCCTCAAAAGAGAATTCTAAATACAATCATATTTCTGACAAAATGTATCATGGGGAAGGTCCCTGATTACATTGGAGAGAGTATTGGATTAAAAATACCAAATAGGGGAATTACGTTCTGCAAATAGTTTGGAATGTGTGGTACCAAGACGAAAAACTCTTCTGGGAAAAAAATCATTTTGTATGCCTTGGTCCCAAATTGTGAAATAAATTACCTGGGAATTTGAGACCAGTAAATAGAGAATTTCAGATAAATCTGATAAAAGAGTGGTACATTAATCATACAAACATAGAAGGGGAATTGATTTAGTAGTGAGTGGGGGAATGAGAATTAAATCTGTATTTGTGTGTATTTTGTAAGTGCTGTCTTTGTTGATTGTTATGACTGAACAACAACATTTTAGAAATGTAATTTGTTAATGTCATCTGTTTAAGTTCAGTTATGATGTAATGTGATTAATGTATTTTAATTAATTAATGTAAGAGTAACTGGTATGGAACTAATGGACCTCACTGTAAATGAGCTTTGGCTCAGTGTTGTTATCCATATTCATTTTTGTATGAATAAAAATTTTACCTATCTACCTACCTACCATTACCTCAGACTATACTGGTTCCAGGCAGGGCTCAGAGGGTGACTGCCTTCAAATTAAGCCATCCCTTACAGGATGTCAGAGACACTAGGAAAACTTCAGCAGCCGTGGGCTTGGGACTTGCCCCTGCTGAGTAATGCTACTGATCAGACTAATGCTGCTGACTGGTGCCAATGTCTACTAAATCAGTAAAATTTGGACATCAATAAAATTATATATGAAAAAGCTATGAAAAATGCCCAATCAACCCATAGCTGGTTTGATAAAGAATGTAAGGAAGAAAAGAAAAAATAAAACAAACTCATAAAGTGGACCAAACATTTCCAACATAAGCCAGTTTTCAGAATTTAAATATAGTTAGGAAACAATATAATAAATGGTTAATAAACAATAATTCAATATATCAACAAAAATTATGGCTGGAAATGTATAAAATAATTCAAAGTAATGTTATGCACCTATTCTGAAATATGGTGGCAAAAGGAGTAAAAGAATACAAGCCTTCCTTGTCCATTCATGTCCCCAAAGAAATCTGGATACATCATTTCAAACTGATATTCACCAAAACAGAAATTGATAATGCTGATGGGCCATTAATAAACAACTTAAAGTTAACTGCAAATAAAAACATATTTTCTGAAGTAGAAGTCAAAATGGCAATTTTAAAACTTAAAATAACAAAGTAGTGGATTAGGATGGAATACTATCTGAAATATATAAAGAAAACCAGGAATTCTGGATCCCCCTATTAACTCATTACTTCAACTTGTGCACCAAATATAAGCATACTCCTTATGCATAGGTAAAGAACATTATAGTTCCCTTGCACAAAAAAGGGTCAGTCTATGACTAGTGATGCAGCGAATTTAAATTTTGCCTGCAAAGAGCTGGTGAAATGGTCAAATCCGCATTGCAGAGCACTTTGCGAAATTGTCCCCCAGAAGGCTAAAATTCACCTTCCCCGGTGGCTAGTGTAGCGGACTGTGAGATGCAGAGCTGTATCTGGATCGGGCTCTCTTGTACAGGATGTGTCCGATTAACTCCATTGACTGCTGCAAAATAGTAGAGAGAGCCTTTAATACCATCTGTAAGCCTGCTCATTCACTATGCCGCTGTCCCAAAAACACAGCTCTGCTGAGATCCCCTGCCCCAGTCCATGTACTTGCAATGAGTGCGAGATATACAGCCTGGGTCACACTTTTCCCACTGACTGCCATTTTTTGTTCAATTCATACAACATAACACAGTGTGAAACAACATCAAGTATAGGGTGGAATGCAATAGTGTATGTAGCCTGTAGTGATCTGTTCCTGTGTTAGCTAAAATTCAGATGCAGAAATACCTTTACTGGTGTTTGCCCTTCCTTGCATTTGTTTTAGTCATATTAGTTCGGTCTTGCATTTAGGCTAAGATGAGAGATGCACTGCAATTTACCCTTAAATTTGTTTTACTGTTGGTTCTGTTTTGCTGTTCCGTTAAAGGATGCACTGAACTCATGTATTGTACAGACTGCACCAAGTCCATACAAGAAACAAAGAAAGTAAGAACAGAAAAAGACACAAGGTCCATATCAACTCCACACTTCATATTGTTTAAATTCTTGATAAAGCAAGCCAACTTTGCTAATCTTTGTAACATGTTATGCAATATGTCATTGCTAGATATAGATATTCACCTGTTTACATGCAATAATCTACGTCTGTAATAATTGTGTTTCCTACTAGTCCTGTAAATCCTGGGTCGCCCCTGAAAAAGGGACCCTCGGGGCCCACTGGGCCTACCTGGTCATCAAAATTCAATAAATAAATAAAATGCTATAGAAGTACTAGAACTATAGTATTTATGGCTCACACCATGAAACGGTGCAGCCTAAAATTCCACAGATCCCAGTAAAAACTGATGTGGTAGGATGAATGAATAATTAGGACAGTGCCCAAGAATTAAAGGCACTGAAGCCTTTAATTTAGACATGTGAGGCTTTGCAGTGCAGTGGTCTGCACGTTCGGCTGAAAGTGGTCTTCCTCTCACACTGTGGGTAATTAGCAGTCCCTCCCCCCCACCTGTCCCACATGTATAGAAAAATCCTGGTGGCTAGTGGTCCCTCCCCCCCCACCTGTCCCACATGTAATAATTCTCCATGGTGGCTAGTGGTCCCACCCCTCCACCCAGTAATCCACCCACCATGGAAATATACAAGTAACCCCCCACCCACATCCCTCCGTATCACCTTCTCTGATTCATGTTAAAAATAATCAGTGGTGGTCTAGTGGTTTAGTAATTAAACTTCCTCCTGATCCCCAGTTCAAAATAAATCACTGGTGATCCAGTGCCACCACCCCACCCAGCCCCGAAGCCAAATTTCTCTGCCACAATCCCAGCTCCCACCCCATTCTAAATCCAGCAAGCAGCGGTGGCCCGGCACAGCAATCCTCTCTCCTCCATGGTCAGCCTGCCAACAGAGTTGTCAATGAAGCTCATTCATTGACAGCTCAGTCGGCAAGCCAGCCATGGAGGGGCGAGGTGGGCTTTGCCATTCTGCTGCTGCTGCTGGTCGGATTTAGGATGGGGGTCAGAGCGGGATTGTGGCAGGGACATCTGGCTTCTGGGGGGGCTGGGTGGAGGGCACTGGATCACCAGGGATTTATTTTGAACTGGGGATCGGGAGGGTGTTTAATTACCAAAACGACTAGACCACCACTGATTATTTTTTGACATGAATCAGAGAAGGAGATACGAAGGGATGCGGGTGGTGGAGTTACTGTACATTTCCGCGGTGGGTGGATTACTGGGTGAAGGGGAGGGACCACTAGCCACCATGGAGAATTATTACATGTGGGACAGGTGGGGGGAAGGGACCACTATCCACCAGGGATTTTTCTATACATGTGGGACAGGTGGGGGGAGGGACCGCTAGCCACCAGGGATCCTGTTTTAACTTTACGTTATAAATTTTGCCCATGGATGGAAGGCAAAATGTCACTGTGGAGGCTGAAATTTTGCCACGGAAGGCAACATTTTGTGTTCTGCCAGGTGAAATTTCTCTACTCTGCCAGGCAAAATTTAGCATTTTACTAGAAGCAGGTGGAATTTCGCGGATTTCTCCATGAAGCGAATTCTGCCCACTTTGCCCACCACTATCTATGACCCCTATTACTATCGCCCAATAAGTTTGTTGGACTTAGTCTCTAAAATATATAGAAGACTTTTATTAGATAGGCTAACTGACTGGGTAGAAAGAAATGCCATTATTTTCCCCTTACACGCTGGCTTTAGACAGGGGTTTTCTATCATTGATAATGTCTTTGTATTCACACATTTAATTGAGAAATATGCTCAATGGAGGAAAATGAAACTATATGCTTTGTTTATAGATTCCTCACCTGCATTTAATTCTATAAATAGACAAAAATTGTGGACAATTCTGATGAATTTAAAGATTGACAACTCCTTATTAGTTATAATTTGTCTTCATTATGATACTATATCTTCTGTAAGATATGAAAACAAATATAAGGTAACAGAATATTTTAAGACACAAGGAGGAGTCAAACAAGGTTGTTTGTTGGCTCCATTACTGTTTAATATCTATATTAATGAGTTGCTGTACTTTAATGAAGAGAATAAACTAGATTCCCCAAAAATGTATAATACACACCTACACACATAAGTTTATGCTGATTATATAGTTTTATTTTCCCTATCAAAAAGCAGACTACAAAAGAAAATAGTCATTTTCCAAAAGAAGTGTGAACACTTAGAATTAACCATAAATCTAAATAAAACAAAAAGTATGATATTTAATACTCAAAGAAACTGATTGTTACAACCCAAATTCTTTTTAGGAAAAAACATGATTGAAATAGTGAACAATTCCCAATATCTGGGGTGAAATTTGTAAATTCATCTAATTGAGCTCCTCATCAAAGGGATCAGAATCTAAAGGCAAAAATTATTGCTACAGAGTTGCTAACATTTAACTTAGAATATGGGGGAAACGCTAGTATCCCCGCCTTAAAAGCTGGAGAAGCTAATATAAACCCAATTATAACATATGGAGCTGAAGTATGGGGACAAAGGAGCCTGAAAAAGCTCTATCCTAATACTATAAAGCATTACTAGGTGTCCCCAGTTCAACTGCTAATGCAATGGTCAGATCCGAATTGGGTAGCATCCCAATAAGTACTAAAATTGAATTAGGACAACTAACTTATTGGCTGAGGCTGATAAACAATAAACTTAATGGCCTTCCCCATATCTTCCTGAAAGAAAAAAATAAATGTTCTAGAGAGTGTTATAGATCCAAATGGCTGAAGGCCTTGGAAAAATACCTTACAAAACTAAAAATGATTCAGTTATGGAATGATTATGACAGGAAAATAAGTAATTCACTGCAATTTAGAACTTTACTGAAAAAAAAACCTATGTGAATATGCAAGGAGATCTGACATGATCAAAAGAAAAGAACAAGGGCCATAAATTCAAAGCCTTGTGCATGGCGCAAATCCATAGCACTGGTATAGTGCTGGATTTGAACCAGGCTGCAATATTCTAAAGCCCAAAGACAGCCAGTGCTGTGAGGTAGTGCAGACGGTAGACGGTAATGTATGCAGGGGTGGGGGTTAGAGGAGTGGCCAGGAATGCTGGCGTAGTCAGCATATTCAAATGTATAGCACCACACTACAGGACTTAGCGCAACCCATAGTGTGGCTGTAAAGACCACCACCAACAAGCATGTGGTAATGCGGCACTGTCCAGCCCCAAGCACGATCCACGACTCCCATTCTGTAAATTAGATATGCATATCCAAGTGGTCCCCGCACCCCCTCAGCATGATTTCCAGACCCACATCACTGAATAACCTGGTGGTCTAGCTGCCCACGACCTGGTGGGAGGACTCTTGCTCCCCCCATAACCATCCAAAGAACGGAGCCAGCAACTGGTTCAGCCCTTGTGTCACCACCATGGCAGGCCACCGACTGAGGTATGACTGTGCGGTACTGAAATGAATGAGCATGTCCTCTAATGTTAGAGGAGGGCTGAGCTGGTTGCCGGCTCCATTCATAGGATGGTTACAGGGGAGTGGGAGTCATCCCTCTGGGTGGGGAACCTCTTGACCAGCAGGTTATTCAGTGATGTGGGGTCGAGAATCATGCTGGAGGGTGGGGGGACCTCTAGACTACCATGAATATTGTGCAGTGCCTGCAGCTATGGGGATTGATGATCACGATGGGGGGGGGCCTAGACTACCAGGGAATGTATCACCCCTATGGGAACAGTGGCTTTGACAGCTGAGATGAATTGCTTGGCCTACCCAGTGTACCCAGTTCTCTGCAGTATGGAGCTGCTGTTGGGCCTAGTAGGCCTACAGACTACATCCTCCCCCTTCCCCTTCCTCATGCCTGTCCCATGTATTCTTGTAGCACCCCACTGTTACTGCACCCACAACTGCTGTGGGGTGCCAATGTTGGTGATGGGGTTGGGGGGCTGTCCTCCAGGGTGTCCTTGGATTCAGGAAGTATGTATCTATCTATCTATCTATCTATCTATCTATCTATCTATCTATCTATCTATCTATCTATATGACTATACTGGTCTGTACTGCTTGCAGTGCTGCATGAGTGAGGTGTATGGACCACTTGTGCCTGCCAGCACCCATATCCTGCAGCTTCCAGCTTGTAAGTCCATTCCGACCAACAGGGGATGCTGTGAGCACACTTTGGCCTGCAGCATCCAACCTGTACTTCCATTCTGAACAAGAGGCCGAGCTATGTACTCCGTGTGGTAGCACTGGGCAAGCTGCATGGTAATGATGCTAAGCAGTGCATAATGAGATGCAAATGTGCCTGTTTGTCCACGGGTTACCTAAGTAGGTTCATTTGCATGGGAGCTTTGAATATAGTCAAACATTTGCCCCAGACTAACCAGTTTGGACCCGGCTATTGTGTTAGCACTATGCAATCGGGTTAGCCCTGGGCAAACCTCTCATCAGCATAGCACAGTTCTGCAGTGTGTAGCTTACATTGTTGTTTGCAGTAGATGTGAGTCATCGCTTTGCAATCACACACAATGTTCTCCACCTGCAACACTGGCTTGCTCCAGAGTCTACTGAGCTGCTGTTCAAGTTTGTACTTCCCTGTTGCTATATTCAGTGCTGTCTTATTCTCAGATTATTTTAAAACTACACTTCTAGCCCAGTTTATCCAGCTTCCTTAGAACACTATATTCAGCAGGTTCAGCACCGGGGCTAATCCTTTTGAATATGACGGGTTATTTGTTCTGGGCTACTTTAGCACACCAGTCAAAGTTTTGAATATCTGGCCCTGAAAGTGCCCTGAATGGTTCAAGCTCAACAAAATAGGGCATTGTTTGGAGGATTGCTTAACTTTACCAATCTCACTAACCTCCAAGTATATATATTATAATAATTTTGTATTAACGAATGAGAATTTAAGTACAGCAAATCAACAATGTAGATGTAATAAAGGATATCAGGAATCTCTAACACATATAATTAATATATGCCCATTTTACCTAAAACCTAGAAATAATCTCCTTTTAAATTTCCTGAAAATTTATGTGAACAGTAATTATGACAAGGTGTTTATATTTCTTCATCCAAGATATCAGGATTACACCATAATGAGATTCAAATTTAACTCTTCAGTTATCAAAATAAAGAAAAAATATCAGAGATCAGAGAAAAATACATTGGGATAGTCATAAGACTCAGTTCCCCTGCCACTTGCATGATGAACTCATGTACTAAATGTACTTTGTCCTGCCACCCGTCGTGATGAATTTGTTTACTAAATGCACTTTGTTATGGTAATCGTACACACTTAGATGTGGAATATGCACTTATTAGTGGTGAAAGCCTCCTTATTGTTATACAGCAATGAAATGTAAAATGTGTAACAGCATCCCTTTTTTATAACTTAGTGGTTTATTTATATTTTGTATAAACTATGTACTGAGTACCAAATGGTCTATTTATGTATTATAAATTGTGAATTATATAATCTGGCTTGTTTTAATTGTCATAACTTTGTCTGCTAACAATAGCAAAGTTGATCAATAAACTTGAAACTGAAACTGGTGCCACTGATCAGAAAATTAGCCCAACCACGGAGGAGTAGCCCATCCAAGGACTTTCGGAAAGCAGTTAGCAGCTCCCTCAGTAAATAAGGGAGCTGCTCAGGCAAACAGAAGAAGTCCGCCAAAAGAGGAATTTAAATTGCAGCTCCTGCCCTGATCATTTCCACAGACTGCACTGGTATCAGGCAGGGTTGAGAGGGTGACTGCCTTCAAGTTAAGCCCACCCTTACACAGATGTTGGAGACACTGTGAAAGTATCAGCAGCAGCAGCGAACTTGGACTTGCCCCCGCTGACTACGGCTGCTGATCAGATTACCACTGCTGACTGCTGCCACTGATCAGAGGATTAGCCCACCCGTGGACTTTCGGTTGGCAGCTAGCAGCTCCCTCAGCCAATAAGGGAGCTGCTCAATCAAACAAAAGAAGCCTGCCAAAAGAGGATCTGAAATTGTGGTTCCTAGCCTGATCATTGCTGCAGACTGTACTGGTCCCAGGCAGGGTCGAGAGGGCCACTGACTTCAAGTTAAGCCCTCCCCTACAAGTTATCCTTCCCCTACATGGATGACAGAGACACCAGTAAAACTTCAGCAGACACAGACTCAAAACTTGCCCCCGCTGACTTCTGCTGCTGATTAGACTATTGCTGATGATGGCTGTTGCTGATCAGAGGATTACCCCACCCACAGAGGACTAGCCCACCCATGGACTTTTGGCAAGTAGTTATCAGCTCCATCAGTCAATAAGCAAACTGCTCAGTCAAACAAATGAAGCCCACCAAAAGTGGACTTTAAATTGTGGCTCCTGCTCTAATCATTGCTGCAGACTGTACTGGTCCCAGGCAGGGTCAAGAGGGTTACTGCCTTCGAGTTAAGCCATCCCCTACATGAATATCAGAGACCCTGGGAAAACATCAGCAGCCACAGACTCGGGACTTTCATCCACTGACTACTGCTGCTGATCAGACTACCACTGCTGACTGCTTATTTATTTATTTATTGATAAATATCGGATAACACCTTTGAGTCAAAGACTCTTTTACAAAGGTTCCACGTCATGCATAAGAAGAGACAACAGTGTACAGAGTAACAAGTAACATAGTAGTTAAACACAGCGGTTACAGAATGGTTGCAGATGATTACAGAAAATACAAAGAATACAAACAATAGAAGCTGGGAATAAAGGTTGCAGGTATATGCATAGCATTTCAGGGCGATGGCACTAGCCATGCCCACACGTTATTCACTGGCCAAGGCTGGACAGAGATGTCCATTGTCATGTTATAGGCATGCTCAGGGGTGGCAGACCAGAGTTAGGTCCATAGACATGGGAGATGGGAGGTGGTATAAAAATGGAGGGTCAGGTTTAGGGGCAATCACATACTGATCCTTGGGTAATAAGGTCCCTTAGTTGGTACTTGAACTGACCAAGTTTGGGTTCAGTGAGAAAGGAGTTTGGGAGTGAGTTGAGCCAGGCTGGGGCCAGATATTGAAACGTTCTTTGGCCGGAGGTGGTTTTGCAGCAAGGTACCCTAAAGTGGGTAGTTGCTGACTGCCGTGTGAGATGACTGGACAGTGGGGCCTGAAGTAGTGGGGTGAGGGCTGGAGGGAGTAATTCTGAGGTGATTTTCTTTGCGAAGAGGCAGGCCTGGTACTTTAGCCTCGCATCGAAGTTGATCCAGTTTGCTGAGGTGCAGAGGGTGCATGTATGAGTGAGTCTAGGACAGCCTGTAGCAAGTCTGCAGGCCTTATTGAGGGCCAGTCTAATCTTGTGTAGGTGGGTGGTGTTGGCCGCACCATAGATGATGATAACATAGTCAATTAGGGATAGAATAGATGTACAGATGGCTAGGCGCAGAGATTCAGGAGGCAGGCAGTGCTTATAGAGGTGAAGGAGACCAATACATACATTGACGGTGGTACTTAGTAATCGGATATGGTCATGGAAAGTGAGACCTGTGTCTAGGGTGATGCCAAGGTATTTGAAAGTGTTAACCTGTTCAAGGGGGTCAGAATGTGCAAGGTTGTCCTAGGTTCTTATTTTAGTGGTGTGCAAACATCATGGATTTAGTTTTTTGTAATTTAGTACTAACCTATGCTGAAAGAACCAGGCTTCAGCTTCAGAGAAGGATTTCTGGAGTGCCGAGTGGAGGGCTGTGGGATCAGTGTGAGAGTTGTAGAGGACTGCATCGTCTGCATACAATAGCATTTTCCCAGAGCAAGCATTGGGCAGGGTGTTGAGGTATAGGGAGAAGAGAAGTGGGCCAAGGATAGAGCCTTGAGGGACCCCAGACCTGACGTGGTGGGGAGATGACAGGAAGTGGACAATCTGGACTGTCTGGGTTCTCTCAGACAGATAGCTGGCAAACCAGTCAATGGTCTCATGGGAGAGGCCTAACTGAGTGAGGAAGTCCAGGAGAAGTGAGTGGTGCATGGTATCGAAAGCTTTTGAGAGGTCTATAAAGACAGTGCCAGTAGTGTTACCAGTGTCCAGGGATGTATGGAGGGCATTTATAAATTCCAAGAGGGCAGTGATGGTGCTATGATTCTGGCGGAAGCTGTGTTGTTCAGGACACAGTACTATATTTGGTGAAGTAGTCTGTTAGTTGTATGGCCACGATTTTTTTCCAGGGTTTTAGAAAGGGGAGGCAGGATTGATATTGGGTGGTAATTCCCAGGCAGAGTGCGGTCACCACTTTTAAGGATAGGAGTGATGAGGGAAGATTTCCATTTGGATGGGAACTGGCCCAGAGAAAGGGAGCAGTTCAAAAGCATGGTAAGGGGGAAGAGAACTTCATTGAATGTGAGTCTAAGCAGTTTTAGGTCCAGCGAGTCACTGCTGAAGCGGGATTTGCTGAGGGCTTTGAGTAGGAGAGGGGCAGCTACACACTGGGAAACTGCTTTAAAGTAGAATGGGGGGTTCGTGAGGGGGCAGTGTGGTGTGGGGTGGGTAGGGGAGAGAAAATTGGGGGGGGAGGACACCAGAGAGGTCAGAGAAGATGCCATTTAATGTGTCAGCGATAAGGGCTGGGTCTAAGGTGATAGATCCATTGGCCCAGACATGGGTAGGCGGGGCAGTGGGGGCTTTGCCACTTAGCATTTTTAATGAGTCCCAAAACTTGCTACCTGCGCCCTATGTGTTGGTGAGCAAGGTTTGATAGTACTCAGCCTTTGCTTTACGGATATCCCATGTACATCTATTGCGCGCTTCCTGATAGTGCTGCCTGTCAGAGGGTTTTCTGGTATCCTGTGCAATGTGCCATAGATTGTCTCGTTCATGCATCTGGTCCAAAAGGGCTTGGGATAGCCAAGGTGTGTTGGCACCTTTAATTGTTTGTTTGGTTAGGGGTGCAAACCGGCTGCAGGCAGTGTTGAACATATGAATGAAATAGTTGAGGGCAGAGTCAATGTTCTGAGCATTTCTTATGGGGAACCAGTCAGTAACTAGGAGGTACTGTTTAAGTGATTGTAGTTTGCCAGGTTTGAGGCGGCGTTGTAAGACAGTTTTTTTGGGGGGGGCTTGTTAATACAGAACGACCATTGACATAGCACTGGGGAGTGGTCACTCAGAGCATCAGGTAGTACCCTGATCTGTGTTGCTTTATGTGGGGAGTTAGTGAGCACTAGATCTAGGAGGGTGGGAGTACCAGTCCTCTGGTTTATTCTTGTGGCAGTAGTCACAAGCTGGATCAGGTTCTGGGCAGTTGCAGCATCTCTAACAGGGGCTGAAGTGTCAGCCAGCCAGTTTGTATTGAAATCTCTGAGGGCAATGATGTCAGCATTGCCAGGGAGAGTCTGGAGATGGCTGGGGACAGAGAGGTAAGCGGTCTTCTGATTTTGGGGAGGGATATATACAGAGGAGAGGAACAGAGGGACTCTGTTATGTGCAAGAGTGATCTTCAGTGTGAGGGATTGGGCCCCGTGCTCAAGTGATGGGGAGGGGAAGGCGAGACACTGTAGTGATTCCTGGACATACAGTGCACAACCACCACCTTTCTTTGAAGTTCTATCTGCTTGGTATAGTGTGAAGCCAGGAAGTGAGACCACAGTGTCGGGGATGTGGTTGTTGAGCCAGGTTTCAACTACTGAGATGACATTGGGGCGATTCTGGGCAACCCATCCTTGAAATGAATCAAATTTCTTGAGGAGGCTACATATATTGAGGAGGCGATCATAAGGCTCTTAGATGTAGTAACCCTGGGGGTGGGGAGGGTGGGTCCTGGGTTGGGGCGTACATCTCCAGAAAGAAGGAGTAGTGGTAGTAGGATGCGCAGGGAGGCCAACCTTAAACGTTTCTTCATGAGCTTAGGAGCTATTAGGAAGGGGGAACAGCACTGTGTGGAGGTGGGAGTAGGGAGGGAGAGGCCAGGCACAGTAACGTCTATTGTGGTACCACGGTAGTACCAGTAGGGTGATTGGAGCATAGGGGATGCATGGTCCAATGGTGGAGTGGGAGGTATGGGTCAGTGGCCGGGGTGGGTAGTGTGGCTAAGGTGAGGAGCTTGGTGCTAGGTACAGGAAGTGTGCATAGGTGGTGGGTTATCATGATGACAAGGGGTTGGGTAGCCGATAGAAAGGCAGAAGGATGAATAGGGGGTTGTGGTCTGTGTGGTATCAAGGTGGCTGTACAATGAGTACTCTGCGTGTGTGGGGGATTGAAAATAGGCTCTGGTAAGGAGTATGTGCATGTGAGGTGACGTAACATGGAGTAGGTGGGTTTGGGGGTTAGCAAGATGGGACAATACTAGGTAATTATATATTGGCCAGCAGAGTGGCTGTTGTTTACTGTTAGATCCGGGGGGGGTAGAGCCATAAGGGGGATCGTAGAGGCTATAAGGATAGCTATTCAGTGAAGTGGTAGCATATTTATTGTAGAGATGGTTAGGTATTTGGGATTGAGAAGAGTGGCCACTAATGGGGAGCTTGTATAAGCTGCAGATGGAGAAGTGGGTTGATAGGTTAATTTCACACCACGTGACTGCCTACTTCCCTGTAAAAAGTAAAAGCAGACCAAGGGTGGTGGTGGGGGCGGTGGGGAGCCGAACGCACAGCGTTCAGTGGGGCAACTCCTGGGAGCTGTGCAACGTGGTCGCGATCAGCGAGCAGGGCGAACCCTTAGCTGTGGAGATGCTGTACCTGGGCAATTTTCTTTGCTGTTGGCTGTGGGGGAGGGCTGAATCCAAGCACTCATGACCTCCTGGATCGTCGGGGGGTTGGCTGTGGAAGAAAGAAGAGTGAGAGAGAGACTGATTATGTAAGTAAGGGGAGGGGGAAGATGCAGGGGGGGATGGTCTATATCGGGATTTGCAGCCAGTAAAGAGTAAACTGAAACCTCCTGAGTCCCACTGTATTATAATCACTTTTTTACCTGCACTAAAACTAAAACAAGCTGGGTTCTTTCAGCAATTATTAATTTTATAACATTAGAAGCAGTCTAACATTAATTAAAGCAACCTAAGTTGCTTTCACTGCTAAAACAGGCTGGATTCTGTAGCCTTAATTAAGGTAACATGCTGGAAGTTGTACAAACTGAGGCTTACAGTGACAAAAAATGGAATAAAAAAACTATCTCCACTTGTACACCTACAGTTAATTGTTTAAGAAAAAAGGTGCCAAGTAGAACATTTTGAAAAATCCTCCTGGGAGCTGCACAGCACGGTCGCGATCAGCGAGCAGGGTGAAAACTTAGCTGTGGAGATGCTGTACCTGAGCAATTTTCTTTGCTGTTGGCTGTGGGGGAGGGCTGAATCCAAGCCCTCATGACCTCCTGTATCATCAGGGGGTTGGCTGGGCAATTTTATTTGCTGCCATTGGTCAGAGAATGCATATCTCTCCTATGGTCTGACAAAGCTTTATAGGCTCAAAAATTGATTAACATCAGGTAGAAACTGGATATCTAAAGTGCCTACTATGGTTCCTCACTGTTGTTAACTGCTACTTTTATACACTTCCTGGGATCTGGGTGAAGTAAAGTGCTTCCCTGAACTTGGCCAGACACCCACCCTGCGTGGATGCTGTTAGCTTCAGAAAACTGTTGTGGCACTGACTTTTGCTGCAACTGCTAATAATTTAGAAAGGTATTAGTTAAAGCTTCTATATATTTACTTGCATTGCTCATAATTTAGGTGCTAAATTGCCATAAGATTTCTTGCTAGTACTGCTTATTATTCCAGTATGCATCAGGTGCAAATTGTGTAACTAAATTTAGGGTGCTGATAGAGCTACTTATATCTTATATATTGACTTGCACTGATGTTCATTTCCTATATACTAGCATTGTTGCTCATTTCCTACATACTTACTTGCATTGCTCATAGTTTAGGTGTTAATTAGCCATAAGGACAATTACTTGCATTGATCATAGTTCAGCCTTTAAGCCTAATTGCAAATTTTAACAGGAAGATGTGGAATCCTAGCAGCAGATACAGACAGTGCAGGAAGAGGGAGGAATGGCTAAGGAGGGAATCAGAAAGTTACTGGGGCAAGAAGGGAGAGGCAGGGCAGATGTCTAATGGAAGTGGGGTGGAAGTGTTCCCGGATACTATGTGGAGAGCAGGGGGCTGCCTAGTGTGTAGATATCTGCAGCAAACGAAGGTATAGATAGATAGATTGGTTGAGATGGGAAATGGAGAGATGGAGAGAGGGAGAGAAGGGGGATGGAGTAAGGGACAATAGAAAAAGGAGCAGGGTAACACCGCTGTGACCCAGGGCAGGGGCACAACTAAAGGGATACTGGGGAAATGCCAAGGGTCTGGAGGCAATAACACCAAATAAACCAGGCAGTACTAGAAAAAGTGGTTGGCAGGATGTAAAAAGGAAAGGAAGGAAGGAGAGGAGGGAAAGTAGCACAAGTAATTGGCAGAAGCATAATGGTAGGAGATACAGGACAAAGTACAGGAGTTGGGAGATGGGCATCAAACAGGTTCTTAGCACTGGCAGGTTTAGAGGGCCAGTGGGCACAAAGCACTCCGAGAGCAAACAAACATAGGGGATAAGGTCAGCGATACAGATGTGGGATGGGAGAGTGCAAGGGGGGGGAAGGACACTATTCCATTCACAGAGGAAAGTGTCCTCAGAGAGTTGTCCAAGTTAAGGGTAGACAAGGCAATGAGTCCAGACGCAGTCCACCCTATGGTACTGAGAGAGCTCAATTAGGTGCTGGAAATTTTGCTCTTTGCTATTTGAAATTTTGAATGTATTTTCCAACTGCTGTTATCTTACTTGTTAGACAGCAGTCGCCGGTTCCAGCAACAAGACGCATTTTTGATTGGAGAGTGGATCGTCAGTGTGTTTGCAGTTCAGGTGAGTGAGGGCATATGGGGGGTCAAGGGGTGATGTGGGAGATGGGTGTACTATGAGAGGTTGGGTGGGTGGTGCAGGTGTAATCAGCAGTGGACTTTGTTCTTTTAACAGTTTGTTAAAAAAAGACATTGAGGGAAGGTTTTCTTATTTGCAGGTTAACTGGCAAATGGGAGGGTGGGGGTGCCACTAACCACCAATGGGTTAATACATTTTATGATAAATATGGGGGTCAGAGGGTGGGGGGTGCCACTAGACACCAAGTCTACACAATATAGCTAAATGAGAGGGTAGGGGGTGTCATTAACCACCAACAGGGATTAAAAATGTTACAAATATAGGGATCAGAGGGTCGGAGGGTGCCACTAGACACCAGGGATATACAATAGGCAGATGAGATGGTTGGGGTGCCACTAACCACCAATGGGGATTAAAAAATATATAATAAATATAGGTATTGGAGGGTGGGTGTTACCACTAGACTCCAGGGCTATTAAGTAGAAATTAATGGGGAATGGGTACAGTTGGTGGGTGGGGGGTACCACTGAACACCAATGAAAAAGTTATATAAAGTATGTACTGAGATGGGACTATGGGGAGGTGCCACTACACACAAGGGGCTATTAACAGTAATGGGGACCAAGCACAAATGTATGATGGGGGGGCAATGAATACCAGGGAACTGACAAATTTGCAAAAATAAAAGCTGACAAAATTATTTATGCCTGGGTGCAGATGGTCCAAAGGACTCTGCAGTTCCACAGTAAAATAAGGATACTATTACACTATCTCAAAAAGTAATAAAATAAGTTGCAAAAAACTTCATTAATGTTCTAGTTAGGGTAAAAGCAACAAAAGCGACAAAAGTTGGGAAATGTGGTGTGAGGTTTTCCAACCCTAACACCCTATCCCCCCAAAAGCAGGCAGGAGAACAGGTTTGGGGTGTGCCTTGGGCTTCTCAAGCATAATGCTCACCCCAATCTCATAAGGCTTATGCATCTGACCGTATTCACAGATGGAATGGGGTGAGTGGTAGGCTTAAGAAGCCCAATGCACACCCCACACCTGCTCTCCTGTCTGCTTTGGGGTGATGGGGTGTTAGGGTTGGAAACCCTAAAGCCACATTTCCCAATATGTTTCTATTAGTAAAAGGCAGAACCATTAACTCATGCATGGTGAAATCAAGAATGACTTGTAGAAATCCAATCTCTCACGAATGTAAATCGAATATTTTATGGTAGGAAATTGCATGTTCAATTTATAGTATTTGAAAAAGCGGGCTTCAGTTGCAAAACATTAGCGGCCAGATATTCAAAACCAAGCCCTGGGGCAAAATCTGCACTGCCTGGCATGCAAAAGAAAACCTGTATCCAGTTGCACACTATGTTCAAAGGAATAGCCCAGAGGCAAAGCCTTTTGAATATAGCAGGCAAATGAAGGTGGGCAGCTGAGGCAGAGAGAACAGTGCAAAAATTGCCCGGGAAAGAAGACAGCACTGAATATAGCAACCAGACAGTGCAACCTACAACAGCAGCCCAGTACACACAGAGGTGGAGTAAGGCAGAGCTGAATTACGTGGCCATTGTGGGTGCTAGCAGAGAAGTGGTGCACAAGCTGCAAACAACATTGCAGGCCAAACAGTACAGAACTGTGCTATGGTTTTGACAGGTTTGCCCGAGGCAAACTCGTTCGCCCAACACTAACACGTTTGCCAGGGCAAACACATTAGCATGGGGCAAAATGTTTCTATATTCAAAACTGATATGCAAATGAGCCTACTTAGGCAACCCGAGGGCAATCAGCCACATTAGCAAGTCGTTATGGCCTGATTGCATGCTTTACCATGAAGATTTCCTGGCGCTATTTCAGGGTGCTCACAGCTCCACCTGTATGTCAGATAGGAACTACAGGCTGGGTATGTTCTACAGATGCAGTGAAATTTTGTTTTGCCAGCCAAATTCTGGAAAGTTCACGAATTTCACAGTGCAAAATATTTCATCAAATTCTGCGCATTCTGCATTATATTTAGCGGGTGCGAAATGTGGAATTTCACCTCTGAGTGGCAAAATTCTGCATTTTGTGGGCAAAATTTCACATTGTGGTAGCAAAATTCCACATTTTGCCAGTGGAATTTCACACTTTGCACCCGCAAAATATTTCACGAAATTCGAGAATTTCACAAAATATTTCCCGGAACGAAATTCAGCAATTTCGCACAACTCTAATATGCTCACAGCTCCACCTGTATGCCAGACAGGATGAACAGGTTAGTAGCTGTAGTTTACATTTGTACACAGCAGCAGATACCATTTTGTCCCAGGGGACTAGCAGCACAAGCACATGTGGTGGTGCTGCATGCCATAGACATGTTGTCACTGCCACAGTGCATAGCAGACACTATGGTACCATAGTGACTGGTATTGTGAGGGACACAGCAATGCCTATGGTGTGTCAGGCATCAGTGACTGCTGCTAGCCACACAGTGACAGGCACAGCTGGCAGGTGTGTTCTGACAGTGGACACCACTGTCATGCTGACCCACATATGCTGCAACAGTGGTGTGGCATTCTCACAGTACCATACACATGGCTGGCTGTGTGTGACATGGTGTCTGTACAGGTGTGTCTTATGTGCCCTGGGGGGGGACAGACACATACCATAAGACAGGCACACTGAAGTCAGGGGTATTCCCATCACTGGAACATGTATACTGTATGGATGGCTCCAGCCATGTGGCATCACCTACTATGTGGTGCAGTCTGGTCACCTGTACACCATCCCTGTAGCACCCTCCAGTCCCCCATTGCTTCAAGTGTGTGCTGGATTGTGTTGGTATACCCAAATGATGGGTCTGGAGATGTGCGCTGCATGGATTAACTCCCATGGTGTCCACTGGGCACAGGGGCCCCCACAAATGCCTGGCAGGGATGGGTCTGGTGTCAGATGACAGTGACATGGGCGGTGCCTTCTGTGTGCAGCATGCACGCCTCTTACATGGCATATGGAGTGGCCCAGGATATCTGTCTGCCCTCCTTGTTTACTCTTTGGCTGCAGTCATTGGGATCATGTCTCAAAGCCCAGAGATTGAAGGTGCCTGTGTCAAACATAAATTGTGCGAGTGGCACCTTGCATCACAAATTGCCCCCTGAGCAATTCACAAAAGCAGCCTGCATCAACCATAAGGCTGCTTGCCCCAAATGGGGCTTGAACCTCCCATGCACCCAGACATGGGCTGCATCATGGCACAAGGGGGCATATGGCAGATGCAGGCTTCCACACCCCTGACTGTTAAATGCTCAAACCCCACCCAGAGGGAGAATTTCTAAGTACTCTTAGACCAGCCAGGGCTGATCTAATGATACTTAGAAATATTCCTCAGGGAGAGGTTGGCAGAGTGCGCTAATGTGCGGCAGTAGATGTACTCCCCAACTCCAATGTCACTGTAAAGTTATGTAATAATATCTCCTGGTGGTCTAGTGGCCCTCTCTGATCCCTGATGTCACAAGAATTATATATTAAACATAACCTGATGGTCTAGAGGCTTTCCCTTCCTTCCCAATCCACGATTTCCCCTTATAATATCAATATAAGCAATTCCAATTCATTGATACCACAGTTTTCCCCTCCAAAACCCAATGTCCCCATTTTCATAACATTAAATGCAAGCCCCATTCATTGGTACTACAGTGTTTACCCCAACCCCGATGTCCCCATTTTCATATCATTAAATGCAAGCCCCATTCATTGGCGCTACAGTGCCCCCCCAAACCCCAGTGTTCCCATTATCTTATCATTAAAGAAAGCCCCATTCAATGGTGCTACAGTGTTCCTCCAAACTCTGATGTCACTGTTTTCATATCATTAAATGCAAGCCCCATTCATTGGTGCTACAGTGTTCCCCCTCCCTGAACCCCAATGTCTCCATTTTCATATCAAGAAACGCAAGCCCCTGTCATTGATGGTTGTGTGGCCCCCTACCCCAACAGGTTGTTCCCATCACCCCACTCCCCCAATGCAGAAACAAAGCCAGCACCGGCACAGCCCTCCCCACACCTCTGCAGCCAGCGCTGAATGAACTGTCACTGAGTGCTGTACTGTATAGTGTACAGAAAATGAATAAACTATACAGTATGGCACTCATTGGCAGTTTAGTCAGTGCTGGCCACAGAGGTGTATGGAGGGTTGTGCTGTTGCCGGCTCTGTTTTGGCATTGGGGGGAGTGTGGTGGTAGGCACAACCTACTGGGGTGGGGGGGGCACACAACCACCAATGACGTGAATTCATTGTGTGGTTTCTGAGATGCAGAGTGCCAAAAATCCCTAAATGTTCATGTTTTTTTGCTGTTTCTTTGTCCACCTCTTTCTCTTCAAATTTTTTAGGCTGTGGTCTGAAATTTTCAGAGTAGAAAGCCGTTCCCTCACAGATGTGCCATTTGATGGTTTGGTGTAAAAATATTATACCTTTCAAAAGTTATTAAATTTCAAATTTTCCCATTATTTCCTATAGGAAATGTTAATGTTCCACATGAAAATACTCCTGTTTACTCAGGAGCTGTTGTATTTTTGAGGACAGGATCACATATTTTTGCAGAGGGCTCCTGTAGTAGTGGATCTACGGGGTTTTAAAGGGTGCAGGTGCACCCCCCCATTGTAACTTGCTTGCTGCTGTTGCATTTCACTTTGCCGGAAAAGTCTAATATATTGATTGTAAGAAAATACACATTCAAAACTATAGATTAGGTTTATATTTTCAGTCAAAAATGTATGAAAAGGATAGTATAAAGGATTAAACACCATTATAAAAAGTTGCATATCAAGTAGGCACACCACCACAGCACCCCCATTGCAAAATCCTGGATCCGCTACTGGGCTTCTGTGTCTGCCATCTTTTGTTTTCAGTTAGCGAGAGAAATAAATAAAGAAAACTCACAAAAAAAGAATGGATTTTATGAAACAAACATCAGAACCTTGCTAAACGGGACCTGTTTAGCTACATCTGATGTTTGTTTTTTTCATTTTGGCAAAAAACATATTTTCTGGGCACCTGAAGTCCCGAGTGCTGAGTTTAGTGAGAGGACCATGAGAACAGCTGAATTTTCTTAACATCTGCAGCTGCAGCTGGAATTCGTGCTGCTGGTTGCAATTTCAGCTGTGAGCCGCCATTTTCCATGGTGTCTAGTGGCACCCCCACCCACTGATCACTGTCCCTAGTGGCACCCTCCTATACCTTTCCTTTGTGTCTAGTGGCATGCCCCCACCCTCCGACTCCCTTAATTTATTTATTTATTTATAAAATCTGACACTGGTACCAACCACAGCCCATTTTGTTAATATTTGCTGACATCAGGGGGTGCAATATCCATGTCAGTATTAAAAGACCCCTCCTCCACAGCAGTGCAGGACATGGTGAGCACACTCCCAGTGTCCCCAAATATGTATTTTATTTATTTATAAAATCTGACACCAGGATTCCCACCCCCATACCATATGTCCATGTCCCCCCATCCCATTCTGTTTATATTTTCTGAAATCGGGGGGCCTAGTACCCATGTCAACATTACAAGCCCCCTTCCCCAGCAGTGTGGTACACTGGGGAGTCCACTCCCAGTGTCCTCAACTATGTATTTAGTTGTACCTGTAAAAAAGAAAACGGTCCCCGATATCTGTTTCATTTAACCTGAAAAAAAGAAAGCAGTCTCTCATCATCCCCACTGTCCCCCTCTCCTCTTCCATCCCTACACTCCCAATGAGCACCCATTACCCCACACCCCCCTTACCCTGTACTTACCTTCAGAGGTCATCATAGGATGTCATCTTCTGTGGACCGAGACACATCTGCACTCTTCAAAGCAGAACCGTGAATCAAGGTAGTGGCTTACCGTGTAATGAATTTCAGTGGAGTTTTAAACTTATGTTCATAAACTTTGCCATTTGTTTTGGAATTATTTTCACCAAATTTTCAATATGGCCTTATTGGGACCCCACCTTATGAACACTGCAACTGTCATTGCGTTAATCAGGCCGGGAAGGTGATTTCATGTTCAATGCACAAAATCACCTTTTGGGACTGAATAATGAAATTTCACTGCCAATGTTCATGTGGTTGGGTCTAAAAAAGGCCATGTTGAAAATGTGGTGAAAAAATTCCTAAAAATGCCCACGTTATGCACATTCATTGAAATTTTTCTACGCATGTGCATAACTTTGGTAATTCTCAATATTTTGACTCCAAATTTTCAACATAGTCATTTTTTCACACCAAATCATGAACAGTACAGATGTCATTTTTCACATCCTGTCTGAAACATGTTTTTGCACTTGTGGTGCGGAATGGCATTTTGGAACAGATTTGAACATTTTCACCTACATATTTATGAGGTGGGGTCATAAAAAGACTACTATTTTTTACCCCATGTTTTCAGCATAGCCATCTTATTACCCTGCCTCATGTATGTCACAGCTATCACTTTTCAAATCCTGCCCAAAATGTGTTTTCACAACTGTGACGTGGAATGGCATTGCAGTTGCGCAGAATTACGTTTTGGCGGGGGTTTTGAAAAATTTATGTACTGGGTACATAAGGTGGGATAATACAATGGCTATGCTGACGGTTTGGTCACTGTTGTCCTAAAAATGGAAGTGCAGGCCCGGAGGGCTCTGTGCTTCCACAGCTACACATACATACAGTATACGTATCTATGAAGGGATGGGAGCGCAGGGCCCTGTATTCCAACAGTAAAATAAGGATATGATTATACTATCTTAAAAAGTAAGGAAATTCATTGCAAAATAACTTTGTTAATGCATAAGTTAGGGTTGTTACTAAAGTGACAAAAGTACAGTAGGGAAATGTGGCATTAGGGTTTCCAACCCTAACACCCCTCCCCACCCTGCAAACACTGACAGACATCAGGGGTATGCCTTGGGGTCACCAGCCCTAATGCTCACCCCATTCTCCTATATTGCACACATCTCAGCTTATTTACTTATGGAATGGGGTGAGCGCTAGGGCTGAGAACCCCAAGGCACAACCCCAACATCTGTCAGTGTCTGCAGGGTGGGGGGGGGGTTAGGGCTGGAAACCCTAATGCCACATTTGCCTACTTTTGTCACTTTAGTAACAACCCTAAATTATGCATTAACAAAGTTTTTTGGTTGTGCCTGTATATTAGGGTTCACTAGTCACTTCTATGTTAAACCCAAAATTTTGAACTTTAATAACTTCGCAACCATTTTACAGATTCGCATGAAATTTTGTATGCACTTTTTTATGGGGCCAAAGATCTCTTGATGTGATAAGTTTCATTCTTATTGGATGTGCAGGTGTGGAGATATGCAGTGTCACAAAATGTAAAAATTAACACTTTTTGTCAAATTCTTTGTCACGCTGCTGTGCAAAAAATGGATTGAAATTTTGGTCTGACATTTTCAGGATATATAGATCCTGGGTCACCTATGCACCTTTTGAAGGTTTGGTAAAAAAAAATATTAATTCATTAAAATGCTTTAAAGTTTCCCATTATTTTCTATGGGAAAAGTTAGATGTGCTGTGCAAAATAGGATTTCTTGATCGCGAAAAAGGATTCATGACCGCACCTTGTGCTTGAATACCTTCACAACTGTTCTTGCAATTTACAGGAAATTTAGCAAGTTCCATCAGGAACCAATGATCACTTGAGGTGGTAAGTTTTGTTTCAGTTGGATGTGCGAATGTGGAGATATGGAGTCCCAAATTATGTACATCACCTTTTTTTTCTCAAATCTGTTCTTCACTTGTATGTTAAACTAAATGTTTTGTGCTTTACTAACTTTGGTACCATGCAGGCAATTTGCATGAAATTTGGCATGCCCCATCAGAGACCAAGGGTCTCTTGTTGTTGTAAGTTTTGTTCTAGATGGACGCATGGATGTGGAGATATGGAGTCCCACAATGTGTACATCACCTTTTTTTTTTGTCAAATTCTTTCTGCATTTCTATGTTAAACTGAATACTTAGTGCTTTAATAACTGTGCAACCATTTAAACAATTTGCATTCAATCTGATTACCCTATCAGGGCAAAAGATCTCTTGATGTGGCAAGCTGTGTTCCATTTGGATGTGCAGGTGTGTCAATACAGAGTCTCACTAAAGGTGTAAATTACCATTTTTGTCAAATTCTTTGTCGCTGCATTGCACAAAAATGTTGTGGAATTGTGTTCTGAAATATTTATAGTGTATAGTAGAGCATTGTTCTATATAGAAATTTATCCTTTTCAAAATGTGGTTGTATTACAGTTCAAAGGTCATGGAATGTGATTGTACCCTTCTGTGGTAGAACAACATTCTAGAACCTCTACAGACTGAACAGGCCAGTTTCATTGTGAAAGAGAAACACATGCACACATTTCACATAATACTATACACTTAAAAAAATTCAGGATGAGCAACTTTATGTATAATCAGTGTGTTCTGCCATCTCTGGGTTCTGATTTTCACAGACCTCTCAAGCTTCACTCTCAAGTTCAGAGGGAATCAGAACCCCTCTGTGGCAGAACACACTGGTTGGTCATAGTTGCCCATCCAGTATTGTCTAGATGGGTATATAGGTCCTGGGCAGAGTGGTGCTTTTTGAAGGTTTGGTGAAAAAATATTAATCCATTTCAAGGTTATTACATTTTAAAGTGTCCCATTATTCATATGGGAAAAGTTAGATGTGAGGCTCAAAACAGGATTCTTGATCATGAAACAAGAGTCTTGATTACAATTTTCACTTTAATAACTTCACAACTGTTCATTTGATTTGCATGAAATGTGATATGAACCATCAGGGATGAAGGATCTCTTGATGTGACAAGTTGTGTTCCAGTTGGATATGCAGGTGAGAAGAGATGGAGTCTCAAAGAATGTGCAATTTACTGGTTTTGTAAAATTTTTGTCCTTGTGTTGCACAAAAGCAGTGTGGAATTCTGGTCTGAAATTATTAGGATATATTGGTTTTGGGTCACAGTGGTTCCTTTGGAAGGTTTGGTGAAAAAATATTAATCATTCCAAAGTTATTACATTTCAAAGCTTCCCATTATGTCCTTCATAAAAATTTTGATGTGAGGCTTGAAACAGGATTGTTTGATTGCAAAAAAAAAAAAAAGGATTCATGCTTGCAAAACATGATTCTTAATCGCAATTCACAAAAAAATACATTTTAAATAGCTGTTTCTTTGTCATCTCATAGCAAAGAAACAGTTTGAAATTTTGGACTGAAATTTCCAGGGTAGAAGGGCCTTGCTCCACAGATGTGTCTTTTGCTGGTTTTGTGAAAATATAATACTTTGGCTTGAAGTTCTGTTGATTTTAATTGTGGTTGATTTCCCATAGGATAACATTGTACTGGGAGGTTTACAGAGTTGTTTCTTTGTCACTATGGTGTTAAGAAAAAGGTTGCTATTTTACTCTGAAATTTTCAGGGTGTTGAGGGCTTGCCTTACAAATGTGCCTTTTGCTGGTTTGGTGAAAATACATTACTTTACTTTGTTCTGGAGTTCTGTGGCTTTACATGTGGCTTAATTTCCCATGGGATAATATTGTAATGTGAGGTGTACACAAGCGTTTCTTTGTCATTTCATGCATGTGAGTGCAGGGTCCAGAGGGCCCTGTGCTCCAACACAGAAATATAGATACTATTAAGGATTGATACATGGGTGAGAGCACAGGGCCCTCTGGGCCGTATGCTCTCACACACAAATATGGATACTATTAAGGAGTAATGCATGGATGGCAGTGTAGGGCCTGGAGGGCCCTGCACTCCCAAAGAGAAACACAAATACTGTACTACAAGGGACTGATGGATGGGCTGCCGCATGCAAATACACAGAGGAGTATGGTGTACTGGGAGCACAGGGCCCTGTGCTCCCATAAGGAAATAAGAATACAATTACAATCTCTTCAAAATATTATGGAGGGTTAAGGGAAATGCTTACATTCTGGAAAGCTTAGGAGGGGGACTTGCCCCCCCTTCACTTTGTGCAGCTTGATGCACAGAGCAACATATATGTTGACTGACTCTTAACTCTCGGTAGTTTAGGAATTAGGGTTAGGGATATGGTAAGGGTTACTGTTATGGTTAAGGGAAATGTATACATTCAGAAGATGGTAGGAGGGGAGGCTTTGACCCCTTCAGTCAGTGGGGCAGCATGAGGTGAGAACAAACATTTGAACAGTATACAGCCAGGTACAGTCATTATCAGTGATGACAAAGAGAAACAGATAACATTACATTAATTATATACAGGGAATGAGCAGATATAGGGCAGGAGCGAGTGACTGCCATGATGGAACACAGTAGGGGCCAGTCATCCAACTGGCATGTGTGGCAGCAAATCCACTATCAGGCTCCCCAGGTAAGGCACATCCATTGGCTGTGGCAGTGACTTGGCAGGACTGATCTGAAAACACTTGCTCAGTTTCTCTACAGCTTTTGCAGTGAAAGGACATGTGTGCTATTTCTATTACTGTTGTTTGTCCATCATCAGAGCAAAGAGGAGTTTTTTGTATTTTAGTCCTACAAAGGGACTGTGTTAAATCACTGCCTGCCTGTTTTCTGTTTCATTTATTTTATAAACTATTTTTTGTGAAATAGATTGAGGTGCAAAAAAAGTAGAGGGGACAGCTAGTGAGGGAGACTGGACTGACTAGTACAGTATGGACTGCATGCCCATTGGCTCATGCTCTGAACCAATGGGCGTGCAGCCATACCGAGCTGTCAGGCGGTGGGGCGGCAGGCGGGTGGGGTGCTGCAACCTGCTGGCTGGCGGGAGGCGGGATGGTGAGGGCTCCATGTGCGGGTGGGGTGGGGGTCCACTAGATCACCAGGGATTTCATACTTGGGGGTGAGGAATGCTGCCTGCGATCGGGCTCCGTTGGTCTACTGGACCACCAGGGATATTGGACTTTGGGGGTTACTGATGCCTGCGATCGGGCTAATGGGGGTGGGGATTTATGGTTATGCCCATGATCGGGCTACTGGGGGTGGGGAAATATGGTTATGCCCGTGAACGGGCTACTCAGGGGGTGGGGGAGTACAGTTATGCCTGCCATCGGGCTACTTGCAGTCCACTGGACCACAAGGGATTGGAGACATGCATTGTCCCTTACGGGACATCCCATGATCGGGCTGCGGGGGGCGTCGGTTCCCGATGGCTGCTGCCTGGCAGGGAGCCAGGCACAAGTCCTCGGGGATCGGTGCACCTGCATGCTAATGGCATGCAAATGGGGCCGTAATCAGATGCAAATGGCCCCCTGTGCACCTTGCATAAATTATGGCCCCATTTGCATGTCACCCTTTGAATATCGCAGGTACTGTGCATGGCGCAATGGAACTTGCGCTACCGCATCTCAATGCTCTACTCTGACCACTTGCACTGGTGCATTTCCACTGGGCCATGCACAGTGGGGGTGGCCAGGGGGTGATATTCAAAGCAGTTGCACCATAGAGCAACTCCGTTGAATATCACCCTGGCCACACCCCTGCACAACTATTTTGAGCAGTGCACAGGCTTGCGCCACAAACTGGCGCAGTTTGAATATCTGGGTCATAAAGTACAAAAAATGTAAAAACTGTTAATAAACAGATACAAAAAACAGCCTGAATATTAATAACTAAGGGGCATTATAGCAAAAGTAAAATAAGAAAAAAATAGAAAGTGGTTCTGTGTCTGCTGTGGTGTGGGCATTAATATTATCAAATTCATTAGGGTAGGGACAGGTGGACCAGGACCACTGAAAAGGAACATTCAAAGTGAAAAGAGAAGAGCAAGAAAAAGGGTCATACTAAAAGTTAAGCAAGCATTTGTCAATGCTGAATGTTGTCTCGCTGGCATTGGCATTGGTAGTGCAGGAGTTAGAGATGCATAATAGGAATGGCAGTGAAGTATTGAACTGACACCAACCCCACCCCCACCCTGCAGAGACTGACAGGCATTGGTGTGTGCCTTTGGGTCATCATCTATAACACTAATGCCATTTTACCTCACCCTACCCTGTAGACACTGACAAGTGTCATGGTGTGCTTTGGGATCTTTGGGCCTTATACGTACCCCATTCCATAAGGAAATACATTGAGGCAGGTGCAGTATAGGAGAATGGGGTGAACTTTAGGGCCAAGCACTCCACGGCATGCTTCGATGCCTGTCACTGGCTGCAGGGTGGGGGTTGGGGTAGAATGGCATGAGCATTACAGCCAATGATCCCAAGTGACACCCCTGATGCCTGGCAATATTTACAGGGTGGGGTGTTACAGTTGAAAACCCTAATGTCGTAGGCATTTGTCGGTATTTTCCCCCCAAATTTTCAACATAGGCTTTTTGTGACTCCACCTCATGAAAAGCGGCACAATCAGTTTGTTAGCTGAAAGGTGGTTTTGCACAGCAGCTATGCCATTTGGTGACACAGGGACAAAAACACATTTTGGGCAGGATGTGAAAAATGGAAACTGCATTGTTCATGAGGAGGTGTAAAAAAATGGCAACGTTGAAAATCTGGAGAGAAAATATGAAAAATTGGTGAAGTCATGAGCATGCATAGAAACTGCACAACACACGTCCGTAACCCAATTATTTTAATTTTTTTAGCTACATTTTCAACATAGGGATTTTTGGGATCTCCCCTCATGAACAGCGGTCCTGTGATTTTGTGAATCTGTCCCAAAAGTTGATTTCCCACAGCGACCATGCCACTGTGAGCCACAGGTGCGGAAACACATTTTGGGCAGGCTGTGAAAAATGACAGCTGTACTGTTCATAAAGAGGTGTGAAAAAATGCTAGTGTTGAAAATCTGTCATGCAAATATTGCAAATTTGTGAAGTTACAAGGGTGCGTGGAAACTGCGCAATGCAGGCATGTAAAACAGTCATTTTATGGACTTACTAACATACTATTTGCCAGCAGATTAGGCCTTATGGTCTATCGAGTCTGCTCGAACCTTAGATCCTTAGTTGGGTGCCAAGGCCCTCCCATCCCTTGTGCTCCAAAAACCCCTATCATCCATCCCCACCCCCCTGGGACAGGCCATCATCTGATAAATCCACTTTCTGTGTCTGTCACACCCTCTCTTGAAGCCCTCCACTGTGGATCTCTGAACCAGCTCGCCAGGCAGTGCATTCCAAGGGTCCACCACCCTATCAGTGAAAAACCTCCTCCTCTTTTCCCTCCTCACCCTTTCACCTTCCAACTTCAAACCATGCCCTCTGGTGATACCTCCCTGCTTTAGTCTAAAGATCCCCTCCATGTTTACCCTATTTATTCCCTTGAGGTATTTGAAGACCTCAATCATGTCCCCCCGTCTCTCCTTTCCTCCAGTGAAAACAGGCAGAGCTCCTCAAGTCTGTCCTCATACGTCAAATCCCCTAGCCCTTGTATCATCTTAGGTTGCCCTCCTCTGTACCCTCTCCAGGAGCTGTATGTCCCTCTTCAAGTGTGGTCTCCAGTACTGTACACAGTACTCAAGGTGTGGTCTAACCAGTCCATTGTACAGCGGCAGAATCACTTCCTTGCTCCTAGAGATGATCCCCTGTACGATGCATCCCAACATCCTGTTTGCCTTGCTAGCCGCTCTCCTGCACTGCTCAGAGTTATTCATACATGCATCCACCATGACCCCTAGGTCTTTTTCCCCTATTGAGGCCTCCAGTGCCTCCCCTTCCAGGGTGTACCTGTGTTTAGGGTTTCCCTGGCCAAGATGCAACACCTTGCACTTGGTGATATTGAAATTTAATTTCCATGTGTGAGCCCAGCATTCCAGGGTGTCCAGGTCCCCTTGCAGGGCCAACCTCCCCTCTTCTCCCTCCACTACTGCTCCCATCTTGGAGTCATCCGCAAAGAGACTCATTTCACACCTATACCCTCCCTGATGTCAGATATGTATGCATTAAACAGGATCGGACCCAGGACCGAACCCTCTCGGTACCCACTACCAACCTCTCTAGGGTTCAAGAGCTCCCCACAGACTACTACTCTGGGTGCATCCAGCTAGCCAGTTTTCAATCCATCTGACCATCAAAGGGCCTACTCCTAACCCCATCAGTTTCTCCACCAGACCATTGTGGGGGACAGAGTCAAACGCCTTGCTGAAGTCCAAGAATAATACATCCACAGGCATTCCCCTGTCCAGTTCTGATGTTACCCATTCGTAGAACTCCACAAGGTTGGTTTGACATGACCTACCTGGCACAAACCCATGTTGCCGACTATCCAGACCTCCCACCTCCTCCAAGTACGCTCCCAATCATTCCTTTAGTATACTCTCCATTAATTTTCCCACCACCGAGGTCAAACTGATGGGTCTATAGTTACCTGGTACTTCCCTCGACCCCCCTTTATGGATTGGCACCACATGTGCCTTTCGCCAATCCCTAGGTACCCTCCCTGTCTTAAGTGACCTGTTGAAGAGCTCCGCCAGGGGTGCAGCCAGTATGTCCGCCAATTCCCATAGTACCCTCAGATGAATGCCATCTGGCCCAGGAGATTTAGCTTTCTTTAGGACCTTGAGGGCTAACCACACCCTTTTGGTGGAGATAGCATCATCCGTCCCCTCCACCTTACTGGCCTTTTTATCCTTATCCAGATGTGAAACCCCTGGGGTACCTCTCCCTCCCTCTTGCTCCATTTCTGTTGCTCCCCTGATCCCACTTACTGCCACTTCTATACCCTCGTGCCTTGCTTTGTAGATATCCCATCCCCCTCCCTAGTGAACACAAAGGCAAAGTACTCGTTAAATACCTCTGCCTGGTTCCTCACCTCTTCCACCCACCCTTCTTCTGATCTCAATCTGCTGAGATGGCCCTTAGTTTTTCTACGCTCCCCAATGTACCGGAAGAACCCCTTTTCCCTTCCATGTATCCCCTGTGCCAGCCGCTGCTCTTTACTGGACTTTGCTCCCCTCTCCATCTGGGTGACTTTTCTAGATGCAAGATGGTACATTTCCTTATCCCTATCCCCCCTTGTTGTTTTATATTTTTTGTAGGCCGCCTTCTTTTCTCTGACCGCCACCTGTACCTCACTGGACCACCAGCATGGTTTATGTGACCTTGCTCCCTTACGTTTCAACTTAGCGCAGATCCTGACTGCCTCATGAAGTCCCCGTTTTATGACCTCCCATCTCCTTTCCACACTTGTCATTGATGTAATCCCCTTCAAGTGATCCTTGAGAATATTTCCCATGCCCACAAAGTCTGCCCCCTGAAGTCCACTGCCAGTGTCCTAGATCTCACCCCTCCCTCATGCTTATTTGAAACCAGACAGTATTGTGGTAGCTCCCAGTCAGGGGGTCCTGTACAACCATGTCCCTTACCAGATCCCCATCTGCCAGAACCACATCCAGGACATGCCTCTCCCTTGTGGGATCCATCACATGCTGTGTTAAGAACACATCCTGGAAGCTGTCCAGCAGCCTCTGCTCCTTGGCCACCTCAGAGGACATGGTTCCCCAGTTTGTACCTGGCATATTAAGGTCCCCCATCAACACCACTCCTTCCCCTTTTGGTCCACACTGGGCAATGATGTTGTCCAGCAAACCATCCTCTAGAACATCACTCATCCTGGGGGGCCTATATACTACACTCAGCTTGACCTTATCTCCTGCTGAGGATTGTAAGGTGACCCATAAGGCCTCCACATTTCCATCTGCCTCTTCTACCCTAGCAATTTCTATGTCATCTCTAATGAACATAGCCACTTCACCCCCTCTGCCCTCTTTTCTATCCTTCCTAAGCATAGTGTACCCCCGTAAGTTTAGGTCCCAGTCATGGTTTTTGTTGGCCTACGTCTCTGTGACTGCCGCCACATCCCCTCGAACAGCATGGCCTGGAACTCTGGCAACTTGTTTCCCAAGCTCCTGGCATTTACTAACACCAACCCCCACCCCTTATCCCTGATCCTCTTTGTCGAACCCCACCCAGATTCCTTATACTTCCATCCTCCCTCTGCTCCTCCTGAAACCTCCACCCCCAGTCTGTTTCCCCCCTTCCCCTTGGGCTTGAAAACTACTCCCCTCATCTGGAGGAGAGGGCTTCTGGTCAGCCCCTTCCTTATCCCTTACCCCCCTCACAAGTTTAAACCCCACCTTTCTTGAATGTAGTCAGCCATCCCCTGTTTAAGGACTTCCTTCCTTGACTTAAGTCTCCAAATTTTCAACATAGGCATTTTAGGACCTCTGTTTATAAACAGTGTCACCATCATATTCTCAAACTGTCCAAAAAATGGATTTTGCACAGCGACTGCTCTATTCTGTGCCGGAAGTGCCAAAATACATTTTGTCCAGGATATGTAGAATGACAGAGGCACTGTTCATAAGGAGGTGTGGAAAAATGCCAATTTTGAAAATCTGAAGGGAAAATATTACAAATTCACGAAGTTACAAGCGTGCGTGAAAACTGAGCAACACACGCTTGTAAAACAGCCATTCATAGTTTTTAACAAATTTGCAACATAGGCTTTTGGGAGCCCCCATGAACAGTGGCACTTTTGTTTTGTTAATCGGTCCTGAAAGGTGATTCTGCGCAGTGACTGTGAAATCACCTTTTGGGACAAATAACAACATTACAGTGACTGAATTCATGAAGAAGCATCCAATAACCCCATGTTGAAAATTTTGTGCAAAAATCCCAAAAATGCCTGAGACATGCACTAAAGTTGAAAAAAACCTTATTTATGCTATTAAACAGCTTACTGGCATTTCTTCAGTTCAGGGTCAGCTTTGAAGAGGGCAAATGTGTTCCTGGTCCACCGAAGATTGTTGCGCTGGACTCTGGAGGTAAGTATGGGGTGAGGGGGTGTGGGGAGGCAGGGTGCACAGAGGTGGGCTCGGGTTGGGGAGGGAGCAAGACAGACCATGAGGGACTGTTTTTCTTTTACAGGTAAAAAAAAACAGTGCAAGTCATTTTTACAGGGGCATTTGGCACACTGGGGTGGGCTCCCAGTATGCCACCTGAGGGTTTTGGGGGGGCTAGCTGATGGGGGATTGGGCATCCCCCTCGGCATATAACAAATGGGGGGGTGCATTATGCTGATGAGGAGTGGGCTCCCCCATCAGCACATAAACTGGGTCAGGGCATGCCAACAGGGGGATTGGGCACCCCTGAAGTCGGCATTGTGGCAGGCAGTGGTGGCAGTCACTGCCGCCATGTTTACTGTAATGCTTCACCAGGGAAGGCATGTCAGGAGGTGCCACTGGGTGATGAGCTTTGCTCTCATTGCAGTGGACCTTGCCTTAGATGTGCTCACCACGTTATGTATTCCTGGTGTGGTGCCTGCATGCTGGCTTATTGGGGAATGAGGGGCGCACCTACTGATGCATGCCTTTCATTCGCCCAACAGTGACCGCACCTCCAACTTTGCTACTAGTGCAAGATGTTGGCCACGCAAGTGCAAGCCAACATAAGAAACAGGAGCTTTGTGTCTGCTATAGACTGTGGAGTGGGCATTAATATCAAATTAAGCAAAGGGTGGACAAGGACCACTGAAAAGGATCATTAAAATTAAAAGAGAGCAAGAAACTAAAGTTGGGCTTTCTGCTGCCTAGAAAGTAAAGGTCAGAAGTGTAACTAGCTGCCTAAAGAAAATAGCAACAGTAAGGAGAAAGAAAGCAAGGGGGCTAAATAAGGAGGCTAAAACTTGTTGCCCAGAAAGTATATGGTAATTGTAACTGTCTAACTGCCTGCCTGTATTAGTGCACCACCACTACATACATCAGAAAATAAGAAAGGACAGTAGTAGCTAACAGCAGTAAAGGAAGAGACTTTGTGTTGCCAAACTTGTCGTCTTGACACCTGGCAGAAAGTAAATGGCAGAAGTGTAACTAACTGCCCATTGTCCAAATAAATAAAAATCAAATAAGAACAGGACAGTAGCTGCAGTAAAAGGAGAAGCCAAGAGAGCATCAGATCAATTATAGTTTGGCTTTGTTGTCTTACCACCTGGCAGAAACCAAAAGGACATAAGTGTAACTAATTGCCCAAATAAATAAAAAAGGAAATAACTAAGAACAGGACAGTAGCCTAAGTAAAAGGAGGAGAAGTTAAGAGAGCAAGACCTGGGCATTGTTATTGTCACCAAGCAGAAAGTAAAAGGACAGAAGTGTACCTAATTGCCCAAATACAGTAAATGAAAAAGGAAAATTAGAACAGGACAGCACTAGCAGTAAAAGGTGGAGAAGGAGAAGTCAAGAGAGCAATAGTTGGGCTTAGTGTTGCCAAACTTGCTACCTGGCAGAAAGTAAAGGCAGAAGTATAACTAACTGCATAAATTAATAGAAAAAAAGAACATAAGAACAGGACAGCAGCTGCAGGAGGGGAGAAGTCAATAGAGCAGGAGTTTATACATAATTGCACTAATTCCTTACCTATCTAAGGGGGTGGTGAGTGTTGATTTTGCGACAGTGAAGAAGTTAAGAGACCCTTCATATTTGAATTGATTGTCTGCACTGTTTATTTATTTATTTATTTAGCTTTTGTTTACCGGGTGAGTACACTAGACAAGTATTATGCCTGCTTTCAGGATCGACCCGGGAGAATACAACATGAGGAACAACAGTCAAGGAGACATGGCAAAAAGAGTACAGTTTTTTGTCACAGTAAACAAACATGTGGGAAATACATCATTTGACGCTAGGGGAAACATAGTAGTAAGCACATTTCAGATTATACACTCTAGACTAGCTAGTTCAACTGACAGATATATATACAGGTCATCATACATAGGAGTGGAGCATAGCTCAAGGACTGGATTGGTCATAATATAACTTATAACATTGTCGTATACACCCCCTAGGCTAGTTGGATATATAGGCATATAGGACAGGTGTCTACAGCTCATCACATTTTTCTAAATATGCACATGTTAGACAGAAACAGAAACACTTGGTAGTACAAGTTTCTACCAAGTGACCAAGGTGCAATATGTCATGGTTAGCCTATGACCGTGGAGCAATAATGGGTGTAAAAATGCCCAAAGCTTTTTAGGCAGGAGTAGTCAGAAGTCATTGATACAGTGGGGAAAATATCTCCAGGAATTCAATGGAGACACCCTGGGGAGGTTCAGACAAAACAACTTGACACTTTACTCTAGGGAGGTTTGGGGCAGTCACACTCTGATGCTAGTTTTAGGAAATCCCACAGGGAATTTCGAAAACTCAGATAGGAGGGGTCAGCTCGGATATCCACAGGCAGAGAATTCCAGAGTCTGGGCGCACTTATGGCAAAGTCCCGATCCCCCATGAGGGTCCGGGTGGTAGGGAATTTGAGCATCCCTGATGTGAGAGACCAAAGTTGGTAGGGGGTTGGATTCAGTTAAGGCAGAAGCTGGGCCAGCCCCTGGGGGGTGCTAGTTCTGATCACTTTCCCAGAGAGGAATCCCAAACCAAAATCAAGGTATCTAGCTAGTGAGAGCCAGCAGAGTTTCTCATATAGCTCACAACGGTGGGTGAGTTGGGGGGGCAGCCAAGGCAAAATGACAAATGTTATTGTAAGCAGTGTACCACCGGGTGAGATGTGTCTTTGGAGAGTGAGCAAATAGGTGCAGCCCATAGCTGAGGGAGGGAAGGAGCACACCCTTCACTAGGGCAAGCCTGGCTGCCGGTGTAAGGTTATACTTGGCCCTATATGCCAGACCCAGTTTGCAGTTTGCCACCCTGCAGATGTTAAGGATATGATTACCCATGTCAAGTTGGGGGTGAAGTGTTACCCCCAGATATTTGATGGAGCTCACTATGGGTAGTGAGGATCCATCTGTGCTGGTGACGTGTAAGCAGGCCGATGAGGCTTTGATTTTAGCCATTGAGCCAAAGAGCGTAGCCTGTGTCTTTTTCAGGTTCAGGACCAGCTTGTGACTAGTAACCCATGACAATACCCTGTTAAAATCATCGGTCAGGTTCTGGTTTAGGGTAGTGGCATTCTGGGAGTGAGCCAGGATTACCAGATCATCTGTATACATGGTGGCGCTACAGCTGGTAGTAACCATGGGTAGTTGATTGATGAAGAAGGAGAAGAGGAGGAGACCCAGTACCGAGCCTTGAGGCACTCCGGAGGTTACCGGTAGGGGCTTGGAGAGGACTTTATTGAAGCAGGTACGCTGCTTTCTGCCATGTAGATAACCCATTAGCCATTTCATGGCATGGGGGGAGAGGCCAAGTGACCACAACTGTGCACCAAACAGTTTGTGGTCAACGAGGTCAAAGGCTTTGGACATGTCAATAAATATTGCACCAGAGAGTTTGCCCTGGTCCATGGCTGTCCGGATACTTGATGTAACCGAGATTAAGGCTGTGGTGGTGCTGTGTCCCTTATGAAAGCCGTGCTGGGCTGGGGACAGAAGTTCATGAGAGTGGATATATTCCGAAAGCTGCTCAGCCACTACAGTTTCAAGGAGCTTGCTAAGGGTTGGGAGAATGGCAATCGGTCGATAATTGTCAGGCACTTTGGGATTTCCTTGCTTCAGTACAGAAACAATCCTTGCCTCTTTCCAGATGTCTGGGATGGCCACCAGACCAAGAGATAGGTTGAAGATAAAGGCTACTTGTGAGGCAATGTGTGCAGCACCAAGCTTAAGGAGTTTAGGCTCCAGGTTGTCTAGGCCAGGACTGGAGTACTGGGAGAGGCCAGCTAGGCATTTCTGCAAGTCCTGAACTGATACAGCCCTGAGGTGGAACATTTGATGAGGGGGGTGACCCTCCAGCAGAGTGGAGGGAAGGGGTGGGACAGAGCCTCATCAGGTGAGAAGAGGGTTGTGAAGGCAGAGAGGTCAGAGAAGTGATTATTTAGGGAGTTGGCAATAGTATGGGGATTATTGCAGGAGACTCCATATATGACAATGTCCATAACCCCTGGATGGGAGGATCCGCTGACAAGGGATTTAATATCTCTCCAGAACCTCCTGGGATTACTGGCAGAGTTTAGTAGGGCGGAATTGCAAAAGTCACTCTTTGCTGCCCTGATGGCCTTTTTGCACTTGTTTCTGAGGTGTCTGTACCTTTGAATAATCATGGGATCACTGGTACCTTTGGAATGAGCCCAACACTTATCTCTCTCCCACATCTGGGCTAGGAGATTTCCCATTTAACCAGAGGGTAGTGGACCCCTCACCTACTGGGTGACCTTGGAGGCATACTTGTCTTGCAAGGCCCCAAAGGTGGAGAGGAAGTAAGAGGTTGCTGCCGAGGGGTCAGTGGCACCATACACCCCAGACCAGTCAGTAACTCTTAGGTCTTCCAGGAACTCCTCAGTATCGAATCTAGAGTAGTTTCTGACATGCATAATTTTGTGTGGAATTTTGAGGGTGGGAATTTTCCATACACAGAAAACTGGTGAGTAGGCAGAGATGGAGTCAGATAATGTACCCGCTGATGAGATCCTGTCAGGACGGTTAGACATGATCCAGTCCAATAAGGTGCTGGAGGATCCATTTGCTGTCCGCCTAGTTGGTTCCTGGATGAGCTGGGTCAGGGCAAGGTTAGCAAGCAGAGGCTCAAACTGCTTAACATTACCACTATCCCAGTTAAGGTTTACATCCCCAGGATTATGAGTTCGTTATCCCTGACTCTGGGACAATTTTGTCCATGAGGTGGAGTTAATCCAGGTAGCCCACCTCTTGGAGGATTATAGGTGCACACCAGGTGTAGTTTCTTTGCGTCCCCAAGTAGCAGTAGCACATGTAGCAACTCACAAGGGGACACTTTTGAAACCTGGTGGGCAATTTGGGAGATTTTTAAGTGGCTCTTATGGTAGATTAGTATGCCATCCCCCCCTCTTGCCCCCAGCTCTGTCCAGTCAGGTGAATTCATACCCAGTGAGTTCACAGGCAGAGTCAGGGACAGAGGGTTTCAGCCAGGTCTCCATCACTCCTAGGATGTCAGGTTTGTAGAGTGCAACCCATGTTAATAGCTCATCATGATTAGGTAGCAGGCTCCTAATGTTAAGATGAGCTATTTTTTTATTTATTAGTTTGCAACTAACCAATAAAAATAAGAAAAAATAAAAAGTAAAATGTAGTAATTAAACAAATAACACTTTCTGCACATTGGGTCTGTCCTAACCTTTAAAGCCTAATAGTGGTTGCTCTGTCTGTGGCTAGTAAATTATATAAAAAAATAAAATAAAAAAAAAAAAAACTTAGGACTAAGAACTGCCAGTCAGCTACCTGAGGGAGCAACAGCAGCCTTAGGGAGGTGTGTGTGTGTGTGTGTGTGTGTGTGTGTGTGTCTGGTATGTTGCTTGGCCACCACAGGGGAAAAAGTAAAGAGAAGAAGAAGTAGTTAAAAAGTAAAGAAAAACAAGAAGTGTCAAGGGGAAAGAATCAACACATTACACTGTTGGGCTAGACCTGTGGGTCAACCTGTGTGTTAACTGTTCACATTTGTACAACAGTTGCAAGTGAGAGAGAAGGAAAATAAGGCCAAAAAAAACCCAGCATAAGGTCTTAAAGGTCAGGATTGTAAAACAAACAACACCCACAAAAAAAAATAATTAATACAAAAATGGTGATCTGTGACCTGCTGGACCTCAATTAATAACTGCTAGTTGAGCAATAGTGCTGTTCCTTAACTTTCTCATCCCATCCACTGCCATAGTCCTTCTGAGTGTCTGTGTGCCTGCCTAACTGTCTTCCCTTGTTTGCACAATCACAACTTTTAAGACACTTCAAATAAAGATCTATTTTGAAAAGCCTAAGCAAATAAGCATCTCATTACTACTTGTGTCTTTCCAACTCAGCCCAGACTGACCCCCCCACCCAGTCCACCAAACCCCGGCACCCAAGAAACTCACACACCACACAGTGGTAAAATATATTTTGTTATCATTGAGCAACATAAGTGCAATAATATGCAGAAGAGGAGTAGTAAACAGCAGACTCTTTTTTTCCACTCTGGTCAGCAACCTCATGAGTATCAGCAGCAGCTTCCAGCAGGGCACCACAATCCGAAACCAAAACACAATCCACCTCTGCAGATAAGAGTAATGACAATGACAATGAGCCTATATCTGTGTCAGGGGATGTAACTGCTCATCAGTGTGTGTTGAATTAAGCAATGAAGCCTTATCTGAAAGTTCACATCCACTTCCTAAGAAACATACTTTAGTGCTTGATGAGCAGGATGAGAGGCCAGAGAGGTCAAATAAAGATAAGAAATATGATCAAGAGAAAAGGGCCAGATTGTTTCAATGGCATTGGTTAATCATTTATAAGTAGCTGAGATATGATAAAAAAAAAGAACTGATGTATTGCACAGTGTGCAAAAAATATCCATCTAATACAGTACCAGCCTTTTCAAAGAAACATAGTGTGTTTGCCACTGGCTCAAATAATTTTTGTGGATTGAGTCACTATGTGCACATGGCAAGTCCAATCCAAATGTGCTGTGTATGAATCAACATATTGTGGACAGTTGTCAGCATGCAGTACATTTTGATATCACTGTGTCCCCACTATATCAAGCCTTTGCACAGTTGGATGAGGGCACTAAGGTCAATATGCGATGCCTGTTCAACACAGCATACTCTACTGCCAAAAATATGTGCCTGTTCTTGGATATGGATTGACTCTGTGAACTGCAGGAAAAAATGGGATTAAGCTTGGTTCTAATTATGCCAATGATAAGCAGGCCAGGGACTTTTGTAGCACTGTATCAGCAGTTATATCCCAAACCCAGATGCAGACTCTTATTGATGTTAAATATGTGACAGTTCTTGCTGACAGCAGTACTGATACTAGTATAACTGAGTGGGAAAATGTTTTCCTACAGTTTGTTCAACCAAACTCAAAATAGGTGCATACATTGCTTATCTAAGCTGTGCCACTGGAGCACACAGATGCAGAAGGTGTATTTAGTGCGATATCAACTGCATTGGAGTCAATAAATCTCCCCCTCAGTAACTTATAAGATATGAACAATCCAGGGCCACTACTTATTTCAGCCAATTTTGACGGGGCCAGTGTCATGATGGGCGAAAGAGGAGGAACTATAGCAAAGTTGCAGGAACACTGTCTGCAAATAATTGTAATGAACTGCATTGCCCATAAGTTAGAGCTGTCAGTTCTCAATGTGTTAAAAAATTAATTTGTATCAAAGCTTGAAAGTAATCACAAAGGAATATTTAAGTTTTATCATTATAGTCCCGAAAGACGAGAGCGCTCAAAGAAATTGCTAATGTGATGGATACTGATCTGGCTCACTTTAGTGCAATAAAACAAGTGAGATGACTTTACAGTAGGTCATGATCAGGTCATGCAGTTCAGGTTAACCTACCTGCTGTCACTCAACACCTGGAACATGCATCTTTGGCTGCTGGTGATGACGGTTCAAGAACAAGAACAACCTCTTAAAAGAAGTACAGAGTGTGCAGTTTTTAAAATCCATTTATATACTGCATGATTTCCTGCCAATACTAAAAAACCTGTCACTGCAGTTTCAAAGAGATGATATACTAATACTAGAAGTTCCACAACTTGTTGCGACCTGCCTGCTCCAGCTGATGGAACTTAAAACAGTGCCAGGGAACTGCATGGCACCTTTTCACAGCCATTACAATCCTGAGGGGAAATGTACAGAATGGAGTATGTTGTGTCAAAGAGGAGAGGTGAAGAGAGGCTGTTCCTTTCCCATTCAGAGGCAACTGCCCAGAAGTCAATTTTGTAACAGATACATAACTGTAGACTTTAATAGAAGCAGCAATAATGTACATAGACGAGATGTTTAAAAAATTCTTAGAGGTGCTTCTCAAATGGTTCAGCTGTTTACATTTTAAGCAGTTTGATCTGCCAAGAGACTAGCTGTTTGGGACCTCTGAACTGGCAAAATTGGCTGAATACTTTAATTTTTTCATGGAAGAGCTGCAGGAACATATAAAGTCAGAGTATGCTGCATTTAAAACACTGCTTAAATCTTCAGCTGACAAGCACCATTTGCAGGTCTATGCAAGATTACTAAAAGAAAAAACACCCCAGATTGGGCACATTCTTGACTTAGTCAAAATACCAATAACTATGAGTGTCTCAACTGCAAAGTGTGAAAGAGTTTTTTCTATTCAGAGCCTAAACAAAACAAAAATAATGCCATTGCTCACTGATGACACACTACAGTCTCTCCTGCAGATAGCAGTAGAAGGTCCTGAAGTGCATGAATTTTATCCTGATCCTACAATTAACAACTTGCTGCTCTCTGGTCCAGGAACTAGACATGTTCATGGGCATGCTGTTGCTGTTGCTACATCTGCTGGTGCCGCTGCTTCTGTTTCTTCTGCTGATGATCCTGATGCAAGTACTCCTGCTCTATCATCTTCTTCATGTCCTAGTCCTTGATGACAGTTGTGCATTCACCAATGGCTTGCTGCTGGCCTTCAAACTAATTCTGTAACATTTCTCCAATCTCTTCTAATACAGACTTCAGCCTGCCCACACCCTGTATTAACAGAAAAGTACAGGAAACATATTGTTTTACCTGATTTAGGCAGTTCTTCTACATCTACATCCATCCTATGAAATAATACTACAATATAACCCCAGCTATCCCATACAATTTATTTCTACATAAATTGGTTTAAAATTGTCAGTGAAATGTACTGGATTACCACTCGTAACATAGGGGCTACCTTTTTTGACTAGGCCAGTTGTCATGGACATACATGTAATTTTGAAATTCATCCATCCCTGCTGTGCTGCCACAGAGAAATAAGAACACAATTACATTCTCTTAAAAAATTATGAAGGTTTGTGAGTGCAGGGCCCAGAGGACCCTGCACGCTCATGAGCAAATAAGCCTTTGATTATATTTTTTTCCAAAAGTAAGGAAATTCTCTGGAAAAATAAAACTTCATTAACACATCATTAGGGTTCCGTATGATTATACTTCCTGAAAAAGTAGGGAAATTCTCTGCAAATAAAAACTTTGTTAATGAACCATTAGGGTTCCAGCATCAAAATTAGGGAAATTACGTCTTAGGGTTCCCAACCCTAAAATCCCATCCCCACCCTCAGTTTCCAACCCTAACACCCCATCCCCACCCTGCATACAGGAAGAGGTGTGAGTGGTGTGCCTTGGGGTTGTGAACCCTAATGCTCAACACATTCTCTTATTCTGTACCCATCTATGTACTGTTTTTTTTGTTTGAAGTCTACTCCATATTCTCCACCACCACCCCCTCAAATCTGTTCCTTTTTGCTTTGTTTCTGTTTTTAGTTAGGGAGGTAGTTATTTATTGAAATGGAGCCCTGCGCAACCTCACAGGCATTCAGGAAAATGGAATAAAAAGTAATGAAATGGGATTGATGCCTGACTCAGTACAAAGACCCTTTAATTCATAACCACTGCGGGACATAATCAAGTGCCATATTAAACCTGCCTGATCCCATGTAATAATTATTTTAAATGAGACCTATGCATTGTAGTGTTGCCTTATACCTCAATGTATTTCTAGCATTATTTTGTTAATCCACTGTGTTGCACTTTAATCTGTTTATTTTGGCACTTCAGTTGTTGTAACTACCTGCCTGTTTTTAACCCCTTTCCCCATCCCCTGGGTAGCACCTGGAAATGAGTCTCAGCTCAGTATGTCTTTCCAGGTCAACACACTTTTAAATAAATAAATATTCTCCTGCTAAGTCTCCCAATGAAAATATTTACTAGCATGTGAAGCAAGATATTATAATTGAAAACTGGGCAGGTGAAGGCCCCCATCTCTCTGGAAAGAGTAAGCTTAGAATAGGCTTGATGATGGGTCTTCCTTTTCCATGAAAAAGCAGATAGGGTCAAATGAAGTGCTTTAAACTAAGACAAGGGTATATAAATATTAATCATTTGCATGGGGTATAAACAGGGCAAAACATTCATTTTAAGTGCATTTATTGGGCACCATAAGGTGGGTGACAATGATTTCCACCTCACAAGTTCTTGAGTAATCAACTTAAGCAAGGGGACATGGTTCAAACTCTTCAGTTTATAAATAAAATGAGATAAGCATATACCTAAATAAGACAGCTGGGAGGGAGACCACTGAAGACCTAATTCCAAAACTGGTTATTTGGAGACTTGTGTATTAAAGGGAAATTCACTCTTTTTACTGATATTTAGTTTATATCCTAAAAAATTACCAAAAGTTGCAAAAATATTCAAGACTTCAGGGATGGAATTCTGAGGATATAAAACATGCAAAATAATATCTTCTGCATAAGCCGATAACTTAAATTCATTCCTTCTGAGCTGGATTCCCCTGATGACAGGTGCCATTTTCTGTTTTAATAAAGGGGAATCCAAATAGAAGTTAAATAAAAATGAAGACGGGGACAATCCTGTCGCATTACTCTAACTAATGGAAAAGGCTCCAAGAACAAGCCATTATAAGATATTCTTGCCACTGGGGTCGTATACAAAACCGTTATCCACCAAATGAAGGATTGGGGAATACCATAGTGATGTAAATATAGAAAAGGTATTTCCAGTCCACCCTATAAAAAGCTTTCTCAGCATCCAGGGAAACCAGGGCTGCAGGTGGTGCCATCTTCCCAGATGTTGCTATTAGGTGGATTACTTTACTTAAATGATCATTAGATAACCTACCTGACATAAAACCAACTTGCTCTGGGCCTATAAGCAGATGCCATACTTTCTGAAATCTGTTAGCCAAGACCTGGGCAAGAATCGTCATGTCTACATGCATCAAAGAGATAGGTTAATAATTTTTGATGAGTGTGATGTCTTTACTAGGTTTAGGGATAAGACAGAAGATAGCATCTGTAAGAGTATGATCAGAAATACCCTGCTCATAGAACTGATTAAAAATGTCTTTTAGATGGACTACTAATTTTGTTTGTAAGCTTTTATAAAATTCCAACCGGAACCCATCTGGCCCTGATGCTTTACCCACTGACAGAGCCTGAATAGCTTGCTCTACCTCAACTACCTGTATAGATCCATCTGAAAGCACTTGCTGAGCTTTGTTTAAGTGGGGTAGGGGGAGGTCAGTCAGGAAGGAGTCAATCGATACAGGAGTGTCTTGGTCCAGTTGATCAGGGGTGTATAAATTCTGGTAAAACTGTTTAAATCAAGCAGCAATCTGATATGAGTTTGTGACTAAGGGAGTCTGGCCAGTGTCCCCAACACCCATAATGACACATTAGGCCTCAATTTGCCAGAGACAAAGTGCTAGCAACTGGCCCACTTTTTAACCTTGACCCAGGTATTGAACATTGGCTTTGAATATAGTTAGTTCAGCTTTTTCATTAATCTATTCTGTATATTCCACCTGCAGAATATTTAACCGCCTTCAAATGTGATCGGGGGTACTAGATCTGGGATGTTTCTCAACTGTTCGAATTTCCTGTATAACATTTTACATTTTTACATTTTTTTAGCTGTTTAACCAGGAATAGCACACTAAGCTGAAAGCTTTTTTACAGGAGCAACCTGGGAGCACAAGGAAGTTAAGTGACTTGCTCAGGGTCACACAATATGCAAGTGGAAGCTGTGGGATTCAAACCCATGTCTTAACCCAGGTATAAGGGCAGATGAAGCCTGCTCATGTCACTTCTTCCAAATTGTGGTGAGTCGTATAGCCTTGCCACATAAGTAACATTTGGCAGGGGATCAGAGGACATTTGCTCTGTCCATTGAATCTTAAGTGTCTGCCAGAAAATTAATAATACCTTCCTTTAGTTCCCCCACTATTTTAGAATCTTGAAGAAGTTGAGGATTAAGCCTCCAAGCATGATCTGGCTCAATGCTCCGAGTCAGATCTACTTGCTGGAGAATAGGTGAATGGTCAGAAAATACCCCAGCACTGAGTTCACATAGTTACAAGTGGGGGGGATCTTCTTGTGCTACAAGAAAATAGTCAACGCATGAAAAGGAATCATGTGGTGCTAAATAAAAAGGACTGTATATTGTTTGTCCTCTGAATGCAACAAGCAGCAAGGATCAAGCAGACCAAGCCCAGCTATGAGCTCCTGAAGTGCTTGCTGCCCTGAAGACAACCCTTGGCAGTAATAGCCTTATCTATCCAAGTCAGGCTGCATTACCAAGTTCCAGTCTCCAGCAAGAATGATAGGTATGTGCAAATATAGTGCTAGTTGAGGGTCTAAGCTTGTAAAAAAGGAAGGAGTATTCTGGTTTGGCCCATATATTGATCCCAATATTATCTCAGACTGTCCTGTTCTACCATGGAGAATAATAAAACAATCCCTCTCGGTCCCAAATGTCTTGTATAAGATGAAAAGGGACAGATCAGAAGGTCAGGATGGCTACACCATATTTTCTGCTGCTCTTCCCAGCTCTGTAAATCTGGCCAATCCAGTCTCTTGTAAAAAGCACTGCTTGCTCCCTAGAAAGATGGGTCTCCTGAAGGCAGGCCACCAAGGCACCCAACTTATGTAGGTGTTTTAGGATTCTGTATCTCATAAATGTGGTATTACTCCCTTTGATATTCCATGACACTATACAGGAAGGCAAGGCAAGGCAATTTTATTTATAAGATGCCCAATCCCAGAGGCTCTGGTTACCTAACATAAATAAGGACATAGAGTGATACATTAAAACATAGTGGGCCGGTTATTCAAAACTTTGCCCCAAGACTAAATTAGCACTGCCTGGCATGCTAAATTACCCCAGAATGAATAGCCCATCATATTCAAAAGGAATAGCCCCAGTGCTAAACCTGCAGAATATAGCATGCTAAGGGAGCTGGGCAAACTGGGCTGGGAGTGCAGTGCTAAAATAGCCTGGGAAATACGACAGCTCTGAATATAGCAACAGGGAAGTGCAAAATGCAATGGCCACCCAATGGACACAGAGGTGGAGCAAGTTGGAGCTGCAGGTGGAGGACAACGTGTGTGCTTGCAAAGAGGCATTCCATAACAACTGCAAAAAAAAGCAGGCCACACACTGCAGAACTGTGCTATGTTGATGTGAGATTTGCCCAGGGCTAACCCGACTGCACAGTGTTAATAGGTTAGCCTGGGGCAAAGGTTTGCTATATTCAAAGCTCCTATGCTAATGAGCCTACTTTGGCAATCTATGTGCAAACAGCCACATTAGCATCTCATTAAGGCCTGCTTAGCATACATTAGCATGAAGATTGCCCGGTGCTATTCCTTTGTGCACACAGCTCCACCTGTAGGTCAGCCTGGAACTACAGGTCAAAAACCGCAGGCTGGATGGTGCCCACAGCTCCACCTGGAGGTCAGACTGGAAGTACAGGCTAAAAGCCACAGGTCAGGGTGTGCACACAGTTCCACCTGTGTGTCAGCCTTGAGAAACAGTGTGTTAGCTTCAGGCCATGGGTGTTGGCAGGCATATGCAGTGCATTCCTCCCACCCAGTCAGCACTGGAATGAGGGAGGCAGACACTCTGAATGTGGAACAAAGAGGGACACTGATCCTCACAATGAGAGGCACATCCACAAACATGGAGACACAAACTCAGGACACAATGGAAACAATTACCTTCGGATGTACAAAGGGTAAGAGTTATGTAGCACCATAGAATAATATAACTTTCTGCTTGAAATTCTGGATGTACAGTACAGTCTCTGTGTGTGCACCACTATTCCCAGTAGTGATGAATGCAGGTTAGAGCTATAGTGAGAGGAACACAGAAGGATGTCCCTTGCACTGAGAGACACTGTGGAGGACTGTATAATTGTGTGTGTATATATATACTGTGTATATATATATATATATATATATATATATATATATTATGGTAACAGTAGTGCTACCATAGTTAGGGTTGAGGAGCCATTTCTATGTTAAACCCCAAAACTTTGCACATTAATAACTTTGCAACAGTTTAATGGATTTGCCTGAAATTTGGAATTTATGATCAAGAACCATAGGCCTTGGGATCTGCCAAGTTTTGTACTGGTCAGATATACAGCTGCGGAGTTATTAAGTGTGATCTGTGCACGCGTTTACGCTTTTCTGGAATTCTATGGTCGCACCTACAGGTCGTACGGTTTGCGAGACTGGCCCAAAATCTTTAGGGAACATGCGGCTGGGGTCCCCGATGTGCCTTTCAAAGATTTCTTGAAAAAATATTAAACGGTTCAAAAGTTATTCAAAAAACAGTTTCCCATTATAAGTCAATGGGAAAAGTTAAAAGTTCAACACTTTGCAAACGCATTTTACTTTCGCAAATGGGCCTGTTACTTTCAAAATCGGCCATTTTGTTTTCAGTTGGTGATCAGAAAAATGGTTGGCATTTAAATTTGGGACCCTCTAGCAACCTAATTTTTTTTGTATTCACCTAGTCGGGCCCTGAGGATGCTTGCCATGTCTTTATTTTGTGGTAAAACACCCCAGAAATATGTTTTTCAAATTTCTGGAAAAAGTACTTTGCAAATTACTTTTGTGCTCACGAAAGTGTCGCAAATTTTTGTGAAGGCTTTGCAAATTGCGACAGTAGTTTTCTAGTCTGTGGGAAAATGACAGCAATTCTTTGGCACTGCGCTGCAAAAGAACCGTTGGGAGTTTTGAGCTGAAATTTGGAGGGAACAGAGCCGACATCTCACAGATGTGCCTTTCAGTGTTGTATTGAAAAAATATTACACTGCGGCAAAGTTACATCACTCCAAAGTTGACGGTTTTTCCCGTAGGATAACATTACGGTGCCCGACGCATTACAGAAATCCTTTGGATCCCTCCTGCAAAATAACTGTTTGGTCTTTTTTCCTGAAATTTGGAGGGAAGACAGCCAACAGGTCACAGATGTGCCTTTCAGTGGTTTGGTGAAAAAATATTACAGGGAGGCAAAGTTATGGTGCTCTGAACTTCTCTTTTTTTCCCATAGGATAACATTTCAGGGCCCGTATCTCGAAAACGGTGCGAGATACAGAGTTTTCGTCAGAAAAGTTCTTAGCCCCCTTCCGGCGGCTAAGTACAAAACTAGCCAGGACAGTCATAAATCATACGACTTTTAAATTTTTTTTCTACGTCATACGATTCCTGAGATATAACTTATTTAGTATTCCAAGTCCTCATTTTCTGCTCCGATACCCATTATTATGCATACATTCTTTGTACTCACTGTCTTTCTCTATTCAGCTTTTTGGGAAAACCAGCCTGTGCACTTACATTACTGTTACCATTGCCCCTTTCCGCTTGCGGTTCCATACCCGTTCACTTATCGTTGACGTCTGCGCACCACGTGGTCATCCTTTGAATTTTCATTTCGCTTGCGTTTCTGTTACTTTTTGCCATTTGTGTGTACTGTACTGTTTCTCTTTCTGTTTCACTTTGCGTCCCATGCCCATTGCCATTTTGATTTACAGGCACCATGTTACTATGTGACAAGACATCGCGTAGCTGCCACGTTCCCGATCACGCCACGTGTTTGTTATCCTTTTCTGTTCTCATTTGCAGCTTGCGTTACCTTGTCTTGCCACTGTTAGCGCTTCTGTTGATTCTGTTCCTGTTACTATGCCACAAGACATCATGTGGTGGAGGTAGTCTTTGGGCCTCGGCCCAGCTGCCGTGCATTATGTGCCGAGCACGGGGCCCTATGTGCTATCCTTTGTGTTTTCATTTGCACTTGCTTTCTGTTATTTTTGCCATTTGTGTCTACAGTACTGTTTCTCTTTCTGTTTCACTTTGCATCACCATGTCCATTGACATTTCCATTTGCAGGCACCATGTTACTATGTGATAACACATCACGTGGCAGACCGTTCCCGTCTATGCCACCGTGTGCATTACCCTTTCTGTTCTCATTCGCGCTTGTGTTACCATGTGTGCCACTGTTAGCATTTCTGTTTGCGTTGCTGCTCCTGTTACTATGCCACAAGACATCATGTGGTGGGAGTGCAGGGCCCAAAGGGCCTCGTGCTCCCACCACTGCATTACTTTCACTATTCCTTGTTATCATTCTCAAAAAGAAGGGAAATTAGAGGCAAAAAACTCTGTTTAATGCATTAGTTAGGGTTGTTCCACAGCTACAAAAGTGAGGAAATTCGCTGTTGGGGTTGAAAACCCTAACTCGAATCCACCCCAACACCACACACACACACAGCACACACACACACACATTCAAGTATGGGGAGGACCAAGTCAACACAACCAATGACAGACATCCAGCAGCAGGTGACAGAAATAACAAACAATTGTCTAAATGTACTCAGAGACATCCCCACCCACCTGACCAGGTACTGCATGCTCAGTGGAGATCAACAGCAAACTGAGGCCATGTACACCAAATGTACACATCCCTGATTGCAGCTGCACACAATGTACCACACTTAGTAGTTGCATGGCCTACCTACCGATGCTCCACACCAGACCAGACCACATGTGGTGGGCCACCTGAGCAATAGAGTTCAGCAAAACCAAGGAGTTGTACAGGTATAATATCTCTGATTATAACAAGGGTTTGAAATGCAGCTTTCTAATTGACTGTAAACATTGTAACAGCCTTATGTTTACTTTTTATTAACATACATGTAGAGCCTAACCATATGATGAACATGGTTTAATGTTGTTTAAAAAACAGTTTTATTATGATAGCAGTAAGCCACTCCCAGGTATTATGTTAATGGTCAGTTTATCACTGTCTAGCGACATGTGGCACTCGGCTATGCCTCATTCAACATTAAACCCCCACAGGGTGATTAACAGACCATTTAACATAACTGTTGGTCATGCCTTATTGCTTAATTGTCTTTATGAGTAGATAGTCTCCCTCTGCTAGGCACTGTAGCAGCTTTGCAACACAGTGTCCCACCCAGTTACACCATACACTGTCTAGTTATTGGAGAATGGCTGTGAATATGAATTCATGAAGATGAACAGTGTAACTTGATCATTACAGTCATCGAAACCTTAGTGTGATTATAAGTGACAGAGTCAGTGATAGAGAATAACCCCTGCTGTCCTAGTACACTTACCCCATTGTGAGTTAAATCAATACTAAAAGACATTCTGTTTATATCTACACCATACCTACTTGAGTCCTGTTGTACCACAATTAACATAGTTATCACTTTGATAGCATCAGTGACAGAAGTGTTGAAACCCAAACACTAGGCATACAGCCTGAGTATGAAACAACTGTTAAAAAAATTACACCGTGTCCATAAGTGGCATAGATCACTCATTGCAACAATAGTAAATGTATTACTATTTGAATAAGTTAGTCATCACCGATGCAATGAGATTGTCTTTATCAGGTACAACATATTCAGTAAGTGCCTAGGAAAATCTATCCATTATACATCTCCAATACAGGTACGTCATTGTTGGCTCAGTAGTGCTATGATATTTAGAAGCTGCTTGGCCTGATCCATGCAATTACAAGTTTCTTACAAAGAATACTTACTGCATCTTTAGTATTGAAACACACTGAAGGTCTATGTATGTACATGAGCAGTACACCTTCATCAGTAAGAATGCATCTGATACTGGCAGTACGAATTTCAGAGCATTGAACAGGCAATGCTTTTTCATACGCTTACATCAGCCTCTCTATCTTGAGTAAACCATTGCAGTAAATGTACTACTATGTAAATCACCTACTAAATGTAACACTACTTTTGTCTTGAGCATGCTAGTGTCTTGTGGTTAATTTATGTACTTCTCTTAATGTATACTCACTAGTGTTAAAACCTTTCTACAACTGTCATCATGCACCTTCAGCATTTATATTGACTAATGGCACAGTACCAGTTGTGGTGTGGTGTGGGGCATCGGTAGGTAAGGCCATGCAACTACTAAGTGATGCGTTGTGTGCAGCTGCAATCAGGGATGTGTACGTTTGGTGTACATGGCCTCAGTTTTGCTGTTGATCTCCACTGAGCATGCAGTACCTGGTCAGGTGGGTGGGGATGTCTCATAGTACATTTAGACAATTGTTTGTTATTTCTGTCACCTGCTGCTGGATGTCTGTCATTGGTTGTGTTGACTTGGTCCTCCCCCATACTTGAATGTGTGTGTGTGTGTGTGTCTGTGTGTGTGTGGTGCTGGGGGGGGTGAATTCGGAGTTAGGGTTTTCAACCCTAACAGCGAATCTCCTCACTTTTGTCGCTGTGGAACAACCCTAACTAATGCATTAAACGGAGTTTTTTGCCTCTAATATATATATATATATATATATATATATATAGTCATGGCAATAAAATCTGTTAATGCATCAGTTAGGGTGACTTATATAGCAACAAATGCAGGGAAATGAGGTGTTATGGTTTCCAACCCTAACGCCCCACCCCAGGGTTTCCACCCCTACAACTCTACTCCCAACCCTCTGCCCTCCACATGCCAGCAGGTGTCTGGGTGTGCATTTGGGTTGAAGGCCTCACTCTCACCCCATTCCATGTGTAAACAAGCTAAGGTGGTGCAATACAGGAGCATGGGGTGAAAGTTAGTCTGATGACCCCAATGCACACACAGACACCTGTTGGTGTGTGGAGGGGTTGGGGTGGAGTGGTAGTCGGTGGGAACCCTGGGGGTAGTGCATTAGGGTTGTAAACCCTAACGCCTCATTTTCCTGCTTCTGTCACTATAGTATTCACCCTAACTGATGCAATTATGGAGTATTTTTCCAATGAATATCTCTTCTTCTTCAGATAGCATAATTGTATCCTCATTTTGCTGTGGGAGCACAGGGTCCCATCCCTCCATCCAGATTGTACAACAGTATCCATATGTCACAGTGGGAGAGCAGGGTTCCTTGGACCCCGCACTCCCATCCCTCCACAGATGCACATATGTATCTAGTTGTGGAAACACAGGGGTCCCTGGCCCCTTTGCTTCCACACATACAGTTATGAGTAGGCATAGTGAAATCACAACAGATAGTCATAACTGTGCCATCTTAAATTATTTTCATCCCAAATGTTCAACATAGCCACCTTATCACCTCACTGCATGTACCCAGTAGAAAAAAAACCTTCAAAGCCCTGTGGAAATATAATTCTGCACAACTGTAATGCTGTTTTGCACCACAGGTAGAGAAAAACATATTTTAGCAGGATTTGAAAACTTACAGCTGTACTATTCATGAGGTGGTGTGTAAAATGGTAATGCTGAAACTCTGGAGTGAAAACATGATAAATTGGTGAAGTGATGAGCATGCGTAGAAACTGCCCAATGCACGCTCATAACTCTGTCATTTTGTGGAATTTTTTTCACTAAATTGTCAACATGAGTGTTTTGGGACCTTCCTTCATGAACAGCTGCTCTCTGATTTTGTTGCTTCATCCCAAAATTTGATTTGGCACAGCTACCACATCATTCTGTGCCATAGGTGCGAAAACATATTTCAAGCAGGATGTGAAAAATGACAGCTGTATTATTCATGAGGAGATGTGACAAAATGGCAGTGTTGACCCTCTGGGGTGAAAATATTAGAAAATGGTGAAGTTACAAGAATGCATAGACACTGCACAATGCACACTTGTAACACAGTTATTATCTGGAATTTTTTCTCCGAATTTACAACATGGGCTCTTTGGGACCCCTCTTCATGAACAGTGGCACTGTTGTGTCATTCATCAGTCCTGAATGGTGATTCCACGCAGCAACTGTGAAATCACCTTTTGGGACTTAGTAACAAAATGACAGTGACAGTGTTCATGAGGTGGGGTTCCAAGAACCCCAAGTTGAAACTTTGGTGCCAAAATCCCTCATAATGGCTGCGATATCAACATATGTTGAAACCCCCAGTGACAGCCGTTATACAGTGCCTAATTTTCATTCTTCATTTTGCAGTTCAGCTTTGAAGAGTGCAGATGTGTCCCAGTCCTCAGAAGATGTCAGCACCACCCTCGGAGGTAAGTATGCGGTAAGGGAGGGTGCGGGTGGGTGGTGCTCAATGGGAGGGTGGGGATTGGGAGGAGGGACTGGAAAGATGATGAGGGACCATTTCTTTATTCCAGGTTAGATGAAAAACAAATAACTCATTGGGGGATTGTTTTCTTTATTTATAGGAACAGTGCACAATACATGTGGGCACACTGGGGTGGGCTCCCAGTGTGCCACATGACTTGAGGGGGGATACATGCTGCCGACAAGGGGATTGGGCACCCACATCAGCAAGGCATTATTTTTGATGTAATATGACATTTGAGGGTGCCACATGACTTAGGGGATAATGCTGCCAACAGGGGATTGGGCACCCCCGTCGGCAATACAAGTGGGTGGGGGGACACTAGACTACCAGCATTGGACCTTGTGGTAAATAGAAGTTACACTTTGAATTACTATTGTAGTAATTCAAAGTGTTGCTTCTAATTACTTCGGGTTCCACCGCCACTTAACGCATGCTTTTTGCAGGTGGTATTTAGAGTCAGGCTACAGGTGGTGCAAAATCCTGTAACTTGGCACTAGACTTTTGAATATGCTGCTGCATCAGAATTCATGGCCACTCCCCTAACCCCCACCCCTGAATACAATATCTTTTACTGTCAGTGTTATTAGGGCTTTTGAATATTGCAGCCTGGTACAAATCCAGAGCTATTCCAGCGCAACGGATTTGCACCAGTCACAAAGCTTTGAATATCTGGTCCAATAAGCATTAGTCATACCAAATGCAAAGGATAACTAAAACTAAACTGAAAATCTGTGGAGCTAATGATCCATCCAAACCTGGTTCCATCTGGTCTGGAACACCCCCTCCATACTATCCAAAGACAACCCAATAAGACAAGATAACATAATACAAACCATAAAAAAGCCAACAAATAAATTACCAAAAAAAAATCTCATTCAATTGTAATAATCTCCCTAGTCCTGCAGACCATCTCCTAACTTCAATAGTCTGTGATTGGCCAGTGATGTCCCCAACCCAGCTCCAAACCCCCAAAAAACAGATATCAGTGAATAATAAAATAACTCCACTCCACACATATATTAAAGAAAAAGCCCTGTTAATAGCTCACAATCAAAATGGAAAATTGCCAGAAAAGCAGCATAGACCCAAAGAAAAATACCATGTGGACACAATTGCATGTTTCACTGCCACCACTAAACAACTGACTCTAAAGACCTTTAAAATCCCTTACCCTTGTGGCTGTTTTATTAAAACAAAGAACAGGGTACACATACCAGGACACTTACAGTGGTAGTCTGGTAGTCATAGAAAAGTTTCTCAGTACTGAGGTATACCTGGGTATACTGAGGCAGAATGAGGCAAGATCACATTCCAGTCAATGCAAATTGCCTCAGTGGTACCTTGAGGTAGGAAACTTTTTGATAACTACCACTGTATATTCAAATAATACAAGGAAAAAGGTGGAATGAGACAATTCTGGCCCTAGTAAAAAATAACTAGATTGGGACACTGCTGAATATTACTGAATATGTAAAAAAAAAGATTTAATTTGATAATCTCACACAGAAGGGTAAGGGCAACACATATTATACCCAATGACCACATACTGTAGACCAGACAATGGCCACGATTATCTAATGTGTGGATTGCCTACAGTATGTGCCTCTGAACAGGGGCACATAAGCAACCTTACGTGGGACTGCCATGCACTGGATCCCCCCCCATGGCAGTCACAATCAGCACACTATCACACTGCATGCTAGATCCCACGGCCGCCCCAGCAGCTTTCCATCAGGGGCAGGACTGGGATGTTCCAGGGGGTGTGCCTAGCATGGCACCCATCCACAATGGCACTGTACACCATTCCAGGACTTAATGCTGTATGTGGGAGGGACCCGGCATAGCCATTGTACCCTCCACATGATGCCACCGCTGGACATGGCAATGCATTGCTGGCCCACACACCATGCTACCCCTGCCTCATGGACTGAAGGAGGGGCTTGGGGCAGCTACCCATGCACTCACCTGGTGTCCCTTTACAGTCGTTGTGCACAGCTACCAGAGTGCCTGCACTGAGCGGGGCTAGGGATCCCACTAGCATCCCATTGACTGCTTGTCCGTGTCTGCTGATCCGCCCCATGAACTAGCATGCCTGGGGAGGTCCACAGACTGGAGTCACATGGTGACTGGTGATGATGAATGCCAGCTACAGTGCACTCGTCTGTGGGTGTAGAGTGACACGGGTGACTTACGAGCATTTCATGTGTGAAATCTGCCCCTTGGAGAATTGCGGGTCAATAACAACAGGATCAACACACAGACTGGGCTGCAACAGCGATCTAAACATTAATACCTCATACAGTTAGTGAAAGCCAAAAAAACAGCAATTGTGTATACTGTATATAGATATGCTTGAGAATCAGAACAACTTGTAACCTAAATGGTCATATATACAAATTATGTCAATGGCAAAATGTACACATTATATCATGGATCAGTCTAGCTATAAGTGAGTGTTCAATCTTAAGCAGAGCAAGCCACGAGGTTCAGCAACTCAGCTATGGTCTTAGCAAGAATGAGTTATGAACATACCCGGCAGAGACTGATAATGCGGTTTGACCACGTGAAACAGTGACAAGTAGAAAGTTTGTTTGGGTGCTTAACTAAGTCTGCAATAATGAATCTAGCTGTTGAAATAAACAAGACCCTCCTAAATAAAGCATAAAGTCCTAGTACATGTTATCTGAGACATGTTCAAATCTGATTTACAGACAGAGCCAGGAAAGAGATCAGAGAATAGAGAAGGTAGCTCCATAGTAGCATATGTGGCAGATTACAACTGATTTTGACCGTGCAATGTTTCCACAACCAGTCAGGTGGGAGAAAGCATTCGGAAGGAAATCTGTGCTGCTAGGAGCCATCACTTCACATCCCGAAAGGCTGCTCTTTGTGACAGTACTTGAAAAACTGATCTTGGAAATTGTAAATACAGTAACTTTCATATTAAAGCTCCTTAATGTCCCTTAATTTACCCAATATGTGAGCCTTTTCCAAATAATTGAGTAAATGGAAAATCATGGGGCAAGGCCACTCTCCCTCTTGCGGTGTAGGTCTTAGAGAGTGGTGGGCTCATTCAATGATATAAACTGGATAATGTGGTGAGGGGCCAACAAGTTTAGTTAACAGTTTCTGTAGAAAGTTAATACTGCAGCATCTGGCCCTTCATCCTGCTCTGGCAAACCCACCAGCATCAAATTTTTCTGGCAGCTGTTGCCCTCCAAATCTTCAATTTGATCCTCTAATTCGGTAAACCATTTGCAGAGAGATGTTTCTTCAGGCTCAAGCCGCTTATAGCTGTCTTCCAGTGAACTAACCCATACCTCCGCATCCCTGACCCTTCTGGAGGGTTCCAGTAAGGCCAACCACAAAGAACAGACTTCTGGGGAAATATCCATAATAATATTTCTTAAGCTGCCCACCTCCTGTAAGAAGCAATCCCAAGTAAGGATATCAGACAGGGAGGATTCTGACTGAGGCTGCATCTCATTGGTTGTATGCTGCTCAAGTGCTTTCTGCCCTGTGGTAAGCACTCAATCCTCTGTGTTAGACTCTGAGGGTGCTGATTATGCAGGAGCTTCAACCTCCATAATGAGCATGAAAAAAAGCCAAAATAATCAACAAGATTGATTCCTGAATGTTAATAAGTGTGGTAGAAAACACAACACTTACAAAAAAAAGGACAAATAGAAGGGAAGGTGGCATTTAAGAAGCAGCGGAGCTGACATGGGATGCAGTCACTCAGAAAAGTGCATCACATCACCAGCATAATTTTTAAGCAAGTGCATAATTGTAGGGTACAGAAATGAAATTTAGCTGGGTTTGATGTGCTTGTGTTCTTGATAAATTTGCAACCACTAAATGCTAGATAAATTGGTTCAAAAAAATAACATTTATTTTTCACTTGGAAACTTGCTGTCGGAGCAGAACTATCCCATTTGTTTGGTGTTATTTGAGCAAACATATATAAGCTGTGTAAATAAATGGATGATGTGTGACACTGGTCTTGTCAATCACAAAGAACAAAATAAAATTTTTCCTGTATGATGAAGCATGTCACAGTTTTCTACCTAGTATAGACCTAGACCAGTCAGTAACAAGCATTTTCAATGCTGGATGTTCGCTACTGGTGCAGAAGCCCTGGGGTACTAGATGTGTTGTGGTCCATGTTGTGGATTATGTTTTACTGAAAGTACAGAGCCTGCATTCATAAATTTCAATGCAGGCTCATAACTTTATTTTTGAATATTTTTGCCCCAAATTGTCAATTTAGCCTTCTTATGACCCCACCTCATGACCAAGTGCAGAGAAAATTTTCAACTCCTGCCTAAAAGGTAATTTCATGCAGGGACTGTGAAATCACCTTTTGAGATACAAAAACACATTTTGGCCAGGATTTTCAAAATGACAGCTGTCACATACATGAGGTGTTGTAAAGAAATGGCTATGTTAAAAGTTTTGGTTAAAAATATTGAAAAGTTCCAAAGTTATGAGCCTGTGCTTGCAAACTTCAATGTCGGCTCATATCCTTGTTGTTTTTTGAATATTTTTACACTAAATGTTCAACATAGTTTCTTATGAGCCCACCTCATGAACAAGGGCAGAAAAAAATGTTCAACTCTTGCCCAAAAGGTGATTTCATACAGGGACTGCAAAATCACCTTTTGGGACAGATTTGCCTAATTTCACTGCAACTGTTCATGAAGTGGGGTCAAAAAAAGGCATGTTGAAAATCTGGGGCCAAAATATGCATTATGCCACTAAGTTCAAAAAACCCCATTGAAATGCATTGAACCGCATACCTGATTTCTTCAGTTTACCATCCGGCTTTGAAGAGTAAAGATGTGTCTGTGGTTCACAGAAGATTATGGTGTTGGACTCCTGATGTGTAAATAAGAGCTTGGTGGGGGTGGGGTGGTAGGTGCTGAGTGGGAGGGTCAGGTGAGGGGATAGTAACGGCTACAACAGACATCGAAAGATGGTTCTCTTTTTACATGGTTTATTTAAAAAAACAGTGAGGGAATGTTTTATTTTATTTTAGATCATGACACTGGGGGATTGGGCAGCTCAAGTGTCAATGGTATGTTTGTCAGGGTTGGGATGCTGGGTGCTGAGATGGAGGGTTGGGTGGGTAGGACAGTTACAGGTGCAGCAATAACAGAGGTTGACAGTGACACTGGAGTTTGGGCACCCCCAGTGTCAGTGTTATGTTTTTAAGGGGCTGTGAGATGGTGGGTGTTGAGAGGGAAGGTCAGGTGGGCATGACAGTTACTGGAGCAGCAGCAACAGAGATTGATGGATGGCAACAGAAATGATGGGATAGAAATATGGATATTTTAACTTAAGCCATGATACCAGGCATGCACAAATGCATATGCATATTCCCAGAATATGCATATGCATTCGTGCATGCTCTGTATCACGGCTTGAGTTTAATACCCCAGTATCTCTAACTTTAACCCCTTGTTTCTTGTCAGCTTGCAGTTTCCCGAGTTATGATTTCTTAATACTTTTGAAAAATCTGTTTAGCTGAACTCAGCTCTGTTGAGCGGTCAACGAGCCTTCTGGCACTTCAGTGCCATTTAGAGATGGAACTATGCATTGGAATCAAGTGTAGTAGTGGACACGTGGTGGTTTCCCTTAGGAAGTGGTGATACTGAGAGTTGGGCACCCCAATATCAGTTTGATGTTTGTGGGGGGGTGTGGGGCTGGTGGGTGCTGAAGGGGAGGGTTGGGATGGGGCAGTTACAGGGAAACCAGCAACAGACATCAATGGACAGTTTTCCTTGTTACAGCTAGTGTCAGTGACAGTGAGGCTATTTCTGGATGTTTCAAATTCATCAGCAGGCTGTTATGACAGATCAGCTTGCAGGGTGGCATAGATCAAAAGTAACAGTTGACCCATGATTGGGTCATTTTTTTTTTCTTTTCAAGTACAGGACATCTCTGCCCAGCATGTCAAAAGTATGTCATGATCAACATGGCTGATGATTGGTGTGGCACTGACTCACCTCTTAAACACTGTTCTGCATTGGGCGGACAGTGTCACACCCCTCAGAAAGTCCTATCATAGTAAGATGTTCACTGTGTGCATAGATGCACTGCAAACATAAACATTAAAAGAAATAGGCACTGACAGGATATGGTATAATGTAAGCAGCTCTAATTTAAACAGTTTTATATTGTTTAACTGCTACAAACTGTTCAACTATAAGCTTATTTTTTCTTCTAATGTTATATAAGTTTATTTGAAGGTTCTAACATATTTTAGTTTTATACTAACAACTGTGAACTGATATTAAAGTAATCTAATAGTTTCCTACAGAACAACAGCTGTTGGCATTAGCAAAATGCAAATCTTAAAATGCTAAACAACTGATTTTAGGACATAACATTTTATTATTAATATTTGCCTGAAAACTGTAGTGTGTGCTTTTCAGATTCTTCTGCTTGTGACAACATAATCATTTACATGCAAACAGTTTGGGATGGCATACTGTAAGTTGAGTACTATGAGTTCATGGCAGAAATTAATAAAATGAACAGATGATGTCTGAGGGAAAAAAGATCCTGGACTCTTTTTTTTAATACCTGGAGTATGATGCAAGGAACCTGCATCAAACATAATTGACACAAGTGGCCCTTTGTGTCAAAAGATGTGGCAGTGCCTATTTTTGAATGCAGTCTGCATTGAGAAGGGGAGATGTTGCACCAAAGTTGCACTGTGCCAGCCTTGTGAATGAACTCAGGATGTGCCAGGTCACAAGGGGACGTTTGTGTGGTGGGGCTGAAACTTCCCATTTTTTAATCCCTGTCATTGTCTCAGCAAGGGGCTCCACTTAAGCCAGACAGGAGATGGTGTAAAGAACATGCGCAAGTTGCAAACAATGTGGTGAAGGGGGTAGAGTCTAAAAGTGGGCTGCTGGGGTCAGAAGGGGCACAGGGGTGCCACAGTGGGCATCAGGGAGACAGTGAGCATGAAAGAGAGTGATGTGTCACCCAGCGGGGAGACGTTTGTATATCCACAAATCTGATTGGATGGAATCACCTGGAGGGGGTTTCCAGGAACAGAAAATGACATGGCCCCAGGTGGGTACCATCCTGGCAGCTGAACCAAAAGTGGCCACCTATGCAGAAGGTTCCAGAGCTGTGCCCACCTGGGGCCATGACACTGACGGTCCCTGGAACCCACCCCAGGTGGTCCTATCCCATCAGATATGTGGATATGCAAATGGCACCCCACCAGGTGCCACATCACTAACTCTCATGCCCGCTGTCCCTCAATGCCCCCGTGGCACCCTCTTGCCCCTTCCATCCCCAGCCCCCTCCTTTCAGGCAGATTTACCATCACCCTTAACCATTCTGGCCCCTCTAGTGTTGCACTGGTTGGGAAGGGGGAGGATTTGTGTATCAATTTCCACAGGTGCCCCAAATATTTGGCACTAGCCTGCAGTTGTGGCAACTCCTGGGTTTTTGGGACAGGAACCCCCTTTTAAAAAATTGGGCACAGGGTACCTGAAGTACCCAGAGTTTGCCACAGCCCTAGAATGACAAAACTTGCATTGCTGTAAGGGTTCTTTGAAAACTGAGCCCCTGTTTAAATGAAAATTTCTTCAGTAATAACAAAATAGCAGGTCCTGAAGTTTTAATTTTTTGGGGGAACTTGGTTTAACTGAAACTTTGTACAACTGGAGTTCTACTAACACCAGCTTCAAATTCTTGCATTGGAAACTAAAGAAAGCTCTGTTAATCTGAATGCTAGAACTGAATTTTTCCTTGTCTCTCTATTTGTCACTTTTTATGTTCACCATGCTCACACTTACAGCAAATATCTTGTTAGGAGAGTGGATTTTAAGGGGTGTGACACTGTAAGTCTAATGCAGAGTGGTCTGCAAGGGCTTGTCAGTGTCACCGCAATCATCAGCCAGTTGGTCACAACAATGTTCTGGCTTATTGGATAAAACTTTTGTGTATTTCAAAGGAAACAGCTACCCAATCATAGATTGGCTCTTTCCTTTGATCTATGCCACCCAGCAAGCACAGCTGATCTGTCATGATGAGTCTGCTGAGGAATTACATACTGTAACAAAGAAAACCATCTACTGATGTCTATTGCTAGTGCCCCCATAACTGTCCCCACCACCTGACCCTCCCTCTCAGCTCCCACCACCCCACCCCCCCCACAAATATAGCACCAACACTGGGAGTGCTCAAGTCCCCAGTGTTACCCACCTGAGATAAAGAAAACTGTTCTTCATAGTTTTTTTAATACACCCCACAAAAGAGGAAACTGTCCATCGATGCCTGTTGCAGTCAGCACTATAATAGACAGCACCCCAAGCGCAACTCATGTTAACCCTTGCTGTGCCACTGTAACTGCCATCACCAAGCCCAACCCATGTTAGCCTTGCTGTGTCACGGACAGATATATCTGTCCAGAATTCCTATACATTCTTATTCTGATGGCAGTCTAATTACAACATGAGTGTCCAATCCTCTGTGCTGGCTACCACCCCCCACCCTGCCCATTTTACTTATGCAGCATCAGGGACCCTGCCTCTAGTGCTGCCCATCATAACACTGACACTGGGGATGCCCAATCCCCCCGTGTCTCCTCCTGAAATAAAGAAAACTGTCCTTCATAGTTTATTTATTTTTTAATACACCCTATAAAAAAGAAAAATATGAATGGCTGTCTGTTGCTGCCATGCTGTAAATTCCCCATCCCCAAGCCCAACCCTTATTAATCTTCTGATGTGGAGGTGCCCAATTCGCTGTCCCAGTTTCTACCCCCACCCTGCCCAATATAACACTGACACTGGGGTTGCCCAGTCCTTGAGTGTCGTGACCTGAAATAAAGAAAACTGTCCCTCATAGACATTTTTTGTAAATAACCCTGTATAAAAGAAAACCACCCATCAATGTCTGATGCAGTTGTTACTATTCCCCTACCTGACCCTCCTGCTCTTCACCCACCCACCCCCACACCCTCCCAAACCCATAATTATCCACTGGGGTCAACACCATAATCCTCTTTGGATATCAGACACATCTTCACTCTTCAATACCAGACTGCAAACTGAGGAAATTAGGTATGAAGTTCAATGTATTTCAAAGGGGTTTTGAACTTAGTGCCATCATTTGGCCATCTTTTAATATTTTTGCCAGAATTTTTCAACATGCTTTTTTTGGGACCCCAATTCATGAACAATGGCAGTGAAATTTGGCAAATCTGTCCCAAAATGTGATTTCACAGTCACTGTATGAAATCTCTTTTTGGGCAGGAGTTGACATTTTCACTGTCCTTGTTGATAAGGTGGAGTCATAGGAAGGCTATGTTGAAAACGTGGGGTGAAAATATATAAAAAAAAACAAAGTTATGATCCTACATTAAGATTTACAAATGCAGGCTCATAATTTTGGTAATTTTCAATATCGTTATCCCAAATTTCAACATAGCAATTCATTCATGGCACCTCATGAATGTGACAGCTTTCATTTTTCAAATCCTGGCCAAAGTGTGTTTTCACACTTGTGGCGTGAAATCACCTTTTGGACAGGATTTGAAAATTTTCACTTCCCTTGTTTATGAGGAGGACTCATAAGAAGGTTTTGTTAAACATGTCTGGTAAAAACACAAGAAAACAACAAAGCTAAGAGTCTATATTGCAATATTTCAACACATACTCATAACTGTGCTAATGTTCAATATTTTGATACCAACTTTTCAACACAGCCATTTTTTTACACCACCTCATGAATGGGACAGCTATTATTTCTCAGATCCTACTCCAAAAGTGTTTTAACACTCATGGCATAAAATTACATCTCAGCCTTTGTCTTATAAATGACACCTGTCATGCTCAGAAGGAGTGATAATAAAAACATTATATTAAAAATTTGGGGTAAGAATGTGAAAAAACAACTAAGTTATGCAGAAACTAATTGTTCCAACATGTACTAATAACTTTACTTCTTGCAGATTTTGACTGTTAATGTTCAACATATCCCTTGTGTTACTCCACCTCCTGAACATGGCAGGTGTCATTTTTTCAAATCCCCTCTGAAAGTTGTTTCCACAGTCGCACAGCAAAATCACATTTCAGATGGGATTTTAAAGTTCCTCCTGCCTTGATTATAACATGTCATTTGGGGTCAAAATGTGGGAGCCCACTTAAAAGTAGAATATTGCCTCTCAGCTGCCCTATCCTGGGAAATTACAATCTAACAATGTGACAAACCAGGACACCACTGAAAATGAGTTATTGCATCTCAACTGCTCTATCCTGGGTAAACATGTACTAGAAACATGTACAAGTAAGAACCAGTGCAACAACAATACCAGCAGTGAACTTTTGGAATTGACAAATGCTTGTTTTATTCTGTACTCTATCTTTATTAATGGCTATCAATTTCTGCTAGCCGACACCCTTGTCCAACTTCAAGATCCTTTTTCACATTGTCTCTTAGCTCTGTGACCTTGTTACAAGAGTCTGTTGTAATGAGTTTTATAGACTTCCCTAAATCCACCAAGCCATGGCTCCCAGTTAACATCTGTTACATCCACAACTGTCAGTTAACATCTTGTATGAAATAGTTCAATAGGATATATTTTTAAGGGATTGTGTTACAACTATTAAGCAGTATAGTTCATCAAAAGAAAAAATCATGAATTTGAAGTCATTTCTTTTTGTGTCTGACCAGATAGGGACTAACTCTACTAATTTCAATAAGGAAGAATTTTCTTTTAGCTGAGGACTAATCTAAACACAATAGTGAACCAATGTGTTTGTTTATTGTTTATTGGGAAATATTCAGAAAGACCTTTGAGTCAAAGACTCATTTACAAAGGTTCCACATCATACATTAAGGCACAGAGCAAACAATTGCTAACAGAGATGACAGTACAGTATAATTCATAATGAAGAATTACATTGCATTTCATTACATGGCAGTCAAGGGTTGATCAGGAGGAGGAGGCCTAGGTCAGTATAGTAATTGAGTCACATTTTAGCACAGCCACATAGCTGCAGAAAAGACTGTAACTGGCTGATAGTCAGATAGTGAGATAGGAGAGAATGTGCACCATAAACAGAGAATGTTATGGGCTCTAATAGGACAGCATGCTGCAAGACTGTGTCAGGGGCAATCACATATGTTAGAGTCTTGGAGGAATACCCTTAGTCTAGCTTTAAAATGACCTAGCCTTGTTTTGTTGGCTATTTGGATAGGGAGAGAGTTTGTCCAATTAGGCGCGTGGTTGCTGAAAGTCCTTTGAAGTTGGGAGGTATGAGGGCAGGGTACCCATAGTAGCGGCTTGTTCAAGTTTCATGTAGATCTGGCTGGGGATGCTGGGTGACTAATAGAGGAGAGAGAGAGAGAGAGAGAGAGAGAGAGAAGAGTATCTTCTTTGTCATAAGGCATGTATGATACTGGATTCTGCTATCTAGGTTTAGCCATTTTGAGGAGTTGTAGAGTGTACAGGTGTGGGTGAGGTGATCACAGCTGTGGATGAGACGGCGGGCTTTGTTAAGAACAAGGCAGAGTCTGTTTAGCATGGAGTTTGGGGCAGCACTGTATATGGTAATACTATAGTGAAGGAGGGTGAGGACGGAAGAATTGACTGTGAGCTGTAGGGCCTCCAGGGTGAGACAATGTTTGTACCTATAAAGCACACCTAATCTCGAGTTTAGGGCCAAGGCAAGGAGGAGAATGTGTTGTTTATAGTTGAAGGCTGGATCTAGAGTGATCCCTAGGTATTTAAAGTTGCTAACTTGCTCGAGGGGGGTGTGGTTGACAGTGAGAAATGGGGGGCAGAGGTTCTTGCCGGGATTCTGCGGGTGGGCAAAAATCATGACTTCTGTTTTCATTGTAGTTGATAGTTAGACTCTGTATGGAGAACCAATGTTCTGCTTCATGGAAGCTATGCTGGAGTGTTTAGTGGAGTACAAGTGGGTCAGAGTCGGAGGCGAACAGTACGGCATCATCCACATAGAGGAGCAGGTTTCTGGAGATGGCCGACGGGAGGGAGTTTAGGTATAGACTGAAAAGTAGAGCACCAAGAATCGACCCCTGTGGAACACCAGAGTGAACTGGGAGGCAAGGGGACAGGACAGTGCCTACCTTGACCTGTTGTGTTCTATCCAACAGGTAGCTGGCGAACCAGTTTAAAGTATCGTTGGAGAAGCCACTGGAGGTGAGAGTGTTTTGCAGTAGGGTGTGGTTGACAGTGTCAAAAGCTTTAGAGAGGTCCACGAAGATAGCACCTGTGAGGTGGCCATGATCCAAGGTGGAGTGGGCATGCAAGGTGAAAGAGAGGAGGGCGGTGGTGGTACTATGCCCATTACGGAAGCCATGTTGTTGGTCGCAGAGAAGATTGTATTTTGTGTGGTGGTCAGTGATTTGGTCAGTGATGATACGCTCTAAGGCTTTATGGGGGGGGAATGGATATAGGACGGTAGTTGTTGGTGGAGGTGCGGTCCCCACTCTCAAAGATAGGGGTAATGTTGGCCAGCTTCCAATGGGAGGGAAATTTCCCTTGACAAAGGGAGCAATTTAGAATATGAGTGAGAGGGTAGAGGACTTCTGGGAGAGTAAGGTGAAGAAGTTTCAGGTCTAGGGAATTGCTGCAGTTAATTGAGTGGCTAAGGGCTTTGGCTAGGTAGGGTTTGGCATCCGCGGGGGAGAGAACACGAAGGCGAAAGAGGGGAGCAAGGGGAGGTGAGTGGGCCCAGGCTGGTGGAGGGTCAAAAAAGTTAGGGGGGAGAATATGGTTGAGATTTGTGAAAGCAGAGTTTAGGGCTGAGGCTATGCTAAGGGGATCCGTGGATATGTTACCGTCTATTTCTAATTGGTCTGGGGGGTGGTTTGGGGTTTTACTGCAGAGTTCCTTAATATTATTCCAGAATTTACACCCATCACCCCAGGTGGATGCTAAGGATGCTTTGTAATAGTCCGCTTTGGCGGTGTGGAGAGCCCATGTGCATTTGTTGCGTAACACCCTATAGCGTTGCATGTCAGCTGTCAGCTGTGTGTTTATTCTACTAATACATGAAGCTGTGAGTTTAGGTCTTACAATGGCTGGCTGGCTCAAAGTTCAAAAACCAAATAAAAATATTTTAAAAAGTACCTTTTATGTCACTCATTCCAAAACACTATGCACACTTTAGAAAAAACAAACAATTCAAGAGTAGCTGGTTTCTAGATTTTCATATCCTAACATAGATACACTGCAGGGTTACTTAAATGCCATTGGGCAGGAACCACAACCAGCAGTGATGGCTTGCAGCTGCAGGGAAGCTTAAACCAGTTAACAACCCTGCATCTCCTAAAATATGTCACTGTGAGTGTCAATACTAGAACACTAAATAAGTGGGGAGAAAATACAGGGGAAACACCAGTGATCAGGGGTGGATATACTGTACAGTGAGAGAATATGGAGCTGATTCCACTAGACACGTTTCATTATGCTCCTTACACAGTAACTCCTGTCAATCACATTTTGTCACATCTGTGGATGCGCACACGCGAGAGTGTGTGAGTGTGTAGTGTGTGTGTGCGTGTGTGTGTGTGGTGTACATGTAGTAGTCTCTAATGCAGTATATTTAAGAAGTACACTACAAACTCTGCTGCACTTCTAATATATTTGTCAAGACTGTAATCTTTACCTCCCTGTAGAGTGGGCAGCCCTTGTAAGGAAACTCTGTGGGTACTTGCCCTACTGTATTTCTGTTGTTCTTTGACTGGAACATTCATGAAACACATCAATAGGCTATACCCAGGCAAATGGGGAGAGGTAGATAAAGGATATGAGGGCCACATTTTTAATGGTTGGATGAAGGTCTGCCAGCACCCATTGCATACATTACTTGTCTGGATGCAGCAGGTTACATTTACAAAACCACATCCAACTGCAACAATCAGATGCAGTTTACAGCAGCATGCATTTAACTTTAGATTTATCTGTCATCATGAACAAAGACAGACTGGACCATTAAAAATGGGTGCATGAACTTTGTCCTTGGCCACCTGCTGAATGAAGTGTATTACATCCCCTGTGCAGATCCTTTGAAAATTAGTTCAAACACTAGGCTAATGCAGGGAATTGAATATCATCAGATGTAATCATATTTTGGTATAATTGCCTTATATCTGTGTAAAAAAAAACTCAAAACAAAGACACTTTAACAGACATTTTAACCTCTTTGCTATTTCTAACTAAAAAAATATCAGTAGCATTCCTGTTACTAACATGGACTGATACTAAAATTGTGACCCTGATCATGACTTTTAGTCCAAAATTCATATTTCTGTTGAGTACATTATACTGTTACACTTTTATGACCCCTAACTGTGAACCCAGAAGCATATCGCTGCAGGGAATTACTATGGATCTGTAAAAAACAAACCAAAAAACAGGTAAGTTGAGGTAAATTTAAGCATACTCACAGAAAGAGGAATAGAAATATTTACCTTTTCCTATTCTGTCCTGCATGCTGCTCATGCCATAGCCTTATAGACACAGTTGCACCGAGCAACACACAAAGAGAGCAGCATGAAACTAGAGGGTGAAGTAATAGCAGTCAATATCTGAGCAATAAAGTCTATACAACAAGAAACACACTATCTCTTGAGAAACAAATAGGAACATTAATTAGGAGACAATAGTATTATATTATGCATTATGCTGCACTTCCCAACCCCGCAAATCCTGCACAAACTGTATGTCTAGCCTTTGCTTTATGAATGATACTGTCACCATGAACTAGAAAGGTGAATGACTGCATTAAAAGTAGCTTGCAGAGGCTTTCCTGGCACACAGGAATTCCAGGGGGTGGGCTAAACTAATTTTCTAATTTTTTCCAAGGACTAGGCAGTAACTCACCTTGCTAACTCTGAGTAATGTGACATGTCTGTTGAGTAATGGCTACTGTAACAGAGTCTGTCATACTAGCATCAGCAGCAGAACAAAATAACCTTCAGCTGGAGGTGTAATTATGTGTTTAAACAATGTCATAGCATGACAGTTGCCAGTTGAATGAAATTCAGATGAAACATCACTCTTGTGAAGCCTGCAAATGCACTCTTCTTTCTGGCACTGTAGGCACCTGCACCTAGGGCTTTTTTTCCCACTGAGGAGGTAGTATGTACTTATCCTTAAAAATAATATTTATAGATGTTCCATATCCTTAGAATACTAATGGTAGCAGTAAAATAGTCCTATGAATTGGGTTGCAAATGCTGCAGTACAAGATAGCTTAATATAGTAAAGAAATATCCATGCACACTGCATTGAACTGATGAACTAAATAACCAGCATTGTTGTTGAAGGTCACCACACTAGTGTCTTAGATTTATGGCGCCTCTGGGATTGGGGGCCATAAAAATAAAATTTGCCTTGCCCTGCCTTAGTTTGGCATAAAGTCTTCTCATGAACCTGCTATTACCTGTCATTCGGTTTCACCACACTGAATATATAATATTTTAGACATTTGGATGGTGATACAGAAGGGAATCTGGTACAAGTCAGGTTGAAATAAGTACTCATTACAGCTATTTTTTGATGGCAAATTTGTTGAATACTAAATTTACGAATACCGACAATCTTATGTTTGATACTTTAGGTTGTGGTAGTGATGCTGGTAACTGTGATATTAATCCAAATGCACCATCACTGGCCAGCCTATCTGAAGGTCTGTCTAGTTTTCATTTTAGTCATATTAATTCATCCGAAGTGTTAAGATTGCTATGTCAGTTACCCAATAAGTTTGATGATTGTGGTAATGGGTTGGATATAAGGTTTGTGAAATTGGTTGCACCTTTCATTTCTGTTCCACTTTGTACTTTATTTAATTTATGTCTGTTAACTGGGAATTTCCCATCTGCTGGAAAGTTGCAAGGGTAGTGCCTATTCTGAAAAAAATTAGAGCAGATACAGTGGATGATTATTGTCCCATTTCTATATTGAATCCCTTAAGCAAAATGTTAGAAAAGTTGGTGGTAGAACAGTTGAATGATTTTTTGGAATTAAATAGTTTGCTTTGCTTAGAACAACATGGGTTCAGGAAAGGAAGGGGTATGGGATCAGCTTTGGTCAGGTTCATGAACACCATCCTCCTTGGTTGTGATAGAGGTTTTTTTATGGGGGTGGTGTTCGTGGACCTGACCCGGGCCTTTGATTTAATAAATCATGCCTTGCTTTGTTCAAAGCTTAGAAGTATGGGTTTACACAGTTTGGATGTTAAAAGAGCCCTTAGTTACTACATTGAGCATACTAAGGCTCACAGGTTTGACTCCCTTCAGTTGTTTCTCACTTATGGGGAAGTGGGTTAGGGCAAACCTGCCACTAAGAAAACTATTGCCAGGTGGACTATCTCTTGCATTCAATTATGCTATGAGAAGCTAGGCAAAATACCTCCCTCAGGCCTGAGGGCTCATTTGACTAGAGGTACAGCTGCTTCCCTTGCTACATCCAGGGATATTCCTTTGCTAGAGATATGTAAAGCAGCCATGTGGAAAACAGTCCATACATTTACCAAGCATTACTCCCTGGACATCCAGGCTAGGAGTGATGCTCTGTTTGCTACAGCAGTACTGCAGAGCCTATTCCCAAGGTAGGTTCTATTCCCTCCTCCATGGAGGTACTGCTTAGTAGTCTGCAATAGTCAGAGTACAGCAAGACTTCATGTTGTTTGAAGAAAAAATTACTCACCTTTGTAATTATGTTTCTTCTGATGGAGTCTTGCTGTATTTTGATCTCCCTCCTCCCTCCCCTCTCAGAACCTGTTTTTGGGAAGTGGGCTGGCAGGTGCAGTGTTGCACCCAGGGTGCATTGGGTACTCCCTCCTTTTAGAGAGGGGGAGTGGGTTATATTATTAATTTAACAGTCTTAAGTTGTTCACTACCTGGTTTCTGATTTTGGATTCCTTGACTTGAGTCTTTTGGGGATCCAAAATATTTGGTTGCCATTTGGCTAGTAAAAATTTTACAATTTCCACATAGTAGTTAGTACTAGCTCATAAGAATCCGACAGTTGCACTTCAAAGTGCAGCAGACAAAGGTTTGAACCGAGCTTGAGCTCAACATTCTATGCTCTACATAAAAAATTAACCCTCTACTCTCCAGGGCAGTTTGAGTGCTGGGGCTAACTGCAATAGTCAGAATACAGCAAGACTTCATGTTGTTTGAAACAAAACAACTGGGCTTTAGAGCTGCAGCAATGGCAGCATCCATTTAAAAGTTGATTTTACAGTTGGCTAGCATCAGAAATGCCACCGGTAAAGAAGGAAGAAAACAAAGGTGTGAAGATACTAAGAGAAGTAATGCACACATTCAAGAAGAATGAAATACTTGCTTAAGTGTGAACCAGATTCACTCACCACCTGGTAGAAGGAGGTACAATGGGGTAGATGATGGTTTCTATAGTCCCGTTCCACTTCTCAAGAACAGCTCAGATTATACAAATAAATAAACATTCAAAAATAGGAAAGGAAGAAGACATTTCTACGATCAAAAGATTTGGGCATAACTATTCATTTCACATTCTTCTTGGTGACTGTATTTTTCTTAGTTGTGAAAAAAATCATATATTTTGTTAGCTAAAATATATTTCTGACATTCTTACAGTCATCAACAGTATAGTTTCATTTCCCTCAGAAATTTTTAAAACAACTTTAATTACTTATTTTTAATTATTGGCACAAGTCATTAAAGATGCCTACCACTTGCAATTTTGAAAAATCTCTTCCATTGAGGTTACCTTTTAAATTCACATACTAGATTTGTACTGTGGGTGTATTGTGATGGTCCTACAACATGTCTTGAATGGTTAACTGCATAGCACCATACAAAGATGTGTATTATTTTTATAACAGGTGTGGCAGGGGACACTGAACTTTTTATTTTAAAATCCCATAACTCAATTCAGGAATGAAAGAAAATGAAATGAAAAATTATAAATAAATGTTTTTACCAAAAATACAGTATTACCAAACAATTACATGGTGACTAACAACTACTGCTGCTTTAATTTAAATACATTGTGGGTCTCAGATTTAAAAGGAATACCTGTCATACTCCCCCACATAAACACATTTAAAACTAAGTTCAGAAGTATTTGTGTCTATAAATTCAAACTGAATCATATGGTTGAGCTCGACAATATAACAAGGCACCTCCAACAGCTGAAAACACCCCCTCTCTGAGATACTTCTATTGAAATAGAAATGCTCAAATATTTTCTTCAAATATTAACTGTTCATACAGGGATGTCTAGACTTCTAGACACTTCCCAGGTGTTAACATTTTATAATGGCATCTTTAAAGCTACAGGAGTATGAATGACTAGTTAAACCATGTCCATTAGCTAATAGGAAATTCTTATGGAGCTCATAGAGGGCGTTGTAATAAAATATAATGAAATTAAAACAATATACATTTTAAAGTAAAACTGTCATAAACCCCTTTGCCAATTTCAAGGGCTGCAGAAATGTCCAATTAGCACAACCATTACAGTTTTTCAAGCTTGCAGCTAACCTTTGGGCCCAGATATTCAAACTGTGCCCAAAAAGTGCGCAACAACAGGAGCAAGTGCAAGTCCATTGCGCCCATGAGTAAGAGGCACGATATTCAAAAACTTGCGCAGGCCAAGATGCGCCTACAGCCGACGACTGAATATCACACCACCTGCACCATAGCACAACTAGGGAGGTGAAGCTGAGCATATCTGATGCGCCATAGCGCAACAAGGTATGTTCAGCTGAGCAGTCCAGATGCACCATAGTGCAACTAGGGATGCCCCCCAGCAGCAGGGCAGCAATGCAACAGCACAACTAGGGATGCAGGGGCTCACCACCCATGCCACAGATGGGCAGAGGAACACACAGCAGAACAGACATTGTCCCCCCACACCCCATGCACTGCACAACTGGGGGAAGGCTGGAATAACCACTGGCCCATAGACACCAGCAACCAACCCACAGCTGGGTCATGGTGCCCCATCACACCCCCTGGCAAGCTATGACTGGCACACAAGGAGGGCCGACCACCCCGTGCCACACCATCCCACTAATGCAGAGCACACCCTGCACCGTGACCCCCAGACACCCTGCCCAGGAGCAGTGTCCACTAGTGCAGGATACCCCATGTATGCCACCACCCCCACTGTGACAGTGCAACCCTGTGCACCACAGAACCATGCAAGGCAGCCCCACTACGAGCACCATCAGTGGGTGGCAGCACACAGCAATGCAACAACTGCTTACACAGTGCCACCACGCACATCCTCCCTGAGGTACAGCTGAGAGAGACCAACCATGCGTCGGCACACGAGGTACCCCACACATGACAGGGCATGCCCCAGACCCACCACCAGTGGTACAGCACCCTGCACACCCTCCCAAGGACACACCCCAACCCAGCACTGGCCACAACAGCCAGCACAGACACCCACAGTGGTGCATGAAAGCATGCACCACACAGGATGCAACACAGTGCATGGACAAATACCCACCCATACGCAAGGGCAAACCAACACAGGAATACAATAGCGGGGCAACCAAGCCCCCAGCGTGTGGCCCATAGAAACCATGTACACATGGCCAGCACTCCTCCATGGCACAGGAATGCCAGCCACCCTGGGCAGGCACTGTGGATCTGTACGCCACCAGCATTTGCCCAGAGCACAAGTGACAGACAGTGATGCACATCCCCTGCAACACACACAAGCCACAGCATGGAGATGGGACAACAACAGCGGAGACCACAGTGTCACCTGAGGCAGACATGCACCACACCAGTGACAGGAGGCAACCCGGCATTGTGACAGGTACAGTGGCTTTCCTGCATGGACAGACACCACTGACATGCTGGTGGACCGTGCAGGTCACAGACATGGAAGGGTGTCAGCTGCACAGGCCATGGACAGTCTGACAGGTGCACCATGGACACAGAGCATGCATCATGGACCACTGCACACAGTCATCCAGTGCACAGGGAACAACACACACACACCACAGACAGTGACTAATAGCTACTCCCACACCATAGTCACTTCCCCACAGACACACACACACACGCACATGACTGCACCACCCCGACACCATGCACACCACTGCAACTGAGCACCTATAGCCTGCTGCAAAACAGAGACCACCACATTAGGTATATCAAAGCAAATGTATTGTAAAAAACACACAAAACTATTTACATATATTTACAAAAGGTTGGGGAGGCCATAAACAAGGTGGGGGTGGGTAAGGGGAGGGTGAACAAATGGTAGAGGAAGGAGAGTGTGAGGTGGGTCCAGAGGGAAGAGAAAATCAGGGGCATTAGTATGCTCAGCGGGACCCCCGCTCCCCGCTCTGGCTGCTCCTCCCGCCATGCCGCCGTCGGACTCCCACATGGTCTATCCACTCCAATATTTCCAGGGAGGCTCTGGCCACCTGCAGTATCTCCTGCAGCATCTGTTGGGTGGCCTGCAACTGCCATCCACTTAGGACAAGGGAGCAGAGTCAATAGGTATGAATGCACAGCCCCATGCAGCCCACCCACTGTGCATGGCATACGGCCATGGGACATGCCTCTGTGATGGTGTGTGACCACCCACAGTGATCGCGTCCACAAGACCTGCCCACCCAGGTGCACACAGCCATGCAGACCGCTGCACACACCCACCCACCCGCCAAGTCCTGCACAGCACCACCGTGGCTGTTCAGTGACATGGCTATGTGGTGCGAAGGCAGTGGCACAACCAGGTACCCAGTGCACTCATGGACCACCATTGATGCACTCCCAGACATGCAGTGCCACTGGATAGTGCTGACTGTAACAAGTTGCATGCATGGCAGTGGTGTCAATGGATGGTGGCCATGCCCCGCTGCCTGCCCTGTTACACAGCACGCAATAGTAATCATGGATGAAAGGCACTCACCATCATCAGGCTGGTCCCTGCTCCTCTGCGGACCTTTGCCCCTCCCGGAATGATGGTCCTCCTGCTGGCACCTCCTCTCCCTCACCAGCCGGTGCTTGTCTGGGCCTAAGGTGCAAACATGGAGAGAGAGAGGAACATCAGTACAATCCTGTAGCAAAGTCCCCCTGCCCCCATGTGTGTGCAATCCCACACAGCCAGACCCACCACCCCACACCCTGATAACACCACCATGGCCAACACCGGACGGTCCCCCCATGTGCCAGACACATGCAACTGTGATACCCGTATGGAAGATAAAAGTGTATGGATGTTGCACCTATCTGGCCATGGCACCATGCCCCTCCTGGCACGTGCCTGTAGGTGGGCAAGCAGGTCTCAGTCCCTCTGCCTCAGGTCCCCATATCTGTGGTGGCACTGCTCCGCCATCCGTCTCACACCAGTGGCCTCCTCCAGGGCATCGGCCACCTCCTACCACACCTGACTCCTGGCCCTGTCCAGGGGTGCCTCACCAAATAGTGGCCCAACAAGTGGCTCCACAATGGCAACCAAGTTTGCCATCTCCACCTGGCTCCACTGTGCTGCTATCCTCCATACCATCTTTATTGCTCGGTTAAGTCAAAATGGCGCTCTGCAGTGCAGTTCTGCCATGTGCAGATGCTGCACGGTACAGCACTGCCATTCCCTATTGCGCTGTCACCGAATAGCACAATAGTGGTGCACCCATGCCTGACGCATAGCACCTAGGGGGTAAAGGTCGGGCACAGGGTCAAGGGTCTCTGGCGCATGGACAGCCACAGCACGATTGGAACCCAGTGCGTCTAGTGCGATTGGGTGCCTGTGTGCCACCTCCTGTAGCGGCCTACTGCGCTGTTGCTCCAGTGCGCCTACGACGCTTCAGTGCCACAGCGCCATATAGGTTAACAGCGCTGTAGCACCACTGGCATAATGGTGGCCATGCCCTGCATTGCCTCCCATGCACAGCATGTCAGCAGTACAGCAGGTGCCTGCATCATCAACCTGGGCATGCACAGTTAGGTGTGTACTGCGCATGTCACAGAACTGTGCCCTTGGCTCAGCACGTTCAACACAATTGCGAAAAGCGCAAAAGCACGATATTCATCCGTCATATGCAAATCAGCTAATCAGCCATTCAATGGCACAGTCACTGCATTTGCATCCACTTAAGGATGCGCCTCACCTCATTTGCGTGGGTTGCACTATAAAAGTACGACATTGGGCTGCACTGGCCATAGTCGGTTACTGCAGTCTATTGGTGAGTTGCATGCTGTTTGGGAGCATGGACTGTGGATTTTGGAACATGCATGGGACTGCACAGTCACAGGTAACACCTGTCATTCTCACAGGCTGAATCATGACCAAGCGAGTTGTGGAGGAAGAGGAACAGAGCTGTGGGAGGAGGAGGCCAAATTTCATGAAGGCTGAGACAAATGCCCTGTTCGAGGCCTATCTAGACCAGGAGCTGCTTCTCAGCAGATGCCAGGGAACACCACAGGCCCGTGCTGCTGCATGGGAGGAGGTGGTGTGTGCTGTAAACCTACATGGCAACCACCAGCGCTCTGTGCAGGAGTGCAAGAAGAAGATGGGCACAGTCGGGAGGAGGATTAAGGAGAAGGTGGCTGCCATCAGAGCAGCATGGTATGCGACAGGTGGGGGACAGCCGGAGGTTCTATGCCTGATCCCACAGGAGGAGATGGTTGCTGGCAGCATGCAGCGTTGCACCATTGAGGGTGTTCTGGGTGATGGATTCCAGATGTGTGGTAGCCCATCACTGCATGGTAGGTCATGGTCTGTCTATTGGGGGGGACAGGGTAGGTCACATGCAGTAACGTGACTTTGTTTTCCCTTACAGCTCCTGAGCATCTGCATGGATCAGCGGTGGTGGGCTTCTCCATTGAGGCCAGTCAGATGGAGATGGAGGAGGGCCCATCCACCTCCACAGGAATATGCGGCTCAGTGCAACAGTGGGCCCGCCTGGATGTCCAGACTGATGGTGCTGGAGCAGGTGTGGAGGAGGCACTGCCCGTGTCCCAGTGTGCCAGCGTCCATGGATGCCAGCATGCTGGGACTCGGTCTGGTGCTGGGTCCATCACCGATGATGATGTCACTAACGTCATGGGCAGTGACACGTGTGTGCCACAGGATGGCCACACAGCAGGTAACATCGTGGCCATGGCTGTGGGTGGTGCCACCATGGAGGCCTGTGTGTCATCACAGTCCCAGCCTGTGCCTGTCAGCACCGGTGGGGCAGCACTGGTGTGTGTACACAACAGTGGGACTGTTGCAGCCACTGCAGTGGCACTATTGAGCCCTGGGAAGTGGCAGCAAGAGAGGCAGCATCAGTAGTCAGCCAATGGGCTTGGGGGTACAGTGTCAGGGGGCGGCATCAATGCACCACCTGTGGACATGCCCAGGCCTGGCCCTGGTGTGCAGCACCCACCCTCAAGGGGTGATGAGCATCAGGGCAGCACACACCCTGAGGGACAGCATGCCAATCAGGCAGATGACTTCTTGGATGAGCACACCTGCATACTGCAAGTATCAGTCAATCAGCAGATGCAGCTTGTGACAGCAGTGGATGCACTGAGTGTGGCTCTGGAGTGGGCAGAGGAGCATCGCAGCAGAGAAACTGCTCTGCTCCTGGCGGAGATGGACCAGATGCGGGAGAATGTGACTGCTGCCATTGACAGGCTGACACATACAATCACAGCTGCCATGGCCACAGGGGACACACAGTTATTTGCCCATGCATTGCAGATACCGTGCAGTGCAATGTCCACCCCCCGTTCCCAGCATCATGCGACACCATCCTTGTCAACACCGGGTTCAGCTGTGGGCATCCCGAGCACACCTGGCGCAGGCATGTTCGGTGTGCTGCAGGCCTCTGTGCGAGCAAGGTCATGTTCACGCAGTGAAACACCTGGGGGGGCCATCAGTGCCACCCCATGAGGCCAGTGGTCAACCTGACAGTGCTGGCGGATCTTGGCAGGGCAGCCCACACTTCTGTGGCAGCCGGGGCACTGTGGTGTGACTGACCTGTCTCCCAGCTCGGCTACTGTCCGATGCTGCCCTATGTGCATTGTGTCATTCATTGGGCAATGCACGGGTGGGTACCCGGCCCTGCACGCACACACACAGTCCATCTGCACACCCTCCCAGCTGCTGTCCGCAGTTGTGTGTCCATGATGATGCCTGCATTGCACTGTATGCCAATGTGCAATGGTGCCCAGCATCTGACACATGCACAATGACAGGCAGTGGGCGTGGTGGTTTGCGGACATGTGTGTGGCTAGGGGTGGCATTCTGGGTCAGTGTGCCTCCTACCCTTTGTGCATGTCTGGTGAGTTTTGTGTGTGTGTGTGTGTGTGTGTGTGTCTGTCCACATGCCATGTTAGACCTCACCCATCCCTGGTGGTGTGTGTGGTTCCATGTCCGGCCACTTCCTTGATGGCATGCACCCTGGTGTGTCCATGCATGTTTGTGGGTTTACCTTTGCCACTGGTGGTTGCACATGGCCCCATAACACCTAGGTTGGCTGAAGTGCTCCTCTGTGATGGTGTCCCGGTGCAGCTGTGCCAGCAGGAGCAGTCGAGGTCCCGTCGCCAAGGAGGCTGCCAATCACCATTGTCACGGCATCCTCATCATCCCCATTGCTGTCCCCTCTTCGACCTGTACAGCTATCCCACATTCTTTGGCCATGTTGTGCAGGATGCAACAGGCCAGGAATAGCCTGCAGGCCTTTGAGAGGCTGTACTGTAGGGCACCGCCAGAGGTGTCCAGGCAACAGAAATGTGCCTTCAGCATCCCGAACACCCGCTCGATGACATTACGTGTGGTGGCGTGTGCCTCATTGTAGCATTACTGCGATGGGGTTGTGGGCCACCGCTATGGTGTGAGCAGCCAGGGACGGAGTGGGTATCCACTGTCACCTGGGTGTAGAGGGTGGAGGTTAGTTTGGTGATTAGCATCACCCTGCCCCTGGCCTTGTAGTCCACTACCCATGTCTCCTCTGACCATGCCCCTCCCAAGCCCTATGTTTGTCCATGTGGTTTGCATACTCACCCACTAAGTAGCCATTTGGGATGTCCCCACTCTCAAATCTGTGGCACAGTGCCGACTGCTGCCAGATGAAGGCATCTTGTGCTCCCCCAGGGTGCGTGGCACAGACATTGATTATGCACCCCCTAGCATCGCACACCACCTGTCAGTTGATGCTAGCATAGCCCTTGCGATTCATGTATGTGGCCCGCTCGGAGCCAGGTGGTATGTGGATGGCCACATGGGTACAGTCTATTGCCTCTAGCATGCCAGGCATACGTGCTACCCTGTGGAACTCCTGTATGTTTGCTGTGCACTCCACCGGTGTGCTGGGGAAATGGATGTACTCCGCAGCATGTGGCAGCAGTGGGCTGAGGAATTGGGTGAGGTGGTGTGACATGGCCAACTGGGTTATGCCTGTGGTGTCCCCTGTTGGTCTCTGGAAGGTACCTGTGGTGAGCAAGCACATGCAAGCTGTCACTTTAGTCTCCACTGACAGAGCATGGCTCCATCGTGTGGGTGCCTGCATCACATCACTGCACAGCTCACAGAGCCGCCTCAGAATTGCCTGATTCATGCGGTACCGGCCCACGATCTCAGTATCACTGTACAGCTTGAAGCTGGTGTGGGCTCGGTACTGCCTGTTGGGGGCATACTGCTGATGGGCCCTTCCACAGCCGTGCCCCCCTACTGCCCACCTTCTCACCCCCCTCATTACTGCCTCCATCTGGATGGTGGCACTGGCCATGTTCCTGGCTTGTGTTCACCACCCCTGGCAGTTGTTTCTGTGTTCCCCCCGCTGTCCTGGCTGCTACTTCCCCTGCACCTGGAACACCTGACTGTGCTGGCCTCAGTGCTCTGTGGCACTTCCCCTTCTGCACTGTGGCTGTGGTTCCCCACACCTTCCCTGAGCCTGTGGGTTCCAGGTGCCCTTTCACTGTCCTGCCCTGTGTGTGTGTGTGTGTGTGTTGCCTGTGTGGCTGGCTATAGTTCAGCAACTTGTGGCTTCCCTGTAGCGTTCTTGCACCTCTCCCTTGTTCCTTTTTATTTTGGCTCATTTCCGCTATGGCGCAACTTCCGCTTGCTCCCCTATTGCACATGGTGCATGTTGTTGAATATCGCACTGCGCCATTTATGCATGGTTCCTCCCCCTTCTGTTGCGCATACATTCATTATCATTGCGCTATTGCTCAGCATGATTTGGGGGGCGCAACTGCCTCCCGCTGAATATCGCAGAATGGTGCATTTTCGGACTTGCGCTGGTGCAACTCTATTGCGCATGGCGCAACCCTTTTGAATATCTGGGCCTTGATATTTAATTTGATCCATTTCTTGCCTTGATGGTGGTTCTGTGTGCTGTCCTGGAAGTGCTATTTGGAAAGTGCCACCAAACCAGAAGACTGAGCTTGACCTTGTGAGCTTAGTTATCTTCCTGCTGTGTTACCTGAATGCTCGTAAAAAATTAAATAGGTGAGACTGCTCCATTTTCAGTGGGAATTGCTTCTAAAGGTGCATCTAAAGTCTACTACATGGCACACCATTTCTTTTTCCTTCATGAAAATGTGCCCTGCTCATCATGAATGAGCATTCTGGCACACAGCAGGAAAATAACTAAGCTAATTTACATAAAAGTTGCTGCTCTGGCCACTACTATCTGTGAAATGGCACTTCTCTCTCACTGGGACATAAACATAGCAATTTAAACTAAAAGATGTGCCCTAAAACAGAAATTAAACTCTCACTGCAAGCTGGCTGGTGAGTAGAGGCTTTAAGGAAAATTGGGTTTATGACAGTTTTCCTTTAATAGGAATGTGCTGTGTGAAAAATGTATTTACTTTGTAGAGGTTTTGTCATGAAGTTTCACACTTGCGAAGATATCCATTTTGCAAAGTGCTGCATCATGTAGTTTTCATTTAGGGGCACTGGCGTGCTTGAGTAAATGAAGTCACAGTCATCATGTCTAAATGTACCTCAGCCATTATTGCCTGGGCATCACTGGTCTTGTTAAGCAAGCTCCTGGCATTAGTATATATCACTCTACATACTTGCTGCCCCCTCCCCCCATAGCTGGATTTTCATAGCTGCATGCCCAGGAATTTTTCTGCTACTGTGCTTTTTCTTGAACCACCTAAGCCCCACTACCCCAGACTCCTTCACCTTTACTCCTAACTTGTTCCCTATTCTGGCCTCTTCCAATTATATGGATGTACCAATCTCTAACCCTGCTACTTCCCCCTTTGCTCATTTTTAATTTCTTCCCTATGTGCCTGGTGAACCTATGTCCTAGCAATACAGTGCTCTCCTCTCTGGGGTGGGTGCCATTACTTTTAAACAGTCTCCATTCCTCACAAGCATGGCCCCAATCTCCCAAAAGCTGAAAGCCCTCTGCCTTAAAGCAACCCTTCACCCACTTACTAGGCTATTTTGAATTGCTCTCTATGACTTAAGTATGGCTACTGTTGAACATCTGAAAAGATCACTGCATTGGCCCTGTCCTTGAGAGTCCTGCCTAGGGTGTACAAGCACTCCTTCCTCTTCTCTACAACCCCCCTGACCAGATCATTCATTTCTATGTGCACTATTGTGTATGCTTCCCCATCCTTTATGGTGAGTTCCAACACTTTTCTTTAGAGGGTATTCCCATTGCCCCTGGAAAACAGTAAACCTCCATCTCAGTCTCCAGTGTTTATTTTATTTGTTTGGAAAATGTTTCACCAGGAAAGTCAACATGAACTGCAAATAGCTTGTTTCCAGAAGTGTCCTGGGGGGAGGAGGGTTACATTGTTGGGAGAACAGCAAACAAATAACAATACAGGAACAGAACAATACAGAAGCAATACAATACAGGAGCAATACAATGCAGCACAATTTACAAAACATAACAGTGTGATACCAGTATGTAGCCGAATGACGCAGACCAATCAGTCAGGCAAACAATCCTAGACAGAAAAAAACCGAGAGCAGCAAACAAATGACAATTCAGGAGCAATACAATACTGGGGTAATACATTTCAGTGCAATTAGCAAAAACATAACAGCGTGGTATCGGTACTGAACCAAATGACCCAGATCAACTGGACAAGGCAACAATCCTAGATCAAAAAAAAGGTGTTGCAGCAGCCTGAGAGCAGGAGAATCCCCAGAGGGGGCTGACACAGTTGAAGTGCTTCGGGAATAGGCTGAGCATGAGATGGAAAGTGCTTGGATGCCTATTGGAGGGCAGGAATGATACCAGTGGGGAGTAGGGAGGATGATGATTTGAGGGTGGAGCAGGGAAGAGGAAAGGGGATGAGGGCAGCCTAGAATCAATTCCCCTTCAGGATGAAGAGAAACCCTGCAAGAGAAACAAGACTAGGCAGCAGGAGGGGGGGGGTTAAAAAGGGGAGGTGAACAGGAAGTGGTGAGGGGACAGGAAAGAAGGAAAGGGAGGAGGAAGTAGGGAGGGGGAGGGTGAAGGATAGAAGGTGGAGAGAGGGAGAAGGGTATCAAAGAGAGAGGTGATCTAGCTAACCTAATTTATCCCCTTCAGGATGCAAAGAACTATGCAAGGGGTACAGGATTAGAAAGGAAAGGACAGGGGGGACCACGTGATGCAAGGTACCGGGTAGAAGCTCCTCTGCATAGCTCCAGCCTCCTGACTCTGTAAAAGTGTTTTTTTGAGTGTTTAACTTGCCTAAAGCCCTATAATTTCATGGTGTACTGCCTTCCTATCATCGAGTGCTCTTGCTGGGCGAATTTGAGAGATAATGGAGGTGTACATGAAAAGGGCACTGCAAAAACACACCCCGGCAGTAAGCCCTGAAGAAATCCATGGGCCTCAGTGGAGTTGATAAGCCAGAGGTTGCAAATCAGGGCACGGAGCAGGAACCGCTTACGCTAAGCAGATTCCTAGAGGAATTTAAGCCCTTTCGAGAAGAAATAAAAGAAATGGCTTCAGAGATTAAATCTCTAACCAGAAAGCTTGAAGAGGTTTCAGTCTCAACTAGACAACACAGCCAGGATTTCCTCCTTGGAGAAACAAGTAGAAAGGTTTGATCCTGGGATGGCGACTATGCGGCAGAAACTTGCACGTCTTGAAGCTAAACTTGAGGACCTTGAAGGTCGTAGTCTTATAAATAATATTGTGATCCTTGGGCTGCCAGAGAGAGAAGAGGGCCAGAACACCATAACATTCTTCCAGAAGTTGGTGGAGAAGATCGCTGGCCCCTCACCCTTTGGGGCTAAATATATAATCGAGAGAGCCCACAGATCCCTAAGGACTAAGCCCCGGAGCAACACCTCACCCTATAATATGCCGATTTCTAAATTTTTTGGAGTGGCAGCACTTGTTGAACAAAGTTAGAGAAATCCAGGAAGTCAGATGGGAGCAAGTCAAACTCAGGTTAGCGCAGGACTTGCCGGGCTCTGCCCGTTTGAAACGTACAGCATTTCACCCAGTTGTTTCCAAGATTATTGCTGCTGGCCTTAAGTTTCGCATGACGTACCCGGCCAGGTTACAGGTGCAAGTGGCCGGTTCCTGGGTTTCTTACGAGGATCCTGGATCTGCGCTTGCTGGCTTAAAGTTGTCCCTGCCCGATCTCTTCAGGGATACATGAGAGGCCCGTCGTTATTTAAATGGAAGAGTTCTGGTTTGAAGAGAGGTGGCTGTCACTTGAAGGACTCTTCGGGGATGAGTATAAATAATCGCTGAATTCCTATCCAAGCCTGTTTAGAGGGCTGAAGGGACACAATTTCCTTAACATTAACTGAACTTTGTACAGTTGTCTATGCTTTAGTTTTATCTGGGACTGTTATTTCTTCTAAAAAGACTGTTTAATTTTATCGTTTACAGGCTTTAGGGAGAGTAATTTCTGCAATGGTTGGGTTTAGTACCTCCCCAGCAGGTATGCGAGGGGGAATGGCTCTGTTAAGGCCTATGGTTTACACCTTGCAGGGCATCAATATCCATCATATGGTAGGTTGTTTAAGGGGTGTGTTGAAGCATTTTCTCTATAGCGCACTATCACGTGCTTTTGCTCCTGTAGCACCAGAGGGAGTTCGAGATTCAAGTAATATGGGCCAGTGATTTTAATGACCCAGGATGGGGGGTTTTCTTGGTACAAGGGCTTTACAATCAGATGGGAAGTGGCAGGACCAGCTTTCTCGGGGCAAGTGAGTCCTCTTGTGGGCATGGCCCACGTGAGGACTGGAAACGTTACCTCTGGCCTGGCCCTAACAGCTCTTATCGAGATGCGTTCCCTTCAGTAGGCAAGGCGTGAGGGTTTGGCAACTCTCGATACTCCCAGTGCCTATGCCCTACTAACATAGTGTTACTGCCGCTGGTTATCAGGAGTAGATCAACTGATGACCTTACAGATCATTACCGTAATTCAGGTCACTTACTACCTTTTGTTTTCATATAGGGGGGCTCATAGATTTTTCTCGGGTTTAGGGGCACAATGTTGGAGGGCTGGGGGGAGAAGGAAATGGTATGTTGTTGAACGTTGTTGGTGACAGTTGGGGGGTTGGGAAGGCGGGGATGAAGGTAAAATTTTGGGTTCATTAATGTTATGTTGTGATTGGGTGTTACTTGGGGGGAAGGATGGGGTAGTTCGAGCAGGGCTGGGAGGGTTTGGGGCGGGAGAACAGCACAGCAGTCTTAGTGGAACAGAGGTACCTGGATCACAGTTGTAGTACTTGTCAAAGGTTAACTCCGGGCTCACTTTTGCCAATATAGATGGCTAGCAATATCAACCTAGCTACGTGGAATGTGAAGGGGGTTAGGAAAAAACCTAAGCAATATCAGGTGCTTAAACACCTGAGTTTGCTGCGTGCGCAGATAACATTCTTGCAAGAATCTCACCTGCTAGATACTGAGACATTGCAACTCAGGAGGCAACAGGTGGGCCAGGTCTTTAATGCCTCAGGATCTACCAACAGCTGTGGGGTCAAGATGCTGGTTAATAGAGATGTCCCATTTATCCCCACTCAGGTCTTCAAGGATTCGGAGGGAAGGTACGTCCTAGTCCAGGGTACCCTTTGGGCCATGCCACTCTTGCTTGACAGCATTTACGGACCAAACGTGGATGATCCCACCTTTTTTACGAAACTGATTACCACAATTCTTCCCTTACTCCCTATTCCCATTATTATGGGGGGGAGACTTCAATTTGGTCTTGGACCCTAATATAGACAGGTCCGGAAAGAGGTCAAGAGGATTGTCCCCTGGGCAAAGGGCCTTTAGGGAGTTGTTGGATCAATGGGACTGTGTGACGTATGGTGAGTCTTGCATCCCAACTCCAGGGAATATACTTTTAGTTCAACAGTACACAGCTCGCAGTCTCGCATTGACTATCTATTGGTCTCCCATGAGCTCTTGCCGGGTGTGCTGTCTGCCTTGATTCAACCGGGTCCCATATCTGATCATTCTCTGGTGTTATGTAATCTGGCTTTCTTTAATATTCCTAAGAAAGAGACCCGATGGAAATTAAATAAACAGCTATTGAAGGAGGAGAAATACTGTTGACTGGTGAAGGATCAGATTGATTTCTTTTTCTCTACCAACCCAATAGAAAGCACTACGCCGGATATTTGTTGGGGAGCTTTCAAGGCCTACATTAGGGGTATTCTCATTAGTTTAGCTACAAAGAGGAAGAGGGCTCAGGAAGCAGAGCTATTATCATTACTGTCTCAAATACGGGTATTAGAATCTAAACAATCAAATAACACTTCCAAGGAGGAGAGGTAGAAATTATTAGTAGTTAAGGACAGATATTTAGAATTGTTAAGAGAGAAAGCAGAGTTGGCCATCATCTGTACCAAGGCAAGTTTCATGGATCAAGGAGAAAAAGTGGGGCGCTTGCTGGCATTACGTTTAAAGCAGCAGGAGTTTGCAAGATTTATACCTCCTATTAAGGCTCAGGCAGGTGGGTCCCTGAGGCTATCCGCCTCGGAGATAGTGCAGGAATTTACTACATACTACAAGCAGCTATATAGGGATATGGATAGCCCTCCTTCCACAGAAGAGTTGGAAGTGTACCTCAGGGATTCTCGCCTACCTTCCTTGTCAAATTCCCCCAAAAAATTCTTATCCTCTCCTCTATCGCAGGAGGAAATTTTGGCCATTATAAAGGCCCTGCCCTTGGATAAAGTTCCGGGACCGGATGGGTTTTCCGCTTTGTTTTATAAAGTTTTCAGGGAACAGTTATTGCCTGTGCTCCACCGGCTCTACCTTCATATTCTCTCAGGGGCCACAGTAGACACCCACTTGTTTGAAGCCCTAATAGTCCTATTACCCAAACCGGACAAGGACCCTGAATAGGTTCAGAGTTACAGGCCAATATTCCTGTTGAATCAGGATGTCAAAATTCTTTCGAAGATATTGTCAGATAGGCTAACAATGGTCTTCCCAGACCTGATTGGCATGTATCAAGTCGGGTTTATGAGGGGGCACTCATCCTCAGATCATCTATGTACCCTCTCGCACGTCTTCTCGGAGTCCAGGGATGCCACCTTCCCCATGGGGCTGGTCTCCCTGGATGCTGAGAAGGCATTTCATCGGATAAACTGGAATTTTTTATTTCAAGTCCTCAGAGCATTTGGGTTTCTCCCCATGTTCATAGACTGGATCAGGGCGCTGTATCGGTCTCCCTCCACGAGGATTTCAGGTAATGGGGCTTTTTGTAAATTTTTACTGTTACATTCAGGTACGAGACAGGGATGTTCCCTTTCCCCCTTATTATTCAACCTTTATTTAGAACCCCTTATTCAAAATATTCTTAACAACACGGGAATACAAGGTATTCCGATCCGGAACAACGTGGTGAAGATAACAGAATATGCTGACGATCTCCTCCTCCATTTGGCCCACCCGGTAACATCTATTCCGAATATGTTAAGAGAGATTACCAAATTTAGTCTTTTTTCCAATTAAAAGTTGAACACAAACAAGACGTCCTTTTTTCCCCTTAATCACAGGGTTTTTAATTCAGACATTACCCCTCTGGGATTGTGTTGGTCACCCCGTGTTATCAAATACCTGGGTATCAAGCTAACACGAAATACTTCCCTATGGTTTAAAGAGAATTTAGAACCTCTTTCTCAGATGATTGTGCAGGATCTAGAGAGATGGGATAAGCTTCTGATTTCATTATGGGGCCGCATTAACATAATTAAGATGAATGTATTTCCCTGCCTTTTTTACCCCCGGTCACATCTCAACTCATTTGTCCCCTTATCCTGGTTTCAGAAAGTGCATAAACTCTTCACTAATTTTATCTGGTCTAATAAACATTCCAGGCTGGCGTATCATAAGCTAGCCGCCCCTTAAAATGAGGGGGGCTGCGATTCCTCATTTGGCAATTTATTACTGGGCTAGTCATCTTGCTAGGTACCTGAAATGGGTAAGGTCGGGTCGAGAAAATTTGAGACCAGCCTGGCTCAACATTGAATTAGACTTTATCCAGGCTATGAATATGGACCCCTTGACCATGCTCTTTGTTAAAGTCTCCCTCTTACAGAATGCTAGTAAATGTCCCACTCTCATGACCTCATTAAAAGTTCACTCGCAGCTGTGTTCTTTTTTAAGATACAATCCAAGTACAGACCTGTCTCAGTCTATTTGGAATTCTCCGGTTTTTACCATAAATAAGCAGACAATCTCTCATACATGGCTGCCTCAGTTAGGAGAGGGGATAGCTTCCTCATTCCTGGAAGATTCGGGGGCTTGGCTCCCTGTTGCTGAGATTATCAGAAAATTCAACATTCCAGACTCCCAGTCATTCAAGGTTTGTCAATTGAAGCATTTGCTAATCATGGTTTTTGGTAAAGTCCCTCCCCGCCCAACAGATTTTGCTTTGGTACCTGAACTTTCCTCTCTTCTCAAATCCCCAGGGGTTATCTCTAAGATATATCAAGTATTGTACCAATGGCGGTTTGGGAGTGGCAACGGTCCCACTAGTTTTTGGAACCCATTTTTCCCTCAGTCCACTTTCAACTGGCCAGCTCTCTGGATGTTCTGTCATAAATATGTCTCCCAAGATAGATTACGCCTTATGCAATTTCACATTTTGCATAATATGTACTACACGCCAGTCAAACTGTCGAAATGGGGCCTTCTCGATACTGATAGGTGCACTATGTGTTCCCAGGAAGCTGGGATGCTTTTTCATGTATTCTGGTCATGTTCCAGGATAGCTTCGTTATGGGATTTAATTAAAATCCACCTGAATCCCTTATTGGGATTACAGGACTGCTTTACACTGGATATTTGCCTTTTGGGAGATTTGTCTTCTATAAAGGTTAAAATTCGGAGATTTCATATATCTATGATCGCACTCTCGGTTAAAAAAATTATTCTCAGGCATTGGAAATATGGGATTTGTCCAACATACCAGTAATGGACACATGAAATCCTTGCAAATCTCTGCACAGAGAAGGCCATAGCAAACCTCCAAAACAGGCTACAAAGGTATAAGTATATATGGGATCCCCTTCACACTTTAATTATCACCGCTAGGGTTTAAAGTGTAACTGGTTACCTGTTATCTTATCAAGTATTGGTTATTACGGATAGCTAGTTACTACAACACATGAAGGAACTGCTGTGCCGGGAGGGTAGGGGGGTTGGCGGGCAGTGTTGGATTGTATTACAAACTGGCTGTCCATATTTGCATTACTGCCTCCTGTATTGTGGAAAACTTTGTGAATAAAGTTTGAATTGAAAAAAGAAAAGAAAGGAAAGGACAAGGGGAGAGGGCATAAGACCTATACCCCTTCAGGATGCTGAAAACTCAGCAAGGGCATCAGGACACAGGCAGAAAGGACAGGAGGAGCGGAGGAAAAGAAGAGGAGAGAGGGAGAATACAACCTAGGAGACTAGGGGAGAGGAGAAGGGGAGAAGTGCAAGGGTCAGGGGGATGGGAAGGGGGTAACATGCGACAGGTATAGGTAGAGGAATGCAGTTAGGTAGGGTAGAAGGAGAATTTGCCTTTGGAGGAGGGTAGAGGAGGGTTAGAGACAAGTGCAGTTTGAGGAACAGAAATTATGAAGGGCTAAAGAGATAGAGTTTGAGAACATGGACAGCCTGATAGGAGGTGGCAGGGAGTTCCAAAGCAACTGCTGCCAAATGTCTGACCACTTCTCTAGTGTGCTCAGATCTCTCCTTATTGCCTCAACCCCTCCTGCTATTTCAACCCTATTATATAACTTTGTATCTTCTGCAAAAAGACACACTTTCCCTTCAAGTCCTACTGATATATCACTGATATATTTATTAAAAAGGATTGGTCCCAGTACTGACCCCTGAGGAACACCGATCATCACCCTCATTATCCAAGAATGTACACCACTTACCACAACCCTCTGACTTCTATCCTTCAGCCAGTTTTCCACACATCTAGTTACTTTCAGTCCCACCCACAGGCTCTCTCTCTTATTTATTAGCCAACGGTGATAGTCTTTTTTTTTTTGTTTACAATTCTATTTATCCTCCTCGGCAGGCTGCCTGCTCATCTGCCAACCTGCCGGACTCAGGGTCATTTGGGGTCTTATAGCACATTGCATGCCCCCACAAAACCTAGAGCTGGCCTGGAGGCTTCATCCTAGGTAGCCCCTGACATTTCCTCTGGTTTCGTCCCTATGTTCGGTTTGGTCCTACCAGAGGCCCCAGAAGCAGTGACGCATGCATGTGGAGGTACACATGCGCACCACAGTTCCAGTACCAGCCTCTTCTGCTCCCCCTCAGCTTAATGCTGGCACTCCTCAGAGTGACAGCCACTCCAGCCTCCACCAGGGGGCAGCCAAGCTCTGAGGTGTCCAAGTTCTCCCTCCTGAGGCAGAGGGCCGCCAACCGGCAGGCGCTCACATCCTCACCCTCCCTCCAGCAACCTCAGATGACCCAGGCTCATTCCTGAACCTGGGTTGCCAGTGTGGTGCTAGATGTGTCATCCAGTGTTTAAACCCCGTGCATCACCAAGCCGGCCTGGTGATAGTCTTAAAATGATATTACATTTGATTTCATGGGGAAGTGCAATAAATATTCCTCTTAGGTTTGCACTTTGTAATCATTACTACGGCTCCGTGGGCAGAGCTCAGCAGATGTAATACCATCACAGGATCTTTAAAAGAGCACTGTGGAAGCACGTGACTGAACTGCTGTCCGGGGTGCTTCCACATTGCTTTGGCAGCTGTCCATTGGTGCTGCTTATGCAGCCCTTCCCCTCTGCAGGCTACATAAGCACACCCCCTTCCTGGTGCACTACACTTTCTTCAGCAACTGCAGAAGTGATGGCACCATGCCCAAGATGGTGGAGCTGACTCAAACTGTGCATGTGCGAGTATCATGCATGCGCAGTTCTTTCCTCGCCATCACCTTGGGCACAATGACCTCTAGGGCAAACTGTGCATGTGCAATTCTTGCGCATGTGCATTTCTGTTATCCTTGCCATCTCAGATATGGCTGATTATGGTGCAGCGAGAGTGAAGTGTATTCCTTATATCGCTCTTGTCACCCTGAGTAGCTATATTGGCTCTGATCAGAGTTTTTTATGACTTGGGAGAATGTTATAAGTCTAATGGATCACATACAGCTACACACAACTATTGCAAAGAAACAAGTGCACCCTAATCTCTTCATACAGATGACATTTGAAGAAGTGAAAAAAATGCATCTAGCTAACAGCTGCAGGTACACTCTAACACCTGCTACATACTACCATAGAACTGGACTCAGAAGTGGAATTCCAAAACTCAGAAGGTGGTTTGCACATTTTCATTTATTTTTCAGTCTAGTAATTAGCACTAGATGCCAGGGATAGTTGAGATGAGAAAAGGAAGAGGAATGGGATGTTACTGAGCATAGGGGATTACTAACACGGGGTGGGGAGAGGGAAGGAGTGGCATAGTTTTGAGGCACACTGTGAATGAGCACAGAAACGTTATATGCTGGACACCATAAACCCAACCGTACATTTATTTCACTGTGACACTGTGCTGCAATCTCACATTTGACCCTTATCACATGTGGCATGGAATAGCTCTACTGTGCTCCACAGTCCAAAGACAGTACCAACTACATGGGTCAATATGCCATGATAATGATCTGTAGAGTGGCAGGTAGTGGAATGTTATGGTCTTTCATGTTAATTTGGGTAATTAGCATTTTATGCACAAGTACTGCCATTTAGCATCTCAGCACTAAATATGTTTCTGCCTCGCAAAGAGTACATCTGGATCAGACTGATGAGGTGCTTAGCACAAGTGGTCACTCCCAAGGTTTGCACTAACATAAAGGTTAGGGACATGCTTTGTGAAGTGCTCTGAAAGGGTAGATTGGAAACCTGTTAGCACTGTCCAGGTCATTAGTGATCAGTTTACTATATGCTTCTTTTTGTGCTGTATGCAAAGTACAGTCAGTACAAAGCACTTTCTTCACTACTTTGTACAATTTTTATATATGGGCCCAATTATCTTCAGCTCCTGGCTCACCTTCATTTGTAAGTGAACTAAGTGACAAGACCAAGTTTTTACATAGAAAGAAAGAAAAAACACTCATATAGGAGAAAAACTAAAGTACCTTCATCAAAACTTCCACAGGTTTAAATGGTTTCAGTAAACTCCTAATGAGAAGGCATGGAAGGCAATAGGGTGGCACTGGCTTCATTAGCCATCTCTAAATCCAATGTTTCCTCTACTTCTTCAGTCTAGGAGTTCTGTGCTTTCAAAAACAGGTCCAACAAGTAAGTTCAAGGGATGGCTCTGAATGTGGATGGAGGCAGCATACCAATGGGTCCTGATCCTTTGCAGAAAGATGGATCTAAGAAGTGGAGTCTCCTGAGTAGTGACAGCTGCTTCTGCTGCAACATTTGGTGCAGTCCCTTACTGGGTAATCTACATTTTGAGCTCCACCTACCTGCAGTTTCGAGATGGATTTACCTCTATTCCTAGGTTCAGTAAGATTGCTCTCAGATAAAGTTTTTGGATCCTGGCCATCCATCCCCACTAGAGTCACATGCTTCCTTGAAGTACCTGTAGATTGAGAGTTGCAATGTTGGCAAGGGACATTGACATCCACACCAGGGACATTCTGGTCTCCCTTAATGTTTCTCGAACCTGTAGCCCATGTGACTAACTTTGGCCAGTTACAGAAAACATAATCCCATGCTGTTAGGGTGGTTGAAATAGTGTGCTGATGCCCATTCCTTGAATGCAAACATCAGAAAGCCCTTCAAACCTATGTCTTATACCTGCTTGCCTGAGGACTGTTTTAAGAATGGAGTAGTAGGCCTTCCTTCTGGATACCACTTCAGAGATATCTTAGTATAAAGAAATCTGCAACTGATACCAAGACTGGTGCAGAAAGTGTTATTTTACTAAAAATCTCAAGAAATACTACAAAATAGTGTGGGCATGGTCCAGGAGCTGGTGTGGGACTTCTGGTGCAATGGGCCAAGTCTATCTCAAGAGGGCTACAACAGTCAATACCCATGAGGGCAGATGAAAATTCAGAAGAAAGAGCTTCAAACATAAGCCTTCCATTTCTTACAGGGTACCCATGGTCCTTGAACTGCTTTTATACACCTGGTTCTCCTGGTCTTCTGCTTAGTCCCAAAGCTGCTTAATCCAGTACTCATGCTCATTACAGCAATGGAGAATGCATTCCAAGGAATCCTCCATATCCACAGGATGGAATTTGTTTGTTTGTTTATTCGCTTAATGGGTAAGCACACTGGAAAACTAGTTCCTTTTACAGGTGCGACCCACATAAAAACATACATATACAATGCAAAAGACATACATATGCAATACAAATATAGCAGACCAAAAATGTATTTGTTACAAAAGAAAATAATTAATCATAAATCATTAATCATTTGGTGGAACTGATCTGCTCAGCACAAGAGGGAACATCCTTTCCAGTTGAGGGGAGTAATTCTTTAATATCAGCCAAAGCCTTAACAAAGGACTTCAGTGATTAGTAATGTAGTCCAGTCAAGATTCATGGGATGAAGATGTGGCAGCCATTTTGGGTCTCCACGGTGCAATGATTCAGTGTAGGCCTTGATAGAAACTCAGTGTTAGTTATATGCATAAATTTGGGAGGGGAGGTAAAGGGAACATGTCTCCCCCAGCTTTAGCAACATCTATTATATTGTCTTTGCCCCCCCCCTCCAAAGTTCCACCTACCCTCCCAATAGGTCTCTAGATGGAGCAACATGTCTGCGGAGGCAAGGGTAGATGTGTGCCAACCAGTAGGTAAGAAGGTCTGTGCTGTTAGCGTTCACCATACTGCTGAGTTAATGCTACTGATCAGCTGATGTTTAGAGTGGATCAGCAGGAAGAGACACTGCTGGCCACAAACAAGTGTTGTTTTTTTTTTCCTTTCTGCAGAATTAAAAGTCACCTTACTTACATATTTGGGCACTTACTCCAGGACCACACTTTTCTCCTCCTGTCTGTATTGTGTTTTTCTATTTTTGCAACACGTGCTGTTAGTCATGCAAGTTATGGATGAAGGTGGAGCTGGAACCGGGTCAAGGTAGGGTTCTGTGATGTAACAAGCAATACAGCACTATGCTCCAGTACTCATATGCAGCACTTACTGACATGACCACACTCTGTTCACATGCCCACCATATATTTATGTGTACTAGGCCAGCCCAGTACTAGTGACACTCCACTGCATGGGCTGGAGGGGTTGACCACTGCACCAGTCCCAAACTCCAGACATCCTCTGACTATACCAGTGCTGACTCTATATATACCACAGCCATGACATGAATCAAAGGAGAAAGGTACAGAGAAAAAGGAACAGAAGCCAAGGATAACACAATTTATGAATAAAACTAGGAACCAACCTATACAGGGACTGTAAGAAACATTGCATGCAAGATATTTAACACTAAATCCATACAGCTTATGTAGCATGCCTGGAAGGCAGGGGTTTCAAATGTGAGGTGAATGTTGGACACAAGCTAATAAGTTAACTTTCTGGAATGTGTGTGCATGTGGGGTGGGGGAGGCAGTTAATTACTGCTAGCCAGGCTAAGTGGGGGGGGAGGTTGAGAAGACTGAAGGCATGAGATGTCTATGTATGTGTGCTGCTGTATACTTCTCTTTGTTTGAGGGGAGAGATTGGCAGAACCATGGAGTGACAGGCTGGAGTACTAATGATATGCCAGAGTTAGATCCATCTGCAGTCAGACAGTGACTTGGTACTAGTTGAGGTGCAATGTGGTGGAGAGCAGATCATCTATATTCCTGAAATTCGTATTATAAAGAAACAATCATGTTTTGTGACAGCTGATATTCTAAAGCAAATGGAGTATCATAGATTGTGATTGGCTCTATAGTACATTTTGAATATGAGCAACTCAGCCAGGCCTGAGAGATACTGTGGGACTTACATGGGGCATAAAACCTGTATGTTGTCCTTGCTTCTCTCTCATTCATGCCATTATATGGTGTGAGGAGGATGTCAACCCAGAAGAATTTTGATGGCCTTTGCTTTTTGTCTGAGCTGCTACTTGAATTTAAATTACAGGTGGCTGAACAGTTCAAGCATTTTCTTCCTTCAAAGTTATAATAATAATAATAATAATAATATTTATTTTTAATGCGCCTTTCAAATGTCAAGGCACAGTACAAATTAAAACAATAAATAAAACCATAATAGTAAATATGAAGTAGAATTTAAAATCAGTCTTCCTAATCACAATAAGCCCTGCTCCATAAATACGTCTTTAATGCCTGTTTAAATCCCCCCACGGTCACGCACCCCCTAATCCAATGCAGTAGAGAATTCCAGAGGGTTGGGGCCATGTACTGTACATAGATGCCCGGGCCTCTGAAGATTTTAAAGAAACCCTCAGGATCTCTAGCAACCCCTCACTGGCCGAGCGGAGCAGTCGTTCGGGGCGGTAAGGAACCAGAACCTCTTTCAGGTAATCAGGGCCCAGTCCATGTAGGGCTTTGTAAGTCAGTAATCAGACTTTGAAGGTGATCTGCCACTGAACTGGCAGCCAGTGCAGTTCACGCAGCACAGGTGTGATATGGGAAGACCGAGGAGTCCCCATCAGCAACCGAGCTGCGAAATTCTGCACCAGCTGCAGGCAGTGGATATCAACCCCCGGCAACCCAAAGTAAAGGGAGTTGCAATAATCCAGACATGAGGTCACAAAGGCATGGATCAATGTAGGAAGATCACTGGGCAGAACAAAGTGCTTGATCCTAGCGATGTTCCTCAGATGATAAAAGGATAACTTAATGACAGCCGACACCTGGGATCATAGTGTCAGCCCTTCGTCAAGTATCACCCCTAGGTCTCGCACCCATTCAGAGGCAGGAAGCTTGGAATCCCCCAGAAAAAGTCCTGTGGGTTGACTTGCCTCCAAACCCCCTATCTGGTGACCTGGATCCACAACCATCGCCTCAGTCTTCCCTGGGTTCAACTTCAGCCAACCGGACTTTATCCAGTCCTGGATTTCAGTGAGGCAATTGTTAAATACCGAGAGTACTCCTTCCTGGTCAGGTGCAAAAGACAGGTAGAGCTGGGTATCATCAACATAACAGTGAAACCTCAACCCATACTGTCTTACAATGTCTCTGAGGGGCAGCATGTACGCTGCAAACAACATGGGGGACAACACCAAGCCCTGAGGAACCCCACATGACAGAGAGAGAGTCTCAGAGGGAAAAATCCCTGACACCACCCTCTGAGTTCTGCCAGTGAGAAAAGATGTAAACCATTTGTGAACCGAACCAGTCAGACCACAGATGAATCTCAGGTACTCAAGCAGCATCCCATGGTCCACGGGGTCAAAAGCTGATGAGAGATCGAGAAGTACCAAAATGGACCATTTTTTCTGATCTCTCGCCATCAGGAGATCATTGAGCACCTGAACCAGTGCAGTCTCGGTACTGTGCCTCTTTAGAAAACTGGATTGGAGAGGCTGGTAGATGCTATGGATGGTCAAATGGTTCTCCAGCTGTACAGCCATTACTTTCTCAATCACCTTACCCACAAAGGGGAGGTTAGAGATAAGTCTGTAGTTAGCGAGAGAGTCTGGGTCCAGAGAAGCTTTGTTCAACAAGGGTGCTACCACTGCCTCCTTCAGGGAACAGGGGTACTTACCTGAGTCAAGGAAGCACCAGACTATCTGCGCCAGAACTGGGCCGATAATATCACAACAACCCATAATTAGGGCTGTTGGACCCAGATCTAAACTACAGCATGTAGGGTGCATTCCCTGGACAATCCGCATAACATCCACCATTTCCAGCCGGTCAAAGGAACTCCAGGAGAAAAGAGGGTTAGTGGCCAAGCATCGATCAACAGCAACTCCCATAGAGTGTGCTGGATGGGTCTCCGACCTGATGTTGGCTACCTTACTAGTAAAGAACCGAGCAAGCTCTTCACACTGTAATTGTGAAAATCCTCTTCGAACATGCAGACAGGCAGGGTTGCACAGCCTGTCCACAGTTCGAAAGAGCTGAGCTGGTCAGTTCTGAGTGGCAGCAATCTCCCTGGATAGGAACGCTGCCTTCTTATGGGAGATTGCTGACTGGTAGAGTCGATAATGCTCTAGCAGTCTAAGATAGTCGGCTTCTAATTTGGATTTCCACTAGCAATGCTCTATCAATCAATCAATCAATCAATCACTTTATTTAACCAGGCATAAACACCATTGAGCAAGCTCATTTTCAAGGTGGTCCTGGGCATTAATATAATACAGTACACTTCATAAAATGACAATTACGGTGGACAATGGTGCAAAAAAAAAAAAGAAAAAACATTGTGAAGGTGCCGGTCAATATGGGCCTATATATACCGGTCAACATAATTAACATACAAAGGTACATAATGATAAGCTTTACTGAAATGAGAAGAGACAACAATCCCATATAGTCTCCGCTATGTAAGAACTCAGACCTAAATGATAAAAAATAAGGAGGTATTAAGGAATAGGGTAGAAATTGGGGTGAAAGAGTAGGCAGCCAAAAGGGAGGCCAGAATAGGTAAAAGGTAGAGAATGGGCAGGGCCAACTTGGATTAAGGGAACTAGGCTTGTAAGTCCTAGGTTTCTGTTGTTAGGAATGTGGGGTGGATGAGATACTTAGGCGTAGGATTTGAGAGTGGCACCTGGGGCTTAGGGGTCATCGGCATCTGAAACAGTTGCATGATTCCTTCAGATAATCCGTTAATAGAGCTTTGAATGTGAAAATGCTTGTAAGTGAGGATCATTTTAATGAGTCTTGCATAGTGTTCCAGAGTGATGGAAGTGAGAAGTTGATTGCTGCTGAGCCAAGGATAGTTTTCACTGTAGGAATCTGGAAGCAGATTAAGGAGAAGCATCTCAGGCCATAGGAACCTTTAGCCCGTTTGAAGATGTTCGAGATGTATGCAGGGAGGTTATCAGATAATGCTCTAACCTTTGTCCTAGTCGCCATAACTCCCTCACGGTCCTGTCAAACCTCGGAAACTGATGGCGAAGGGAGAAAGGATGAACGCAGACTGGAGCAATGGAATCCAGAGCTGAGGTAATGGCCTCATTGTAGGCCGAAACCAAAATCTCTGAATCCATACTTGCCATAGGAAATTCTGATAGATTAAGTACCTCTGCTAGGCCATCAGGAGTCACATCCCGTAAAGAGCGGTACTTGACCATCTCCACAGGGGTTGGCCTATGAGGTGGGGTGCAAAAATTTAATTGCACAGTGTAGTGGTCAGACCATCCAGCGGGTTCCATCCTCACATCAGAGGCCTCGATCCCCAGGAGGAAGACCAGGTCAAGAGAGTGGCAGTGTTTATGAGCACAGAGGTAACAACCTGTGTGAGGCCCAGTGAAATCATCAACTGGAGGAAGTGTTGTCCAAATTGCTAGAGTTTGTCATCAATCCAGGCACTGAAGTCACCCAGGACTATCAGCCTAGGTGACTCAAATGCCATGTCAACCACGAAGTCCGCTACTTCCCAAAGGAATAGATTCTCATCCCCGGGTGGATGGTAGATGTGAGCCATCCTATAACTCACACCTGCTACTCTGGCACACTCAAAAGACCTAGCCTCCTCAACTGGTACACTCGTGAGATGCAATTCAGTCTTGAAACAGACCAGAACCCTCCACCCCCCCCCGTGGTCCAATTTCGGGTGGTGTATCACCGAATACCCGGCCAGAATCGCAGCCTCAAGTATGGGGCCTGCATTACCATCCAGCCAGGTTTCGGTGATGCACATCAGATCTGTTGTCTCAACAAGATCCGCAATAATTGTAGTCTTGTTCCTAATAGATCTGGCGTTATATAACACTGCTCGGGTTGGACAGAACTCCTGGGTCGCCCTGACCTCCTGCCCACCAACAATGGTGGTGCCCTTGGGTATGAGGACTAGGGAAGGAAACCCATGTTCTAGACTCCATTTTGCTGCAGGGCATCTTCTGGGATTAACGACCCCGATGTGAGCACCCCACTCTTCCAACCTCCACTGTTCACACCCCCCACACCACCACCCCTCCTGCAAACAATACCCAAAGCTCTACAATGCTGATAGGTGGAAAAAAGCATTGGTGGGGGAAAAAGGGGTTGAGGTTGCAAAAAGCAGAGGCTGACTAGAGCATGACCTGGGGGGTAAAGTTATGACATATGTCCCGGGCCCAAGACATAGAGCAGGGAAAAGACCAATAAATTAAGATGTAGATAAAATGCACAAATCCACACCATATATAAATGATACACACAACCCTACAATTCTTACCCCTTTTCCTAAAATTCCCCACTCACTTTCCCCAGAAGGAGGTAAAGTCCAAAAAAATAAAAAACAGAACAATCATAAATGCCCCACCCTATCCTAAAAATATCAACTACTAATTTAACTAACTAAATACATAAAACATTTGTTAAGCACACAGGTCCTCTCACTTCCTGGTGCCCAACATGATCTAAGCACTCTCACTGCTCAGCACAAAACAGTATATACACATTAATACAATAAATAAATTATAAAACTAAGCCACCTAAAACTAAGAGGTGGGATTTAAGGAAATGTTGTGGAAAAAAACCCCATTACACAATATCTCTCACATATATTTGAATTTAGCAGAATCTCAGCTGTCAAAAGGCACTCTCACTGCCAACAAAATTTCCAAAAAAGTTAAAATAAAGTCACAGGGTACTCGCAGTTAGGAAAAAATCCATCCCAGAACTATTAAAAAGAGAGAAGTCAAACCGTAAGATTGCCAGACGGCTGTCCTTTTATCAAGCTTCCATACAGGCTTCGAAACTCCAGAACTCCAGCCCAAATATCATAAAGAGCATCCAGCAAGCCACAAGTTCCATACAAGTTACTCTGAGGATTCTGCATTCTGGCATGTAGTAATGAAGATGGGCCTGAAAATCTTGTTTTTTAAATCACCAGTGTATTTTTCTTTGAGATAGATAATGCCTTTTCTTAAGTTAATAAACAGAAACTATTTGTTATCCTTCTAAATGGTATCATTTGTGACAAAAAAATCTTTTATGTGTTTTCTTTAGGCCTGTGGCTGTGTGGTGACTGTCTTTGGTTCCAGTGTTAGTCAGCAGAGATGATACTCCTTTGGATTAAATTCTGCTTTTTCCCTTCCCTCCCCAGATTCCAGTTGGCTCACAAAGGGTGCTCCTGCAGTGAGGCTTTGATCTGCTACCACCAACAATCTCAAGCACTGAGGGAAGCCTTGAACCAGCTTCCCCCTTCCAGGACTCTGCACAGACTCTCCTCCTGAAAGCTGGATGGGCACTCCTCCAGCACAGCTGCAATCTGCTTCTGCTACTGCTGCCCACAAGCTCCCAGGAAACACCTAACTCAGCTTTTCCCACTGAAGAACTGCCTGTTTTTCATTCCACTGGCACTGCACTGTCTCTCCCACCTCCCCAACCCACCCACCCTGCCCATGTCTGAACACTTTCTTTTTTTTTCATATGTAATTTCTGGGGTTTGTGGATTTTCTCCCAACCCCTACACCCATGCATCCCAAACATAGCATGTGCATGTGGAGGCACATGAGCGCACACTGTTCAGGAAGCCCCTCCCTTCCAGTCGCTCTGTTGACCACCTGCACCAGCACCAAACCTCCATTCGGTGATGGCGGGACTATGGGCAGGTGACCCCATCCCTTACCTGGGAGAGGAGATCCAACTCTCAATCCTGCTCCTACACTCCCCACCGTACCGGCACCCCAGCAGGCTGAAGTCGTTCCCAAACCCAGGTGACCAGTGTAGCATGACGTGTGGCATCCAGCATCTCAACCCTCAGTACCACTGGTCTGGCACATCTGAACACTTTATTAAATACTGTCCTGTGGTCACATGACAGCTCTTGAAATTTACTAAGTGTCTGAATTCCCATTGGCACCTTATACACCACTGCCACTAGAGGGAGTCCAGCAACTTGAGCTCAGTCCTCTGGAATTTCATCTCCCCATTGGCATCCTTTCACCTATGCCACTTGAGGGAGTCCAGCAACTCAGAAACAATCCTGTGGATTTGTGCTCTCCAACCAGTTGCAAACAACTGGAGCCTATACAACAAACCGCAAAAACAGAACTACGGCCTTACTGCCTCAGCTTTCTACCAAATTCTTAGCATTGGAATTCTGAGTGCATCACAATGCCCCTTATGACTATTGGGACCTTAGGGGGCATCATCTTGCTCACTCTAATTTGTATCGGAGGTCCCCTCTGCAAACCATACCCTTAAACTGCCTAATTTAACCACCATGTGTCAGCTAAATGTTTATGGTTCCATCACATCCCCTTAACTTGGGGCTTCCCGCAACACCCAGCATGGGCTTCCTAGGTTCTGGTCTCAGGTTTACCAACAGAAAGATCCCTCCATGGTGACACTTTTCCGTGGGTTTGTTGCACACTTTAGCACCATGAAATTACGGACACCCAGCAAATGAAAATGGACATGAAATAATAAACTCTTATTGGACCATCTTACTTGTCTGCTGCTTCTCCTACTCCTGCTATGAGGCAATGTGCACCCAAACCCTGGACCACCACCCCACCAGGACTATCTACCACCTAAGCCAACAGGGCTTACTCTTGCCTCAATAAATATCTGTGGCTTATTTCCCAAGATGGGCAATCTTAAAGTGTGGATTTTCCATCATAACCCTGATGTTCTTTCCATTGTAGAATCATGGCTCTCACCCAAGATACCTGATTCTGCCATCATACTACCTGGATACACTTTGTTCAGGCAGGACTGCCTCTCAGAAAGAAGTGGTGGATGTGTCATGTACATCAGAGATTCTCTTCAGGGGCATGTCTTACCCATCCCCAGTTGTAGTGACAACCTGCAAGTCCTGGCTGTCAAATTGCTACTGGGAGCACACAACAGGGCTGTTATATTACTCTCTGTTTACATCCTGCCTAAACTAACCATGGTTGACCCCTGCAACCTGATGGACTATATTAGTACCCTGAGCCTAAATACTGAAATCATGTTGCTTGGAGATTTCAATGTCAACTGGCTCTCCCCTGCTGCTGTCTCAGTCAAGGATGCCTTATCAGCCATCTACTTCTCCCAAATGGTTGAGACACCAACCAGAGTCAATTACAAAACTGGGACCAGCACTCTCCTCGACTGGGTATTCTCTAACCAGCCTGCTCATATCACCAGTACTACTATTCTACCTGATTCATTGAATGACCACTCCCCCATTAAATGTACTTGGACCAACAATTTCTGCAAACCACCTCCCAGAACTATAACTAACCATGTTCTACTAAAAGGGCACCTTGCACTGCTAAAAGCAGGTAAAACAAAGAAAACACAGGACCATCCACCACTTGTATGCAAGTTTTTAACTTACAAAATATGCTGCACTAGTAAGTAAGTTTTTGCATATCAATAGCAGCTGCAATAAGCTAATTCAAACAAGATAATACTAATATTATTTTGGGTACTAATACAAAGGTGCATTTCAACTATTTGTCTATCCCATTGTTCAAAATTGGTCCTGATAGTAATAATGCATTCCATTCCTCCTTTTAGCCTGAAGACCTCAGTGTGAACAAGATGTTGTTCTGACATACCTCCCTGATCACATGTCTACACTGGACTGAAGTCCGAGCTGCAAGTCTTTTGAAAAAATGCACCTTTATATTATTACCCAATATAATATAAGTATTATCTTGTTTGAATTAAGTTATTGCAGCTACTAGTGATATGCAAAAATTGACTTACTAGTGCTATTTTGGGTATAATGTTTTTGTCTTTAAATACATTTCTATCACTTTAAATTATTTTTCCTATTTAAGTATTGTTGTGAATTGTAATGGTAGTCCCTGAGGAAGCATGCATGCACAAAAAAACGGTCGGACTGCTTGATGTGTGGTAATGCTTGTTCTACCTGTTTTTACATGCAGCATATTTTGTAAGTAAAAAACTTGCATACAAGTGGTGGATGGTACTGTGGTTTCTTTGTTTTGCCTGTTATTGTCTTTATGCAGGCACATTATCAACAGAGCTGCTTTTTTGCTTTGGACTGCTAAAAGCAGGCCTGCAGTGCACAGACTGGACAGACCTTAATGAAGCCAAGGACATGGATAGAGCCCTCGACCTCTTTGTAACAAAATTTAGCATCATCTGTGATAAGTATGACCCTGTAAAGACAAGAGAAATAAAAGGACACTGCAACCCTTAGATTACCCCGATCCTTCTGGATCAGCTCAATGCTAGAGACCATCTATAGCAAAAAGCACAAGCACATGATAGCCCCGCTAACATCCAGTGGTATAAAAAAGCCAGAAATGAGTGCATGAAAGCCATCTGACTCACCAAAAGCATATTCTCTATAGAAGCCCTCTCCAGCTCTTGGAATGACAGTAAATTGTTCTGAGCCAACCTCAATGACATAACTGGTAAGGACTCCAAAACTGCCCCATCAATGCTCATGGTTGATGGCGTACCATCCTAGGACCACCTTCACATAGCCAACTCACTGAACAATGTGTTCACAGACTTAAGCAGTGTGCTACTGGTGGACTATTTCAATCTCACTACACCGACTTTTCTCACTGGGATACAGGCACTATCTTCTAACTGCCAGTTATTCTACTTTAAAGAAGTCTCTGAAGCTGAAGCCAGAAAATATCTGGAAAAGGCACTGGGGAAACCAAGACACAGTGGGGACAACCAGGACCTTAAGTTTGTTAACCTGATTCTGGAGGAAGTCCTTGGCTGACTCACTAAAATAACCCATCCCTCTGCCTCTCCCAGTTCCCCCAGTGATGGAAATCTGTAACAGTAACTCCTGTGCACAAAGGTGGGGACCTTACGCTGCATAATCACTACAGATCAATCTCCATACTCCCTCCACGCACCAAAGCTTTTGAGCGGATTGTGGAAGATCAGCTTGTTGAGTATCTGAACCAATACCAACTCCTCTGTCCTGAACAGCATGGGTTCTGATCCGGACATAGTACCATCACAGCCTTATTAGAATTTACTGGCTTCATCCGCCACTTTTTAGACCAAGGCCTTCTGGTAGGGGCAGCATTCATTGACCTATCAAAAGCATTTGATACGGTGCACTGTCCGATCCTGCTAGAGCAGCTGTCTGTCACTGGGCTTTCTCCAGAAACCGTGATCTGGTTCAACAGCTACCTACACAACTGTTCCCAGCAGGTCAGGATTAGGGACATCATCTCAGACAGCAGACCAGTCCATTCTGGGGTCCCACAAGGGTCAATCCTGGGACCTCTACTATTCAGTTTATTCCTAAACAAACTGCCGGACTCCTGCCCATGCCAGTTGCTCCTCTACGCCAATGATGTCATCATATTCACCAGCAATCCTCACTCTGATCTTCTAGTGGTGGATCTCCAAAGGGGGTTTTCATCTGCAGAAAAATGGTTTAAGGAGTACAGACTAGTCATGAACTACAAAAAGCAAAGACCATGGTGCACTCCAGCTCCCAAAGCAAACACAAGGCCTTCCCTCTAGCAATCATGAATGACAGTGGTGACACCCTGGAACTCGTCCAGCAATTCAGGCACCTGGCCATCATAATTGACTCCATGCTGTCCTATGCCCAATATATAGACAATACAGCAAGGATGATCAATATAAGAAGAGGGATACTCTACCATCACAAGCACAGTTTAACATATGAAGCACTGAACCTGGCCATCAACAGTTCAATTGTCACCCTCATTGACTGTTGACTGGCTATTTATGGGTCAGCAACTGACACGGCCCTCCACTGCATCTCTGTTGCACTAAACAAGGCCTGACATCTTCTCACAGGTGCTGCAAGACTAACGCACACCTGTGATCTCTATACCCGGACAGGTTGACTCCAACTGAAGGACAGAATCAGATACCAAACTTGCCTCCTCACCAAGAAAAGGTCTCTAAATCTACTACCAACAGGGATCCAGAACCTACTAATCCTGCTCATGAGCACTCAACACACAAGAAGTGCCACCGCTCAAATCTTCAGTATACCTAGATGCCGCACTGCCTTGTCCCAATGTGCATTCTGCTACCTCACTCCCCTCTTGACCAATGCTCTGCCTCCTGACATTACCGGTGCTGCTACTATTGGCTTGTTCAAACGCAAACTTTGACACCGTCTTACTACAACTGGCAACTGTGTCTGCTACCACTAGTTCCCCTCTGGCATCCTGTGATAAGGGCATCTACTATTGAGTGCTTACAAAAGGGCTATTGGACAGAGGGGGGCTGAATACGGCTATAGCGACATCCTGTCACTATATGTACATGTGCACGGGGGGAGCGAGCACACCATGAAATGGTTGGAAGGGGAAGGAGCGATTGTGATTTGTAACATGGCGGTGGGCTGCCGAGCTGGCCATGTGGCATGGTGGGTTCCTGGCAGGGTAGGTTTCAGAGGGGTGCTGGGTTCGATACTCGGCACGTCGATATTTTTGTGCCGCTCTAGGGTGTTTTTTTTTGTTTGTTTTCTTCCCCCCAACATGCACCCCCCTGGAGCTGAGAATCCTTTAGTAGGGGAGTGCAAGAGGCAAAGCCCCTTGGGTGGTGCAGGGGGCACATCCCCCTGCATAAAGAAAAAATCCTGTGTTTTTGGTGCCCTTTTGGTCTGTGCCATGAGTGTACATCACCAAAACTGATTTTTGCCGATGTACACACTCCCTAATGGTGATCGCCTTTCTGCAATCACTGTTATCACATAGAACCTTCCCTTCTCCTAGCTGTACACACCTACTAGCACTTAGCCTCAGCACCGACACTCCCCACTGGTGTAACCCAACCCCAGCACTTCTGATCACCACCCTAACTCCCACCTTGGGTACCTCCACCACTCCTCCCCAAACAGGGCTCCCCTCTCCCACTCCCTCTCCCTCCCACTTTCCTCCCCTATGCCTACTCTGTCTGCTATCCATTATGTGTCTGTTATTTAGTAGGGTGTTCAGTACACAACAAATGGGGGGGCATTATGCCATTGGGGAGTGGGCTCCCTCATCAGCAGATTGACCTGGGAATGGGGACTGAAGCTGACAGGAACTGGGGCTCCTATTGGCAAAGAAAGACTGTTTGGGGGGGCGCATGATGCCAAGGGAGATTGGGCACCCCCTCAGCACACAGTTGCAATGGGATGGGGGACATTATGCTGATGGCATTGTGACAGGCAGTGGCGGCAGTCACTGCCACCATGTTTTTTGGAATGCTTCACCAGGAAGGGAACGTCTGCTGCATGATGAGCTTGGCTGTCATTGCAGCAGACTTTCTTAGATCTGGACACCACATTAGGTATGCCTACTGTCAGCACCTGCTGCTAGCTTATTGTGGAATGAGGGATGCACCTACTAATGTATGCTCTGCATTTGCCCACGGTGACTGCACCTCCAAATCTGCTATTACTACAATATGTCGGCTGGTGAGCAAGCACGAGCCAACATAAAAATTGAAAGGGACCTGGGGGTAGTTATATCAGATGACCTAAAGGTAGGCAAGCAACGTGAGAAGGCAGTAAGTAGGGCTGGGGGGATACTGGGATGCATAGGGGGAGGCATCACCAGTAGAAAACAGGAAGTTGTTATCCCTCTGTACAGACAGTTGGTGCGACCACATCTGGAGTACTGGGTGCAGTTCTGGAAACCCCATCTCCACAGAGACATAGACAGGGTAGAGGCTGTCCAGAAGAGGGAAACCAAAATGGTGCAGGGTCTGCACCAGAAGACATATGAGAAAAGATTAAAGGAGCTTAATATGTATAGCCTTGAGGAAAGGTGGGAGAGGGGGGACATGATAGAAACTTTCAAATACTTCAAGGGAATCAACAAAGTTCAAGAGGGTAGCATCCTTCAGAAAAAGAGATGTGCAAGAACAAGGGGGCACAATTTGAAGATAGAGGTGGGACAGATCAGAGGTAATGTGAGGAAGTATTTCTTCATGGAGAAGGTTGTAGATGCATGAAATAACCTTCATGAGGTGGTCATGGAGTCAAAAACAATGGGGGAATTCAAGAATGCATGGGACAGACATAAGGCAATACTAGTGGGGCAGGTAGGAGGAAGTTGGCTGTTGGTTAACTAGGATCTGCAGCTTATCCGTTAGGTAGGGAAATGGGCAGACTAGGCCATCAAATTCTAAGTTTCTATGTTTCTATCTGCAGGATGGAATTCTGTAGAAATGTAATGGAAAACTCATTCCACATTTTTCTTCTGCATAATTCTGCCATTCTACTTCTGCCATAATTTTGTGGAATTTTCAAATTTCTGTGAAATTTCATTTGTCCAGAAATTGAAACTTCTGTACACCACTAGAAAGAATGATTGTTTATTGCTTTTTCCTTGAGGCTATGTGGCCACTATGTTGGTAAATTTCTGTCTTGGAAAGAAATCAAAAGTGAGTTTCTTGTTTGGCAGAGCAGGCACTGTACCTTTACTAGGGGATATGTACAATTATACAAGCATGAGATGTAATTATTAGAGGTGGGTTATTAGTCTAATAATGGTATCAGTAAATCTGCCAATTGACTTTTGGTTCTTTTTTCCTTAGCTTAAAGGAGACAGGAATTTTTATGACATGTCTGCTGGTTATAATGTTCTTATTTAAAGAAATTATAGACATCCACCTAAATGCTTCAAATTTAATTACACCTGAACTGTGTTTGTACCACTTTTTATAGAAAGCATTCTGTGCACTTATCTTCAAGGAATCAGGAATTTTAAGTTTTTACCATTTCTCTGCTTGGATTCAGGATTCAGAGCACAAGAATCATTTCAGAGCAGTGCTTGCTCAAAGTTTTAAATCCATGCAGTGACATAGCCAACACTCCAAATTCCTGGTTCCATGAAGAGAACTGTATATAATGTTTTCCAAGAAAAGAAAACAATACAAAATACAGTTGTTACATTAACTGTTACCAGGTACAATTAAAAACACGTCATTTTGTGGTATGAATATAATTTTTGAAAATATAAATATTATAGGCAGCTGCACAATTGCACACATTTCCTTCCCCTTTTACTCTTGCGTTTTAGAACTAGCTGGCTCAGAAGCAACTGAAATGTTAAGTTTTTTTTTTGTAATCACTATTTATGCTCCTACTTTGTCCACAGACCCTTTCTGCCTAACTTCTTCAGTCACACAACTGGCCTTCCTAAAACGTATATAGGGAAAACTAAAGGGGCTTAAATATGTAGAATAACAGAGCACAAATCAGACATAAGGAGAGCAGATTTGAAGCCACCAGTGGCCAGGCACTATTTGGAAACAGGACATCAGTTACTGAGTTTAAGATTTTTTGGTATAGAGACGGTAACACAGAACAGTAGAGGAGGGGACTATAGAACCCAAATTCTTTTAAGAGAAGCTTATTATATTGATAGATTTGAAGTAACTAAACCATGACTTGATTTAAATGATTCAATAGATTGACAGCGTATATCATAAAGTTATACAGAGTTTCATGGGTTATACAGAATGGATAATATATATTTAGACTAAGGAACAACTATAGCAAATAAGATTCCTGCTGTTTAATAAGTTTAACATCTGGTTTATATAGAATCTTGAGAAATAATCTCTTTACATAGATATTGGGTTCAATATGGGAACTTTCTTGAAAAAAACATGCATTAAATTTTAGATTGTAAAGTTAAATTTAGATTTAAAGAGATAAATGAGTTGTAAATGTTGGAGGTAATATAGAATGAACAAGGTCACAATGTGAAATATCCCTTAAAATAGGGTATTTTAATGTTTAATACAACACATAGGGGGTGCTACCCTATGAGGACTCCTTACCAACTTAAAATGTGGAAAGACATGTTCCAGCTTCAGAGAGGAATAGAAGGCTGGCCCCGTGGTGCTGGGGGTTGAGGTGTTGGATGCCATACCTCATGCCACACTGGCGACCTGGGTTTGGGAACGGACCTGGATTGTTGGGGCTCGGCAGGGTAGGAGAAGGATTTAGTGTCCATAGGACTGCTCTCCTTCTCTAGGGAGGGGTGTGTGCAGCCATTGGTGCACTGGTGGCCCCTCTTGCAGAGGCTGGGGGCAATGCAGTGCACAGGCAGTATGGAGTGATGTGCTGGGGCAGACACTGGGAAGGAGTGTGTGTGGAAGCGTGGGTGCTCCTTTCCATTGGCGTCATTGCATGCCCAACACATCGGGGGCAAACCAGAACAGGTAAACAGGCACCAGTCATGGTTGCATGATGGCCATCTCTATGGGGGATGTACTTGGCTCTGAGGGGAGCTCAGCAACATTGGATCTGGTTCTAGTGGTTGAGCATAGCGGGGGACTCTCCACCTCCCCGCTGCAGGTGGTAAGCCGCGGGGGTGAAGCTGCCGGGACCTGAATGGGAGCTGGGAGATCCTCTGGACAGCAGCTGGAGACCTTGGAGGAAGATGCCAAGACCTGAGAAATGTAAGGCAGACTGGTAGCTGGGGGAGAAAAATGACTAAGAAAAAAAAAAAAGGGGAGGACAGAATTATTTTAACTTGCCTGTTTATAAAAGAGATAGGTTTGAGTCCCTCCCATGTACAGTGTCTATAAGCATCTGAAATTGAGGGTGTACATATAAAGATTACAAGTGGTATGAGACAAATTGAGTACTATGCAACTACTATATTCATTTGTATATAAAAGCGCACACCTTGCCTGATAGCCTGTTATTTAGGGTTGGGGCAAGGTGCTGCAATATTGCAGGTCAGGCGTTTGAGCCAAGAGAGGTCACATGACCTTTGTCAGCAAACAGCAATGCCCGATTCACCAGGAAGTAAAGCAGTGAGAAAAAATTGAAAACTGCGTTAGACACTCAGTTCATCCTCACACATCCAAGGTGAAAGCATGGAGCGTTAATCTTTTACTACACATAACCTAAAAGTAAGTAAACTTCTTGTAAACTGGGGTACTTAAAAACAACATAGATGTAAGTAAATGTGGGGCAATGAGTTAAATAGAATGTGCGATGTGCCTTTTCAGATTTCTCCCAAATGGGAAAGCTAAAGAAAAGAAAAACATTAAGGTATGTTGAAACACAACAGCAAAACTAGTAAAAGGTTAGAATGCCTGCTAGCATTTCAATGCACTTTGGATAGAAGAAGAGTTTCTATGTAGTAAGTGTTACATAGATGGATACACTGTTATGCAATAAAGTGATGCGATATACTGCCGTTCAGTTTAAAAGATTTTTATTTTGTATAAGTGATTATGAGGAAATAAGAAGGAAATTAAATAATATATTGGCTGCTGTGAGAAATGAGAATTTTGGAGCAATAAGTAAAAAGAAGTTATAGAGATTTCTGGATGAAAGAATAAAAAGGGCCCAGTGATATAAATGAATAGGGTATTTTAAGGTTGTGTTTTGTTTAGATTTTTTTTGCCCACAGTATACTTCAAAGACATTTAAATGGAGGTATGTAAACACTGAGAGGGGATTAAATATGTGAGAGAATATAATGATTGACCTGACTAAATGCTTTTTATACTTATAATGAGAAAGAGTATTAGTAAATGAGTTTTTCTTGTTATAAAGAATAAGTGATTTAAGATTTATATTTTTTTATCCCCAGCTATAAGAATTTAGGATGTGATTATTATTGGTAACAGATTTTGAAATGTAGTAAAAGCCCTATAAGGTGAGATGATTCTAGTTAACACACATTGTAAATGAATTAGGTGGCTTTATTTGATTGTATACAGGTGGTTTAATATTGACTATATTTTTAGGTGTAGGTATTGAGTCTATCACACTGATGAAGGACAGTGACTGAAATGTTTGTGGATATTATGTACACTTTTACCATATGACGCACTAAGGGAATATGATATAAACAAAGAAGAAAAATCGAATAATAAAAAAATATATTTTTATATTTGGTGAGTCGGCTCCATTTCTACCAATACTCCATTCTGTTTACTTCCCTTGGACTTACCTCACCTATAGACCAAACCTCCATTTGTAACCAAATGCAGTATAGAGGCAGTGCTTAATCTGCAGTGCCTGTCCTGCAGGAGCAGTCATCATCCTGCTGTTCACTAATGTTTCCCTGACTACTCCCACCCTTAAATGACACTGCCAGCCATTGGGCTTGTAGTGTATAGTGTACACTGTCATTGACAGTTCAGTGGGTGGCCAGCCATGGAGGTGTAATCAGCACTGTGCTGGTCACCTGCTGGGAATCAGGTTGGGAGGAGCGGGGTGGTGGAAAACACCAACAATGTGGGGGTTCCATTATACCACCAGGATACTGGGATGCTGTCCTCTAAATGGGATCAGAATCTGGAGGGGTAGGAGGGATGACTGCAGGACTCTTCTTAGACTATATACATATTGGATGGGTGATCGAGCAGGGAAATGTCCACTGGACGACCAGGGATTAGATTTTCCTACAATGGAATGGTGATCAGAGAATGGAGAGGGGGAAGGGAACCACTACACTATGGAAAATGTGCTACTACTTATAGGGTCAGCAATTGGGGAACAGTGAGGGAACAACTACACTATGGAAAATGTGTTATTACTTACAGGGCTGGGGATGAGGGACTGGAGAGGGATGTGGGTGGCCACAGTACCTTCACCAACCACTAGAGCTGTGCTGATTACAGCCAAGTTTTTGTCGGCTGTAATTTCTCCATACAAGGGCCTTCACAATATGCCCTTGTCTGGAGCAGAAACATTGTGAATTGTGCTGTGGGGATATGCAGGTCCCCTTCCCTTCATTTGCATTGCAACCCCCCTCCCAACTTTGCCTGGGGCAAATTGGGTTTTGTGAATACAAATAAATAGAAACAAAGTAAGCATCCAGTCAAGACTTGAAATATATCAGACTTTATTGTCTAAAAAGTGCAGAAGTGAATACCAATTCTGTAAAAACTGGGTTTTCTCCTGGGCAACGTGTTGTGAACCTGGCCCCTTGGTTTTTGATACTGTGGATAATAACACTGCTGCTGTACTGACATGGTGGCCAGATTTTTTTCTGTATAAACGTGGTGGATGGTTTTTGGAGTGCATCTTCCATTTCTATTGTACAACACCTGCAAGGTCTAACAAGCATCTTGGAAGTGCTCAAGTATGTTCTCCCCAAACTTTATTTTTGCAGAATTATACTTCTGATGCTTGCACACAATAAATAAATAAAGAAAGAAAAAAGCCGGAATCTAGTTGCACTGTCAAGGTCAAATTGAACTTAGTGCTAATACACTTATGTGCAACTTGAATATTGGTTTAATGAATCAGGATTAATAAGGGGTTGGTTCAGAGATCTTCAGTTAATCATTTATCATGCTTGGTGCTTAGCGGCACCCAAGCTAGATCTTTCATAAGCCTAAACAAGAACACTGTAATATTTATCTGTGAAAAATGCATCCACTTAAATAAATTCAAACTCCTACAAGACAATCTTGAATCTGCCACTGATCACAGAGACAGCAGAAGAGAGTTTGAAAGATGTAGTCTATGATGATCAATCACCTGAGGTGTGAAATAGTTACTAAATTTAGCTATATGAGTGCAATTTTAGTCTACTTAATTGAATAATCAAGTGGAATGTGTGAATTATCCTAATCCAAAAAGACAGAGTACAAGGTGTGCCAAAAGGACTTAAAATGTCATGGTAAGTATAAGAGAAAACATTGTGCCTCATCTAGTATTGAAAGTATATGATCTACTGAAAAGTCATAGAGCTACATTTTAAATAAACTAAATTTTATGTTTTAATTTCTGAAGTAAATCTGTCAAGACTTTGCTACAATATTTCAACTGTGATAAGATAAAAGCATGAATTAGATCTGAGAAAAGCATGGATTAGATCTAATGTGCCTTCATTGTTTTACCCTGAGGGAACCAGCTGCAATTTGTAGCTCTTTATAGTGTGTCCTAGAAGACAGTTGTAGCATGTAATCACACAAAGTTACAGTTAATCATAATACTTACAGAGCATCTAATCTAACAGAATAGCAACATTCAACAAGCAGCACAGAAACACATTTTATAACCAAACTCTAGTTGCAATGTATCAACCGTACATTGCAGGTCTCTTATTTAACATAGCCCATGGTAGGGTTTTTGAATTTCTCAGCTTTGTGTCTCAAGTTCCAGAGTCCCAGAATGCCAAGGTATAATTGTTTTAATTGATTTTTAGACAAGGGATAGGTGGTAAGAATACTCACATTATTCATGGTGCCCAAGTCTAAAGTAAGCCACCCTCTGCACACCAAATTTTGTTTGTTGTACTTTTTTATTTGTCCCCAGCAAAACATATGAAGATTTATTTATTTGAAAATTGGTTACTGGGAGAGGCACACTGAGCCAAGGCTCATGTCAATGTGCTCCCCAAGGGAAAGGGAATGGGATAATACAGTTACAAAGAAAAACAAACCAGGTGACAAAGATAATCCCAATAATGACACAACGTGTATAAGCTTTAGAACAGTAAAGACAGTAATGCCAAAAACTGCAAACTGGTTACCCAAATAAACAGCATGCTGAATCAAAACAAGTGCACAAAATAAGGTAAATTCCAAAAGTGCATTGGAGCCTGGATGATGTGATGTGGAACCAGTACTCATAAGTACAGTTGAGAAAGGTAAGGAAAGGTTTAGAAAGGGGGTTAGCAGAAACAAGTGAAATGAGGGAAAAGTTTTAATTGGCATTTAGTGGAGGAAACTGAGGGAGAGAGAGACAGATTGAGGAGTGTAGTTGTTACCAGATGGAGGAAAAACAGTATGAGAAAGCAAAGTTTCCAGCCATTAAGTGAGGGTGGGGAAGGGAGAAAGTGCATTGGTCCATGGAGTGCAAGGAGTAGTAGGAGGAGAGGATAAGGGAGATGAGATGTTTTAAGTAGGAGGGAAGGGACTCAAAGCAGTATTTAGAGATGAGGGAGGCACAATGGAACTGGCAATATGTGTGTGTAGTGGGAGGATGGCTAGAGAGGAGTAAAGTGAGCAGTGGCCGATGTTAGAGGGAGAGATTTAGCAAAGTGTCAGAAGGCATTGCAGAGGGTGTCCACTATAGCAAGGGAAGTAGAGAGGCTGATGCCATAGACCACATCTGCATAGTAAATTACTGGAAAAAACATTTTGGTGACTAACTCTTGGTAGACCAGCAGAGAGACAAGGGAACTGGCAACATGTGTGTAGTGGCAAAGACAAAGGCAAAGTTGATATGATGGCTTACGTATTTTCTATTTAGAACAGAGGGTGAGAGGTGATCTGATATCCAGAAATATGACTAAGAGTAGGATTGGAATTAAGAAAATAGAGGTTATAACCTGAGGACATGGATTTTTGAACCACTGAGGACAGTTGAGGGGGTATCACATAAAATTAAATTACTCAGTGAGGGTGGTGGACAATGGAATGGATTGCTGGAGACTGTGTTTTATGCAAAGAGCTTTCAGGAGTTCACAATGCAAATTAACAAGCACAAAGATAGTTCATTCTAAATATAGCAGGTATTACTATTGAGAACTTGGTTACAGTCTTGATAAGCATAAGGAACACCTTCCAGTTTCTAATCTTATGTTCTTATTTACCCACTAAAGATTAGCTGAGTTGAGCATCTCATTTTTATTGGGTTCCGTCCTTACCACATTTACACCTGAAAGAAAAGAAGCTTCTGGAGGCCAAGTACCTTGCTTTATTTCCCACGGTTGACAGTGGCAGTGGCAAGATTCAAATGTAGGTACTTCAGTTTTACAGCTCAGTGCCTTAATCCCTACAACATAGTGTCTTCCCTATGGGAACTATGCACAAAAATGCACAAAGTATGCACATGTACATGTAAACAGCCTGCACACCTATGCAGCCCTGTACATGTGCAGGGTGCATGGTATGCACAACTGCAAGCACCCACAGTGGACCTGTCCATGGCCCCACACCCCCAGTGTGCAGGACCATGGGGGGGCAGACAGGTGTGGAGCAATGAATCCAGGCAGGAATCCAATTGCATGCCTGTTCCGAGTCCCAGAGTGGATTCCATGTCCGTGGGAGCATGGAGTGTGGGAAGATACGGGTCCAGTGTTCAACAACGTACAGGCACTTGCCCAAATGGATGCCCCAACCCTCTCCAGCCACCCAGTGGGTTGGGGAATCATGAAGGGGTGACTCCCAGTCCCACCACAGTCAGTGAGCAACATCCATTGGTGCATACAATGAGTTATGGTTGGGTCTCTAGGGTGTAGCTCACTCATACCAGGGTGCAGAACTCCATGCCTTTGTGCATTGTAGGGAGTTCAGGCATGGGCCTGACACATCTCTGGCCTGGGACAGGTGTGGAGTGGCATGATTGGCCAGGGGATCCAGCGTGCAACTGCCAGGTGCACTGTTGGTGCATGACGCTGAATCCCGGTTCCGTGACATTACCTCAAAGGGATGTCTATGTGCCTTGGTTACATGGCGTGTAGGCAATATGAACTTTTGGGCATAAGGCCCTATATGCATTACTTATTCAAGATCAGTTTAAAAAAGACAATGAAGAGTAGGGAAATATTGACTTAGAACAAACACAAACAAGGTCTGGAACAGGATATACCCAATGACTGGAAGGATAAATATTCTGACTAAATCAATGTTCTATGATAACCAAAACAAATCTTCTTGAAATATAGTAGAAAATAATTTTAACTGAGGTCTGCCCAGTATTATATTAGCAAACTGCAGGAGATAAAGCAAAATCCTATAATATTTATACAGACTGCCCATTTTTAATTTGGGATCATCGGCTGCTCTTATAATAGGCATGATGTGGATGTTTTTTAGTTTGTGATAGAAATCAGACAGATGTAGGGGTTTCTAATATTCTCTCCCAGGCTGGATAAAATATATCAGGTCTAAAGATGATAAACTGCATTACATAGCTGGATGGGGTCCATAGAAAGTGGTTCACTTATTTAAATTATATTGGTGTAATCATACAAATAATATTGTATAGCTTCCAAGAAATAACTGAGGCCATTTATATACCATACAAAAGATGACAAAGGCCCTTGAGGAACATTATTTTTAAAGAGCAGGTATTCACTCGAGTATTTATTTTCATTCATTTATATTTTTATCTGAAAATTGGTAACTGGGAAAGGCACACTAAGCCAAGGCTCATTTCCAGGTGTGACCTGGGGAGAAGGGGGTACAATATTACTGCAACCTGTATCAGCAATGACAACGGGATAAAAGTACAATGACATTGGAAGAACTATAAAGTAGAGCAGTGATTGAAATGAGCAAAGTTGACAAACTTTGTTCCAGGAAATAATTTGTGAAGTTTGCCAAATCTACGAAGTGCCAACTTCACAAAGTTTTTGGCAGGCACCTGGCATTGTTTGAAAAAGTGCCATTTTCCCATGAAACTCAATGTGAAGTGGAAAAGTGGTGAAATGGGCAATTTGCAAAGTTATTCATGAAAACAAATTTCACAACTTCACCAGAACTTCACCGGTGAAATAAAACTGCACATCTGTAAGCACTGAGCAGCATTCATGTGCAGGTAAATTGATGGGGCAGGTAGTAAGGTTACCATGCAAGAGCTGTTTAGAAAAACTATTACAGACACTGGCAGTAAACTCATGAGAGCAATACAAAGAAGAGTGGCTTATTTGCAGAGGAAGGTCAAGTAGAGGGTTGGCAGGAGCAAGATGGGCAGATAAAAGTTTTAGCTGGCATCTATGGAAAAGGTGTAAAGGGGAGAGATGGAGATTGAAGGTGAGCAAGTTCCTTAGGGAGATGAACAGACAGGAGAAAGCAGATTGCCCAGCAGAGGAGTGTGGTGGGGAAGAGAGAAAGAGTGAGACTCCCTGGAGCAAAGGGAGTAGGAGGCAGATGGGATGGGGAGAGGAGCGAGGAGAGGTATGAAGGGATGGACCTGAGCCATTATTTGAAGATGAAGGATGTACAGTGAGACTGGTGGTGTGAAGGGAGAGGTAGAAAGTATAGGGAGAGGTAGAGGGAGAAGTGGTGAGTGTGACGGGGGGGTTAGCAACAAAGAGAAAAAACCCATGTAGAGAGCATCCGGTCTGGCAAGAGAAGAGGGGATTGCATTGATGTAGACCACTGCACAGTAGCGTTCTCGTTCAGGACCCATCTTTCTTGTCCACCCCCAGTGGAGATGTTAGATTGCTGCCTTTAAAGGGGTTGTCTCCAGCTGGACTCCAGACACTGATGGGCCTCTTGGATGTGATGGCTGTTTGTGGGGCAGGATCAGGGGAGGTGGTGGTGGTCTGTAACAGGGCAATTACCTCAGCCCTTGATACTGTTGTATGAGTTTTTATATGACACAGGACTTCTCTCGTAGAATCTCTGTGGTTTGATGTGGAGCTTAGGGAGATGAAAGCCATGGAACAGAGACTGGAGCTTTGTTAGAAAAAGTCCAGAACTGATGAAGAAAGACAGGCTCTGAGAACTCACTACCGAGAGAATCAGAGGGTATTATCCCATAAGAAGGCAGCAGTTCTGTACAGGAAGATTGCAGCAGGGAGGAACAGATCTGCTTAGCTTTTCAGGACAGGTTATTACATCCTGCCTGTCCTCAACTGGTGAAAGCAATTTCATCCAGTAGGTATGAAGAATTCACTCAGTTCTTCTTTGACTGGGTATCCTGGATCAAATCTGGAATAACTACAACTGGGCTATTGTGGCCCAGCAGAGGGGAGCTAGTTGCCATGAAGAGCACTCCTCCTGTTAGGGGTGTGTTTAGGCCTTGTATGGGTAGAGGAGTTCTGTAAGGTGATCTCAGAGTTGCGGTCCACTTATTGTGAACTTTTTCCATGTCTGACTCACCTCCTAGTGAGTTGTGTGATATTTCTGGGTGCAGTGTTTGCTGAGATAGTTTGTTGCTCCCTTTCAGAAGGGTTCGTCTGAGTGCATTGAAAGATTTGTTGATTGGGACCGTTCTGAAAAAAAAGCATGCATAGACCTGGGCTGCTTGGTGAATTTTAGACCTGTCTCTAACCTTCTCTTTTTGGGAAAGGTTATTGAGAGAATAGTGGATCTGAGACCCAAAGCAAACCTTATGACCTTTAACATCTATGAGACACTCCAGTCTGTATTTAGATCTAAGCATAGTACACAGACTGTGCTGGTCAAGGTGCATAATGACCTCTTTGGGGCTACAGATAGAGGGAAATGGTCAGTTCTCATTTTACTCAATCTCACTTCAGTATTTGACATAGTGGACAAGGGATTGTTATTGGATCACCTAATCACCTAAGGGAGTACTGTGGTCTTGTTAGTATGGTCATAAACTTGTTTGAGTCCTTCCTCAAACATAGGATGCAAAGGGCAGTGATGGGGAATTTCTCCTCACTCCTGGAGCCCCTCCTTGGTGGTGTACTCCATGGCTTGAACCTCTCACCTATGTTGCTTGCAGTGTACATGCTGCCCCTGGTTGATATCATCAGATGTTACAGCTTGGGTTTTCATTGCTATGTAAATGATACTCAACTGTACCTGTCATTTGCACCATGATGCCTGGCACTGTTGATGTACTGAATTTATGCCTGGTCAAGATTCAGGACTGGATGTCCTCCAGCTTGCTAAGACTCAGCCCAGACAAGACAAAGGTATTAGTGATTAACGGGTAATGTCCATCTAGGATTAAAATAATCAATATTGATACCAATGGAAATCTGCTTTACATAAGCTATTGACCAAACTTGTAACACTTTTAGGGCTAGAATTATACCCATTCAGTTTCTCCTCCCTTTATAGCTGCATGCATCCATTTTCTAAATCACAGGCACAGGAAATGACATCACATAAGGAGAAACACATATAGTCAATAAGTATTTTAACCAGGAGAGACACACTAAGCTGAAGCTTGAGTCCAGGTGTGACCTGAGAGCACAAGAAAGTTAGGTGACTTGCTCAGGGTCATACAGTAATGCAAGTGGGGACTGTGGGATTCAAATCCAGGTCTCCAGTTCAGAGCCTTAAACCATTGTGCTATACTGCCTCCTTAAAGGGCAGAGGAAATTAAACAAAAAATGCTTTAACCCTGTCCATGGGGATGTCAACTTGTCTCTAATCTTGAAAGGGTTGCTATAAACAAAAGTTGTGTACTGCCAGTGCCAACAGTTTCTGAGCTCATTTGAGGTATATATTGCTTTGTGCAATGTTTTGTGACATTTCAGTTTAGTAAAATGTTTAGAACCAGTGTGATTTGCTGAATATTCTGCTACTGTGGTAACACTGTAAATAGTTGTTATTCCTGTACCTAATGAACATTTTTTTTTGTTGGCATCATGTTCAGTCATTTGTAGGAGTGAGATCTAGTGGCTAGAGCACAAGCTTGGGGCCCAGAAGATGAGAGTTTCAAATCTCAGTAAAGTCAAATACTAACTGTGTGAATTCGAGTAAGTCACATAACCCCCCAGTGCTCCTGTCCACCTAGCAGCAGAAATGAATAGCAGCAGGACCCCACTGGAAATGAGGTGACACATCTCAGCTGGACTATCCTGGGTAAATAAGTTATAACAAAATAATTGCTTTGTCTTGGTGTGTGATAGGATAGATGGCTGTCAATACAGAACCCTTCTGAACATAGGTGCCAGAACCTACAGGTGCATGTGGAGAGTGGACACCACCCACTGTTGCCCACCCACTGTTGCCCATGGGCATTCAAAGTGCCCCTAAATGCATGCAATGTCATAAGGGAAACAATCATGGTCTCCTATTACTACAGTGCCCCCACACACACATAAATACACACTCACTTTTCCCCATGTTCCAGCAGTACTCCTTCTGAAGGTTGCAACATAAAAAAAAATCTTTATTTGAACACCATCCAGAAATAAGTTTCTTTTCACCAAAGTAAAAGAAAAAAGCACAGCAGATTTGTTTTTTTCAATTCATGATTCCAACTGTTTCACTCTGTCTTTCCAGCAGGAAATCTCCAGTAGCCCCTTCTTTTTGAGTTAAAACCTTTTCACTTCCCTGATGCTTCCAGGTGCAATCACTGAACTATTAAGTGGCTGGTTGTGACAGCTCATCAAGAGGCCTAATTCCTCTTTTCCTCTTGCCTCCAAAGAGACAGTATAGGGCAGTGGCTTAAGGCTTTAAGCTGCACACCTAAAGACCTGGGTTAAAATCCCACAGTCCCCTTTTGCATTACTGTATGATCCTGAGCAAGTCACTTAATTTTCTTGTGCTTTCAGGTCATACTTGGACTCAAGCTTCAGTTTAGTGTGTCTTTCCTGGTTAAAATATTCATCGACTGTGTATCTCCCCTGATACAATGTAATTTTCTGTTCCTGTAATTTAGAAAATGGATGCCTATAAAGGGAGGGGCAAGTGAATGGGTTATAATTGTAGCCCTAAAAGTGTTACAGGTTCAGTCATAGCTTATGTAAAGCAGATTTCCATTGGTAACAATATTGATTAATTTAATCCTAGCTGGACATTTTCCTTTAAGCTTGGTTGATGGCGGGTGTGGGGGCTACAGTGGCGATGAATAGCCTGGTACTTGGTCCCTCCAGTCTTGTAGTCTCTGCTAAAGTTAAGAATTTGGGCATCACCCTGGATGAAAGACTGACATTTGAGGCTCAAGTGTCATCCATAGTCTGGACTGCCATTTACCATCTCAGAAACATCTCCCGGATTAAAGCCTTGATCCCACCAGAAGACCTGCCATCACTGGTACATCCTTTGTGACTTCCAGGCTTGACTACTGCAATGCTTTGTATTTCAGGGTTATGGAGGGATCCTACAGTACCAGCAGCTAGTGCAGAACTCAGTGGCCAAGTTACTGTCAGTCCTTCCAAGGTCATGTCATGTGACGCTGGTGCTGCGTGACCTGTTAGTGAAGTAGTGATGCACCTTTAAAATCAGTTTACTGACCTTCAAAGCCTTGTATGGATTTTGCCCTGGTTATCTGGGTGATCTCCTTACCCACCCCCTCCACTCCTCTGAGGTGAACCCCCTAGCAGTTCCCATGGACAGGATTAAGACATCCGGGGAACACACCTCTGAAGTGGCTGGCCTGACCCTGTGGAACGTGATTCCAAGATCTCTTAGGGAGGCCCCCTCAGTGAAAAGGGGCCCTAAGATTTATTATCTGAGACAGGTCTTTGATTTCATTTAGCTCCCACTGGCCCCTTTTAGCTATTTACGCAGTTCTCAGTTATTTATTTTCTTCTTTATTTTTCAATTTATTCTTTTTGGCCCCTGCCTCGGTCGTCGATCTCGGCCCTAGTCAAGGTGTCCCTTAAGCCTCCACCACTCATATTGCCTGCACTTCTCCCAGTTACCCCTGGCTTACCCCCAGAGGGAGTGGTCATGGCACCACCGGCACCAGTGCCATGCTCCTAGTGACTGGTTGGGAGAGCTGGCTGGGTGGCTAATTAGAGACCAAGGGACAGGGTGTCATGGAGATAGCCAGGCAGAGTGTTTTTCTTTCCCCTTGTAAGCTGGGGCTAGGATGTGCAATGATGTCCTGCATCTTTCCTGCCCCAGAGTTCATTGTATACAACGGCTGCTGTGGCACTCCTGGCCTCCGCCAGGGGTCCCTCATGCACAGATGACATCCAGCACCCTCCCTCTCAGAGAAGGACAGCGGTCATGAGACACTCAATCCTTGTCCCCAGGCCGGCCCTCCGATGACCTGAGTCCATTCCTGAACCCGGGTCTCCGGTGTCGCAAGTGGAAATCCAACTGCTGCACCGGCAGGCCGGCGAGTTATTTATTTTAAGATATATTTATTTATTTATTTCAATTGCTGTTATGTTTGTCTTATCTTAATTTTTATGACTTATGATTTAATGATGCACAGCACTCAGAGACCCCAGGATTGCGTGCTTAATAAATAAACGATTACTGCATCAGCAGAGTCAGAAACTAGGAAAATGATTTTGGTGACCAGCTCCTGGTGAGCCTGCAGAGAAATTAGTTCTTGTTGTGGTGCAGGGCACCATGTTTTGGGCACAGCTTGGAGTGGATGACTTCAATGTGGGCAGAAAAGTCAAACCTGCTATCTAGCTACCCATCCAGAGCAGTGAAGATGGGGAGTTGGGAGAGCCTGGCCAATTCCTGTCTGGTGCCAAAGGCTATGGACTTTTTATTTAGCATTAACCAAAAGTTAACCTAAGGTGAGGCAAGCACCATGGATAACAAGGGAAATACATTTTTTAAGTTAATCTCAGCATGGTGCATTATAACTATTACACTGACAGCTATATTATTTCTATGTGACAAGACTAGCTGTCTCCTTGTCAAGGAATATTCAGAATATAATAATTACTCGCTATCAACCAATGGAGGATGCCCTATGGAGAAGCAGCCTACACTCCAAAAGCAAACAATCACCACACTAATCCATCCCAGCAGGAAAAAAGCTTGCTTACTACATATGCTCCTGATTGCCCATAGAGTCGGTGGACAGGGAGTCCAGGGTGGGTACAGATCCTATCTAATATTCCTTGACCTTCTGCTCCTCCAGTGTGGGAACATGTAAGCTAACCCAGGCCCCCAACAATCCAAGAATGCCCAAAATTTCAGACAATGACCCCAAGGTCATGGTATAAAAATAGCTGATATCAATGCGGAGAGTATTGTACCCAAGATTCAGCAGCTGGAGGCCTGGATGGTGATTCATAAACCTGATATCCTCGGTATTAGCAAAACATGGCTAAAACCTACCTCCCCAGACTCACTCTGCCACATACAGGGCTATATTATTTTTAGGAATGACAGGTCTGGTTTAAAGAAGGGAGGTGGGGTGATGTTTTACCTGAAGGACCACTTGACAGGGGCCATCATTGCCCATAGTTCAGCACAGGAATCATCCCCTAAATGTCTGGTAATGGGAGTCACTATTGGTGCAATGCTATAAATGTATATAGGCTGCATATACTGTACAACCCTCCACTGGGAAGATTGATGGCCTAAGGAAAATAATCACAGAAATGGCTGGCCACTCACCAGTAAGGGACATTATTATATTAGGCGATTTCAACCTAAACTGGTTGGATAATAAACAACATAGTTTCGCAGAACTCCTAAAGGAACTAACCTTACACAGATCATAGGAATGCCCACAAATGACATAACTCCAGAACACGTAACCATACACTACTGGACTGGATCCTCACAAACAGAGATGATAGAGCAGGTGTCACTGGAGTTATGTCATATTCCATTAGTGATCACTCCCCTACCTGTTGTACATGGTCTTGCCGGAGAATCAGACCCCCATCAAGGCTCATCTCCTTCAGGAACTTTGCCAAGGTAGACGTGGAGGATCTAAAAAAGATCTAAGGGGAATAAATTGGTTCACCTTATTCACACTGGAGAAAGTGAACACAGCATTAGACTGTCTCGTTGCTGCCTTAACCTTGGTTCAAAACAAACACTGTCTCATCACTACGAGGTGTGCCAAGGGAGGGAATACACAATGGGTTACTAAGCAATTGATTAATCTTTCAAAAGTTCAGGATAAGGCCTGGGTTAATTACAAAGTGGCACCCACTCCAGGGAACTGGGCAGAGTACAGATGATGAAGGAACATGTGCAAGAGGAAAGCCAAATCTTAAAAATCATCTTATTTCAAATCCCAACAAACACCTTAACAATCCCAGGAGTTTTTGGTCAGCAGTTAACTCAGTCCTCAAACCAACTAAACAAGACTGTTCTATCTCCCTAAACACTGATATGGGCCTCCAATCTGACCCTGAGACCATGCTGAAACTGCTGAACAACAAATTCTCAAATTTAGACCCATACCTAGCTCAGCTGCTCGCCATGTCAGAGATTACTGACAGTGTAAAATGACTAGCTCCCCCTCTTTTTATTTTAAAATAACAACTAAATCCAAGATATATCACCTCCTAAAGAAGCTAACCAACGTGGGTAGTGTGGGAAGTGATGGGTTTGCCCTGCAGTTCCTCAAGCTTGCTGTAGAATTTGTTGCTAAACCACTTTTGCATATAATAAATCTATCTCTGATTACCTCTACTGTCCCAATACTCTTGAAGGAAGACAGAATAGTCCCAATATTCAAGGCAGGTGATCCGCAACTTCCTGAAAACTATAGGCCTGTGTCCATTTTGTCCCACATGGGTAAAATACTTGAAAAAGTGGTCCATCATCAAATATCAGAACACATCGAGAAATGTGGATTGCTCTCTATTGATCAGCACGGTTTTAGATGAGTCTTTGGCACAACTACGGCACTCACTAAGCTTGCAGACCATGTCCTCAGTGAAGCAGACAAGGGTAATCTCACAGGGACTATATTTGTGGACTTATCAAAAGCATTTGACTTTGTTGAGCATGAGATTCTACTAAATAACCTGACTTCACTAGACTTCCCCCTGAATACCATAAAATGGATCCAAAACTACCGAACAAACAGAACACAGATGGTGAGAATAGGCAGTGCATTATCTAGCCCTCTCCAAGTTTGATCTGTAGTCCCCCAGAGTTCCATACTAGGTCCCCTACTCTACTTACTTTTTGTCAACCTCATACTTACTGAATCCACAAACATAAAAAAACAAAAATAATGTACGCAGATGACCTCATCATTTACAGAAGCAGTAATAACCTCCCACTGTTAAACCTAGACCATAACAGGGACTTTAGTAACATGGTACACTGGTTCACACAGCACAGGCTCATCGTCAATACCAACAAAACTAAATGTATGCTGTTTGGATCCAAACTGCTCGCTAAGTGCACTCCCAATCCAACAAAAAGTCTCAGTACATTGAACATGGATGGCTCTTTCCTTGAGCAGGTAAGAGACTTTAAATATTTAGAGATCTCGCTCAACCCAGATCTTACCTTTGAGCATCACATATGCGCAGCAATTAGGAAGGTAAGCCAATAGACTGGAGTGTGTTATCGACTCAAGCACCTTCTGTCTCTTGAGGCAAGACTTGCTACTGGGAGGGGACATCTCCTCCCCATATTAGACTACTGCTCCCCAGAAATAGCCCTCACATCCCCACATCTACTTAATCGTATGAACACAGCCTATAATAACATATGTAGATTCATCATACAAGCCCCGGTTTGCATACACCACTGTCAACTGTACCAGACTCTGGGTTGGCTCTCCCTTACGGACTGCAGGGGTCTGCTGTTGGGTACACTCATTTCAAAAACATGGCAAGCTGGAACAACATCGCCACTGTTGGGGCTACTAAAGCCAAATGCAACAGTTGAGATTTAAGGTCCTCAGATTGCAGGCTGCTTGATTGTCCCAGACAGAAAACAGAGATGGATAGGAGAACCTTCTCCTATGCTGCACCCAAGCTGTGGAACTCCCTTCCAAACAGATTGCAGGCACCTGTCTCTCCTCCTAATTTCAGAATGCACTTCTTTGATGCCTTGTTAAGTAGATCTCAATGTAGATGCTTTTCTAAATGACTGGAAATGCTGGTCTGACATTCTGTCTGTAGGTCTTTGTTAGCCAGATGCACTTACTGCCACAGGCTCTGATGCTGTAATATTTGTAATGTTTATACATTCTGTGTATATTTTAACTCTCCCATGTCTGGCTATGCAATTCATTGTATAATTTTTTTGGATATATATATCGAATGTGCTCCATGCTTTCATGATGACTGTATAATTTATGTGTCTTGATTTTCTACTGTGTTGTTAAACCATCTAAATGGCCTGGGTTGTACCCGAAAATGGTCCCTGGGATCAGAATACCTCACCTGGTTATCAAATAAATAAAAAAAGTTATTTGTCACAGAACCAGAGCAGGATATTGCCAAAGTCTTGTTGGGACATTACACAGCCATGGCTGAAGGGCTGGGCGTTTAGATGACTGTGCCATCTGCAGGCACTGGGTCCAAACAGTGCCAACAAGAATAGCATCGGCATGGTGAGCACGGTAAAACAGGCACTGTTTTTTTGGGGGGTCTTCACCCCCTGCAACCCCAAATGTGGGAAACACTGCCCACACACACTCTGTCTCTAGGATTCTCACTCCAAAGATGAGCAGATCTGGGGAAAGTTAAAATTCATGGGGCCATGGAGTACTGTTTCCATGGCCCAAGGTGAAAAAAAAAAACTAAGGCCCAATATGCCAAAAAATGTCAGAGACCAGGATTAGAAATCTCGTCTCCATTGCCACTGGCCAAGCTGTTCCATGCCCCAGCCCTCCATGCCATGGGAGCAGCTTGGCCATCCTCCTGTTCCCTACAGCCCTTGTCCTGTGTACAGAACCATGGACAGCAACCAGGGGAGCACTTACAGCTAGCATTGTAAATTCCCACTTGCTGCCCATGTGAGCACTTAACAGACTTGCACTGTATAGTGCGGCAGTATTCTGGTAGCATTTACTTGATGGGGTACCCCATCGGTATACATGTGGAAATGCTAGTTGGTACAGGCAGAGTGGAGATCACTCAAGAAGATGGAAGAAGGTATGGGACACAGGATAAAGCCTGTGTTACCCTGGCCTAAGTTAAAGGGGAGGGGAAAGGGTGCCTCCAACCTTTGCCAACTTTTGACAGCCCATGACGTAAGAACAGAACCAACTGACAGTAGGAGCTAAGAGACCGGCAGATCTCAGCTTCTCCAAGAGGAGTAGGTGGGCTACCAAGTCAAAGGCTTTGGCCATATCAATAGAAATAGCCATTGTTATGTGCCTCTGATCCATCTCAGTGAGGATGGAGTCTGTAACAAGGACCAGGGAGCAGACAGTGAAGTGGTCCTTCCAAAAAACCATCTGGAAGGGGTGGGGGAGAGGTACTTGGAGGAGTAGCATAAGTCAGCAAGCCTAGAGTAGACAAGTTTCTCTTGCAGATCTGCAAGAGAAGGGAGAAGGAAGATAGGACAGAAGTTGCCGGAGGAGGAGGGGTCACCTGCTTTGTAAAGGGGAGAACCTTGGCAATCTTCCAAGACTGGGAGACACAAAGGAGAAGGATAGGTTGAGAAGATGAGTAATGGGGGAGGTGATGGTGGGTGCTGAGAGATGGAGAGGTTTAGGGTCCAGCTAGTCAGGACTGGAATAAGACAATATGAGTAAGGAAAAGACAAGCAAAGTTTCCATAAGACATACAGAAGAAAAGTGAAACCCCTGAACTGAGTGTGGTGGAGAGGAGAATGGAAGGATGTGGAAAAGAGAGGCACCAGGAGGGGGCAAGAGGGAGGGTACAGGTAGTAAAACAAATCATTAAATTGATCAGAAACAGAGAGTGGGTTGGAAACAGGTGAACCATTAACCATGAGGACTGGGAGAACAGACTGGGTGGGGATGGGGTCAAAAAGAGAGTGAATAACCTTCCAGAATTTGCTGGGGACTGAAGGTTATTCTGGAGACTGAATTTAAAATAATGTGACTTAGCAGCACAGACAGCTTTAGTACATGAATTTCTGAGTGACCTGTACAACAGGAGGTCAGACAGGAAGTGGAGTAATTTGAAACAGGTCCATGCTTGATCACGGGACATGCACTGGTCAATGAAGTCAGGAGTAATCCAGGAGTGCTGGGAACCTTTTAGCCTGGATTTTCTGAGGGGGGCATGCTTGTCCCAGATGCCAGTAAAACTGGAATGGCATAGGGAGAAGGTCATGTCAATGCTGGAGCAGAGAGGATGGGGGAACCAGTTGTCTGCAGCAAGATCATTAAGGAGGGCATTAATGTTCAGTGTCCGGAGGGACCTAGACAGAATGTATTTGGGGGAAATGGGAGAGCTGACCTTTCCTGGCACAAAAAGTCATATAATGCTTACTAAAGATGTTTGGCAGAATACCTGCTGCAATGATGTGGTGGGGGGTGTAAGGAAATAACCCAGTGCAGGGAGTGTGGTTTGGGGAGTGAAGACTGAGCCAGGTGGATTCAATAATACATTGTGTTAGCCTGAGAGACTCATTGCTGTGGAAGGTCAGCCTGGAGGTTGGGGAGAGTCTTTTAATACTGATATCACCAAGGAGGATGAGTTCACCTTAAAGAGAAGTGGGAGGCAAGAGCAGAGAGAGAGATTCAACCAGTTAAGAAGGAGATATTTTAGGGGAGGCTTAGAAGACCCCAATGAAGGTGTGTAAGGTGGAAAGAAAGGACAGCTTGGCTTACCTGAACATGGCTTGCCTTATTTAGCTATTTTATTTAAATAGAGAACATATTTGTTTCAGTTTCGGTTGTCCACATGGACTACAATTTGTACATTTTGAAAATGATGGGGACAAGGAAGAAGATTAACTGGAATTTATAGTTATCTTACCTTGTGGCAAGTTGTCAATCAACTAAGTTCAAACTTATAAATGTCTCACTTTTAAAATTGCTGCTTAAATTAGCTGTTTTATATGTGCAGTAACCCTCTCAAGGGGATTCATTATGACAGATCTTATTACACTTACCAGGTGTGTAATGGTACTCAGTTGCACATCATGCCTTACAGTGCATTAAGAGGCCCCTTGAAAAAACATCCGTGTGATGTAAAACATTGGCGGAGCTCTTACAGGAATAGCAGTGGGTGCTGGGGATTATGGCAAGACGTAGCATGTGTTCAGTGTTTTTATTCAGCAATATGTTGTGTTTTCACTATAGATATGTAATTTGACTTCATGTGGGTGAGAGTATGTGGTACATTTTTCTGCACTCTTAATGTTACTAATGCTATATCCCTTTGTGCACTGACTTTTCTGAGAATCCCACTGAACTGTGGTTCTTTCACTGTTTGATTTTGCTATGAAAATTTTAACAAGTTGGTACCTGACTTACAAGGGGGTATTCTTGATGTTGGTGGACAGGCTTAGTCACAACTCATCTGATTTATGAAACCAAGAACCCCTTTAAAATCATGGAACAAAGAAAAGAGAAGAAAACAAAAAACTTTATAATGATTTGCAGGCTCCATTGGGGACCTTCTTGGGAGGGGAGATAGACTAGATATTGTTTCTTTCTGATACTGGCCACATACCAGCAGCACAGCTTCTAAATTTAGAAATGCATAAGAAATGTAAGTAAAACTTAGTGGATGAGCCAAGGTTCAGCTTGCTTTGTCCTTATTTACTGCATGCAATGAGTGCAGTGCACATATTAAAATATGGTTCAAGCTATGTTTTGGGTCAGTTTGTCATTGTAGATTTAAGGTAATATTGTGATCCACTGTGCCTTTGCTGCAGAGATATTCCAATTTCCCTTCATTAGGGGGCACTGTTAAGCTTGAAGAACAGCTATAGGCTATCACAAGATGATTCTTTTTTATTATTATTTGTATAACACAGCAGAACAAGGTAAGGAGAATTGCATCTGTTTTAAAACTGCATTTCAGTGTCACTAACACAGACACTGCCATTTCATTGTTGCACATAAAGAAGCACAAGAAGCTGGACAGGACATGAAATGCACAGTCAGATTCATTTAGCTAAGGGAACATTCTGAAAAACAGCTCAAGTGATCTCTTTGTAAACAAAAATCTCTCAGTCATAGTATTTTGTCCCACGTAAATTAAACTGTAGTGCATCGTTTACAGTCACAGTTTTGGGCTTAATGTGACATTTGCCTTTGCAAAAAGGTTCACAGTGGTGCTGCAATCAAAATCACCATACAGAGAAAGTGCAAATTCCACATGCTGAGAAGTACTAAGCTATGCACAAATTGTCTAGATAGAGGGTGCAAAGCATGAGTGTAGATATGCAAGTTGCCTCTGCATGCCCCTCGACAGCTGCAAATGGTATGCAGTACACACAAATACTATTGGCACCCTAAGAACTAAGGGTGAGCAAATGTGAAAATAGGCAACTTTGCTTTGTCTTTGATTCAGACCTGCTGTCTTCAGCTTGTTTCCACTGTTTGGCAAAAGAAACTTCAGTTTCTTGGTATGAGAAGTCCAGCATAGCGTTGTGCGAAAAACATCTTCCGCCAGCAGAATTTGTACAAAAGTCGGACTTCTGCTTCCATGAAAGTTTGAAAATCATTTTTGTAACTTTCATGGAAATTTCCACTTTGAACAGTGGGATAAATGTATTAACTGTTGATTATTGTATTAAACTGCTCCAGAAATTCTGCAGAACTGATCACTGCCGAAGGTCAGTTCTGTGGAAATACGTTTAGCAGTTTTAAACATGAATCCGAAATTCATACATTCATTCCACAGATCAATGAGTCACTGAACTGTTGAATGGATGTATGAATTGGATATCACCTTCAACGGATGCATATTAATAAAATGGTTCCCTCCCTGGTGTCTAATGTTACCCCTCCACCCTCTGATCATCATCCCCCTAAGAAATAAATGTTTCCCTTGTGTGTAGTGACACCCCCCACCCTCTGATCGCCAACCCTTTATGAAACAAATGTTTTCCTTGGTTTCTAGTGGCACCCACACCCTCTGATTGCCATACTCCAATGAAATAAATGTTACCCTGGTGTTTAGTTTCATCCCCACACTCTGATCGCTGTCCCCCTGCACTGGTGTTATCTATAGACTTCCAGCATGGGGGGAAGGGATTGTTGGATACAGTACTGGAGGAAGCCATCCAAAAGATGGTAGAAAGGGGGGAGGTGCTGTTGGTGGGATATTTCAATCTGCTGGATGTAGATTGGAGCATCCCAGCTATGGGTACAGCTAGAAGCAGGGTCATCCTGGACTCCCTGTAGGAAGCACTCCTCAGGCAACTAGTTAGGGAGCCTACTCATGAGGTGGCAATACTGAACCTTTTTACTAACTAATGGGGACAGTTTTGCAGGCATCACAGTGGGTGGCTACCTGGGGACCATTAATCACCATATTGTGTGGTTCAATATAAGGGCTGGGGCAGAATTAAACAACAAAAGGAGAAGTTGTCCTGGACTTCCGGAGGGCCCATTTTAAAAAGATGAGGGAATGTCTCAGGGATACCCTGGCGGGGGGAGGACTTGAGTAGAGTTGAGGAACATTGGGTGAAACTAAAAGGGGACATAGAGAAAGCAACTAACGTTTGTGTCAGGTTACGAAGCAAAGGCAAGAGGAAAAAGAGACAGCTATGGTTCTCTAAGGAGGTCGCTGGGTAGGTAAGGGCAAAAAAGTTAGCATTCTGGAGGTATAAGAAGACACAGAAAGAGGAGGACAGGGACCTGTATCTAGAGAAACAGAGGGAGGCAGGGAAATTGGTTAGGACCACAAAGGTGCAAACAGAGGAGAAAATAGCCCAAGAAGAGAAGAAAAGAAAGTAGATTAGATATTTTTAGGTATGTAAGCGAAAAGAGAAGGATGGGGAGGGGGGATTGTAAGACTAAGAAGGGAAGGGGGGAATTGTTTGAAGAGGGACCAGGAAAAAGCAGATAACTTGAAGAAATATTTTTGTTCAGTGTTCACAGAAGAATGGGGAGGAGAGGGACCACAGAAAAGTGATAGGAGCATCGAAGGAAGGAAGGAAGGAAGGTGGACACTAATCCATTTACATAGGAGAAAGTCTTGAAGGGACTCACAAACCTGAAAGTGGATAAGGTATTGGGGCTTGATGGGGTCCATCCAAGGATACCGAGTGAACTCAGGGAGGTGTTGGCTGCACCTCTGGCAGCACTGCTCAACCTCTCACTAAAGACAGGAGAGGTTCTGGTGGACAGGAGGAGGGCAGATGTACTCCCACTTCATGAAAGTGGTAGTATGGAGGAGGCCAGCAGCTACAAGCCAGTCAGCCTGACTTTGGTGGTGGGGAAGTTACTGGAATTACTACTGAAGGAAAGGATACAGGAATTCCTTGAATCCAGTGGCTTACAGGACACGAGACAGTGTGGATTCACATGGGGGGGGGTGTCTTGTCAAATTAATCAATAAGATTTCTTTTACTGGGTGACCAGTGAATTGGATCAGGGAGGAGTGGTGGATGTGGCCTACCTAGATTTCAGCAAGGCCTTCAACACCATTCCACATAGGAGAGGAGTAAGTAAGCTGGGTAACCTAGGAATGAGACCAAGGATAGTAAACCGGGTAAGAAACTGGCTAAGGGATAGGAGACAGAGGGTGGTGGTAAATGGAGTTCATGCTGAGGAAGGGGTGTGACCAGTGGGGTATGGGGTCCATACTTGGACCGGTCTTCTTAAATGTATTTATTGGTGACATTGCAGAGGGGCTGGAGGGAAAGGTCTGCCTGTTTACAGATGACATTAAAATCTGCAACAGCATAGACACACTTGGGAGGAATGAGAGAGGATCTGAAAAGGTTTTAGGAGTGGTCAACTGGGCTTCACTACAAAAAAAGTGCAAAATCATGCACTTGGGGCACAGAAACCTGGGGTGGAGTACAAAATGGGAGGAGAGGTATTGACGACTACCAAACAGAAAAGAGACCTGGGAGTTATCATATCTGATGACCTAAAGGTGGCTAGGCAGTGAGACAAAGCAGTCTGGAGAGTTAGTAAGATGCTGAGTTGCATAGGAAGGTTGATCACCAGCAGAAAGAGGGAGGTGGTGTTACCCCTGTAGAGATCACTGGTAAGACATCACCTGGAGTATTGTGTCTCGTTCTGAAAACCTCATCTCAGGAAGGACATAGAAAGAGTGGAGGTGGTCCAGAGGAAGGCAATCAAAATGGTGCAGGGTCTACAACAAAAGCCTGAAGGATCTTAAAATGTATGAACTGGAGGAAAGAAGGGAGAGGGGGTATATGATAGAAACTTACATATCTCACAGGCATACATAAGCTTCAAGAGGGAAGCATTTTTCAGAAAAAATGATGCTTAAAGATAAGAAGTCATGCTATGAAACTAGAGGGGGTAGACTCACGGGAGATATGAGGAAATGCTTCTCCACTGAGAGGGTGGTGTATGCCTGAAACAGCCTCTCAGAGGAGGTGGGGGGGCAAAAACCATAATGGGGTTCAAGAAAGCATGCGACAGGAATAAGGGAACTTTCATGATAAGACAAGGTGGGGAAAACCGGAGATCAAGTAGTCTGCTGTGATACAGTAGGTAAGGAAAAACAGGCAGACTAGGTGGGCCAAGCAGTCCTTATATGTCTCTAAATAAATGTTTCCCTGGTGTCTAATGGTACCCTCCACCCTCCAATCACTATCCCCCTTTAAACAAATGTTTCCCTGGTGTCTAGCGTTACACCCCCACTCACTGATCATCATTCCCCTATGAAATAAACATTTCCCTGGTATCTAGTGGCACCCCCACCCTCTGATCACAATCCCCCTGAAAAATAAATGTTTTCCTGGTATCTAGTGATCTAGTGGCACCCCTACCCTCTGATCGCTGTCCTCCTATGAAATAAATCTTTCCCTGGTGTCTAGGTTGCTGTAATCTATCCTGTGTGGGTGGCACAGCATGGAGCTGCTAGACACCAGAGAAACATTTATTTCATAGAGGGATGGCAGTCAGAGGGTGGAGGGTGCCTCTAGACACCAGGAAACATTTATTTCACAGGGGGATGGAGACTGGAGGGTGGAGGGTTCCACTAGACACCAGAAAAACATTTCTGTCATGGGGACAGCAATCAGAGGGTTGGGGAGCCACTAGACACCAGAGAAACATTTATTTGATAAGGGGATGATGATATGAGGATATGGTGTGCCATTAGACACCAGGGAAACATTTATTTTATAGGGGATGGCAATTGGAAGGGTGGGGAAGCCACTAGACATGAAGAAAACATTTATTTCATAGGTGGATGATGATCAGAGGGTGGGGTATATCACTAGACACCCAATAAACATTTATTTCATTGGCAATGGTAATCAGAGGGTGGGGGGAGCCACTAGACACTGGGGAAACATTTATTTCATTGGGGGACGATGATCAGAGGGTGGGGGGTGCCACTCAACACCAGGGAAACAATTATTTCTTAGGATATGATGATTGGAGGATAGGGTGTGCCACTAGACACCAGGGATTAGGAAAACATTTATTTCATAGGGGAATGATGATCAGTGGGATGATTGGAGGGTATGGTATACCACTAGACACCTGGGAAACATTTATTTCATAGAGGACAGCAATCAGGAGGATGGGGGGAGCCACTAGACATGGGAGAAACATTTATTTAATTGGGGGATGATGATCAAAGAGTGAAGTGTGCCACTAGATACAAGGGAAACATTTATTTCAAAGAGGGGTGGTGATCAGAGAGTGGGGAGTGCCACTAGACATCAGGGAAAGTGTTTTCAATTTACTGGGGATAGTGCAAAACTGATCACTCACTGAAATGAGGAATAATTATGTGAATTGCAGATTAATGAATTAGTTCTACAGACTCAGTTCATGGGTTTTATTCCAGTTCAGTGAGAAAGTGTCACAAAACAGGGTGAAAATTCACCAAACACATTCAGAAAATGTCCAATTTCACCAAAGGCGGAAGTTTGAAAAATTCCACGAAAGTTGTGAAATTTCGTGAAAGTTCTGCTAAAACAGAATTCATAACTTTCACACAGCTCTAGTCCAGCAGGCTAAAACTGAGTTAAAAGACACCTCTTCACAACACCTCACCAATAGCAGCTAGTCCTAGGCTCTTCCACTCTCCCCTGTTCCTCCAATCATTTTTTTTACCTGACTCACTCAGCTCATGGTACAGTGCCAGAAGCCAGACATTTATTTTATAAAAGAAATGTCTGGGAATGGGGGAGGAGGGTGGAATGTGACTATGGTGGAAAAAGGAGTGAACATATCACTACTGCAGGCCGCATGGGAAGAACTGAAGTGTTTTTTTTTTTAATTATCTGGCCAAAGGTTGAAGTAATCTGAAGTGGCCCAAAAGATTGATTGGGCTCAATTGATTTTATCAGCACCAATTCTCAGTAAATTCACCAAATACAAATGTGGCATTGGCTCATCCTTGCTAGGAGCCACAAAGTGAATTCCAGCAGTCTAGAAGTAACAAATGCAGTTCTAAACCACCTTTGAACACAAGAGCAAATATTGAATGGGCTTTGACCCCAAGAAGCAAACAATTGTATTAGTACAGCAAGAAAAAAAAACACAGTACATGCTGGAGAACAGCATAGGCATGTGTAGGTGTGTTAGTGGCTACAACTAATCTGTAAATAGACATTAGCCCTATTATAGTTTATTGTAAGAAACATCATTCCATCATGCAGTTTTGTAGCAGTAATGTATGACTTCTCCAGGCTTGCCTCTTTTCCCCCTGCTGTTTCCCCCTCAGTCCCCCTTCCCCCTCTCACTAGCCTTATGGCATGAACCTGGGCCTTTAACCTAAGTCCTTGACTGCTCTGGAGCTACAACAAAGGATCTCCATCCTGCTAACCCTCTGATTGTTGCACTCCTACTGTTTTCCTCCCCCAACTTCTGAATACCTGTATTTTACTTACTGCTTGCTAATGTATAGTTGTTGTATATATGTGTAATTACTGTTCCATCATCGCCTCTGTATTGTATCTCTGAACACTATTTTGTACTGTTTGTAATGTGACGTAGAGCTTTTGTAAATGAGTCTCTGACTCAAAGGTTTGTAATTCCGATACCTCTAATAAATCAATGTAAAAAAAAATATAAGAAATCCTATTCATCTCTTGAAGTATATGAGTTTTAGCATTCGTTTGGCTATTAATAAGCAGCAGCAACAAATACTAGCACTACCAGACCCAGTGCAAAAAGGCTTTAGTTGTAAATCCAAAATGTAAAATGCAAATACACACGGCACAGCTCAGGCAGAGGTCTGCCCGAGCTATGGTATGTGTGTGTTTGTATTTCATGTTTTGGATTTACAAATAAAGCCTTTTTGCACTGAAACTGGTAGTGCTGGTATTTGTTGCTCCTGTGTAAAAAATACACTGAGCACACCTTGTGGATTCAAGCTGGAATTGTTGCTCCTTATGGTTATTAATAACTAAAGTAAAAAAAATGCAGCCACCAGCAATGTTTGAATTTCTTCTCTTGAAGTTTCACTGTTGCACTGAAACATAGAACTCTTCAGGTAGAAAAAGGCTGATGGTCTGTCTAGCCTGTTCTGACTATTACTAGCTAGGTAACACAAATTTGTTTGCCAAGCACCCTACTTAAAAGGTACAGAGAGCATCACATAAAACATATAATTTAAAACAACAAAATAAAGCAAATAAAACACATAATAACAATCAAATTACAACCAAAGGTACAGAGCAAAGAAATTGTTCAAATGCAGTGCCATATGACAAATTAAACAAATAGCTTTGTAGACCCCTTCTGAATGACTCCACTTAAAAGGAGCTCCTCAGATGGAATGGCAAAGATTTCCATATTGTTGCAGTTGTCACCCAGAAAACTGTTGCCTAATTTTGGTTAGCACCCGGAGATGAGCCTTGGCTTGGTGTGCCTTTCCCGGTTACCAAATGTTTAAATAAAAAAATATGTTTTAGGCACGATCTCTGGCTGGCCAGCAGTAATCCCTCAGTGGAGTGCAGAGTTATTGGGAGTATACCAGGCCAACAGGTCTTTAAGATAGGCAGGGCCCAATCCATGCAGGCTTTGTAGGTTATCAAAGCAATCTTGACGGTGGTGTGTCACCCATTTGGAAGCCAGTGCATATGCTGCAGCACAGATGTAATGTGATCACTACAGTACATGAGAACCCTGAGACAAACTTGGCTGTGCATTTTGCAACAGTTGCAAGTAATGCACCAACTCAAACAAAGACCTAGGTATAATGTGTAATGGTTGTCGAGCCTCAAGGTTATGAATGCATAAAACAAGATCACCATGACCTCTTGCATCTGATAGGGTTTAATCCAGGAGGTATTTTGAAAGTTTAAAGAATCCACTGCAGGCCATTGTTGACGCAGGGTATTCTAGTGTCAGCTTCAAGTCAACAATGATACACAGATTTTGCACTGTAACCACAGGTGTCAACACAGTGCCATTTAAACATGGCAATGCAATGACCTTTTGCCTATTAGCCAACCCTCAAGTATCTGGTTCTGCCAGAAACAACTCTGTCTTGGTTTGGTTAAGGCTCAACAAGCTGGAGGCTATCCAGTCAGCAATCTCATTGAGGCAATGCTCCAGCACTGAGATTGCATCTCACTCATCTGATGTACAGGATAGATATAGCTGAGTATCATCTGCATAACAGTGAAAAATCCCACCATGTTGCCTGATGGCCTGCCTCAAAGTGTGCATGTGGACTGCTAAAAGCATCAGTTAGTGATAGGATCAACCTCTGGGGAACTTTAGAGCTGACCACCACTGGATGTGACAAAAAAGATCCCATCATGTCCTGTTGCAATCTGCCAGGCAGAAAGGACTCAAACCATTTCAACTCTGCCCTGGTGAGTCCCCCAATTTCATGGATGATCCAGCAAAACCCCATGATCCAAGACTTCAAATGCTTATGGGAGATCACAGAGAATGACAAGCAAATGCTCACCTATCTCTCACCAAGAGGAGGTACTGTTCACACTGATTCAGTTGGAAGGCTCAAATCAATGCACTTTGCTTTGCATACAATGCTGTGCACTCATGTGGAGCCATAGTTAGATTGGGAACTGCAGCAGTTCATATCTTGTATACACACGTTCTATTTCTGGACCTTAGGTACACTACTGTACCTTGTACTTTACCACATTGAACCTAATCTGCTTTCTGTGCAACATGTAACCTCATTTATTCAGTCCCTGCTGTTATTTTTCACAGTTCTTGTTATTCTTAACCTCTCCTTGTCAGCTTTGTATCATTGCCACTGTGGCCCCCTGCAATGTTAGAGGGGGGACTCATTGGTCATCATAAAAAGGTGAATGCAGTAAATAGCAGGCCTGAAACCACAGAACATCCATCTAAATAGAACCTTCAAATCAAAACAAAGAAATTCTAGTCAAATTTCAAAAAGCTGGATATTGTTCCAAATTGCAATTAACATTTGTGTCATCCCTAATATGCAGCATTACATAAATCACACAGCATTTACATTTTTATATTCTGTTTAATGGTGAATTAGAAAGTCTGTATGTGTAGGTGATTATACATCAGTTCTTATCAAAGGTTAATCTGAGATTCTAGCAAAAGACTAAACTTCTGGTTATTCCTGACCTTTTGAGTCATGATAATAATGCTGAAGTTTTGCTAAAATTCTCAGATTCCAAGAGTTTGGTTTTAACCTACAGCACCACTCTAGTTGCTCTATTTTCACACCTTCCTCTCTCAGGGGATACCAGCTCAATTTGCACCTTAACAGGCAGCTTTATGAAATTTCATTCAAAATAGAAGGACTCAGGCAGCTTCTTTTACAGATGTCATAATGGATTTTCTCATGTTGCTGTACAAAGATTTCTGAGCATTAACTATAGCTTTTCAATTGTTGCACTGCTGCCACTTATGTTGGTAAACAATCATTTGACTAATGAGTTCTAGGGACTGGAATGGATCAGTAATTGGAGATTATGGAACCTTATATGGGATTATCAACTGGCTTCTGAATGAAAGATTCTAACACCTGTCTGGTATCTGCTGAATACTAATGATATTATCGATTCATGCCATATGGAAAGCACACACTAATAAAACATCTTTCTTCTTTTGATATTTTACAAATGAAAATTTCCACTGTAAAGTGATATAGATGATATGTGACATAAGGGCTAAACAGGAACTATGTTATGCTAGATTACGGAGTGAAGCATTTTAGAATTTATGTCTCAGAATAAGTTGCAAGCATTTGCTCTAAACTATAGAAAAGCAAATGGACATATTTGCCATTAGGTGGTTGAGGGGACAGAAGAGACATTGTTACAGATGTCCTGTGACATTGAGTTTTTTTTTTTTTTAAAGGAACCTTCCAGCAGATAAAATGGTATTTCATTGATCTTAGAGTAAATTTTGCTATTTTTGACAAAGCCTGTGCAGTAAAGTATAAAGCATTAAATAGGTGCAGTCAGTTGGTGTTCGAGAGTCTGGAAATCAGCCTAAAGACTAAATCATGTCCAACTGTTAGGAAGCACCTTCCTGACAAAAATGAAAAAAAAAATATATATATATTTTTAGTCAGACTCCCTTTAACAGTTGCTTTGCCATATGCAAGATCTATCTAAAATCATTCAACAGAAAAAATGTCTCCCCTAAAGCAAAGACCTAGGATCAATATCTTTCAACTCACTGGTGGGCATGGCATATTCTTTAACAATTTGCTTTAATGTTTCTTAGATACTTTAAGACAGTGTGATACTTTTTTAAGTCTTTTTAGTTGTTTACAATAGAGCCCACTGCTGTTGTAATTTGTAGCATGACAAAACAGGGCATGGGAGTAGCTACTGTTACACTGTAGTGCTGTCATCCATTTAGGCTATAGAAAGACACTGCCAAACTATTCTGGAGGAAGAGTTTTCCATGTGACTCTGTTGCAATGTAAATTATTGTTTCAAATGTTACTGGATGCCAACAGTATTTGCATCTGCCTAGCATACATTGGAAAGTAACAGCAAATCCATGGTAAATGGACATCCTGCCAAGAGGTTTCTCCCCCATACCTTATTGGCCCAGTGGGCTTGTAGCTCCTGCTATTGGTCACCTAATACCCTGTGATCGTGATGATCTGGTGCCTGCTTCTAGCACAGCATTTCCTTGCTTTGGTATTTTCGTGAAACTCCCATCTCAATTTCATGTCATGAACCACCATTCTATATCATATCCTCCTGAATTACTTTCCCTTCCCTCCTCTCCATTAACAGTTGCAGCACTGAGACCCCTGCCTCTTAACACCTGCCTGCAGAAATTCTACAGGTAAGGGGCAAAGGAGGCTGCAGTTTGCTTTGTGAGGACTGCTACCATCTGTGAATGGCCCAATAGACATTTTGCATGGCAGGCTCTGCCCCGATCACCATGTGGGGGAGTCACATGATGCAGAGCACCAGCTAGCTGTGTTCTCGGAGAGCTCTGCCTAACCTTCCTCCTAAACGCTTCAAAAACTCTGTCTCCAGCTCTATCTTTAACAGATTTCTGAAGTCTACAAATCTGTTAGTCATTACAGACTCCACAGACACCACGATGGAAGAAGAGATGCGTAAAGCATTACCGAAGCACACTCCACCGGCTAATCCCGAGAAGGCCCCGAAAAAATCCAAGGCCTCAATTGTGCAACAGCATCAAATAGCTACATCCAGGACATCGGTGGATGAATCTCTAACACTATCAAGGTTTCTGGAAGAATTTAGTCCTTTCAAAGATGAAATGAAAGAATTAGCAAGTGAGGTTAAAAATATCACTGGTGCAATAGAAGATTTGTCTCAGAGAACTTCGGACAGTGAGGCGCGTATAAGATCATTGGAAGCTCGTAATGAAAAAATGGAACCTGCCTTGGGTCAAATCAAGCAGTGACTAGCCAAATTAGATTTAAGAGTGGAAGATCTCGAGGGTCGAAGTCGCCGCAACAATGCTGTGCTCATTGGTTTACCCAAAAAAGAGGAGGGCCCAGACCCGATAAGGTTCATTCAGAAGTTCGTTGAGAAAATTGCGGGTCCCTCTCCCTTTGGACCCACTTACTGCATTGAAAGAGCTCATCATGCCCTACGTCCAGTCCCCCCAAAAGGAGCACCCCCACGCACCTTAATTTTTAGATTTTTTAATTATCAGGAGAAACAGCTCTTCTTAGTAAAAGCAAAAGAAATGAAAGAGCTGCAGTGGGAAGGCTCGAAAATAAGAGTAGCCCATGACCTGCCACTATCTGTCCGCCAAAGGAGAGCAGCTTTTCATCCATTGGTCAACAAATTAATTGCTGCGGGCATTAAATTTAAAATGTCCTATCCCGCCAAGTTACAAGTTTTAATAGACGATGCCTGGAAATCATACGAAACGGAGGACCTCACCACTGCAGCTCTTCAGTCAGCTTTTCCCGATCTTTTTAAGCCCTCCTGAAATTATTAAGAAGGATGTCTTATGTTTAAGGGAAAAGTAGCCAAGGGTTTTAAAAATGAAGGTCCTGTTTCACTTGGCGCTCTTGATGGGGGGCCGAGTAATGACTTAATTTGCTTCAGTTTCCACATTTATTCCCTGGTTGGAAGGGTCCTGATCTCGTGGGAGCACAACTTGGAACTCTCCAACTTCTATTTGTTATATTTGTGCCTCTGCTACCTCTCTTTGTATATTCTGTCTCACGAGGAGGAGTCCGTATGAAATACTGGAACCCAATGGCTGCTATTCGCTGAGAAGGTTTGGGAAAGGCATCCCAATGCGGCCTCAATTTGTTTTTTTTGTTTTTTTTTTCCCTTCCTGATTTCTGCTGTGATTAAGGTGGGTGACAGCGCATAATTGTGCAAGCGTTAAGAGAAGCATTGCTTCATACATCACTGCCGGTAAGCTGCCGTTAGAAGGAGCCAAAATATGGCTGATCGCTTTAAGTTGGCTTCAATGGAAGGCACGAGGGGCATGAGAGAGTGCCCTTTAATTGCCAATCAATTTTTCTTTGCAGTATTACTCTTGGGACTCTGAAATGTCGGAGGCAATCCTTTTAAGAGGCTGGGGTCATGTTTCTGTTTTTAATTTTACAGTAAAGACAATTACCTGGCACTGGAGTAGGTAAAGGTACTTTTGGGACTTCAGCCATTTCTAGCTTTTCGTTTGTTTAAATAAATAAGAAAACTGGTCAAGTTATTAGTAGAGTAGTTGGCTAGCATATATTGTGGGGTTGTATTTACAGAATATGCTATCAAGGTTTAAGAGCTGGGGTACTAAACTTAATTATGTGAACACTGCACTTGTGTTTAGGCTTTGTTTTTTCATTTTACCCCGGATTTGCAAGTAAGTTAAATCATTTGTGTTTTGTTTTATAGAACTGGGGTGTTAAGATATTATGGGGTTACTCTGCAGAGTGTGTGTTTAAATTCTTGATAAGCGGGGCTAAGGGGCGGAGCTGTAGAGAATTTGCTGTGTGAACTGCTGTCATGGACCATGTTAGTTCGGGTGGGGATGGGGGAGGGAGGGAGTGGGGGTGGGTATATGTAAATGTGGTAGAAGTATTAGGGGGGTTTCTTATTTCATGGTTGGAGGGTGGAGGGGTGGGAAGCGCAAGGTACAAATGTGGAAAGAAAAGGAAGAACTCATGTTTTGCATGGGGTAGAGAATTACAACCTCACAGGTTAAGAGAGTAATGTCTGGTATTATCAGGCTTGTTAGTTGGAATGTAAAAGGGGCCCGGCAGAAATCTAAACAATATAAAATCTTAAAACACCTAAATCTTTTAAAGGCTGACATAATGTTTCTTCAGGAGACACATTTGCTTAACACTGAAGCTAATTGTATAAGGCAGTTACAAATAGGACAGGTCTTTGCTTCCGAAGGCAATACACAAAGTAGGGGAGTGATGGTGTTGTTTCATAGAACCCTGCCCTTTAAATCTCTGCAAGTAATACAAGACTCTGCAGGAAGATTATCTTGGTAAGAGGGAAGCTACATATTATGGAAATCCTATTTAGATCTGTGTATGGCCCAAACATAGACATGCCAGCATTTTTTGTGCAGCTAATGGAAGCACTAGCACCATTTATAGATATCCCTATAATAATAGGAGGGATTTAAATCTGGTTCTCGATCCATCACTAGATAGATCCAAGCCCAATCATAGGGGCCTTTCCCCAGCCAAAGGGCAGTTAGGGAGCTTTTAGACCAAATAGGTATTTCAGATGTATGGAGAATTCTCCACCCCAAAGCTCAGGAATTTACATATGTCTCTCAAGTTCATGGCTTGGCGTCTCGAATTGATTGCATTTTTGTCTCTCGGAATCTATTGTCCGGTGTAGTTGACTCGGATATCCTCACTGGACTGCCCTCAGACCACTCAGTGGTCTCCTCCTCAGTCTTTCTCTCATCCCTTCCTAAAAAGGGTAAGAGATGGAAACTTAATAATCAGTTATTAAGGGATCCTAAAATAGTAAATTATATTTCCTCTCAAATAGGTGAGTTCATTTCAATTAATGTTAACTCCACCAAACGGTATGATATGGTGTGGGGAGCACTTAAAGCATTCCTGAGAGGAATATTAATAGGTCTGGCATCTAGGATGAAGAAGGAGAAGGAACAGTGTATGTCTGAACTTTTAGTTCGGTTAAGGGACAAGGAGGCTAGACTTTCTGCCCACTCCACTGAGGATGAGAGACAGGAGGTAATTAAATTGAGGGACTCATACCTGAAATTACTGGGTGAGCAAGCCAAGTTAGCAATTATCAAAACGAGGGCATGCTATATTGACCAAGGGGAGAAAGCCAGCTGTATGTTGGCAAGGTGGATCAAACAGTTAGAAACTTCTAGATTAATACCTGCCAATCAGTCTAAGGTAAACGGGGTTGTTAGAACTTCCCCTAAAGAAATTGCTGATGAGTTCAAGAATTACTTTGAATCTCTTTATAGTCCAATGAAAGACCCCCCTCAGAAGAAAAATTGCATTCTTACTTAGGTGACCTAAATCTGCCTACCCTTTCCGAGTTTCAACAGGATCAGCTTACTGCCCCTATTACCCAGGGTGAAATAGAACAAGTTATTAAGGATCTTCCTCTTGACAAAACACCAGGCCTGGATGGGTTTTCCTCTAATTTCTATAAAGTTTTTTTGCAAAGATCTATCTCCCCTACTTATTGCTTTATTCGAAGATATTCTCAATGGCCAGTTTACTGATATGTCACTATTTGAGGCACTCATTGTGCTACTACCTAAGCCAGATAAACCCCCAGACCAGGTTTCAAGTTATAGACCCATTTCTCTACTTAATTATGATGTTAAAATTCTTGCGAAGTTATTGGCTGACCGCATCTCCAAAATTTTGCCTGATTTAATTGGGGTTGAGCAGGTCGGCTTCATGAGAGAGCGATCATCAGGTGATCACTTAAGGACACTGGCACATGTCCTCTCTGTGTCCAGGGAGTCAGACCAACCTGAGGTGCTGATCTCCCTAGACTCAGGGAAGGCCTTTGATAGAGTCTACTGGGACTATCTTCTAGTCACAATGAAGACTTTTGGTTTCCCTACGGTATTCCTGAATTGGATTAGTTTTTTGTACAGGGCACCTTTAGCCAGAATCTCCTGCAATGGGGTTATTTCAGACCCCTTCAGACTACATGTGGGCACCAGACAAGGCTGCCCCTTATCCCCTCTCCTTTTCAATCTTTATCTCGAACCCCTTATTAAAAAACTTTTATATAACCAGGAAGTGCAAGGTATTCAAGTGCAGGGCCATACTGTTAAAATAATAGCATACGCAGATGACCTTTTATTACATATATCACACCCGGCCAGGTCTATACCGGTTCTATTAAAGATCATACAGAACTTTAGTGATGTTGCTAACTATAAGCTCAATATGGAGAAAACATTAGTTTTCTCTCTTAACAACAGAACTCTTAAACACGAAATTACTGCCCTAGGGTTAGCCTGGAGCTCTGAGACCATAAAATATCTGGGACTCACCCTAGCAAGGAATCCAGTACGGATTCCACATCTAAACTTGGATTCCCTGGTACATATAATTGAATTAGACCTTAAAAGATGGGCAATGCTTCCACTGTCTCTATGGGGGAGAATTAATTTAATCAAAATGAATGTTTTTCCCCGGTTGTTTTATCCATTAAACATGTTAAATTTGTGGCTCCCACTCTCCTGGTTTAAGAGAATTCATGGAATTATTACTAACTTTATTTGGAACTACAAGAAAGCCAGAATGGCTTATCACAAATTATCCGCTCCTAAACTAATTGGTGGGCTGAGGTTACCTCACTTCGGTTTATATTACTGGGCTAGCCATGCAAATAAATATCTCAGATGGTTACAAGGGCTTATTCCCCCAGACCAAAATGGTTACACACCATTCTGGTTGCAGGTGGAGTTATCCTGTATTTAAAAGCAAGGCCTTTTACCTAATGCCCTATTGCACATTAACCCAAAATCTTTACCTTCAAGGATCAGAAATTCTCCGATAGGTATGTCTGTTAAGGTTCACTCACAATTATATGCATTTTTAAAATATAATCACATTAGGGACCCATCTCAACCAGTAAGAGGTAATCCCCGGTTCCTGATTGGAGGTAAGCCTTTAAATACCTCTTGGCTTTCTCAACTGGGAGAGTGTCATTTAGGTGACTTAACCACGGCAGATGGACAATTACTCACTTCAGTCGATATTTTGACTAAATATCATCTTCCAAATACAGACATTTTTAAAGTTTTTCAACTTAGGCATCTTTTATTAAAGGTGTTGGGCCCAAATCTGGTAACTGACTCAAAAGTGGACTTTCAAACAGACTTAGCCCCCTTAGCAGGTTCGGCACATGCGGTTGCTAATTTACACCACATTTTATTTAACTGGACCTACTCCCAAAACTTTGCACCGACTTCCTTCTGGGCGTCCTTATTCCCAGATAAATTGTTTAATTGGACATCATTATGGATTAGTTGCCACAAATATATTCTCCAAGATAGACTTAGATTGATGCAATTCAAGCTATTACATAATATCTATTATTCTCCCCAGAAGTTGGCAAAATTAGGTATGGTGTCCTCCCCCGTATGTATTAGATGTCATCAAGGTTGTGGGGACCTTTTCCACATTTTTTGGAAATGTCCCAAGGTAGTACCACTTTGGTCTACTATAAAAAGGAAGGTGGACCCCTTACTTGGCTTGAATGACCTTTTTACACCGGAGATATGTGTGCTGGGGGATGTTGCTCATATCCCAGTGAGGAATAGGAGATACCATATGGTTTTAATTTTGGCATCTCTTAAAAAAGTGGTTCTTAAACATTGGAAAGATACAGAAGTGATTACCTATATGGAGTGGTTGCAGGAATTACTCGCTAACCTGAGAACAGAAAGAACCATAGCTATCCTTCAGAATAAATTACCAAGGTTCAATAAGATTTGGGGCCCCCTATATGCATTATATTCCCTTCAAAAATGAGGTTTGTTCTTCCTTGTCTAATGTTATTAAGAGCAGGTGATTACCCTCTGTGCTGGGAGGAGGGTGGGGAGGTGGTAGGGGAGTAGTTATAGAATAGGCAGTGAATAGATCCTACTGTTAAATGATATATGTATGTATTTATATATATCAATCTGTATGTATTTATATATATCAATCAGTGTATGTTTCTTTCACTTGGATGTATTCTCTGCAAGCTAAATTTCAATAAAAGTTGAATGGCAAAAAGATCACCATGTATAAGTGAGAAGGAGTTACAACCACAAAAGAATGTGATTTACGACTAAACTTTGATTAGATAAAAAAACTTCCTGTGAAAAAGAGGCACTTGACTATACAAGCCCATATAAGGAATCAGGAAGTACAAATTAAAGTACCCTTATACCCACATGAAGTAGAAAATTGAAGGTCACAAAGCAATGGTGTTATCACTATAGAGCTGTGTTGTTATCTTCCTTGAAATACAAAATATAATAAATAATTTTTGGAGATTACTATTAATTTGATGATTGAAGACTTGTCATCTTTCCCAAGCAGACATAAATAATTTTGAGACCATTTAGGAGCAGTTTTAACCCTCACTGAGCAGAGCTCTAAGTGATTTCAGACTCACCAATGGTGCTACAGTAGGTAGTTGCAGTGCCTACTTACCTCACATTTTGTGATTGTTTTTAGAGCGCCATGTACTGTATTACTTAGGATAGCCCATGCAGCTGAGATGCAGCAGGCCTTATTGAAGAGGGCAAGTGGGGCCCTGAAACCTTCAGTACTGCAAATCCTGAATATGTATAATGTGTTTACTTGACCAGTTAAAGGTGGCAAACCATCTGACAAGTCTGCTTTCACAACAAACAGAAGATGCACAGCAGATGTTTCATTTAGATTACAATTGGGGCAGACTAGATGGATTACTTGTTCTTTTTCTGCAACCCTCAAAGTCACTTGAGAACAATTTATTTCAAACTGAATCAAATGGATAAGCTCAGCGACTTGCCAGGATAACTCCAGCAACCAAAATAATTGTTTAGAAAAGGTCCTCTTAGGCTCCTCCCAGGAGTTAACAATACCATGTAGCTTCTTTGGTGGGTGATTAATAAAAAAAAAAACCTTGAATACATCCAACCTGTTAAACTGTACCCAATATGCCTTGTCAAACTCTCTGGAAGCACATTATAGTAGTTCTGTTCAAATATATGAAATGAAAACAGGTTTGTATCCCCTCAAAAATAATATATTAAATGCCTTTTCTATCTTTTGAATCCTATCACTTATACAGGCACATCTGGGAACAAACTAGAAAAAGGTTCTTGTTTACCTTAATGGGAAACAGTATATTCTATCTGTCATACATAAGTATATTTCTTTCTTTATATGTAATTAAATTCCTCTTTTTATCTGTTGTTTAAATGTTTTTCTGCTGATATACAGTAGTGTAAGTGTATTGCTAGCATTACAGAGGCATGGTAGTACCACAATAGTTAGGTTTGAGCAGCCAGCTGAATGGTAAATTACAAGTATCTTCTTTTTCTCCACATATTTTCACACAACGTTCTAAAGTGTGATCTGTTGTGCAGAATCTCCTGACTTGGCAAATTTGGTGAAATGTAGTCCTGTATGCATAAAGATGAGCATAAATGCAAAATAAAATCTATTTTGTTCAAAAACTGGGTCAACAAACAGTTCACTGCTACATATGCATAGTAGCCAGTGACACTCAAAGTTACCTTCTGGTTAAAATCTAAATGGCCATCAGGAGCCCAAACTCAGTGCCACCAAACAACCCTCCCCACTCCTATTCTAACACGGGGTGCTAAACCTTGGTGTTGTACACAAAAGATTAAACAAAAATGTTGTTACTGGGAGCCTTACCACAGTGCCAGTGAACCCCCATTCGACACCGGTTGCCCAATCTCAGTGCTGGACATTAATACTTCAAATTTGTATTCCACTCCCACTGTGCCAAAAGTTCTACCATCCTTGTGTGCCCACTCTGATTGTAAAATATATTAAAGTACCCACCCTCGCCCACCCTCTCTTACCCATGCCACTCCCCCCCCACATGCAGCCACCCAGGTGCATTTTATTATGGTCCCAGAGTCGGGGCTTGACCTCGTTCCTCCATCCACTTCAGGCAGTTGTGGTCTTCTTCTGTGGTGTGCTGACAGAGGTAAGAAAAATGAAAAAAAAATGAAAAGTACAAAAAAATGTGCATGAACAAAGGCTGTGTTTGTTTCTTTTTGCAAAAAGGTTGCATTTAGTGTCCCTAAAATTGTGTTTCAGAACAAAACTCATATGTGCCAATTGTGTTGTCATGAATTGGGATGATAAAAAAATCTGTCCCTCAATTTTAGTTAAAAATTTAAAAGTTATGAGTGGTAAGAAAAAAAAACTCCTAAAAAGTAAACTGTGCATACACTCCATCTTTAATGTGTGTGTATGTGTGTGTGTGTGTGTGTGTATGTGTCTGATAAAAATAAGTAAGTCCAAAAAAGTTCACAAAAATATGTAGTCTATGGGTAGGAACAGTTTACTTTTTAGAGATTTGGATTTCTATGTGTTTTTTTCTCACCAAACTTAAATTTTATATTTTTTAACATTTTAACCAAAACTGAGGGACAGGGTAGTTACTCCATATGACAACCAAATTGAGAACATTTAGCAATGCCTAATCAGTCTGCTGCTTTGTACTAAGTAAGCTACTAGTCTGTACAATGCCCGATGAGTCTGCTGCTTCCCCTAGAGCCTGTAAGGCCCTACAAGAAGCGTGCTACATGTTGGGTGTTGCACCCCATTGGGTGTGATGCTTTGCATAGGTCCCACAGGGCCCTGCACAAGGCATGCTTCTATGCTCAATAAGTCTGTTGCTTCGAGTAGGGCCCACATGGTCCTACAACTATGAAAAGCTAAAGGGGGGGTCACGTGATGGCTGCTTAGCTGACGGTTGTGTTCTCTCCTCGCTCCCCGTTAAGACGAGTGATTTTGCCTTCCTACCGTTAATTTCAGCTTCTAATTCTGAAAGCACTGCAGAAAAGAAGTCTTTAGAAGTGATCAGAAGGAGGAAGCGAATGGAGTCAGAAATATGGAAGGCTCCCCCACGGCATATGCCTCCACTCTCTCCTGAGAAGGATAAGGCCGCGAAGAGGCCTAAGGTGCAGGCACCTACAGTTACATCTTCCGCCATGGCTCCCACAGCGCTGACTGAAGATAAATTTATGGAAATCATGCTGCCCCTGAAAGAGTCCATAGCATCCATCTCTAATGATGTACAGCAAATTAGAGCTAATCTAAACTCGCTTTCCACTCAAATCGGGGACATAGATGCCCAATTGGTATCTGTGGAGAAATGGAGGGACAAATCTGAGTTGGACTCCTCCACGTTGAGACAGAAGATGCAAAAACTAGAGGACAAGTTAGAAGATCTTGAAGGGTGCAGTCAGCGCAATAATTTGATTATCTTTGGGTTGCCAGAGAAGCAAGAGGGCACTAATCCTGTTCTGTTTGTGCAAAAGCTTTGTGAGAAAATAGCGGGTCCTTCCCCGAATAACGGAGTATTTGTTGTTGGAAGAGCACACCGTTCCCTGTGCCCTTCTCCATTACCAGGTGCATCACCAAGACCACTGGTACTTAAGCTTTTGAACTATCTGGACAAAATCCATATCCTAAACAAGGTTAAAGAGGCGCAAGAGATTCAATGGGAGGGGAGTAAATTAAGAATGGCTCAGGATCTGCCGCACTCAGTTCAGCTTAAGAGGCAGAGTTTTCACCCTCTGGTGTCCTGGTTAATAGCCACTGGAGTGCCTTTCCAAACGAAATACCCTGCAATCCTGCATGTTAAGTTTAAGGATAAATGGGTGGTGTGTGAGTCACCTAAACAAGCTACAGAAGATCTGCACACGCTCTTTCCAGATCTGTTCAAGTGAACAAGTGTTTGAGAGAGGGAAGGACTGATATGTGTTATTCAGTGCAAGAGAGTTAACATCAGCTGTTTCCTGTATTATACAGCATTTTGCCATTTAGTGACTGTGTAAAGTGATGTCCTAAAATAACTGAAAGACAGTAATTACTGGGTAGGGGCGGTCAGAAGATTTTAAGAGTCTTTTATACTTATGATCGCTTACGAGGCTAAACTGGACTGATTAACAATGCACTGAAAATGGGAATTTTGTTGTATACAGCTGGATTATGGACTGTGTTCTTGATACTTTTTCCTTACAGTTTAAGGTTTTCCTTGCTTTTTGACTCTGATGTACTGCATTTGTGGGGGAAAGGCAGGGATTAAGCCTCTTATCGTACATGGCATGAAAGATAGGAGGGTAATTTGTTATGGGTGTTATACGGCAAACTTGGGGAGGGAGGAGGGGAACTGATTGGGGCCGAGCAGTGTGATTGATAATCACATGCCGTATTGTATAATTGGAGTTCGGTTTTGCTAGAATCAGGGGTAGTTAATGGGTATGTATAGGGTTGGGGGAGGGGGGGTTTCTTGTTATCTTTTTTTGGGGGGAGGGCAATCTCTTCAGTATTACTGTGCTGTTAAAGCGGGAGAGGGTGAGGGGGTATTATGGAAACTCTGCACAGAAAATTTGTAGCGGGGTACTCTGTATTAAGCTATCTATTTCCTGGATCTTTTCAGTTCTTTCACTGTTTTTATCGAAGATTATGGGGGGGCCATACAAATTAGTGAGTTGGAATATAAAAGGGGCACAGAGTAAACAGAAGAGAAGTATGATCCTTAATCATTTGGCCCAACTAAGAGCAGATATTGTCTGTCTCCAGGAGACACACTTGCCCAGAGACAATATTTCCCTTTTTAAGCGAAGATGGGTGGGGCAAGTGTATGGTTCGGGCAACTCCACTAAACGGGCAGACACTATTATACTGATAGCTAAGCATGTGCCATTTAGTAAATCACAAGAGTGGTTTGATTTAAAAGGGCGTTACTGTATTATACAGGGCATGCTGGCCTTAACTCCAGTACTAATAGGATCAATTTATGGGCCAAATATACACTCGCCCTCTTTTTTTACCCAGCTGCTGACAAGGGTGGTATGTAGTCCACCAATATTAACTTTTCTGGGTGGAGACTGGAACCTAGTCCTAAGTACAGATTTTGACCACTCAGATAGTAGGAGTTGTGGGCTTTCACCAGCGTAGCATGCCCTTAGGGAACTTTTAGTGGGAGCCGGGCCAATAGATATATGGCGAACGCTACATCCAGATGAAAAGCAATTTACGTATTATTCCCCGCCAGATGGCACATTCTCCAGAATAGATTATTGGTTAGCAAGCTCTTCTCTTTTGTCTAGTATTATTGATGCTTCCATCTATTCGAGGGTACTTTCCGATCACTCCCCGGTTAGTATATCGCTTATTTTAGGGACAGCGACAAGGAGGTCTTCCTTGTGGCGTCTTAATATACAATTGCTTAAGAATCCCGATATTTTAGCAGTTACTCAGGCATATATTAAGGGATTCATAGACATAAACCTGGGGACAGTGTCTAGGATTGACACAGTATGGGCTGCCCTCAAATGTGCAGTTAGGGGTAACTTTATACGAATAGCATCCACCCGAGCCCGGGAAAATAAGCAGAAGTTGAATTTTACACTAGAAGAAATACGCCGGCTGGAAGGTAATATTAGTAAGCTATCGCCATTAGAGGACTGGGCTAGGTTGCATCGTCTTCAGGCGTCCTATTATGGTATGATGGCGCAGAAGGCAGAAATGGCCATTCTTCATACTAAGCTGAGATATTTAGAGTCAGGGGAATGGGCAGGGAAACTCCTGGAAAGTAGACTTAGGCAAGGCGAAATGGCTAAAGCCATTTTGAGTTTGAGATCCCCGTAAAATGTTTGTATTATTTCCCATCCCCAAGAGATAGTAGATGTCTTTGGGAATTTTTATAAAGATCTTTATTCAGAAGATGATCCTCTGCAAATAGCTGATAGTGAAATTGAGGATTATCTCCATTCAGCTAGTCTTCCCCGGATGCCATCAGCATTGGCAGAACAGCTTGGTACTTTAATCACATTAACCGAAGTAGAAAATGCCATCACCCAGCTCCCCTCAGACAAGGCTCCTGGTCCAGACGGCCTGCCCAATAACTTTTATACGGCTTGTCTCCCACTGCTCTCCCTGTTGTTGAGGGATGTGTATAATTTCTGGTTCCATAAAGGAATAAGTGATCTGAGTTTTCCAGAGGCAATTATCACAGTTTTCCCCAAACCAAATAGGGATCCTTTGTGGCCTGGGAGTTATAGGCCAATTTCGTTGTTGAATTCAGATGTTAAGATTTTGGCAAAGATTCTCGCTAATCAACTAGCCTCAATGTTAAGTAGTATTATTAGTAACAAGCAGGTGGGATTTATGGCGGGGCGTGTAGCCGGAGACCATGTGCGTAAACCTTTGCACTTAATGCAAAGATCCAAAGACTCGGGTATTTCATCAGTACTTGTTTCACTCGACGCTGATAAAGTGTTTGATAGAGTCTCCTGGTGTTTTTTGTTTGTCACCCTTAAGCAGTTTGGTATGCCTGCCTCTTTCCTTACCAGGGTAAACATTTTATATATGGCTCCAACAGCGAGAGTCTGGTGCAATGGGCACCTGTCTCAAACCTTTTCTCTGGAGAAGGGCACTCGGCAGGGTTGCCCTTTATCTCCTCTTTTATTCAATTGTTATTTGGAACCGCTAATTTGGAGGCCTGGGTCCAGCAAAAAGTTAAAAGGAATTCAACTATATGGGGAAAGATTTGTTCTACCGGCATATGCTGACGATATTTTGTTGCATCTGGAGGAACCAGAAACCTCATTGCCAGCTCTCCTGGAAGAAATTAACAGATTTGCCAAAATGTCAGCTTATAAGCTTAATTTACCTAAGACTAAGGTGTTCCCTTTGAACTGTAGAGTTGCTAAAGCCAGTATTTTAGAATCAGGCCTCTCCTGGGAACCCCGAACCTTCACCTATCTGGGGATAAAGATTACCCAAGGAATCTCCTCCATGTTCAAGGATAACATGACTGTGCTAGTACAGACGGTGCAGACAGATCTGAATAGGTGGAGTGAGCTTCCTATGATGTTATGGGGGCGTTGCAATATTCTGAAAATGAATGTTTTACTGAGGCTCCTGTACCCACTAGGAATGATGGGTTTTTATATTCCTAGGAAATGGTTTATGAATTTGCAGAGAATGTTTAGCAACTTTCTCTGGAAGAATAAACCTCCCAAACATGCATTTCATAAACTGACTGCCCCTAGGTTACAAGGGGGGTCAGCTCTTCCTTCCTTTTTTACTTATTATGGGGCACAACATTTAAGCAAAATAGCTCTGTGGTGTCAAATGGACTCACTCGTTGATGTGGGCAGGTATTTCCCAGTTTGGTTAAATATTGAAGGTAAGGCAGCAAGGAGTGTTGATTGCTCTCTGACCACTCTTAAATATGTTAAATTTTCCAAGATTGATAAATCACTCAAGTTTACACCTATAGGCTGGTCTCTCAAAGCATTGCATCAGATTCTTCGGTATTACTCTATAAAGTGGCATGGGTCTCCCCAGCAACCTTTAGTTAACAACCCACAAATTTTAGTTGGCAGGCACCCCATTCCACCATCTTTTCTTCCACAGCTCAAACATTGTACCCTGGCCAATCTGCTGCAAAATAATAGGATAGCTCCTTTTCAAACTTTGCAGAAGCGGTTTCACCTTAGCATCAAAGATTTTTTTAAGTACTTACAAACTAAGAGTGCAATAGTAGAATTTCATGAAAAGGAAGGTGGGTCTGATCATTTGGCTGAGGGACTGCAACAAATTCTACAGGGCACAGAAATGGCTCATGCAGTCTCAAAGATTTACAGGCAGTTACAAGTGATGGACCATTATCTTCCTACTGGAGTTTGTTATTATTGGGTGCATGAGTTTTCATTGTCAGTAGAGGCGGAGTTTTGGGAAAAAATCTGGTGTATGGACTATAAATATATTAAACAAGATAGATTACGCCTTGTGCAATTTAAGGTCGTGCATGACATGTATCTTACACCACTAAAATTGTATAATGCAGGTCTTGTAGCCTCCCCGGTTTGTTTCAGATGTAAGGGAACCCAGGGCTCTCTTCATCATATGCTCTGGGAGTGCCCCAACATTCAGGTTTTTTGGAGATCCATACAGCGAAAATTGGATCCAATATTAGGTTTGGATAATCTATTTACTCCTGAGGTTTTTATGTTGGTGATATTCCCGCCCAGAACACCGGTGATACGGCAGGTTCACATGACACTAATCATGGCTATAGCTAAGTTAGTAATGCTTAGGCACTGGAAGGAGAATGCCCTCCCTGTAGTTTTGGAGTGGTATAGGGAAATCTTGCTTGCCATTCAAGTAGAAAAGCATATTGCCCCAGTAAGACAGAGATTACAATATTTTCAGACTACCTGGGAACCCCTAAGGACATTACTTTCTTTATGGAATTTTGGATAGCTTGCCAGATTATCCTGGAGCGTGGCCACTAAATAGGGGAATTAAGTAATTTTTTTATCTTTGGGGGCGTGGTATTATGTCTTATTTTTGTCCCTTTCCTCCCTACGGACTGAGTTTTATTTTAGGTAGGTTTTATTTTGCTGTGCAGAGGGGAGTTTTGGGAGGGGGAACATAGAGGGGATGGGGGGAGAGGGGGAGTGTTAGGGAAGGGAAAGGTTTTAGGTTGAATTACTCAATGAAGGATACTGTTAGTCATAGGATGGAATATGTTTGTCTGTTTTCTCCTGTATCCTTGTACTGTGGTTACTAAATCTGTATATGAATGAAAATAATAAAGTATATTTAATTAAAAAAAAAAAAAGAAAAGACAAGCAAAAGATCCTGCACAAGGTCTATTACTTTAGATAGGGCTTACACAGGATCATTTGCAAAGCATTCAATATGCACTGAGATAAGTAGGATAAGTTTCGTGCTTTTGAAATTGCCTGCAGGGCCATTTGCAAAGCACACTACAGTATCAGTGCTTTATATAACATTTTTTTAAAGTAACCAAATGCATTTTCAAAAGGACTATATTAAAGTATCAGGGTTAAAGATTAAAGTGTTATATGTATGAACAAGCTTAAGCTTCTGAAGAAGAACTTGATTGGTTCAAAAGCTTAAGCACTGTTTTCTTTTGTTACATCTATGTTGGTCCAATAAAAGGTATCAAACTATTTGTTTCTGGATGTATGAAAAAGCAATTTAGGGTTAACAATCCCACGAGATAAGGAGAATCTGTGTTTTAGTATTCCACAGAGTTTATATGGTCAGGAAATGCAACTTCTGTGTTGTCCTAACTTGGACACCCAGTCTTCAAGAATTAAGTATTAGTATATTTTTGTGTGCCTGAACAAACAGTGCTGAAGATAAACCAATGTTCAATGTTAGTGCTGTGCCACATGATTGTTCAGACATGAAGGATTGCTAGGCCACAGATTCATCACAGCTCAGGAGACTTTTAACCATTTTGCTGCATTTTCTTACTTTTAATCTTCAATCCTAACTGATGCTTTAACTTTTTTTTTTGCAGTAAATACTGATATATAATAAGTATATCCACATTGTATCACCATGCATAAACTATTTCTTTCTATCATTGTAGTGAAAGTGCAGCACAAGTGTGTCAGTATAGTAGAAGTGCATTACCAATATAACAATGCATTGAAAATTTATTATTATGATGTATCCATTTTGAAACTGCTGAAAATATCTTTTAAAAAAATAAGTATGTTTCTAGCTCTAATGGTAAAAAATCAACACCTTTCCATCGAACTGTGCAGGGACAGCATGCTTTCAGCTATAGGACCCCCCAATGGCTCAAAGAAATCCCAATGCACATTATAAACTCCCAATGCATCTCGCAATTCAGAAATGGCCTAAGGCAACACCTTCTTACTAGGACAATTTGTGACTGCCACTAGGACTCTACCACCCATAATGCCCACTCACCCACACTCTCCTTCCTTTTACCCCCACTCTTCCTCCTTGCCCTATCCCTCTGTCTTCCTCTCCCTCCTGTGCCTCCCCCCCCCCCCGGATCAACCTTAAAACAAACTTACTACCACTACCTCCCAACCTCCTAGACAAAGCCACATAATTTGGCCACCCAATCCCCCCCAGTCTCCCCTCCCCATCACCTTGACTCCTCCTCAGACTCTCACACTAGGTGTCACACCTATTTATCTTCTTTGCTACATATAAGCACTGTCCTTTACCCTAGTTGAATGCTTTTGATGCTGTAGTATCACCACTGGTACTATGAATGACATTGTAACCTTATTGTATACTAGCTACCTACTATTCGATTATTGTATATAAACTGTGTTATTGTTGTCATTGTCACTGTTTGATGTGGAACCTTTGTAAAAGAGCACGAAGCTCAAAGGTATGATCCGAATCCCTAACTAACTAAATAAATAAATACATAAATAAAGTTAACCCTTTCGAAAGATAATTTCTTTGAAAATGGCCAACTTTAGAACTATACGGGTAATACACTTACTTTTACCTGGAGTCAGGTAGACATGGATACTTCATATTGATACCATTTCCCTGAACTGATGTACTGGAAATACGCTTTTACTATATCGATGTACTAAGAATGTGCTTTCTCTATAATGACACAAAGAAGTTTTAGTATTTTGATAGAATGTAACAGAATGTAAATATACTATATTGATACACTAGTTATGTTTACACTATATCAATAGTAAAATGTTTCATAAAAGCAATTTAAGACACTTTTTACAGATTTTCAGAATTGTGGTTCACATATAAGGAAATTTTTGTTTTATAATTAACAGTTTATTGAGTATTTAAATTACACAGATCAGAACAATTACAGTGTATCATACAATTTTCATACTCCTAGCCAGAGCAGAGCCCCTTCGAGTTACAACTCTAAACATATCATCAGATGTACAATTGTGGGTTGAATTGTAACTTGCTTTAGCCACATTCATAGTGTGTGACCATTATTCCTAACAAGGTTGGTGAGTTCATATTGACAGAAAATGATTGTTTTACTCCATTGTAACATGATGCAGTCAACTTCAGTCTATTTGGTGTCCAATCTAGGTAATGATTCCCCAGGCTAAATGGAGTGGGCTGGTGGTGCACTGCAGGAGGTGGTGAAGTGATGTGAGTGTTACATGGCCCCCTCCCCAGCATATAACCCTGTGGTATTTTTCAGTATTCTGAGTTGATGTATGCTTCCCAGATCTCCTAGTATATCCAAATGGTAAGAGTATGAACTTAAAAACAACAGTCAGAAAAAAATGAATACTTATAAAGTATAATCAATATCTGCAAGAGATGAACATGTACCAAAAAATCACTTGATACAAGGAATGGGATCAATGGAAGCATTTGTAGGCAAACCTAAACAACAGAGCAACTTTGGCGAGTGATTTAAATTAGCAGTATGATGCCAGAGAGCGTAGGGGGCTAGCAGGCCATTCCATTGGTAGTGATCAGCAAAGTAGATGGCCTTCCATAGCATGCAAGTGTCAACAGTGGGCTAAGAACTGTAATAATAACAATATGATTTTTATGCAATTGTATTTTCAAAGAATTTTTACTGCATTGCATAAATTCTCATTTCAGTCTAGTAATCCCAAATCTTCCTATGCTCTGAACATAATCAACAATAAATACAACAAACCTCTAAACAGCAGCACACAGAGACACTACTCAAAGAAGAACAAGACTAGAATTCTGGAAATCATTTATTTTCTTTTTTTATGTATTCTCTATTTTCCAATCCTTGTGGTCACTTATCTTTTAGCCATTATATGTGATGGGTGATTATGACTGCAGGTTGGGTCAAACACTGCAACAGTTCTTGGAAAATGGAAAAAAAAAGAAAAATATATTTTCGGTATCCTGTGCCTGTGTTGAGGACCCAGCTGCAGTGAGCTGGTATGTAGCAGGGGGCATTGTTTTAAGCTAAAAGTCCCTCTAATGTTTCTAAGGCAGACCTGCTTATTGAATGGTATTACAGTATTGCAACTCATTTGTGGTACTCCTTTCATTATATGGCTGACTTGTTCTGTCTTTAACACACTAGAACATAGCTCTCTTGCCCCACATCTCTGGCAAATTGGACTTTTGTCAGTAAGCCAATAACATTTGCACATGTAGAGTAAGGGCTGTAATAATCTATATTGTTATGTTGTTTGATGTTACATGATTTGTTTTTATATTGTTAGGCACCTTGGCAATGAAAAGGTGCCATATAAATAAAACTATTATTATTATTATTATACTAAAATCTCTGATGATGTCATTGATGTGGATTTAGAAAACAATTATCCCTTATTCTAGAAACATTTTGACAACTGGTACTATGTATTTGTTTATTAATTTACTTCAAAACTCTTACCATGAAAGTCATACTGAGTTGGTATCAGCTCATTTCCAGTTGTACCGTGGGGAAAGAAGAGGAGGGGAGGGGAAGGGAGAGGAGAGGAGAGGAGAGGAGAGGACAACAATGCAAAAAGTAATACAATATGCAAATAAGTATAACAAAATATGTAACAATTATAAGAAAATGCTTCAAGAATAAAATGTTCATACAGTTAATTACCATAGAGTAACATTTGAAAACAGGCAAAACAACAATTAATAGTGAATAACAAAACAATATTATTAGTGGTATGGAATAGTGATGTATGAACTTGGGGAGAGGGACTAAGCTAGGGTTAGTGTAGTGTGGAAGGCAGGTGTAGCACCATGTTGTCAGCCTCACACCTCCACCCATGGGTTTTTCACCCTCGCCCTTTCCCTTTGCATCTCAAAGGAGGCTGTGGAGGAGGAGGAGGAGGATAGAAATGGAAGAATGAGTCAAGCCAGATAGATGTGCAGCAGTTGGCTATGCCCTGGAGGTGGTCCCTTACCTCTTTCCAGCAGGCTAGTTGGATATCAGAGGGAGGAGGATGGAGACTAGTTTGGCTTTGGCCCCTCTCCTTTTTCTATGAATGCTGGCAGAGCAGGGATCTGACATCTGATGTCATCAGTGTCCTGCTACACCCTACTGGCTGTCAGCCTGGGGGGGGGGATCTTAGCAGAAGTAGCTCTGTCCTCCAACTAATGAGGAGACAGGGAATTGGGACTCATGCAGGGGGTGTCTGACGTTATGCAGAGAAGTCTGACTTCCATATACTGCAGGTGTCTGTAACGCTGAATGAAGCTCTCACAAATTATTCTCCAGTACCCTAGCATAAATGCTCTAACTTACTATAGAACTGTGAGTAATAATCATAATACTAAGGGTCATGTCAGCATTTCTGAATTTTAAATGTGCTGCAGCATTTCCAGATTATAGTACTGTACCATCAAAAAAGAGTTGACCTAAGCAGTTAGAGGAGAGGGAGGGAGGGATATTAACTGTAAAAACTGAAGTTCATTTGTGTTGGTATTCACATGGTTAGATCCTAGTTGCCAGTGCACACTGACTGTAAAGCTACTCACATTAACCCAGCAGTTCTGATATCACCACCAAGCAGCTCTGAAGGATATTATTTTATAGGGAGTAGAAGGTGGCAGTAGGAGAACAGGTAAAAATAGATTTACACAAATTCTTAGAATTTCAAGTCACACTGAAATATTTACTAAATATGTAGTTTATATTATAAAATACATTAAAAAAAATCCTAAAAACATATTGGTCTCAAGGCAGTTCCAGTTGTCATATTATCTCAGTAAAACATAATGATCTGAAAATAATGTGAGGACAAGCTTACATAAAGAGGAATGTTTTCTAACACTACAGGATCAATTTTATAATCAGTGTAAGACACTCCAGGGTGTGTTATAACAACATAAGAACATAACAAAGTGCCAGCAGAAGGGGACCTTGCAATTTATCTAGTCTGCCCATGAAAGCTACCTCTCTCCCAGTTTCTTTACTGCCTTAGGTTTCCACAGTGCCTGTCCCATGCTAGGTTGAACTCACCCACTGCCTTTGCTACCACAACTTCTGGGGACAGACTGTTCCAGGGCTCCAACTCCTTTTCTGAAAAACTTCCTGCTGTTTGTTTTGAAACTACCTCCTTTCAGGACCATGTAGTGTTCCCTTGTCCATGTATTCAAGTTTTCCCTGAAGAGATCCTGTGTTTGTACTGAGTTTTTTTTTTATTTTAGTTGTTTAACCAGGTGAGACACACTAAGCTAAAAGCTTTTTTACAGGTGCAACTTGGGAGCACAGGGAAGTTAAGTGACTTGCTCAGGGTCACACAGTATGCAAGTGGAAGCTGTGGGATTCAAACCCAGGTCTGGTCTGTTAGATGTCACCTGATTTGCAGCTCAGAGCCTTAAACCACTGCACTATACTGCCTCCCAGTTAATGCCTTTGAGCTATTTAAATGTCTCTGTCATATCTCCTCTGTCCTTTCTCCTTTCCAGTGAGTACATTCTAAGATGGTTTAATCTAGATTCACATGGTTCTTTGTGTAGTGCATGTATCATCTTCATAGCTCCCCTCTGCAGTTTCCAGGCAATCCTTTTCCTTCTTGAGGTGAGGTCTCCAGAACTGGACACAGTACTCCAAATGAGGCCTCACCAAGGACTTGTACAGTGGGACTATCACTTTGCTTTTCCTACTTGTAATACCCCTTCCTATGCACCCAACAATGCTGCTAGCTTTTTGCAGTGCCTTTTCACACTGCCTGGTTGTCCTTAAATTGTCAAATACGAATACCCCAAGATCCCTCTCTACCTTAGTTTCAGTCAGTGCCCCCCCCCCGGGTATATTTCCAGCCTAGGTTCTGCCTCTCCAGGTGCATAACTTTGTGCTTCTTGGTGTTGAATTTCAACTGCCACTGTTTTGACCATTCCTCCAGCTTTTAGAGCAGCAATCATTTCTGTGCCCCCCCCTTGCTTGTAAACATCCCTGTCCCTCATGCCTCACAGTGCATCAGAAGCATGATGTTATCTAACGCACATTCATTTGTGCTATGTTGTTTATTTCAGTTTATTTCAGTTTGCTTCTTCTTTTTGGCTTACAGTTTCAATGGACATGATAACATGCAGCACATACACAGCACACAGTTAGTTACAGGACCATGCAGTGGGTGTCCAGCCAGATCTTGGTGGCATGCACAAAGATGGTGTATGCCACTTAGGCACATGAGCTCCTGACCACAGATAGCACTGTACACCAACCCATGTGGGCAAATGACTGTGATGGGGCCAGACTCCTTGCCATGCATGAAGGTGTAGAGTGCCAGAGGAGGGGGGCACAGGCTATACCTCAAGTACCCTGCCACAGCTTTCCTCCACTGTCCAGTGGCTTGTAGCCTGGTGCAACAAGCAGCAGCAGCAGCCCCTATCCTGGAACCTCAGTCCTACTAACAGTTGTGAGGACCATGAGCCACTGGCCAGCACCTGACTATCATGCTCAGGCCACTGTTGGCACGATGGTACATGATAACCATGTTTCCTTCCTCCTAGTGGAGCAAGGGATCCAGTATACAGGCAGGAAGTGCATCTGATTTGATGGCCATCAGGATCCTCCACTCAGTCTTTAACCTACCCTCTGTCCCTGCCATGCTTAGAGACAATGAATGCTGTTTCTCTCTTTTTTTTTTTAATTGTTTAACCAGGTATAGCACACTAAGCTGGAAGCTTCTTTACAGGAGCAACCTTGGAGCACAAGGAGGTTAAGTGACTTGCTCAGGGTCACACAGTATGTAAGTGGAAGCTGTGGGATTCAAACCCAGGTCTGGTCTGCTGGATGTCACCAAATTTGCAGCTCAGAGCCTTAGACCACTGCGCTATACTGCCTTCCAATGCAATGAATGCTGTGCAGTGCATGCCTTTGGCATGTACTCAGGTTGTCTTCAGGCATATGCCCCAAAGTGCTTAGGAACATGAGATACCAATGCAGTCTGCAAAACGAGACTCAGATTACCGAGTGTTTTTTTACTGGCTATTGATTAGTGATGCAGCACATTTAAACTTTCCCAGTGAAATTGCCACAGTTGCCAAAATTCACCTTCATAAAGCTTTGTGAAGTTCCTATAAGCATCACCAGTTTCAGGCATTATGGTTTTTGCATTGTCTTCCAAATGAATTGGCAATTTTCCCATAAAGTATTTGCAGAGTGTAAACTTTGAGAGTAAAGATTCCTCACATTTGCATAGGGGAAGGGCTGCTTTGCCTGGCATAAACCTTGCAAAGTTGGCACTTCACACTTTGCAGTCTTCCCAACTTCACAAATAACTTAAAGCAAATTCTGTCCACTTTGCCCATCTCTACTTCCGATTTGGTTTTGCTTAATCCAGTCTGACCTTTTCGGTGGGCTGGCAAAATAGTCAGTCAATTCTGTGAGGAATATTACAATCACAATTCCCTTAGTCTTCCATCTAATGATTTTTAGCTGGCATTGCAGCTTTATTTCAGAAGTACCAAGATGACAGATGAGCTTCATATTAGCACAAAATATATACAGCCTAGGTACCTTCAAGGGTTAATGAATACAGTCTTATGAGTAGGGCCATGTGGTATGCAGAATTTCTGTTTATGGAATTCCTGAAGAATTGCAATTCAGCTTCCTTGAAGCTTGGTTGAATCTTGCTATGAATTTCGTAGCAGTCCAGCAGGTAAACTTCATTTTTAAAGTAACCCATGAGTTTTTAAAGTAAACCAGGAAACAGCAAATTACAGACCTGTCAGCCTGACTTCGGAGGTGGGTAAAGTAATGGGATCACTACTGAAGGAAAGGATTGGAGACTAACTTGAGGCCAGTGGATTACAGAATCTGAAGCAGCATGGTTTCACAGAGGAGATATTTTGCCAGACAAACCTGTGGAAGGCAGTGTAGTGCAGTGGTTTAAGGCTCTAAGCTGCAAATCTGGAGACCTGGGTTTGAATCCCACAGCCCCCACTTGCATACTGTGTGATCCTGAGCAAGTCACTTAACTTCCCTGTGCTTCCAGGTCACACCTGTAAGCAAGCTTTCAGCTTAGTGCATCTCTCCTGGGTAAATAATTGGGAAAAAAACACCTGAACAAGTTCATTGACTGGGCGACCAAGAAAGTGGATCAGGGCACAGTGGTGGATGTGGCCTATCTGGATGTCAATAAGGCCTTTGATACCATTCCACAAAGAACACTGGTGAGCAAACTGGGCAGCCGAGGAGTGGGTCCAAAAGTAGTAAAATGGGTAAGAAGTTGGCTAAACAATAGGACTCAGAGGGTGGTGGTAAACTGTGCTCACTCTGAAGAAGGAAAGGTGACCAGCGGGGTACTACAGGTGTCAATACTAGGCTCGATCCTGTTCAGTGTCTTTAACAGTGACATTGCAGGAGGGCTCGATGGGAAAGTATGCCTGTTCACAGATGACAAAAAAATCTGCAACAGAGTGGACATACCAGGGGGGTGGGATGAGGGAAGATCTGATAAAGTTGAAAAACTGGTTAAGGATTTGGCAACTGGGTTACAATTCACAAAAAGTGCAAAATTATGCGCTTGGGGCACAGAAACCCATGGGCAATATACCAATTGGGCAGGGAGGTATTGGCAACCACAAAACAGGTATTGGACCTGAGGGTAGTCAGTTCTGATGACCTGAATGTAGCAAAGCAGTGTGATCAGGGAGTGGGGAAAACTAGCAGGAGCATAGAGAGTGATGTCACCAACAGAAAGAGGGAGGTAGTGTTACCCCTGTATAGATTGATGGTGAGCCCTCACCTTGAGTACTGCGTCCAGTTGTGGAGGCCCCAACTCTGAAAGGACATAGATAGGGTGGAGGCAGTACAGAACAGGGCAAACAAAATGGTGCAGGGCCTGCATCAAAAGCCCTATGAGGAAAGATTCAAGGAATTAAATATGTACTCTCTAGAGGAAAGAAGGGAAAGGGGGGACATGGTAAAAACATTCAGATACCTCACAGGTATTAAGGTACATGAGAGTAGCATTTTACAAAGGAAAGGATGCTCAGGGACAAGTGGTCCTGCTATGAAGCTGGGGGAGGACTAAGAGGAGATGTGAGGAAATACTTCTTCACAGAAAGGGTGGTGGATACCTGGAACAGCCTCCCAGCAGAGGTGGTGGGTGACACAATGGTAACAGGATTCAAGCCTACTTGGAATAGATAGAAGGGGACCTTAGAAATAAGTCAAGGAGGAAGAGACCAGAGATCAAGAAGGGTCTGCGGTGGCACAATAGGCAGGGAATATAGGGCAGACTAGATGGGCCAAGAGGTCCTTATCGGCCAACAACTTTTATGTTTCCATGTTTTTAGTGTGAACTGCATTTTTTTTTAAATTGTGGAAACATTTTCTGAGGGAAAGGTACAGAATATCGGTAATTTTGTCATTTTCTGTGGAATTCTACATCAAATGATTTAAAAATTTGTTTCTATGATTTTTAGCAGAGGAAAGGGAAACTGCATCTTGGGTAAATTCAGTGGAATTTTACAAAATTCTGTAGTTCCAGCAGAAGCAGAATTTCACAGTTCCGCCCAGAGCTATTATTTAGATAGTTATTTAGAAGCAAACTGCTCTAGCCAAGCAAGTTGGAATCTTTATGCAAAAATCCAAGAAACTTAATGGGTCGCTCATCTTTTTGTGCATGCAACTTTCTATGTTTCTACTAGAAAGCCATATTTCTTGACATTTCTTCATAAAGGCCTGAGCTTTGGCTCAGCTATGTTAATGCCAATGCCTGTTTCCACTGTTTTGACCACTACTATCAAATTCCAGTCTTGTTCAGAGAAATGAGTTGTTCCTCCAAAGCTGCAGTTACAGCTCCACAAGAAGAACTGTGCATTGTACAAAGCTCCAAAAGGGTGTAGAAATTAATATTAACAGTTCAATGTCCAATAAGGTAGGTAGGGAAGTATATTTCCTACCATACCTCACTATGATCCTATGTACCTCACTGACATTTCCTTTCATTATGAATCTGATTCTACATTTGTGGACTTTACCATGCACACTGAGCCTTGCTAATTCAGTAGAAAAGCTTTATTTATTTACTTATTAATTTATTTATTAATTGATGTAATGAGTTGACCAGGATGGCACACAATGATATTCAGCTCATTTTCAGGTGCACCATTGTGGAATTGGACAATGGAATAATACAAATACCCAAGAAAATACAGCAACTATCTCACACAAACAGCTCCAAAAGACTGTATAAATGATTTCTGTTATCATACAGATATCTAATAAAATATGTTGGGAAACACATTTCCTTCTTGACTATGCTCATCTGTATAAGGAGATAAATATTAATAATGTTCCACAAGATCTGACCAGAAAAAGATTACATTTGTTTAATCTGTATTTCTGTTTACTTTCAGTAAACAGTATTTAGATGCCACTGATGATATTCCAATGCAGTTTAAGAGCATGTTTACAAAAGAATTCCTGTCCACTACTCCGTATATACATAAATAACAAAATATACAATTTTTATGTTTGTGTTCCAGAATGGTTCAGAGGTTCATTTATTCTCTTTCTCTCATTCTGTCTCTCTTCTACTCACTCTCCCTCTCCCTTTCTGTCTTGACATGCCAGCTTCACCTATCGAGAAGGAACCACATTTATTTATTTATTTAAGGGAATCAGATACACATTTGAGCCAGGGGCTCTTTTACAAAGGTTCCATGTCAGGTTACTTGAAACATTAGGACAGGCAGTGGTATTGTGCAAAAGAGAAATAAACATAGCAGACAGAGGGCTTTATCAATTACCAAAACATCACATATCTTTCAATTTTTTTTATTGTCACACTTAAATTCATTGTTTGCAAGTATTACTGTGGGTGGAGGGCTTAGTGCAGCTGTAGTAGAAAGGAAAATAAATAAAAGCAAAAAAAAAGAAAAAAGAAAAACAATAAATACACCCCTTAAGATCTATGGTTCAGTTGCTCATAAAAACAAAAAGTAAAAGAAAAATGAAAATAATAAGTTTGGATGTTTGTATAGTGAAGAATTCTATATAGGGACTCATGCTAGCTCAGTACAAGAGAACTATAAAAATGATTCTGCTCAGTGTGGAATAATACTGCATTTCACCCAGCACACAGATGAATAGATCTGTAATGAAGTGCTATTCTCTATCAGAAAATGAAAGAAATCCAATGAATGGAAAATTGGGGTTACAGCGTTCGCATTGCAAAGTAATAGTTATAGGGGTATGGAATCCACCAAAAGGAAAATTTGAAAATGATGAAGTGCATTCAGACAAGAAACATGCAAGCCTGAAAAGGTGAAAAGGGTACCTGACAGACTCATTGTGTGCTGATGACATTGAACTTGCAAAAACAGAATGGGACAAGATGTGTTTTTAAAGACATTCACATCATAGATGTGGCTTTTTCTGTTCTCATGTGCTCTTGTTTTTCATATAAAGCTTGGGTTTATGAGTGGTAGATCATGGCAAACTAACCTGATGAACTTCTTAAAGGGGATGACATGGAAGCATATTGGCAGAGCCATACTCACAGTCAATCAAAACGTCTACAAGGGCTTTGATACAGTGGCACATGACAAGCTCCTGGGCAAAATACATTAGTGCAGGATACATCATGCATATTCAAGGAAGACTGGTAACTGGCATGGGGGCAGGAAGCAGAGTTGTAGTGGTGGATGGGCCATATTTTATTTTAGTCTTTGGTAATTGGGTAAGGCCCACTAGGCACAGGTGCCTGTTTTCAGGGGTGAACTGGGAGCACTGGGGAGGTTAAATGACTTGCTTGGAGTCACACAGTATGCAAGTGTAGATTGTAAGGAGCTCATTCATAGTTCATTACTGTAACCTCTAAGCTATACTTCCAGCCCCAAATATTTTGAGCATAATGGGGAACTCATCAGTGTGCCTCATGGATCTGTGTTGGGCCCATTTTTGTTCAACATCTTCATTAATGATCTGGAACCTGGGATCTCCAGCAGATTATTTACATTCTCTGATGACACAAAGCTAGCCAGGGTGGTGGACTACCTTGATGATTGGAACAAACTTCAAGAGGACCTGAACAAGCTGGGTGATCGGTTGGGCTTCTGGGGTCTCAGATTCAGTGTAGCCAACTGCCTGGTGCTACCTTAGGGAAGGAAATACAAAATTAGAACCTACACACTAAGGAAGTTTCCCAAGGAATTTGCATGTAGCTGACATCACGCTATGCTACACTATGTGACACTGCCAAATTTACATGTAACATATACAGTATGTGTAAAAAAAAAACTGCAACCAGGAATTTTAGGAAAACTTCAAAAAGTGACTTAATTACTCACTTTTGTTGTTTATACTGATATTAATTGAAAAACAAATTCAAATGCTTAATATTGTCTTAAAATACCAACTATTCACTGTGTGACCTTGGGCAAGTCATTTATTCTCCCAGTACCACAGTCCATTGTAGCATAACTAAGTAGAAGCAGAACCTGCATAAATGGAATGCAAAATAAAATATAAATAAACACTTCATTCTTCTTTGAAATTTTATATTTTTTAACAAAAGTGAAGAAAATATACAAAGAAACATAAAACATGATTCCACTTGAAAACCGTTATCTATATGAACATAAAAAAGTGAGAATAGAAGCTTTAAATGTTCTTTTATAAACTGTGTTTGTATTTTTTGGGACAGCTATTACCCAAATGTAAACTCTATAGTGTAGAATGTATAATGTAGTCACCCTCTTGCTCTTGCTGTGCTGAAGGAGGAAAATGATCTGGGATCATTATAGATGAGGGTCTGAAGCATGACAAGCAATGTGTGGTTGCTATCAAGAAGGCTGGAAGAATGCTGGGGTACAGCATCAGGGGCAAAACAAACAGAAGAAATGAAAAAATCTAAACTGCTTAGAAGGCCCAGGTCCGGCCCCACCTGGTGCACTGCATGCAGTTCTGGGTACCACCAAAGTGTCACAGAGTAAGGAGGACAAATGCCATGAGGAGCTAATGGAGGCCATTAACATGTTCACTACAGCTGTGTGAAATATGGAATTCTGCTATTAGAATTTGTTCAGAATGGTAATTCCACTTCTGATTTTCTTTTAATCTCATTTTTAATTTGTGGAATTTCAAAAAGCACTTCTACGTAAATCATAAAATAATACTCCATGGATTACACGATCCTAAGAAAATTAAATTTGTGGAAAATGAATCCTTGGATTACGTGAACTACAAAATATAATTTTGCAGTTAAGATTTCACTTACGAATGTTCAGAATTCTGCTTCTGATTGAAATCCATGCAATTGCAGTATGTGGAATTTTCAAAGTTCTTTGGAATTCTGGTAGAAGCAGAATCTGAAAAATTTACACAGCTCAAGTGTCACGCTGGAGAAATGGAGACTGAAGGGAGATATGATCCTAATTGTCCCTATATTCAAGGATATTGGCAAGGTTAATAAATGCTTTATCTTTCATGCTTTAGCAGGACATCAGGGCACTTTTTATCCCATAGAAAGGTGAACCTATTGAATAGTTTGTCTGCTTAGACAGTGAATATGAGGAGAGTTCAGGCATGCAAAGTCAACAAGGGACAACATGCAGCTTACTACTATAATCATAGAATTGTCTGGGTAGTAGTGTGGATTGGGAATCCCTATAAATTAGTAGATGTGAGCACAGGGTAAGTATTCATTTTTGCTAATAAGCAATTTATGTAGGCCTGATGGACCTAGATCCCTTTCTGATCTTAGATTACTCATAAATTACTATGTTATCATGTAACACAAAATTTTCACACAAGTATTGAACACGGAAGTAAAAATGGAATATATGGCTTATTTATTCCAGTGTCCATTGTAGTATCAGACAAGCAGAGTATTATAAAATTAGACATATCCCCATAATGCAAATCATCATGGGAAGTATATGCAAATCACCATGAAAGAGTTTAGAATGGTTCCACTTTAAGCACAATGTATGATGCCAAATGACTTGTCACACACTCTGCAAAGGCTGAAAACAGAAGACAAAGACAAAAGTTTTGCCCTAAACATGACTCATCAGTGTGTCTTATCTATAACCACCCAGTGAAAGGATGAATCAAGTATAGTTTGGTTTTACTGGTTTGGATCCTTGTGGAGCCCAGCAAAGGAAAGTAACCCAAAAGTCAAAGAACCTCAGCACAAAAGCACTAAGGCAAGGGTTCACTGGAATGAACATTCACAATAAAGCTAGGTTTCAAGGAAATGTAAAATTACACATATCCCCATAATGCAAGGCATCATAGGGAGTATATGGAAATCACCATGAAAAGTGTTAGACTGGTTCCACTTTAAGCAAGCATCTATAATTCCAAATAACCACCCACACACTCTGTAAAGGATGAAAACAGAAGACCCAGGCATGTGTTTTTTTCCTATATAGGACTAATCAGTGTGCCTGGTCAGAAACAGCCCATGGCAAGGATGAATCAGTCATAGTTTGGTCTTACTGGTTTGGATCATAGTGGAGCCCAAAAGACAAAAGTAATCTAATAGTCAAAGAACCTCAGAACAAAGGTACTGAGGCAAGGATTACCCAGTAAGTGCATTGGCAATAGAGCCATTTTTCAAGGAAATGTTAAATTACACATATCCCCATAACACAAAATATTGTGGAAGGTATTTGTAAATAACCATGAAAAAGATTTGACTGGTTCTGCTTTTATAATTTACTAATTCCATCATCTCTAGTGCCCTGTAAACAAACGCTCACTTCGTGGTGGTTTAGAGATAGATAGATAGATAGATGTATAGCTAGACAGACAGACAGACAACAAAATCTTCCCTCCTCCGTGTCACTGGACATATCTAATCTGCCTCTGACCAAGGCCAACTAACTACTGCTATTTTTGTCAATTTGATTAAGGCCTTCAATGCTATCTCCCACTCCTTCTTCTTGACAAACTCATGGGAGCCAGACTGCCCCCGCAGTACAGTGGTTCGAATCCTACCTCAAAAATAGGCAACAGTCAGTCAGGATCATGAACCACATGTCCCTCCCTCTCCCCATCCTCACTGGTGTTCCCCAAGGGTCGATCCTAGGCCCAGTTGTTCTCCCTTTTCATCAATGATCTCCCTGCCATCTTCACAAGGTCCTATATACATATGCATGCAGATGACACTATACTTTTGCACATGGCTCTGTTCTAAGTGATATCCACTCTCTACTGCAACATGACTACAACAACATGCAGTCTTGGTTTTGTGCAAACAATCTCAAAATAAATACCTCCAAAACTGTTTCCTCGACCTTTGGGTGAGCCCAGAAACTGTCAAGAACCAGCCCCTCTGTAATAACCACCCTGGATGGAAACACACTAAACCCCATATCTTCATATTAATACCTAGGAGTATGGCTAGATTCCCCACTAAACTACTCAACCCACATAGATGCCATCACTTTGAAGTTCTGCCTGAAGCTTGGTCCTCTTTACAGAAACCATGATTCCCTCCCATTGCCTATTAGACAGACACTGCTAACAAAAATGATCCCTCCCATCTTTGAAAATGCATACATTGTGTACAACACCACCACTTCTACTTTGATATACGTGCTGGACTCCTCATTCCATGCTTTTTGCCATTTTGCAACAAATTACCCTTTCAGAATACACCACTGCATGCTCCTTTCCTCCCTCGGGTTAGCACCAATCTCCCATCTCCATTTTTGCCACTCTGTTTCTTTAATTTCCAAATTTTGGTTAGACCTACTGCCCCTACCTGGCCAAGAAATTAACCTCTGCAGCCTTTTCTCCTTACTCGCTGTGCTCTAGGGACTCCCACTCCTTCTCCCTCCCAAATCATCCTCATCAGCTGGCAAATCTGTCTTCTCCTACCGTCTCCCCTACCTATGGAATCAGCTTCCCCAGAAGCTCAAAAACTCACCCTCACACAACTCCATAAAATCTCAACTTCATCAACTCCCCTTCCCCATCTGTAACTGCAACTAGTCTGCCTTTAGCCAAATAAACACAATTTAAACTTCAAAACTGCTGTATTATATATTATTGTATTAATGCAACTGATTGTAAATAACTGTATATATGCAACTGAATGTAAATAACTCCTTTGTACAAAATTATGTGATTATATAATATTCTCATGTATCTATTCTATGTATGTATACTGTGGTAACACCCTCCCCCTCACCGCTGGGTCGCACCTGGAAACAGACCTCAGCTCAGTGTGCTTTTCTTGGTTATCAAATGTTTAAATCAATAAATAAAAATAAATAGACAGATAGATACACAGATAGATAGACAGACAGACAGACAGACAGGAAGGCAACAATAAAGGAGATATACAATTTATCTCCATGAGTGAGGTGTGAAAAACATAGATTTCCCCCTTATTGTACCTACTGCAAAGAATCATTTATTTTTTAACAACAACTGAAGAACCATTTGCTTGTAAACTTGGGCTGTAAATGTTCTGAAGTGTTTATATTGTATGGTGTGCTGATGTTAACTTCTTTATACCACCATTTTACAACTGTAATTTATTATATTTTGTAGTACTGAATTTGTATAATGTATGACCCTCTTCTTGTAGCTGCCTTGTATTGTAGCTCTGGATTGCAACTGAAAAAGAGCCTTTGGCTCAATGTGCCAACCTTGTTAACCAAATAAATAAATATATACATTATGGTAGCACGGTAGTGCTACCATAGTTAGGGTTGAGTAGCCTTTTTAAGGTTAAAGGGTCAAACTTTGCACCTTAATAACTTTGCCACCATTCAACGGATGTGTCTGAAATTTGGAATGCGTGGTCAAGAACCATACATCTTGGGATCGGCCAACTTTTGTAGTGGTCAGATATACAGCTGTGGAGTTATTAAGTGAGATCTGTGTGCATGTTTATGGTTTTTGGTGAATTCTTTGCTCCCACCTAAAGGTCGCACGGTTTGCACGACCAGTCCAAAAACTTCAGGGAATGTGCAGCCAGGGGCCCCAATGTGCCTTTTGAAGATTTTGTGAAAAAATATTAAACAGTTCAAAAGTTATTCAAAAACCAAGTTCCCATTATAAATCAATGGGGAAAGTTAACAAAAAGTTCGACAGTGTCACAAATGAACTTTTTACTGTCGTAAATAGCCCTAGAAGTGTCGCCAAATCCACCATTTTGTTTTCAGTTAGTGATCAGAAAAATGCTTGGCATTTAAAATTAGGACCATCTAGGGACACAATTCTTTATGTGTTTACCCAGTCGGACCTTGAGGATGCTAGTCGTGTCTTTATTTTGGGGTTAAACACCCTAGAAATATGTTTTTCAAATTTCTAGAAAAAGTACTGTCACAAAGTAGTGCCGCGCTCAAGACACTTTCGCAAATTTTTGTGAAAGCTTTCTCAAATCACTACACTACTTTTTCAGACTATGGCCAAAATGACAGCAGTTTTTTGCCACCCTGCTGCAAAAGAACCATTTGGTCTTTTGAGCTGAAATTTGGAGGGAAGGCAGCCAACATCTCACAAATGTGCCTTTTCGTGGTTTGGTGAAAAATATTGCATGGCTGCAAAGTTACAGTACTCCGAATTTGGCATTTATTCCCATAGACTAACATGGTGGCGTTTGTCGCGAATTTTGGGGCTCGTATCTCGAAAATGGTGCAAGATATGGAATTTTCGTCATGATAATGTGTAGCCAGGAAAATCATGAATCATGTGAATCTTTTTTTTTTCCTACATCGTACAGTTACTGAGATATAAGCAATTTAGTATTCCAACACTTCATTTTCGCCTCCAAGGCCCATTATTATGCATACATTCTTTGTACACACTGTGTTTCTATATGCAGCTGTTGGGGAAAAACAGGATATGTGCTTCTGTTAATGTTACAGTTACTGCTTACACTTCTGTTTACGTACCCGTTTGCATTACCGTTCCTGTTTACGCCAACGTGAGCGTTACCGTTTGCGCTCTCGCTTGTCCTTGCATTTGCGTCACTGTTATCATTTGCATTTCCACTACTGCTTGTGTTTGCATTTCAGTTTGCATCACCATGTGCACTGCCATTTGCATTTATGCCAGCCCTTTCATTTGCATTTGCATTTCTCTTTTGTTTTGCGTCTTTGTTGCTGTGTTACCATTTGCATTTCCTATTGAGTTACTGTGCCCATGCGCATTACTGTTTGCATTTCCATATGTGCTTGCATTTCCTTTTGTGTTTCTGTTTCCTTTGGCATTATTGTTCATGTTAACTTTACCATTTGCATTTACAATTGTGGTACCATGCTTGTGCATGTTACGGTTCATGTTTACGTGTGTGCTTCTGTTCCTGTTTTCATTTCTGTTACCTTTGGCATTCTTGTTGCTGAAACACTTTTTTTTCACACTTTATTTCTTCACCCCTAGCCAGAGGAACTCTCTCCAGCAGCTAATCAACCAGCCCTCTACCTCCCTGCTGTGGCAACCACAACTACTCTCTCACTCTGACCAGGCTACGCCCCTGGATCTAAGCCCCCATGGGAAAGGGCTGCTCTATCCTCCCAGGGCACTCTATCTTACAGTATAGTGTACCATGGAGTTGGTGTGTGGGGCCAGGGAGAGTGAGGATCCCAGCGTTGGGAGTGTGGGGCTGGCGGCAGTGCCTTCACCTATCCTCTGGAGGTTTTTTTTCCATTTTCTGTTTCCCCTGATGCTCAGTCATGCAATGACATCAGTGGCACAAATGCCAACACCCACTACAGCACCTCTCTATGATTATTTGAGGTATACTTGCTGTTTGCATGCACGCTAGATTACCATGTATTGCCTGTAACTAGTATTTGTTTGCTGTATGTATACATTGATGTTTCTGTGCTGGTTTATCCTTTGTTACCTCCCAAGTCATGCATGAACATAGACATTTGCTTTGTCTAGTGTACTTACCTAATAAATAATAAATAAGTGAAAAATAAATAAATGAAAGTCTGTGTAATATATAGTATTCTGAAGTTCTTTAACTTTATTATTCATTATTTAAAGTGAAAAGACCCAGGGCCAGATTTTCAAAGTCTGGCACAGGGTGTACACCAAGACCTGCACCATGAATCTTAAGTTATTGTAGTGCAATAAACACCTTTTCTGCTAATGCACCCAATTCTACAATCTCAGATGCAGTTGCAACAGATTCAACATTTTACAGCAGCTTGTGCCAAATATCTGGTGTAAGCCCCATAAAAAATAAGTTCCCTTGAATTACCGCAAGCTAGGCAACAAAAGGTTGGTCAAATTTGAGGCAATTGGTTTGTCGCACCTGGGGCTTACTGCATTCTTGCTTGTTTGAAAATTGACCCCCACTCTAAAAAGGCTCTGAGAGGGCTAGTCAGGTACAAAGTGAAGTTACCGAGGCACATGAACAATGAAGCCATAGTTTCCAACTGGACACATGTCCACAGTGTACCTGGTGTAGAATTTGTCTGTATACATGTCTGCACATTGGTGATAAGGACTGACATCTGGAGGCATGGTAAGATATTGCAAATACCAGTGCCAAACATGACATGAGTATCTGCATATGTGGATTGTGGACCTCGAAATTATACACCAGCGGGGCTGCAGCAACTATGGTACATCCCTGACACAACAGTGCATAACACACCAAATAGCAGGCAAATGAACAGAACAGTACAGTACAGTACAGTACAGCATAGTTGGGAAAGAAAGCAAACACTCATGTGCACACATGTAACACACCATGTAGGAGTCATCTGTAAGAGCACACAGGGACACCCCAACATTTTCCTAAACCCATTATCATAAGCAGCACATGCATACAGAACCTTGATGATACACCACTGCTGTGTTTATTGCAGAAGTATATTTATTCATATGTTTTACACACAACGGAAAAGTGGTCAACTGTGCATGTCCCAGTAACAGAGATGTGGCATACCTGGGTCTGGCCCACATGGCTCCCTGGGCTAAGGTATAGCACTGGCTATGGGTTTTTGTCTCAGTTACTGGGATGCATCACTCTCTGGGCTGGCATGCATGACTCCCTGGTCATGTATTAGTAGCCTTGGTCCAGGCCTCCTCCTGCTGCTCCATCTGCTGGTGGTCCTCTTGGTGAATGCTGTTGTTGCCCACTCATAGGATGCTCCAGTCATCTAGACCATACCAGTCTTCAGGGTCCCATTTCAGGGCAGGGTTAACTGTATCAGATCTCATCCAATTAAGGAGCTGCTGGCACCATCTCCTTGGCTGTACAATTTCTGCACTCATTGTATGCTAAGTACATACAGTGCAATTACTCCACAAGGTCCAAAGCAATTGACTCACATTTTTATGCACGTGGCAGTATCTTCCACCATCTTTGTGAATGTGGCAATGCAGGTCCCACAGAATACATAGCACATGCCATATTACATGTGTTTTTTCTGAATATCTTGTGTACCTTTTTGGATCAGGCCACGAATTTAGATTTTTTTAGCACAGCTATTTTGTTTTTAGTCAAATATTTACATGCAACAGAAATGTTGGTGTGAAACATTACCGGAGTATTTATAAGCACCATGACAACTTTCTGATCTCTGCATCACATTGTAGTTTGTGTTTTCCTTTCTGCATCATATTTAGTTGCCAGTTTCACTCTTTCAGCATCACAAAAGCTTATTTTTGATGTATTCTGCATGGATAAAAGATTTATTTTCTGCACTTTTCTTGCTTCACAGAGAACAATAAAAAAGGAATGTGTAAAAGGAGTGCATAAAATGGTGTGCTCTGAACATGGAGCTGTATATACAGCACATGTGATACTAAAAAATAGAATGGAGTTCCCAGTGTGGTGAATAAGGAACAGTGTACTCCATTGCTGTCTAAGGGACTCAGTATCCAAGCACCAGTGCTTTCCCTCATTAAGGGAGCTGAGGGGAGCAGAAAAGTAACATATTCAGCCCCTGAAGAGAGAAATTACAGTGTGACTACAATGGTCTATTTTTTAAAAAGTTCTCTGGAGGAATTCATAATGAGCTAAGAAAAGCTAATTTCCAGATGCATCCTGGGGAAGGAGAAGAAAGGAGAAGGGAGTATGCTACAATTAAATGGCAGCACTAAATAAACATGATACAAATGTGGGAGGTGAACAATAACAGGGCTGCAAAGGACAATAAAATATAACATAAATAATAGAACTGTGCAATGAGAAATTAACATACATTAACACTAATGTGCAAATCTGGAAAAGTGTAAAATTATTCAGTTAGAAAATACTGTAAATATAGAATGATTATATCATGCACATTATGTTAGTCAGACTAGAGACCACAGACCCCCCCCCCCCATAAAGACATACTGTACAAGAAGACTAAAAACTGGGAGTCAAGAGGATGAATAGCCATGAGCGGTGTAACATAGAAACATATTCAGTGATGGCAGAAAAAGACCAACAGTCCATCCAGTCTGCCCAAGTTCCCTATTTAGCCCTGGGACCTACTGTTCCTCCAGGGTCTTAGGCCTCTCCATCCTACCCACCATTCCCCTCCTTGCTTCTGCCACCCCAAGCAGCCACTATACTCTTCATTCTATCCCAATCATGCTTGAACCCACCAACAATTTTAACACCAGCCATTATGACAGGTGGACTGTTCCAGGGCTCTATCACCCTTTCTGTAAAATAATACTTCCTCATGTCATTTCTCAGCCTCCCTCCCTCCTGTCAGCTTCCACTCATATCCATTAGACCATGAACTAATATTCAAGCTAAATATTTCATCACAGTTCAGCATTTTACTTTTTATGTGGTGTGGGCAACCACGGAAGGGCAACCAGCAGAAGAGCGACGTCAGGGCAGCGAAAATAATTTTGCCACCCTGACAACCTCAGTGCATGGAAAAATGGTGCTGGGAACTAAAAATACTTGCTTGGCCCCCCGCACCCTCCTACTTAAGGATTATCAACTCCAGGGAGGTGCATGTCAATGGGGGCAAAAGTAAAAAAAAATAAGATTTTGGGCCGGGTGCAAGAAAAGCACAGTGTGCCCGGACCCAGACCCAAACCCGGAACCCCAGCACCACAAGCAGAGGCCAACCTCCTGATGCCACAATGCAGCTCAGCAGCCGACCACAGCGCCACCCCTACATCTCCTCCACCCCCTCCCAGGCCACACTCACTGTGCTTGCTCCCCCAGTGCATGTACATGTAGCGACATCCTGTCGCTAGGGTTGCCCACCCCAACACATCCGGTCACCCTCCCAGCCCCCCCTCACCTTTGGGCTTTCTCCCACATCATGTTGTTGTTTCTGATGGCGTCGTGATTCAGGTACCCACCTCACGTGCTACCAGCATTTTAATTTCATTAAGAAACTTGAAGGTATGCATTATCTTTCCCCTCTCCCTTTTAGTCTCCAACAAGTAATGTTCAGTGCCTTGAGATGCTCCTCATAGGACATACCCTGTTTAGAGGTGTGTGAAAGTTGCTTTTTCTGCCTTAGTGGAACTTCTGCAAAATTTTGCAACTTTCATGAACATTTCCAAACTTCCGCCTGTGGTGAATCGGAAAACTTCCGAAGGTTTGGAGCAAAATTCACCCTGTTCCACTCACCTATAGGCAGAAGAAAGAAAAAAAAAGTTACCTGATGTCCAGTGCCATGCCCCACCAAGCCCTGCCTGAAAAAAAATAATAAATCCCTAGTGGATAGCGGCCACTCCCCCCACCCAATCACCCACCCGAGCTGTAAATCAAAAAGCCCTGGTGGCTAGCATTCCCTCTCCCCTCCTGATAACCTGCCCTAGGTGTAAATCAAAAAGCCTTGTGGGCTTGAGGTCCCTTTCCCCACCCAATCACCTGTTTGAGGTATAACTCAAACAGCCCTGATGGTTATCAGTCGCTCCCCTACCCAATAACCTGCCTGAGGTCTAAATCAAAAAGCTCTGCTGGCTAGCAGACCCCCCCCCCGCTTGATCACCCACCTGACATGTCCAGTGACCCCCATCCATATCCCCCATATAGTACTATATTATAAATAAACATTTTATCCCTGATGATTTAGTGGCCCTCCCTATATCTGATCCCCTTATCTCGTTATTCACTGGTGGTCTAGTCAACCCCCCACTCCCCACTCCATCAGGTAGTATCCCAGCACAACACTCCCCCATCCTGAAATAGAGTGGGTGATCAGCACAGCCTCTGCTCTCCTCCATGGCTGGCCACCCACTGATCTTCCAGTGAATGAGTGTGTGCTGGTACAATCCAGGGTAATTCTGTATATGGATGGAACAACAGTCTGTCTTAAAATAAAGCAAAACAGTCCACATCTTCTGAGTACAACTGCCCCAACCTAGAAGCTTTACAGCCCCAAATCCCTTAAGCACAGATGAAAAGGGGCAAGCAGTAAAACTGAGAAAATAAAAGCACAACCTATGCAAACATCTGTAGCTCTCTGAAATAAGTGCTCCATGTGACACCTACTATCTTTGAAAAATTGCTGATCAAGGTCTTGCAAAACAAATGGGGCACCTGAATAAAACAAATTAAACACATGATGCCCTTCTCAATTCCCCACCATTGTCTACAGATTGTATCCTATTTAGGATAAATAAACAAAACCGAGTATGTATACTACCCCTATTTGGAGTGTAAAGAACAACAACAAAAAAATTAAACACACAAAGCCACATAAGCAGCTTTCTTTCTCAGTCCATAAACGTGATGGTCTTTTAAAAAGGTCTCTTGAAAAGCAAAAGTGTTATTTAGTCCACAATAGGAGGATTCCAATGGAAATTGTAACTTACTCCAAATCCATACCCTGGCTGAGCTGTCGAGTCTGATAATGTGTATTCAGACTGTATTATCTTGTAAGCTCAGAAAATGCCTTCTTGTAGAAAGAACAACGCAAAATTCATTATTAACAGAGGGAGGAATGTTGCCAAATAAGGTAACAAATGAAATCTCCCAATCTCAAAAGAGAAAGAAAAGAAGAAAAAAAAAATGTAACATAATCATCCAATTCCCTGAAGCAGTCAGTCTGCTAAATCGGAAAATCACTTGGTGTCCTCTTCATCAGCAAACTACATCTAAAGCTGTATCCCAATCCAATCAAACTGGAGAGTCTCGCTGAAAGGCCTGAAGAGGCTCCCAGATCTCTTGTACAGTTTGTTCCTTGTGTTGTTCTTTTTTCCTTCAGGAGATACTTTTGTCCAGGTGTCCTTTTGTAATGTATGCTTGTCCCGTTGCTCTTGAGTATCCATTTCGTCATTTGCCAAACCTAAATTGTGGCTCAGAAGCTCTGCAGAAGATGCCTCTGGATTCTCAAATACCTTGGTGCCCTCCAGGAAAATGATCTTCAATCTAACCAGATAAGGGGTGGTGAATTTAAGATTATGGGTCTTTAAAATCGGAAATAGAGGAGCAAAGGCCCACCATTTTTTTCTGGAGAGCAGCTAAATAATCTTGGGCAAAGAATAATGTGTCATTCATGGAGAACACAACCTCTTCTCCAAGCCCTCTGCAAAATAACCTCTTTCACTGCATAATTACAGAACCACATAACAATTGACCGAGGGTGGGCAGCCGGGTCCACGGTTTTGGCAGTGAGTGCTCTATGTGCTCTCTCCAGTGGTAATCGGCAAAGATCAACAATGTCAAGAATTGAGAGCAAGAGATCCTGCATAAACTCTAACATGGGGTCGTTGCCCTCCATATCCTCTGGTAATCTGTCTACAGTAGCTGCAAATTATTCCTCCTCAAGCAATTTTCCAGCTCATCATATTTGTCCTGGCAAACTTCTGTATCTTGGAGGAGTTTGGTAAAAAGTATCTCCAGACAATCAAATTAATGGTCCATGTCCAGTGCATGCTGCTCTAAACCAGATACTTGCTCTCTAAGGACTGGTCCACTGATTTCAATTCGGAAAATTAGGTACAGGTTTCCATCCTGAAGTCTCAAAGCTCCTAAAGAATGGTGGCAGACCAAGGTGGTGGAGAGGTCTCAGGGGGAGCCGCAGTCATCTGTTCCTCCAGAGTTTGAGTAGATAATGCAGAAGAGGATATCACTGGTAGAGATGCGGCGAAGTAAAATTCTGCCCATGAAGTAGATGCAAAGTAGCCCACTTCACGTTATTTTCTGCTACTCAAAGTGGCCATTGAAAATCCACTACTTCAGCACTTTGCCTTGTAATAATGGTGATAATGACTATGCATGGCTCACTCTGCCTTACTTCGCTTTAAAGGCGGAGTGAGAATTTACAGACAGCCCACACACATCACATGGCTTACACAGTCTAGGTCACATACTTCAGGCAGATAGAAAGTGAATCATGCTTGAGGAGGTGGGGGGGGATTAAACATCAACAGACTCAGACACAGCCACCTTGACTTTATTTTTCTCCAGTTCCTAAAAGGGGTAACTGACATCATCATCATATTCATCATCCACATCCACAATTTTAGCTTGGATTCTGTCCTGTGAAGAACATGTTTAAACCACAGCATCATTTTCATCATCTGGATATTTTTGCACCACACTTTGAATCATTGGATGGCAATGGCATGACCTCAACAGCACTGGAAATGTGACAGTGTGAGTCATCGACATCAGGATCAGAATCATGTTCAACTGCCATGGGGGTGTTAGGGAGTATGACATCATCTGCACTGCCAGTCATACCTTTAGACTCAATTATATTTTCTAAAATGGTTAACTGGTCAGAAGTGGAACTTGGGGCAGCAATACTCATGTCAGCAGCAACTGCACTAACACCACCAGCGGGGACAACATCATCTCCTCCAACTATCAATGAAGCAACAGATCGCACTGTAAAAAACATTGAAGGAGAAATCCCTTTACTGATATCAGCTATGCACTTCTGCGTACTACCCCGCCCATAGCCAGTCTTGCCACTGGCAGCAGTGCCATGGCCAGAAACAGCTTTGCTTGCACATCTCTTTACAGGTATTTTTGGGGATCACCAAGAAAATTCTAAACAAATATAGATTTATGAACTTTCAGGTTGGGGTGGATGGGAAGCCAAAAAACTACAACTGTGGCTTGCAGATGGAGATTGGGCACTAAACAGATGCAAATGCACAGACAGATTAAGATTGCCCTGGACACTCAAGAGATGCAGACATAAATGCACAACAACACCCTAACCAGTGCTCACAAATCCAAAACTGGAAAAAATACCTTTGCCAGTTGGTTGGGGGCAGTGCACTGCAGTAACAGTCCACTACAAAGATATCACAAAGCAGTAGAAAATAATGCAGCCAGATAGCAGGTTCACAGTGCTGCATTTACTGTATGGCATAGTAAAATGTGTCTGACTTGATGGCACGTGTCAGTCACACACATACACACACACACACACACACACACACACACACTCTGCAGGTAATGTGCAGCAAATTGAAAATTTCAGTAATATAACCAAATCTTTTAAACAAACTGAAATTATGCACTACACCACAACAATCATCAACAAAAATTTCAGAAATTACTGAAAATATTACTGTGTGTAGATGAACACAGTTATACAACAAAAATATATCCAAAACAATTAGAAAGACTGCCTTTCTCCCAGTTAATCTACCTCCACCATAGATACACCCCTCCCCCAAACACACTTCAACAGTGTCTGTCAGTATACAGATTGAATGTTCTAAATTAACATTCAAAATCCACACAAAAACAATAAACACTCGATATGAGCACATGAGGGTTTCCTACAATCGATGTACTAAATTTTGAGAAAATAAAATGGCACAAAAAGGTTTTTTGAATGGGTTTTAGAGGGTTTGAATCTCAGATCTCTGAGATCAAACTGTCTCCAGCTACCACTACACTCACACTACACAGAACCAAGGCTGTGCAGAACAATCTAGAGCCCATGTGACCTGCAATCCCATGAATCACTGCAAAATTTGCCTTGGAGCTGACAAACAAAGCAAAGTAATGCAAAGTACTCTGATTCGCGTTGCAGATTACTTCGGGTATTCTGCTTTAATACGTGAATTGCTCCATGTAGCAGATTTTGACCACTTCACCTGCATCTAAACACTGGTTCCAAAGGTAGGGGAGCAGATGAATTTTGTTTCTTGTTTTTCCTCATGCATAGAACCAACCTCTCTATCCTTTATGGGAAAAAGGAATCAGCAATCACAGTCTGAAGAGGTTTCTGGAGGGTTCTAGGTGTAGCAGGTAACTCAGCTCTCCATACAGCTTGCTGGTGTCACTGGAAGTCCAGCATTTGAATTTCAACTGACAAATCATACACCTCACCTCTAGTTTTCATATGTAAATCTGCATTTCCCAGATTCCCTTGTTGCTATCCATCATCCCACAGAGCTTAGTGTCATCTTCAAAGAGACACAGTCTACTTCAAACACTCTGATCAATGTCATTAATGAACATATTGAAGAGGATCAGTCCCAGAACAGAACCCTGTGATACCCCACTCATGATGTCTCTCTCTCTCTCTCTCTCTCTCTCTCTCCATACTTGACCCCATTGACCACAACCCTCCGCTGCCTCCCCTTTAGTCAGTTATCTATCCATTTTACTATGATCTTACCTGCACCCAAATCCTCTGTGTTCTTCAGCAAGCATCTATGAGGCAGTGAGTCAAAAATTTTGCTGAAGACAAAGAAGAGCAACTTCTCAGAATGGCCGCCTATCCAATTCCCTCATCACCTAGTTAAAGAAAACTATCAGGTTAGGCTGACAAGACCTTCCTTCGATGAACCTGTGCTGTTTACAATCCTGGAGCTCATTGCTCTCTATGTAGTCCATGAGGTCCTCTTTGACTAGTGACTTCATCAGCTTCCATACAGTAGAGTTAAAACTGACAGGTCTGTAGTTACTTGTCCTCCCCCTTCCCCTTATGGACTGCAACTATGTCCACCACCCTCCAATCCTTTGGAACTTATCTGTTCTTAGAGAACTGTTGAATAGACCTACCAGGGGTTCAGCCATTTCTGCTGCCAGCTATCTAAGTAACCTCAGATGTGACAAGTTTGATCCCTTGGCCTTATCTATTTTTAATACTGCAAGCCCTTTCTGGATTCTTTCACTCATAAATATTGGCTGCCTCATCTTCTGGACACCATAGTGGACACTTTGGCAATGGTCCACCATTCTCCTTAGTGAAAACTAATCATTAAGGACAGAGGCTTTTTGTCCATCCTCCTCTATCACCATCTCCCCTCTGGTAACCTTACCATTCCTCTTCCTTTCTTTCTTTTATCCTAATTTATTGGAGGGACTGTTTTTCTCTGCTCTTGATCCTCCACAATATGCAGCTCTGTGTCTGCTTTTGCCTCCCTAACTATCCTCTTTGTCTCCGTATTTTGCAATATGCATGCTCACCTTTTTCCTCCTCCTCCTGCTTTTCTTTATACTTGTAGAAGGCAGTTTTCTTTGTCCTCTTCACTTCCCTGACTCCTGTTGAGAATCATAATGGTCTCTCGAACCTGTTCTTTTAGGTTACCATTCTCACACATAACTTAGATGCCTTGTGAATGGCTCCATTAATTGCCACCCTATCTTCCTTATACCTCCTATATTGTCCATCCCAACTAGCTTTTCCCTGATCAGCTCCCTCAGGCTGTTGAAGTCCACCTTCTAAAATCTGGGACTTTAGCTCTCAGTTGAGGTTTTCTGGACCCAAGGGCATTTTTGAACCAAATGGAGTTATGGTCATTTTTCCTCAGTGGCCCCCTGTTCTTATAGCTCCAGTCACCTTCAAATTGGTGAGCACCTCATCCAGAAATGCAGTCTGCCTGCTGGATTAGTTATCTAGCTGTACAAGCAGCCAGTCCTGGAAGGCATCCAGCAAGGCCTGACTTCTGGTACTCCTGACCAAAGCAATATCCTAATCAATGTCTGGAGATTCAGATCACCAATCAGGACTTCCCCTTTTGCCATCCCTCTTTCAGCATCTTCCCTAAGCTTTCTGTCTCTCTCTTCCCCTTGCTTTGGAGGTCTATAGATTACCCTCAGTGCAGTTTCTTGCCTGAAGATGCATTGAGTTGCACCCACAGTGACCCAGTCTCTCCATTACTTTCCCTGGTGCACCTATTTTCTGCCACCTCAATACCCTCATTGACAAAAAGGGCTTCTCCTCCCCCCTCTACCTGTTCAGCTATCCCTCACAAACAATGAGTACCCAGGGACTGTCAGGTCCCAGTCATTTTCCAGAGCCTGTATTTCTGTGATGGTCAATAGGTCCACCTCAGTATCTGCCGTTAGCACTTGGTGTGTGCTGATTTTGTTACTCAAGCTCTAGCCATTAAGACATATTCCTTTTCATATGACCTCTGATCCTCCATTGGTACAATCCTTATTCTCTCATTCTTGCCTTTTTTTTTTGCACAGTTTGCATTTACCCCTTGGTGATTACTGTACGGTGTGGTTCAATATAAGAACAGCTGTAGAATTGAACTACATAAATGTGAGGGTCCTGAACTTCATGAAGATTGAGTTTATAAAGATGGGTGAATGCTTCAGGGATCACCTGGCAGGGGATGATGGCCTGAGTGGAGTGGAGGAACATGGAGCATAGTAAAGGCAACAAACCTCTGTGTCCAACAAGGGAGCAAAAGCAAGAAGAAAAAGAGACTGCTTTGGTTCTCAAAAGAGGTGGCTGAAAAGGTAAAGGCTAAAAGGTTAGCATTCATAAGGTATAAGGAGACACAGAGGGAGGAGGATAGAGAGGTGTATCAGGGGAAACTGAGAGAAGCAGGGAAAACAGTAAGGAGCACAACAGTACAAACTGAAGAGAGACTAGCCCAGGAGGAAACAAAGAGCACAAGACATGTTTTAGGTACTGTATGTAAGTGAAAATAGGAAGACTGGGGAGGGATTGTAAGGTTGAAAAAGAAAGGGGGGACTGTGCAGAGGGGGACCAGGAAAAGGCAGACATTCTGAACAAATACTTTTGTTCAGTGTTCACAGAGGAAGAAAAAGGAAAGTGACTACAAAAAATAAAAGAAGCTTTGGAGGGAGGGAGGGAGGGAGGAAGGGAGGTGGACCATGATGTTTAATCAACAGCGGAAGCTAGCTATTTAAATGTACTCCAGCTATCTGAATGTTATTATTGTTATTTGACAAGGAGTTTTGAAACTTGGAATCTAAAAGCTCTGAGATAGTTGAAGAAGACAGTGTCTGATATGCATTTTCCCCTTTTTTCAGTGTACTATATGTTGATAAACTATTGTGGGTGTGTCTTAAATTTAGACAAACTACTGTGTCCAAGTCTAAAATGTGGATCATTGAAAAGTGGAGTCATTTTTAGAGGCTGCAGTATATACCACATCTCTTTATCCAAAAACTAGGAGGATTATTTTTACACTGATCTCTTGATAGTCAGGGAGTGGGACACAGGCTTTGTTCCTGTAGTATGCAGCAAGTTTATAGAGGACCTTTCTATGGCTGGCCTCAATGTGACAGATATCAAGATGACATGTCAACCAAATACCAAAGTATTTGAATAAGGTAACTTCTTCCAGCTAGGAGCCATCCAGGTGATATGAAGATTGGGAAAGACTGAGTTGCAGCTAGTCAATAAAAGGTGTTGAAGGAAATGGAGACCAATTTCATGGTCTTGAGATACAGTAGGTTTGTACAAGACCAATGTTGTAGATCAAAGGTCTGCAATATGAGGCTTGGGAGCCACATGCAGCTCTTTGCCTGTGTTCATGTGGCTAAGCAGCTCCTTACACCTCAAAGGTCACACATTTATGGTTTTCAACATCAGTGCTAATGTGTTTCATAACAAAATGGATCTGAAACACTGAATGTTGGTTTTTGGGCAATTTGTCTATGTAAAGCCACCTTTTAAAAAGTCATATAAAGAAACATTACATACACAGTGCTGTGCATGAGACAATTATGGGTCATCAAGAATAGTCACCTAAGGGAGGCTATTGGCACTGCATTGCCGCCCCCCCATTTTAATTCTGTATCACTATTATCAGATGTGCTATAGAATTTGGCCAGTACGAGATGAGCCAGCAAACTTTCAAAAACTTGCTGAAGAATATCTTGATGACCTAATGGTAAGGACTTCTATTTACCAAGTCAACGACCAAGGCTGGTGCTGAAGCCTGGGGCATATCACATCAAGTGGCAAAGCCAACAAGAATCAATGTTGTGTGCCTTCTAACTGTACAGGCATACTTCATGACAGCCCAAGGGGTGTGATCATATTGTCAGGGTTGTGCAGTGCATGACATATTGCCAGATGTCAGCAGGGCTTATGATGCCTAGCCTAACATTTGATGCAGAAGCGCCAGAGATCCAGTTAGTTGTGTTTGTGTAAAGCAAGCTGTGTCCGGTGGATGAACATGCCCAGCCACACTTGATTAAGTAAGACATTCGTGCCTTAAGTGGAAAAGACAGAGGAGAAACAAACATAGGAAAAAAGATCAAGGTTGTTCAACAAGATTAAGTCTTACCAGCCACCAAACAGGATTGGCCAGCTAATCCTTTTGTTATTCTTCCCTGCCCCATAACAGATGCTGATTATTCCATATACTTTATCTGGATATCCCTAAATCACCTGGGATCTTGCCCCACTTCAGTTGTTCCAGTGTGTGTGAGAAGTGAGGTGGGGGTAGAAATTACAATTACTTCAGTACGCTGTGCAGAGGTTGGAGCATAAGAAAGATAATGGTTCCTTGGGTGGGATAAGATACTGTTGAGATGGAAGGAAGACTGAGTCATGACATGCAAGGTCATACAGCTGCAAGAAATAGTAAGTGTTTAGAAAAAAAAAAGCTTTTCTCATATTCTTACAGGATTGGTACAGTACCAGTGAATTAGCTGTACAGTTCATGACAAAATGGCACATCCAGCAAAAAAGAGAGAAATAGTAGATGAGAACTTAATGTTTCTAAAAGTCTGGGGTGAGTTTGGTTTCATTAACAGGGATAGACATATGTTCTATGTCAGTGCAGGGAAATGTTTTGCAAGAAATAAGAAATCTAACTCCAAGGGCATGTCAAAATAAAACATTCTATGTATGCCAGAAAATATGAAAGATAGGCATGTGAGAAACCCTTTTCTACACTTGACAATAAACTGAGCCAAGAGAAAATTGGTTAGACTTCATGGTATTCATCCGTCCAGCATCCTCAGAGTGCTGCAGCTGATTTCTAAAGGCAAACGTATCACAGATGGCAAGGTTACAAAGAATGCAGATTTCAAAATGGACCTACAGTATATTCGTTTACAGATTTTAAGGAACAGAGCAGAATTTACATGCTAAATTTAGCACAGGCTTTTCTTGAACACATGACCATGAACGACCATACCAAGAAAATTTTGTGAAATATGGATTCTTATCTGTATTTATTATATGAAGTCAACTTACTATGTTTCTCTTGTGCTTGATGAAGCCATATATAACAAAGACACCACACAGCAACAGCATTGCTGGAATTTGTTGTTCTACTGTATGAATTTATTAGGAATTAAGGATGAGTTACTAACTAGTTGTCCTTGTAGCAACACAATCAGGTCTAAAACTTCTTCAGTTCATTCAGAGAGGGTTTGGAGAATGAGAAGCTATCCATGGATAAACATGTTAATGTCAGACAGACTGCACCTAGCATGCTAGTCCATACCAAATAAGATAGAAGCGTGGGCCTTTCAGAACAACCTGGTGGGGTATACTTTAATTTGTGCACTTGTATGTTCTGCAGCTGAAATTTCTGCACAATTGAATAGAATGATACATGTATCACTGATGTAGAAAAAATGGATAAGTTACACTTCTTTTCAATGTTTTTCCCTGAGTAGTGTTTCATTAATTAAACTTTTTTTACTCAAATAGCATTTTGGGATAATGAGTGGTGACTCACATCCAGTCCGTAATCCAGGAAAGCCACTGTTTTATTTCCAGCAAGTCTCTAAATCAAAAGCAATAAAATATATTAAAAGGGTCCTAGGCAAAACCAGGATTTCCAGTGACATGCTGGACATGAAACTTATGGCTTTTATACTCGATGAAATAGCCCTTCCACTCACCAAACTCTTTAACATTTCTCTTAGGACAGGTATTTTCCCTGATAAATGGAAGACTGAACATGTCACCCCAGTCTTCAAAGGTGGGGAAAGGACTTGCCTGGGAAACTATGGACCTATCTGGATACTCCCTCCTCTTTCAAAGGCCCTCAAAAGAATACTGGCTGACCAGGTGGTTGAGTACCTCAACAAATATAGTCTACTATGTGAGCAACAGTATGGTTTCAGGAAAAACATAGTACCATCACTGCTCAAGTTGAATACACCATTCACCTTTACAACACCTTAGACAGTGGCAAGTCTCTAGGGTCCAACTTTATGGACCATACAAAAGCCTTTGACACTGTGAATCACCATATACATCTGGAAAAACTTGTGTCAATAGGCCTGTCATATGATACAGTCAACTGGTTTGGGAGTTATCTGTCCCTCAGAAAACAATGTGTAAAATTATCTGGAGTAACATCTGAACCCAGGGATGTGACCCTGGGGGTGTCACAAGGATCCATACTTGGACCACTGCTTATTCTTTTTATCAACTCACTGCCCACTGCTTGCTTGGCAAACATGATTCTATACGTGGATGACATTGTCATTTTCACCCCGGGCACCTGAGCACTGAAATTAGCACCACCCTATAGGACAGCTTCAGAAAACTTGAATTATTGTTTACTTGAAACAAACTACTACTTAACTATAAAAAAAAACTAAAATCATGCATTTCTCTACCTCATAACAAAAACAAAGCTAGCCCTCTGCACATCACAAGCAGTTCTGGAGATGCCCTTGAACATGTCCACTCATTTAAATATTCGGGTATTCACCTGGATGATTTCTTCTCCTTCGCTGGCCATATTGACTGCATCATCAAAATGGCAAATGCCAAACAGTAGACCCTCTATAGACATAGGTACTCTATGATCCCAGAGGCATTGCGGTTGGTAACTTGGGAGTTCTATACTTGCCACAATCAATTACGGGCTCATCATTTACAGCCCGGCAATAGACTCAGCACTAAAAAGGATTAAGATTCTCATGAACATAGCCTTCTGACTCACCCTGGGTGCAGACCGCTATACACATATCTGTGTTCTGTATCAGGAGACTGGCTGGCTCCTCCTGCAGCAATGGATCAAGTAGCAGGCCTGCTTGCATGGGAAAAAAATCCCTGCTTGGTCTTACTCCAGACACAATGGCCAATAACTTCCAATGCGCTAAGTCTACGAGGTTGACCAGGAGTTCTACAAAGGGTGTACTCCAGATACTTTTCAGGCATACTACTTTTGCCCAGCATGCTCTTGCTGTCTGGGGACCTCAATGGTTCAATGACCTCCCAGCCCTGCTAATTGATATTGGGAATGTCAGCCAGTTTAAAAAAGATTTTCATGTACTACTGGCAGAAGATAATCTATGTGACTGTCCCTCTGAGTTATTTGCCCCTAGTGTAAAAACTCAGACTACTGTACCCTTTGTTATGTTATGTACCTGCCCCCTCCTCCTGCCTGACTGCTCCTCTGTCTCAAATTCTTACCCTCACCCCACACCTGCCCCTCCTCACCCTACTATTTCTCCCTCTTGCTTTTCCTCTACCCATGACAAGGCCTTGCATTGGTTGCCATCTATTTACAGCCCTGCACCTCACACCAAACCCTTACCTGTCCCCTGTAAATCGGACCCACTTTATCCACCCCCCACATATGAACAAAGCTTTTACCAGGCTGCCTTTCTATCCACAGGTTGCACTTAAGTTGTAGTCCTTGTCTGATTCGGAGGATGATGTCACTTTTCAGTCATGCACTTATGTACTGTAACTATTGTCTGTCCTTGCTAGTATGGGTGTAATCACTGTTTGTTTTCATTCACATTTTTGATCCTTCCATTTCTGTATTGTTGTGTGATTAACTGATTTCTATTGTGTAACACATTGACTTGGAGCCTTTGTAAAACAGCCAATTTGTTCTCAAAGGTATTAATCCAAATTGTGAAATAAATAAAGAAATAAAATAATTTTAAATAAAATTAGACATTGCAAAAGACATCTGCAATGCATGTAATCATATTGTTGTCTGGTCATCAGATCTGTCATGATGGGTGGACACATGGCTCCATGTACTGAAAAGGCTGCAGACCCCTGTTGTATACTGTTTAAGTCCTACTGGAGGAGAACAGCCAAGACAGACTAAGCACAGGTACAGTAAATAACAGGGTGTTGTCCACATACATATGGATGTATGGAGAGGCACATGCCTTGGGAGAATCATGATGGGGAATCAAGAATAGAATGGAATTAAAGACAAAGCCTTGGGGTACCCCTGAACAAAATGGGAGCTTGGCAAGTTGGAAGTCTGTTATAGTGACTGACTGAAACCTAGCCACAAGGTAGGGGCTAAACTACTTAGCTTTAAGATTAGGTAGTCCAGCTCACATAGGTTTTTTTTCAGAAGGTTAGGGTCATCTAAAGTGCAGACTTCAGTCTAATCAACAATAAATTGTAGAGGTGATCAAGCCCTGATCCATCCCCTTAAGAATGGCATCAGTGAACCTGAGAAAGAAAGACACTGTGTAATGGGATTTTCTAATGGAGGATCAGAAAGGTGTTAGGAAAGAGGAGGAGGAGTTGACAAATGGGGGCAGTTGGGAGAGCACCAATTGTTCCTAGATTGTTGCCTAGGCAGAAAGGAAGGATATGGGTGGTAGTTACCAACCTAGGGCAGACAGGCCAACCAATAGGAAGGGAAGGGAATAACTTTGGCTCTTTTACATGTACCTAGAGACTTACCAGAGTGGATGGATAGATTGAGGAGGTGAGTGATAGGAGGAACCACAGCAGGAGCTGTAAGATAGAGATGTTAGGAATCAAACCCATCAGGGCTGCCACTTTGGATGTGATTGGGCACAACCAGATCAGTGAGGGTAGCAGCCAGAGTGGTTGGTGAGAAGGAGAATGTGGGGTAGGAGTTTTCACATGTGCTCTTGTGTTGGTCAACTATAAGTTTCAGAAGTTATTTTTGGTCACCTGGGTTTAAAATGAACCCATGTACATTACAGTCCATTTTACAGTACAGGTGTAACAAGGACAATAGTTTCTTATATTTGTGTTTAGTTTTTATTTATTTATTTTGCAATTTTTTTACCTATGATATCACAGATGGGACATAACATCTTGTTTTCAGCTATGTCCTGCTTCTACCCATTTCTGCAGCTGAGTAGACTGGAGCACTGGGAGGTTACTGGACTTGCTCAAGATCGTTGAGTGAGTATTTTGGCTCTTGTGAGGACTGAGCCTGTGATCTCTTTGTTCCCAAGCCACTGTACTAGCCACTGTACCACACTGTCTCCCAGGTTAGCTTCACAATCTGCTAAGTACAGGTATGGTGTCTGCTTATATGAGTGTCTGTAAATGGGATACATGAAGGTTCCTCGGAAGAAGTTAAAATTATCTGAGTCACTGTCGAGAATGGGATTGCAGGATATACATTATCTTATGATGTGAGTATGGGAAGAAAACATGGTCTGTTAGTTATACTGTACCACTAACCTGTAAACAGGAACTTGCAGGTTTGTATTCCAGACAGTGGTTCACTGAATAACTTAGGAAATCATTGGAGCTCCTCCTGCTTCAGACTTACAAGCAGAAAAAATGGATGGAAGCACGAAACAACTTAAAGCAAGACACAGTATTGAGTAAATCTCCATGAAACATTGAAATAAAAAGAGGCATGCACAGTATACATGTTTGTTCTTGAGGTCTGTGTAAGTTACAGAGTGGGGAAAAAATGACAACTAAAACATAAAGACTAATCAAATTATTTTAAAAGAAGTACAGTACATGCACCACAGCAGAAAGAGTTTAACACTTTCAGAAACAAAATTCTGAGTTGTCGAAAAGAAAATTCATGAAAGTGGTGCAAGACCAAACAGAGAAGCCGAGGCAGGTCTGCTACATTTTAGACAAAAACAAGGACATTATTCATTGCTCCCCTTAATCTTGAGTCTGCCAGGACAATTTAATCATCAAGACTTTTTCCACATTACTGCACTAGACACTCAAGCTCAGTATCATGTAACTCTTCTCTATTTGATGTAATTCTCATTTAATCAGGCTGCAGGATTACACATGCTAATTCTCTTGCTGATTTTTCATACCATACCAGATATCCTGCTGACAAGCTTCTGTTCTGCCAACAGCCTGCAAAATGAGAGTTTCTTTCAATAGCAGCAGGAAATTGCAAAGTAGCAGTAATAAGGTGTGAAGCAACCAGAGAACTGCATGTCACCAAATCAGAAATTGTATACTGCAGGTGTACAGTAGCACTTTCTCAGTTGTGTCCTTTACTTTTAATAATTAATTCACTTACAGTGACTGAGAAATAGTGGAGGATGGGTCATGATGAATCTTTACATAAAACTAAATACTGTTGCATGGCGTGATGAAAATAAATTATCACCAGCTTATTTGATCCACGCTGAAATCTCAAAGAATAACTGACCTGGAAAGACAAGCGCTAAAACAAGTATTTGAAACCTATAAACAAAATTAAGGTTATAAGGAAATTTGACAATACTGTGGGCTAGATATTATCAAGCGTCCACCAGGAGTGCCCAACCTCAAATTTAGAGTTACACATTTGCACCATGGCCGTGTTTTGATGTGCTCTAAAACAAGCAAGTAAACAATAGACAGGGGATTAGCTCTCTCAAAGAATGAGTTCTTCTAAGCTTGCACAAGGACTGCTAAATTCACAGAGCCCAACCATTTTCAATGGCTTAAACATAAGACATTTCTGATCCTGTATGTGATTGTAAGTTACTGTTGGGAGTGCATTACTTCTTCAGAAATAAGGATTATTGTAAACAATAACATCTGGTAACATGCATGCCTATCCCCAAGTGAGATTCACCATTTGCCAAGACTTTAACATAGAAACATAGAAACATAGACTTTGACGGCAGATAAGGACCACTTGGCCCACCCAGTCTGCCCATTTCCCTACCTACTGGATAAGCTGCAGATTCTAGTTAACCAACAGCCTACTTCCTACAACCCCCCACTATAATTGCCTTATGTCTGTCCCATGCATGTTTGAATTCCCCCACTGTTTTAGACCCAATGACCTCCTCAGGAAGGCAGTTCCATGTATCCACCACTCTCTCCATGAAAAAAAAATTCCTCACATTACCCCTGAGCTGTCTCCCCTCTATCTTTAAATTGTGCCCCTTTGTTCTTACACATCTCTTTTTCTGAAAGATGCTTCCCTCCTGGACTTTATTGATTCCCTTGAGGTACTTGAAAGTTTCTATCATGTCCCCCCTTCCATCCTTTCATCAAGAGTATACATGTTAAGCTCTCTCAGTCTCTCTTCATATGGTTTCTGCTGCAGACCCTGCACCATTTTAGTTGCCCTCTTCTGGACTGCTTCCATCCTGTCTATGTCCTTGCGAAGATGAGGTCTCCAAAACTGCACACAGTACTCCAGATGGGGTCTCACCAACTGTCTGTATAGAGGGATAACCACTTCCTTTTTCTACTTGTGATGCCCTTCCTATGCATCCCAGTATCCCCTGGCTCTCCTTACCGACTTTTCACATTGCTTACCCACCTTTAGGTCATCTGATATGACTACCCCGGGTCCCTTTCCATTTTGTTGTTGTTAGTACCTCCCTGCTATTGTGTACTCGTCTCCTGGGTTTTGTTTCCAGGTGCATTACTTTGCACTTTTGCACTGAATCTAAGTTGCCATATGTCTGACTATTCCTCCAACCTTGCCAAGTCCCTTCTCATCTTTTCTACCCCCTCTTGTGTATCGACTCTGTTACAGATCTTTGTGTCATCTGCAAAGAGGCATACCTTTCCCTCCAGACCCTCTGCAATGTCACCTATAAAGATGTTAAAGAGGACTGGACCCAGTACTGAGCCCTGAGATACTCCACTAGTAACCCCCCTTTCTTCCGAATGTGTTCCATTCACTATTACCTTCTGTATTCTGTTGTGCAGCCGGTTTGCTACCCAGGCTACCACCCTGGGACCCACTCCCAGGCTGGCTAACTTGATTATTAATCTTTTGTGTGGGACTGTATCAAATGCCTTGCTAAAGTCTAGGTAGGCCATATCCACAGCCCCTCCCTGGTCTATTACTTTGGTCACCCAGTCAAAGAAATCAATTAGATTCGTCTGACATGACCTTCCTGCTGTAACTCCATGCTGCTTTGGGTCCTGTGCCCCACTGGCCTCTAGGTACTCAACAGTTCTTTCTTTCAGAAGTGATTCCATCATTTTCCCTACCACTGAGGTCAGACTTACAGGTCTGTAGTTTCCTGCTTCTGCCTTGCTCCCACTTTTGTGAAGGGGAATCACATCTGCCCTCCTCCAGTCCTCAGGTACCACCCCATCCTCCCACGATTTGTTAAAAAGCGTGGTCAGTGGTATCACTAGGTCCTCCCTTAGTTCTTTTAGGATTCTTTGGTGAATCCCGTCAGGCCCCATTGCTTTGTCCACCTTGATTTCTAGGAGTTCTTTCATGACTCTTTCTTCTGTGAATGGACTGGTGTCAACCCTCCTACCCAGAGTGCTTCTATTGTCTGGTTTAGGTAACTCCTCCTCATCTTCTTTTGTGAATACTGAGCAAAAGTATTCATTCAGTATCTCTGCCTTTTCACTGTCTCCCTCTGCCCTCCTCCCCTCTCCTTTATTAATCTTCACTATCCCTCCCTTAACCTTTCTATGCTCCCTAATGTACCTATAAAAGTTTTTATCCCCCTTCTTAACTGAGTTGGCTATTTTTTCCTCGGTTTGGGCCTTTGCTATTCTGACTGCCTTCCCCACTTCTTTCTGCTTTAATTGATACAGTTCCCTGTCATGCTCCTTCTGTGATTCCTTATACTTTTTGAATGCAGGATTTTTCTCCTTAACCTTCCCTGACACCTCTTTTGAGAACCATAGTGGTTTTTTACTCTGCTTTGTTTTCTTTATTTGTTTCACACAAAGGCTTGTTGACTCTATAATAGCAGTTTTGATTTTTCTCCATTGTTCTTCCACTCCTCCTTTTTGGCCATTTGCTAGTGCATTCTTCAGGTATTCACCCATTTTGCCAAAGTCAGCCCTTCCAAAGTCCAGTATCCTTGTTTTTGTATGGCTTATCTCCATGGTTGTGCTTATTGTGAAGCAGACTGTGCAGTGGTCGCTTGTTCCCAGATGTCTACTGACTTCTAAATTTGTTATCCTCTCTCCATTTGAGAGTACCAGGTCTAGTATTGCTCCCTCCCAAGTGGATTCCAACACTAGCTGTCTAAGGCCTGCCCCCTGCAGGGCATCGAGAATGACCCTGCTCTTGGATGTGGCTGCAGTACATGTCATCCAGTTAACATCTGCCATATTCAGGTCCCCCATCAACAGTATCGCCCCTTTTTCAGCCATTTTGAGAATGTCCTCTATCATTTTCTTGTCCATTTCCTCCCCTTGAGATGGGGGTCTGTTTACAACCCCTGTGTGGATTGTGATGCCATTCCCTATCTCCAAGGTGACCCAGAGTTCCTCTTGTCATCCCCCTTTACTTTTTAGTTCTGTAGCTTTGATCCCTTCCCTTATGCCCAGGTCATGCTTTTATGTACTAAAATACTCTGCATTGCTTTTTTTCAAAATAAAAAATGGTTGCTTATAAAACTTTTTCCTTTAGTAACAACTCAAGGAGCTAGTAGAACCAAAGACAGAGAACAGGAAAATGTTACAAATTTTAAGAAGTAGTCAGTTGTAACGTTCTAATTCTGAAGAATTTTCCTTTTTGCTTTTGCTCAGTAGAAAGTTTTCAGTGTGTTAGTATTATGCAGGACAGTGGAATGCACTCTGCCCGGAAGCAGACATATCTAATCCAGGCAGAGTGCTGTTCAATGCATCATACCTAATAATATCAGGTAAAGTTATTATTATTATTAATAAATAATTCTTATAATGAACCAAAAGGAACAGAAAAAATGCACTTTAGATATTAAAGGTAATAGTCAACTACTTTTAAAAGCTAATATTAGTTTTAAGCAATGCATTAGCTCTTAACTTTGCAGTTGTTCTGTCTAAGTGACTTTTATTTTTTTAACAGACACTATACCTGCTATTTTATGTATTTATTTAGTTTTTGTTGACCAGATAGGTGCAATAGACAATGCAATGCCTATTTTCAGGCATGACCAGGGGAATTACACTATACAAGATGCAATGAGTGCAGTCGACAATAAAGCAACAAGATAAGGCAGACAATCAGTATACAAACCAACAGTACATAAAAGCAGAATTAACAATTAGTAGAACATGTCCAATTAAGTGACACGGTGGGGAGGACACTACAGTAGGCATCCGTATAAATTACAGTAAAAGAATCTGCAGTTATCAAAACTTTTCCACAGTACTAAAGGTGGCATAATAAATCAAGCGTCAAGTATGAGTACATGTGCAATTGTCAGTGGACATAAGATACTTTGAGAGCTCAGCCTTAAAGATGGAATGAGACTGTGAGGAATGTAGACTAAGAGGTAAAGAGTTCCAGTATCAAGGAGCAAAGTAGGAAATAGCCTGTATACCCATACTAGTGGCACATTTAGGTGATGTGAGTAGCTCACAGTCTGTGGACTAAAGGGTATACAATTGATCTGACTTTTTAAACATGGCTGCAAGAATGGCAGGGGTACCAAACCTAGCAGGGGTACCAAACCTAATGAGCTTGCTTAAGAGATAGTATACTTGCCTGGTATTGTGATTCTGTACTGGAATTGTGCACTACCATGAGGGAGAGCTGGGTTTCCATACCAAATTCAACTCCCATCCTGATCTGTGATGTCTGGTGAGTGATTCAGTGACAGCACACTTATGGTACTATTGTCAAAAGGGCTTCTTCCATTGTGTACCCATGGTAAAAATCTTCAATGAATAACATAATTTGACTCTTGGTGAGAATAATAGAGTTCCTCTCCCCAAGTGCCTCCTGTGGTCAGGCTAGGGCCAGTTCTGATGGATGCTTTGGGTAAGAACCCAGCATCAGCCCTCCCCAACATAGAGTTCAGGGAGAAAGAAGTGGTCCTAGTACAAGACAGGATGGAGGAACTAATGTAAAAAGTTAGTGGAGGCATGCAGGATAATGCCTCTTCACTCATATTTTTTGCTTTTCAATAATACCTGAAAGTTATCAACTCTCCATGTTATCCTGATTGGAGCCTCAATAGAGAGATCTATAGATATTACACTAGTAGGAAACACACTGGAGGAGAGCCATAAGTGAGGACCACACTGTTGTTTTAATGAGCAGTTAGCTGAGCAAAGCATTATTAAGTCAAGGGCACCAGGAATAGTAAATACTGTGTATAAAACAAATTCATCAGTTTGTAAACTCTTTTATTTTTATGTTGATGCTTTTTATTTCTTAAAACAACAGTATGTTTGTTAGGAAAAAGCTTTGCTGGCTTCTGTAGATTCTCTTATTGAGAATGTTTCAGTGTCCTCAACCAACAGTTGGTTTTGTGATCATTGGTGCATTACCATAACTTGCGATGTTGAGGAATAGTACATACTATGGGGGCCTCACATCAAGTTGGAAGGGAGGAATTCAGAAAGGACCTCAGGATTTATTTTTTCATGGAACAGGTGGTGAATGGTCAGCATAGACTGCCCAGCAACATGGTCATGGACTATATCAGGCTTCAAACCACAATTGGACATCTTCGAGGGGTTATCAGAAGCAAAAAGGAGGAAGGAGGTTCTGCAAACTTTGAGGGGAGGTTAATTAAGTGATAAAATTCAGTTAGTTGGAGTATACAAAGCAATAACCGGCTTCTGTGGATGATTAAATGCCAAGTCGAAGCTGGTTATTGGGAGATTGGAGGTCACATGGTACTGAAACAAGCAATATGTTATGCAGAGGCTGGGTTCAGTGCAGTCTTATGAAGACTGAGTTGGAGAGAAGCCTGTTCTTGATTGTTTAATCAAAACAACCTTTAAACATGCTATGAAAGCAGTGTTGTTACAGTCAAATTGCTCTGGAAGATAGCTCTACAGCCACCTTTGAAAATTGGGCCAATGGAGTGCTGAAAAATAGAAAAAAAACTCACCATTTTTCCTATACTGAACTTAGGAGTTTTTGCCCTCTTCTACAGCCCAGAAGGAATTAAATTTTTTCCTGAAATTTTCAGGGATGATGGGGTCTGTGCCAAGGGTGTGCCTTTGGATGGTTTGGTGAAAAAGATATCTCACCATTTTTGAATTATAACTGTTTTTGTAATAGCTGCTAGACAGACAAGTGAAGGAAAACCATTTAAACTGCTAATTATTAAGGATTTACTTTTCATACTCTGAGAAATATTGTTCATGCTGTCTGCCATCTTGTTTTTTTCTATTTTAAAAATTTATTTATAAGGAAATACTACTTGCTAAGGAATGAACAAGACCTGTATTTAGGTCTCTGTCATATACTTTGTTCCATTTTTGTATTATAATTTACAAATTTTCAGGGCAAGTATGTCTTTTTGGGTGATAATTTTATCACCCGTTACTCACTTAGGTAAGGATTGTTCAATACGAAAATAACAATTTGCAGTTCATTATAGTTCAAACCTTGCTGTTCAAACTGAAAAGACAGCAAACAGTAAAGGTCCATGACAGTTCAAGCTGTCATAGTTCCCTGAGGTCCTGTGGCAGCCTCACCCACCAATTTCCATCCCCAGAATAAAATTATGGGCCCCATTTTAGGGAAAGAGCTACAGCAGTGCAGCAGACATGTGGCAATGGTGTTTGACACAAGTTGCGATTTAAGGCACAGCTTGCATCAAACATGATTTTCCAATACAGCTTATGTCTGTGCCAGACACAGCTGCATCCAAGCCCACTTGTGCCAAGGTTGCATCCAACAACACAGGGCACCAGGTTACAAGTGGGCATGTACCATGGCAAGGTTGCCACAACCCCTTTTATGGGATTTTGGAAGCCCCACCAGGGATGTAGGATGGGCCATCAGTTAAACCAGCCAGGAGGTGGTCTAGCTGGCTTATGCCAATGGGCCAAGGTGGACCTTGGGCCTGTAGGGATGCACCAGGGACAGGACATAGTGTTGGGGGGCACTGATTGGAGTTGGCAACCCACCCCTAGCATGTGGCACCAAGTGTGATGGCACCAGCATTGGTGGCGTCCCACCCAATGGGCACCTCTGTGCCCACAGAGTACAGCATTGAAGCTACCTTCCCTCCATCCCTGTTGGATTCCCCAGTAATTGGGGGTGTAGTGCCTCCCACTGTCAGCTAGCCCCATCCTCATTCCCAATGGCAATCAAAAACCCAGTCCCAGTTTGTGTCCCTCCTTGGTGCTCCCACAGTGCACAGACAGAAGTGGACATTCCTTACCTGGTGGTCTAGTGGCCTGCCACCCTCCCCACCCTGACAGGTAATGTCACCCACACCACTCCCCCACCATCCCCAACCAACTTCTGTGACTGGCAATCCCTTCCACACACCACCACCAAGGCCAGTTACAGAATGTAATCACACAGACTGTGTAACTGTACTGTACAGTTACACAGTCTATGTGATTGCATTCTGCAGCTGGCCATGGTGATGTGCAGAGGGTATTGTCAGTCACAGAAGCAGGTCAGGGATGGTTGGGAAGCAGGGTGGGTGACATTGCCTGTTGGGTTGGGGAGCATGGGGGCCAATAGACCACCAGGTACATGGGTTTTCAAATAGGACACATGGATTGAGGTTACTTGAGAATTGGGGGGCACTATACTACTACTGTTGTCAATCTTATGGGGATTGGGGGGTTGGCCACAGCCTTCCTCAGTAGGCATTCTCCACTGGTGGCACATTGGTTCCAAAAGCAATACTGTGACAGTACTCTATGGGGAAACACCACCCCATACCACAGCCTGGCATCATCTGCCTCTTCTGTGCCTGAGTTCTAGGCTTGCTGCTCCTGGGGGCACCGGGGTGCCTCCTGCCACTAGTCCAGGGATGCATCCTAGCCCTGCACCACAGCCTCTCTATGAGCCACTCATCTTAGATCAGGACCACCTCTTGTGGCTATGTTACATGGTTTGCTGCAAGTGGCAAATGTACTAAAATAGCAGCTTTTGCATATGCTGCAGCTGCATCAGGCCCAATATGTCCTTGATGTCTAGTGGCACCCCCCACCTGCCAATCACCATCTCCATGATAAAATAAATATTTCCCTGGTGTCTAGTGGCACCTGCCCCCAACCCTTTGACCATCTTCCTCATAATATAATAGCATTTCTCTGGTGTCTAGTGGCAGATCTCACCCACTGATTGCTATCCCCATAGTTACTGGTTATTTATCTGGTGTCTAGTGTCAACCCCACCATCCAGCTGCCATCCCTGTAGTTATTGTTTATTTCCCTGGTGTCAAATGGCACCCCTCAGCTTCTGACTGCCATCCTCATAGTTATTACTTATTTGCCTGGTGTATAGTGGCACCACCCAACCTCCGATTGCTATCCCCATAGTTAGTGATTAGTTCCCTGTTGACTAATGGTACCCCTCACCTACTGATCACTGTCCTCATGATGACATGATATGTCTCTGGTGTCTAGTGGCACCCCTATCTCTCAGTCACTGTCTGTGGCTGAAATAAAGAAAATGGTACCTCATAGTTTTTTTTTTTGGTTGTTTTGTTTTCAAACCTTTAAAAAAGAAAATGGTCCCTTGCCAATCAGAACCCCCACCTCCAACTCAGCACCAACCACTCCACACCTCCAGTACACCTCTACACATCCTTACTCACCTGAACAGGTCCCAGGTTCAAGATCTACTCTCTGATCAAAGACACATCTTGCTGCTGGAACCGCAGACTGCAATATGAGAAACTAAGGTAAACGCAATTCAATGTATTTCAATGGGTTTTTCAACTTTATTGCATAACTTTGCCATTTTTCCATATTTTGACACCAAAATTTCAACATGGCCTTTTGGGGACCCTACCTCATGAACAGTGTCACTGGAATTAGGTAAATCCTTACCAAAATGTGTTTTCATACAGGCTTGGCAAAATCACATTCTAGGCAGGATTTGTAAATTTTCTTCACCTTTGTTCATGAGGTGGGCTTATAAGAATGCTATGTTGAAACTTTGGGGTCAAAGTATGTAAAAGTAGGAAAGATTTGAGCATCCTTTGAAATGTTGCTACGCAAGCTCATAATTTTCGAAATTTTAAATATTTTGACCCAAGATTTTCAGCATAGCCTTCATATTACTCCACCTCATGAATGTCACAGCCGTCATTTTCCAAATTCTGGTTAAAATGTGTTTTTGCACTTGTGGCATGGAATTGCGTTGCAGTTGTGCAGAATTACATTTTGCTGGTGCTTTGAAAAATTTCAGTACCAAGTACATGAGGTGGGATAATAAGAAGGCAATGCTGACAATTTGTTTGCTGTTGTGCTGCCATGGAAACAAACATATATGCATCTATGGAGGAATGGGAGTGCAGGGTCTGGAGGGCCCTGCGCTCCCAGAGAGAAATAAGGATACAATTAGACAGTCTCAAAAAGTAAAGGAATTATTTGCAAAAACTGTGTTAATGCATCGGCTAGGGTCAGAATAAACCAATAAAAGTAGGGAAATGTGATGTTAGCCCCACCCCTGTAGTGAATGAGGAGGAGAATCTTCCTGGGGGTTGTCAGCCCCAATGCTCACCCCATTGCAGTAACAGAAACACTGAGATGTGATGGAGACAGATGTGTATGTTTCACTAGTATATAGAATGGTGTGAGAGTCTGTGCTGACAACCCCAAAGAAGATTCTCCCTCTCATTTGCTTCAAGGGTTGGGCAAGGGTGTTAGAGTTGGAAACCCTAACATCACATTCCCCTACTTTTGTTGCTTTATCTTGTTAACTGATGCATTAACACTGTTTTTTGCAAAGAAGATATATATTATATGGCAAAAAACTATGTTTTAATACATCAGCTAGGGTTGTTCCACAGTGACAAAAGTGAGGAAATTCTGTGATAGGGTTGCCACCCTTGCTCACACCCACCTGCCCCCACCAACAGGCATTGGGGTGTGTGTTGTGATCGTAGCCTAACTCTCACCCCATTCCATGTGTAAATAAGCTGGTGGTGCAGTATAGGAGAGAATGGGGTGAGAGTTAGACTGATGACCCCAACACACATCCCAATGCCTGTTGGTGGGGTGGGGTGGGGTGCAAGGGTGGCAACCATAACACTGAATTTCCTCACTTTTTTCACTGTGGAACAACCATAACTGAGGCAATAAATATAGTTTTTTGCCATGAATTTCCCTTCTTTTTGAGAATGTGCACTATAAATAGTGAATAGTATGTGGTGGAGGGAGTGTGGGGCTCTTTGGGCCCCACTGTCCCACCATGCTGCCTATGTCTGCATAATAACTGTAACAGTAATGCTAATGCTAACAGTAATGGTAATGGTGAGTGAAATGCAAATGCTAATGGCAAGTGTAACAACAACAGAAACATGAATGCAAATGCAAGCTCTAAGTGTTATGTAATGCAAATGGTATTGCAAATGCAAACAGTAATGCTAATGGTGACACAAATGAAAAAGCAAAAGGCTCCAGAATAGATTACTTGCTCATCTCCAAGGCCCATATTCCACAGGTTATAGATTCCTCGATAAGGTCCGGCCCCCCCATCTGATCACTCTCTTGTATTTTGTCAACTAACTATTGAGCCTATATGTAAGGGCAGGGGTAGATGGAAACTAAATGTCCAACTTATTAAAGACCCAGATATAGCCAGTAAAATTCAGGCCCATATAGACCAATTTATTCAACATAATCAGGGCACAACCCAAAGACCGCATTTCCTCTGGTGTGCTTTCAAAGCCTACCTAAGGGGCATACTCATAGGGTTAGCTTCACATAAGAAAAAAGACAGGGAGCAGAAATCCTCTCATTTGTTAACACAGATAAGAGACATTGAAAAAGATTTGTCACCTTTAACCCCAGAACATACACTTCAAAGGCTCACTCAGTTAAGGGCAGCCTACCTGGAGATTCTCCGAGATCAGGCAGAATATGCCATTATAAAAACACAGGCATCCTTTACCGACCAGGGGGAAAAAGCAGGGTGGCTCTTGGCCAGTAGAATAAAACAGATGGAATCTTCCAGGTATATTGCCTCCATCCGGTCCCACGAGGATGGTCTTCTGAAGACCTCCCTGAAGGACATAGTTCGGGAGTTTCTCATTTATTACACTGATCTCTATGGCCCAAGGGTGGATCCCCCAAACGTTAAGCAAATAGATGAATTTCTCAATGAAACCCCCCCTTCCGAGTCTGACTGAGGACCAACAAAATGCACCTATTGTACCTATTACTAAGGAGGAAATTTTGAATGTCATAGGTACATTACCCCTAAACAAAACCCCAGGAATAGATGGCTTCTCAGCCTACTTTTACAGCAGGTTCAAAATTTCCCTCGCCCCCTTACTGCTCCCCTTATTTCACTACATACTTTCGGGAGCTGTAGTAGACTCCTCCATCTTTGAAGCACTAATTGTGCTTATTCCTAAACCGGGCAAGGAACCCGAAGATGTCACAAATTATCGTCCCATCTCCCTGTTGAACCAAGATGTCAAGATCCTGACCAAATTAATTGCTGGCTGCCTTAATCTGATCCTCCCATCCATTATAGGTCCCGAACAGGTAGGATTCATGAAGGGTAGATCATCCTCGGATCACCTTCGGACCCTGGCGCATGTCTTCTCAGTGTCCAGGGATGCTCCATATCCAGCTGCCCTAATCTCCCTGGATGCTGAGAAGGCATTCGATAGAGTTAGTTGGCAATATTTATTTCAAGCCCTAGAGGCCTTCAAATTCCCTAATGTTTTCCAGTCCTGGATCAAATCCCTGTATCACTCTCCCATGGCCAGAATCTTGGGAAACGGGGTGATTTTGGAATCTTTCACCCTCTACTCTGGTACCAGACAAGGTTGCCCCCTCTCCCCCTTATTATTCAATATATATCTGGAACCCCTAATCTGCTGATTGCAAACCTGCCCAGACATACAAGGAATCCCAATTTTTCCATGTGAGGTTAAGATTTCTGCTTATGCAGATGATCTTCTCCTCCAGGTTGCCAACCCTGTTTCGTCTATCCCCCCTATGTTAGAGATTATTAACTCCTTTAGTGCAGTCTCTAACTATAAGTTAAACGTGAACAAAACCATTGTATTCCTCTCAATCATAAACTTTAGAGCAGACATCTTAGATTTAGGTTTGGCTTGAAACAAGATTCCTGCTATACTCGGCATTGAATTAACTAGCGCCTGGCGATAGTATCAAGTTGAACCTGAACTCCCTTGTACAGGTGGTTAAGCAGGATCTAAGCAGGTGGGCCTCTCTACCAATATCTATTTGGGGCAGAGTAAATCTACTCAAAATGAATGTATTTCCATGACTTTTCTACCCTCTCTCGATGCTCAATATTTGGTTACCGCTTTCCTGGTTTAAAAAGGTAAATAGCATATTCTCAGATTTTATTTGGGCACATAAGTCCCCTAGAATTGCATTTCATAAATTAACTGCACCCAAGTCAAGAGGTGGTTTACAGGTGCCTCACCTAGGGCTCTACTTCTGGGCTAGTCACCTAAATAAATACTATAGGTGGATGCTACCTAATCCATCGGGATATACCCCGCTCTGGCTAATAATAGAAAATACTTTGATCAGTTCCTGCAGTTTAGCACCCCAAGCACTGTTACATATGAGAATCAATTTCCTCCCCCACCAGATTAAAAAATACTCCTATTGCATTATCACTGAAGGTGCACTCTCAAATGTGTTGGTTCCTTCAATACGAGAACCAGAAAGATATAAATCAAAGCCTAGTTGGAAACCCTAACTTTAACAGAGGCGAGAAGTGTATACCCCCCAATTGGTTACCCCAGTTGAATGGTGCCACACTTTCCTTGTTAATAGGAGATGACAACATGTGGCTATCCTCTCAAAGTATAATACACAAGTACAAGATTCCTGCTAAACACTTCTTTAGAGTCACTCAACTGAGACACTTACTGATCAAAGAATTGGGGTTGAAACCACCAGTGGTTGTAGACTCTCCTTTACTCCCAGAACTGGCTCAATGGGTGGGACAACAGAAAGCAGTTTCCAAGATTTTCAGTCAGTTGTTTGACAGGGTATACCCAGATTATTATGGCCCCACAGGCTACTGGTCCTCCTATTTCCCTAATTACATTGTCAACTGGAGTAACCTATGGTCTAACTGCCATAAATTCATAATGCAGGATAGACTCAGGATGACACAAATGTTCATCCTCTATAATGCATATTTCTCTCCTGAGAAAATGTTTAAATTTGGACTTACTTCTTCTCCCCAATGTGTGAGATGTACTAATCAGGATGGTTCTCTACTCCATATTCTTTGGACATGTTCCAGAATTAAGCCCCTTTGGACCAGTATTCGTAATAAACTGGATCCCATACTGGGACTGGATGAACTATTTACACCCGAAATCTGTATTTTAGGGGACTTTTCGAATATTAGGTTTCCAAATAAAAAATATTACATGGCCCTGATATCATTGTCACTGAAGAAACTCGTTTTAAAACATTGGATGGATCAGTCTGAAATTAAGTATGGAGAATGGCTAGCTGAGCTTCTTGCAAATCTCAGAACAGAAAAAGTTACTGCTAGTCTCAACAATAAACTGAACAGGTTCAAGAAAGAGTGGGACCCCCTCCATACCTTACTCTCAATTCAATGTACTGCAGAATGAGGTCTTCTTTCTTGTTACCGTATCAGTATTATTTGTTATGTACTGTAATATATAATTTGTAGTGAAAAGGTTCTCTATTGTATTTGTACCTTGGGGGAGGGTGTGGTAACTTTGGGGGGAGGGAAATGGGTGGGTGGCAGGTCCGAACCAATGTAAACTGTATGTACGACTTATACTTATTCTGGAAGATCTGTCTTGTATGGTAAAATCTCAATAAATTTTAAATTGAAAAAAAAAGGAAAAGCAAAAGACAACGGTAATGGTGACGGTAAATGTAACTGCAAATACTAACAGTCATAGTAAAAGTGACGTAAATGTAAATAGAAACAGAAATGGTTACAGAAATAGAAGTGCAAACACTAACCGTAATGCAAATGGTGAGGGAAACGCAATCATAAATGCAAACAGTAATGCACAAGGAAACAGTAACAGTAAGCTGAAGTAAGGCAACAGTAGCAAAAAGTCTGTGTCTGGCTTTGTTTATGAGATAACGGCACAAAGACAATGTGAGACAACAGTAGCAAAGTCTGTATCTCACATTGTTTCCGAGATAACAACGCAAAGTTGATCTGAAGCAACAGTAGCGAAAAGTCTGTATCTGGCTTTGTTTTCGAGATAATGGCACAAAGGTGATGAGAGCTAACAGTAGTGAAAAGTCTGTATCTCGCTTTGTTTCCTAGATAATGGCAGAAAGGCAATGTGAGCCAACAGTAGTGAAAATTCTGTATCTTGCTTCATTTCCGAGATAATGGCAGAAAGGTTAATGTGAACCAAACCACTGAAAGGCACCTCAGTATCACAAGGGCTACCTATGTTATAAATTTCAAGCCACAAGCACATTGCATAAAGCTATGCTCAAAATGATAAGCGTGTCATGCAGTATCTCTGCACTGAATTAGTTTCCCAACATCTAAACAACATAATTTACATCTCCAGAACATCCACTCAATACCCTCCAAATTTCATGTGAAAAGACCAAACCGTTCCAGAGATATTCAATTTGTAAGTTTCTTCACCTTTATGAAGTCTTCCACCACAAAATGGCAGAACTCGCAACCGAAAAATCTCTTACTGCAAAGGGGGGACAATTTCAAACACTTATAACTCTAGAATGGAATAACATTTTGTCACCAAACAAAAACTGACATGTTCCTAGAAGAAAGAGCTTTCTACCTGCCAAGTGGCAGACCAATCAGCCAGACAGTGGCTGCGCTATGCATCGCACAAGACAGTGCAGAAAAATAGCAAAAACTAAATGTTTTGCAGTGCAATATGCAAAAATGGTATGCAGCAGTGAAATATAAATTGGTAAATAAATAGATGGATCATTCCACTCCATGTATACCAAATCTTATCCAAATCTCTTCAACTGTTGCAGAGCAGTACGAGCATGCAACTGCGCACAAGTGGCAGAAACATACATTTTTAGGTGCTTCATTCTGCAAAAAACATATGCAGATGTCAAATGAAAACTGGTAAATGCACAGAAGTAGCGTAGTAGACCAAGTATTACAAATGTCACAGAAATCCATGGAAATGCAAGTGTTAACACAAACAAAAACGGTCACGCAACTGGTAACGTAAACACAAGTGCAAACATTAACACAAACACAAATGGTGATGCAAACAGTTATGAATATGCAAAAACAAACGGTAATGTAAACGTAAAAGGTAAAGGCAACAGTGAGGTAAAAGAAAATAGTAACGCTAATGGTAACGCAAACACAAGCGCAAACAGTAACTCAGACGGTGATGCAAATGGCAACGATAATGCAAATGGTAAGACAAACAGAAGCGCAAACGTAGATGCAAACACAAATGGTAATGGAAATGGTAATGCCAATGGAAATGCAAACGCAAATGGTAACGAAAATGGTAATGGAAATGCAAATGGTAACACTAACACAAACAGAAACACAAACAGTAATGGCAACGGTGACGCAGAAGGAAACAGTAACTCAATCAACAATGGAAATGCAAATGGAAATGCAAATGCTAATGCCAATGCAAACGCAAATGATAACAAATACACAAATGCTAATGGTAATGCAATTGGAAACACAAACAGTAATGGTAACACCAACTATGATGCCAAAGAAAACTGCAACGCAAAAGGAAAAGCAAATGCAAGCACAAATGGTAAAGCACATGGTGACCCAAACGTAAACGCTAATGAAAATGGCAATGGAAATGCAAACACAAGTGCAAACGCAAAGGGTAACGTACATGGTGACATAAACGAAAACGCAAATGGTAATGTAAACGCAAGTGGAAACACTAACGGTCACAGTACAGCAAATGCACAAACTCTTTTTCTCAAAAAGGTGCATTCAGAAACACAGTGAATACAAAGAATGTTGCCATAATAATGGCCCTTGGACCAGAAAATTAGCACTTGGAATACTAAATTGCTTATATCTCAGGAACCGTATGATGTAGAAAAAAAATTAAATCTCATATTATTTATGACTTTCCAGGCTAGTTTACAACTTAGCCCCCTTGTGGGTGACTAAGCATTTTTCCAACAAAAAGCCCGTATCTTGAACCGTTTTCGAGATATGGGCCCTGAAAGGAGCGACAGACGCCGGAATATAGAAACATAGACTTTGACGGCACATAAGGACCACTTGGCCCACCCAGTCTGCCCATTTCCCTTCCTATTGGAAAAGCTGCAGATTCTAGTTAACCAACAGCCTACTTCCTGCAACCCCCCACTACAATTGCCTTATGTCTGTCCCATGCATGTTTGAATTCCCCCACTGTTTTTAGACCCAACAACCTCCCCAAGAAGGCAGTTCCATGCATCCACCACTCTCTCCGTGAAAACAAATTTCCTCACATTACCCCTGAGCCATCCCCCCTCTATCTTTAGATTGTACCCCCTTGTTCTTACACATCTCTTTTTCTGAAAGATGCTACCCTCCTGGATTTTGTTGATTCCCTTGAGGTACTTGAAAGTTTCTATCATATCCCCCCGTCCCTCCTTTCATCAAGGGTATACATATTAAGCTCTCTCAGTCTCTCTTCATATGGTTTCTGATGCAGACCCTGCACTATTTTAGATGCACTCTTCTGGACTGCTTCCATCCTGTCTATGTCCTTGCATAGATGGGGTCTCCAAAACTGCACACAGTATTCCAGATGGGGTCTCACCAACTGTCTGTACAGAGGGATAACCACTTCTCTTTTTCTACTTTTGATGCCCCTTCCTATGCATCTCAGTATCCCACTGGCTCTCCTTACTGACTTCTCACATTGCTTACCCACCTTTAAGTCATTTGATATGACTAACCCCAAGTCCCTTTCCATTTTTGTTGTTGTTAGTAGTTCCCTCTCTATTGTGTACCTTTCCTGGGTTTTGTTTCCAGGTGCATTGCTTTGCACTTCTTTGCATTGAATCTAAGTTGCCATATGTCTGACCATTCCTCCAACCTTGACAAGTCCCTTCTCATCCTTTCTACTCCCTCTTGTGTATCAACTCTGTTACAGATCTTTGTATCATTTGCAAAGAGGCATACCTTTCCCTCCAGACCCTCTGCAATGTCACCTATAAAGATGTTAAAGAGGAGTGGACCCAGTACTGAGCACTGAGGTACTCCACTAGTAACCCACCCATTCTTCAGAACGTGTTCCATTCACTTTTACCTTCTGTATCCTGTTGTGCAGCCAGTTTGCTACCCAGGTTACCACCCTGGAACCCACTCCCAGGCTGGCTAACTTGATTATTAGTCCTTTGTGGGGGACTGTGTAAAATGCCTTGCTAAAGTCTAGGTAGGCCATATCCACAGCCCCTCCTTGGTCTATTACTTTGGTCACCCAGTCAAAGAAATCAACTAGATTCATCTGACATGACCTTCCTGCTGTAAATCCATGCTGCTTTGGGTTCTGTGCCCCGCTGGCCTCTAGGTACTCAACAATTATTTCTTTCAGAAGTGATTCCATCATTTTCCCTACCACTGAGGTCAAACTTACAGGTCTGTAGTTTCCTGCTTCTGCCTTGCTCCCACTTTTGTGAAGGGGAATCACATCTGCCCTCCTCCAGTCCTCAGATACCACCCCATCCTCCCATGATTTGTTAAAAAGTGTGGTCAGTGGTGTCACTAGGTCTTCCCTTAGTTCTTTTAGGTTTCTGTGGTGAATCCCATCAGGCCCCATTGCTTTGTCCACCTTGAGTTTTAGGAGTTCTTTCAGGACTCCTTTCAGGACTCTTTCTTCTGTAAATGGACTGGTGTCAACCCCCGTACCCAGAGTGCTTCTATTGTCTGGTTTAGGTAACTCCTCCTCATCTTCTTTTGTGAATACTGAGCAAAAGTATTCATTCAATGTCTCTGTCTTTTCACTGTCTCCCTCTGCCCACCTCCCCTCTCCTTTATTAATCTTCACTATTCCTCCCTTAACCTTTCTATGCTCCCTAATGTACATATAAAAGGTTTTAACCCCCTTCTTAACTGAGTTGGCTATTTTTTCCTCGGTTTGGGCCTTTGCTATTCTGACTGCCTTCCCCACTTCTTTCTGTTTTAATTGATGCAGTTCCCTGTTGTACTCCTTCTGTGATTCCTTATGCTTTCAGAATGCAGTGTTTTTCTCCTTAACCTTCCCTGCCACCTCTTTTGTGAACCATAGTGGTTTTTTACTCCGCTTTGTTTTCTTTATTTGTCCCACATAAAGGCTTGTTGCCTCCATGATAGCAGTTTTGATTTTTCTCCATTGTTCTTCCACCCCTCCTTTTTAGCCATTTGGTAGTGCATTCCTCAGGTATTCACCCATTTTGCCAAAGTCGGCCCTTCTAAAGTCCAGTATCCTTGTTTTTGTATGGCTTGTCTCCATGGTTGTGCTTATTGTGAAGCAGACTGTGCAGCGGTCACTTGTTCCTAGATGTCTACTGACTTCAAAACTTGTGATCCTCTCTCCATTTGAGAGTACCAGGTCTAGTATTGCTCCCTCCCAAGTGGGTTCCAACACTAGCTGTCTAAGGCCTGCCCCCTGCAGGGCATCAAGAATGACCCTGTTCTTGGGTGTTGCTGTAGTATATGTCATCCAGTTAACAGCTGGCATATTCAGGTCCCCCATCAACAGTATCTCCCATTTTCAGACATTTTGAGAATCTCCTCTATCATTTTTTTGTCTGTTTCCTCCCCTTGAGATGGGGGTCTGTATATAACCCCTGTTTGGACTGTGATGCCATTCCCTGTCTCCAAGGTGACCCAGATTGCCTCTTGTCCTCCCCCTTTACTTTTTAGTTCTGTAGCTTTGATCCCTTCCCTTATGTATAAAGCTACTCCACCTCCTTTTTTACCCTCCCTGTCCCTTCTGTAGACTGTGTACCCCGGTATGTTGACATCCCAGTCATTGTTCTCCATGTACCATGTGTCTGTGACTGCCACAATATTCAATTTTTCATCTTCCATCAGGACTACTAGCTCAGGAAGCTTGTTTACCAGACTACGGGCATTGGTACTCATTGCCCTCCATTTAATGTTTGCTTTATCCTTTTTTCCCAATCCCTGCTCTTATTGCCCTTGTCTATTTTTCCATTTACCCCTGTTGAGCTCTGTAGCTCAGTGTTTACCTTACTACCGGCCATGTTTTGTTGGGGGAGCCTTGACATTTCCTGCCTCTTATCAGCACCTCCCACCCCTTGGCTAGTTTAAAAGCTTGACAAGGAAGCATTTAAACCTGTCACTTAGGAGCTTGGTTCCCTTCATGGACAGATGCAGACCATTGTGCCATTACAGACCTTCATCTCTCTGGGTGTATCCCCAGTCCCCAATGAAGCCAAAGCCCTGTGCTCTGCACCAGTTTTGCAACCATTCATTATACTGCATGGTGTGCAGTACCCTAACCTCACCCCTGCCATGGACTGGCAGCACCTCTGAGAAGGTAAACATGCTTGCTACCTGTCTGAGGCCCCTCTCCAACTCCATAAATTCATCCTACACTGCACTGATTTCATGCCTAGCTAGGTCACTTGTCCCAAGGTGGATAATGACATCTAGTACCCTCTCCTGTGATGCTGCTTCTGCAATTGTGAGGATTCACTTCTTGTCCCTCCAAGCCATGGCACCAGGCAGGCACCTTACTTCCCTCTCCTCTCCCTTCCCCAGTTCTAGCCCCTAACAATTGAGTCTCCTATCAGAAGCTGTTTCCTTCCCCTGTGGTGTCCCTTGTCACCCTTTTGTGGGTCTCCTTGTGGATGTCCTCAGCATTCTTCTTGGTCTCCACTGAGGGTGCCATCATAGAGGAACCTTGCTCTGCCAGACTGGTGTATGATTTGTGTAGAGGTACAACTAGGGGTTTTCACCTCTGTTCCACCACCCGCACCCTCCCAGAACCCACTGTGGTCCAACTGCTCTTCATAATTGGCAACCTCTGAGGCAGTGGTTGTGGCAGTGGTGCTTTTTGGGTGGGGGCAGCCTCCTTAGTCCTTGCTAGTTCAGCCTGGAGGTGGTCAGTCTTCTCCCTCAGAGCTGACAGTTGTCTGCAAATAGGACAGCAACGCAGTTTCCAGAATGTCTCCCGGAAAACTGCTGCCCCACAGCCAGTGCATTGCACCACTCCCCACATGTCCCTCTCCCATATAAAATACAGTATATAATATATAATTATTATTTTTTTTTGGTGGTGTGTACTTGCCCTTTATGCACTGTGATGGGTTATTAAGAATATGACAGTTCTGCCCCAAGACCTGTTGAGGAAGTGATGTCAGAACTTTGGCTATAAAGGAAATGCCACGCCTGGGGGGGATAGTCCACAACCACAGGTGACTGTTAGAAACAATCAAATACACCACTGCTCCACCACCCTGTTGAGTACTGCCCTTTATAGCAATTCAACTAACATCCAGTAACTTACTTAAAAATAGTTTAACTATCAAAAAATCCTACGCACCAGTAAATTATTTAAAAATAGTTTCTGTCCCAAAATCCTAGTAGTCAATCCAGCTACCCCCAAGTGACAACCAAAATGCAGTATTCAAACCCTTGTGAAGTTACTTCCAAGATAAGCAGAGTTTGCAAGCTCCTTATTCACTCCTCAGCCACCTGTAATTTTGTTAAAAATAGTTTAACTGTCAGAAAATCCTAGTAGACAATCTAGCTACCTCCAAGGGTCTACCCAAATGCAGTATTTAAATCCTTCTGTACATACTCACAAGATAAACAGAGTTTGCAAGCCCCTTCTTGGTTAAACATTAAATAAATACGTAAATAAAAAGCAATTATCACGGGTAGTTAGTTTCACCTCCCACAGAATTGAGCAAAAGTGCATGTGGTTGCAGATATCAAGTGCAATATAGAATTCCCCACACAGCTCACAGCTGAATAAAGAAGTAGTGTCCTTCCTGGTCAAGAAGATGGCTTTGTGTCTCTAAATATTGCAGCCACCAGTAGCATATAGTAATCTGATCAAGTCTGGAAGTCTCCACCAAGGACAATTTGTTGACTATGGTTATGATGCAACATTTCCTGATCCAATACAACACTTTGTGGTCTGAAAACAATGAGGCAAGTAATTTCCTGCACCTGAGGCTGTCTGTATTTCAATTCACACTGCAGGTTTTGCTATGACAACTCCTTAACCACAGTAACTTATTTAAAAATTGTTTAACTATCACAAAATCTTATGTACTTGTAAATTATTTAAAAATAGTTTCTGTCCCAAAATCATAGTAGCCAATCCAGCTACCCCCAAGGGACAACCAAAATGCAGCATTCAAACCCTTGTGAAGTTACTTCCAAGATAAGCAAAGTTTGCAAGTTCCTTATTTACTCCTCGGCCACCTGTAATTTATTTAAAAATAGTTTCACTTTCAGAAAATCCTAGTAGACAATCTAGCTACCTCCAAGGGTCTACCCAAATGCAGTATTTAAATCCTTCTGAAGTTACTCACAAGATAAACAGAGTTTGCAAGCCCCTTCTTGGTTAAACACTAAATAAATATGTAAATAAAAAGCAATTACCAAGAGTAGTTAGTTTCCCCTCCAACAGAATTGAGCAAAAGTGCACGTTGCTGCAGATATCAAGTGCAATATAAAATTTCCCACACAGCTCACAGCTGAATAAAGAAGAAGTGTCCTTCCAGGTCAAGAAGATGTGCTTTGTGTCCTGTAATGTTATCCTATGGGAAAATTTGTCAAATTCAAAGTGCTGTAACTTTGCAGCCCTCTAATATTTTGTCACCAAGCCACCAAAAGACATATTTGTATGATCTTGGCTTTCTTCCCTGCAAATTTCAGCCCAAAAGACCAAACCATTCTTTTGCAGCAGGGTGCAAAGATTCCCTATTGTTTTTGGCATAATGTCGCAAAGTACTTTCGCAAATAATGACACTTTCACAAAAAAAATCACGAAAGTGTCGCATTTGTGAACGTAGTTCGAGGGAAGGTGAGGGTGGTGGAACAGAGGCATAGCCCCCGAGTTGAACCTCTACACAAATCATATGTCAGTCTGGCAAATCAAGGTTCCTCTATGATGACACCCTCAGTGGAGACCAAGAAGAATGCTGTGGACATCCACAAGGGAGACCCACAAAAGTGTGGCAAGGGACACCACAGGGGAAAGAAACAGCTTCTGATAGGAGACTCAATTGTTAGGGGTGTAGACCTGTGAAGGGAGAGGAGAGGGAAGTAAGGTGCCTGCCTGGTGCCAGGGCTTGGAGGGACAGGAAGAAAATCCTCAGGATTGCAGAAGCAGCAGGACAAATGACCTAGCTAGGCATGAGATCAGTGCAGTGCAGGATGAATTTATGGAGTTGGAGAGGGGCCTCAGACAGGTAGCAAGCATGGTAACCTTCTCAGAGGTGCTGCCAGTCTATGGCAGGGGTGAGGCTAGGGTACTGCACACCATGCAGTTTAATGAATGGTTGCAAAACTGGTGCAGAGCACAGGGCTTTGGCTTCATTGGGGACTGGGGGTCCACCTGGAGAGATGAAGTCTATACTGGCATGATGGTCTGTATCTGTCCAGGAAGGGAAACAAGCTCATAGGTGACAGGTTTAAAGACTTCCTTGGCAAGCTTTTAAACCAGCCAAGGGGGGAGGTGCTGATAGGAAACAGGAAGGTTCAAGCCTTCCCCCACAAAACATGGCAGGTAGTGGGGTAAACACTAAGGTGCAGAGGGCAGGATGGGGTAAATGGAAAAATAGACAATGGCAATAAGAGCAGGGATGGGGTAAAAAAGGATAAAGCCAACATTAAATGGAGGTCAATGAGTACCAATGCTCATAGTCTGGGAAACAAGATTCCAGAGCTACTAGCCCTGATGGAAGAGGAACACTTGGATATTGTGGCAGTCACAGAAACATGGTACACGGAGAACCATGACTGGGATGCCAACATACCAGGGTACACAATCTACAGAAGGGACAGGGAGGGTAAAAGTGGAGGTGGAGTAGCTCTCTACATAAGGGAAGGGATCAAAGATATAGAACTAAACAGTAAAGAGGGAGGACAAGAGGCACTCTGGGTCACCTTGGAGACATGGAATGGCATCACAATCTGGACAGGGGTTGTATACAGAACCCCGTCCCAAGGGGAGGAAATGGACAAGAAAATGATAGAGGGCATTCTCAAAATGGCTGAAAAAGGGGAGATACTGTTGATGGGGGACCTGAATATGCCAGATGTTAACTGGACAACATGGACTGCAGTCACATCCAAGAGCAGGATCATTCTTGATGCCCTACAGGGGGCATGCCTTAGACAGCTAGTAGTGGAACCCACTCGGGAGGGAGTAATATTAGACCTGGTACTCTCAAATGGAGAGAGATCACAAATTTAGAAGTCAGTAGACATCTGGGAACAAGTTACCACTGCACAGTATGCTTCACAATAAACACAACCATGGAGACAAGCCATACAAAGACAAGGATACTGGACTTCAGAAGGGCTGACTTTGGCATAATGGGTGAATACCTGAGGAATGCATTAGCAAATGGCCAGAAAGGAGGGGTGGAAGAACAATGGAGCAAAATCAAAACTGCCATCCTGGAGGCAACAAGCCTTTGTGTGAAACAAATAAAGAAAACAAAGTGGAATAAAAAACCACTATGGTTCTCAAAAGAGGTGTCAGGGAAGGTTAAGGAGAAAAATCCTGCATTCAAAAAGTATAAGGAATCACAGAATGTGCATGACAGGGAACTGTATCAATTAAAGCAGAAAGAAGTGGGGAAGGCAGTCAGAATAGCAAAGGCCCAAACTGAGGAAAAAATAGCCAACTCAGTTAAGAAGGGGGATAAAAACTTTTATAGGTACATTAGAGAGCATAGAAAGGTTAAGGGAGGAATAGTGAAGATTAATAAAGGAGAGGGGAGGTGGGCAGAGGGAGACAGTGAAAAGGCAGAGATACTGAATGAATACTTTTGCTCAGTATTCACAAAAGAAGATGAGGAGGAGTTACCTAAACCAGACAATAGAAGCACTCTGGGTAGGAGGGTTGACACCAGTCCATTCACAGAAGAAAGAGTCCTGAAAGAACTCCTAAAACCCAAGGTGGACAAAGCAATGGGGCCTGATTCACCATAGAATCCTAAAAGAGCTAAGGGAGGACCTAGTGACACCACTAACCACACTTTTTAACAAATCATGGAAAGATGGGGTGGTACCTGAGGACTGGAGGAGGGCAGATGTGATTCCCCTTCACAAAAGTGGGAGCAAGGCAGAAGCAGGAAACTACAGACCTGTTAGTTTGACCTCAGTGGTGGGGAAAATGATGGAATCACTTCTGAAAGAAAGAATTGTTCAGTACCTAGAGGCCAGCCGGGCACAGGACCCAAAGCAGTATGGATTCACACCAAGAGGGTCATGTCAGACGAATCTAATTACATAGAAACATAGAAACATAGAATTTGACGGCAGATAAGGACCGCTTGGCCCACCCAGTCTGCCCATTTCCCTACCTACTGGATAAGCTGCAGATCCTAGTTAACCAGCAGCCCACTTCTTCCTACCCCCACCACCCAGAATTGCCTTATGACTATCCCATGCATGCTTGAATTCCACCACTGATTTTGACTCCACAACCTCCTCCGGAAGGCCATTCCATGCATCCACAACCTTCTCTGTGAAATAATACTTCCTTAAATTACCTCAGAGCCGCCCCCCCTCTATCTTCAAATTGTGCCCTCTTGTTCTTGCACACCTCTTTTTTTGAAAGATGCTACCCTCTTGGACTTTGTTGATTCCCTTGAGGTACTTGAAAGTTTCTATCATGTCCCCCTCTCCTCCTTTCCTCGAGGCTATACATAATAAGCTCCTTAAGTCTCTCTTCATATGTCCTCCAGTGCAGACCCTGCACCATTTTAGTTGCCCTCCTCTGGACAGCTTCCATCCTGTCTATGTCTTTGGAGATTGGGTCTCCAGAACTGCACACAGTACTCCAGATGGGGTCTCACCAGCTGTCTGTGCAGAGGATAATAACTTGTTTTCTACTGGTGATGCCTCTCCTATGCATCCCAGTATACCCCCAGCCCTCCTTGCTGCCTTCTCACATTGCTTGCCCACCTTTAGGTCATCTGATATGACTACCCCAGGTCCCTTTCCATTTTGTTGTTGTTAGTATCTCACCCCCATTGTGTACTCTTCCCTGGGTTTTGTTTCCCAGGTGCATTACCTTGCACTTCTTAGCATTGAATCTAAGCTGCCATACATTTGACCATTCCTCTAACTCACAAGTCCCTTCTCATCCTTTCCACCCCACCCTGTGAATCAACTCTGTTGCAGATCTTAGTGTCATCTGCAAAGAGACATACTTTTCCTTCTAGTCCTTCTGCAATGTCGCTTATAAAAACAGAGGACTGGTCCTAATACTGAACCCTGCGGTACCCCGCTAGTAACCCTCCTTTCTTCTGAGTGGACTCCATTTACTATTACTCTCTGTGTCCTATTCTCCAGCCAATTCTTTACCCAGGCTGTCATCTTGGCACCCACTCCCAGGCTGGCTAACTTGTATATTAATCTTTTGTGTGGGACTGTGTCAAATGCCTTGCAAAGTCTAGGTAGGCCATGTCCACAGCCCCTCCCTGATCTACTACTTTGGTCACCCAGTCAAAGAAATCTATCAGATTCATCTGGCATGACCTTCCTGCTGTGAATCCATGCTGCCTAGGGTCCTGTGCCCCTCTGGCCTCTAGATACTCCACAATTCTTTCCTTTAGAAGTGATTCCATCATTTTCCCTATCACTGAGGTTAAACTAACAGGTCTATAGTTTCCTGATTCTGCCATGCTCCCACTTTTGTGAAGGGGAATCACATCTGCCCTCCTCCAGTCCTCGGGTACCACCCCATCCTCCCATGATTTGTTAAAGAGGGTAGTCAGTGGTGTCACTAGTTCTACCCTTAGTTCTTTTAGAATTCTGGGATGAATCCCATCAGGCCCCATTGCTTTGTCCATTGATTTCTTTAACTGGGTGACTAAAGTAATAGACCAGGGAGGGGCTGTGGATATGGCCTACCTAGAGTTTAGCAAGGCATTTGACAACAGTCCCACACAAAAGATTAATAATCAAGTTAGCCAGCCTGGTAATGGGTCCCAGGGTTGTAGCCTGGGTAGCAAACTGGCTGCACAACAGGACACAGAAGGTAATAGTGAATGAAACACATTCCGAAGAAAGAGGGGTTACTAGTGGAGTACCTCAGGGCTCAGTACTGGGTCCAGTCCTCTTTAACGTCTTTATAGGTGACATTGCAGAGGGTCTGGAAGGAAAGGTATGCCTCTTTGCAGATGACACAAAGATCTGTAACAGAGTTGATACACAAGGGGGGGTAGAAAGATTGAGAAGGACTTGTCAAGGTTGGAGGAATGGTCAGACATATGGCAACTTAGATTCAATGCAAAGAAGTGCAAAGTAATGCTCCTGGGAAATAAAAAATCCAGGAGAAGAGTACACAATAGCAGGGGCGGTACTAACAACAACAATAATGGAAAGGGATCTGGGTGTAGTCATATCAGATGACCTAAAGGTGGGTAAGCAATGTGAGAAGTCAGTAAGGAGAGCCAGGGGGATACTGGGATGCATAGGGAGGGGCATCACAAGTAGAAACCAGACCATGCATTCCAACTTTCAGGCAAATCTGTCATACGGTTGCAAAGTTATTAATACCATGCCACAATACATACGTGCAACATATATTTATTTTTAGGACCCAGATGGACCTGCAGCCCCCGCACTGCCGCAGTGAAGCTCTGCCATACCAGCAAGCAGCAGCTGCTGGTTGGCCAAGAGCAAGCGCATCATGTTCTCTAATGATCTCACTCTGTGACAGAGGTCCCTAATCTCCTCCCTCCATTGTTCTGTTATTGTTCTGTTACTACCACGTCCTTACAGCAGTGTGGGTGCTGGTGCAAGGGGGGTGCTGATATCAGGGATAGTGCAGGTGCAAATACTGGGGCTGGTGGATCTCAGCTTAAAAATATTGCAAAGAAAGATCAGAAAAAACAACTAATTTACTGATAAGAACCCAAAGAGTTACTAGACAAAGAAAAAAGAATAAAAAAAAATGCTGAGAAAGTGGTGAACAATAAGGTTTTAAGTTAGAAACTCTGCTATGAATGCTGTCAGGCTTCTTCTCTCCTCCACTGACTTACTAACATTACAAAACTGAAATTGAAGCTGTCTTACTTTGCACAAAATATGTACCATGTGACCTGCAGGAGCTCTTCCTGGAGACACTTGTTTACTAGTAGGCTCATTTTGACCAAACTTTGCCTTATTGTACCCCAAGGGTGAAGTTACAGGTAGAGATGTTGCAAAGTTTTATTCTGCCTGCAAAGTACATTCGAAGTCGCCAAATTTGCCCTGTGAAAAATTTTGCAAAATTGCTTTTTAATGACAAAACTTTGCATGTAACTTTGAAATTAACTTTGACTGTTAACTTCGACATTTGTTCCTAACTTTGAAGTTCTTAGGGGAAAAAAAGTATTTTTCATGTGATTCACATCCTGCATGTCACATGGGGAGCCCCAGTCAGGCCAGAAGTGAGTGTTTCAGTGTAATTTCGCCATTCAGAGCTGAGTGAAGCAGCAGACAGCAGCATAACTCACAGCTACCTAGCAAACCAACCCTACTTGAAATATTTAATTTTGTACATTTTCTAATTTTATTTTCACCTTCCTGTGTCTGTCATTGATATCTGTATTTGTCTTTATTTTGCACTGAAAAATTTTGTTAGTGTTTATTTGTTTTGGCTAGTTTAGAAAGTGTAGGGTGTGTAGTGTGTGTTTGTGTGTGTGTGTGTGTGTGTGTGTGTGTGTGTATGGTGCCTCTTTTTTTCTCATTTTCTTACTTTTTTTGTTTTAAATGGAGAGAAGTGGGAAGGCAATCAGGAAGGGTGGGGTGGCTGTGATTAGGATCAACAGGAAAGCATTTGAGAGAGGAGTGAGTGAGCCCCCCCCCAAGATCAGGATGGGAATTCTGGTGCTCCATTGCAGCAGCAGCAGGATCCACAGACCCCCTCAAGCAGAAGCCCATGGTGTCTGCCCCAGTCCCTAGTCTCAGTGTAGCCAGTGCCTCCCCCAGCAACTCAACCACAGCTGGCAATGTCCATCACCCTGCCACCATAGCATCTCATTCTTCCCCCTTCCCTGGGTGACATTTTGTGTGAGAGTTCTTTGATATAGGTCCTGCAGATAAAACAGTGGCCATCTGCAAGGTCTGTGGTCACACTGTAAGGTGGGGGAAACAAGGTAGCTGCCTTAGGACCAGCGGCCAGCAGACACACCTCCAGATCCACCACCTGGCAGAGTGGCAGGTGAAGGAGCATGATGTGGGTGGAGCACATGGTGGTGGTGGTGAAGGACAGCAGTGCGAGGTGGTCCATCATGCTGCTATGCTTCGGCATGGCAGTCGTAGGGAGGAATGCAGCAGTCATTGGCCACAGACAAGATGACAGACAGCAGTGGCAGCTGGTGATGTGAACCCCACAGCAGCCGCCACACAGTGGGATGTGGCAGTACTGTGGGACAAGGTGCAACAGCTGCACCAGGACGTCAGTCAGTTTTGGCAGGAAATGAGAGATTGGCTGGACAATGTAATGTTTGTAGTGATTCATATGTCCTCCCACTGTCCACAAATGTCAAGCATTGTACACAGTAATTGCAAGGGAAGACAAACATGATTCTGGTAGTTATGGGTTGACCACCTCACCCTCACCCAGTGCCACTGGACACACATTATCAGGTTCCACCTCCAACCCTTCATCATTAGTTATTTCTCAAACTGAAGTCTGTGCAAACATTTGGGAGACAGCGAGTGAGAGATAGAGCATACAGCCAATGTCCTGACCAGTGGTGATTTCAAGTTACAATTTGCGTTGACTGTAATGTGATTCCGCCTCATTCTGCCTCAGTATACCCAGATATACCTCAGTACTGAGAAATGTTTCTATGACTACCACTGTGTAAATATATACATATACAACTAAGAAAACATTGGGCACCACAGGCAGGGCTGTCGAACATTTCAAACCCAGCTGACTGAAAATAGCCCTGTCCATGGAGAGCAAGGTCGATTTCATATAGAACATTTATTTTGCAAAGAACAACGTTCTCTGTAAGGTCCCTTTATTCCTTCTCTTTTTCAGGCTGCAGGAAGCATTTTCTTAACTGAGGGAGCCTAAGGGGAAAATGTATAATACAGAGAGAATTTTGGCTTCAGAGCTTGAATCGGAACTGAGTCACCTATGTAATTCAGTTATCAGTAGCCTGCTCTGTTGCAAGTGTTACCAGCTCTGACATTCAGCTCTCAATATACCCTTCTTTAGTTAAAAATCTTCTGCATTCATGTGGTTAATGAGAAATTGCTATTGCAGTTGAGCATGGGCACCAGGAAGGGGGCAAGGTGGTGATGGGTGGAGAGAATCCAGGTTATTTTAATATTCGAAAGGAATGTGGAGTCCTTTCACTCAGTGATCATAAAAAGACTGCAGGCTACACCCGCTGCAGCCCTAAAAATAAGTGCAGTGTGGAGTGATTCTATTTCTCAGGCTCGGAGGCCACTATTGACACCATATCAAGTTGTACGGTCACACAGAATGACCTAGTCATTTTCTCAATGCAATAGGTCTGCAGGGCTACACCCACTGCAGCCCTAAAAATCACTTTGTGAAGAAGTTCTCAATTCCTGTTTCTCAATTTCTCTTTCTCTTCTACCACTGTTGCTGGTACTCCTAAAGTTCAGCTGTCGTTCAACATTTCAAAAAGTGGCCTTGATGGTCTTGATTACAACCTCCTATATATTTCTGCTTCTGTTATTTCTTTTCCTTTATCTAAAGTGCAAACTAAGCTCCAACAGGCTTTCCTAGAGCTTTAGAACTTTTTTAAGTCTCTATGACTAAATGTAAACTCTAGCAAAACAAGTACCATGCTGTTTGGCACACATGCAAAGTTTAAAACTCTTCATAATCCCCAGTTGAAATTGCAAACAATGTAATAGCATGAATATTCATAAGTGGGTACATATAAATAATCATTTGTATTAGATGGAACCAAATGATACTGAAAACATTCACATTAATAAATTATTTACGAAGATGGGGAGTAGAGTTGGACTCCTGTATAGGTTTAAAAATTGTCTTGAGCCAGCCACAAGACACAAAATCATATGTACCCAAGTACAATATTTTTACTTTTGGACTATGCTGACATACTCTACAACATTGCAATGGAAATAAGTTGCACAACTTGGATGTTTTAATCTCCTCTCCTGCCCTGACTACTGGCTCACAGATAATTCTTTCTCTCCTATAATATGGTTTTCGTTTTTATATCTAAGAGTTTCCTATTAAATCTGTGTTCCTCCAGGTACTTTACTGGCTCTGCTGATGTTCAATATTCCTGTTGTTGAATGATGGAACTTTACCCTGTTCACCTAAATTTTATGTAACTTGGTATGCTCAACTGTTGATGTATCTTGTACTGTTTATCATATATTTTCTCTGTTTAGCTAGACCTAAACTGATTCCCTGTTATGTTTCCTATATGAGCTACACTGTTCTCACTGTATGTTACATTGTTTGTGTCAGTTGTTGGTCCATGCCGTGCCTGAAAAAGGTCTTCAGATCAGTGCACCAACCCAGTTAGCAAATGAATAAACAAATAACTAAATAAACAATTTGCTGGCCAGACTGATATTGGAGTTTCCCAGGGACACTCATCATTATACTATCTACAGCCAGTTACGGTGGGCTCATTGGAGACTCACAGGAAGCTACATACATGTAGGGAGCATTTTCTAAATACTATGGGCTGGATATTCAAACTGCGCTATTTTGTGGCGCAAGCCCTTGCGCTGCACAAAATAGTTCCACAGGGGTGTGTCCAGAGCGATATTCAAAGGAGTTGAGCCCTTGAGCAACTCACGAATATCAGCTTGGTCACAGCCACTGTGCATAACAGTGGAACTTGCACCACAGCAAGTGGTCAGAGTGGAGTATTCAACTTGCGGTGGCACAAGTACCATTGCGCCATGCGCAAAATCCCCATATTCAAACAGTGACATGCAAATGGGGCCATAATTCATGCAAGGCACAGGGGGGCATTTGCATCTGATTATGGCCCCATTTGCATGCCATTAGTATGCAGGTGCGCCGATCACCGAGGACTTGCACCTGGCACCCTGCCAGGCAGCAGCCATCGGGGACCGATGCCCCATGCAGCCTGATCATGGGCGAAACAGTGTACCATCCTCACCACCACCCCCCACTGAACCGATCTTGGGCATAGTTTAACCCCCCCCACCAGCCCAATCGCGGGCAGCAATGTGGCTCCCCCCTCCCGAGCGTTTCCCTGGTGGTCCAGTGGACGAAAAGCCTGATCGCGGGCGGTGGTTGTCTAATAAACCCCCCTTCGAATTCATCCCTGGTGGTCAGTGGACGAAAGCCCGATCGCGGGCGTTGAGTCGTTAAGAACCCCCAAACATCAGCCCTGGTGGCTAGTGTCCCCCACCCCACCCACCCATGAAGCCCCACCACCCGCTCCCTCCCTCCCCGGCAGCCAGCGGGTGGCAGCATCCACCCGCCTGCCGCCCGCGCCAGCTGCGATTGCCCGCAGGCTGCATTGCGCAGAGCAAGAGCCAATGGGCGCAGCCTACATCTGTACAAGACAGTCCAGTTTTGCGAATGAACGAATGTATTCATTCACAAATCTGACTGTCATATCGGAAGGGCTGCACACCCAGCTGGCTCTTGCTCTGCACCACGGGCGGTAGTCTCACCGGCAGTCAGTCGGTGGGCGGCGGCAGGCTGGTGGATGCTGCTGCCCGCCGCCGCGGGGGAGGAATGGGGTGGTGGGGTTCGGGTGGGTGGGTGGGGACACCAGCCACCAGGGCTATGTTTGGGGTTTAAATGACTACCACCCGCGATCGGGCTTTTCGGTCCACTGGACCACCAGGGATACGCTCGGGAGCCACATTGCTGCCCGCGATCAGGCTGGTGGGGTGGATTAAACTATGCCCGTGATCGGGCCAGTGGGGGTGGTGGGGATTTACAGTCAGCTGCCTGTGATCGGGCTGCAGGGGGGGCACAGGGACTGGGTTGGGGGCCAGCCACAGGTGGCAGCTGCTGTGTTGCACCCTGCAATGCAGCAGCTCACCTGTGGGTGGCCTCAACCTAAGCCTTTTTTTGGCTCAAAGTTGTGCAGAGGCGCAGGTTGGGGTTGGCGCCTGCACAACTTCGCACAGCCCCGCTGAATATCGGGCTGTGCAGTTTATGCATGGTTCCTCCCCCTCCAGTTCAGCATACATTCATTTGCATTGCGCTATTGCTCAGCATGTTTTCTGTGGCGCAACTGCCTCCTGCTGAATATGGCAGAATGGAGCAAGTTCGGACTTGCGCATGCGCAACCCTATTGCACATGGTGCAACCCTTTTGAATATCTGGGCCTATAGCTATAAAATGGTATTACTGTTTGAGATGTCCAGAGTTTTTCGAGGAAATTTAGCATCTTGGAGTAATCTGTACCTAAGCTTAGGACAAAGAGGGTTACCTATTGTTTTTAATCATTTTGGCCCAAAGATCTGGAATTTACTACCCCCAAATCTATGGACAGTTAATGCAAAGTTGCCCTCAGTAAATAAGTTGAAAAGATTGTAATTCAAAACCTCACTGTCCTGCATAAACTGCAGATCCTTTACAAATGGAATAACCTGAATATTTGCTTTTGACTGTGTTTCAGTTACTGTACAGCAACTTTAAAATGTGTTATATGGTGCTTATTGTTCTGTTGTCTTACGTGAGTGAATGTGCTGTTCACTGTAATATTTCTCTTTTTCTGTTTTTAATCTAAAATGTAACTTATTTCATGAATATGGATGACTATTGTAAATAGCTTGCTCAAATGGCAATTCCCTGATAAAATGAAATATTAAATGAAATAACCTTTTCACATTTCTTTTGTACGGTCTCTGTCCCTAAATTTGGTAATGGGCTACAGTCTTTCACTTTCACAAAGGAAGTGACCCCTTTTCTCCAAGTAGCTGCATGTCCTAATCTAATACCCTATTCTCTTCTCCATGCTCTGGACAAACTCCAAGAGCATGGGGTTCTTTCTCACCTCTCCTCTTTCCCTGACTCAGCTGTATTTTTCAGCCTTTACCTGCCTAGCTTTATGAAATTCAACTGCACTGTTACTTCCCTTCTGAGGCAAATTAGTCTGCTCCTGAATGAACTGGATTAGAGAGACAGCACCATCACCATCACTGTTTAGCTTGCTAAAGCCCTTGACACTGTTACCCATTTATGTTTTTCTAAAGAAACTTTCAGATTATGAGCTTTATGACCTTGTAGTGAAGTAATTTAGTTCCTACCTTGCTGACAGAACTAGGATGGTCTAGTACATCTCTTCCATCCCTCCATGTTTAGTCTGGTGTTCTCCAAGACTCTGTCTTTGGCCTTGCCCCGTTGTCAATTTTCTGTAAAGACCTATCTAAAGCCTCTGGCTCATCATACTTTGATATGTATGCTGATAGGACTGTGCTGTTTACTACTAGACCTGCTGCTCCTGCTCTGACTGTACAATTCCAATGTGACTTATCCCTGCTCACCGCTGTGTTTGTGCTAACCACTTTTTCTTTTAATCACAAAAAGACAGTCTATTTGACCTTTAGATCCAGGCAACATCTGCTAAGGTTCAAATAAGCTGTATGGTGTCCTGAATTAAAACTAAAATCTCCAATTTAAATAGTTGTCTGGTTAGACAATTATTTTTATTCCTACTGCCAGACTATCCGCAGAAAATTAATGCCTAAGCTTTATGTGTTTCACAGGAAGAAAGCTTTTATTTCCTGCCTTGCCCATTGGGAGTTTATTGTGAAAATGATTCTACTGAGCTGGCCAGTGTGGGGGCCGGGGATCAAGCATCACTCAGGATGCTCTCCCCCTGCATGGGAGGGGGGGCACAGGCTTCTTTGCAACACTGCCACCTGGGTGACCATGGTTTGTAGTGCAGCAGAGGCACTGTAGGAGAGGGATGAAGCCAGCCAAGATCACAGAAGCACACAGTGGTATGCACATGCTTTGAGGCCCATGCATGTTAGACATCCTGAAGGTGGGGAACCAGCAAAGAGAAAATACCCTTAAGTGTGCAGGATGACACATGGTAGACTCTAGCCCACTTCCTGCCATCTGTCACTCTTTCAATATGGGCTTTGCCTGTGCCTTAACTCAGCAAAGATAAGCAAAATTGTTTGCTATGATGAAACTCTTCCTCTGTGGGAAAGCCAGTGAGCAAAGAGAAGATGAGCATTGGGGTCCAGGAGGATGAGGCTGGTATGGGCCAGGAGAAATGGGACACACTAAAGTTAAGGAATATAAAAGTATAAATTCAAAAAAAAGGAAAAGAATTTTCTCAAGGTTTGACAATGTGGATGTTCTGTATTGTATTGCTGCACTCAATCCAGGCTTGCCAAGCTAGACCCCCTATTTTACTCATTCTGTTATTTTGCTTTTGATTGTTCTAACTGAACTGTCATTGTTCTTTTTAGTTTCTTCTTTCTCTACTCTGCCTTCAGGTTAGCACCTTACTTATTTTGTTTCTTTTATGTCTAAAGTCATGTTTGGCACTCCCATGCACCAGTAACTCCCTCCTGCATTGCTTCCCCCCCTTTTTACTTCTCCCTTCACTCTTTTGGCACCTACTCTTTCTTTTTGCACTGTTCTAACAGCAAGGTAGGGCAATCTACTTTTTCTTATGTGTTCCCTCAACTTTGGTTCAGTTGCTTCCCCCTCTGTATCCACTCCTGTTTCTTTCCCACACCTTTGAAACTATTTCTTAGGTTCACATTTCTCGTATTTGCAAGTGCTTTTAATCTGCCTATTCCTCATTCACCTGCTGCTTTTTTCTTTGCACAACATTCTAGATTAAGCTGCTAAATTGTACTGTGATCTATGTTTTTTTAACATAGCTTACAGTACTTGTTCCTGGTCCTAAGTTTTGCATCATCTTAAAGTACATGTTTACTTTGGCTTGTATAAACTGTATTTTTTTATCTGTTTTATAATGTTTTCTGCTGTTATACCCTCCAGTGCTGCTTTTCATGGCTGTGTGCAGATCCTACAGCCATTCTGCTTTCACTTGAAAAAAGGTATCACTGTGGAACATATCTTTTAGGAGTTTCCTGTGTATCCATCCATTCTGCAAATCTCTATGACAGTTAAAGAAATACTCCTTTGTAGGGGTGAGCAAAAAATTTTTTCCATGGGCAGAATTCAAGCGAAAGCCTGACTTTCACTTCTGTGAAAGTTCAGAAATTGATTTCCAAAGTTCTGCGGAAATTCCACCCACGATCACCGCTCAAGTTTCATGTCCCAATTGCCCCCAAAAAAGCCCTGTTGGCTAGTGGTCCCTTCCCTCCACCCAGTAAAAATGTACAGTAACCCCTAACTCCCTGCATCGCTAAGAATCTCCACTTCTCCAGCTTTAAAAAAAAAATCTCGGGGGGTCTAGTGGGTTTTATTTTTTAAGTGTTAACTCTCCCTCCCCATCCCAGTCCCATTCCAAAATCCTGGTGGTCTAGTGCCCCACCCCCACCCCAGCAGGTATCCACCAACAGGCTCCCACCCCCATCATAACCCTGGCAGCAGGTGGACTGGCACAGCCCTCCTCTCTCCTCCGTAGCCAGCCCACCCAATGAGTTGTCCATGAATGACCATGTACATGCACGTTCATTGACAGCTCAGTGGGTAGGCCAGCTGTGGAGGAGAAAGGAGGGCTGTGCTGGTCTGCCCACTGCTGGGGTTTATGCAATGAGGTGGTAGTGGGGTGGTGGGACACCTGGCTGCTGGGAAGGCTGGGTGGGGATCATTGGATCACCAGAGATTTGGGACTGGGGATCGGGCATGGGGAGGGGTTTAAAATTTAAAAAAAAACCCGCTAGACCACCAGAGATTTTTTTTTAAATGGAGAAGTGGAGATACTTAGGGATATGGGGGGTTGTGGGTTACTGTACATTTTGGGGGTGGGTTACTGGGTGGAGAGGAGGGACCACTAGTCACCAGGGATATTTTTTACATGGGGTGGTGGGAGGAGGGACCACTAGCCACTAGAGCACCTTATTTTATTCATATACTCCCATGACAGTGACTTCCGGTGCAGCAAATTACACTACAGTGACTATAGCACCACATCGCTGTAGCATCCGCACTGGAAACTGGCACTGTCTGTCGGGGTCTTGCACCCCCCAAATCAGCAAATCAGAGTAAATAATACTTAGTGAGGAGGGGTGCGTAGGTGCAGTGCCCCACATGGGGGGGGGTTCGGGGAGTGAAGCCTCCCTGAAGAAAATGCTTTGTTTGTTTTGGAACCGGCAGCCAACAGCAGAAAGCAGTTGACCTGTAGATTTTGCTGTCTGGTCGTTCAACAAAATTTTTGTCGATGACCAGTCATGGATCCATTTTATTAATAGCAAGTGAAATTTCACTTGTTAACTTTCGTAGAAATTTTCCACTCAGCCACAGGCGGAAATTCGGAAACTTTCACAAAAGTACCTTGATTTCCATGGAAGTTAAGCGGGGGCGGAAAATGGCAGTTTTGCCCACCCCTTCTCCCTTCTTTCTGTTTAATTAGAATGATGGATACAAAATTCCAAGCTGCTTTTCTCTGACAGCAAATGTGCACACCTTCCAAACAAATCTAAATATCTTTAAAACTATTTAAGGTGCACAAAAACAGCCAGCATGAAAGCTGTTCATGACAAAAAGACCTTTCTCATGAGGGTAGTCACTAATCTAAATTCTTTATATTTTGTAAAATATGGTCTTTCAAATAACCTCATTTTTGTTTCTTTCTGGGTGAACACAGTAGGAGTCATGCCAAACAAATGTAAATATCTCAGAATGTATACAAGTTACCAATATACAACCAACGTGAAAGTTGTTCAGGACAAAATGATGTTTCAAATGAGGGTAGTCACTAATCTGAATTCATTAGATTATTTTAAATATAACCATCCAAAATGTGAAAATTGTGATGAAAATGAAAATTCAGGTAATCAGATGGCCAAAGGTTAAAAATTATAATTAGTGCAGCTTAATAAATATGCTCATTTGAAAGGTTGTTTTGTCCTGAACAACCTTCATATTGATTGTTTATGCATAACTCATATACTTTTAGAGATATGTATATTTGTTTGGCATAACTCCTGTGAAAAATGAGTCCTGAACAACTTTCATACATGTTTATTATTTGTAAGTTGTATACTTTTAGAGATCTTTACATTTGTTTAGCATAACTTCTGTTATATTTCTAAACAGCTTCAGCTATGCAAATTACTATGCCAAGACAGGATTAGTTCCATCAAAAGAAAGCTATCTCAAGGTCAAATTTCACTGACTTGAAAGTTTGCTCCCTGACACAAGCTATAAACCAGATGAAGCTTCATTTTAAAACCCTCTGTGTGTCTGTGCTGGCATTAGTAAATGACAATGATTAAAAGCACAAGAAAAAATAAGCTTAAGCATTGAATACCAAATAATGTTAAAAGTCTTATAAATATGAAAATATATATGTGTTAAGTAAAAAAAAATAGGTTAGAAGACAACTTGCCTACTGTAAGTTAAGCATTCGCCAGCTGTTTCACACAGTGGTGTCAATAAAAATTTATACAGTGTACTGTTCAGATACATTTTTCTTAAACTCTGTGTACAATAAGTCCGTATTACTCATGAATAGTCAAACTTATATCTTAAACAAGATCTATCTGCAATTATTTAACATGTGATGAGCATGTGTGTACATTCAAAGCACAAACCTAACATAGACTCCCTTGTAATTGAGATAATGTTATCATAATAAGTCCATGTATCAACATGTGTCCATATGTACCTAATCTGCTGTTGTATTAAACAACAATTCTAAAAATCTAAAACCAAAACAAAACACAACTGACAGCTTTAGCGTTCATTCAGGCATAGTTGAAATAGGGATCCTTTAGAGGTATGAATATAATTTATAAAAATAGAGACATTTCAAACAGCTGTACGTAAGTAATCAATTTCTGTACCCTTGAACTCAAGGGGTCATTTCTAAAATGTACAGACCAGCATGGGGTCCACTTTTTTCAGAGCATGCCAACACTGCCAGCAATCACTTCAAGACTGCTACTACCTTCTCCTAATACAATCAGGGGAAATCCAGAAGTAGTCTACCAGCACTGAGATCAATATGGTTAAGCCACATTTACCAGAAATGACTACTTAGAAAAGAATGAGAAGGTGACTGTGATGATGAGCAAATCAGAGATCAGATCTCTGGTTTCTTAATAGTCTCCTTCTGAGTCTGATTTTTATGGTTGTGTGGGTCAGGATCCACAGATGTTATGCCATCATCAGATTTGTAAAAGAGAAATGTGAAAGCACATAACTGGACTGCTGTCTGATGTTCTGCCCCAGTGCTCCAGCATAGTTTCCAGTGATTCTGTTTATGCAGCCCTCCCCCTCTGCAGGCCGCCAAAACATACCCACTTCCTGGCGCACTACTTTTCCTTTCTGCAATTGCGGACGTGACGGCCACCATGTGCAATATGATGGTGTAGACTTATATTGTGCATGCACCAGTATTGTGTATAGGTATGCAACCCCACATCACCTTTGGCTAGCTGGCACCCCCCTTAAAAGCACTACTGATAACTACATGGTATACAATTTTCTTTTGGCAGAACTACACCCATGGTACCACCCCTAGTGTTAGAGTGTAAACCATGCTCATTATCTATAAGATGGGGATGGGGGTACATCCTAAAATGGACCTTTTTATTTACAACCATGTCCAGGGGAAGGGATGCTAGGCATTTACTAGACCTAACTGCTGAGGAGCCCCAATAATGGTCACACTAGAAGCAATAAGCAGAATGTCTAAAGCAGTTACCGGGATTTTGCAGTATGGCTTTATTTACTGATGTTACTTAAAGCAAGGGTGGTCCCCCAAGTGTTTATCATTGCAATACAGGCACACAATGTGTTGCAGGACACTTTGCTAGGCAGTACTGTTTTCCACAAAAAACATCTATATCTCTCTTCCAAAGTGTATATCTATGGGATGTGCCACACACTTTAAACATTTTCCACACATTTCCATTTCCAAAGTCTATATCTATGGGATGTGCCACACACTTTAAAATCCTCTTCATGCATGGTCATTGCCCAGGGAACACTGGTGCCCATCCATGAACCACTTAGCCCTGCCTGACACTCCAGATAGCGTTCCTCATCCTTTGCCTCAAACAGCCTCTGCCATTCCTTCAGGGTTACACCAAATTAGTCTCCAATCCCCAATGAATTGCTAAAGACTGTCAACTTTAACTTTACATTCAGCACAGTTGTGTTTAACGGGGTCCTGACCAGTGTGATCTAGCCTTATCAAGGGCACACACACCTCAGACAACTCACTCAGAGAGCAGTCTCAAATTCTGTACTCACAGATTAGTTGTTCCTTCCTCCCAGTCATGGAAAGAACAAAATGAACCTTTCTTTCTTTGGTAGCTGTCAAATTCTACTCATTGTTAAGACATCTTTAAACTTTAGGAACCTCACGGGATTGCCCCTTGGATCCACAAGAACTGCATTCCCTCTCACTCCCCCTGGAGTGAAACTAAAGAGTTCTGCAGGCAAACTGAAGATTTTACCAAAGTAGGGTGAGAAATACCAGGGCTCACTTTAACAGAGCCCCAATGGCAGACCTCTTGCCATTCTGACTGCCACACTTGAACTTACTGATGAACATTCTAAGCTCCCCAAAAGCAGTTGACTCTAAAATGGTTATGCTGCAGTGAGAGTTCTAAATGACATAGTCATCCTTTTCTCAGGCTGAGTAAACAATGTCATTATGTAGAAAGCCTCTAATGACCTCCCCACCAGCTTCCTTTTCCTACCTGCCTAAGACTAGTACTAATGGGATTCTAATAACCCGAGGGGACTGGGTTGTTACACCAGGTTTTGTCAGCACCGCCATGTTGTGCAAGGCTGACTCTGGGGCAAACTGCACATGTGTGAGTATCAAACATGCGCAGTACTATAATCACTGCAGTATGACAGCTGACTCCTGTGCAGCGAGAGAACAGCATATTTTGTTCACTTCTCTTGCCGCTCCTAAAAGCTCTCGACAGCCATATTGGCTCTGACCAGAGTTTGTTACTTCCAGAGGCTGTTTCCTGTAGAACACCTCTGGAAACAAGTTGCTTCATAACTCGGTAGGACTTGCCTAGTAAAACTTAAATAAAACTTGTGTCCTAATGGACTTTATTTCATTTGGCTATTATGGTATTCTGCAGAGGGTAGCTCTCCCTTGACCCAGCTGTTCACCCATGGGCTGCAAGACAGACTTGTATCAGTATATCTTGCATGTGATTTTTTAGCACTGGGAACACATACAGTTATTTATATAGTTTGAAATACAAGACTTAGTGTTATCTTTGTTTCCAGTATTTTTCTTTGTCTACTAAATGAATCCTATTATACAAAGGAGCTGTCTGTCTTCCTTTCATTCTTTATTCCATTTATCTTCTTGATACAACAAAGGCCATGCACTGTTCTTTCAGTCCACCATTCCGATTGATTGATGACTCCTGCTAACTCCTCTGACATATCACTGGCATCTGTAACAAGCTGTGCAACATTCACAGGACTTGCTATATCCAGGACTGATATTTTCTACTTGTGACTCCTGGTATAAATTGTTTCTCTGAATCTTTTTCAAGGTATAATATTCTAATAAACCACCCACATGTTAGTATAAGTGAGTGTCTCATTGCATAAAAAGGAAATATTAATTACAGTAGATGTTTTATGTCTGACAGGAGTAACTAAAATGCTTGGTTTACAGTACATAGTGTACAGTCCAATATTTTATAATTATAGATGATTTTTTTTTCTGGAAGACAAGGCACTGTTTTTTTATTTAGATTTTGATGTTCAGGTAAATTCATTGTAATAGGAGTCTAATTACAGGACTGACGGAAAGGATTCACATGTACATAAGCATCACATGTAATAATATATAAACAGCCATTGGAAGCACTGTAAAATACACGTTACAGTACGGTCATAAAACAATGGAAAATATATAGGGAATAACTCCTGCTGGGTGCTGAGGTGTCTAGGCATGCTCTAATATACAGATTCCAGGATGCATGCTGAGTGCCTTTAACCAACTGAGAAATCTATATGTCAGCACTGTTAGAAACCTCAAATGGTTCTATTTCTCTTATTAAATAGGTCATAAGTTGATTTTTGAAGTGTGAACAGTCATTCAGTATTGAAATGTCCAGGCATGCTCTGATAACCAAACATTCAGGTGATGCTTTCAGCCAATCAAATCACTAGGTTTTCATCACTGATTTTATAAATAAGTTTAAATTTAGGAAGCAGCAGAAACATGATGGAAACTGGACAAAAGTGACAATCTTGATTTATCAAATCTAGTTAAGACTTTCATCATTCAGCATTACTATGCTGGGCAGTAACCTGGGTACATGTTGCTAAAGTACCGCTGTAGTTTCCTCCCACTTGCCCCACCCTCATGCATAAGCCTGCTTCAGGGCAACCAAAAATCATAATTTTCCTGTCCAACAGTTTGTAATCTATTGAAATTTTACCCCCTTCTGCTTCCAATCCTCTTTTTAGTTTTTGGCATCCAGTGGAACTTTCCTCTTTTGCCCACTTCCCCCATGCTGATCTTTGACTAAATTGTATTTTGTCAACCTCCATCCCCCACTGGCTTAAAATTAGACTGATACAGCAGTACACATCACCTACTATTTGCTTTTTGGTGTTCAGGCAGGGGGTGTTGCACATCTCTGTGCCATCCTTATTGATGGTATCCATGTTCTTAATATGGCCCTGGGGGCCAGTAACATGGTGACATCTATCCTTTTCCCCTCTATGGATGCTAAGTTATGAGCGACCATTCAGAGATGGCTTGCTACTCCATTTTTACATGACACAATGGAGCATAAGTGTAGGGGTTGCACTCTTTTATCACTCAGACATATAGGAACAGTCCAGCCCCATGCAACTGAGCATGGGGTCACAGAGTCCCCTCAATAGAAACAGGTTGTGATGCTATAAACAGAGGAATAATAAACATGGACAGATGAAGTCTAAGGGGAAAATATCCTGTTTTAATTGAAATGACTTCAGCAATTTAAAGGACAATGCTTTTAAATTCAAATATGTGAAAAACTGTGTGTATAGTAATTAAGTTTCTGCTGAAGCTTTTCCTGGAAACTGTGACACTATTAAGCTTATGGGTTATGTCCAGTGACAACACTTCAGTTTGGTAAGGAGGGGCACTATCCTTTGGATAAGATTAAATTGTGCCATTTCTCTGATCTCTTGGCTGCTGTTCAGCTGGAAGATTAAGATCCAGTGTAGTATTAAAATAATTGAGGGTATCCCTAATGGCCATCTAACATTGCATTGCAGCAAAACAAATATTATAGTGGCACAGTAGCTCCACTATATTTAGGGTTGAGTAGGCAGTTTAATGTTAAACCACAAGTTTTGCAATTTAATAATTTCACAACCCTTCAATGGATTTGCATGAAATTTTGCACGCTTAGTCTTGTGCAGTAGATCTGTGCAAGTACCAAGTTTTGTTTCGGTGGGATGTGCAAATTCTAAGTTCTGGATAGTGCAAAAAGTGAATTTCCATGTGTTTTTCCCCATTTGTTTTGGTAGGTTTTCTTTGAGTTTGACTGCCACCCAGATGGTTTGGAAATTTGGTCAGAAATTTTCAGGGTAGAATGGGATGTCCCACAGAAGTGCCTTTTGCTTGTTCGGTGAAAAAAATATTCATCCGTTCCAAAGTTATTTAATTTTGAAATGTTGGTTTTGAGCACATTCAGTAAGCATTTCAAAACAGCCGTATGAAACAAAAAGAGCATCTTTTTTCATTTGGGGCTAATCCTTTTTCATGATGGAAGAATTAGTTTTCATTTGCCACCATTCTATTTCTGTTTATTTATTAAAAAAAAATCAAAAGCCATCAAAATTACATCCTGGAGGAATAAAAACAATTATCTAGCTCTTTGGGACCCCATTAGGTGGATTCTGCACATAACTGTTGGAAAAGTGACCCCCAGATGTGTTTTTTGTCACTTTGTAAATCCTTTTTTTTTGTGACTCACCTCTGCTTTTTTTGTTTTGGACTCAGTACAAATATTTAGCATGATATTTGTGTTCCTACACAAATTTTCCTATTGAATCCAAATGAAAATATGTATTTACTGAAACAGGAGAAAGACCCACACTCAAAAAGCAGAGAGAAATCCAACAAGACTAGCAATGTAAAGTCCAAAAACAAAAGCTCAGTATAAATCCATTTATTAAACATCCTGGAAAAAACACAGTGAAGAAGTAGCTGCACCAACAAAAAGCCCTGGTGCTTTGAGTCTGCAGACCCCTCGTCAGGGAGTGTGGCATAGGGAAAAACATGTCCAAATATTTGGAAATATTGTATATGCAGAGATAGGGGTTATGGAATATTTCTGCTGCCATAGTGGTTCATTTGTATTAAACTACCAATGCCTTTTAAGATTTTGCTTAGTTGAATAACAGACTGCTGGCAAGCTTGACTCATTGAACTGAAAATCAGGGGTTAAGCGGTAAAATTGCTGGATTGCATAAGCACTGTTTCAGGTTGGGAATGTGACGCTTTAGCTTATAACTACGTGACAAAAAGAAAGCCACAGGATAGTTCACTTTTTAGAAACAATAAAGATTTTGATTTGAAAATTTAGATTGGGAATTTTCACTTGTATAACAAAAAGAACTAGGGGTTAATCGATCAAGCAGCAGGACCGTATAAGTACCATTTCTGGCTTGAAATGTATTGCTTTGATACTTACAGTAATTACACATGGAAATGAAGCCCAATGTTAATGGGGTAAAAAATTATTTCTCTTCAGAAGCAATGAGGACTTTGCTGCTTAGAGTTGAAGAAGGCAGATATTTTACTGCCATGTTTAAGATGCATTGACTCACTAGAAGGGGCATAGTTATATGAAGCTGTATATATGTGAAGCAATATGGTGGTCTCTCATTACTATGTTTGGTTTTATCAACATGGTTTTAAACTGCATGTGTAACATATTTTGTATACTTGGGAGTATATAAGAAGCACACCTGGATAGTGGAATCAACTCTGAGGAAGTTTGGATAACATCAAGCGAAACATCAGTTTTCTGCGGTGACAGCCGTGCTGTCATTGGTATGCATCTGTGATTGTGATCCACTCACTGTTGGTAATGGAATGTTAACTGTGCTTTTTCTATAATTAAATGGTAAGCAAGCTGGATAACTGCTTTTTGTTGTGGTCTCATTGCTATGGGTGCTCTGGTCAGCTTTTTTCTTTTACCCTATTATAGCATAACAGCGTTTTTCTGGTGCTGAAATACTTTTGCTGGGATTGACAGGACAAGGCCACTAGAAGGACATGTCATCCATGGCTCCCAGCAGTGCAGGATGGACAGAGGGCCAGACTGTATGCAGATGTGTATACTGCTGTGGTGACACTGACACCAGGGTGCACAACATGATGTAGAGCACAGGCTGGTAGCATGGACGTGCATGACAGGTGGAAGTGTTGTGTAGTCAGAGAGGAGGAACAGGATGCCTGTACAGCTGAGAACAGCAGTTTCATGACTGCCTAGGCCACATGGGGAAGCATCACTGGATGAAGGAATACCTAGGAGGCACCAGTGATGTGGACTGCAGGCAGACAACAGAGGCTGGTGTGAGTATAGTAGACAGTGAGTATGTGGACATGGGTGGCTTACATGCATTCATAAGGTAGTGGCACAGGCCGGGCTGTAGGGGTAGCATGTATGATCAAAGTAATGAACACAGGGGTGTTGAGGGTGCACCAAAGGGTAGAGAAGGTGTGCTGACCAGGCTGAATACTGTGTGTGATCTATAGCTGGGCTCTGTGGGAAGGACTCCAAAATGATGGAAAGCAAAAGAGACAGTCTGGTCTCAGGTAGAAGGAGGGCAATTTGGAAGTTACCTACTGAACTCTGTCCATGCTGATATGTGTTTTTGAATTTTACTGAAGGTATGATGTCGCTGCCTAGAGAAGGGGAATAACTCATTGGTCTTGAATGAGCCATGAGTTACTACGCTCATATGAGCAAAATATGTGTTTTTTGTGCCCTAGATTTCTGCTGGCAAGAGAAACTGAGCAGTCAGAGTCATGGCCAGATAATAGAAAATGGATAAAAAGGTCTGGAGAGAAATATTTTATTACATAATTGACCCTATCTTTATAAGGAAGCCTGGAAAGCTGGATAACAGGGGCTTCTGCTTAGTGAAAATTTTAAAGATGCTTCTAGATGCCGATTTATATGATTGACAAAAGTTGGAGAGGGGTAACTTCCCCTTAGAGGTACCTTATTTCTAATTTTCAGCCACAGTTGATCAAGCACCCAGTATATTTAATGAACCAAAATCTGACCTTGAATGACCTGTTAATGTTTTAAATAATGGAACCCATGCGGGGACAAAAAACTAACACTACCTTTAAAATTGTTTCTTGCTGGACTCCTTGTGCTGCAAATTTATTATAACTTTATCTCTCATACAATCGTGTGGAGGCTAGAAGAAATTGTTTGGAGGGAAAATTCCATATTTTGGAGATAGCAAGTTGTTTGGAAACATGGTGTGTAGTATGCTTCTTTTTAATACAAGAATGCTAAGTGTGATGCTAAGTGACAGTCTCTTCCATGGATGAGTCACTTACATTTGTGTGCTTTGTGTTTACATTTTTGTGCTGCTCTTCTGCTTTTATTGTTACACAGTTGATTCTGGTAGTAAAGGAAGTAAACTTTCAGAATGCTAACATGCAGTATAATGAGTAGAGGAACTCTTATCCTGAATTAAGCACAGCTGTCTCAGCTTAATCTGAGCAGCTCTGTACTGAGTCCCCTCATTTCACAATACAATCTCAGCTTTTTCAGTGAAGTTCCATGGACTATATAAAGCTAAAGCAAAGTTGTTTATTGGAGCAGATTTAATATAACCATCTACAAAGGGGGAAACACTGTTAATTAATTAAAACTTGCTGTTATTCTAGTTTAATATATTGTAATACAGAATTATTATTTTGTATTTTATTGTGAGTAAATCCATTGTGTCTGTTCTTTGTAATTTGGGCACTTACAAAGTAAGTCTGTTTTACTTATTATGTACTTAGCTGAATCAAGGTTAGTTCTGAAGGTGTAGTAATTTATCTACCAAATCAATTATAGGAATACATGTTACAAATTTAGTTAACGGGAATACAATTAAGAAACTACTGATAAGCCTCAATTTCAGAGATTAATGCTTGCTCTAACTTCACAATTCCATGACTATTAGGATGGCTAGTATGAGGCTGGCTTCTTGGTTATAGAGCCAGAAGTAGGAGAGGGCATCCGGGTTACTGTCCTTGATACTGGACAGTAATGCTTTGTATGATAGTTTCTGGATCAGTCGCTAAACCTTATTGTGTTGGACCGTAGAATCAAGGACTTGGCCAAAGGGCTGCTTGCATTTGGATAGCAGAAGAACCTGTTTTTTATTCCCCGTACTAATCTGGAGGTCAGGAACTGATAAAGATCCAGCTGGCCAGTATGGCCTAAATTGAAGTCTCACTCAGTGTGAGTTATTACAAGGATCTAACTCAGTGCAATATCAACAGATATTGGCTGGGCATCATATATTCAAAGTTCTAGCTGGCCTACAGTGGGTAGCCTAGTTTGTTGGAGCCCTTGTGAGGTGCAGAACTACATGATGGTAGGATCCACCTAAGAAGGGTTTCAGAAAGGCGTTGATGTCTGGTGGTAGGTAGGTAGGTGCCCTTAGGATCTCCTCTGTGAAAGGCTGGCTGTTCCATAATGGCCTGTTACAGTAAACCATCCTACTGTATGTTCTGATGTGGGAAACTGGATAGGTGAGCTTCTGTGCTCTGATATAATATCAGACATGCTTGATCCTGTAGATCAGTTTCAATTTATTGATATTATTGTGTATATATTTCAAGATATGAAATTATGATAATTTGTAATTTAAGGAATAGAAAGAAAACTGATGACTTGGGAAAATTTTAGGAATGAGTAATTTTGTATTGGGTATAGGAAATGGTTTTAACTCATATTTTATGACATTTATCACAAATAAATTGTGAATGTCAAACTAATTGATGTGACTTATATAATTTGATGAGATGTATTGGACTGTTGTATGTTTGTGTGTTTTGTAATGGCTTTCTGCCAATCAAATAAATTCCTTTTGACTTTTGACCTATAGCTGTGGGTGTGGCATGGTTGAGGGGCAACACTGTGCAGGCACAGCAGTCGGCCTGCAGATGCATAGTCCACTGATGTTAGCATGGCTGTCCAGCACCCCAACACTGTAATGCAGTACAGTGGCTCACACAGCAGCCTGGACAAGGCACAAATGTAGCCAACACCGCAGGTGTAGTGTGCTGGACATTCCATGGTGGATATGGCTCCTGTAGTGTATGGACTGTGCCTGGGGGTGACAGCCATCCTGGGACAATGTTTGGCAGCATCCAGCACAGTGGCAATGTACTGACATGCTACAGTGTGTACACCATACCTATGTGTATGATGACAACACAATAAGGGTGTCAAACACTCTTATAAAATGGGCTAAGAAATCCCAACTCACTGATTGGCTACAACATCATCTGAGCCGTGTCCTTATCAGATGATATTGTAGCCAACCGGCACTACTACCCAGCAACATGCCGCATGACGAGAAAAAATCAGTGAGCTCTGCCAACTGAAAACAATAACGCTGACTGGCAGAGCTCACTGATGCCACAGTGGGAAACGTATTCCCTCACACCGCACTGAATCGCATATCGTGCTTCACACTAATGTAGCACAGCATAAAAAACAAAAGAAAGCTACAGAAACAACCCAAACAAGCCACAATCATAAAAAGGAAGAAAAAAAACCTGTCACTGACAGCAAAACAGCTATTGAAACATAAACCGGAAGTGTCATCCTGCTTTAAAAGTGAACCACAGAAATCCTTCACAGCACCTCTCGCATCACAGCTTCCACCAATCCACCTATTTTCCACACCAACTAAAAAAAATACTTAGCAGTTTAAACAAAAATCACAGTCCCGAAGTCACAGCGCCATAGACGAAGCATCCACCTCGACGACTGGCACAGCTGTAGATTCCGTCACCCCCGCAGCACAAACTCCCACGATCTGTCTCCTGTAAGTTCACAACTACGCTGTTAGTCATATAATTGAAAACAAAGAATTATTCAATCAAAATCCATGTCAAAAATACCTGGACAGCTATAACCCATGATGCGACAGGACCTCTGAAGCATTTCTTTCATTCCGTTTCAAACAGGATGATACTGCATTTCTTTCGTTCGCTTTTAAAGAACCTGACACTACCAATCTATCTCTAAATACCGTCCTTTGCCGTCAGTGACAGGTTTTCCTTTCAAACTATTTTTTAATGATTTGCATGTATTTTCAGGACCTCTGCACCATTTCTTTCGTTAAACAACATGACACTTCATTTCTTTCGTTCGTTTTAAAAACAGGCTGACACTTGCAATGTATGTTTAAATACCGGCCCTTTGCCACAAGTGACAGGTTTTCTTTAATAGTATTTTTAATGATTTTAAAATATTTTCTTTCTTCTGTACCTCTACAACTCAATAACAAATAATATATTTAAAATCTTCAACTACTCATTTAAAACAAGTAAGCATATTACTATCCTAATGGCAATAATACCATGGAAAAAAAGGACTATTTTTTCCTACAATCTCTTCTTCTATTATTTATTAAAATACCAATAAAAAACTTTCAAAACTACAAATGTTGATTCACTTTACAGTTGCCCATTTGATAGCGCATAACAACTCTCCGAGGTGTGGTTACGTGCGATAAGACACGCCTAGAGGCACTGCCAGCGCCTCGTGCCTTAGCACACCCCTAGGCGTGCTCTTATCAACACGTAACCCACACCTCGACATGTGTTATTGCTTACATATGGCACATGTGTGGACAGGTGGGCAGCCCAGGTACACCCCAAGGGTGGATTACATGCAAGCCATTGGTGTATCAGCCTGCATGGTGGTGCAACATGCACAGGACAGTAGGGTGGCCATGACACATGAGGCAGGGTACACCGCATGTCACAAAACAGCCTGCACTCTGTGCTGGTGGTCAGGGCTCCAAAAGGGTGGAATACGTCCCAAGTGCAAACACAAGCATTGCACATAACAGAAAGGAACACATTGAGATGGGTGCATGACACAGCAACTGACAGAGTCTATGTTGTCTCCCCACAAAAACCACAGAGGAACAGGTGGAAGCAGCTACACCAGGAAAAATTGACACCACTGCACCACCAGAACATCAGGGAGAGGTGCCTGCTGACACAGACTCGGGAAGTGAAGACACCATGGAGTGCTTGCAGACAGGAGATGTGATGGATCAGGAGAGCTGTGGGCAGAGAGAGATGTTTGATGTCACACAGGCCCACTGTGACCGAGAAAGTACCACACACAGTCCAGGGGCCACCAGTGAGTGGCTGGAAACTGACATGGTAGACAGTATCCCAGAGAACATTGCCAAAGACCTCAGCCCATTACTATCAGAGGACTTTGAGGCCACACTACAGCAAGCTACACAGGACTCCTCCACCCCCAGGCCATGGTGGCTGTGGAGCTTTGATGAAATTGCCCAACCATAGTGGACACTCAGGTGGCACAGGCACAATAACTTGACAGCACTACTAGCCTCCATGGATGCACAACAGAGTCACATGGTGGAGCTAATGGCTGGGGTACTGGATGGCATGCAGATCAGATTATGGCAGAGTGCAGCCTGGCATGCAGATATAATGTCAGTACTGCATGGGCTCCAGGAATGTACACAGCATCACACAAATGTGGTGGATCACCTCATGACTCTGCTGGTGAGCAGCATTGCTGTGCAGCAGGAGCAAACTAACACCCTAACAGATGTGCTGAAGAACATCACAGTGGCATTATGGGACAGGGAACACAGAAGTGAAACATGGCCACACCACCAAGAACACACTGCCCATGAAATTATGTTTTCCCAGTGAATCAACCAGCTGGTACCAAGCTGCCCACACCTGCTGACTACATAATAGGCACATAGGTCAGACATCTAGTGCCCCAGAAGACAGAGAAGGCCACATGACAGTGTACAGCACCCTAAGTTCAGCTGTTGTCACCAGCCCCACTGGATCTGGCCAGACAGGCCACAGCATGCCCAACAACACTACCCAGTGCCTCCAGTGCTGACAACACAGGGTGGACCCTTACACCATCGGCAGTGAAGCAGAGCACACTGCAACAACTGGCCCACAACAGCATGATAGGTGTCCACTTGAGCTGCCTACAGATGCACCCAGTGAGCAGGCCAGCACCTCACTGCAGCCATCACTACCACTGCAAAGCATAATCCAAGCCACAGGCACCCAGTTGCCAAGAAAGCCCAGGGACAGTGATACACAAGCATCTGGTACCCAACAGGTGGCACTACAAGGGCCAACAGGCACCCAGAGCCCAGTACAAGTCATTCAGTGAAAGACACAGACAGCACAGACCACACCAGCAGCACACATCACACAACAGCAGTCAGGCCACCAACCCTACAGGCCAGCAGCATGCCACAGCCTGATGATGACAGATGGCTGAGCACTAGGACCACAAGGGCATCAGCCAAACATGCCATACCTGCCATAGATGGTGACACATTCACTAGTGCTTCTCCCCAGAAACAGAGTAGGAAAATAAAGCACACTGGTATGCAGGATACCACACATGAAGCAACAACTAGTAATACAGGGGCTGCAACAAGGAAGTCACAGCAGATAACAAGCCACCATACACAGGATACATGGGGGAACCATCACTAGGGAGGTCAGTGGTGCACACCCAGTGTGCACAGACACAACTCAGGAAGGCAGGAAAATACAAGACACTGTGAACATCAGGATGGGTGCAACTCAACCCTAGAAGACCATACAAACATTACACCATGGCACTACTCACCAGGCAGCACAAGGAGGCAGGCAAGGCTGATCTCAGAGACCATGTGAGGGTTCGTCACTGTTTGAACATGCCAGTGACATGGCTGTACTGCAGACCAGGTGTGGGGATGGGGACACCAAGTCAGTGGAAGGGTATGGAGGAATATTGCATGGAGAGAAATGTGTACCCTATGTTGCATGTCCCTGTCCACAGAGTATAGTAATGGTAGTGGGTACTTGTGCACATTGTGAGTAGCACTGTGTGTATAAATAAAGTCACAAGGGTGTAGACATGTGTATGCATGTCAATTTGTCCTACATGCCCATGGCCAACACAGACTGAGACATTTGGGCCACAGACAGGCAACCCCTTCAAAGCAATTGTGTGGCTAGGGCCAGGTAGCATAACCAGCATTGTGGGGATTTCCCAACCAGTACCCAGCTCCCAGATCAACAGTAAACCATGCTAACACCACCAAAACCCTGGACAGCCATGGAAATCCTGTGCCTAACATTTATGGCAGCAGAGCACCAAAACCCAGCCTAACACTGACCCAGGGACACATGGGACCCCAACATGTGCATGACAGGGCTCTGTACAGAGCCCTGTGGCAATGTCATAACCATGACAGTGGCATGATACATCATGCCATGGCCCTCTGAGGACCACACTGTGGATGGCATGATACAGTGCACTGGGACACCATGGTGACTGCAATCAGATGGTATTTCATTACGAGAAACATGGTGCATGTGTGTGGGTGTGTGTGTGTGTGTGTGTGTCACATGTGTCCAGAGGAGCCCACTATTAGTCACTACTGAAGCAAGGGACCATGACCTGACACACAGGATTTATGGGGTCTGTCAAGTGCAGCTCCGGGTGGTGCCCATGTAGTGCGACCACTATATACAATATATGCCATGTGGCTGGTGCTTGCCCCAGCATGCATTGGTACCATGTGGTACCACAGATGGTGCATGGCTGTGCAACACCAAGCCACTAGCCAGGCCCAACACAGGCACTTTGGTTCAGCAGCACTGGTATATTGCCACAGTGAGCAACAGTGCCATTAAGGGACCTGTGGCGCAGTGCAGGTGGCCACACACATGTAAACAGGAACATCAAACCAAGCCATTAGAACAGAACATAACAGGAAAACAAGAGTGAGCAAAATTAATGCAGGTGGACAGTTAACATTGCCTATGGTATGTCCAACTCCCCACCACCCAAGTCCATACCAGTGTCCTTGGCAACTATGGATGGTGGGCAACATGCTTTTCAGTGAGTCATGCACCTGGGCGAGCTCTACAAAAACAATCTCAAGCTGCTGCACCATTGTGTCCATGATGTCCCATGGTGGGGCACCCCCCTGGATCCCTCCAGCAGGGCATCCTGTGCCATGGGGTCCAAAATCTCCTCCATCACTCCAACCTCATTGTCAACTGTATCCCCATGCCTCACTTCTGGCACTTGAGGGGGGGGTTCCTAGTGCCGGCACCATATGCTGCAGCGACTGTGTGGGTGTGTCGAGGAAAAGGAACACTGCCTCCCTTGCACCAACAGGGGCACCTCCTCCACTGTGTCACCCATTAGATTCTCTCTGGTGATGAGCGGCACCTCAGGGTTGGTGGGTGATGTAACAGCCTCTTCCAGATCATGTTCCCCTCCTGGGAGTCACTGTCCCCAGTCACAGTGTTCTGGGCCAACTCCATCCACTGGCTGATCCTGTTCATATAGGCCCTTGAATCCCGGTGCTTCTGCTTCTGCATAGCCCTCTCCAGGGTGCATTGCAGTGGGTCCACATCCACTGGGCATGTGCAGCATGCTGAGTGCCACCTGTAACAAGGAAATGTGGGAGGCATTTCTGTGTTGTAGTGGCCTGTCCCTTGGTTGGCTTTGTCATGTGAGCAGTGAACAGGGAGATGCCCCAGGTCCTGTCAGGGTATGCTGCTTATTTGATAGGGCTACTGGATGGCTCTGTGGCAAGCCACTGTGCATTACACCATGCCAGAGGGCTCCAGTTGTAGCACATGCAGGTGGCACACCAGGGCAGTTCCCCAGTCCAGGTGCATCTATAAGACTATGGGGCAGTAACTATTGGGTGCAGGGGTGATGGTGTAGTCCCAGGTCACAGGATACATGGGTGGTCACATTGCCTGCACAGCACTGGGGGGGGCATGCCAGCATGTGTGTGCCAAGGACCCCATGGAGTGACACAGCGAGGGTGAACACTGTGTGATGTGCGGGCCCTAAACAGCAGCACTGTATGTGGGACGTGGCATGGGATGTTGTTACTGTCAGTGCCCTACAGGTATCCCTATGGTGCTGTCACAGGACAGGTGCCAACACACATCCTACACTCACTGCATGTCTGGACAGGGGTGAGGCTGGTCCTGGGTGCTGTGCAGCATTTCATTGAGGGCCCCAGGCATCTATGTCATGCTGCCAGATAAATGTTAAAGTCCAGGATATTGCCCACAACATGCAGGAGGTTTTGCATGTTGCCATAATATGCCTATCTGACTGGAATGTGCCCAACAAGCAGCTCACCCATGTTGTACTGTGTGGGAATACTGGCAGCCCCACCTGTGTGGCAGCTGTCTAGACATAGATGGGTGACCCACAGGGCAGGGCAGTGTCTACAGGCCCGCATACTCAGAAAGGCTCCTGGCATCATGGGGCCTCATAGGCTGCTGGGGATGTCCCCTCAGGTAACAGTGTCCCATAGAGGTCCCAACCATGGAACTCCTGACCCTGATGCACACAAATGGCGCAGGGAATGTGTTGGGGATTGGCACCCATGGGGGCACCTTGGGATGTGTCCTGTGTGGGTCATACCCTGGTGGGACAGAGTGTGTGCTGCAGGCCAGTCCACATGTCATTGTGGCATATGTTTGGTGCACAAGGCATGGTATGGCAGTTGTCAGTGGGTGGTACACATGCCCAGCATTGGATTGTGCAACCCTCATTGGTCTGCATAGTTGGCTCTTGACCTCATATGCCCTGCCCCATCCTGCTGATGGCAAAAGCTGCATGTGGGTCTGAGGGCCACATGCCCAGAGAGGAGTGCAGCTGGGGTTGTTGTGCCACATGTTTGCCAACCTCTGGTCTACGCCGTGGTCATGCTCATGGACCTGTGAAGTACACTGCAGTGGTGGTGGCCAATAGTGCCATACTGCACCACTGCAGTGGTGGCACTCATCACAGGGGGCCCCACATAACTGCTGCATACCTCATTGTCAGCAGGTGGCACACAGGGGTATGGTGCTGAAGACATCAGCCCAGGTCCCTGGGTGTGCTCAGCACCATGCAGCAGGACACACACTGGGTTCTATGTGTTCATGGGGTTTGGATGGGTCCTAGGTGGGTCACCAGGGTTTGCAGCACAACACACACATACTGTTATGGTCTACAGTGTGTTGTATGGACCAGCTGGGGGGCAGCTGCTCCCCATGTGCAATTCTGCACACCACTTTGTGGCCCCTGGGCATGCCATCATGACTGTATTGCTCCACACAACGCAAGGTACAGCACCACCAACGTCCCAGGGCAGCAGTGAGGTGCACTAGATGGCTGTGCCAACCCCATGCTGTGTTTGTGTACCTTACCCACATATAGGTTAGGTCTCTGTGAAGTGCCACTATACTGCACTACACAGAGGCTGTGACCAACCTACACAAGCAGACTCACACACCACAGCACATTGTCATTTGCAAATGATCTATACAAGAGTTTCATAACATCCACACCACCCAGTGGTGACATGGACTTCCCCAGTGCAGCTAGCAGTGCAGGAAATGGGCCAACACACTGACTGCAGAGCACATGGACCCCAACCCCCTCAATGGCCCCCAACAGCCATGTGTTCCCTAGGTGCACAGTCGGGTCCAGCTGTGCTACTATACAGGGTGGTGTTTTCCAGTTCCGGGCATGTTAGCTAGGGCCACATCACAGCAGTGTCTGTCCTGGGGTCAAGCCCCACCCTGTGGTGCTGACTGGTCCCATTCCTTGTAGCTCGAGGTCCCAAAGGCCTGCATGTACAGTATCCCACAGGTGTCAATGTGCGTGGGCCTGCAGTGGCATGTCATCATGGTATGTATGGCCCCATCTGGTCCCAAGTCAGAGCACTGTCCTATGGGCCCCATCCCTGAAGGTAGTCTACCAGATACACTGTACCATGACCAGTGGCAGGTTACATGCCAATACATACTGTGCACCATGCACATACACAGGGTCGACTGGCATGTCTGCTGCCCACTGCAACAACATTGCCATTGGTCAGTGTGCCACACCTACACATGTCGCCCTGGTCAAGGCCATACCACGTGTCTGTGGACCGCTGACTACATCCATTTCCCACTCAGCCTACTGCAACAGTATGTGCCCTTAGTACCCACTCCCTGTCTGTGGTGCTGGTTGAGCTACTGTGTGCAGTGCCACCATGGCTGCTAGTGGCACTGTGCCCCTTGCACATAGCGTACACTGTGTCTAGTTATGCAGTGTATCCTTGTCCCCTTGGTGGTGGCACATGTCTCCCAGCATGGGCCGTGCGCACTGGGCATCTGAGCCCATGCTTCCTATCCCCCACACCTTCCCAGGTCCCATGGCCCTCCCAGGCTACAACTCTTCCCACTGCAGTGTGGGCACAGGGCCCTGCCCCACCTGTCCAGTATGGCACAGGTTCCGAACCCCCTGTGCAATGCCTGTGAGGGACATGCATTGAGATTGCTGTGACCGCGGGGATGCAGGGTGGTTATACACTGTGGCCAGGGGCATGAGGACTGGTGGGGTGGCACACAGCACAGCTGTGGCCTGTCATGTCTGTACCCAGACATATGCATCATGTCTGCACATGTGCCCATGTCAACATCACTACCTTGTTCCCTGACCTGCACTGTACACAGGTCTTCCCTTCACTGGTTCCAGCTGTGTCATCCTGTTGGGTCCCCAGGGAGCTGCAACTGCTCACTGTGCCGTCACACACTATTTCTGGTGTATGCTGCACTTCTGTGGAGACATGAGCTGTGGGAACACATTGTTACTGGGGGGATCCTCCAGAGCCATGTTACAGGATGTAGTACATGATATGGTCTGTATCTGTTGGCACCCACATGTTTAGACCACTGTCCCATGTGCATTATTGGAAGCAGTATGGCGCAGTGGTTTAAGGCTCTGAGCTGCAAATCTGGAGACCTGGGTTTGAATCCCACAGCCCCCACTTGTGTACTGTGAGACCTTGAGCAAGTCACTTAACTTCCTCATGCTCCCAGGTTGCACCTGTAAACAAGCTTTCAGCTTAGTGTGTCTCACCTGGTTAAATAATTGGAAAAAAAAATTATAACATCTGCTTCCTGGGCCATATCTCACAGCCTCTCCAGGATGTCTGAGTCCCTGCAAGCAAGGTCATGCCAGCAGAGCTTCAGCTGCCTGGGTGTGTGCCTCACATTCGAGAACTTGTGTATCCTGCCACCAGTAAGGCACCAAACCCTGTTCTGCTGTGTGGGAGTGTGCCTCCTGCTCTCATGGGATAACAGCCCCGTACACCACCATTGCACCAGACTAATGAGCAGGGCAGTTTCCTCTGAGGAGAAGTTTGGTGCCTGGATCTACTGGCAGCCATTTTTCAATGTACTCATGATCTGGGTAGTACTGATAGCTTTGTGGGCAATGTGGTCCACTTTCAGACTCTGGTGGAATCACATAAAGTCTTGTTTTTCAGCTGTGGCTTGTGTGGGAAACTAATTCTGTGCCCAGACCAGTGGATGTCAGTTCACACACAGTTGCAGCATTTTTTGAGGTCCTGCATATGATGTGGCATTTTCCACTCAAATCCAATGCATGTTGCGTCATATTTTTCCTCTGTGTTTTTCACCACAGTTGCATAATTTTCAGGGTTCCACTCAACATGCATCACAAAGGCAAATGACTGTGATGCATGTTGCACTGATGCCCCACATGATGCAATGTCCTGTTTTGCACCTTCAACTTGTGCCACTGCCACATGCAGGGGCATCCCACATCACATTGCCTGGCATACTCATCAGAGCTGTGGTCCACCTGTGCACCATTTCCCATGCCACAAGACCATGTACATGTCACCAACCTCTGTGCATCACTACCCCCCCCAAGGTGCCCACCCCGCATGGCTACTAGAGATGGTGAGTGGCCCCAATTTGCTCCGTAAGTGGAACGTGAGGAAAGCGAACTGCTGGAGTGCTCAGCAACGCAAAACAGAGTACTGCTAAGAGTTAATGGGCAACGGAAGTCCATTAAAAACAATGACTTCAATGCTACTCCTGCCTTCCCAAACCACTACTCAATTAATTTAAAGCAAAGTACATTGAAAACAAAGTCTCATTTACTCGCTTTTGTTTTTAAGCTCCAAAGGCGAATTTGCAGTGATTCATGGGATTTATGGTCACATGGGCTCTAGATTGTTCTGCACAACCTCAGTTTGGGGTAGTGTGTGTAGGAAGCTGTAGGAGACAATCTGCTCTGAGAGCTCTCTGTGATTCATACCTTCTAAAAGCTGTTAAAAAAGCCTTTTTGAGTAATTTTTTTGCTGAAACTTAAGTTCATCGATTATAGGAAACCCTCCTGTGCTCATATTATCGAGCGTTTATTGTTTGTGTGTGTATTTTGAATATTTAATGTACAGCATTCAGTATGTGTACTGAGAGACAGTGGAAGTGTGCTTTGGGGGAGGGGCGTATCTGTGATGTAGGTAGATTAACTTGGAGAAAAGACAGTGCTTTCTGTTTTGGTGATATTTTTCTTGTATAACTGTGTTAATGTACACACAGTAATATTTTCAATAATTCTTGCAATTTTTTTGCTGATTGTTGTGGTGCAGCAGTGCATAATTTTAGTTTGTTTAAACCATGTGGTTATACTACTGAAGTTTTCAATTTGCTAAGCATTACTTAGTGTGTGTGTGTGAGTATGTGCGTGACGCGTGTCATCAAATCAGACACCTTTTATTGTGCCACATAATTTCAGCAATGTGAGCCTGCTATCCACTGCAGCTGTGTAATTTTTGTACTTCTTTGTGGTATCTTTACTGGTAGTAGTAGTAGTAGTGACTTTTACTGCAGCAGTGCAGTACACTGACCCCCCCCATGGCCCACCCCAACCGGCAAAGATATTCTTTTCCATATTTGAATTTCTGATGGTGAGCACTGGTTAGGTGTTTTGCGTTTGCATCTGCATCTCTTCAGTGCACAGTGCAATCTTAATCTGTCTGTACATTTGCATCTTTTTAAGGCCCAATCTCCATCTCTAACTTAAGTCACAGTTGTTTCTTTGGCTTCCTTTCAGAGTACTGGACAGGTGTGGTGCATAATTTAGCATGGACATTGTGCTCATTAATATGCGTTTTTAAGTCAGGACCATCATCAGGAGTCACTCGTGATACAAATCATGTTCTTCATCATCACGGTCACAAATGCAGTCACAAATCACAATTTACGATCACGTCACGAATCACAACATTAATTTTTTTATTAGTTGCTTGGATATATTGTAAGCCTGTTTTGTAGTATCTCTCCATGCTTCACCACCCCACCATTGTACTCATTAATGAGTGTTTTTAAGTCAGGGAGTTTTGTGCCACACCTCATCGGGGCCTGGGGAAGTACAGCTGTAGGCATTTGCATTTCTTTATCATCACGGTCACAAATGCAGTCACAAATCACGATTTATGAGTACGTCACGGATCACAACATTATTTTGTTCACTAGTTACTTGGATGTATTGTAAGCCTGTTTTGTAGTATCTCTCCAGGCTTCACCATCCCACCATTGTACTCATTAATAAGTGTTTGTAAGTCTGGGAGTTGGACAGTGTCTGCAGTACATACACAGACTGGGAAGAAGACTGCACCAATGCAGTTTAGTACAGTATGCTTCCACTGCTCAGAATACATACAGAAGACAACAAAAAATGGCACAATTACATACAAGGGTCAGGGATGTTGGAGGAATACATTTTATAACACAGCAAGGAAGGTATTGGGGGGGCACATGGTGTGAGAGAAAAAAAACTAATGTAGGATCCCATGGTGATCCAGCAGCAGTTCCAGCATGGACATAATTTGCTACTGATGTCCCTCTATGTAAGAAAAATAAAATGTACAGAAAGAACAAATTAAGTAAAAAAGAGTACAGACAGAAAAGACAAAAAAAGTTAGCTTTCAAAAAAGCTGTTGGGTCTAAATCAAAGTTTAAATCTCCTCATTCTGATCTCAAAGTATCAGCAGTCACAAAACACACTCCTCTCTCTCTCCATCTGCACCGGAGAAAGTAAAAGTCTGCTTGTATGACTCACTTCCTTCCTGCCTAGCTAAAGATCATGTGACTTACAGTACTGTAAGCCATGTGATGTGTGGGGGGCTGCCAAATCTGAAACACCAAGTGGATCACTTAGAATCATAACGAGGAACGCGAAGTCCATTAAAAACAATGACTTTGCCTTACTTTGCATTGCCATTCCGCCTTAAGGTGAAGTGGTAATGACAAGGTGGAGTGAGCACTTTGCATTGCCCACTCCCGTATCAGAGTGGCAACGCGAAGTGCCCACTTCGCTGGTGGAATTTAAATTCGCTGCATCTCTAGTGGCTACCTGACAGGTAGGGACACTGTCCTTCCATTCTACCATGACACAGGCTGGCACAGGTTCCCATCTTGGCCACAGGGGCACAACACACCCATATGTGTGTGTCGCTGCAGCTCATCAGCACTGTGAAATCACAGTCTGGCATGGTCAACACAGTAACTGGGGAGGTACTGTGCAGCACCCTGCCACCACCAGTATTGACACTGTACCTCAGACCTCCCACCACTATGGCATGCAATGTGTCCAGTATGTGACACCCAGGGGTTTGCCCTGTATAAGGTGGCCCAGGCAGTATCACAAGAGATGGCACACACTGTGCTGCAGGCCTGTCCGTATGGGTTCCAAGTGGTCCACCTGACACAGCTGTCTGACATGGGCTGGCCATGCACTTCAGGGACCATGGCCAGATGTATCTGGGCCCACATGACAGACATGCCGTCATTCATGCAAAGGTGTTGTTGAAAGCCCTCTGGTGTTCCAACCCTGATCCCATGTCACAAGGCCCTGCCATTCTGGTTGGCATGTGTCATCTAAGGTATGTACATGGCATGCCATGTGTACTGTCATGGGGTGTATCATTGTGCCATATCTGTTTTATTGATATTGGCCCTCACACCACCTGTTATTGTGACAGACCTCCACACTCACCTCATGCTGTCTGTCATACTCCTCTGGATATGGTGCCTGCCATGATGCATTCCTTTGCCACCAGCTATCACAAACAGACAATGGTCACCATACCTACAACAGTGCTGCCATTGCCGGTAGGCCACACCAGGCAGCATGACATCTTCCACATGTGGCATGTGGTGACCCACTCATTCCATTCTCCATGGGAACAATGAGTACTTGGTTTCTGGGATGTGCTCCACCACTGAGGGTGCTGCCCAGGTGATGTTTGTGTCCCATCAGCTGAAGTGGCTGATGAACAGCTCTGCTCTGGTGCTCAGTCTGGCTGCTGTAGTTCATGCCCATGTGGTACGCTGGGCAGGTATGTCATCCAGCATTTTCTATGCTCCCTCATCCTTGCCATGCACAGCATCCACCTCTGGCAAGGGAAGCTGTTGAGATACAGTTAGGTTGTGCAGAATACAACATGCCAGTAAGATTTTGCAAGCCATACTCAAGGTGTATTTCAGTGCCACCCCCCCAATTGATCCAGACAGTGGAAGTGCATGTTCAGGAGTCCAATGTTCTCTCAATCACTGACCATGTGGAGGTGAATGCTTCATAGTAGCATTCCTCTGCATCTGTCTGTGGCTACCTGACTGGTGTCATGAGCCGAGGAAGCTAGAGATATCCACTGTCACCTATGGGCCTGGAATGCATAGGTTACTTGTTGTTGCCTGTGTGTACCATGTCATTCTTCCAGTGGTGCACCCTCCTTGCTGCCAATGTAGACCACCACCGATGTGGTGGTCTGGCCTGTGTTGGCTCCCTGCACATCTCTCCCACACATGATTACACGTGGGCCCCACCGAAACCCCACAACATGATCTACATGCTGCATGGTGCTCACCACCAATGTTCCCTTTGCCTGCTGTCCACATTGCCTATGGCCACATGGCATGGCCGCTGTTCCTTGCACACAGTGCATCACACAATGTGGCCATGTCGCTCGCATGATGCTCACCTGAGTAGCATGCCATCTGCACATGTCACTGTCTATGTGTGATCACCATATATGAACCCCAGAAAACATACTATATTGGTGTGTGGCACATGCACCACCCTATCAGCCATCCTCCTTGAATGTCTCCTCTCTCAAATGCCTCATACAGGCCACTGTGGATGAATATGTAGGCATCATGGCATGACCTAGGCTGCTTGTTGACCACATCTAATATGCAGCATTAACTGTCACAGAACACCTGCATGTTCATAGACTGGCACTCTTTGCGGATCACATAATCCTTCTCCTCGGGTGATGTTGCTTTGATGATAATGAGGGTGCAGTCAGTAGTACCCAGTGTGTGTGGGAATCATGCCATACTGTAGAAGCCCTACTTTGCAGGCTGTTGCTGCTGCACATCCTGTGGGAAGCTGATGCTGCACATCCTGTGGGAAGCTGTTTCAGGCACTTCAACACAGTGGGGGCCTGTGGGGGCTTCAAAGCTCCCAGTGGCCAAAAAGAAGAGTGCGTCACTTACCTTTACATCCACTGGTACTGGATGGCTTCTTTGTGTTTCAGTATACAGGTTCCTTTGCAGCTTTTGGCACAACTCCATGATGGAAGCCTTGTTGCGGTAACAGCATGCAACACACTGCTCCTCAGCTAGGTCCTGGTATGATGTTCTCCTCCAATAGACCTGTACTGCATATCCCCTGGTGATTCTGTGCTGTCTTTGTGGCATGCCATTCCCCTTGACCCTGCAAGCCTGTCACCTGACTCATCTTTGCCACCTTTGCATGGCCAGCCTGATGCTCAGTAGGGCCACTGCACCTGAAATCTTCTCTTGTCACTTGTATGGTGCTTGTGCTTCAGCACTGCAACCTTGCTAGTGACTCAGATCTGCCTCCTGCTGTGGGCGTAGTTATATGCTCTAGTGTCAGGTAAACCACCTTAGTCTAACAGGTGCCTGCTATCATTGGCACAGTGTGCAAGTTTTCCACCTTGTAAAATCTGAAAAAAAGGGGATGCAGCATCATTTTTTTGATGCAAGCCCTGTTGTGACATGCTGCAAGGCAGTTTTTTGCAAGTAACCCTGAGACTGACACAAGGGGCGGGATATTTGGGTTCGGCCGGGCGATGGTGCAACAGGGTTGCACCATGCACAACCCACCAGCGGCTCTCGCATGATATTCAATCGGGCTGGTTGCTTGCACAACCCCAATGTGCTGGGGCGCACCTGTAATGTATGCGGCGCAAGAGCAGGGTGACTACAATGCAGTACATCCCGAGCTCAGCCCGGGATGTGCGGTGCATGTGCAGTCACAACACTGCCTTGCGCCACTCAAGGGGGCATAATGTTGAGCCCCTACAAACTGGGAACAAGTTGGGGATACCCACAGGCTGCCATATTGCTGGGCGCAACACAGCAGCCGCTTGCCGTGGGTGGCCAATGACCTAACAAATCACCGACCCCATGCCCCCTGCCCAAGGAGCATTGTGGCCTCCCCTGCCCCATTGCCCAATCATGGGCATAGGTGTAGAACCCCCCTGGTGGGCCAGGGGGCCTCACCCCTTCACCCGATAGCAGGCATAAGTGTATAATTACCCTGGTGGTCCAGTGGACCCTACCCCATTTCCTGATCACGGGCATATGAATAACAGCTCCCTGGTGGTCCAGTGGACCAATCCCCTTCCCTGCAATTATGGTTATTTGACAGACACCTGATGGTCCAGTGGTACCCCCCCACCCGCCCACTGTGTCCCCCTCACACTCCTGCACCCCGGCCGCAGTGGTGGCAGCCTCGCCTGTGGCCACTCCACCGACTGACAGTGCACAGTACGGCTGTACACCTATTGGTCCACAGCGTGAGCCAATGGGCATGCAGACAGTATTGTACTACACAGTCCCGATATGTGGATGAACATTTTGGGACTGTGTAGTACAGTATGGTCTACACACCCATTGGCCCACACTGTGGGCTAGTAGGCGTACAGCTGTACTGTACGCTGTCGGTTGGCAGGTGGCTGGGTGGCTTGTGAGGAGGGAGCTGCCACCCACCACTGCCCGGGGGGGGTGCAGGGTGGTGGGGGACTCAGTGGGCTGGTGGGGAGGGGGGTACCACTGGACCACCAGGGTGTTTGTCAAATGCCCGCGGGTGGGACCACCAGGGAGCTGTTTATCATATGCCCATGATTGGGTGAAGGGGCAGGGTTCACTGGACCACCAGGGAGGATTTACACTAAGTCCTCAATTGGGTAGGGGATAGCAGTCCACTGGACCACCAGGGTGTATTCCAATTCATGCCCACGATCGGGCGGCAGAGTTCAGTCCACTGGACCACTAGAGCATCTCCTTTCACATGCCCGTGATTGGGAAAAGGGGTGATGAACCAGCCAAAGGAGCAGGGGGCATCGGTCTCTAATGGCTGTAGCCTGGCAAGGCGCCATGTGCAAGTTGCCGGGGATCAGTGTACTGCATGCAAATGGGGCCATAATGACATGCAAATGGCCCCATTTGTGCCTTGCATGCCTAATGGCCTCATTTGTATGCCCAGTGTTGAATATCACGGAAAATGCACCTAGCACAACCGCACTTGCGCTGGCGCATCCCCCTGCTCCCCTTCTGCCACATGCGCTGGTGCAGTGCCACTGAGCCATGCACAGTGTGTGCACCCTCAGTACCATATTCAACAGTGCTGATCCATGGTGCAGCACTGTTGAATATTGCCTGGGCCATGCCCTGGTTCAGCCCAGTTGCACTGCGCCCAGGCTTGTGCCCCTGCCTGGCGCAGTCTGAATATCCCTCCCAAGGTGCATAGCAAAATTGCATTTGACACAACATTTGACGCAAGTCACAACTTGCATCAAATATTTTTGGAACAAGTAACTTTTATCATTATTGGAGCTTTGAAAATTAAGCCCTATGTGTAATGCCCACCCCCTGCCTTTTTGCAAATGACAGGTGGTATGCTGTTTGAATCTGACAGCAGTACCAGGTGGGGACTGGGTTCGGGGAGGAATAGGTTACTCGGCACAAGGGCTAGGTTTGGCTACTCTGCACAGGGGCACCCAAGTAACTCTAAACACAGGAAGCAATGACTGTAATGTCCAATACCAGGAATGGGATTCTAAAGTGTGGCTTTTATTCACATCCAAGCAGAACAAACAAAGCATAAATGGACCCCCATGGGGCTACACTTCTAGTAATGCAGATAAAAAGAATCAGGAACACTTCTTCAACACTCCAGCCCTCAGGCTCTGAACCCACAGGGCACACAGCCCGGACTTGCATGCTGCATTGGGTACACAGCCCGAACTTGCACACTATCTGGGATTCTCAGGCTCGGCTCCCTTGCCGGCCACTCGGATACCTTCCATATGTCATGGAATCATTTGCTGGTGGCTCCCTAAACGACCTAAGAGCACCTCAGCTCTATCAGGGAAACTTCCTTTTAATCCCACATTTGGGTACTTTCCTCAGGCACTGGCCATGTACCTGAGAGAAAGTAAAGGTGCCACAGAGCAAATCCTTAGAGGTGAATTTGGTTACCACTGATGGGGGGGTCTCCCACCTCTCGCTTCCACAATTCATACCTGGCCATTTCTCTGGACTTTAAACATCTCATTATGTAAAGCTTGGCAATGTAGATTAAGGCTAAATGTATGTCACATTTCCTCTACTTGTCTTGTTTTCCCATTGTGCTGGACTTGACCATACTTTTACTTGGCTTAGCCCATTGCTCTAGGCCTCCCACTGATTAAGCAGTCCAATCCCCACTTTACTTTACTCTTTGTGCTGGACTTGAACCTACTTGAATTAACCAGCAATGTCTATTACACTAGACCTCCTACAAATTAAGTAGTCCAATCCCCATGTTCCAACAGTTCAGGTGAAAACATAGGCCCTATGTCAGAGCAAACTCACCCATTGGTTGCAGGTGCCCCACAGGCGATTTCTCACAGGAATTTCTCTCCCACAGCTTCTGGTGCCGCTGCACAACTTGAAATAAGGCAGCTTCTTCCTTAGCCAGAACCAGGAGGGTTGCTCCTGGAAGACAGGCAAACCTTTCTACCCCCATCCCCTCAGGGATGGGGCACATGGACGAGTAACAGCGGTCTCCACCACTTCACAATCAGCTTACTGTGTTCCTCTTTCAGTGGAAACACACACCTCCCTTACAGTAGCTCTAAAACAGAGCTTAAGGCTCTGAGAGCCTGCAACCAGACTGATATGCTGCTCCTCTCTTCAAGACTGCACACAGACTCTGTTCAAAACCCCCCAACATTCTATCCTAACTTCCAACTGCAGCATTCCAGTGTGGCTTATGCAGCTGCGAAAGTTCTGTGGTGATGTCATCCCTCAGTCTCAGCTGAGACTGAGAACAGAGTGAGACAGTGTGAAATCCATTTAACTGGAGTTTCACAAGCTGCCTTCCCTGCCTACCACTAGGTCTTACTGGGATTCTAGTAACCCCGGGTTACAGGGGGGTTACATATGTATTATTAAATTCCCCAGGCATAAGGCTAACTAATTATGCAAAAGTTTGTAAATTTTTCCTACTGACATAGATTTGCAAGGTGTATATTGTTTGGTGTTAATTTCAACATTTTTATTTTGTAAGCAAACTGTCTAAAGTTTTGGGTAGGCTAAAAAGCTGTCACTATAAATAACCATATAAAAGCTATATATTTGAAATCTGCAGCACAAGACCTGTTTGTTATGACCAAAGATCTGTATATATTTGTACATTTCTGTAAAATAATTATTGCATTAATGATGAGTATCCAAGTCTGATTTGTGTCATTTTCAGTTACTCACATTTTCTTCCATATACTGAGTTGTACATAAATTTTCCCAAAAATAGACAAAATGCTCCATTTCTAGGTTAACGTCTGCAAAATCTAAGCAAATATATGCAGTGGTGCAGGATGATCAAATTAATACAGTGCTAAAGAGGGAAACTGTAAATACTGCAAGCATACATTTCATTCCATTTGTTGTCACAAATGCTCTGCAGTTGTGGCGCTCTATAGAATAGAATACAGAAGGACCAATGCAAAACTATGCATTTTGGAATTCTACTGAAAGTAGCATTCAAGAGATATAGTACCACACTTAAAGTATGTACCTTTACCACAGAGAACTGGAAGAAATAGGCCCATAATTCATAAGGTACTAAATTTAGTCTGCAGGGGATATACAGTATTTTGGTACGTGATAGAAAATGCACAGCATTGCTTATATTGCCAGTGGATACCCAGAACATCATAGAAACATAGAATTTGACAGCAGATAAGGACCGCTTGGCCCACCTAGTCTGCCCATTTTCCTACCTAGCAGATAAGCTGCAGATCCTAGTTAACCAACAGCTTACTTTCTCCTACCCCCCCACTAGGACTGGCTTGTCTGTCCCATGCATTCTTGAATCCCCCCACTGTTCTTGACTCCATGACCTCCTCAGGGAGGCTGTTCATGCGTCCACAACCCTCTCCATGAAAAAAATACTTCCTCCCATTACCTCTGAGCCATCCCCCCTCTATCTTCAGATTGTGCCCCCTTGTTCTTGTACATCTCTTTTTCTTGGACTTTGTTGATTCCCTTGAAGTACTTGAAAGTTTCCAACATGTCCTCTCTCTCCCCCTTCTTTCCTCAAGGTTATACATATTAAGCTCCTTTAATCTTTCTTCATATGTCTTCTGGTGCAGACTCTGCACCATTTTGGTTGCCCTCCTTTGCACAGCCTCCACTCTGTCTATGTCTTTGCGGAGATGGGGTCTCCAGAACTGCACACAGTACTCCAGATGGGGTCTCATCAACTGTCTCTACAGAGGGATAACAACTTCCTGTTTTCTACTATTGGTGCCTCTCTCTATGCATCCCAGTATCCCCCCAGCCTTCCTTACTGCCTTCTCACATTGCTTGCCCACCTTTAGGTCATCTGATATAATTACCCCCAGGTCCCTTTCCAATTTTACTGTTGTCAGTATCTCATCCCCCATTGTGTACTCTTCCCCTGGGTTTTTGTTTCCCAGGTGCATTACCTTGCACTTCCTTGCATTGAATCTGAGCTGCCATACATTTGACCATTCCTCCAACCTTGCCAAGTCCCTTCTCATCCTTTCCACTCCATCTTGTGTATCAACCCTGTTGCAGATCTTTGTGTCACCTGCAAAGAGACATACTTTTCCTTCCAGTTCCTCTGCAATGTCACTAATAAAGACATTAAAAAGGACTGGTCCCAGTACTGAACCCTGCGGTACCCCACTAGTAACCCTCCTTTCTTCACTGTGGACTCCATTTACTACTACCCTTTGCATCCTGTTGTCTAGCGAATCTTTTTTCCAGGCTACCACCTTGGGATCCACTCCAAAGCTGGCTAACTTGTGTATTAATCTTTTGTGTGGGACCGTATCAAATGCCTTGCTAAAATCTAGGTAGGGCATGTCCACAGCCCCTCCCTGGTCTACAACTTTGGTCACCCAGTCAAAGAAATCTATTAGATTTGTCTGACACAACCTTCCCATCGTGAATCCATGCTGCCTTGGGTCCTGTGCCCCACTGGCTCTAGGTACTCAACAATTCTTTCCTTTAGAAGTGATTCCATCATTTTCCCTACCACTGAGGTCAAACTAACTGGCCTATAGTTTCCTGCCTCTGTCCTGCTCCCACTTTTGTGGAAAGGAATCACATCCACCCTCCTCCAGTCCTCAAGTACCACCCATCCTCCCATGATTTGTTAAAGAGAGTAGTCAGCGGTGTCACTAGTTCTACCCTTAGTTCTTTCAGAATTCTTGGGTGAATCCCATCCGGCCCCATTGCTTTGTCCACCTTTAATTTTATTAGTTCTTTCAGAACCCTTTCATCTGTAAATGGATTGATATTGACCTCCGTCTTCAGAGAGTTTCTCTTGTTTGGTTTAGGTACCTCCCCCATCTCTTCCTTTGTGAATACTGAGCAGAAATATTTGTTCAGTATCCCTGCTTTTTCACTGTCACTCTCTACCCACATTCCTTTCCCTTTATTAAGCCTCAGTATCCCTTCTTTGGTCTTTCTTCACTCCCTAATGTACCTATAAAAGGTCTTATCCCCCTTCTTAACAAAGTTGACTATCCTTTCCTCAGTTTGGACCTTTGCTATTCTGACTGCCTTCCCAGCCTCTTTCTGCTTTAACTGATAAAGTTATCTGTCCTTCTCCTTCTGTGTTTCCTTATATTTCCTGAATGCTATCTTTTTCTCCTTAACCTTCTCTTCCACCTCTTTTGAGAACCATAGCGTTTTTTTCCTTTGTTGTGTTTTGTTGATTTGCTTTACACAAAGGCTTGTTGCCTCTGTGATGGCTGTTTTGATTATTCCCCATTGTTCCTCCACCCCTCTCTCTTGCCTGTTTGCTAGTGCTTTTCTGAGGCACTCTCTCATTTTCCCAAAGTCAGCCCTCCTAAAGTCCAGTACTCTTGCTTTTGTATGGCTGTGTTTATCATGAGCCACACTGTTTGGTGGTTGCTTGTTCCCAGATGGCTACCCACTTCTAAATCTGAGATTCTTTCTCTGTCCCCGTTTGAAAGTACCAAGATTGCTCCCTTCTGAGTGGGTTCCAATACTAGTTGTCTGAGGCATGCCCCTTGTAGGGCATCAAGAATGACCCTGCTCTTGGATGTGCCTGTAGCAAAGATGCTCCAGTTAACATCTGGCATATTCAGGTCCCCCATCAACAATATCTCCCCTTTTTCTGCCATTCTAAGGATGCCTTCTATCATCTCCTTGTCCATTTTCTCCACGTGAGATGGGGGTCTGTGTACAACCTCCGTGCAGATTGTGGTGCCATTTCCTGTCTCCAGGGTGACCCAGAGTGCCTCATCTGCTCCCTGTTTACTCTTTAGTTCTGTTGCTTTGATCCTTTCCTTTACATAGAGAGCAACCCCTACTCTTTTACCCTCCCTGTCCCTCCTATAGATTGTGTATCCTGGTATGTTGACATCCCAGTCATGGTTATCTGTGTACCATGTTTCTGTTACTGCCACAATATCGAGGCAACCCTCTTCTATCAAGGCCACTAGTTCAGGGAGCTTGTTACACAGACTATGGGCACTGGTACTCATCACCCTCCACTTTTTGATGGCCTTACCCCTTTTAGCCCCATTCCTGTCCTTACTGCCTTTGCCTTTTTTTACATTTACCTCTGTCCTGCTCCCTATGACTTCTCTACCTTGGTGATTACCTCACTAATTACTGTGTTTTTTGGGGAGAGGCTGGGATTTCCCTGCTTCTTTTCAGTGCCTCCCCCCTTGGCTAGTTTAAATTCTTGCCAATTAAGTATTTAAACCTCTCACCTAGGATCCTGGTTCCCCTCTGGAGAGATGCAGACCATCGCGCCAGTATAGGTCTGCATCCCTCCAGGTGGCTCCCCAGTCCCCAATGAAGCCAAAACCCTGAGCTCCACACCAGTTTTCAATGATTCATTGAATTCTCTGGTGAGGAGTACCATAGCATCACCATTGCCATAGACAGGCAGTACCTCCAAGAAGGTTCAGTATGCGCTACTTGTCTAAGGCCCCTACCCAACTCTACAAACTCCTCTTGCACTGCTCTGATCCCATTCCAAGCCAGGTAATTTGTCCCTAGGTGGACAATGACATCCAGATCCGTCCTTTGTGCAGCTGCTCCCATGATCCTGAGGATTCGATTCCTGTCCCTCCAAGCCATGGCACCAGGCAGGCACCTTACCTCCCTCTCCCCTTCCTCCCCACTTCTACCCCCCTAATGATTGAGTCCCCCATCAGGAGTTGTTTCCTTCCCCTGTGGGATCCCATGCCACCCTCCTGTGGGTCTCCTTTGTGAAGGTTCCCAGCATCCTCCTTGGTCTCCCACTGCAGGTGCCTCCATAGAGGAACCACTATCTACCAGAAGAGCATATGAATTGTGGAGAGGTACAGCTGGAGGGATTCAACTCTGTTCCACCACCCTCTCCCTCCCTGAGCCCACCCTGGTCCAGCCTTTCCTCTTTCTTGGCAACCTCTGAGGTACTGGCATTGGCCCTGGTGGCCCCTGAGTGGGGAAGGAGGTTTCATGAGTCCTAGCCATGTCAGCCTGGAGATGGGTAACCTCCTCCCTCAGACCAGAGAGGTGCCTGCAAATTAGGGCAGCATCACAGCCTCCAGAATGTCTCCTGGAACACTGCCACCCCACAGCCATTGCACTGCACCACTCCTATCATTTCTTATTTTGTGTACCCTCTCCTGTTTCTCTGTATGCTTACTCTCTCATCTCCTTACAACTCTCACCCTTCATGTTCTGGGACAGCAACTTCCTATATTCTTCAGTAGCCTCCTTCTTCCTTGCTCAGTGTCAGACCACCAGCAGCTGGGGTGGAGATGAGCTACTTTTTTCCTTTAGGGTTGACAAAAACATTGTTTCTCTATGATCCTTCCCTTCCTACTGCCAAACAGGAAGTTCCTGTTGTCAGTCAAATACAATGGCTATAAAAGTAGAACTGGCTTAGGGTGGGTGGGTAGAGGGGTGGGATGGAAGGCATTTACTAAGAAAAAAGGCTAGCAACAGAAAGTTGTAATTTGAGTCACCTGCTTTTATATTGTCTAAGCCACACCCCAATTAATCTCTCTCCTCCTACTGATTTAGCAAAGTAAGTTGATACAGTACCCTTCCCAGCACAGAACTCACACTGACTTTCTTTCTTTTCTTTTTTTAACCCTAAATAAGACCCCTTCTACTTCTAATAAAGTATCTGTCTGCTTAATCTCAACAGACACTGAATTCTGCTGAGATAGAAGTGTTTTCATAATATTCATATAATCATATTTGCATAACAAAACAATATATTTTCCAGAACTACACAAACACAGTTTGAAATGTGGGTAAAACAGCCCACTACACAAGTATTTGCTACCCTTAGTCCTTCTTTATATTTTTTGCAACTTGCAGGTATAAAAAATAAATGAAATCTGCATAATTTTGACATTTTATCAAAGTAAATGCCTATGTGCTATAAGTGACAGGTATGTGAACATCCCAATTTTGGATTCTACAGAGAATACTGGTTACAACAATACCACAAGTATGTACCTTTAACATGGAGATAAGCTATATATTCATAGGGTACTATGTGTATTTTAAAGGGGAAAAAAAGTGGGCATTCAGGACACTATAGTACCATATAAAAAGCCAAAGAATATATTTTCTAAAACTTCACAAAATACTGGTTTTAAAAACATTGTAACATTTCCACTATCTAAATGTTCGCTAACCAAAATCCTCCTTTAAATTAGGTAGAACTATGAAAAATGATGGAAATTTACATGGTTTTCACTTTAGGAAACCAAATGTTTATGTAGCATAGGCTGCAGGTACACAAACAACAAATGTGTGTATTCTACTGAGAATACAAGTTACACCAGTGCACCATTGATGAACTTTTACTGAAAAGGTATTGGAGATGGCTGATCTGCCTGTGCAGCAGTAGCACTATTGCTTGTGATGCTGGTGACCTGGGTTTAGAAGCAAATCTGAGATATCGGAGGGCTGGCCGGGGAGGAAGTTTGAGCATCAGTTGGACTGCTCTACTCCTCTGGGAGGAGGGAAGGCAGAGCCTGATGCTTGCCTTCTCCCTGGCAGAAGCTGTGGAGAAGGCAGTCTGGGCCAGGAAGGTTGCTAGGTGTGGAAGACATTGATGTACGTCATGTAGGAGTGTGTGGCATGCACCATGAAGTCATTGCATGCCGCACCTCCCAGATGACAGAAAAGGGGGAAAAATGTTCAGTGGCAGTATAAGGAGGAATACCTGCAGGTCTGGCACCAGACCAGCTGGGCATGCCAGCCTGAACAAAATCCATTCTCCGTTGAGGCTTGGGGAATCCCTCTGACCTGGTGCACCCCTTTTCATTGACACCCCGATGACGAAACAGGACAAAAGACCATCACAGCGACACTTCATGTTTCTCCTTTCACCAGTGTTCCACCCCTTCCCGGACCAACTCCAACCTGGAGTTGGAATCCTAAAGTCCAGGGGGTGTGGGGGGGCACAGCCTCCCACATGGGGGTGTGGGGGGAGCAGTCCCCCACAGAAAACATCCATAGAATAGATGGCACAATACCTGCATTGGTATTGTGCCATCGCTGTGGGGGAGGTTGACATTGTCGCTGTTGACAAAACTTGGTGCTTCCCCACTTACCCCACCAGAGAGGCAAGCCCTCAGTGAAGATGGCCAGCAGGTAAGTCCCGGTAGACATCAGGGTGACGGAGCTCTGGTGCTCCTCCAAAGGAGGGCTGACCCAGAGGAGGGGACTTTAAAAAAAAAAGGGAAAAAGAAAAGATATGGTAGAAATAGACTTGAAATATATAGGGTGCTAAGTGTACTTAAAAGTAGAAAAAATTGGGCCCACAATGGAAAATGCACAGCACTGATTCTCTGGCCTTTAGACATTCAGAACACCATTGTACCATAGCAAAAGTATATATTTTTTGAAAGTACATAAAATACCAGGTTTAAATTGAGCAACATGGACTGTTATCTAAATGTTTGCTTCCCATGATGTTCATTTGGTTCCATGACACTGGTTCGACAGAAAATCTGTCGACCACCATCACAGCGATGGGACTATGTCGACCACAGTTGCTGCTGGCATTGTGCTGTCAGAAAAGTAATGTGTTTTTTGCAGGGTGCTGCATTCCCCTGCATCCCCTGCACCTTAGTATTCTAACTGTAGGTTGGAGCTGACGCGGGGAGCGGCCACAACACATGGGGAAGCCATGCCGGGGTCCCAGGCTGACTTTATAGAGATCTATCATTGCTGTCACTGTCGATGACATTGGTGTAAAGTGTTTGCTGTGGCATCGGCACACCTGCTTCTTTACATTTGGCAGAATTATGAAAAAATGATGACAATTAGCATAATTTTCACACTTCAGCCAACTAAATGTCTATGTAACATAGATTTTACATACACAAATACCACATCTGAGGATTCTACTGAGAGTAACACTTAAAGCAAGACCACATTTATGTACTTTTACCATACAGGTATGGTAGAAATAAGCCTGATGCATATAGGGTAGTGAGTATATTTTAAAGGGGAACAATCGGACCAGAATAGAAAATACACAGTATTGATTTACTGGCCTGCAGACATTCAGGACACTATGATACCATATGAAAAATATATACTGTATTTTCTGAAACTGGTTGGTTTTAATCATGGATCACATTGGCAGCCACCAAATACAGTATGTGGTACTCATAATCCTCCACATCATTTAGCAGGACTATCAAAAATAATGAAATCTGCATAACTCTCATATTTTAGCACACTGAATATCTACGTAAAATATGATGCAGGTATATAAATCCCTCTTTTGTGTATTTTAGGGATAGTACTGGTTACAATAATACCAAATTTATGTTTCTTTACCACAGTCTGGTAAAAATAAGCACAAAACCCACCTGTTGCTAAGTGTATTTTAAAATCCCTTGTACATGAACTGATAGCAGGTTTGGAGCATCTTGTGCCAATGATCCTTTGGTAGATGTAAAAGATTTTGGTAACTACACAGTTAGTAATCCCTGATGAAGACCAGCATGGGGGTGATTTTTTACATTAAAATTGAGAAATGTAGATAACAGGGCCTGGAACTGATCCTTATAAAATGTGCCCTGCTGGTTCTGAATCATTTTGGTCACCATACGTTGCACTGTCTTCGGCCTGTCCTTATCTTTCTTTAGGTGAGGACTCCAGAACTGGGCACAGTACTCCAGGTCAGGCCTCACCAGTGATCTATAGAGAGGTAGTAATGCCTCCTTTCTTCTGCTATCAATACCACTTCCTATATACCCCAAGATCCTGTTTTCTTTACTGTAGGCCTTGTAACAGTGGTTTGATTGTTTCAGGGAATCACTGATGATGATGCCTAGGTTTCTTTCCTCAGAGTCATGCCCCGCGTTATCCCCCCATTCCAGTATTCTGTCATGGGGCTCTTGTACTCTAGGTGCATCACCTTGCACTTTTTGGCATTACATTTCATCTGCCAAATCTTTGACCACAACTCTAGCTTTTGCAAGTCTCATTGCATCTCACTAACCTCCTTCTTGCCTTCTACCCTGTTATAGCACTTAGTGTCACCTGCAAAGAGACATACCTTAACCTTAATTCCATCTGTCATGTCACTGATGAACATATTAAAAAGGACTGAACCCAGGACTGCTCCTAGTGGCACCTCACTGTTGACCTCCCCCTCTTCTGATGATTCCATTCACCACAACCCTCTCCTGTCTCCCTTCTAACCAATTTATCACCCATTTAACTGTGTCCTTCACTGCACCCAGATCCTCTAGATTATTTAGAAATCTTCTGTAAGGCACTGAGTCAAAACCCTTGCTGAACTTGAAGAACAGTAAATCCATAGCATGGCCCTAATCCACTATCCTTATTACCCAGTCAAAGAATACTATCAGGTTGGTCTGACAAGACCTTCCTGCCATGAACTCTTGCTGTTGACTGACTATCCTGATTCCATTGCTCTCTAAATAAGCCACAAGATCCTTTTTGACTAGTGTCCCCATCGGTTTACCCACAATAGAGGTAAAACTAACAGGTCTGTAGTTACCCAGTTGTTCTTTGTCCCCCCACCCCGTACTCAGAATCATACTCAGAAAGTCAAAGAGCAAAAATATAATTGCCCATAAAGATCTTAAAGTTACATATAGTAGGTCAAGGATTTATTTGTTCTTAAAAAATCATCTAGCCTGTTTTTAAATATATTTTAACTATGGCTAACAATAACAGCCGTAGGAAGTTTTTTCCATGGACCAACAACACTTTGTGAAAAATAGTATGCCCTTTTTTTTGGTATGAGATTTGCTTCTCATTAATTGAAGCGGATGGCATCTAGTGTTAATTGATATTTGTTTGAATTTGAGTCCACATTCTAATGTTAACTCTAAATTTTGTGGGATGTCCCATATAAATAAAAGATCTCCTCTTAATCTTCATTGTTCTAGAGACATTAGATTGAATATATGAAGCCTTTCCTCATAAGCAATAGTTTTATCAGGACATATTGTTTTTGTGACTCTTCTATGAAGTTTTTTGATTCTACTTATGTCCTTCTTTTTAAAAGGGTTCCATAATTGAGAAACATAGTCAAAACATGGTCTAACATAGGCTCGATACAGGGCTAATAGGATATATGGATCTCTTGAATTATATTGTGCCTAATAGCCCACCAGATTTTATTAGTTTTACTGATGGTATTAGTAATATGTAAATCAAAGTTCAAATTGGAATCTATAATACCAAGATCTTTCTCATGTTCTTTGTTAACTAAAACTTCACTATACAAGTGATATTGATTTCTTGGGTTCTCTTTACCCAAATGGATTACACAGCATTTAGAAGAATTAAACTTTAGGTTCCATTTAATAGACCATGGCCCAGATATTCAAACTGCGCCAGGCTGTGGCGCAAGCTTGGGCACAGCGCAACTTGGCTGCGCAGGGGTGTGGACTGGGTGATATTCAACGGAGCTGTGCCATGGCACAGCATCATTGAATATCACACCCTGGCCACCCACAGTGTGCATGGCACAGTGGTACTGTGCCAGTGCAAGTTGCCAGAGTGGAGCATGGGGATGCGCTAGCGCAAGTTCCTTTGCGCTATGCACAGCAACCGCGATATTCAAAACTTGACATGCAAATGGGGCCATAATGTATGCAAGGCACAAATGGGGCCATTTCATGTCATTATGGCCCCATTTGCATGCAGGTGCACCAATCCCCGACGACTTGTGCCTGGCGCCCTGCCAGGCAGCAGCCATCGGGGACCGGCACCCCCTGCAGCTGGCAATGTGCTCCACAGCCTGATCAGGGGCATTTGTATAAATAAATAACAAATCTGTCCAATATCCCTGGTGGTCCAGTGGACCACTGTCTGCCCGATCGCAGGCATTTGTGTAAAAAAATAAAATAATACCAATATCTCTGGTGGTCTAGAGGTACCCCCCTCCCACCAGCCCACTGAGCCCTGCCCTGCTTCCCCACGGTTGGCTGGTGGGTGGCAGCACCTCACCTGCCTGTTGACTGACACACGTTGGTAGGGATGTCCGCCCATTGGTCCTGGCGTGAGCCAATGGGTGTGCCTTCATACCATACTACACATTCTAGATATATGAATGATTCACATATCTGGAATGTGTAGTACAGTATGGGATAAATGCCCATTGGCTCATGCTGTGGACCAATGGGCATGCAGCCCTACTGATGGTGTCAGTCGGTGGGCGGCAGGTGGGTGGGGTGCACCACCAGCTGACCGGGGGAGTGGGGCAGTGGGGCTCGGTGGGCGGGTGGGGAGGGGTACCCTAGACCACCAGGATATTGGTATTATTTATTTTTATACAAATGCCGCTGATTCAGCAGACAGCAGTCCACTGGACCACCAGTGATATTGGACATTACTCTTTTTTTTTTACAAATGCTCATGATCGGGCATGGGTGGGCACTGCCAGTTGCAGCTGGAGCTCGGGTGGTCACCCACAGGTGGCAGCTGCCATGTTGCACCCTGCAATGCGGCAGCTCACCTGTGGGTGGCCATCAGTTGTTCCTTTTTTTGTTGGATCAACTTTGTGCTAGCGAAGGTAGGGGTTGCGCATGCATGGCTCTGCATATCCGGGGCTGAATATCAGGCTGTGCAGGGTATGCATGGGCACACACCCCCACCTGTGCCTGCATACATTATTGACGTGCTCCGGCACATCGGGATTTGTGCTGTGCACTTTTCCCTTTTGAATATCGTGCCGGGGCGCATCAGTGGGTTGCACATGGTGCAACACTGCTGCGCCATGCGCAACCCTCTTGAATATCTGGGCCCATGTTTCCAAAGTATGTAAATCCCTTTGAATGATCTCAAATTTGGCATGGGAACCACAAATGTTTGAGAGTTTGCAGTCGTCTGCATACTTTGAAATATTACTTTTAGTGTTTAGTGATAAATCAGAAATAAATATTTGAAAAATGGCAGGAGCCAAAATTGATCCCTGAGGGACTCCACTTCCAACTGATTGCCAGTTTGAGTGATGGCCATCCATAATAACTGTCTGTTTTCTGTCTGTTAACCAATCTGTGATCCAAAGTATAAACTGAGGATTAATATTATGAGTTTGTAAATTCTGAATAATTGCTCAATGAGGAGCAGAATACAATGCTTTTTTGAAATCCAGCAAGATAACATCACATGAAACTTTTTTATCAAGATTATTACTAATAGCATCATAGAAACTCACAAGATTATTTGCATATGAATAACCCTTTACAAAGCTGTGTTGGCTAGAATCGACTGCTGCTAAAGAAGGAGCGAGTTTGTCTTTAATTATTCTTTCCAAAGCTTTTTCAGAAATAGGGGTGAGAATGATAGGATGATAATTGTCAGGGGAAATTGTGTCACCTTTTTTGAACAATGGAACTACATTAGCTTTCTTCCAGTCTGATGGCACATGGCCTGATTTTAAACTATTTTCAAATAATAGTTTAAGGGGTAAGTATAAATGCTCTTTCATCAGTAAAATGACATCTCCTGATATAGCATCAGGACCGGGGAGGAGCCCTTCTTGATTTCACTAAGTTTTTTCTTCATAGTATCTAAGGGAATTTCCATTTTATTAATATAAGACTTAACTCTATATCTCTATTTCCTAAAGTTTGACTAAATGCTTTACAGAAATGCATATTAAGTGCATATGCCATTTATGTTGACTGTGAAATTACCAAATTCTTTATAATTAAAGGTCCTACCTTACATTCTTGCCTTTTTATGGAATTTATATAACTAAATAAAACTTTACCATTTCCTTTTTGAGCTTGCAGGGCAATATATTTTTCTGTCTTCAATTTTGCTTTTCTGATTTCTTTTTTACATTTCTTTTGGATTTGTTTAAATGCTGACAAGGTTCTAGCACACTTGTTAGCAGCAAATTTCTTAAACAATTTATTTTTCTTCTTGATAATGTTCTTTAAACTGATAGATAAGCATTTTGGATGAAAACAGAAACTTTTTTTCTGTATTTTTGGAATAAATTCATTAGCTGCATCTATAATAACTGATTAGAATGAAAGCCACAAATCTTCAATATTATCCTGGTTTAAATGTTTGATCCAATTAATATTGTTCAAGTAATTAAATAAAGTGGTTTTATTCACTTTATGTAGTGCATAGACTTCTGTTACTTTTGCTGACTGATGCATTGCCATACGCAAAATAAAAGTAACCACTCACTGGTCATTATTTCCTAATGGAGCTGAGACTGTACAATTTTTTTATACATAGAGATTCATTACAGAGGACAACATCCAAGATGTTTGACCCTCGAGTTGGAGATGTGACTTATTGAATCAAATTCATTTCTTCACAAGCATGATTGTTTTGTACTTGTCTCTAATATTTAGAAATCTGTAACATTTTACAAAACACAGGAATTTGTTGTAAATGGGGTTTCTTTACTCCAACAAATGATCCTGTATAAAATACAATTTTTATCAATCAATATAAAAATATTTTGATATTTATGATGTGGCAGATTTATTTGCCTAATTAATATCATTCAAATGTAAATCCCCTATAAGTATAATGTTGCCTATCTGAGCTGCTGATGCCATTTCAGATAGAATCTCTCTTAGAATTGTTTTCTGAGCATCTGGTGCTCAGTAATAGAGTGCTAATACAACATTTTGGTTCTTTAGGTTTTTGCAGTCAACCAGAGTGACTCTACAGTACTTAATTCTGTCTTGATCTTATTTGAGATGTTATTCACTGTTAAAGCTGACTTAACAAAAATAGCTATATCATCCCCTTCTTATTCAATCTATTAAGGTAGAATAAAGTAAAACCAAGAATAGACTTTTCCCAGGCAGATTTTTGTTACCACCAGGTCTCAGTAATACTGATTATATCTGGGTTTTCATTATTCACTCTTACTCTCAATTCATCAAATGTATCTCCTAAACTGTGACCATTTATTAGTTGAATTTTTAGTTAATCTTTTAGCATTCATTGTGGGACCTGATTTATGGAACCAGATGCAATTTTAGTTAGATTCCCCCCTTGTTTAATAGGTTAAAGAAATAGATGGTACTGACTTTTGAAAATGTTGACATAATTCATTCACTCCATATTTGTTCAAGTGTAAATCATCTCTAGAAAAGAAATTATGATTTTTTTTGAAGGAACTCCAGTAATTTATGAAACTAAACTTTTCCAAAGAACACCAATTTTGCAGTCGTATATTTATATGCTCTATGGTATTATTTTTTTCCTGTCTTGCAAGGGGTACAGGTAAAATACTTGAAATGAATACATTACAATTTTTTTTCTTTAATGTGGTTTCCTAACTCAATAATTTCATAACATATATCTTTCTCATGGGAAAATCGTACATTATTAGTACCAGTGTGGATAATAACATTAGATGGATGTGATATCGACAAATCAATTTTAGATGAAATGTCCTCGATTTTAGCTCCAGGAAAACAATGTACAGAGGAAGGGTTGTTATTGGACTGACACAATCAAGAATCTATATATTTGATAATCGAATCTCCAATAATAATAGTGGGTAGCGCATCATCAAATGAATAAACATTCTGTATAGACTGAGACTGAATAGTTGCTAAGGGAGCAAAACTATTTCTAGTAGTACAGGACTGGCTTCTGTCCCTATCTGGGGGGGGGGCGCATTTGGATATTGAAGGATATACATACTCAGCCCTTCTGCCCTTTTTAAATTTCCACTCAGGGAGAGATTCCCAGCCTTCTTCTGTTTCTGGATCTGATGGTGACTTGCTACATCTTTTATTTGTGTAATAAATCAGGTGTGAGATTGCCCAACCGTCCAAAGTTTTAAAACAGCATTGAAGACATTTCTTTTTAGTCTGGCATATACTGATTTTTATTGTTGCAGCCATGGATTTTAACTTGTTTATTATGGTTTTAATTAATTGTTTTGATTTATTTTAATGAATTTGTACAAGTGCCTTGGTTTTTGAAAGGCGCTTTTTATAAATAAAGCTGATTGATTGGTTGGTTGATTGATTGATTGATAAGGGTTACCATTTTGGAATGATAATTGAGGTATGATTGGTAAATTTGTACTCATATTTGATTTAGAATGGTTGAGCCCAATCTGGATAGGGGTGACAGTGTAGTAAGGATTCCAGTATTTACAGAAGGTTGACTCAAGAGCTCAAGAGTAATGGTTCCAAATTGCCTTCTTGCAATATGGTGTCATTTGAGGGCATTTTGTCACTACTTACAGATATAGGACTATTTCTAACCATATTGTCCACAAAATTCTCTAACTCCCTAATTTCTTAAGCTCCTTGCAATTCTTGTGTTAGCTTAGTAATCTCTGTTTTTAGTGCTTTAAGTTCTAAGCAGTAGGGACAACTTGCTGTTGACAAACTGGAGATAGAAGGAGCATTCAGTAGCATATGATCACAGATACTACACATTAAAACAACATTCCCTGAATAGAGGGACAGGGTATACATTTCCACAGCTACACTAGACATGCTGAAGGTGGGAGGGGTAACACTTACTCTCTTTTACAATAAATAATACAGGACTGTCTCCCTGCTACCTATGCTGGACATGCTTGACATGTGCACAGAGACATGTAGAGATGTAGTGGGATTACATCTGCTACCCTCCACTATTTTGGAACTACCCCTTGAATAATCCTACCAGGAATTTTGTTAGTTCAGTTGCCAATTCCCCGGGACAATGCTGAAAATAGGCAGAATTGTCTAGTTCTCCTTTCCTGGTCAACAAAAACTAAGTAAATAAATAAAATAAATAAATTCCTTGAGCACCCTTAGAAACATTTATGTAATCTAAGCATTCTTGGTGTGTAGGGTAAATAATAATAATACAGATTATTGTGTCTCAGAGTCTGCCAAGAAACATTCATAAATAAGCAAGAAGTACTAATAAAGTTTATTATACTACTTAGGCCAAGCATGTGGCAAAGAAAATCACAAGGGAGATAGATTTCTCACCACTTCTCCTGAATAATTTACATAATCTCCAGGACTGTAGATCTTAGGTTGTCTAAGGTCTTGTCTCTTTCCCCACTCTTCTGGCTATCTGTCAGAGAGTACTAATCCTTCTAGAGCTGAACTAGTAGTTTCAAGAGAGACCAGCTACAATGGGTTGCAGACAACTATATACTACAGATTACAGAATAGCAACAGAGATTACCTCATAGTTACAGATATGAGGAACAATACTGTGTGTATTGGTCCTAAGTCATTCTACACTGGATAATGACTTAGGAGACAGAATTACTAATGAGTATCATATGAAACAGAATATGCTTCCATTAGCATTATAGCTTAGACAAAAGAAATGCTGACTTGTTCAAACTACATGCGACATTTCTTACTTACACCAGTATAAAACATAGACATACCAAAGGCTTTCTCTCTGTGTCAGCTTGCTTGGACAAAGAGAACTGCTGACATATCTGCCTAAGTATAAAACACACACTAGATATAATTATATGAGAATGTAAGTATACAATTATCACTGATGATCCCTCAGAGTCATCGTATCAGTAATTAGGTAGATTATATATGGAATATATGTAAAAGACAAACATAATCTAGATAAATATATTATAGTGAGGTATAATGAATCATGCATGGCAATATTAACATATCTTAGCAGCAAAGCATATTCCTAGCACTCATGCTTATATGATCTGTGCCCATATCTATATACAAGTGCAAAATAGCAGTATTACAGTACAATACACCAGGAATACAGTATGAGGTGTGTGTGAGGTGTATGTGAGGAGATAGGGGGCATAACCCTTGCGTAACACCCACCACTATTTTGGAACTACCCCTTGAATAATCCTACCTGGGATTTTGTTAGTTCAGTTGCCAATTCCCCGGGACAATGCTGAAAATAGGCAGAATTGTCTAGTTCTCCTTTCCTGGTCAACAAAAACTAAACAAATAAATAAAATAAATAAATTCCTTGAGCACCCTTAGAAACATCAAATCTGGCCCCAGGGCCTTATCTATATTATGGCTGCTAACCCTTCTTGAACCCTTTCACTGGTAAATCCTTGCATTCATCATCTCAGAGATCCCCTAACAGCCACCGTAATGCCAATCTCTGGCAGATACCCTATGCCTTCCCTTGAGAATACAGAGCAGAAGTAGTTGTTAAGAATGTCTGCTTTTTGCCCATCTTTCTCAATTATCTTATCTCTCTCTCTGTTAGTCTATTAAGTCCTCCTCAGTTCTTTCCTTTTCCTCTAATATAACTAAAGAACTGTCTCCCCCTCCCTTGACCCTCTCTACAATACACAGCTCTGTTTGTGCCCTTGCCTCTCTGACCACCCTCTTTGTTTCCCTTCTTCTCATTTGGTACTCCCCCCTTCTTCCTTCCCTTGTTTTTCCTTGTACCTGGTGATTGCCTTTTTTCTTGCTATCACTGCTTCCCTAATCTTTACAGAGAAACATATTGCTCTGTTGCACCTGTTTCATTTGATTACTATTCTCAGGAAAGATTGTGTTGCTTCGAGAATGGCCCCCTTGATTGCCCCCCCATCTTTCCTCTGCATCCTTGATGCTGTCCTGTCAGACTAACTTGTCCTGGACCTGCTCCCTCATCCAGTTGAAGTTTGCCTCTCTGAAATCTAGGACTTCAGCCCTTGATGACAGCTCACATGTCCCAAGAGCCAGGTTGATCCATACAGAGTTATGGTCACTGGACTCTAATGACTTCCCTATCCTCACTCTTTGTATCACTTCCAAGTTGGTGAGCACAACACTGATAATGGCAGCCTGCTTAGTGGATTCCTTAGCCAGCTGCACCAGCTGGCAGCCCTGCAATGTATCCAGCAGGGCCTGACATCTGGAGTTCCTGACCATTGGAATAACCCAATCAATACCTGTCAGAATTAGATCTCTCACTACCACCACCATCCCTTTCTAATTCTGTCCCTAGATCCTTATCTCTCTCTCTTCCCCTATCCTGCTGACATATAGATCACCCTCATCTGTAGCTTCTTGCCTGAGGATACTGTGAGCTGAACCCACAACAATTCTATTTCCCCATTGTCACCCCTGATGTTTCCACTCTCCACTGCCTCTTTGCCTTCCCTGGCATAGAGGCTATGCCTCCTCCCTTACCTTTTCTTCAGTTATGCCCTGACATAGTGTATCTGGGACTGTCAGTTCCCAGTCATTATTTTTCTGTGGCCTAAGTTTCTGTGACAGCTTCTAGTTCTAACGCAGTGTCTGCCACCATTACTAGGAGCTCCTAGACTTCTAGCATTATGACAGATCCCTTCCCAGCTTTCTTCTGATCCTCTCTTGTTTGTTCCTAATTCTTCTTCCTTATTCTTCCCCTAGTGTCCTCAAGTTTTTTTTTTTAATTTTCATGCCAAACGCAGGCTTGTCAGCTCTCCTTCATTGACCTCTTCTCCTAACCTAATTTGAACTTCAACTTAGTGCTACCCACCCTGTTGCTACTAATCCCCTGTTCAGGGGGCACTCTAGCTAGGTTCCCCACCTGCTGTCCATTCTCAGTGGTTGCCATATTCTCCATCTCTCCCCCCCAGTTAGTTTAACTGTCCAGTGTAGATGTCAAACTTCTGCTGCTGGGCATTGGTCCCCTCTCTCTTCAGGTGAAGGCAACCACTCATGAAAAACTTCCTGTCCCAGAAGCCCCCCAAGTCACCTCCCACTTGATATGCAATACTCTGGAATTTGGCACCAACCCAGGTCACCAGCTTGGTGAGCAGTAATCCCATTAGGCCATCACCTAGCCCTGGTAAAACTGTTGTAAGTTTGCTCACTTACATCCCACAGGTCAAGGCATATAAAACAAATGGTATAGTAATATTTATAGTGGGCTATGATATGGGCGACACTGCAGTGCCAGTCACTCCTGATAAGTAACAACATTATGCCTTTAATTGTCTCAGCATCAAGAACCTCAATGTGCATGTGATGCTGCATACACATGACCTATTAAAAGTGGCCCTGCATAAGAAGAATGTAAAAAAAAATCTGCATTCAGTCTTTCAAAACTACTGTATTATGACGCAAAGTGGGAGATCCTGAAAAGCATCAGTGTTGGACTGTTGGCGGTTAAGGAGCTACAGAGCTGCATGAAGCCAGGCAAAGAGTCCTATATCTCCCGGGCCTCACATTGCAGACCTTTGCTGTATACTAACTGACAAATCTTTTATGCTATTATTTATACTGTTTTTCTTTTCTTTTTACTCTTTGATAAACAGGTAAGATTCACTGGGCCAAGGCCAATTTACAGCATTGACCCAGAAGCACTGGGAAGGTGTATAAATGAAAGTCAACTAAATGAAAGTCACTATATAAAATAAAAATTAATTTCAACACACCCAGAAACAACAATTAGAAAAGTAATGGGAGTCCTAAAACATCAGTGTTCTGCAACAAATAAATAAATGAATAAATAAATACGTAAAAAATTAAATCAAAAATTAAATGACCCAAATACAAGGCACAAGCTGATAAAAAAGAAAAATATAACCTTTTTCACATTAAATAACCCTTTCTCAAACACCCAAACAACTGAAAAATAACAATAGATCTGTAGGACACTGCAGGTCCTTGATGTGATACTTTGTAACAAGTTTTAAACCCACAAAACTCCAAATGTTACTGAACTGTCCAACTTCCATCTTCCCTGTTACACTGTCTCCTCCAAATAAGTGCTTTTGCAAAACAAGAGAAAGTGAAAGACAGATGTGTTTGCATTGCTTTTTGCAAACATGTGATGCCTACTGTATTCAAGACTTATGGATTGTGAGGCTAAGGGCTCTTTTTAAAGACCAAAAAATGATGTCAGAGATCTAGTGCCCTGGCATCCTTTTCAGAAAGACGTAGTAGGTATGTCTTTATGGCCATGTGTTTTATTTCCTTGTCCTGTACACTGTATGGCCCAAGTCGCTAAACTGGATAAGGAACAAGCCTTTTAGAACCCCCATTTTATGACTATTCTAAATAAATTAATGCCTTTGAAAAGAATACTTATATTCATTTTTAGAAGTGAAACTCATGGTTTGAAGTCTTCCTCTGTTGTAGATTCAGATCTAAAGCTGTGAAGTTTCTGGTTAACATTGGAGGTATAAAAATAAACTTCACCACTGAAGTGCCCATGCGGTGCTCAAAACTCACCTTTGGAAAGCTTTGCAAAGTTTCTGCAGACCATAGGAACTTGACTTTACCAAACTTGCAATGTTTTCACCATAAAACAGACATTTTGCAGTTAAGTGGTCACTTCATGAGCAAATTTTGGAGAATCTGCTGAATAAATGGAAACTTTGCCAAGGAAACATTACCAATTCAGGGAATTTGCACTTTGCGAATTCTGTAGAATTCACAAATTATCCCACAAAGTGAATTTTGACCACTTCACCCACCCTAATCATTGGTGTCTTAATTTAAACTGGAAAATACATATTTTCAGGAAAGGGCAATCTTGATCAATTTTAAATAGCAGATTGTATTGATGCCAGATATTGGGCCCAATTTTCGAACATGTTAGATTGACGCAAGAGGCTTGCGTCAAAAGAGTTTAAAACAAAGGGTGACTTGTATCTCAACATGCATCAAATATGATTTTCTAAAGCAATCTGCATCAAATCCTGATACCACTGCACCAAAGCCCCCTTGTGTCAAGGTTGCAGCAAACAACCAGGTGCATAAAGTTGCAAGGTGGCTTGCACCACAGTGGGACTGTAACAACCCCGTTATGGGTATTTTAAAAGCCTTGCTGTAAATGCAGCAAAGGAAACCACTTAGATCAGCGAGGAGGTTGTCTAAGTGGCTTGTGGCAGTGGGAGAGGATCTGACAATGGCCTGCTGGGTGCAGAAGGGGCACGGGAGGTGGCATAGGTGGAGTCAGGGGACAGCGGGGCATCACTGGGAGTGATGTGGCACCTGGCGGGGTGTGTTTGCATTGTACTGTATTATAATTAATGGGTCATGTTTTTTTCCATAGGAAAGGGTGTGTGTAAATTGCCGTTATAAAGGAATGTTTACAACAGCATTCACGCGCCACCTTCCTATGGCAAAAAAACATAAGCCACTGTCTCGCACCCACTGAAGCCATCTCCCTCTCACACACTGGTCGCTCAGAACTCCTCACAGTCTTCTCCCATAACATGGGCATTTTTTTCTCTGTCATCTACCCGATTTAGCAGACAATCCCTTACACCAGCTCCTCTGCTTCTTCTTGTCTCTCCTCCACCCCTGCCGTCTTCTGCAGGTCACCTGATACAGTGACCATAGAGACTACAAATTCCGTGGCAACCACCATAGCAACACCGAACAAGCAGACGGGAAGGATTTATTTATTTTTAAAGTTAAATCTTTGTTTAAAACTCTTATTTCCTTAGCTATTTCTGCTCTACCAAGCACTGTTTTGACTGCAAATGAAACTGCTTCAAAAAGGTAAGACTACCTCGATTCCATCGCACTCAGTGGCACAGTCAGCGGGACACATTTTATGTAATTGTTGAGGCAAAAAAACGCGACTCAACAATTATATAAAATAAAACATGGGACGATGTGTATAAACTCAAAGTTTACATCACCCCTTGGTGTTAGATGCTTTATAAACCCCTCGAGCTTTGCTCTCACCTTGGGGTGTGTAAACTTCTCATTCCACACACCACCCCATATTTTATTCTATTTGTAATACAGTATACTTATCTTAATTTGTGTTCTAGTGGTCTCTCCTCCCATCCAATCATCCACCCGATGCATTCAAACTATTTCCCTGGTAGCTAGCAGTTCCTCCTTCCACCTGATCATCTGCTCCATTTATAATACATATTTCCCTGGTGTCCAGTTATCCCTCCTCCCACTTGAGTACCCACCTGACATTTACATCATAGTCTCAGGTGTCCAGTGTAACCCCCCCATCCTGATCTCCTGTATAGTAAATATAAACATTTCCCTGGTGTCTGTTAGTCCCCCCTGTCCTATCCCCAATCCCCTGTATAGTGCATGTAAACTGTTCCCTGGTGGTCTAGTGGACCCCCACCCTGGCAGGTAGTGCCCTTCCACCCTGCTCCTCCACTCCTGAAACTGAGCCAGTGACCAGCACAGCCTTTCTATCTCTACCACAGCTGGCTGATGACTGGCCTATCAATAAGCACATACTGTATACAGAATGCACTCATTAAATGACAGCTCACTCTAATCTGTCAATCAATGTCCCTGAGCACATACTGCAAACCCAGGGAGTTTGGCACCGGGAACCTGCTTTTTATAGAATCTGGCACAAGGTCTCTGGCACACCAGGAGTTTGCCATAGCCCTGGAGCAACTCAACTTCTGTTGTTCTAAAGGTTCTTTGAAAATCAGACCCCATTGTCTCCACATGGTACTGTAACTGTTAATCTCAAGCATCATCACCTCCAGTTACCTTTAAGTCAGGGAAATTGTGCTTCTCCAAGCTGTTCATGAACTTTGTAAGGCAGTGAGTAAGCCAGTCCTCCTTTGTCATCTATTGGTGGCTCTTTGTCTTCATCCAAAGTCTAGTACTTTATTGCATAAGCATGATGATGACAAAATACTCTTGTCATCATATGTTTTACAATTGGGGTGGTTCATACTCATAAATACTCAAGTTGTACTAATATCATTGTCAAAATAACTTCTTTAACAATTGAACTATATTAACAAATTGTACAGCCTTAGGTGAATCATGACAATAACTATCAAAAGATCTGTTTTATTTTCTGTAACATTTCTATTTATGTTTTTACATGACATCCAAGCTTTGCTAAGGTGTCCTCATATAGTTGAATGTCTTCACAACAAGATGATATAAGATAGGTGATTATAGACTGAAATTATCGTATCTTATCAATACAGAGCAAGTCACTAGGATGTATATGTCTGTGTCTGTTTCAAATACAGGTTTCAGGGAGGGAGAGAAGTCAATGTCAGGTGTCATTTGTCAAACTGATGGTTTATTGGCTGTGCTATGTCTTTAGAAGAAAGTTTTGTTTAAAATCTTCAGAGTTTAATAACTTTTCATACCATCAATGCATCTTAATTTAATACACAGTTTTTGAACAGCTCTTAATCAGTCCTTTCTTTTCAATGTTCCATTGACAGTGCAAAGTTTGTAAAATGATTATGCTTGAATAGCCTTAGTTACAATAACTACAGTAACAGTATGTGTGTGGCAGGTTTTCACAAGATGCTGTATCAGACAAAATGGGCACATACTTTGTATATTATCCAGCCTTTTACTTATGCTGCAATTAAACAAAATCAGTGTAAGATTATTGTCTAAAAATGTGTTTCTGAAAACTTTTGAGGAATGCACCAGTACTCACAGACTGGAGTTATCCAAGGAGCCTGGTTAGGTACCCATACATTACCTCTTATCTGATGGATGCTTGGTAAGGACATCACTGTTTCCTGCTTGCTGTGGAATAGCAAGCTCAACAGTGACTATGTGTTAGCTTTATTTTCTTTAACTATTTCTCTTGAAAATGGTACGCTTTCCTTTGAAGCCCACATACAGGGTAAGCATATTATTTGTCTATACACAGGGGTTTTAAACTGGAATTTCCATTCGGACCTATGTTGATATTATAATAAGTACTTTTGATAAGACAAAATAACAATAATGATAATAACAATAATAAAACCCAGGTTACTATCTCTACCTAATTAATATTAGTTAAATATGTATTATCTTCATGTAATTTGTCCTTACAAGGAGGAGTGGGCAAGATAAACCCTTCGTCAATTCCATCTCTGTAAAACTATATAGTGTGTTTCAAATTAAGTCTTTCTTTGATCTGCCACAACCCTACAAATGGTCATATTTCTAATTGTTTCATGTAGGTCTTCAGGAAGGATATAAAAATGCAACAAGTATTGTCTGCTGACTTGGAATATGAGGGATGTTTTCTCCTGGTAGTTATACAATTATGTCATTTTCAACTTATCATAAAGGTGTTCTGATGTGTTCCCCATCTGTTCCATTTTTCAAACATGATCAAAGGTGAGAGTGAAAATGAAGCAAGCAGACAGAAAATGTGCCACCACCAGTTCTTACTTAGATCCAATGAAATCAGTGCAGACTTAGGAAGATGCCTTATGATTTATGAGGTATTTCCCAACCTCCCTTAAAAATCATTGAAATACGATGAAAATATGGGACACCTTGCACCAAATGTTATGCTCACGTAAGGGTTCCCATTTTTTTTATTTGGCAGCTTTGTGCCTGAATGAATTGTTTCACTTTGAAACTGAGATGTGAAAGCTGAAATAATTACCAATTCATGATGATATATGACAGTATTTTAAACTGGGAAACTTATATTTCTACAAGGTAGACTAATCATTGTGAGTTTTATCTTTCCATTTCATCACAGAGTCTACATTATAATACTGCTGTTACCTGTTACCTTAAATCCATTCTTTGAATAAACTTTTGAAAAATCTATGATTTCTGGACAGAAACTGAAACAGGGCAGGGAACAACACAGGATATTGGCAGCTGAGGAAATGTAAGGGCCAGCAAGAAACTAGAACCAGGAGATTTTTCACCAAGCTATTCTAAGATCAACCAACTACCAAAGAAATAATAGCAGACTGGTATATACCCAGTGCAGAAACACAGAAACACAAAAACATAGAAACTGATGGCAGATAAGGGCTACTTACCCCATACAGTCTTCTCATTTTCATTGTGGTTGCTTATGCTGCAGACCCTCTATGGTCTATGGTACTGTCTCTTCCACCCTCTTCCTTTCCCCTGTGATTCTCTTGTGGCTATCCAGGCTTTTTTGAATCCCACCACTGTTTTTGCCCCCACTGCCTCCACTGGAAGGCTGTTCCAGGCATCCACCATCCTTTCTCTGAAGAAGTAGTTTTTCAAATTTCTCCTGACTCTACCCCCCCCAGCTTCATATCATGAGCCCTTGTTCTAGAGCACCCTTTTCTCTGAAAAATACCTCCCAGCTGTACCTTATTCACCTCTATAAAGTATTTAAACATCTCAATCATATCCCCCTGCTCTCTCCTTTCCTCCAGGGTGTACATATTGAGCACTTTTAGCATCTCCTCATGGGGCTTTTAATTCAGACTCTGCACCATCTTGGTAGCCCTCCTTTGAACTGCCAGTACTATTTTGAAAGACAGAAACTTGGTTCACCAAGTTTCATTATTCCAACTTCAGCAGTCCAAAACATGATTGCCCAACACGCAAAGTTTACCCATGGTGGAGTTTGTTATAAAAAGTAAGTAAGAAGCAGGGGGGCAAAGAACCCCAAAATACAGAAAAAAGGAAGCCTTTGCATGTCAGACAACTGTGTTTCTGGCTGCTGGGGTTGAGTTAGTGAAACTCAGAGAGCCAAGTTTCTGGATTTCATAATATATCTGGTCCACCTCTACTCTGCCTGTGTCTTTCATAAGATGTGGTCTCCAGAATTAGAGAAAGTACTCCAGGTGGGATCTTACCAGTGACCTAAATAAGGGCAATACCGTTTCCCTAGTTCTGCTGATGATACTCCTACCTATGCACCCCAACATCCAAATAGTTTTCCTGATTGCCTTGTCATATTGTCTAGCCACCTTAAGGTCATCTGATATGATAACCCCCAGGTCCCTTTCCTGCTTGATCATTGCAACTGTCTCTCCCCCCATTATGTACTCCATCCCTGGGTTTCTGTGGCCCAAGTGCATTATTTTTCACTTTTATGCATTAAACCCTAGCTGCAAAACCTTTGACCATTTCCCCAGCTGTTTTATATCTCTTACCATCCTTTTCACCCCCCCCACAGAATGTCCATTCTGTTGCAGATCTTGGTGTCATCACAAAGAGGTAGACCGTCCCTTCCATGTCCTCCGCTATGTCACTAACGAAGACATTAAAGATGACCATCCCAAGCATTGACCCCTAAGGTACCCCACTGGTCACTCTCCCCTCTTCAGAGTGAACTCCATGTACCACCACTTTCTGTCTTCCAACTCCTAACCAGTTTCTTACCCAGGTTACCATCTTATTGCTCACCCCCATGCTACCCATCTTGTTTACCAATCTGCTATGTGGAATAGTGTTGAAAGCTTTGCTGAAATCAAACTAGGCCACGTCCGCCACCCCTCCCTGGTTTCACACCCTGGTCACCCAGTTAAAAAAATCTGTCAGATTTGTTTGGCACAACCTTCCCTCTATGAAATCATGCTGCCTTGGTCCTGCAGTCTGTTGGATTCCAGGTATTCCACAATCTTTTCCTTTAATAGTATGTCCATTAATTTCCCTACCACCAAAGTCAGGTTGACAGGACTATAATTGCCCATCTCCTCCTTGCTACCACTTTTTTGAAGTGAGACTACTGTATGTCTGCTCTTCTCCAGTCCTCGAGGACCATGCTGGTCTCCAGTGAACTGTTGTTTTAAACAAGTCTGCTAGAGGTGCAGCCAGTACCACCATGAATTCCCTCAGCACTGTTGGAAACATCCCATCTGGTCCCATGGATTTGTCCACCCTCAGATTACAAGTGCTTTCCTGACCCTCTTCTCAAAAAAGGGACTGGTGTAAATTTCCCTAACCTCAAAGCTCCTGTTGCCTTTTCATGGTCCCTCACCCTCCCCTTCTACTGTAGACACTGAGCAGAAGTATTTGTTTAAGATGTTTGCATTTTCTTGATCCCCCTCCTTACAGTCCCCCCCAACCATGAAATCCATCCCTTTATCTTCCTTTTCTCACTACCATACCTAAAAAAATTATTTTCCCCTTTTGATACTGCCTTGGCTATTCTTTCCTTAGTTTGTGTCCTTGCATTCTGTTTTGCTTTGCCTGCCTCCTTTCATTTCCCCAAATACACTTCCCTTTCCTGCTGTCTCTGAGTATCCTTACACCTTCTGAATGCCACTCTTTTTGCTTTTACCTTTTCTGCCACCACCTTTGAGAACCATAACAGTCTCCTCTTCCTTCTGCTTTTGCTTACTTACTTGGCATACAGGTTTGATGCCCTCTTTTAGTCTGACCCATCTGCCCTCCACCACACTGAGGACATCTCTCCCTGTGGGTCCTTTTGGAGGGATTCTCCCATCTTTGTAAAGTTAGACCTTCTGAAATCCAGGACCCTCACCTTTGTGTGATTGGATTCCACCACTGTTCTTATATTGAACTGCGCAGTGAGATTATCACTTCTCCCTAGATGACTTTCCACCCTCATGTCTGCAATACTGTCCGTTTTACTAACAACAGGTTCAGTATTGTCCTACTCCGAGTGTGTTCAGTGACTAATTGCTTGAGGAATGCCCCCTGCAGGGAGTCCTGGATGTCTGTACATCTAGTTGATGCTGCAGCAGGGAAGCTACAATCTACATCTGGCAGATTAAAATCTCCCATCAGCACCACCTCCCACTTTTCTGCTATTTTGCCAGTTGCTTCTAGCATTCCTTTATCTAAGTCCTGCCTCTGAGTTAGAGACCTGTAGACTACTCCTGTCAGAATAGCAGCTCCTCTTCCTGACTCAAGGATGACCCACAATACCTCCCCCCGAATTCCCCGTACCTCCATCACTTTTGTTTTCCTGAACATAAAGCATAACTCCCCCTCCTTTCCTTCCTACCCTGCCCTTCTAAATGTTGTGTAGCCTGGTATGACCATTTCACAGACACAGTTGTCAGTGCACCATGTTTCAGTAATGGCCACAATATCCAGGTCTGCCTCCAGGTCCTGTTTTTTTTTCCCAGACTTCTAGCATTGTCACACATGGCTTTCTACATTTTGTTAGCCCTTTTCTTGTCACTTCCCCTTTTTCCAGCTCTTCCTCCTTTCTCCTCTTTTTATTTTGACTGCACCTCTTCCCCCGTTCTCCTTTGCTAACCCACTGCTACCTTGAGTGTCTTACATGCCAGTGGGATTCTCTTCTTTCAGGATTTCTCTACTCTCTATCTCAGCCGGTGGGGGCAGTTGCTGTCTACCCTTTGTCTTTCACCACCACCCCCCTTGGCTAATTTAAATGTCCATCCAAGTAAAATTTAAACCGTCCACTAAGGACTGCTGTTCCCCTCCTGGATGGATGCAGAGTTTAGATGGGCAGCACATAAGTAGAAAGAAACATGGGATTATACAGTAAAGGTGTAATGAAAATACTATGACATTTTGCTATACCTCTCAACTTTGTGTTACTGAAATGTGAGACACTGATATTCAAAATGATGGAAACTGTGCAACGGTAAACCCCCGATGTGGGAAATATCATCAGGCATGGGGAGACAAGCTCAAGACAATGTGGAAGCTAATGTGTGTGTGTATGTGTGTGTGTGTGTGTGTGCGTTAAGTTTAATTTTGATTTAGTGAAGCATCATAGAATATTATGAGTTTGGCTTTAAAGTTTGAATTTATGTGAGACAGCACCTTCACTGTGGGATCAACACCTTCTTAACATGGGATGGATTTTGGATGGAACAATTCTGAACAGTAAATGACAGTCATCAAAGTTTATGTAAGACAGTTTAGAGATATACAGTATGCAGGGAGAATCTATAATATATGGGCAGAAAATGTAGTGACAAAGAAGATTTGCACTTTTAACATAAGTAGCATATTGCTTTGAAAAGCTGAGGAGAAGAAACTACTTACAGGCCAATAGGAGGACTAAAAAAGAGATGGAAGTACACAATGATGAAAACTGTGAGGGAAAAACAATAATTTAAGAACCAGAGGAGACGGCACAGAACAGGAATTCTTTGATGAAGCTGACCAAGGAATGAGCTTAACATCACACCAATGGATCACACTTCAGTCAACAAATCAAATCATCATTCTAGTGCATTGTACAGAGGAATTGCCCCAGTGCTGATTAAAGAATGGAATTATAGATCACCATTCTATTGCACTTTGCAGAGGGACTGCCCCAGTGTTGTTTAAGGAATGGAATTATGGTTTACATTCCTGTCGTGCAAACTGTACCCAAAGGCATATCACAGTCTTGGAGAGGGAGGTGAATAATGTTACTGACATTAGTCACACTGGGAGATTTAAACACCAAGAGATAGATTACTGATGGAAAACAGGGGATGATGCATAGGAAGGTTAAGACACTTTGTCAAGTTCATGCAGTAAGTGGGAATGTAATGATTAAAACTCGGGTTTCCAGGTTCAGATCTCTGTGCTAAAACCACTAAGTTGAACTCCTGTCACCCTCCCTGTTTAACATTATAGCTTGCTGAATATCCAGATGTTCTTAAGGTTTGGGGTTAAGAGTTGCCCACCCCCCAAACACCACTACAGCTAATACACACACACACACACACATATGATTTCATTAATATCCAGAGAATTTAACCTCATGAAACAGTATTACATCAATATTTTGCATTGCAAAATGTTATCACAAGTTGATAGTCTGCTGCTTAGAATGCAAAAGTAGTGAAAGCAAACAATAGCTAAGCCTGTGACAGTTTCAAATGTGTTCAGGCTAAAACAAACACTCGATGAATATAGGAATGTTTCCTAGCAACTGCTTTATCCTACTTAGCATATCTTAACAGTGGCATGTTTTTGTTTTTTTCCAAAAATTAGGTGACAAAAGATAACACATGAGTTGGGACTGTTTAAACCTCTATCCTTTAAAAAAGAACCATATAAAAAGTAAATAATAGACGCTGTAGAAAAGTACAAGTCAGTAGGATGTTACCAAGAAATGGTTGTCAGAGCTTGTTAAACATTCCAGCCAATGAAATCTGCTCCAGTTGGATTTGTCCTATACCCAATGCTCCAGGATCAGTTTACCATCTAAAGTTATCCAGGATCAGTTTACCGGTAAACTGATCTGGAATCAGTTTACTGTAGTGTATATGCTTATATGTACACTTAATGTGTCTTTTTATGGTTTTAAAAGTGTATTCTCTAGTTCTTTTGGGCACAGAAATGTGCAGTGAAGCAATATAATTCTGTCATACAACGGACTTGAGAGGAAACTCTTACAACCACAACAGACACAGGAACTGTACTGTACCTATAAACATGTTATAAATCATGTTCAATATTTGTGTTTGCAAGCAATTCAACTTGAATTTAAAATAAAAAAATGTTTTGATTGGTAGAAAATTAGAGAAACCCTTATAATTTCAGAATTTTGTAACTCTATGCATGAAATAGCTTCTTATGTTTGGTTATAAGAGTACCTGCAATATTTTGAAATAAATAGAGACTTAGTTGGCTAAGAGTGATTTAATGCTATACAATGAGAATACTTTACTTCTATATCCATTCTTTCTTGCATCTACTGTGGCTCTTTTTATTGTAGAATTATTTATACAACACCACATCATGATGGAGCAATGTGAGGTTAAAGGGACATGGTTAACTTTATTTTTTTCTGATTTCTCAATGTTAAAAGTTCTTTTTTAAGGAACAGCAACATTCTTTCAGTATATGCTCATAAATAATACAAGTTAATAAAATCACAAACACATTCATGAACAAGTGCACTGGTGCCTCTGCGCCATAGTCTCCCATGACTGCATACCAGCAGCTGGCAATGGGTGGCAGGTGGGTCACCCAAAACAACTAGTCTACCAATTGTTTTTCTGATATTTTCTTTCATCTTGAAAATCTGTGGCTACATATATATTTATTGAAAAACAATTGGCAGGCATACCATTTTAAATCTGTTGACTCTAGGGTACCATCCAAACGTCAGGTGGGGAGTGTTGAGCACAGACAAATAGGGGCTAAGTGAAATGTTACAGTTCATCTTGTACCAAGAGCACACATTGCCACACTTTATATAAGCTGCAAAATCACCAGAGTTAGTTAATATTTCTCAGTTCACTGGTAAAAAGGCAGTGTAGAACATTAAAGCTGTGAAACAAATTGCAAAAAGGTGCACAATATAGAACAGCCCACAACAAAACAGCATCGATCTATAATACAAAATCTATAAGCTTACCCCTCGGACTCCAACAGCCACAACACCCCACCCAGTGCTTCACTACAAGAGCGGCACCTGAAAAATCAGCAAAAACTGACTGTGTCCTTTCAAAGAAAAATTGCGAGAATTGGGATTCAGAGACAGATATCCTGTTTCACATTCCTGTGTCCTGACCACTAGGTTATGCTGGCTGCTGATCTTCAAGGTTATGGTTAGACACATCTCTGACTGAAAATAATCCTTGATCAGTATCACTAGTAAACTGATCCTGGCTCAGATTGGCTACTAAACTGATCCTGTATCAGTAGACTAATCTTTGATGAGTTTCTTTACATGCTATCCTAATCATGAATATGTTAACATTTATTTAGTCATTTATTTCATTTCATTTTTATTTTTTATGCTTGTTAGCTGATGAGTAATTCTGCCCGTTTTCACAAGCGACATTTTTTTTTAAAGCCATATAGCATGAATACGAACATATACACATATGAATGTGCCAGCAGAAACAGACCACCTGGTCTATTTAAGTCTGCTCGACTGTGCAGCCAGTACCGCTAGTTTGCAGGTGCCCCAGCCCCCTCCCCTTTGTCATCCCACTGCAACCCTCCCACCTCCCCCACCCTCACTCTCCCCTGTTCCCTGTCCCATGCCCTTTTGAAGCTGCTCACAGATTTACATGATATCACCCATTCTGGTAGGGCATTCCATTTTACTACCACTCTCTCTGTGAAATAGTGTCTCCTCATTTCCATTCTAAATCTTCCCCCTCTATTCTTAGCCTGTGCCCCCTTGTGACCCTCCTTCCTTAACTTAAAGACCCCATCTGCCCCATCCTTATTGATTCCCCTCAGATACTTGAATGTCTCTATCATGTCCCCCCTGTCCCTTCTATCCTCCAGGGTGTACATATTCAGGTCTCCCAGCCTGCTGTCATAGTCTCTCCCCTCCATTCCACAAGTCATCTTTGTTGCCCTCCTCTGCACCCCCCTCCAGTAGCCTGCTGTCATGCTTTAGGTATGGCCTCCAAAACTGCACACAATACTTTAAGTGCGGCCTTACCAGTGACCTGTAGAGGGGCAAGATCACCTCTCTTCACCTGGACAAAACCTCCCTCGCTATGCACCCCAGCACTTTGTTCACTTTTGCAGCTGCTCTCCTGCACTGCGTAGTGTTGTTCATGGTACCTGTTATCATTACCCCAAGGTCCTTCTCCTCCTCTGTGATCTCCAGCTTACTCCGCCCCCGCCAGCCAGTATTCTCTCCTTGGGTTCTTCACCCCAAAGTGCATAACCTTACACTTCTTTGCATTGAACTCCAGCTACCACCTCTCTGACCACTCCTCTAGCTTGTGTGGGTCCCCCTGAAGCTGCTTCCATCCCTTCTCTCCATTCTCCACTGCTCCAATTTTGGTGTCATCAGAGAACAGACTTACCTTGCTCACCACCCCATGTGCAATGTCTAATATGAAGAGCCCAAACAATACTGGCCCAACACAGAGCCCTGTGGCACCCCACTCATCACTGGCCTTGGAGTTGGGAGCTCCCCTCTCACCACCACCAATTGCAGCCTACCACTCAGCCAGCTTGTAATCCAGTTTATCATTTTTACCCCTACCCCTACACCACTTAGCTTCCCCCCAAACCACCCATGAGGCACTGAATCAAAGGCCCTGCTGAAGTCCAAGTAAGAACATCCACCACATGACCCTTATCCAGCTCACCTGTCACCCAGTCATAATATTGTATGAGGTTGGTTTGACAAAACTTCCCCGAAACAAGCCCATGCTGCCTCACATCCTGGAGGCCATTGTCCTCCAGGTATGACATCGGTCTTTCCTTTAGTATCATTTCCATGAGTTTGCGCACTATGAAGGTGAGACTTACCGGATGATAATTACCCAGTTCATACATTGGTCTGCTCTTGCGTAATGACTCTATATGTGCCATACTCCAGTCCAGTGGCACACATCTCGACTCCAGTGAGGTACTATACAGATCCACCAGTGGCTCCGCCATCACCTCTGCCATTTCCCTCAGCACTCTGGGGTGGATACCATCTGGCTCTGGTGCCTTGTTTACCTTCAGTGCCCTCAATCCCTCTAGAACTCTGTTTGCCTCAATTCTTCCATCTGTCACCTCCTGTCCCCACCCTCCGAGCCCATGCTGGTAGCGGTCCCCCTTTTTCTTCCATGAACACTGAGCAAAAGTATTCATTCAGTGCTTCTGCCTGCTCTTCCCCCTTTTCTGTCCACTCCCCATGCCTTTTTGTCCTCACTATTGTCTCCTTGCACTTCCTTTTCTCCCTGATGTATCTGAAAAAGTCCCCCCCCCCCAGTAATTCCCTATGCTAATCTCAGCTCCCTCTGGGCCTTGGCTTCTCTCACTTTTCTGGTCACCTGCCTGGACCATGTTGCATATTTCTCCCTGTCCACTTCCTTCCCCATCCTCCTAAACCTCTGGTGCACCACTCGTTTTGCCCTCACCACCTCCACAACCCTGCTGTTCAACCAGCATGGTTTTCTTGATCTGCTCCTCTTACTCTGTGACTTGGTGCAGGCTTCTGTTGCCTCTGTAACCCCCATTTAATAATATCCCATTTCTGCTTCACATCCATCTCCTGCCTTATGCCCTCCTGCTTCCCTTTCAGTACTTTCTGCATCCTCCCAGAGTCCACCCCTCTGAAGTTTACCACCCAAGTAACTGATTTCTCTGGCTCCCCGCATATCATGATATTAAACCACACCGTTTGGTGATCACTGTCGACTAGTGGGTCCTCTACCTTTATTTCCCTCACTGCCTCCCCATTCAACAATACCAGATCTAAAGTGTTCTTTTGCCTAGTAGGTATAGTAGCCAACTGTTTCAGGAGACCCTCCTGAATCGCATCCAGGAGCACTTGCTTCCTAGCACTGGAGGTGACCGAAATGCTCCAGTCAACCCCCGGCAAGTTGAAATCCCCCACAATGACCACCTTCTCTTTTCTACATACCTTTTTGATTTGTCCCGCTAACTCTCTGTCAAGCTCCTCAGACTGGGATGGTGGCCTGTATACCACCCTGAACCTCAATTTCCTACCCCTTGAGTCTAGGAGCTGCAGCCAGATTGCCTCTATTCTCCTTTCTTCTCCCTCGTCCCTTGTGCATTTGATCCCATCCCTCACATAGACTGCCACCCGACCCCCTCTCCTCCTTACGGCCCTTCCTAAATAATTTGTATCCTGGGATTGCCAGATCCCAGTCCTGGTGCTCAGTTGCCCACATTTCTGTGAGAGCTGCAATATCCACCCTCCACACTGCTAAAAGTGCCCGTAGCTCAGTGTATTTGTTTCCTAGGCTTCTTGCATTCAATGAGACCACCCTACACAATACCCCTTCCTTTCACTAGCCTCCATCTTCTCCCTTCTACTCCCTCCTTTGTTGGCCATCCCGAGCCCTTCCCCACTAGCCTGGGGGGGGGGTAGGCTGTGACTCCACCCTATCGGATCCCTGCCTTCCTGCTGCCCACTTGCCACCCCCCCATCTAGTTTAAATCCACCCTTGTCACAATATACCTCCCCAGTCATTGCTTTAATACCTCCTTCCCCTGCCCACTCAGGTGCAGCCTATCCCTTGCAAACAGATTGTTATTATCCCAGGTACTGCCCCATCCACCCACAACCCCATACCCCTTAGTTCAACACCATTCTACCAACCATGAGTTCAACTGTCTAATCCTCTCCTTTCTCACTCTGCTTGTGCAGGGTACTGAGAGCACTTTGCAGAAGGCCACAGACTCCCCAGTCTCTGTGCATAACCTTCCCACTTCCTCAGTCCTCTCCCTTGTTACCTCCACAATTTCCCCCGCTAGGTCATTTGTCCTCACATGTACCACAATGTGTGGTTTTTCTCCTAACCCTCTTTACCCACCTTTGGATTGCCTGTCCTGCCATGTCTGCCTTCAATCTTGGTATGGACTCCACTGATATCCGACTGTGCCTCTCCCCCTTACTGCCCTATCTGATCCCCTTGAGTATCGAGTCCCCCAACACCAGTACACTCCCCATCCTCTTTCTTTGTGCCCGTCGCCACCCCCCCACCCAGGTTCTCATTTATGGAGCCACTCAAGACTGTGTTTTTACCATGTACTCCAGTGTCTTCCCCCTGTTCCTCCCAATTAAGACCTCTCCCCACCCTCCTGTTTGACTGCCAACCTCCCTCCCTCTCCCTCCTCACCTCTCTGAGTATTATCCCTTCCCCGCCACACTATGCTCAATCTCTCCAGTAGTAATGCCACTCACTCCCTCTTCTTTGTGAGTGCTATCCCTTGTGCAATCACCTCCTGCATCCTGTTTCCCGTGTGTTGATAGTAAAGTAAACATGTTTCCTATCTCCTTTGCCTTGCTATGTGCTTTCTCCTCCCTTCTGCCTCCTCGTTTTTGACGTCCTACTAGAGTCCACCCTTCATCAGCTGGCTTCCTGTCTAGTTTGCCCCCCTCCCCCCTCCCTTGACCCAATGTTCCTTCTCTGTGGTACCCCCACAATACTCTCAGATGTCAGCCCTCCTACCGACGCAATCCTCCCCTCATCCCTCAACCTCTCCAGCTCCCTGCCAAGCCACAGTACAGTACAGACCCAAAAACACACAGTATAACAATTATGTCAATACTAATTAAACAACAAACATTACGTGCATGTACATTCATTCCTTAACAACAACCAATGTTTAAGTTTAATATTGAATGTTCTAATGTTTGTGCAATTGGCAATTTCATTGGGTATAAAGTTAAAAAATCTAGTTGCCCTATATAATACTGACTTTTGCCCAATCACGTTTTTAAAAAGAAAGGAATTTTATACACATATTTACTCTGGGATATAGTCCTTTGTGAATTCACAGCTCTGGGAAACAATGGCAGGACTGTCTGAGGTAAGTGACCTAATGTTCCTTTAGGTAAAGTGATACCCATCTTTAAATTGGCTTTATTTTCAAGTGATAAACAACCAGTATCCTTTAATAAATTACACTGATGGGTCCTACTTGGTAAATTGTTATAAATCTTAAAGCTCTGTTATATGCAATGTAACCCCCCTACAAATGGGGGTTCCTGAAAAGTCTTCCGTGAGCTTGCCTAAATGCGAACTGCCAGGCTGGTGTCCGGCATTCTAGCCATACAACGATTAAATGTTGGAGAGTACCTGTAAAGCCTCTGGTTACTGTCTCTTTTAGAGCTGCCTGGTTGCACTTATAATTGAACTGGGAAGGTGGGCTGAGTGTTTTCATGCTCGAGTCCTGCTCGGGCTGCTGGATAATCACTCTGTTTCTGCCATCGCTAATTGTGCAGAGGGAGCTCTGTTAGAAGGTATGCATGCTTACTGATCATCCGTAAAAGTAATAATAATATTGTAGTTTGTTCTAGCCTGCATTTTTGCAGTAAGGACTTTTCTGCCTATTGCCACCATTTTGTTCCCGAACTGCCGAATTGGACCAATCAGTAGTTTGGGACTCTAAAATGGAGCCTGCTTGCAGGGTCTATGTGGAGTAAAAACTGTGGGGATTATAGTTTTGGGCTGTTGGCGCCTTTCACACCTGGAGGGGGAGCCTTGTGGTGACTGACAGCTGAGTCAGCCAAAAGAACCATTTGGATCATGGTGACATCACGCTGCCTGCTGTCTGGAGGCAGATCTTAGTTGGAAGCTGAAGAAGCAACAGCTCTAGCTAGTCGAGTGGCCGTTGAAGTAGTTTGCGCCGGAAAACTGTGGAGAGGCCTAAGTTTGGCCTGCTAGTATGCCTGCTGCCCTGAGAGGGAACGGAGTGATATTTTTTTTGACAAAATCCGATTTGAGAGCCATTGACTTGTACCAGGCACAGCACCTGAGGAAGATCAAAGATTTGCTGAATGAGATCGGCCTGTCAGTAGTTAAAGCCCAATAGGAGGGGGATTACCTGGTACTGTAGAATTTCTTACATATAAATGTGCTGTGTATTTGTGGTGGGTCGTGATTTGGTTCCCCACTGTGTGAACTGTGTTCTGCCTGCTAAAGTTGTATCCAGCCCAATCGGAGAGGGATTACCGGGTACTGTAGGATTTCTTACATATAAATGTGCTGTGTATTGGTGGTGGGTCGTGATTTTGTTCCCCACTGAGTGAACTGTGTTCTGCTTGCTGGAAGCTGTATCTAGCCCAGTCGGACTGAATCCACGGTTATCTCCATGTGGCCGGGCCTTGCCACGTGGACCCTGCCAGACTACCACACTGCACAGAGAAAGCCATCGACGAGAGACCTGCCTGTAGATCAGCACCCTGCTCCACATCTGAACAGGAACGATGCCTCGGTGAATCGTATGGGCCCTGCTTCTCCTTGCGCTCCAGATTCACCATCTGCTGTCTCTATTTTCATCCCCCTTGTGTCCAGTCTTGGGTATCGTGAGTAATTGCCAGGGTAGCTCCCTGTAACAACATCTTAATCTAGGGTGTCATCTGATTGTCTTGTTGTTCTTTTTTCTTTTCTTTTTATTTCTGTTTCCAACTGAGCCCTCCAGCTCTGGATTACAAATAGTGTGTATTGTGCATGTTGTTTATTCTATCACAGGGCTCAAACCAGCTGCGATGCAGGACTACCCCAGGCAACAGTCCTGGCTAGCCCATCTCTTCTCCAACTGGATAACCAGAGGTTGTGACTGTTTAGGAACTCTAAAGTGCATGCATAACTGTTTATTTGATAGAGCATTTAAGCAAATCAACCTGCTTATGCCCCCTCCCTTGTTCAAGCCCCCTGAATAAATCAGATTTAAGTTTTTCTGCATTAACTTGACTGTGGTTCCAGTTTGTACCAAGAGTACAGTGCTGTGGCTAGTTGCTGTCTCTAACCTTGTTTTACAGGGGGTCCCCAGGGTTGAGCCAGAGAAACCAGCCCTGCTGGTAAGTGCAAACTGTGGGGGGTACTCGTGAAGTATATCAGGGGTACTGTGAAAGTGACTATTGGCTGTTGTTCCAGCCACTAGCAGAGAAACGGGGGGGGGTTACAATGTCCTGGAGGGCTTTGCCCTGGTTAGCTTGACCACTACCAACCCTGACCTCCAGGTGGAGGCACCCATTAGAGAACCTAGGCCCCTTAGCCTGCTGCTAGCCAAGCAGGCAGGGGGTAGTAGCCCTTGGGATAATGCCACATAGGCGTTACATCTTGGAGGCACTGCTGGGACACTTAGTGGCCAGAATTATGAACTATTGTCAAACCTAAATGGATACCCCAACAAAAGTGGCCGTACACCAGTTGGTGGGGTGGTGTATAGTGCAGAAGATGGACCCCCACAACACCCTGCTTATATTGGGTATTCCCTGAGCATTGTAAAGACACTGTAGAAGGAGTACTTTCCAAAGTTGAATGTTTAACAGATGCTGTGGTGGTGGGGCGACAGGCTGACTTGACCAGCCAAACTTTCATGGCCTTAGTAGAGTGCAGTGATCCAGTGGACAGTTCCAAAGTGCCATTGACTATTGCCTCATAAGGGCCTCAGCCATCTAGAGAGTGATAACAAAAGACAATAAAGACCCTGGGGAGGATGAGCTTCCACCATTATCTGAGACTTTTGAGGAGAAATTTACTAAGTTGTTGCTGGAGAAAGGAAAAACTGTAGATTACTTTAAGAAACTGTTCCTGCCACCTGGAGATGTTCTTTCCCCAGCACCCCCTTTCCCTCCAGCACCTGTTACTTCCCCACCTTCTGTGCCCATGCCAATGCTGGTCACTATATCTGTACCTGTCATTAGTCACGACTCCTAACAAGGCTGAAAATCTTCTTGGGCACCCTCCCACTCCCCAGGGGAGGATGACTGGTAGACCTGGATTAACTATGTTGCCCCCTTGGTACCTGAGTGGCAGTATGCAGAGGCTGAGAAGCAGAAAAGAATCATAGAAAGTTTGAGGGACCCACCCTCAAAACCATTACATTTTTGAGGTCCACAAACCCTGATGCATCTGCTCAGAAGTACCTATCTGCACTTGAAGGCAATTTTGGAAGCATTGAGTCAGGGGAGAATTTGATGTGAAAATTCCAAGGTACCAAACAATGGAAAGGGGAAAGTTTGTCTGCGTATGTTACTCGTCTAGAAAAAGCTTTGCAGAAAGCTTACGGGAAAGGTGGGGTAGCCGCCAATGACTTGAACCATGTGAGATTGGGGCACATACTGCAACATGCAAAGCATTCTAAATTGCAGATTCTCCAGTTAAGGCTCCAGGATAGGAGGGGTAACCCACCTGACTACTGTGACTTGATAAAAGAACTCCAGGAGGTTGAAGATGAAGAGGGAGATTGTAACTATGGTGTGAGTGCAGCCCAAGTGATCATGGCACCTGAATGCCCTTCCAAAATGGAGACCACTAAGGGTGTCCCGCCATGGGCTAAACTGTAGGGAAAGGAGTTGTTGAAGGAAGTTCAAAAGGTACAACTGGCTGTTCTCACTGAGGTATCCCCTGTTGACAGAGACCCTGGCCCCTGTCAGGACATGACTGCCATGAGGGTAAGGGTGCATCCTCAGGCATCAGCTGCTGAGGGTGGTTTTTCAGCTGAGCTCATTGAATTGACTGCCACCCTAAAGGAACTGTTGAGACATGGCATACTACCAGCAGGAGCCAGACCACAATCTCCCATCTGTGCTCCAGCATCCCCTGCAATGTTCTCTCCAAGGATGCCCCGAGAGACTGTCATTTGTCACAATTGTGGCAAGGATGGTCACATGAAGAGGGAATGCCGTTCTCTGAAGGACAGAGAGAATGGTGAACTGGCTTCAAGGGCAGCTTCGAAAACCAAATCAGTGGTCAAGGGGTGCACAAAATGATCATGGTGAAGGCTTCGGACATCCTAACTCAAACCTCTTTGTGGCTAAATCGTCTGTCCAGGCCCCTGCTGCTGTCTCTTCCAACTGGTTTGAAATAGTGGGCCCTTCAATGGAGAGTTCTGTGGCTGTGAATGGTATTCCTACTCTGGCTGTGCTTGACAGTGGGCCACAATTGACCATTGTATTTCAGGACTGGTATGATAAATACTTATCTGATATGTCATTACAATCCCTGGAAGGCCTACATGTGTGGGGCCTGAGTGACAAATCTTATCCCTGCTTAGGATATGTCCACCTCTGGTTGTCTTTTCCTGCAACTGTAACTGGTGTGGAGGAGCAAGTACAGAGACTGGCCCTAGTGTGTCCCCCCACCAGACTGTAAGATGGGGTTCCCCTGTTAATTTTAACAAATGCACACATGTTTGGGAGGCTAGCAAAAACCTTTCACAAAAAACAAGGGCGATGGACTGGAAAGGCCCTAAGAATTCCAGCTCTGATCAAGAGGGCCTATGATTTGCAACAGAAACCCGAGGAAGTAGACCAGGATGATCCAGTGGGGATTGTGTGGAAGAAGGATAACGACTCAGTGATACTGGCTCCTAACCCCCAGTGAACCATTCAAGGGGAGGTCCGCCTCCGGAAAGAGGTCAAGTACAATATATTGATGTTGGATGTGCCAGGCGATGGAAAATTGCCAAAAGGATTATTGGTCAAGCCCAGCATTTTGCCTGCTCATGCCCATGCCTATACATGATGAGTGATTGTCCAGATTCACAATGTGTCAGATCGGGAGATCCAGGTGAACTGAGGGTGCACCCTAGCTATGGTACACTGCATAGACACTGCAGTGTTGTCCAGCAACAGGCACCCTGGAAAGACAGAGAGAGTGACTCCAGACTTGTTTGACTTTAGTGGCTCCCTGTTAACAGCTGAATGGAAGACTAAAATTAGCAAGAAACTTGCCCAGAGAGACCAAGTGTTTTTGTTGATGGAATGGGACATGGGATGTGTCCAGGGTGTGGAGCATCACATACACCTGCACAATTAATGGCCATTTTGAGAGAGGTCTTGATGCCTAGCCCCAGCAGACATGGATGATGTGAGAAGACACCTGCAGGAAATGCTCATGGCAGGTGTGTTACAAGAATCCAGGTGTCCATATACTTCTCCCATTGTGGTTGTGCATAAGAAGAATTGGTCTGTGAGAATGTGTGTTGATTATCGAACCCTGGACCGGCGGACCATCCCTGATCAATACACCATGCCCTGTATACAAGGTGATCTAAATTGTTTGAATTGGAGCAAATGGTTCTTGGTGTTGAATCTTCACAGTGAATACTACCAGATTCTGATGGCCACGGAGGACCACGAGAAGACAACCTTCATCTGTCCTTTGGGGTTCTAAAAATTTCTGATAATGCCACAGACGATATCGGGTGCCCCGAGCACCTTTCAACGACTGATGGAATGTACGGTGGGAGATATGAATTTTCTGGAATGTCTGGTGTACTTGGATGATGTCATTGTGTTTGGGAGCTCCTTAGAGGAACATGAGAATCGACTGTTTAAAGTACTAGACTGACTGGAAGATTTCAACCTCAAGCTGTCCATCAGCAAGTACCAGTTTTTCCAAACCTCTGTGAAGTATGTGGGGCACATAGTATCTACAGAGGGAATAGAGACTGATCCCAGTAAAGTTGAAGCCCTGAACACCTGGGCCCAGCCCCACAATTTGAAAGAACTATAATGTTTCTTGGGGTTCTGTAGTTACTACCGCAGGCTCATAAAACACAATTCAAAGGTGATTTGCCCCCTCTTGAATCTTACTCAGGGTTACCCTCCTACCAACTGAAAATACAAAAAAGGGTCAGTCAAAGAACCAGACAAAGTATGCTTTCACCAAGGTGAACTTTTCAGGCCCCGCTGGATGCCCGACTGTGAAGCAGCCTTCAATGAAATTATATACTAGCTCACCCACGCCCCCATCCTCACCTATGCTGATCAAACCAAACTTTATGTGCTGCATACTGACATTAGTCTGCAGGGTCTAGGAGCTGTGCTATATCAAGACAATGAGTATGATTTGAGACCAGTGGCTTTCACCAGTAGGAGCTTGACCACATCAGAACGGAATTACCCTGTGCATAAGTTGGAGTTCCTTGCGTTAAATTGGGCCATTGTTGACCAGTTTCATAAATACCTTTAAGGGGCAAAGATATTGGTACAGACCGACAATAACCCATTGACCTATGTACAGACTTCAGCTAAGTTAGACGCCACTGGGCACCGGTGGTTTTTTGCATTATCAACCTATGATTATGCTGTCAAATACAGACCAGGCCTGACCCATATTGATGCTAACACCCTATTACGGAGGTCCACTTCTAAGAGTGATTGGGTCAGGCTCTCTGAACCTGACATCCGAGCATTGTGTGAAAGGTTTGATAGAGATGACCAGATGTCTGTGGACACAGTGTACTGCTTAGTAGATTGCTTGGGTCCCTCTGATACCTGCATACCAGCTGCCTGTTGCCATTTCTCTGTTCTAGATATTAGTGCACTACCCTGATTTGTCAATGACAGCATTCAGTGGGCTCAATCCCAAGATCCTATGATTCAGCAAGAACTTGATGCCCTCTGCGAAGGGAAAGATGTGTCCAGGTTGCATTCCTCTGACCTGCTAAATGCTTTATTATTTAAAGAAGGCCCCAGGTTGAAGCTGCTCAATCAGTTATTGTAAAGAGAGACAGTAGATAATCATGGCAAAGTAGACAAGCAACAATTGGTCCTGCCCACAGCCTTTAAAGATTTGGTACTGTGGTCCCTCCACAATCATATGGGCCACCTCGGTAGTGACAGAACTCTTGACCTAGTACGATCTCGATTCTACTGGCCAAAGATGGGGGCTGATGTTGAGCACCATGTAAGGACTTGTAGTCACTGCCTGCAGAGAATAGCCCTGCCTCAGAGGGCTGCCCCCCGTCAACATTACTACCAGCTCCTCAGTGGAACTAGTCTGCATAGACATCTTGTGTTTAGAGTCTAATCAGTGAAACATTGGCAATGGGTTAGTGGTTATGGATCATTTCACGTGGTATACACAAGCTTTCCCCACCAAAGATCAAAAGGCATCTACTGTGGCCAAGGTGCTAGTGGAAAAATTTTTTGTCCACTATGGTGCCACCCAGTGGAGTCATTCTGATCAAGACAGAGACTTTGAGAGTTGGCTAATCAAAGAAATGCTCTCTCTCTGGGGGGTGCAGAAGTCAAGATCACTCCCTATCACCCACAGGGGGACCCTCAACCAGAATGCTTTAACCGCATCCTCCTAGATATGCTAGGCACCCTCCACCCAAAAGACAAGAATAAATGGAGCCAGCAGATTAGCACCTTGGTACATGCATACAATTGTACAAAAAAGATGCTACCAGGTTCTCTCCCTACCGCCTCATGTTCAGGAGAGAGGCACAGCTGCCTGCTGATGTCTGTTTTGGGGTCTCTTCAGATGGGGTCCGAGCCAAAAATTACCTGCAATATGTACAAAAACTGAAAGCTCAATTGAACCTTGCCTATCAACTCACCCATACAATGGCTGCCAAAATAAATCTAGCCAACAGAGAGAGACATGATTGAAAAGTAAAGGCTCAAGAGCTTTGGCCTGGAGACCATGTTGTTGCTGCGAGATTTAGGACTGCATGGTAAACATAAAATTACTGATCGATGGCACCATCTTCCCCATGTAGTATTTGGACAGTTGGATGATTTACCAGTGTACAAAGTGTGCCCTGAGAACAACTCCAAAGCCATCAAGACCATGTACTGTAACCACTTGCTACCTGTCGGCCAAGTCATGATTGAGGCTGAGCCCCCAGAAATTGAGCCCCCTTGGGCCGGTGAATCATGCTGCTGCAAGAAAGAGACAGAGTCAACCTACCCCAGTGGCCACAGATTTAGGGTTTCCTCTGCAGCCGGCACAGAATGTTAGTGACTGTCAGTCCACCTTTGAAGAAAATAAGTGTGACCATGCCTATTGCCCCTCTTATGAACCAAGTCAGCTTTTTCGAGGTAACGCCATTATTAATTGTAGGGATGAAGCTGGGCCTTCTGGACTGCCTAACCCCCCAGTTTTGCCCTTGGAGCCAATGCTCCCTCAAAGTGAAGTGCCAAGTATCAAGTCTGAAGATGCTAAGTCTCTGTGTATTGTGGAACTGTTTGATTTGCCTGAAGAAGGGGCTTATGGTATGAGTCTTTCTGGTGATATGTCAGAACTTGAAGAACCCTATGAGAGTGCTGACAAACCCCCTTCAGTGCCCCAGCCAATTCAAAATGAGCAAAGTGTTGTAGAAACAGAGTCTACAGAGCAAGTAGCTGACAGTGCTCCAAGTTTGGACATGCTTACCCAGGCAGAGGCACCCCTCACAAGTGATGAAAGTACCCAGACCAGCGTTGAGAGTACAGAGACTGTGGTTGTTCCCCCCAGAAGGACTGGTTGAGCTGACACGCCTGTGGTACTCTTCAGTTATGATTCTCCCAGGAAGCCAGTGGATTTGCCTCTCAATGTGGTCCACAGAGGGGTTTATGTTTCCCAGAACTCACTGCCCAAACTGAGCCTAAGTACCAATTCAAATGTATGGCAGCTTTGATTTAATGCAAAGAAGTGCAAAGTAATGCACCTGGGAAACAAAAACCCAGCGGAAGAGTACACAATGGGTGGTGAGATACTGACAACAACAAAAATGGAAAGGGACCTGGGGGTAGTCATATCAGATTACCTAAAGGTGGACCAGCAATGTGAGAAGGCAGTAAGGAGGGCTGGGGGAATACTGGGATGCATAGGGAGAGGCATCACCAGTAGAAAACAGGAAGTTGTTGGCCCTATGTACAGACAGTTGGCAAGACCACATCTGGAGTACTGTGTACAATTTTGGAGACCCCATCTCTGCAAAGACATAGGCAGGGTGGAGGCTGTCCAGAGGAGGGCAACCAAAATGATGCAGGGTCTGCATCAGAAGACATATGAAGAAAGACTAAAGGAACTAATGATGTATAGCCTCGAGGAAAGGAGGGAGAGGGGGGACATGATAGAAACTTTCAAGTACCTCAAGGGAATCAACAAAGTCCAAGAGGGTAGCATCTTTCAGAAAAAGAGATGTGCAAAAACAAGGGAGCACAATTTGAAGATGGGGGGACAGCTCAGAGGTAATGTGAGGAAGTATTTCTTCACAGACAGGGTTGTGGATACATGGAACAGCCTTCCTGAGGAGGTCATAGAGTCAAAAACAGTGGGGGAATTCAAGAATGCAAGGGACAGACATAAGGCAATTCTAGTGGGGGTAGGACGAAGTAGGCTGTTGGTTAACTAGGATCTGCAGCTTATCCGTTAGGTAGGGAAATGGGCAGACTAGGTGGGCCTGGTGGTCCTTATCTGCTGACAAATTCTATGTTTCTATGTTTCTATATTTCAATTCCAGGTTGATTGTTCTGCCTTCTAGGCATCGTGCCCCTGCCCCCTCTAGCTCCAAGATAGCTGATAGGGAATGGCCCCCTCTGACATTGTTTAATGTACAAGAAGTTATTACATGATTCTGTATAGTAATGTGTAAATTACCTGCATGAAATATACATGATGTGTTGTCAGAATGTCTAAGAACGAGGAAAAGAAAGCTTGGCTTACCCTAAGAGTGACTGAAATTTGGAATAGGTTACCTTTGGAGATTGTAACCTGTTCAAATATGAACAGTTTTAAGAAGGAGATGGATATTTATTTTTTCAAACATGGGATTAAGGGGTATTAAATAATGGTGAGCAAAAGGACTTTGTCTACAAAAGCACTGTTTGACCTATGATACCTATGATGCCTATAGTATTGTGAAGTGTAGAGAATATATATATATAGTAAAAGTATACGTTTACACTGATTAATGCATCAGATGTTACTTGCATAACATGCTAATGGTATAAATGTATAGTGTAAATTGCATTTGCAAATATTGTAATGGCACCGACTTGACGCGGACGCGAAGTTTTCTCCAGGCAGGGAAGGGTGTAACCCCCTACAAATGGGGGCTCCTGAAAAGTCTTCCGTGAGCTTGCCTCAATGCTCACTGCCAGGCTGGTGTCTGGTGTTCTAACCATAAAACGGTTAAATGTTGGAGAGTGCCTGCAAAGCCCCTGGTTACTGTCTCTTTTAGAGCTCCCTGGTTGCAGTTATTATCGAACTGGGAAGGGGGGCGCTGAATGTTTTTTATGCTCCAGTTCCACTCTGGCTGCTGGATAATTGCTCTGTTTCTGCCATCGCTAATTGTGCAGAAGGAGTTCTCTTGGAAGGTGTGCGTGCTTACTGATCATCCTTTAGAGTAATAATAATATTTTAGTTTGTCTAACCTGCCTTCTTTGCAGCAAGGACATTTCTGCCTATCTCCACTATCTTGTTCCCGAACTGCTGAATTGGACCAATCATAACTTTGGGAATCTAAAATGGAGCCTGCTTGCAGGTGCAATGTGGAGTAAAAACTGTGGGGATTGTAGGTTGGGGCTGTTGGCACCTTTTGCACCTGGAGTGGGAGCCTTGTTGTGACTGACAGCTGAGTCAGCCAACTGAACTGTTTGGATCATGGGAATATCACCATGCTGCCTACTGTCTGGAGGCAGATCTTTGTTGGAAGCTGAAAAAGCAACAGCTCGAGCAAGTCGAGCGGCAGTTGGAGTAGTTCACATGGGCGAACTGTGGAGAGGCCTAAGTTTGGTCTGCTAGTATGCCTGCTGCCCTGAGAGGGGAAAGGAGTAGTACTTTTCTAACAAAATCCAATTTGTGAGCCACAGACTTGTACCAGGCTCGGCACCTGTGGAAGACCAAAGATTTTGCTGAATGTGATCGGCCTGTCAGGAGTTCCAACCCAATTGGAGATGGATTACCTGGTACTGTAGAATTTCTTACATTTACATGTGCTGTGTATTTGTGGTGGGTCATGATTTGGTTCCCCACTGTGTGAACTGTGTTCTGCCTGCTGGACGCTGTATCCAGCCCAGTCGGAGAGGGATTACCTGGTACTGTAGGATTTCTTACATATAAATGTGCTGTGTATTGGTGGTGGGTCATGATTTGGCTCCACACTGTGTGAACTGTGTTCTGCCTGCTGGAAGCTGTATACAGCCCAGTCAGAGAGGGACTAGCTGGTACTGTAGGATTTCTTACATATAAATGTGCTGTGTATTGGTGGTGGGTCATGATTTGGCTCCACACTGTGTGAACTGTGTTCTGCTTGCTGGAAGCTGTATCCAGCACAATTGGACTGAATCCACAGTTATCTCCATGTGGCTGGGCCTTGCCATGTGGACCTTGCCAGACTACCCCACTGCACAGAGAAAGCCATCGACAAGAGACCTGCCTGGGAATCAGCCCCCTGCTCCACGTCTGAACAGGAATGATGCCTCGGTGAATCGTGTGTGCCCTGCTTCTCCTTGGACTCCAGATTCACCATCTGCTGTCCCTATTTTCATCCCACCTGTGTCCAGTCTTGGGTATTGTTAGGAATTACCAGGGTAGCTCCCTGCAGCAACATCTTAATCTAATGTGTCATCTGATTGTCTTGTTCTTTTTTCTTTTTTTTCTTCTTTTTTGAACTGAGCCCTCTGGCTCCAGATTACAAATAGTGTGTATTGTGCATGTTGTTTTATTCCATCACAGGTCCCCAACCAACCGCGATGCTGGCCCAACCCGGGCAACGGTTCTGGCTAGCCCATGTCTTCTCCACCTGGGTACCCAGAGGTTGTGACTGTTTAGGGACTCTGAAGTCCATGCATTACTGTTTATTTCTGATAGAGCATTTAAGCAAATCAAACTGATTATGCCCCTTCCTTATTCAAGCCCCCTGAATAAATCAGATCACATTTTTTCTGTATTTAACCTGACTGTGGTTCCAGTTTGTACCAAGAGTACCATGCTGTGGCTAGTTGCTGTGTCTAACCTTATTTTACAGGGTGTTCCCAGGGTTGAGCCAGAGAAACCAGCCCTGCTGGTAAGTGCAAACTCTGGGGGTACTTGTGAAGTGTATCAGCGGTATTGTGAAAGTGACTATTGCATGTTGTGTTGGCCACTAGTAGAGAAACGGGGGGTTACAGTATGCTGGAGGGCTGTGCCCTGGTTAGCTTGGCCACTACCAATCCTTACCTTCGGGTGGAGGCACCCATTACAGAACCTAGGACCCTTAATCTGCTCCTAGCCAAGCAGGCAAGGGTAGGAGCCCTTGGGATAGTGCCACCTAGGGGTTACATCTTGGAGGCACCACCGGGATTAGCACCCCTTAGTGGCCAGAATTATGAATTATTGTCAAACTTATATGGCTACCCCAACAGAAGTGGCTGTACACCAGTTGGTGGGGTGGTGTATAGGGCAGGAGATTGACTCCCACATCACCCTGCTTATAGTGGCTATTCCCCTGACCATTGGTAAAGACATTGTAGAAGGAGTACTTTCCAAAGTTGAATGTTTAACAGATGCTGTGGTGGTGGGGCGAAAGGCTGACTTGACCACCCAAACTTTCATGGCGTTAGTAGAGTGCAGTGATCCAGTGGACAGTTCCAAAGGGCCATGGACTATTGCCTGAGAAGGGGCCCCAGCCATCTGGAGAGTGATAACAAAAGACAGTAATGACCCTGGGGAGGATGAGCTTCCACCATTATCTGAGACTTTTGAGGAGAAATTTGCTAAGTTGTTGCTGGAGGAAGGGAAAACTATAGAGGACTTTAAGAAACTGTTCCTGCCACCTGGGGTGTTCCTTTCCCAACACCCTCCCCAGCACCTGTTACTGCCCCGCCTTCTGTGCCCATACCAATGCTGGCCCCTATATCTGTACCTGTCATTACTCACAACTCCTAATGGAGGCTGAGAATCTTCTCGACTCCCTCCCCACTCCCAGAGGAGGATGACTAGAGCCGGATTGACTATTCCCCTTGGTACCAGTGAAAGTGTGCAGAGGTTGAGAAGTGGCAAAGAATCATAGAAAGTTTGAGTGGTCCCGTCCTCGAAGCCATTAAATGTTTGAGGTCCACAAATCCTGATGCATCTGCTCAGAAGTACCTATATGCACTCAAAGACAATTTTGGGAACACTGAGTCGGGAGAATTTGACGTGGAAATTCCAAGGTACCAAACAATTAAAATGGGAAAGTTTGTCTGCGTATGTTACTCATCTAGAAAGAACTTTGCAGAAAGCTTACCGGAAAGGTGGAGTAGCCGGCAGTGACTTGAACCATGTGAGATTGGGGCACATACTGTAACATGCAAAGCATTCAAAATTGCAGATTCTCCAGTTAAGGCTACAGGATAGGAGAGGTAACCCACCAGACTACTGTGACTTAATAAAAGAACTCCAGGAGGTTGAAGGTGAAGAGGGAGATTGCAATTATGGGATGAGTGCAGCCCAGGTGATCATGGTACCGGAAGGCTCTTCCGAAATGGAAACCACTAAGGGTGTCTCACCATGGGCTAAATGATGGGGAGAAAAGTTGCTGAAGGAAGTCAGAAAGGTACAACCGGATGTTCTCACTGAGGAATCCCCTGTTGACAAAGACCCTGGATCCTGTCAGGACATGACTGCCATGGGGGCCAGGGTGCATCCTCAGGCATCTGCTACTGGGGGTGGTTTTTCAGCTGAGCTCAAGGAATTGACTGCCACCCTAAAGGAACTGTTGAGACATGGTACACTACCAGCAGGAGCCAGACCACAGTCTCCCATCAGTGATCCAGCATCCCCTGCAATGTTCTCTCCAAGGATGCCCCGAGAGACTGTCATTTGTCACAATTGTGGCAAGGATGGTCACATGAAGAGGGAATGCCATTCTCCGAAGGACTTAGAGATAGAGTGGCGAACCGGCTTCAAGGGGAGCTTCAGAAACCCAATCAGTGGTCAAGGGGTGCACAAAATGATCATGGTGAAGGCTTCGGACATCCTAACTCAAACCTCTTTGTGGCTAAATCATCTGTCCAGGCCCCTGCTTCTGTCTCTCCGAACTGGTCCGAAATAGTGGGACCTTCAGTGGAGACTACTGTGGCTGGGAACTGTATTCTTACTCGGACTGTGCTTGACAGTGGGTCATAAGTGACCACTGTATTTCAGGACTGGTATAACAAATACTTATCTGATATGCCATTGCAATCTCTGGAAGGCTTACATGTCTGGGGGCTGAGAGACAAGTCTTATCCCTACTTAAGATATGTCCGCCTTTGGTTTTCTTTTCCTGCAACTGTAACTTATGTGGAGAAGCAAGTAGAGACACTGTCCCGAGTGTATCCCCCAACCAGACTGTATGATGGGGTTCCCCTGTTAATTGGAAAAAATGCACTCATGTTTGGGAGGCTAACACAACTCTGTCATGAGAAACAAGGGCGACGGACTGGAAATGCCCTAAGAATTCCAGCTCTGATCAAGAGGGCCTATGATTTGCAACAGAAACCCAAGGAAGTAGACCAGGATGAACCAGTGGGGATCATCTGGAAGACGGATCCCGACTTAATGATACTGGCCCCTAACCCCCAGTGTACCATTAAAGGGGAGGTCTGCCTCTGGAAAGAGGTCAACAACAAAATATTGATGTTGGATGCACCAGGCAATGGAAAATTGCCAGAAGGATTATTAGTCAAGTCCAACATCTTGCCTGCTCGTGCCCATGTCTATGTACGATGAATAATGGTACAGATTCACAATGTGTCAGATCGGGAGATCCGGGTGAACAGAGGGTGTACCCTAGCTAAGGTACACTGCGCAGACACTGCAGTGTTGCCCAGCAACAAGCACCCTGGCAAGACAGAGAAAGTGACTCCAGACTTGTTTGACTTTGGTGACTCCCCATTGCCAGCTGAATGGAAGACTAAAATTAGCAAGAAACTTGCCCAGAGAGACCAAGTGTTTTCATTGAAGGAATGGGATGTGTGATATGTCCAGGGTGTGGAGCTTCACATACGCCTGCACTATGAATGGCCATTTTGAGAGAGGTCTCGATGCATAGCCCCAGCAGACATAGATGACATCAAAAAACACCTGCAGGAAATGTTTGCGGCTGCTGTGATACAAGAATCCAGGAGTCCATATGCTTCTCTGATTGTGGTTGTGCATAAGAAGAATAGGTCTGTAAGAATGTGTGTTGATTATTGAACCCTGAACCAGCGGACCATACTCGATCAATACACCATGCCCCGGATACAAGATGCTCTGGATTGTTTGAATGGGAAAAAATGGTTCTCGGTGTTGGATCTTTGCAGTGGATACTACCAGATTCCGATCTGTGAGAAGATAGCCTTCATCTGTCCTCTGGGGTTCTATGAATTTCTGAGAATGCCACAGGGGATATTGGGCTCCCCGGCCACCTTTCAATGACCGATGGAACGTGTGGTGGGAGATATGAATTCTCTGGAATTCCTGCTGTACTTGGACGATGTCATTGTGTTTGGGAGCTCCTCAGAGGAACATGAGAACCGACTGTTTAAAGTACTAGACCAACTGGAAGATTTCGGCCTGAAGCTATCCATCGGCAAGTGCCAGTTTTTCCAAACCTCTGTGAAGTATGTGGGGCACATAGTATCTACAGAGGGAATAGAGTCTGATCCCAGTAAAGTTGAAGCCCTGACCACCTGGTCTCAGCCCCACAATTTGAAAGAACTATAATGTTTCTTGGAGTTCTGTGGTTACTACCACAGGTTCATAAAACACTATTCAAAGGTGATTCATCCTCTCTTGAATCTTACTCAGGGTTACCCTCCTACCAACTAGAAATACAAAAAAGGGCTGTCGAAGAACCAGACAAAGTATACTTTCGCCCAGGTGAACTCTTCAGGCCACACTGGATGCCTGACTGTGAAGCAGCCTTCAATTAAATCATATACCAACCCACCCACACCCCCATCCTCGCCTATGCTGATCCCACCAAACCCTACGTGCTGCATACTGACACTAGTCTGCAGGGTTTGGAGCTGTGCTATATCAAGATGATGAGGATGGTTTGAGACCAGTAGCTTTCACCAGTAGGAGCTTGACCCCATCAGAACCGAATTACACTGTGCATAAGTTGGAGTTCCTTGCATTAAAATGGGCCATTGTTAACCAGTTTCATGAGTACCTTTAAGGGGCAAAGATATTGGTGAGGACTGACAATAACCCATTGACCTATGTATAGACTTCAGCTAAGTTAGACGCCACTGGGCACCGGTGGTTTTCTGCATTATCAACCTATGATTATGCTGTCGAATACAGACTGGGCCTGAACCATATTGATGCTGATGCCCTATCATGGAGGTCCACTTCTAAGAGTGATTGGGTCAGGATGATTGAACCTGACATCTGAGCATTCTGCCAAAAGTTTGATAGAGATGAACAGATGTTTGCGGACAAAGTGGACTGCTTAGTAAATTGCTTGGGCCCTTCTGATACCTGCATACTGGCTGCCTATTGCCATTTCTCTGCTCCAGATATTAGTGCACTATCTCAGTTTGACAATGACAGCATTCAGTGGGCTCACTCCCATGATCCTATGATTCAGCCAGCACTTGATGCCCAGCACGAAGGGAAAGATGTGTCCAGGTTGTGTTCCTCTGACCTGTGAACTGCTTTATTCTTTAAAGGAGGCCCCAGGTTGAAGCTGCTCAATCAGTTATTGTATAGAGAGACAGTAGATAATCATGGCAAAGTAGACAAGCAACAATTGGTCCTGCCCACAGACTTTAAAGATTTAGTACTGAGGTCCCTCCACAATCATATGGGCCACCTCGGTATTGACAGGACCCTTGAGATAGTACGATCTCGATTCTACTGGCCCAAGATGGGGGTCGATGTTGAGCACCATGTAAAGGACTTGTAGTCACTGCCTGTAAAGAAAAGCCCTGCCTCAGAGGGCTGCCCCCGGTCCACATTACTACCATCTCCCCAATGGAACTGGTCTGCAGAGACTTCTTGTGTTTAGAGCCTGATCAGTGAAACACTGGCAATGTGTTAGTGGTTATGGATCATTTCACATGGTATGCACAAGCTTTCCCCACCAAAGATCAAAAAGCATATACCGTGGCCAAGGTGCTAGTGGAAAATTTCTTCGTCAACTATGGTGTCCCCAGGCGGAATCATTCTGATCAAGGCAGAGACTTTGAGAGTCGGCTAATCAAAGAAATGCTCTGTCTATGGGGGGTGCGGAAGTCAAGAACCACTCCCTATCACCACACTCTGCTAGACATGCTAGGCACCCTTCACCCAAAAAGACAAGCATAAATGGAGCCAGCAGATTAGCACCTTGGTACACACATACAATTGTACGAAAAATGATGCTACTGGGCTCTCTCTCTAGCATCTCATGTTCTGGAGAGAGGCCCAGCTGCCTGTTGATGTCTGTTTTGAGGTCTCTCCAGATGGGGTCTGAGCTGAAAATTACCTGCAATATGTACAAAAACTGAAAGCTCGGTTGAACCCTGCCTATCAACTGGCCCAGACAATGGCCACCAAATTAAATCTAGCAAACAAAGAGAGACATGATAGAAAAGAAAAGGCTCAAGAGCTCCAGCCTGGAGACAGTGGGTTGTTGCAAGATTCAGGACTGCATGGTAAACTTAAAATTGCTGATCAATGACACCATCTTCCCCATGCAGTAGTTGGACAGTTGGATGATTTACCAGTGTACAAAGTGCGCCCTGAGAACAACTCCAAAGTCATCAAGACCATGCACCATAACCACTTGCTACCTATCGGCCAAGTCATGATTGAGGCTGAGCCCCCAGAAATTGAGCCCCCTGAGCCAGTGACTCATGCTGCCGCATGAAAGAGACAGAGTCAACCTACCCCAGTGGCCACAGATTTAGGGTTTCCTCCGAAGCCGGCACAGAATGATAGTGACTGTCAGTCCACCTTTGACGAAAATGAGTGGGACCATGCCTATTACCACTCTTATGAACTGAGTCAGCTGTTTTGAGGTAACCCCTTTATTAATTGTGGGGATAAAGCTGGGCCTTCTGGACTGCCTAACCCCCCAGCTTTGCCCTTGGAGCCAATGCTCACTGAAAGTGAAGTGACAAGTATCACGTCTGAAGATGCTGAGTCTCTGTGTATTGTGGAACTGTATGATTTGGCTGAAGAAGGGGCTGATTGTATTTGTCTTTCTGATGATATGCCAGAACTTGAAGAACGCTATGAGAGTGCTGACAAACCCCCTTCAGTGCCCGAGCCTATTCAAAATGAGCAAAGTGTTGTACAAACAGAGCCTACAGAGCACGTAGCTGACAGTGCTCCAAGTTTGGACATGCTTACCCAGGCAGAGGCACCCCTCACAAGTGATGAAAGTTCCAGGACCAGTGTTGAGAGCATAGAGACTGTGTTTGTTCCCCTTTGAAGGACCGGCCGAGCTGTCAAGGCTGTGGTACTCTTCAGTTATGAGGCCAGTGGATTTGCCTCTCAATGTGGTCCACAAAGAGGTTTATGTTTCCCAGAGCTCACTGCCCAAACTGAGCCTAAGTACCAATTCCAGGTTGATAGTTCTGCCTCCTTGGTATCATGCCCCTGCCCCCTCTAGCCCCAAGATAGCTGATAGGGAAGTGCCCCCTCTGACATTGTTTAATGTACAAGAAGTTATTAAATGATTCTGTATAGTAATGTGTTAATTACCTGTGTTAAAAATGCATGATGTGTTATCGGAATGGATATAGTATTGTGAAGTGTACAGAATATGTATAGTAAAAGTATAAGTTTACTATAACTAATGCATCAGATGTTACTTACATAACATGCTAGTGGTATAAATGTATTGTGCAATTTGCATTTGCAAATACTGTGATGGTACCGACTTGATGCGGATGCCAAGTTTTCTCCAGGCAGGGAAGGGTGTAACCCTCCCTACAAATGGGGGTTCCCGAAAAGTCTTCCATGAGCTTGCCTAAATGCTCACTGCCAGGCTGGTGTCTGGCGTTCTAGCTGTACAATGGTTAAATGTTGGAGAGTGCCTGTAAAGCCACTGGTTACTGTCTCTTTTAGAGCTGCCTGGTTGCAGTTATAATCGAACTGGGAAGCAGGGCTGAGTGTTTTCTTGCTCGAGTCCTGCTCAGGCTGTTGGATAATCGCTCCGTTTTTGCCATCACTAATTGTGCAGAGGGAGCTCTGTTAGAAGGTATGTGTGCTCACTGATCATCCTTTAGAGTAATAATAATATTGTAGTTTGTTCCAACCTGCCTTCTTTGCAGCAAGGACTTTTCTGCCTATTTCCACAATCTTGTTCCTGAACTGCCGAATTAGACCAATCAGTACTTTGGGACTCTAAAATGGAGCCTGCTTGCAGCGGCTGTGTGGAGTAAAAACTGTGGGGATTGTAGGTTGGGGCTGTTGGCACCTTTTGCACCTGGAGGGGGAGCCTTGTTGTGATTGAAAACTGAGTAAGCCAGCTGAACCATTTGGATCATGGGGAGATCACCACGCTGCCTGCTGTCTGGAGGCAGATCTGAGTTGGAAGCTGAAGAAGCAACAGCTCAAGCAAATCAAGTGGCCATTGGAGTAGTTCACGCAGAAGAACTGTGGAGAGGCCTAAGTTTGGCCTGCTAGTCTGCCTGCTGCCCTGAGAGGGAATGGAGCAGAATTTTCAGACAAAATCTGATTTGTGAGCCACTGACTTGTACCAGGCTCAGCACCTGAGGAAGACCAAAGATTTTGCTGAATGCGATCGACCTGTCAGGACTTCCAGCACAATCGGAGAGGGATTACCTGGTACTATAGAATTTCTTACATATAAATGTGCTGTCTATTTGTGGTGGGTTGTGATTTGGTTCCCCACTGTGTGAACTGTGTTCTGCCTGCTGGAAGCTGTATCCAGCACAGTCGGGGAGGGATTACCTGGTACTGTAGGATTTCTTACATATAAATGTTCTGTGTATTGGTGGTGGGTCGTGATTTGGTTCCCCACTGAGTGAACTGTGTTCTGCTTGCTGGAAGCTGTATCCAGCCCAATTGGACTGAATCCATGATTATCTTCATGCGGCCAGGCTTTGCCATGTGAACCCTGCCAGACTACCCCACTGTACAGAGAAAGCCATCGAAGAGAGACCTGCCTGAAGATCAGCCCCCTGCTCCACGTCTGAACAGGAACGATGCCTCAGCAAATCATGTAAATCCTGCTTCTCCTGGTACTCCAGATTCACCACGTTCTGTCTCTATTTTCATCCCGCCTGTGTCCAGTCTTGGGTATCGTGAGTAATTACCAGGGTAGCTCCCTGCGACAACATCTTAATCTAGTGTGTCATCTGATTGTCTTGTTCTTTTTTTCTTTTTCAAACTGAGCCCTCTGGCTCCAGATTACAAATAGTGTATATTGTGCATGTTGTTTTATTCCATCATAGGGCCCCAACCAGCTGCAACACCGGCCTACCCCGGGCAAAGATCCTGGCTAGCCCATCTCTTCTCCACCTGGGTACCCAGAAGTTGTGACTGTTTAGGGACTCTGAAGTCGTGCATAACTGTTTATTTGATAGAGTATTTAAGCTAATCAACCTGATTATGCCCCTCCCTTGTTGAAGCCCCTGAATAAATCAGATTTAGTTTTTTCTGCATTTAACCTGACTGTGGTTCCAGTTTGTTCCAAGAGTACAGTGCTGTGGCTATTTGCTGTGTCTAACCTTGTTTTACAGGAGTCCCCAGGATCGAGCCAGAGAAACCAGCACTGCTGGTAAGTGCAAACTGTGGGGGTACTTGTGGAGTGTATCAGGGGTATTGTGAAAGTGACTATTGGGTGTTGTTCCAGCTACTAGCAGGGGGGTTACAGTGTCTTGGAGGGCTGTCCCCTGGTTAGCTTGATCACTACCAACTCTGACCTCCAGGTGGAGGTACCCATTACAGAACCTAGGCCCCTTAACCTGCTGCTAGCCAAGCAGGCAGGACTAGTAGCCCTTGGGATAGCACCATCTAGGGGTTACAGCAACTTTTAGCTTATCAAACATTTTGTTGCTAGTGGCCGAATACACACTCAACCCCTAATCAAAAACGCTAAATAGAAAACTGTGTGCTAATAGTCTTTGAGACTCAGGGACAAGATGGGGTTGTACTCTAAACAAAAGTCCTAATACCTGATGAACCAATTTGATAACATTTTTGACATGAAGTTCAAAGGATAGGTTATTGTCCAAAACAATCCCCAAATATTTAAAACCTTCAACTGCTTCAATACATTCTCCTTTTAAATCTATTACCAAGGGATTCAGTTCTCTTTTTTACGTGTACCATAAAAGACCATGGCCTTTGTTTTTTTAGTGTTTAGCACCATATGCCTTGACAGAAGCCATTCCTGAAAAGAATTGAAATCATTTTGCACAGTCCTCAGAGCATCCTCAGACTGTGTCGGAGCATTAAAAATGATTGCATCATCTGCATATAGGGTCATCTCAGATTCTTTACAAGTAAGTAAAGTAGTATATTTATTTATTTAGTTTTATTAAATGGGTGGGTGCATTAGACAAAAGCAATGCCTATTTTCAGGCATGACCTAGGAGACTTAGACAAAATGAACATCAATTTACAATGATACAAGACATCAAACATTGTAAGCAAGATACTAGGGCCACATGTAACACTTAAGCAGTGCAGGGGTTATAAGAAAGCAACACTTGAGCGGTATGGGGGTAAAAGAAAGCAATCAAGTAAGTGCTGCAGTAACATAAGATATAACAGATTCATTCCAAAGATACAGAGAATGAGGTACACAAACATTTATCATTGGCCAGAAGTAGTTTACGGAGATCATTCTTGAAGACCTGGTGAGACTTAATGCATTTAAATGTCATTGGAAGTTTGTTCCAAAACTTGGGTGCAAATACTGAGAAAGCATGTTCTCCCATCATTGTGGCACATTTAGGGATGTCAAGGAGAGACTTGTCTGTTGGCCTCACAGAGTAAGCCTGTGCAGTGAGATTGAACATAATGGCCGATGACTCTGGTATGCTGGCTCTAATAATGTTATCTATGGAACAGCCAGCAGTAAACATTCGATAAGAGGATGTGGAGAGCCAGCCAAGGCTAGCGTAGAGGATACAGTGGTGGGTTTTCCTGGGCACTGACAGGGCAAATCAACAGATGTATTTCTATTATTTATTTATTTGCTTTTGGTAACCAGGTGAGTGCACTGGGCATAAGGATGCCTATTTTCAGACACGACCCGGGAGTATACAAGTCAAATACAATGAGAAACAACAATGTGACGCAGCACATAGCAGAGGTGATACAATGTGAAGGTGTCAGAAATACAATCAACTTAGTGAATCAGTGAAGTACATAGTTGGACCAGGTCAAAATATAAATAATACAGTGAGGAGATATTCAGAACAAACAAGTGCAAGAAATACAGAGTTGATCTAGTGTGTTGTAATGTACTATATTAAGTGCTATTATGAGGACTATGCACCTAGAAAGAGTAGAAGGGAGGAAAAGGAAAAGGAGGGGGTGAAGGTGGGAGGGTAGAGATAAGGAGAGGAAGATGAAAGCAGGTGGAGGAAGGGTTGAAAGTAGAGTATAATAAAGCAAGAATAAGAGATGGGGGAAATAGAAGAACTTAAGGTGGATGGAAGCATGTGTAGGAATTTGATGCATGTAGATATTCATGGTAGAGTTTCTTGAAACCAGCATGGGTAGGTGCTGAGCGTATAGCTTGGGGGATAGAATTCCAATACTTGGGGGCAGCTTAAGAGAAAGCTTGTGCACCCATAGAGGTTTTACATCTCGGGATATAAAGAGGGGCTTGGTCATTCGATCGGAGCCCATAGGAGGGGGTTTGGGAGTGTAGCAAGGAGGGGGTATTGTGGGAGGCCTGATCTTGTTATACCGTCAATAAGAGAGCCGTAGGACCACAGTCAGTGAGCAGCAGGGCTAGGCCATTTTAGGCCAGCATCGAGCTGACAATGGTGTTTGTACCATGGTGAGGCAGAGGTGTAGCAGCAAATGTTATTATAGGTAGTGTCCCACTTATGTAGGAAGGTCTTAGTAGTGCCTAGGTAGGTGACTGAGCATTAGGCCAGGGCCACGAGCAGGAGGCCTTGTGCCATAGCAAGCCTGACTGATGGGGTGTGGGCATAGTTAGTACAGTAGGCCCCCCACAATTTTTGTGTAGATTGATTTGCAGGTAGCGGCAAAATGAAGATCAAACTCCAGGGATTCATTGAGAAGAATGCCCAGGTATTTGAAGGAGCTGGTGTTAGCTTATGAGGAACCATCAGCACAGGATACTATGCATGTGTTCCATTTACTTAACACCCCTTTATTAGCCTCTAAGTAAGATATCAGTCCACATGTGAGGCTGGGCCTCAGAACATCTTGTGCAATGGCTAGCCTCTCATAAACTGATCCTGGATCAGTTTGGACAGTAAACAACTCATAATGGAGCAGTTGATACAGTATATGTGCAATCTACCTGCACCATATACTCAAATAAATCATAACAGACAGCTAGTCATAATGTGCTGCAAACCAATTACACAGCTATGAATAAGCACAGTGATTACATTTATCCCTTCAATGATGGGGGTGTTAATTTTTTGCCTGTTGTAAGGTGAACTGCCAGATCACTGTAGGGGAAAAATATATCTCACCTTGATAGTTATCTAATTAGTGCTAGTTAGTACTCTCATTTGTGGATAACAGAAAGCCGGTTCCCGGAGCCATATATCACTTTACTTGATGACCATCAAATTCACTGTACAACACATACATGGTGCTAGTGTTAATGTAGTTTTTGAAAAGAAGCGTAATGGGGGGAAGGTTAGAGAGTGCAAGTAGTGCTTGAATAAGTATGGTCTTGTGGCAAAAAAAATGGTAGCTGTTTGGGTCCAGTCAATGATATAGAAGGAAAAAATATATATGTTGCAGGTGATACTGTACCTTTTATTGCACTAACAAAATTGTTTTTGAGACTAGCTTTAGAGAGTTTTAATCCCTTCATCAGGTCAGTGGAAGCCGAGCTGAATTACATGCCAGATATATAGGGTAGCGTATGGTAGCCCATGCACAACAACACTATTCTTACACATAGTGGTTACTATGACATCAAGGACCTCGAGAGTGAAGCTCAAGAGGTCCTTTTGATGTCAAAGTAACCAAGAGACAGGAGAAGAGGGATTTTTTGTATTTGGGCTACTGTACCATACACTATTCTCTATATTATATGGTCCCAGAAAAACAAAATCACTTACTTTTTTTTCAAGCATCGGCCTCTGCCATCTGCAACCCACACTTCTTGGCCATCCGCCCACCTGCCAGCTAGTGCGCATGACGCTACAACCACAACTAGCCCTATCAACAGCACTGATGGGATCGCTTACATTGTGATATTCATACTGATGCAGAACGAAAAGTCATTCTGCATTAGTATGACTGTCATTACTACAGCAGAATTACATTTTACCTGTATGGATCTCCATACCCAATCACATTCGACCATATACTATATATATATAGGTTGGCTGTAGATTCAAAAGAGACATGGTGTAGTCTGTTGAATATCTAAGCTCTTCAGGGTCAATTCAGATTCATGTAAAGCAAGCAGGAAAGATTTTCCATTGTCATTTAGGAGTGCCTACTGCAGAGACAGCTTAAAGATTAAAGAGCCACTGTTAGCTCATAAAGAACTTTAAAAAACGTAACATTTGGACACAAAGCAGCTTACTTTTTTCATTAGCTTTACTGAGGTCATATGCAAGCAGACAGGATAGTTGTTCATTGAGTGCTCATCAGCCACCTATTGCTTCTTCCCAAACTGCCATCATAATACAGTACTCTGCATGTGACATCACAGTTATTCCCAGGGCAACAGACTGTGATATCACAACAGGGCATTATAATTTCAAGTAGGGAATAAGCTATAGAGACAGATGAACTCTAAGAGATAAAGATATTGTTTCTGTGGGAATTTTTTCAGTAATAAAAATGAAGAGGCAAAATCTATAGATGAAATACGAAAAACAAGCTGAATTGTGCCAAACTATTATGTTTCCCAAATTATTCTCAGAGGTGTCAGCTGCTGTTAAAGAGGCAGTTCTTAATATGATCAGGGGAGAGGGTTGCTGGTGTGGTGATTTGCAGATAAAAGGAAAGAAGGAAAAGTATTGAAGCATTTTTCCCTTTTTTTGGTAGGGGTGTTGGACATGAATTTATCTCTAGTAATTTGCCAGAATGCCAACACCTGTATTAAGTCATTTCCCTTTACTAAATGGGTTAGGAAAATCCTGACACCTGAGTTGCCTGACAATACTGGAAAGCCAAATATCTGTTAGCCAACAGAGCCTTCTAATAAAAAAAAAAAAAAAAGATCTGCCGCTAATCCTGCATATGGGCTATTTATGGATTGTATAAAATGTTTTCTTTAAAAGTTTTAAAATAGATTTTTTTTTTATTTTGTTACTGCTAAAGACCAATTTTTAAGCACAATAAAGCCCATCAGGTTGTGGGGTATTGGGAGATAACCATACATTCAATGTCTATAAGGCCCTATTGGGACTTTTCACTTGCTTAGTGTCTAGTGGCTAAAGCAGAGACCTTGGGCACAGGATACTCAATGTCACACCTCGCCTGAGCCATTTACTCTCTTTGTGACCTTAAGTAAGTCATTTAGCTCTTCAGGGCTTCAGTACAGCCAACTTTAAAAGTGGATAAAAGCAGAACTCTGCTTAAAATGAGATACTGCATCTCAGCTGGGCTACCTTGTATAAAAATAGTAAATTAAATAACTAGATATATGGGATCACTCTGAAGCTTGATTGGCAACTGAATTGTAGATCCTTTATAAATTTTATAAATAATCCCTGTCACAAGACAAAACAAACTTATGTTTTACTTAAAATATGTATCAAACTAAAGGGTGAAAAAAACTGTCCAGGCTGGCTCCATGGCACCAAATGATGGGTGTTCATTTGGCATACTGGTGATCTGGGTTCACATCCTGAGCCCAGCCCTCAAGAGCGAAGTCCAGCAGGGACGGGATTTAGAGCATCCTTTGGATGTTTCTCTCCTGGGGACGGTGGGTGGCCTCAGATCACTGTTTATCAGCCCCTGGGGATGGTTCGGGTGGTGTTCTTGGTGGCATGTGGCCTCAATGCACTGCTGAATATCTCCACCCCCTGGACACCACTATGTCTGGCCCATTGTAAGAGGGTGTGGGTGGGTCAAGAGAAAAGAGGAAAATCTGCCCTTGGCCAGCCAGATGAATGCTGTTGGTCCCCGACACCACAATAGCCCAGAGGTGTCTGTGCTGACCCCAGCCATGCCAGGGATATGTCATAAATGCCTGTGGGCATTTCTCCTCTTCTGGTTGTGGGCTCACAGGGGGAGGGGCCCACCTGATGAAGGGTTACATTAGGTTACCTGGGGTCATGGCGCAGATGGGAAGGTGGCTGGAGATAGGGCTGGGACAGAAGTAGGCCTTGGTGGCCTGAAGGAGTGCCAACCAGGGGCTCGGGGAGGAGCAAAAAAACAAAAGAGAAAAAAAAATGTCCAAATCAAAGAAAAAAGTGTTGCCTTTCTATTTCACATTGAAGGAGCACACCATTAGGGAGAAACTTGTACATTGGCAGCCCTTGTAGTACCTGTATGATTTACAAATAAATGTCTTTACTTGCCAAAGACAACAGTCCTTCACCTTTTTGCTATCACTAAATGTCATATAGTTTCACTTTTTAAAACATGATGCATGAGCAAGATGGAGCAACAATGACACAAACTGAGTCAAAAATACACTGCATGAGTGAGATGGAGCAAAAATGTCACACACTGAGTTAAAAATAAGATGCATGGAGTGAAAAATGATGCAAGCTACGTCAAACATTATGGTGGATGAAATGCCCTCTGGAAGCAATATTTTACATGCTACAAACAGCATCACAATGTCTACAATGCAGAGCTCTTGCAGTAGAATACCATGTATAGTCTAGTACCATAGTCAGATCTCCCCATCTGCTGTGGGCCTGTGTATATGCTCTAGTGTCAGTTAAACCAGCTCTGGCTTGTCTAACAGCAGCATGCCTCTTTGACACAGTGCTGACAGCTTCCACCTTAGAAATCAAAAAAGGGGATGGATCATAATTTTTTTGATGCAAGCCCCGTTGCAACATGGCATGCCCATTTTTTTATGCAAAGCTGATGCAATCCACTTTGGCGCAGGCAGTTTTGCTTTTGAAACAAGCAGCATTAGAAAATCAGAACTGATGCAAGTTTTGATGCAGCTTGCTCCTTGCGTCATTCTTTTTTGGAGCAAACACAGTGTGTCATTCACAGCCCATTGAAAATTGAGCCCAGAGTGTCCAAAATGTTGACATTATTTTGTCTGTGTTTTGGATTGTTTCAATTTTTAAGTGTGGAAGTAGCAGACCTAGCCTCAGCCCATTGCCACTGGAGTAACTGCAACTTGGCCTCCTAGGAACCATTACCAACAAGGACCCATGATGGGAGAGGAATAGGTCAGATCTTGGCAGCTCAGGCCCCTCCTCTTCAGAGCCCCAGGTACATTTTGGCAAGTAATAGCTGTCTGAAGCCAGTGGGTGGGGTATTGAGAAGATTACCCAGTGTCAGTGAGGGACAGTAAACAGACTGTCATACAGGATCCCATAGAAGCTAATTGAATTCCTATGTGATCAAGCAGGGTTGGGTGGGGGGAGGTATGTTTTAAAAGATGATGCCACACAGAGAGAGGTGGTAAACAACAGGGCTGCTGGAATGAACTCATTTTGTAAATCCAGCTTTGGGAGAGTTGTGAGGCTTTCCACAATTAGTATCTGCTGGAATGTTACCCATATCCCCCCTGTTATGGAAACGGGTTGGAAGTGGCTGGGAACTAGTTTATTGGTTGCCCCTAGAGGACCAGAGGGGTGGGTTTAGGAAGGGTGGATGACAAAGAAGTTATTGAGTTGATAAAAGTGCTGTTAGGACAAGATATGAAGCTCATGCACAGGAGGACTGGGGGGGAGTAGGGGATGGGTTTTTACTGCTGGAGCAAGCAGTAGTCATCTCACTAACCTTGGCCACCTGAGGGAGAGCTAAGGGCATTTTAAATGTTGGCCAAAATAATGAGTTCCAAGGACAAATTACAACTAATTATGGGAAGTTACTATTAATACTGAAGAGGTATTTCTGATAATGCACTCTCATTCTCCTACTGCAAACCTCTCTCTTCAAACTTTGCTGACTTATCCATCTTAGGCAGTGTGGACAGCTCTCTCTCTAGTTACTAGAGACTGGATCCAATCAAAAGGAAGAGTGTCAGTGCATTCCAACTGGGCAAGTTAGGTTTGATGGCATTGTCTGTCAAAGCCACTCGCTTTTTTCCATTTTTCTCTGCCCTGGCACCCCACCACATAGGCAGTCATTTTAGATCTGCACATGCTTTGCAATGTGACAAGGTACATTCCTGGGCTCAGTGGTACTAATCTGCCTGGAGTGCCAAGGACAGTGCTGTGGCAGGGAATTGCACCATCCCCAGCTGGAGGATGAGGAAAAGAAGAGTGTCCTACAGGATGCTTGATCCTCTTGCTGTCAGTCTGCAGTTGTGTTCTGTGCTCAAAATGTGAACCCATAATTGCTGCATGACAAGGAATGGTTCAGCTGCTGCCATAGCAGACTGGTCCACAGTAATTTTTATGTTGATTGTGTGCATGCGCAAGAAACATATTGCGGTGGCTTGCTGCAGAAGCAGGTTGTGGAGGCAAGGCACTGTTGTGGCCAATGCGCCCACAGCCTTTAGAGGCTTGGCCCGGCTTTCCCAATGGGGTGGCATGCTGCCGCTGACACTAGTTCAGCCAGTGTGCCACAACCTTGTAAGGTTTCAGCCACTGCAATCAGGGGCCACCTCATCATTGCAGCATAAGCCATTCCACTGCAATGAGGGAGTGACCCGTCATTGCTGGGCGGAACTTTGCTACTGTGATATTGTTTGTGAACATGGCGGTGGCTTGCCACCATGTTCACAAACAATACGAACCCCAGTGCCGAGGGGTGCCCATTCCCTTGGCAGCATGTGCGCCCAAGAACAGTGGTTGCTTGTCGACGGGGCCCCAATCCCTGTCAGCTTCTGTCCTCTGCAGCGTTCAGGTTGCTGATGGGGAGCCCTCCCCATCAGCACAATCTCTCCCTCCCAGTTTGATTTACTGATGGGGAGCCCACTCCCATTGACATCATGTCCCCCTCATTTAAACACAGGGTGTGTGCCGAGGGGTGCCAATCCTCCTTGTATTACGTGCTCTACATATGCCACAATCAGAGCCCCAATCCTCTGTCAGCTACAGTTGCCCCCACACACAACAGTAGGTTGGGCACATGGGGAGTCCACTCCAGCATGCCAAATGTCCATAAATGTCCCTGTTAAAAAAACCATCCACAATGTTTTGTTTTTGTTTTACCTGTAAAGCAAAAATGGTCCCTCATTGAGTCGGCATCCCTCCCAACCCCGCCCACCCTCTGTGCACCTGCCTCCACCACCCCTCATCCCCTCACCCCATACTTGCCTCCGGAGCCCAGCGCGATGATCTTCAGTGAACCGGGAACACGTCTGTACTCTTCAAAGCTGAACATGAACTGAGAAAATGCCGGTAAGCTGTATCATGGCATAAATAGGGTTTATTCAACTTTGATGCATATCTATGGCATTTTTGGGAATTTTGGCATCAAATTTTTAACATGGGGTTTTTGGGACCCCGCCTGACGAATTCAGCCACTGTCATGGCGTTATTCGGTCCCAAAAGGTGATTTCACGGTCACTGCACAGGATCACCTTTTGGGACTGATTAACAAAATGACAGTGCCAGTGTTCATGAGGTGGGCTCTCAAAAAGTCTATGTTGCAAATTTGGTGGAAAAAATCCAAGAAATGACTGTTTTATGAGTGTGAGTTGCGCAGTTGCTAGTTGTTGAGGACACATTAAGAAAATCACAGTGACACTGTTCATGAGCAATCTCCCAAAATGCCTATGTTGAAAATTTTGTGATGAAAGTCCATAAAATGAGTGTGTTACGAGCGTGCATTAAGCAGGTTCCATACACGCTCATAACTTCGCAACTTGCAATATTTTCACTCCAGATTTACAATATTGCCATTTTTCTGACCTCCTTATGAATAGTGCAACTGTCATTTTCTACATCTTGGCTGAAATGTGTTTTCGCACTTCCGGTGCAGAATAGCGTGGGTGCTGTTGGAAATCAGTGTTCGGGATGTATTACAAAATTCACAGTGACACTGTTCAGGAGCAGAGGTCCTAAAATGACTATGTTGAAAATTTTGTGATGAAACTCCATACATTTACTGTGTTCCAAGCGTGCGTTGTGCACTTTCCATGCAGCGGCCGGAGAAACAGAATGAGCGGGTGAGAAAGGGGGAGTGAGCGAGTTCAGTGGAGCTCCATTGTGACTGCTGCAGATTTCTTTGTGGGCAGAAAAAGGCAGCAATGCAGGCAGAAGCCCAGTACAAAAGGGTAGCCTGCAGCGCCAGAAAAAACAGAATAAGCATGTGAGAGAGGGGGAGTGAGCGAGCTCAATGGAGCAAAGCAATCAACATTCGGCATTGACAAATACTTGTTTGTTTTGCCTTTCTTTCTTTATTTTAGTAAATGCACTACAGTATGTGCATCTTTTAGTATGGATTATGCAAAAATACTGATGCAAGTAGCTGATTCAATCATAGCAATGCATCACAATCTTGAAGTGGCTGAAAGGACTATGTGTCCAACTTGTCTACCCCTCCTGCCATATAACAGGAATTTACCACAATTTGATTACTGACACACAGCCAAGTGAAACAGTGGGATAGCCACTGCTTCTCACGCTGTGCTACCCTCAGTGCTATTCTCTTTCTGGAATCTGTCTAATCCTGCTTTGAAAGCCTGAATAGTACCTCCTTCAACTTTCAAGTATTTTGATTTCTTCTTTCTTCATACTCCTCCTGATTGAAAAATGGTAATGTGTGTGCCACTTAAAAAGACTGAATACATTTCATAATCTTATAATTCAAAAACGTAACACTGCTAAAAAGAAAAGCTGTTGTAGAATACCCAAATCCTCAGAGCAAGTGTAAAGCCCAGAGCACAAAAGCTTAAAAAACACATTAGTCGCAACAAAAATAAAATAAACAATATACATTAATATATCTCTATCTAGCTATCTTTAAAAAAGGTTGCAAAAACTTTTGATATCTGGTTGTATCAGCACTCCATTACCAGACAACTCCACTCTTTCAGCTGGCTATTCATGACTTGTGATCTTTTATGACTGCAGAATAATAGGTTATTTTCAATTTAGTTATATTTTGCAAGTGGTGCTACACTGTCAAAATTGTGCAACTTTAAATTTTGCATAAAGCTATTACCACCTAATTCACATCTGTTTGAAAATGTATATTTTTGGCCATCTATAGCCATTGCAGTTTTATAACAATTAAATTCCATCAAAAATATCCATGTTTTCAGTATTTTATAAGCACATTAACACCATTCAATGTGTCCTGTCATGCAGAAATACAGATTTCTTGGGTTATCAGCTACACCTCATGTCTCACAACACACCCAAGGTGTCTATATATTTTATTATGACAACACAATTCATATATATGAGACAGAGAGAGAGAGAGAGAGAGAGAGAGTAAATGATGACAAAGTGTAATGTACAAGGAAAGAATGTCACTGAGAGTGAATAAGACATAATGCCATGAGCTCGAAGGGCAAGTGGCCATTATGAGCTTGTTTGACCTTGAGATGGTATTACTGCAAGGGTATGCTGGACTATGCAAGCTTTCATTTTACATTGGACACTTGATGTTGTGTGCTATGTTTTACCATAATGTAGTTATTTTCCATAGTGTAGTGATTTGTGTTAGTGTTTTTCTGTAGTTTACTGATATTTCATAGTGTAGTAGTATGTATCTTTAAGTAAGTACTTAGTGTTTTTCTGTAGTGTAGTGGGTTCTTACAGGACTGCTGTTTATCGCAATAGTGTTTTTCTAGTGCAGGGGCCCCATATAGAAGAAGATGGAGCTCTGGCAGTCTCCTCTTGACTTTCAGGATGGAGATCAGCAGGATGATATGTAGTCCAGTCAGGAGTTTTGTGCAGTCTGTCAAGGAGTGTTATGATGTACATTCAGGAGCAACATGTGATCTACCTGAGAGTGACATTTCAGGCTCGGTACACTGTGCCAGAGTATATGAAGGTTGTGAGTGCCGAGGGACAAGAAGAGAGGTGGCAGCAGCAGCATGGAGGGCATACATGTCAGACCTGCTTGCTAGGTGGGTGACAGTACAGGGAGGATGTTGGGTAGGTTTTTAGCATAGGCCTGGGTAGTTTTCTGTAGGTATAATGGTATAATTCAGGGGGATTTTAGGGTGTCTGTCACATGTATTTTTAAAGAACTTGTTACCTGTGATATTAAGAGGCTTGTTACCCATTTTATAAAAAGCAGGAACTATAACCCAAAGCATATACAGAGAGATGAGGCACTTCAGCCCTGCAAGAGTATATATCATAAGAGGTATTTTGCATTTATTTAAACATGTTAAGATATCAAAAAGCATAGAAAAAGTATGATAACTGGTAACACAGAATTTTAAGAGGGTCTGAAGAATTATCAGTGCACTATGAAATGTTACCTGGATTTACCATGTGTGAAGTGGAGTGGTCTTCATCCAGTATTTACTTTGACTTTGTGCTTCTCCTGTGAATGACCCTAGACCAAAGACTTTTTATGTACTTACATGATAAGTACAGGCAATCTGGACACTGACATTTGCTGCCTCAGCCATACTTCCCCACCCCTTTGAGATGTTATTTTTATTTGTAATTATTTTTTGCTGGCCTACTTGGTGTTATATAAAGCATCATGGATGCAATCCATGCCACCCACTGCTGCCTGAATCTCTGACATTACATATTTTAGTTTGCCTTGAGGTGTATCATTATGTCAAGCAGCATATTGTCCTCCTGTCCATGTTCTTTCCTTCTCCGCATGACTAATGTTAAATACATCTTGCCTGCCTACTGTTTGTCCCCCTGGGTGACCATAGTGGATGGGCAGCTGGCACCATCAGGTTAAGGATGGAGACATTGGCTTTGGCTGGTGTATGCGTGCATCTCTACATGCACATGCACGATGTCCTGTGGGAGGAGAAAGAAAACACAAAAAGCCCAGAATGCACAGGATGCCATTCTCCTCACTCCATCCCACTGTGCAGCTGAATCAGGGACCCTCCCAGGACACTGATCTCAAGGAAGAGGGAAGAGTGAAACCTAGTGACCCCACCCTGGGGGGTAAGCCAGGGAAGAACATGGGGTGGAGGATGTCCTGGAAGAAAGGTGGGTGATGGCAATGAGGGCAGTGAGCCAATGGGGGCCAATTCCAGAGAGGAGGTAGAAAAAGCACAGCAAATAAAAATGAAATGAAAGCAGCATAGGCCCCATTCCTGGCACCTGTTGCCTGATGTTATATGTTTAAGAAGGTTAAATTAAGTAGCAAAAAGAAAAGAAATGAAAATTAAAGTGTGACAGACCTATCCATCTGACCCCAATCAGCGCTCCTCTTGCAGCCGTCTGTCAAGGACCTTCACCTGTGTCCTCTCCTCATCATGTTCTTGTACCCACGCTTCACCCTGTGCAAAGGTGGAGCATCCTGGACACCTGGATTCTCTAATCTCCATCACCATTTTCTCCTGTATCAAGCCAACACCACCTGCACAAACCCCATGTGAAGTGTGAGTTCAATCTTCACTGTACTGCTTTCCATGTATCAGGAAGGAATATTGTTTATATATTGCTTAAACCAGATTTAGTGTGCCTCTTCAGAATCACTGGTAACCCAGAGCTTCAAAAACTATACCTTTTTTTTTATTAAAATGAGCAGCCAGTCTGTATATTGTGATAAATAATAACTACTTTATTTACACAAACTATTTTCATATTGGCCAAAACAGAACAAATGTCTTTACTGAAGAATACATGGAAAATAAAGCGAATTAAACCATAAAATGCAAACTTAGCTTTCCGATAGATTTTTCAAACTTACGGATGAACGCATGGAAAATAAACAGTCTTGTCTTTGGAGAACTTGAACCTACAGATGTGTTCTCCACTTACATTAGTCAACCAATGAGCCATAGTGAATGGTGCACTCTGACTCCCCTTCTCTGCCATCTTTCACTTCATATAGACTTTTTATAGAAAGAAAACCTCAGAGCTGCCATGCACATCAAATAAACCATTCTGTTTGATAAGGATAAAACATAAGTGATCACAAAATAACATATATTTAAACAGTGTCAAATGTGTCACCTTTCCCTGGACTGTCTTCCCCAGGAAAATATAAATTATGTCAGTCCCTCTGTGATGAACACCAGGCTCACTTGCCCACATGTGTGCCTTTTGGAATTTGACATGGCTGACCTCCTAGTATTTGCAGGAGTTCTTTAGTCTGCCTATTAATGGTATAAAACATACATTTCTCACTCCAGAGGAGTTCTTTAACCTGTGCGCCCTTCTCACACATGAACAACAAAGGCCTTGAATAACAGACCTTGGAAAGCATCATAGAATCATACGTTAGTATTCCAGTTAGCTAACCATAGTAAAGCATCTGTATGCCACACCTCCCTTTCCAAGCCTGATGCTGGCACTGTGTGACTACACTACACTGTGACTGCATCAGTCATGTTATGAAATCTGATGGGGCAGTCCATCGGCACTGGCATTTTGTGAGCCCTTCCTATGTTAGATGCGCATATTGTATTGTTGCAGTGCTAAGCTGCAGTGCAACACCTTGACATTCTCGCCATTCGTGCTGTAGCCATGTTGGAGGATTATGGTCCATGACCACAGTAAATTCTCTGTTGTACAAGTATGGCTGCAAATTTTGTAATGCCCAGATTACGCTCAGATATTCCTTGTCTGTAATGGAATATGCCCCTTCCCTCAGCAGGAGTTTTTGGCTCAGGTAAATAATATGGTGCTCTACACCATATGAATTGACAGACTCAGCACTGCCCCACCCCACAATTTGATGTCCCTGTGTGCACTATATATTTTAGAACATAGTCAGGGCTGGCTAGCGCTGGAGCTGACAATGGGGCTGCTTGAGCTGACAGAAGGCCTTCTCACAGCGTTTTGGCCATTGCATTCTTTCAGGCATTTTCTTGTTTGTCAGATCTGTATGAGGTACTACAATAGTGCTGAAATTAGCCACAAATCTTCTGTAGTATCTAGCAGTCCCTAACAATGCTCATATCTTTTTTTTTGTGGCCATGGGCCATCCCTTTATAGCCTCCACCTTTGTTGGTGCCAGCCATATGTGCCGCCTCCCACTCAATGCTCATGGTATGGCACTTTGGCCATGCCCACCTGACAATTCTCAGCTTTAACTGTCAGCTTTTCAGCTTGCAGTCTTCCGATTATCTCCCTAACATGTGTCAGATGCTTCTCCTTATTCTGGCTAAATATAGCAATATCATCCATGTAAGCCAGGGCATAGTCACCTGCCCCTGCCAACACTCAGTCATTATACCTCTGAAAGGTAACTGGTGCATATTTCATTCTGAATGGCATGACCAGACATTTATGCAAGGCAAAAAAAGTGATAAATATCGACCGCTCCCTTGCTTCAGCAGTTAAAGGCAACTGCCAGTAACCCTTTGTCACATGTACATTTGTCAGGTGCTTTATTCCCTCTAACTTTTCCAGTATCTCCTCTATCCATAGCATGATATATGCATCGGACACTGTGAAAGCATTAAGTTTCAGGTAATCTATGCAAAACCTTGTTGTCCCATCCTTTTTTGTGATAAAAACAACAGGCAAAGACAAAGGACTACTGGATTCCCAGATAACCTAGAGGTCCAGCATCTCCTTAACCCCCTCCTGCATGTGGTGTTTCACACTTTCAGGTACTCTACAAGCACACTGCTTCAGTGGCACCTAAGTCCTGGTGTTCACCATATGTTCTGAAAGGGGGGTGTACCCCAGCTTTGCTGAAAACAGGGTGCTGACAGATCACCCTCTTCATTTGTGCCATTTGGAAAGGCCTCAGCTGTCCTGGGAGCATGACAGAGTCCACTGAACCATTTTCCCTACTCTCCTTTAATAGATCTATTAGTGGCTCCTGGCCATCTGCCTGGCTGCAAGCCATCATGACAGCCTCTGCCCCGTCTTGATAAGGTTTCATCATACTGACATGATAAACCCTGTGTTTGCACCTCCAATTGTGCAGTTCTGCCACATAGTTCACCTCATCGTATTTATTTAAGTGTTTCACCAGGAGGGCATACTGAGCAGAGTACTGCTTGATTCCAGAGCCGTCCTGGGGGTGGAGGGGGAGAGGATGTATACAGTATCAAATAGTTCATAGTAACTACAGTACACTACAACAACAACACAGGAACTATAGAGGAACAAGATTACACACATGTACAATAACATCGGTGATGGGGAAAGCGGTTTGTACCCAGAGTGCGGTAGTACATTTACTAGTTAGCAAGTCTAGAGTTCAGCAATTCAGCAATGTCGTAAAAGTGTCTATATGAACTTGATAGTCGCATCTATAGAAACAGGAAGAATTACAACGGCAATGTGGTGAGTGTAGGCCTACTATACCAGGGGGTACACTGTAGGCCTGGGAAGGCACTTATGGTGTCAAGTGTGAGAAGTGGGATATATGTTATCGTGGTGGGACTGTCAGCAGGAGCAGGTGGGGGGGGGAGCGCCTTGAGGAGCAGGTTTCATTGCTGTGAGTTGTCTGTATGCCAAATGCCCACTGGTAGGGCGTTCCATAGTTTAGGCATAAAAACGGACCCTCCCATGTTGCATTCAGTTTGTTCTGTTGAACAGGAATGACCACCATCATCTTTTGTCTGACATAATAGGTCCTGGCTGTACTCTCATACCATTTTTTCTGTCTTTGTTGTGCAACTGCCAGGCTATCCCATGCCAGGCACATGAACTCCTTTAATCTCTCCCTTAAGTTAAGGACATGTTCTAATACTGATTCCCCTGGGGCAGCAAGCCTGCCTTCTTATTTATCATGCATTAAATCTAGAGGTCTCATCACCCTGTGCACATATAGGAGTTCAAAGGGTGAGAACCCTGTGGACTTCTGTGGAACTTCCCTACAGGCAAATAAGAGATGGGGCAAATGCTTGTCCCAACTCCTCCCATGCTGTTTTGAAAAAGCCCTAAGTATAGTCTTAAGGGTGCTGTTAAAGCATTCTACAAGGCCAATTATTTGCAGGTGATAAGGTGAGCAAGAAACTGCTACACCCCAAATTTTTCCCCACAAACTCTTCATTAGCGCTTACATGAAGTTTGTGCTCTGCTCAGATAAGATCTCCTGAGGAAATCCAACCTGCTGAAGATCCCCAGTTCATCTGCCACATTCTCTGCCTTTATGGAGGACATTGCCACAGCCTTGGGGTATGGGGTGGCATAATCCACCACCACCGCCACCAGAATTTACCTCTTTCCTGAGCTGGAGGGCACAGTTAGAAGCCCCATAATATCTACAGCTACCCACTGAAATGGGACATCAATTATGAGTAATGGAACTAAAGCTGCCTTACCTTTGCCCCCTTGCTTTCCCACTCTCTGACTTATGTCATAAGTGTGACAGTACTCAGCCACATATTTCTAGACACCGGATCAATAGAAGGTTTGTATCAACCTCTGCTTGGTCTGCTTAACCCCCATGTGTCCCACAAGTGGAATGTTGTGTGCAGTGCTGAGTAGTGGTTGCCTAAACTCCTTAGGTGCTACCAGCTGTTTGTGCACCTGCCATTCCTCTGCACTTTCATTCAATGCCCCTCACGATAAAGCAAGCCATTCTCAAAATACACTCTGCTCTGCCTCCCACCCTGAAGGTCAGTGTCACAATTGTCTGCCTGTCCCCTTATCTCCTTTAAGGTTTCATCATACGCTAAAGCACCTTTTAAATCTGTGCTCTTTACACCTCCTGCAAGACAGCACCCTCCTTTGCATTTTCCCCTGAGCAAATCAGTGCTGCAGCTGATGATGGACTGTCAAAAGTCTTGGCTCCCTGGCAGGCTACAGTGTCAACTTGCACTATGGCAGACTCAGAGCAAACTGACATACTTTCAGTAACCCCTTTCTCGCTACTGTCGGTTCCATCAGAATTCAATCTATTAGTCCAACTCCAGGTAACTGCACACAAAGTTTTGTTGCTGTTGCATTTAGCTAATTCCCCCAAAACATATCTACATGAAGGAGGAGATGGGTGAAGCTGACAAATTTCATCCCGGGAAAACATTCGGTGAAATTAAGGTATTTCACAAAATTTTTCATGGAAGAGAAATGCAAACTTCTGTGCAAAAACAACTGAATTTTGTGCACTTGAAATGTGAAATTCCATCCAATAACAGTGGGCTTTCATCTGCAAAATGTGAAATTCTGCCCAGATCCTGGTGGCCATTGGCCAACCCCGCTTCCCCAGCCCTGCAAGTAGTGTCCCCACCCTGCTCCCCCATCCTGAAACAGAGGGCACCAGCACAGCCCTCCACTCTCCTCCATGGCCGGCAGCCCAATTGACATGAATAAATGTGCGTGTTCTGTGCTTTGCATACACTCATTCATTCATATAAAAATAAATAAAATATTATCCCTGGTGGCCTGCGGTCCCATCCCCAACCATCACTTGTCCAGTCGGTGCTTTTTTTTTATATATTATTTCCTGGTGGTATAGTGGCCCACCATGTACCCCAACCCAACAAGTACTGTCCCACCCCATTCTCCTCACCCATTCAGATTCCCAAAAGACAGCGGGCCACCGGCTCTGCCCTCCACTCTCCTCCACGGCCAGCAGCCCACTAGATATGAATGAATGAGTGTGTGCTGTGCTGTGTATGTGCTCATTCATTTATATAAAAAAAATTTAAATTAATCCTGGTGGCTAGCAGTCCCTGCCCCATGACCCGTCCGCCCATTTTATTTTTTTTTAATATTATTCCCTGGTGGTCTCTAGTGGCCCACCCCTCTCCCAAAACAGCAAGCAGTGTCCCACCCAGTCCACCTATCCCATCCCATTCCTGAAATAGAGGGCCACCAGCTCAGCCCTCTGCTTTCCTCCACAGCTGTCAGCCCTCTGACATATGAATGAATGAGTACATGCTGTGCTGTGCACATGCTCATTCATTCATATGTCAGTGGGCTGCCGGCTGTGAGGAGAGTGAAGGGCTGAGCCAGTGGCCTCTGTTTTGGGATGGGGTGGGGGAGTGGGGTGGGACACTACTTGCTGGGCTGGGGTGGGTGGCCACTAGACCACCAGGGAATTATATTAAAAAAAAAAGGCCATCCTGGTGGCTCTGATGGTTGAGGTGCTGGATGCTACTCCTCACGCTGCACTGGCAACCGATTTTTGGGAATGATCTCAGGTCGCCAGGGTGCCAGCATGGGGGAGGGAGGGAGGATCAGGATTGAGCATTGGCTCTCCTCTCCTGGGTAATAGGTGGGGTCACCTGACCGTAGTCCCGCCATCACCAAATGGATGTTCAGTTGCCAGCGCAGATGGTCAATGGTGCAACTGGAAGGGAAGGGCATCCCAAACGGCATGCACATGCATGCCTCCACATGCATGCGCGCTACATTGGGGATGCGTGGGTATAGGGGTCAGGAAAAAAACCAGAAATTAAACATTAAAAAAAAATAAAAATGGGCAGATGGGTCATGGGGACCGGGGGAGGGACTGCTAGCCACCAGGGTTAATTTAGTAATTTTTTATATATGAATGAATGAGCACATGCACAGCACATGCTCATTCATTGATAGTGAAAGTGCTGCCAGCCATGGAGGAGAGTGGAGGGCTGAGTCAGTGGCCCACTCTCTTTCAGGATGGGGAGGGCGGAGCGAGGTGGGACAGTAATTGCTGGGTTGGAGTGCGGGGTGGGGCACTAGACCCCCAGGGAATAATATATTTAAAAAAGCACTGACTGGTCAAGTGTGGAGGGGGGCACTAGATACCAGGGATAAAATATTATTTAGTTTTTATATGAATGAATGCACGCATGCACAGCACAGCTCATGTTCATTCATTCATAGCTAGCAGGCGGCTGGCCATGGAGGAGAGCAGAGGGCTATGCTGGTGGCCTGCTCTGTTTTGGGAGAGGGAAGGAGCAGGGTGGAACACTAGCTGCTGGGATGGGGGGTGGGAGGCCACTTGACCACCAGGTAACATGTACAGAAATCATTCTGGAGAAGAGCATCTATCGGGGATGGGGGTGGTTCACTAGACCATCAGGAAATATTTAAAAAAATGCAAACTGGGAAAAGGGGATCAATTGGGGAAGGGACAGGCAGACTTTCCTATGGAACTGTGCATTTCACGCCTGCAAAATATTTTGCGGAATGATTTAATTTTGTGAAATACTTTGCGTGGCAAAATTGCTGATTTCACAGGAATTTCCCCCATGAAATTTTTCTTTGGACCATCTCTACATGAAGGTCCTCACTAACCTCAACTGCCTCCATCCCTTGCCCCCCCCCCCCCACACAACTCAGGAAGACTTGAGGCAATGGGACTTGCACAGTTGGTCCCACTCACACTATACCATTGCAAACTGATATGGTAGCACTTGTTCAGATTTAACAAAATTCAGATACACCATGGAGAGCATAGCTCCTATGTCTCTCCAAGCTTGTGCGAGTTTCCCATGAATCTCAACAAGGAACATGTACTTAGTTGAAATAGAGTTTACTGTATTTTCCTACTTACATAATTAACACTATGAGAGCCTGCAATAGTACGGTTTCCTCCTGCTGCCCCTGTTCTCTGGGTCTTCTGTGCTGGGCAGTTATAGAAGAGATGCCCCACTTGCTTGCTCACATGACACAACTGTTCCCTGGATCCCTTTACATGTTGGAGAACTGGGTTTGCTCCCCCTGTGTTCAGGTTCAGCTGAGTGCCATTTAGGCTGTCCTGCTGGCTTAACCATAGCTTTAAACCCAACTGTCCCTCTCCCAACACTCTTATGGCTAGCAGAAGGCCTATATGCCATATAGCTGTCAGCCATTTCAGCTGCTTGCCTTGCTGAACCTGGGGCTCAGTCACACAACCACACCCTTAGGTCTTCTGGACAGCACCTAAAAAACTGTTCCAGTAGCAAAACTTCTATAATTTGCTCAACAGAGAATGCTCTGCACCATATAACCATCTCCAGAGCAAATTGCAGAGCTGTACTCACATTTCCATATAATGTAAATTTCTTTATACTGTTTCTTAAATCTGTGAAAAATTTCAATCTCTATGCATCAGCAGTCAATTTGTAACATTTTAACAACACATTTTTAACTTTATCATAGTCCCAACTATCCTGTACATGCATTTTGGAAAATGCGTCTAGAGCCTTTCCAGATAATAAAGGAGCTAGAAAGAGAGGCCACATTCTCTTGTCCAATTAGAACTGCATACAAATTTTACCAAATATGCAAAGGGAGGCATCTAAATAATCTCCTTCCTGAAAGTGATGAAACATTTTAGAATTTGGATCAGGATCATGTGCTGATCCCCTTTTTTTAAGCCCACTTACTATTCTGGATAGCTACTGACATAATTGCTCCAACTCAAATTCTTGCTTGACTGTACTGCTGCCTCCCTGCCAGCTCAGGTTGCCACCTTTTCAGCTTTCTCTGTCTCCTGTCATATCTTTTGCAGCTGGAATTCTGCCTGCATTTTGTCCCTTTCAAACAGAAACCTCAGCTTTGCCAGTTCAACATCATCTGTTCTTGGTTTGTCCATTTACAGTGGCTGCTACTACCACTGCAATGCCAGCAGTTGCTTTGGGGCTGTTGCTGCACTGGCTCTAGACTGTCCTCCTCACTCAGTTCCCTCTCCATATGGGCATCAGCTGCTGTTTGGAGGGACTCCACCTCATCCATGGCTTGTGGACTGAGGACCGTCTGTTCTTACTCATCCTTTTCACACAGGGCCTTTATGACTGGCTCCTTTTTGCTAAATGTCTCATGGTTAATGTCCTTTTTAGTGCACAACTCTTGCAGCTGTTCCAAGTGTAGCTTATTACATTCAATTGGCACCTTTGCTCCCATTTTCTAAAGCACTAACTGCACCCAAAAATAAAGGTGAAAAAGCAACAAAAATATTTTTTTCCTGTGTATTTTGTTTTTATGACTGGTTAGGTATTTTGTGAAATCCCTGAGGATTTACTCCAAGTACTGGCTGGTACTTGTATGATTTATACAGATCCCATACACTGCCACCAGATTTGAAAAACCCACCCATCCACACTCCAACCAGCACCTCTGTCACAGCAAGCTGTCACTGACCTTCACATCTGTCTGCCCTTCACTGTGTCCTTGTACTCATGCTCTACCCTGTGTAAAGGTGGCGCACCTTGGACACCTGGACTCTCTGAGCCCAGTCACCAGTCCCCCTGGATCAAGCCAATGCTGGATACTTGAACCACGGCTGAGCTGTGGGTTCTGTCTTTATCAAACTTCACTCCATTCCATTCCCTGTATTAGGAAAGACTATGCTTACTGATTGCTTAAATCAGATTTAATGTGCCTCTCCAGAATGATGGATACCCCAGAGATTCACAAACTATATCCATTTTTTATCAAAATGTGGAACCAGTCTGTATATTGTGATAAATAATAACTATTTACACAACATATTTACACATTGTCTTAAACAGCACAAAAGTGCTTACAGGAGAAAACATAGAAAATAAAGTGAGTTAAAACATTAAACACAAACTTAGTTTTCTGATAGCTAGGTAAAAACTTACACATGAACTCATGGAAAAGAAATGGAGAATTGAAACCCACAGCTATGTTCCCTGCTTGCAGTCTCTAACCAACAAGTCATTATGTATGCTACACTTTGCCCACTCCCCACTCTTTCTCACTGCACACAGCCTTTTTATAGAAAAACTCTCACAACTGCCATGCACATCAAATAAACCATTATGTTTGGCAAGGATGAAACATAAGTTAGCACAAAACAGCATACATTTAAACAGTGCCAAATGTGTCACCTTCCCCAGACTATCTTTTACAGGAAAAGTTAAATCATGTCACTCCCTCTATGATGAACATCAGGCCCATTTGCCCACATATGTGACTTTTGGAATTTAAACTGGCTGACCTGCCAGTATTTGCTGGAATTCTTTAATCTGCCCATTAATTGTATGAAACGTAAAGTTGTCACCCCAGAGAAGATCTGTGACCTGTAGGCCCTCCTCACACATGAACAACAGAGGTCTTGATTAACAAACCTAAGAATGAATCAGAGAATCATATATTAGCATTCCAGTTAGCTTACCATGTTAAAGCATTAGGATGCCACATTAGCAAACTTTAGAAATCATCAGAGAATCATACATTAGCATTCCAGTTAGCTAACTGTATTAAAGCATCAGTATGCCATAGTGTAAGAAAGGAAAGTATGGGTCTGTTTAATTTACTGTGAGCAAGCAGTAGCAATTGATGAAATTCACCAGACTGGCCAATTATTTTATCACTGTGATTTGCAACTTGCTTTTTAATCTGGTTGACCTTGCCCCCCCCACCACCACCACCACCGCCATATTGGATGTATCCTGCAAGCCTTCCACAACTGATGTAATTTCAGTCAACTGTGGTAGACTTTATGACAGCCAGTTGAAGATGTGGATCCAGTACTATAACTTACTATTATTCTTGTATGTGCCATGGGAAGCACATAAAGTTTGAAATTTAAAGATGAAATCAGCAGTGTTGACTCCTAGTATATAACCATGACTAGCATGCTGGGTAGGGTGGCATGATCAGGCAGATAAGCAATAAATTACAGTACCTAGTTGATAACAAAATTGGTAATCCCACTATTTTACACATCAGCACCTCTTGGTCCAAATATATCAAAAAGAAACAGGCAGTTTATTTATTTATTTTTTTTCCATTAAATATACTTTATTGTATTTTCATGTAACATGGAATCACAACAATCAAAGGGTTATGGTACAATAACAGTAACTTAAAAAATGAGAAATAAAACCTTATACCCTCCTCTAAACAACTACCATACACACACTCTCCCCTCCCGATCCCATTACTCATGTACATTCCCTCCCCAAGGAATACTAAATAAGTGTAGCAATAAGCAATGATAAATATAATACCATCCAGAAAGAATTTACTTTAGGGGGGAAATATAATAAATAGGGCAAGGTACTATTCAGTAACTGAAATGGCTGTGGAAGTCTGAATAAAGGGAAGACCAGTAATCCTGAAATTTATTCCAAGAATGATTGGCGCAAGTGACCATACGTTTGACATTTAATGTAGTGAGGAATTCATTCCACCATTCCCCAAAAGAAGGTGACCAGTCCACTCATCAATGTCTTAGTATAATGAGTTTAGTAACCAAGGAGACAGTCGCCATTTCTATTCTCTGTTTAACCATGGGAATGGAGGAATAGTGTCCTAAAAGGCAAGAGTCTTCAGAAAAAAAGAAGGAAAGGCCCAAGTATGGAGAGGTCTGTATCTTAACGAGCTCCCAAAAATCCTGAATCAAGGGGCAGGTCCATAATTTATAATGTAAGGTAGCTTCCTCCTTTTTACAGTTTTCGCATGTTGGGGATGGACACTTGCCCATTCTATACAATTTGCTAGGGGTAAGATAAATGTTGTGAAGTATATTAAATTGGACCAGTCTAAGGTGATCCTGTTTAATCAAGTGATAAATGTCAGACCAGATCATTCCCCTGGTACTATCTGAGAAATGCCAAGATAGTGTGTGCTTCCAGTAGAAGGTCACTGGAGAAAATTTAACCCAGGACTTCTGGCCTATTTCATGGTAAAGTGTAGAAACAGGTTTCTGACTCCTTGCCAGATCAGATAGAGAGAGAAAACAAGTTTACCTGCCACATCAGACCATGGTGCTGGGCCGAGAAAAGAGAGGACACAGTGGTGGACCTGACAGAGGTTGAATATACACTTGGTAGGGACTGCAAATTTATGCTGCAGGTCTGGCACTGACAAAATTCTCCCTCCATATATTGACTTCAATAAACGAGGCTCCGGACCTGGCTACCACCCCACAGGATGAGTAGGGGTATTAGCTATAAGTAAGTTGGTATTGTGGAATAGTGATTCTGTCAAATCTTTCCAGGCTTGGAGACCCAAATAAAGACTAAGTTGATGATGGGCCTTGATGTCTCAGCCAATTGAGGAGTCATATAAGGCAAGCAGAATCCCATACCAAGATCCATACAAGGATGCTTCCAGAGAAATGTTGTACTTTCTGGCCAAGCTTACATCTAACAATAACCAGTTAGGTTGGGCGACATGCCTCTTCCATGGAGAGATCCATTGTAAAAGTGTAGATGCATGAATAGTTAAATAATAGAGGTAGAAGTCCGGCAGTTACAAGCACACCAGGGGTTTGGGACGACAAACTTTCCAGTACACCCTAAGGGGAACTTTCCCATTCCACAAAAAATCAGAACAAGAACTCTGAGGTGCAGAAAAACAGCATCTGGGTAAATAGATGTTCATGTTGTTTAAGGGATAAAAAAGTTTAGGTAAAACTGCCATTTTGAGCACATTGGCTCTCCTCCAGAAAGACAGTGGCAGTTTTCACCATCGTTTTAGCTCCTCATCAATTTGTTTTAAAAGGGGATCGATATTCAGGGCTTTTCCCAAAGGTAGCGAGCCGGGCTTGCCTAACACATCTAGATTGGAGGCTGAACCTGCTCTGGTATCCTCAGCTGACGTTGCTGCATGTGCTTGCAACCGCAGGGATTGACGCCAGTTCCTGGTTCCTCAACCCACTAGGTCAGGGACCTGAGATCCATGCTGGTGGCCCTGAAAAGCTTCAAGATGAACCCTGGGAACTGGAACAAGGGCATCCTCTTGGCTTTGATCTATATTCTGGCCCCAACTAAGGGATGGATTAGCTCATTATGTAATGACAACTGCCCCTTATGCCCATTAGAGGCGCGGGGAATACCTCTGACAAGACACTACAGCTGCCCCTCCTCCAGGTGCAACATCCCTCTCCTAGTGGCATATAAATTCTCTAGGAAAGGGATCCTCTATCGATCCCTTCTCCTCATTAGGAGCTTAACCCCATGCCCATCTACACTGGTTCTATCATCACTAACCCCTCACTCTTGGCCAGCACTATGCAGGCATGCTGCTACTGGTGGAGACATCCAGCCTAACCCAGGCCCAGGGACACCAAACGAACTATTTCTTCCCCATCAGATAAGGCCTGGGATGGAGCCAAGGGTCTGAGGTTGGTGCATATGAACATCCGCAGCCTGAGACCTAAGATTCACGAAGTCCAAGCATGGCTAGCTGTCTACAAACCAGACATACTAGCAGTCTCAGAGACTTGGCTAAAGCCCCACATTCTGGATCACGAGGTAGCTGCCTCTGGATACGCCTTCTACAGAAAGGACAGACCCTCGAGAAGAGGGGGTGGGGTTCTGGTATATGTAAGGAACACAATTACATCCTCCCTCGTTAGTATGCCTCAAGGCATGACCCCGGACATAGAAGCAATCCTTATACGGCTCACTCTAGGTGGGGCTAAGCACCTCACAATAGGCTGCGCATATAGCCCCCCTACCAATGCGCTCGGTTCTCTGGATGCGCTTTTGAAGAACCTAGCAGTAGAATCTGCTTCTGAGCTTATCTTACTGGGCGACTTCAACCTAAACTGGGCCCTTGAGGAGAAGTCTGCCATCAATGGTATTTTAAATGACTCCCGCCTCACCCAAGTCATCTCCCTACCAACCAGAATGAACCACGCATCAGGAAAGCATACCATAATCGACTGGGTCCTGGCTTCTACCCCCAGCAATGTAAAAATGGCAGGACCTTGGCCGATGCCCTGAGCGACTACTCGCTCGGTATTTGCCATCTGGAAGAATCTGTGTGAATAAAGTCCCGCTTAGGATTATTACTACTAGGACTTCTAACTTCCTCCCTGACCAATTCATTGGGTACCTAAATGGGATCGACTGGAGCAATATAAGACACCTTCCTAACCTGGAGGATGCCGTTGAATTTTCCAGACATCCCTCACTAGAATTATTGACCTCTTAAGCGCCTGATGAAAACCCACAGAGTAAAGGGAAGCTGCTACAAGTGGATATTGCCTCCTCTAAAAGCTCTGATGTCCACCGGACAAGGCCTGGAAAAGTACAGAAATCAATGCTACCGGGGACTTAGCCAGTTACAGGGCCCTTAGAAACCAATGCAAAAGGCCATAAAGTTAGCTAAAAAGACTATATCACCAACCTCCAAAAAACTAACCTAGGCAATCCCAGGTTCTTCTGGTCACACATTAATGAACTCCTCAAAGGGAACAAAAAACTACACCCAGCCCAATCTTGGCTAATGGGCAGATTAATCGATGGGGATCTCTCATTGCTGAGTCCCTTAACAGTTACTTCCACGAACCTGGATGCTTACAAAGGCAGGACCCCAGACAGGAGAGTAGAGCAGACGCTCAACAGCCCCAGACCTTGACCGCCCTTTGTTTCACCTGAGGCTGGTCAGGGAAAAGGAGGTTTTGATCATCCTTAAATCCCTACACTCGAGAGGATCTGGGGGCCCCGACGGGATCCAAACCAGAATCCTCAAGGAGGGGGCTCCAGCCTTAGCTAAGCCCCTAACCTGGCTGATAAACTGGTCTATTAAGGAGGGGTCTGTACCCAAGCTTTGGAAACAGGCCCTAGTGATTCCTATACACAAGGGAGGGCCAACTGAGCCCATTGAGAACTACAGGCCCATCTCTTTGCTATGTGTCATTGCAAAAGTACAGGAGGAAGCTAGTCTACTCCCAACCCGAGAATACCTAGAAATCCACCGGGCAATCTCACCTTCAGCATGGCTTCAGAGCCAAGCATGGGACAGATACTGCATAACTAAACTCTCAGCAGATGTACTGAGCAATAATGCGCAGGGAGTCAGCACAGAAGTAGGTCTTTATTGACCTATCTAAAGCATTCGACTTGGTAAACCACAACCTCCTACTACAAAAAATCGCTCACTTGGCCTTGACACCCATTCACTGGGTTGGTTCAAGAGTTATCTCTCTGGGCACACCTAGATGGTCAAGGGGAGGATAAAGTCTCAAGCTAGCTTCACTCAAAGAAGGGGTACCTCAAGGGTCAATCCTCGCCCCTTCTCTTTACACTGTTCATAAATGATCTGCATACACACTCGGGGCAATAGCGTTATCCAATGCGAGATGATGCGGTCATCTACAGAGCTTTCCTACTTTACCTGAGTTGAAGACTGCCCTCCAAGAAGACATCCTTCAGATGGAGGATTGGCTCACTCTTAACAAAATGGTTTTAAACACCAACAAAACAAAGGTAATGCTCTTTGGTCCTAGATCCTGGGATCTGAGAGGTCACATCTTCTACAACTCCAGCCGGGGTGTAAACTTGAGGTGGTCACCTCCACCAAATACCTTGGCCTTACCCTGGACCAAGGCCCCACACTAAAAAATCACGTAGACCAAATCACCAAAGCCATCCATGGGAAACTTGGAATCCTTTATAGACTAAAGGACCAGATTATTCCTGAAGCTAGGGTAGCCATTGCACTTCAGCGTACTCCTCCAAAAAGCTCACCCTCACAGCGGCCCGATTCTCCAGGGCGTGGCCGTGACAGAGTTAGGGAGGCTGCAGACCTGTACAACAAGATAGTCCGCTTTGCCACTATGTCACATCCGAGGACTCACCACTGCGAGGCCCAATCTAGGCTCAGGTGGCCGTCTCTTGGAAGCTCGGCCTCCTACTCCAACCTCTGCCTTACATTCAAGCTACTGGGTCCCACACCTCCCCCAGCCTGAATGGCCTCGTTAGGTGAAACCCAACCCACGGTGCCTGCGCTCATCAGGCCAAACTCTCCTCGTGGTTCCCAAGACTAGGACTAAAGCCGGGTCCAGGTCCTTTGCATACACCGCCCCTTCCACCTGGAATAACCTCCCCTTGGAAGTGCGGAGGCTGTGTCCATCTCCAGCTTCGGACAAAGCTCAAGGACACCTGCTCGACAGGGCACATGTCTTTGTTTCAGGACCTGACCATGTACAGCCATCCTGGTAGCTCATTAGACCCGACCTTCCACAGCCATCCTGGTAGCATAACGGACCTCCCCTAAAGATGGGGTGCACTTATGTCCCTCTTATCCCCTTCCAATATGCCCACAAAGAAGCTAACCCTAGGTTTTAGCTACTGCTTGGCTACCAGAGCACTCTCAACCTAATCACTAACTTGGGATGTAAAACGGTCTCATTATGTGTAGCCTCTATGTCCTTACTGTCTGCATGTCTTACACTACCTGCCGCTGTAAACCTATGTATTCTTACTGTTAAATACTTTACAATTACATGACTGTACTGATCTGTTACCTGTAATTTGTTGTCTCACCCGGGTCGCCCCTGAAAAAGGGACCTCCGGGGCCCAGTGGGCCTACCCGGTCATCAAAATTCAATAAATAAATAAATTTTAATTTCTCCTGGTCCCTAGAAAGTTTAATACCCAAGTTTGTTAATTTGTGGAGCTCCCACTGCAAGTCGAGTACCAGAACCTGGTCTTTAATCCCAACACTGGACAAAGAATAAACTATGGTTTTATGCTTGTTCAGTTTATACCCTGAGAACTCACTAAACTGGGATAGTATTTGCAGGGTCTGGGGTAAGGAAGTTTCCCAATTTCAGAGGTGTAGGAGCAAATCATTTGCAAATAGGGACAATTTGAATTCTGTGTCACCAATTGTTAGGCCCCTTATCTCCTGCGTCTGGTTAAGAACTTTAGCCAGAGGTTTGATATAGAGATTAAACAGATAAGGTGATAAGGGACACCCCTGTCAAGTACCACTAGCCAACCAGAAGACCTCAGAGAGTTCATTGTTGCAAAAAATACATGCTGATGGACATTGGTTTAGTACTCGGACCCCCCGAATGAAATTAGTTGGAATGCTCTACCTGTCGAGGTTTGCAAACAAATAGGGCCAGACCACCCTATCAAAACCTTTTTCCACGTCCAGTGCTTGAACCCTGGATGCAGAGATAAGGTGAAATAACTTATGAAAAAGATCACCAGCCACATGGACAGCCACAAAACCCATCTGTTCGAGGCCCAGTAAGGAGGACTAAGCTTTAGCTAAATGAGAGGCTAGAACTTTAGCATATAGCTTTATATCAACGTTAAGAAAAGAAATGTGGTGATAGGTCTCTACCTTAAGATGGTCTTTCCTAGGCTTCGGGAGAAGAACCACCCTTGCCTCAAAACAGGGTGTAGCCGTCACTGGTGATGTCTCCCAAAAGTTAAATAACGATGTCAACAGTCGAAGCAGGTCTTCCTTATAAGTTTTATAAAAAAAGGCATGTGAACCCATCGGGTCCAGGGGTCTTATCCAGCTGAAGGGCATCTATTGCTTGTGAAACTTCAGATGGAGTAATGGGGTCTGATAGGAGCGTTTTCTGATTGCCTGTAAGATGGGGCAGGTCTGCTTGATCTAAAAAAATATTCATTAACACCTCTTGAGAAGTAGATTGTGGTGATGCAGAATAAAGGGACTGATAAAAATCATTAAAAATAGTAGTTGTACCTTTGGCATCTGTAACCAAGGCATCAGAAATAGGATGTTTTATGGCCAAAATCCACCTGGCAGTGGCTTGTTGCTGCAGTCATAAGGCAAGCAACTAAATGGCCTTGTTGCCTTGTCCAATGTAAGAGGCTTTTGAGCCATGTAGCTGCTTTGTCAACTGCTTCCAACAGATGGTTGTCGTATTCTGTTCTGAGCTGGGACAATTCCAGATGGTTTGACTCAGTAAGAGCATCTATTCCTTTATTTTCTAGAGTCCAAATTATATCTAGCCATTGATTTATCAGTGTCAGTTGCTTCCTTTTCCTTACCGATGCTAGGCGGATGAACTGGCCCCGCCAAATGGTCTTTAAAGCCACCCACAGGGTATCAAAGGAGGCAACTGAGCCCTGGTTAAGATGGATAGATTCTTGCAAAAAGGATTTGTATTGGGACACTAAATGGGTATCTTGCAACAATAAATTATTTAATGCCTAGGTGTGTGGTCTGAAGATATAGGATGGAAAGGCCATGGCAAGATTCACCGGCGAACCATCCAAAATGACCATGGCCTGGATTTGGCATCCAACAATAAAGGGAGCCAGCTGCTGACTCAGAAGGAAAAAGTCTAACCTAGAGTATACTTTATGTAAAGGAGAAAAAAAAGTGAAATCTTTGGTCTGAGGGTATAATAATCTCCAAGGGTCTAATGGCTCTAGGTGCGAGGCAAATTCATGTAAAGTTTTTTGTGCCAGGGCAGACCTTCACCTGACTGATATATGCAGTCTAAGTCATTGCCAAACACAAAGTTCGAATCCCCACCCAGGAAGAGCAGGCAGAGACTGAAAGGGGCTAGAGCTGAGGCCAAATGTGGAAATACAGAAGGGGTATCAGAGTTGGGGCCATATATGGAGCCCAGCTTGAAATTACCGAGTTTCCCATGGACCAATATATAACGGCCTTCAGAATCACTGACTGTGCCCAATAGCTACCCCTCAGCGTCAGGGACTGAAGCCTGCTCCAAAGACCTGGCTGAACCAGCGTTTTTGGAGCTGGCTTAAAAGGGGTGGCATCAAATGGGTTCCTTGGATGAAAGCCAATTTGGGGGAGAATTTAGCTAAATGGTTCAGTACTATATGTTTCTTAGTATTATCTCCTCCCTTTATGTTCCAAGTGAGAAGGTTAAAAACATAGGACATTTATACTGCATGGAAAATGTTGGCAGATCTGTTAGGAATGGAATTGCACATGAAGAACATCCCCCCCAAACTGTTAAAACTACCCCTAAAACCCCTATAACAACTATATACATATACTGTGTATATATATATATATATATATATATGTATATATATATATATATAAATAGTAGCTAATTAATAACAAACAGAAAAGCAAGAAAAAAAAGCAGAGTAATTCCTTTCAAGACCTGAAGCCCCCTCCCCATGCAATGGACTGTAATACTCACTGGGGGGGAGCAGACATCGACCCTCCTACAATGTGCAAAAATGTATATCTTTGCTCGTGTACCAGCTTAATACAGCACCCTAAAACTTAAATAGGTTCTAAAGTGAGAAATCTTCTCCCCTATAAAAACAAAACAAAACATACAGGATCCCTTACCTCAGGGCCCTGAATATAGTTAATAGGAGTGCCAAAAAAGGAAAGGATTAGAGGCAAATGAACAATCAAAGTAAATTTGCATTTATATAGTAAGATAGGAGCCTCTCTAACTGACTGACTAAATCTCTGTGTTATTGCGGTCTTAAATATAACCATAGTTGCAAGGGTGTTGTAAAACAACAATAATTAAGGGAGCCCATTGGTAAAAGTATGCAAATAATAAAAAGGCTATGAAATTAAAATTTAAACTAATCTCTTCCACATGATAAAGGGAGGTCTTTAACCAGAGCCCTATAATTTGAAAATGTGTGAGAGATTCTATAACAAAAATCTTGAGAAAGACCCATTTGGAGTAACATTGGCTAGATTATTGGGGCAGCATATTGTAAAGAAAAGCTTATTCAAAGTCCTGCAAATAAACGTCTGCCGTAGTCTCTTCTGATAAGCGAAAGGTCCATAGTACATTTTTTGCTGTAGAGTTTAACTAAACAAGACCTGGTTGACAAACACGAAGGAAGGTGCCACCATCGATGGACAAAAGAGCTCTTCAATATTACATTGTCCGAGTCCATCTAAAAATAGATAAACCAACAATCTCCAGTGGGAATAAATAGGGAGGACATAATCCCTTCAAAATCAGCTCATCTGACTTGCCAGAGCCTCAAAGGCAAAGGCCATAACAGGTACACTGGGAGACCGTCAGCACAAGTCAGTTCAAGTTGTCTGATGAAATCTTTAGAAATCTCCAAGCCCTTACTGTATTTAGCCAATGGATGTTGAAACCACAAGGTTATTAGCCAAAGTAAGGGATAAGGCCTCTCAGTAGAATTGAGTAACTAAGTTTCTTAGGAACAATAGGGATGTTGTTTCCCCGTGCAAGTCTGCAGTTCACTGATGAAAGGTAGAATGGTCACTTCCTTCCACACAAGTCAGGGAACAGGTTTTTTAAATCATGCAAAGCAGCTACGGGAGAATCGTAGTTACGAATACCAGATGTAGTAGTGACTTCCAGTTTAGCTGGATACATAATTCTGTGATGGATCTGGGTAGCCCACAATTTTGTTGTAATTGGCCGAAAGGTAGCTCGGGCTTGTCTGGTCTTCAGAGTGAGGTCGGGAACCAGCCAGAGTTTTCTATCCTCCCAAGGGATACACCAGATTTGTCTCCATTGTGGTCAAAACTTCTTCACAGCCTCCTGAGTTCTTTGCTCAATAAATTTATGATGTGAATAATATGGCTTAAAGTATCATTCTCTTTGGTTCTCTGTCGAGTTGCTTCCTCCATGGGTGTCAAGACCAATGTAATATGCTTTATAAGGCCCCACTGAAATGAATTCAGCACAACACCATCTGCTACATTGTGCTTCATGGTATATCCATGGACTGCCTTCTTTTGTGAGAGAAGTCTCTCACACATGTAAAACATTGAGTTCCATATTGTTGGAACACATTGTTTTAGTTTTTGTACAAACATATGAAATTGCCAGCAGATACAGGCTTATTGGTCTGTCTAGTCTGCTCAAGTGTGCAGCACTTCAGTCTTTCAGACTGCAGCTGCCCCTTCCCCTTGCCTCCCCCCATTGATTTTGCCCATGTATCCTTCACTTCCACCCCCTGACCCCCCATGGTTTGAACCCTCCCTCTGAACCTGTCCCACCCTTTTTAAAGCTGACCACCGTCCACAGTGATATCACCTCCTCCAGTAGCATGTTCCACCCTGCCACCACCCTTTTGGTGAAATAGTGCCTCCTCATTTCCCTCCTGAATCTGCCTCCTTCCAACTTCAGACTGTGCCCCCTGGTTTCCTTCCACCTTTTAGTTTGAAAACACTTCCAGTGCTTACTCTGTTCATATCATTCAGGTACTTGAAGGTCTCAATCTTATCCCCTCTCTCCCTTCTATGCCACAGGTAATATATATTGAGCTCTCTCAGTCTCTTGTTATAAGGTTTATCTCCCAATCCCAGGATCAATTTCATTGCCTGACACTGTACCCCCTCCAATAGCTTGATGTCCTTTTTCAAGTAGTGGCACCAGTACTGCACGCTGTACTCCAGTTGCTGCCTTACCAGGGACCTGTACTGGGGCAGGATGACTTCCCCTCTCCTAGAGGTACTTCCCCTTGTGCTGCACCCCAACATTCTGCTGGCCTTTGCCACTGCCTTCCTGTAGTGGGCTGAGTGGTTCATTTCCCCTGTCACTAGCACACCCTGATCCTTCTCCTCCTTTTATTGGGATAACTGCACTCCCTCCAACTAATAACTATCTCCAGGGTTACTGGCTCTAAAGTGCATGACTTTGCATGTATTGGCATTGAACTTATTGGTAGTTTATTTTTTTTACTGGAGGTCAGCCAAAATACCATATATGCTGCACTTAGAATTTTTCAGTTCAGGCTAACAAGATGACCGCCAGGCTGGGTGTGCTGCTGCTGCTCCTCTTTGGGAGATTTTAGTTTATAGTTTATTTTGTGTCTGCTACCTTTTGTATTTTTTTATTTTGTTTTTTTATTTTTTGAGTTTTATTCCTACTTAACGGTAGTTTACTGGTGTGGAGCTTCGTTCACATACCGGGGATCTGCGGTGAGAAGTCGGACAAACTTTTGTTCTGCTCATTCTGCCCCCAGTTATCGTTGATGGGCTTGAGGAAGTTCTGCAGAGCCCAAAGATTCCTTGTTTGTTGTTGTGGTTAATGCTGCTTGTTCCCTGCACAGGAAGAACTTTGTGGGTATACGGAGGGTAAGGGGCTGTGGAGAGACTCCAGAGAGACTTTGTGGAGCCGTGAATGTGGGAAGGAGACAGGACATCCTCCTGGAACTGATCTGGGAGGAGAATGCATGGGGATCTATAGGAGACTGCAGCGGATTTCATTGGTTGCCATTTAAACTTTGGTAGTGGGGCAACTGAGATTGGCAGGGAACCCCTGACTGGAATTTGACTGTTAGCGTTTGGTGACTTGGAGAGGCCCGACTCCGGTGGGTGTTTTTCTCTCAGGATTTGCTGCCTCACGGGGGGGCTGGGTTGGTTACCTAGCCAGGGAGGCTGGCCAAGTGCTCGCTCCTTGGACTCACAAGACGGCTGCAATTGCAGCCTTTATTAGGCTCCTTTTCTGGGGCTGCAATATTTCCCATGGGTTACAACTGGCTGGGAGTAAGGGGGCCTTAAAATGCCAGTGAGATCCTGCTAGCCAGATGTGACTGAAACAGCTTTGGTTCTGAAGGTTCCCTGTACCTTAGTGGAGTTCTTCCACAGATTGTTCCCTTCTCCCTTTGGAGTCTATGGATTTTTGACTTTCCACTGGAATTTTGGATGCTATAATCTCTGTGCCTTTACTGTGAAGACTGCTGATACCCCTCCTGGATTAAAACCTCTTTTGTTTTTATTCGGGCAATCAGGTGGTGAGAGGACCCTGCGTCCATATATTTTGTTTATTTATTCATGCTAAGCTTTATGTTTTAATTTGCAGTCTATGACTTTCTTTGGCAGTGAGAAATGCCAAAATTATTCTATCTCCCTGGTTGTGAGAGGACTGGGGGGCCGGATTTCATAATTTCATATTTTGTTGATTGTGAAATTGTTAAGCTGTACTCTGTATGTTATTTTATGATTTAATTTTCTGATTGTAATTGTTTGGCAGAGAGAGTACCAAATTACCCCCTTTCCCTGGTTGTGAGAGGACTAGGGGGGAAGGAAAAATCTCATTTTGCATTTGTGTTATTTATTTATTTTTGTTTGGGTGGTGAGAGAACCTAAATTATATTTTCTTTTGGCTGTTATTTATGTATGTGGGAGGATTATAGGTGTCTTTAGATGTAAGTTAAGATTTTATTTTAGTTAATTGGGATCTGGGCAGTGTTTTAAATTGTTTTATATTGGGGTGTGTGTATTATTATTTTTGGGGTTTGTTTATTGTATTTATTATTCAGTGTTATAGCTGCAGCATGTGCTGGTCTTCAACCCCCACAGTTGTGTGCTACTCATCCTCTTCCCTTCATGCCCTTCACTCTTTTTATCTTCCCCCTCACCTGTTTGAGACCTACCAGTGCTGTAGAGATCTGGGCATTATGCGTAGGAGAGGGAGAAGGGCAAGGGGTTCTGAACAGAGGAGGAAGGACGAGGGGGGTCACCATATTGGTGTGGTTGGGTCTAGAAGGTGCCCTGGGGCGAAACGGAATCCAGATCACGGTTCTCCATGTCTGTTGCCCATACCCAAGGGCACTACCATATATGGTAGGCAGATGGCCCGGGGGGGCCCGCGAGGTTCATCCGACTCAGGCGGTGTTGTGCAATGCCTGGTCCATTAAAAATAAGACTGCAATTATTGCTGATCTTGTTGGTACGGTGGACCTGGCTTGCATCACCGAGACCTGGTTGGATAATAATTCAGGCCCCATTTTGGAGGCTAGGACTCCGGCCGGGTACTCAGTGATACACCGCCTGAGATTGGATCGCAGTGGGGGGGGGGTTGCGGTCTGTTTTAAGGCCGAACTGGGCCTCACGGAGATATTAGTTGGGGAGATTGAGTCCTTTGAGTGTACAGTAGTAGCAGGTGTAGGCTTTTGAATCGCCCTTATCTACCATCCACCAGGTGATGAGAAGCGATTCCTTCAGGAAGTGGCAGACTTCATCGTCGACATGGCATTTGAATTGCCCAGATTGATGGTTCTGGGTGATTTCAATGCCTGGGTTGACAACGAACTCTCACAATTTGGTCAACACTTCCTCCAGTTAATGACATCTCTGGGCCTTACAGAGGTGGTTTCCACTGCTATGCACAAATTTGGACACTCTTTGGACTTAATCTTCCTTCTAGGGATCGAAACCTCCAACGTGGGGGTGGAACCTGTCGGGTGATCAGATCGCTACACCATGGGGTTTAGTTTTTGCACCCCCTCTAGAAGGCCTTCCTCTGTGGAGATGGTTAGGTACCGCCCTTTACGGGATATAAATTCTCAAGACCTTGCTGCGGTTCTCGACTTCTCATCCCCTGCATTGTCAAGCAATGATCCAGAGACTATCGTGTCAGCCTATAATACAGCTGTTATGGGGGCTCTGGATTCTATTGCTCCAGTCTGTGTTCACCCGCTCTCCCTTCGCCCCAAGTCTCCTTGGTTTGATGGGATGTTGAGGGAGATGCGGAGACAGGGGCGAAGGTTAGAGCACTGCTGGTGAAAGTCTGCTCTTGATACCGACCACCTTAGACTGATGGACCATTATTTGGTCTATCAATCTGCAATCACCCGTAAGAAGGCAGAATTCCAGTCCAGGGAGATTGCAGTTGCTCAGAATCGACCAGCTCAGCTATTTCGAACTGTAGACAGACTGTGCAACCCAGCTTGTCTGCAAATTTGGAAAGCTTTTTTGCAGTTAGAGTGTGATGAGCTTGCTCAATTCTTTGCAAATCAGGTGGCCGACATCAGGACAGATCTGCAGCCAGCACACTCTAGGGGGGTTGCTGTGGATTGGTGTGGATCACTGTGCTCCAATTTTCCTGGAGTTCCTTCAGTCAACTGGAGTTCATGGATGTCATGAGGATTATCCAGAGTGTGCACCCTACGTGCTGTAGTTTGAATCCTGGACCAACCTCCCTAATTTTGGGTTGTAGTGATATCATCGGTCCAGTCCTTGTACAGATAGTCTGGTGATCCTTGGAATCAGATGAGTTTCCTAGCTCCCTGAAAGAGGCGATGGTGACATCACTCTTGAAGAAAGCTATCTTGGACCCAGACTGTTTCGCAAACTACAGACCGATCTCTAACCTTCCCTTTGTTGGGAAGGTGGTTTAGAAAGCAGTGGCAGCTCAACTGGAAGACCATTTGACCATCCATGACATCTATGAACCCCTCCAGTCCAGTTTTTGTAAAAGACATACTACTGAGACAGCGCTGGTTCGGGTGCTCAATGATCTCCTGATGGTGAGAGATCGAAAGAGCCAGTCCATCTTGGTTCATCTTGATCTTTCTTCAGCTTTTGACACCGTGGATCATGTGGTGTTGATAGAATGCCTGAGGCATATATGTGGAATATCAGGAAACATCTTAAGATGGTTCACTTCTTTCCTCACGGGGAGATCACAAAGAGTTGTGTCTGGGGTTTTTTCCTCGGAACCAACAGCTTTGTTGTGTGGGGTGCCTCAGGGTTCAGTACCGTCACCCATGTTATCTGCGGTGTATGTGCTACCCATCGGAGACATTGTAAGAAGGTATGGACTGAGGTTTCACTGTTATGCAGATGATACTCAGCTATACCTTTCTTTTGTTCTCAACCAGGATAGAGCTCTCTCAGTCTGTAACAGCTGTCTAAAAGAAATCCAGGAGTGGATGGATTCTAGCTATCTGAAGTTGAACTCGGAAAACACAGAGGTACTGGTTGTGGACCTGGGTCGACAGATAGGGGGGTCAGGTGTTGGCATGCCTTCAGGAATTTTTCTTGGTGGCATCTCTCTCCCAACCTCTGAACTGGTGTGTAACCTGGGGGTGGTTCTTGATGATAGACTGACACTGCAGTCGCAGGTGTTGGCTGTCAGCAAGACTTCCTTTTACCATCTTAGGAACATCGCCAAGGTTAGGCACCTGGTTCCGTCTGACAACCTTCCAACTTTGGTCCACAACTTTGTGTCCTTGCGCCTGGACTACTGCAACTCCCTTTATCTATGGCTTTCAGGGGTTGAAATCCATCGCCTGCAGCTAGTGCAGAATGCAGCAGCCTAGTTTTCCATGGGCTTGAGTAGATCCTGTCATATTACTCTGGTGCTGCACGAACTGCACTGGCTGCCAATACGGTGGCGGATCATCTTTAAAGTCGGCTTGCTGACTTTTGAAGCCCTATATAGTCAGGGTCCGGTCTATCTGAAATAACTTCTGGTATCCTAATGTCCCAATCGATCACTCCACTTGACCGATGTGGGGTTGCCAGATGTTCCAAGGGTGAATCTGAAATCATCTCGTGGTAGAGCTTTTTCGTATGCTGCTCCCACCCTTTGGAATTCTCTACCCCGTCAGTTACGGGAGTGCACTTCTATGGAGGAATTTAAGAATGGTTTGAAAACTCTTCTTTGGCAAAAAGCCTTTTTGGAAAACTGAATTGGTTATTTGATTATGATGTTGGCTCTGTTGAATATTATTGGATTCTTAATGGTTGTTTTTAATTGTTTCAATTGTTTTAAATGTTCAAGTTCAAGTTCAAGTTTATTGAGGGAAAACTCTATTGAGCAAGCTCATTCACAAGGAGGTCCTGTGACATAAACACTTAAAGTACAAACACAGATAGGTAATAACAGTATATACATGAAATGCACGTTACATGATACAGGCTGGATATACATACAAGGGTACCACATAGGGTGACCGCAGGTGGTAAACATTGATATGAAACAGGGAAGTGACTTACAGGTTGCATACTGATAAATGAAAACATGATGACTGGTGTGTGCAATACATATATTTGGCAGCTAGAACAAACAACAGACTACAACTGATATGGGGGAGGTGGATTTGATAGAGTAGCAGTGGGCGTAAGCATAGATAAAGCCAGGAGTAGAAGGGGAAGGAAAGCAGTTAATATGACAAATCAATTATACCTTACCAGTGGATAAATATAGACACATGGGGAAGAAAGAGACTTAATGACAGTTGCAGGTGTCTTTTATTTTGGCTGAACTTGATTTGTAGAAGTTTATTGAAACTGTGCTAGTTAGTTTCAGTACGGTTTGTAATTGGTTCCAAATGGAGGGAAGGGCATATGCAATAGCACGTTTACCAAAGGAAGTCCGCGTCCTTGGTATGTAAGGTGCCTTGGAAACAGAAAGGCACCATATAAATAAAAATTATTATTATTATTATTATTTTATAGAGTGCCTAACATGGTGATAGAATTTCTTTGCTGCTCCTACTAGTGCTACTATGCTGTTGTCACTGGAAAGGAAAAAGTGCACTAACAGATTTAATGAGTGTGCGAAACACTGAATGTGAGAAAAACCACCATGTTTCAATGCACAGACAATATTGGTACCATTGTCTGAAACAACAGATTTAACATTGAGCCCCAGTGTCACTCTAATCACTCAGAAATTTTGTCACGCAAACCTTCCAAAATATTGTTGGCTGTGTGATGCTTACCAAACATGCTGATGCAAAGAGCTGCCATTCTTTGTTTTTCTTCTTGTACATTGCTGCTTATGGTGGTGTTTGAAGACAATTGTGACACCCAATGTGCTGTGATTCACATATAATCAATGTTTGAGTACTCCTCTACCCTACTGGGTCAAGATGTCATATACAGAACCACGCATGGAATACCACATAACATACAATGTGGTGTACTAGACTGACAGGGCACAAAAACCCCCGCAAGGTACATATGTTGCACAAGGGTTTGTATCCTGTCATGCATGGGTTGGGGTGGAGGAGTGATGCGGAGCTCAAGACCTCAGTTGGGAGGTGGTCTGCCGAGCTGCTGCTGTCGCTCAGTGGGATGAGCCATGGCAGTGCAGGGGCACTATGCGTCTGTAGACAGGGACTCGAATCCCAGTCCCAGACTTTTGTGAAACTGCATTGTTCCATTTCTTATTTTTCTCCCCTGGCAGTGTTTCTCCCTGTCCCTGTGTTGAACCCCCCCAGAGTGGATTATATTAATGGGGGGTTTTGGGAGTGCAGCCCCCCATAACGGGTGGTGTGGTGGGCAGAGCATCCAGCAGAAAACAATAAATCCACTAGCTTCTTTAACCAAAATGTGTTTCAGCAGTATGTTGGAGTGGCAGCAATGTATCCCCTGTAATTGCAGCATGGTACATTGCTATGCTGTTATGTCATACGACATTATGATCCTGTGCCCTCGTCGACATGTCTGTGGTCAGATGCACAGTATCTCTTTCACTTTCTTTAAGAACCAGTTTTATATTACTCTGCATACCTTCATAACATTTTGGGAACAGTCACAGCTGCAAAATATTTATGGCTTGGAATGTTGTAACGTGGGGCAAAATATTTTAAGAGGGCTCTAAAACTCTCATTCTCCACCACAGTAAATGGCTGCAGGTACAGGGTAATAAATTCAGCCTATTAAGTGATTCATTTTTAATGCTACTTGATGTGATCTATTGTACACAGTTTTTTGTTTGAGCATTGTACTAATGGTCTGGTGTTTAGTTTGGGCAAGAGGCAAAAACCATAGGATTGCAGTGACAGAGCTGAAGCTTGTCCAAATACTTTGTTAGCAAAGTTGAGCATGTTTCTTTTTTTTTTTCCTTCTGCCCTGTCTCTTGGTCTCTTCACCATCACTATTCAGTGGTGGATCCAGGAATTTACAGAAGGGGGGGTGCACTTGGTGTGGAAAACCAAACCTCTACAGAGGGGGGTCCTGGGTATACCCCCTCCCCAGGACATTTTGAATATGTAATACGCGAAATGGTGAATTTTGATGCAATTTAGAACCAGTTTCAGGAGCAAAAATACAAAACAAAACAACAACAATGCACTGAAATAAATCAAATACCCCTGTATTTCAAAGACAGAGCCAAGTAATATTTTTTTAATTACTGTGTTTTTTCTACCTGGAGCCCTGACAGGCAGCTGCGGCCCTCCTGACAGAGGGACACTCTCTCTCAGGTCTCACCACTCCTGCCAGTCTCCGGAAATTCCCCCGCAGCTTACCTCACACGGTGGGGCCAGGTAGGAGGTTGCCGGCTTCTCTATGCCATGCCATGCCACACAAACAATAGGCCTGCCACCCATTTCAGTCAAATATGCATTAGGCCAATAACTCAACACTGTAGATGAATATTTTAAAGATTTATAACACTTTATCCTAACACACACAGAGGTTGGCTAGCTTTTTGTTACAATGTTTAGAAACATTGTGATAACCCTGTCTATCACATCAAGGTAGCCAGCCTGACAGAGGTCCATGCACACCAGCACTCATGCATGTATACAAAATATAGTCACTCTGAGGCATAGAGATGGTGATTTCTAGCAGGAGGAGGGAGGTGGTGTTGCCACGGTGGTAGTTCATTAGTGAGAGCCCACCTAGAGTACTGTGTCCAGTTCTTGATGCCACTCCTTTGTAAGAACATTGACAGGGTAGAAGTGGTCCAGAAAAGGGCTTCAATAATGGTGTGGGGACTGAGCGAGAAGTTATACAAGGAGAGGTTGCATGAACCCATCATGTACCCCATGAAGGAGAGGAGATTGAGAAGGGGCATGATTGAGACCTGTAAGTACCTCATAGGAGTAATAAACTGCAGACTGGGGAGTCTCTTCCAGAGGAGAAGCACCCAAACATGGGAGCATGCAATGACACGGGGGGAGCTTAAGATTGATGTGAGGAAGTACTTCTTTACTGAAAGGGTGGAGGACACTTGAAAGGTGGGGGTGCGAAAGTAGAGGGGGCTTCAAACCTGCATAGGATGGACATACAGGTATAATAGGTATAGGAAAGAGAAGCAAAAGGGGCATGGGTGTCAGAACAGGCAGGGAAAAATAGGGCACACTGAATGAGCCAGAAGGGTCATTTTCTGCCAATAAATTCTATATTTCTGTGTTTCATCTGCCCACTTACAAGGAGTGACAGATACACCCGGCACTGGAAAAAAGATTGTGGGCAGCTTGGTGATGACAACTTTACAATTCCCTTGAGGGGGTGGAGCACTGTAGTAGATAAAGAAACAGAGTATTGTCTAAAGCTGAAATTTGATATATGCAAGTACAAATGTTAGTCACTGTAATGACTAAGGACTGCAACACTGTTTGTTAGGTTTACCTGCATTTTTTTGTAAACCTCTGAAAACCAGAGTTTAAAAGTAAAAAGAAAAGACATAGAGCAGGATATTCAAACCTGCTGGGATGCTGTAAGCCCCCCAGTGTGCCAAACATATGGCACACGGAGCTTGCGGCATTCTCCGATTGACAATCGTGAGTTTCTATCCCTTGTGCTGAATGCAGGTCCTTAGACCACATTTTTGTGGTCTAGCCGGCGCCAGTCCTTGGGGCCTCCAAAACAGTGGTTACACCAGATATATGGTGCAAGCTGCTGTAAAATATGGAAACTGTCGCAATTATGCCTGGGGATGGAAAATCAGGAATAGTTGTGGCAATATCTTTCAGTGCACTGGCAGAACCCAAGTCCCATGCTGCAGTGCAAGACTCAAGCCCTGTATCACTGTTTGAAAATCCAGCCCATACAATATAAATGAGCCCAGACATATGGACAAAACTTTCTTGAAGAAAGCAGACCTGGTTTAGGGGTCATCAACTTTAATTTTGGAGTATGAATTAATTTGTTTTAATTGCTTACTATTTTGGCTATATTTGGCCTTCACCGATCTTACTCCAGTGCTACCAACTGCCTATTTTCTGCCTGATTCAAACCACTCTAACGACGTATCTACCAAGTGTTCTCAACCAACCTTCTACTTTAAAAAAGTGACTGTGAAGGAGGCCCTTACTATGGTCAAGAAAATATTAGGTAAGACCAGACTGGGCAGTGATGGGATAGACATGAAACTTCTATCCCTCACCCTGGCCATTCTTATTGTACCCATTACCATTCTGTACAATAAGTCCCTGGCCCTGGCCCAATTCCTGGTGGTTTGGAAGCAGGCCCTAGTTACACCAATGCATAAAAGAGGTGACAAGTCTCTGGAAGCAAACTACAGACCTATCTCTATCCTCTCCCCCCGTTCAAGGCACTGGAAAAGATTGTGGTGGGTCAACTCATTGACTACCTCAATAAGTATAATCTACTGTGCCCCAACCAGCATGGCTTCAGACAAAATCACAGTACCACCACTGCCCTGCTGGACTACATGAACTATGCACATAAGGCCCTGGATGAAGGCAAACTGGTGGAGTCTGTCTTTATTGACCTCACCAAAGCCTTCAATACAGTCAACCATCCCCTGTTAATGACCCAACTGCAAAACATGGGTGTGGAACCCAATGCCCTTTGCTGGTTCCAAGACTACCTGTTACAGAGAAATCAATGTGTCAAAATTGGGCAAACAGTATCCAGCACAAGAGAGGTATCATTAGGGATACCCCAGGGATCAATACTGGGGCCTCTACACTTCAGCCTCTTCTTAAATGACCTTCCCACAGCCTGCAACACCAAACTCCTACTATATGCAGATGATGCTGTGTTCTTGAGCAGCAGCATGTCTCAGGCTTCCCTACAATCTGAGCTGCAGAACTCCTTCTCCAAACTCAGTGACTGATTCAGTAGTCATAAGTTGCTACTAAACTACAAGAGGACCAAGGGCATGCTTATGTCCAGCCCCTACAGCAAAAATAAGCACCACCCCCTCTTCATCTCCAACTCATGCTGTGAGCCGCTGGAACAAGTTCACTTGTTCAAATATCTGGGGGTCATAATAGATGATACCCTCACATTTGTGCACCATATTGGCTCTTTGGTCAAGACAGTTAGTACCAAGATTGGTGTCCTGTACAGGCACAGGCAACACCTCTCTCCAGGGGCCCTCCGCCTCTTAGTCCACAGTTCAATTATATCTACTATTGACGATGGACTAGTGGTCTATGGGGCAGTAACAGATACACTGCTCAAGAGGATTCAGACTACAGTCAACAAAGACTGCAGATTCACCCTGGATGCTGAGCATGGCACTCACACCTGTACTCTGTACTAACGTGCAAATTGGCTGTCATTAAAAAACAGGGTCAAATTCCAGACTTGCATCCTAGGGAAGAAGGCTCTATTGGGTAAAACACCACTTTGTGTAGGCAATTTGATCAAAGCAGCCAACTCGTTACAGGTCACCAGAGGGAGGACTAGGGGGATAGCCTTGGCTATCCCCTTCCGTTGCACCTCACTTGGGCAACGTGCATTTGCCTACCAGGCTCCCCTGTGGATAAATGAACTCCCTGGGCACCTCTTGGCCACCAATTGTCTGGTACAATTCAAAACTGACCTCAAACAGCACCTAATAACACTCTCTAAGTGCACCTGCCCCTTAGTCCAGCCACACCTGCTCTCTCTGCCCCCCAGCAAGCACTAGGCAGAACTTAGGTACCCCCTCCCTCTGTCTCTTCTCAGGACTTGCCTCAGCAATCAGTCTGCATCATGTTTCTTCAGCATCCACTACCCCACCCTCCCCCTCCCCAACTCACAGTCCCGTGAGTTTCCTAACAGTCACTACTAATGCAGACTGCCTGACCATGCCCCCTCGCACCCCACCATTTACTTTAGCATGTCTTCTCCACTCAGCCTCTCCTCACCCCACCATTTATCCCTATACCTTATCTCCCTTCTTCCCCCACCCGTCACCTCCACCGCATTACATACCTCTCTCTCGTACCTCCTTTCTTCACCCCACTGCCAGCTATCCCCATCCCTCTGAACTACTGACAAGGCACTCTGCAGCTGCTTATCCCCCCCATAAAGTGTTTTTCTTGTTATTTTAAAGTGTACCTATGTTTTGAGTTATTCTGTAAGTTCTGAATCCAAGCTGTATCATTCATTGTAATGTACCTTTGCTTTCTCCTATTGTTCTTTGTTTTGCAATCTATGACATGGAACCTTTGTAAAACAGCTTGTGCTCAAAGGTCTTTTCTGAATCACTAAATAAATGAATAAAATAAAAATATTCTGAAACACTCTCCCTTCATTTTATGCAGGGGAAATCTGTCTAGATTTCACTCCATTGTTAATTTAAAAGTAATGGATTTGCTTGAACATTGATGTCAGAAATTTTAATTTGAGTTTTTTTTCCCCCAAAATTCCTGAAAGGTAATAATTATATGTTTGTGAAGGGGTGCTGTTGTTAAAGATTAGGGAATGCTAGGCTCTGTGGTGACAGGCTATGAGGGATTGTCTGGCACACTGGTGACCCAGGTTCTCACCCGAGCCCAGGACGACTGGATTGGAGGATGGCAGGCAGAGAGTCAGAGCATCCCTTGGATGCTTCCCTCCTGAGGAGGAAGGCAGGGCTAGAATGCTTCTCTGGCAGCTCCTGGTGCTGGAAAAGTGGTGGTGTCCTAGGTGGTGTGGAGCACCACCCACTCTGCTGGACATCCACACCCCAGGATGCAGCATGTGGCTGCCTGACTGTGGGAGGTGGAAAGGGCAGAACAGTGGAAAAACTACCAACATGGCCACTGGATGACAGCCACCCCATTTCCCGATGCCATGCAGCCATCCCGCCAGCTGGCAAGTGGTCTGATCCCCCAGCTGCCCCATGATCAAGGTAGCAGGAACTATCTCCCCCCCCCCAGGCATCCCCCAGAATGGTTACCCAGGGTCTACCACTGAGTGTGTGCCAAGACAGATGGGTGGCAACTGGGATGGTGCCCAGAGGTATCGCAGAGTGACTCAAAGGAGAAGGGGCCTGACTGGGCACCAGAGGAAGGCACAAAAAAATATTAGGGAACATCCTGTAATAAGGGCAGTTTGATAAGAAAGTGGGTGGAATAACAAAGAAGTATACGTAATTGTCAGTGGTTTATTTAAAAAACTGACATGCAACTGGCAAGAAGAGCAGGGCAGATATGGGATAAGAGGAACAAAGGAGATAAACCGTACTGACTCTGACATGTAATGGGATGGGAAAGGAGGTACATTTGAATGTAAGAGCTGAACATGTAGCGATCAGGAAATAAGCAGGGATGAGAGCCAGGAGGAGCAACCCAGGAATTTGTTAAGAAAATAAATAGGTAAATAAATTCCTGCATAACAACGTGCATGAACATGTATGGCAAGCTCAGCAGCAGTGGCACACAATGGCAAGGGAAATACCTCTACAGGTGACCAACTAACACTGGCAATTTACAAAATGAACTAGAACTTCTACACCAATGAAACACAGACATAATTCTGTATTTTAAAACAAAACCCAGTATTTTATTGAGACGAGCTTCACAATGAATGTAACCCCATCAATGATCTGCCTTTTTTCTTTTTTTCATTTCTTGGCTCTGTGAGGTGTCTAGTCTGCATGAGTTTTAAAGGGGAAATGAAAATAACAATTCAGCTGAAAACCACTAGCAATTCATTTAAAGGATGGAGAATGAACATTCACTGGGACACACAGACACTGACAAAATACAAAAAATAATCTAATCATGTACAGAAAGCTAGAATGGGGCTCAGCACTTGTGGACACAAAGTGTACAGAGGCAGCAATGCAAAGTCATTTATTGTGGTATCAGTGCTTGGATAGACACCCTCAGCCACAGTGCTTCAACCCAAAACAGGGTCTTTCTCAGGGGTGAGCACTGATGCCATAATAAATGACTACATTAGCATTTACTTTGTGTTCATGAGTGCTGAGCCCCTTTCTAGTTTGTATCCTGATGGGCTGGCCACCCTACTAAGTAATGCCTCCCCGTCCCAGTTTGTACGCCACCATTTCTGTTTCTCAGTGTACAGAAAGCAGTTGATAAAAAAAAGAGCAAAATTGTAAATGCATATTTATCCCAATACCTCATCTAATTCAGAAATATTGGCAAAGATGGGAAAAATGGCAAGCACTTAGAATAGCATGCAAGAAATGTATTTAGCATAGTGATGAACTTCTCTCCATGAAATAAGTAGCTTTAGCATCTTCTATCTTAAAGAGCCTGCACTATGATACTCCAGCTACATAAACCTACTCTACTGATAGGCCAGCAAAATCAGACAACATTAAAGTGGAATACAAAGCCTGACACCCAATATGATTAGAGCAGAGTGCAACAAGTACCACTTCCATCCCACCCCACCCATGTGTTGTTACTGTTGGGCGAGATGGCTGTGGTACTGGCACTGACGTTTGAGTCAGAGAGTAGACACTCTTGTTTAATGCATTGATTTCTTCTGAACTACCCCCATTCATGTACGGTAGCAAAAAGACAAGACTGGGGTGGAACACACATATTTTCTCAGCATCCGAAATGCTGACTTACTTCTTGACTAGTGCTCAGACTCACTTGCAGATTGTGACTCTTCAAAGGGGGTGATGTGCGCTCTTGCATCAGGGCCTCAATCTGCCACTGCCATTGTCAGTAGCATCATTTTCATCACTGATATTTTTCCCTTGTTCTGAACTGCTGCCCAGCTTAAAGTTGGATGTGCTCCTTGCAAATGCCTTTTTTAGTGATGTTGTCCCAAACTGGCCCCTCACTTTGCCCCTTCTAACTTCCCAGTGACAAGAGCTGCAGACAGCAAAACATTCATTTTTGTGGCTTATATGAAAATAGCTCCACACAACTGAGGTGGCATATTTGGTCATCATGCCAGGAACTGCAGCAGTTTTGGTGGCTGGTGTTTCTGACCCTCATTCATGCACTCTGTGGCTAATCCCAGAAGAACCAGTATGATTGCTATTATTTTGATTTTTTCCCGACTACTGGCTAGTGATGGTGCTTACTGTATGTGTTTTTTTTCTTTTTGAGTTTGGGTACCCAGATGGCATGCTCTATCTCACTGGCATCACATTCTGATTCACAGAAACCTAGATAAGGACAGCAGAAAAAGACCAAAGGTCCATCTAGTCTGCCTATCACCTTTGAATGAGCATTACTCTGAGACATGGGGCCAAATTCAGGAATGGGCTTAGAGAGATGCAAGGGACTTGCGTCGGAGGGTCAGTCACAAGGGCCGACTTCCGGCGATTTGTGTGGCACCTGCAATTCACAAATGGTGCCTGCTGCAACCTCCGGCACAAGTCCCTTGCATCTTCAGCACCAAGGTAGACCAGCTCCCCCCTGGTCTAACTGTACACCGATGGTGGAGCCAGTTTACAGGACTTGTGCCGAAGCTTTGGTGCAAGCAGCCATAAACTGAAAAAATTGTCATAACTATGCCAAATGTTGCTGAATTGGGTGCAGTTGTGGAAGAGGTATTTGGCGCAGTTGCGCCAAAGATCAGGGTTGACTCAAGGCTTGATGAAAGCATTGCATCATTCTTCTTGAATTGGGCTCATGATCATGTACATGTATAACTTCTTCATCAGAGGCAATGCTTTCAGATGAAGAAGATGGGTATGCATGAGTGGCACATTGTGGAGTGCCACATCTAGTAGTACTAGATAGTGCTTTTTCATTAATCATTGACTTTCTAGATCTAACTCTTTTGGTTACCTGTTTTTGTGTTTTATCTGATTCTTCTGGCAATGCCAGCAGTGCTACCCTACTTTCATCAAAGGATTCAGTAACATTCCTTTCCTTTTCTGGTTCAGCTGCTTCATTTTAGTCAATTGTATAAATTATATCTGCAGCAATAAATATCCTTATTTTTACTCATTTCCTTTTCTGGGTGTATCTTCTTTTGCTAACCAATTTCAGTAGTGCTGCTGGTGGTAGCCACATGTTCCATAACAGATTCTGAATCCATTTTTTTGGTCTTATTTAATAATTAGTGGTAGTTCAGATGCAAGAAATGGGGAACACAGACCACAGAGTCTGAGATGTGACACCACCCCTCAAAATCACTGAGCCATTATGGCCTATGAAATTATGCATTTACCATTCCCTTATTCTTTATGACTAAATGCATTTGCATGAAAGCATCCGTGGATTTATTTAAAGAAATTACATTTATTGTGCATCTTATGTTTTCTGTAAGGGTTCTTCCCATTATGAAACCATTCTGATCCTGACTTATAATGGAGGGAAGGGGTGTGTCCGCCTTTTGGCATTCTATCAAACAATTTTTATCTACCATTTTTGGTCACACCAATTACTTTTCCATAGAGGTGTGTATAATAGGTAATTATTCAGCAATTAAGTCATTGCAATATAGGTCCTATATGGCTCTTATCTCTGCCATAAGTAAACTCCATCTATTTAGATATTGGGTTAGTGATTCCTTTCCAACACAGCGGGAGTGGCTTCAAGAAATGTTTTCAGCACTGAATGCAGAGAAAGCCACTGTGATACAATGCATTGTTAAGTTTCAAGCCATCTGGTAGCCCCTCTTATAATTTTTAGCACGGAGATGAAGGGCAGTGTAGTGGAGAGATTAATATTACTCTCTCTCCACCTGTGATAATTATCCTTCTAATGGTATTGGGCCCTGGTACATTAATTATTAACTACTTAGCTACACCTTTCCTGTGTGTATCCACAATATTATTTACATTTTCAGGGAGGAAGTGAGGCTTGGAGAGGAGGTGGGGATCAAACTCGAGGGGGGAAGGGTGGTGGGGATGGGTTTGCAGGGGTTAACGGTTGTCTACTTTATACTGTTTTATTAATACCTGCCATTTTCTCTGGGGTTGTTCTGTCTCTTCCTGCAATGTACATTGTGTGACTATGGTATTTTGAAATATTGTGTTTAAACTCAATAAAGTTTAATTGCAAAAAATAATGGAGGGAAGGATAGGTTCTAATTTGTTGGCAATAATGTTTGTGAATATTTATAGTCTGTATTAAGGAGTGAAATAGGGCAGTACGATATGCAGCTCAGCAGATCTTTGCTCTTCTTAATGAATATCTGCATTATGGCCTGTTTGAAAGTATCTGTTTTTTTTTTTTTGTAGCTTATTAAATGAGTTAAATAATAACTCTAATGTAATGATTATTTGAGATTCAAATTTTTTATAAAAATCTACACCTAGTCCGTTAAGGACAGGGGCCTTACCCAAAAGTAGAGCTTGAATTCCATTGATTATTTCCACCTGTGTGATGGGTTGGTCTAGTTTTGTTCTGATTTCTCCCTTAATTTCTGGGATTTTTAAAGTTTCTAAGAATCTCAAAGGGTCCTGCAAATCTTTAGATAATTGAGAGGTGTGCATTTCTTGATAAAATTTAACAAATCACTCATTTATTTCTGCTGGCTTATTGATTTCCTCTCTATTATGATTTTTCAATCAATCAATTTTATTTATATACAGGAAAGTATGTGAGCACAAATGCCTGTTTTCACAAACGTCCAGTGAGGAAATACAAAATACAGGTAATATGAACGTAAGAGTGTACAGCATAGCAGAGCAACACAGTACAGAGGGTTACAATATCAAGAATACTAATGCAACATGCATATATTTTGGGTACATAAGAATATAGTGAAGTAGGTGACTGAGTTAGCATGGAGATGGCAAGAGTGACCCAGGATTTGTAGGAATCGGTGGTAAGAAGGGGAAGATAAAGAAGCAGTATTCAGCAATAGGTGGAAGGGTGGCAGAGAAGAGAAAAAAGGGCAGTGCCCATAAGTGCGGTAAGAGGGGACAGTGCATGTTTACTAAGGTTTAAAAAACTGGGGGTCAGCGGGGCTGATGGGATGGGAGGTGGAAGGGAAAGAGGAGAGGACGCAAGTGAAAGACATGGAAGGAAGGGGGAGGGAAAGGGAGACAACAGTGCTTAGGAGGTGTAAAAGGGGGAGGGGGTGTATGCAGGGGTTCTGCAAAGGGAAGAGTATTTTTAATCATTATTATAGTATGTTCTTTCTGTGTTTTTTTAGCTTGCCATGAAAGCAGTTTGAGTAGTTTGTCAGAAAAGACAAACATTTGTTCTGCTATTTAATATATGTAGTTTCTGTAATTTCTGTAGTTATTTGGTTGAATTGTTCTTTTTTCTGTACTAATCTATTATATATAATATTACCAAAAGGAAGTACTATGAAGTACAGTTAAGTTTTGAATTTATTTTTCTAATGATTTCATCTTTCTGTCTCTATCTCTTTTCTCAGCTACTTTCATACTGATTATAATCCCTCTTATATAGATTTTTAAGGCCTCCAAGATATTTCTTATTGAAGTATCACTTGTGGTAGTGTATCTATAATATTTCTGAAGGCTTTAATTATTTTTGCCTGTATGATGGGTTTAAGTATTATGATTTGGTCCGAATGCCATAGTTTAGTTATTTATTGCCTCTCTGTAATTTTAATGGTCAGGATGCATGGAGAATGATCAAATAGAGTGATATCTAAATACTCCATATCTGTTATGGCATACATTACTATTTCAGAAACTAGGAAGAAGTCAGTTCTGGAGTATCATTGATGTACCATGAAGAAATAGGAATATATATGTTTTGTCTTCATATAATACCCCCTAAGGATCTACCAAACCTAGATCTGCAGCAAATTTATATATAGATTTTCTAACTAAAGTGTGCAATTTATCTAAAGCAGTTGTTTTATCAGTTTCTTGCTTAGCAATGTTAAAATCACCCCCAATTATATAAGGAGCTTTGAAAGTGGATAAGGTTAACAAGAAATCTGCAAAGAATTTAGGATCATTAATGTTAGGAGCTTAATGTATAACGTCACACAAGTAACCCTCAGATTTTACAGCTTTATTTGGTTAATTAAAAACCTCCCTTGTGTGTCAGACATATGTTTAATATTAATTGGTAAAGTTTTTTTTTCTTATTTAATGCTTTCATAGCCCCTCTTGAATTTCTGGAAAATTCTCTAGTGAAGGCTGCGCCCCACCGGTTCACAAACCATGTCATTTCTTTAGATATTAAATTAGGTTCCTGTAACATTACCAAATTAGTATTCTTTTTTTTTCTAAATTATTTATGACTTTCACTGTCTTTGTTCTATTCTTTAACCCTTTTGCATTCCAGTTTGTGATTTTAAAGGAAGTACCCATTTTGTTTGTTGTTCAACTCACTGTCTTGCTTTACCTGTCTAGATATAATACAGCATAGATTGTTCACTCTTTTTTTTCCTGGACCCCTTGGCCAAATTAGACAATATAAGGAGCTAGATATCAATGTTTGGTATGTCATAGTAATGTATCTCTGTTTATTTTTTTACAATTTTTTTATCCCCCCCCCCATCGCTGCTCAAACCCCAAACCTCTTACCCAAGAAGAGAAAAAAAGGAAAGAAGAAACCCACTAACCCCTAACCCCAGATAATCTTGCTGCCCTGACCCCACCCAGGAACTGAGATGTTGGATAACCATCTCTGTACACCACAGTTAACACCTTGGCTTGCAGTACTTCTTCAATTCTAAAAAAAAAACAGATTTACTTAAAGGAAAAGAAAAGGAAGCTGCTAAATATCATGGTGCATTTGATTCTTAATATAACAAGCAATGGTTAATCATAGATCACATCTGGGTGAACTTCTAAATAGCCACTTTGCAAGATTGTATTCTTGCAAGCCTTATTTAATGATTGCCTAAGTCTGGGCATAAGCCATTTTTAAATTAAGGCTTCAAAAGAGATATTCACATCTGGAATGGTTCTTAAATTTAGTAAATACTTACTTTTTTTGTTTGTTTGTTTCTCCTTTCTTTCATTCGTAATATGGTCTACCTCATAACATCGGTGATGATTTGTTTGAGGTTGGTTGTTCTCCTGAAACATCTTGTTTTTGACCCTTTTCAACCCCTGTACTTGGTGTTGAAGAGGCTGTGAGGAGCTAGATGGGGTTGGATAAGGGTTTGCTCATGCCCTGTAGTCTCTAATGGTTGCATGCTCATTCTGATTTTCAAATCCAGTCTTATACGCTTCCATAAATCCTCAGGAGAATCAAATGTGTGCTGTCTTCCATTCAGTGAGAAGCAAATCTTTGCAGGGTAAAAGTGATGCCTTTGTTGTATAGAAATTGTTTAAGGGGGTTAAACAACCTTCTTCTTTCGGTGGTTTCAGCAGACATATCTGGGTAGGCATTAAAATGAATCTGCTCATACATTAAACCTTTTGAAATTTTGATCTGTGTAAGATGGCCTCTCAATCTTGGAATTTCAAAGGTTTAATAAAAACTGTTCTAAGGTAATTAGAATTACCAGAAAATCTGGGCCCTGCCCAGTGGGCCCTGACCAAAATGATTTTGTCTTCTGGATACTTCCTATTTATTGCTTCTGTCACCATTTCCTCAAAGATTGGGATCGGGTCCCCAGTTTCTTCCACTCTGTCTGGAATTTTACAGAGTCTTACATTGCCCCTTCTAGTGCAATCTTCTTGTTCTGACTTTTTTTCTTATAACATCTGAACTTGCCTTTCTAATTGCAAGAATTTTTTAGGGACCTGGTTTGAAATCATTTCTACCCTGGAGATTTGTTCTTCTAGTTCATTTGTTCATAACGTAGGATTTTCAAGTTTATTATTTAAATCCCTCAGTGAGCCATTACTGTGTTTAGGGAACCTTTAATGTCCCCTAGTGCTCTTAATATTTGATCTTTCAGATTAGCTACAACTGATAGCATATCCAAATTGTTAGTGTTATTCTCTTCTGTTTCAGAAATATTTCCTGCATTAGCACTTGTTGTTATTATAGTTAAGGGTTTTCATTTTCTTTTTGTGAACCTATCAACTTGTTTGCTTGTGTGTCTGTTAAGTTTGTCTCCCAAAACAGTGTTTGAGATGTCCTCAGCTAGACTTTTTTGGTTTTCCAGGAGATTTTCTGCTGTATTTAACTCTGTTATGACCACTATCCCACCTTGGCACTTTTCAGTGCTCTGGCCTTAACTAGGAGATTTACAGTCTCAGAATAATACATAATTTCCTACCTGCTTTGGAACCGCACCCCTTTTCAATTCTGTTTGCTGTAGTTGTAGTTTTAACTTTGGGCTCAAACCCCTTTCTTCATTAGAATTTACTGACACTTTACTTGTTGGCTCCTTAATTTTAAAGTATGTCAAAATGTTACCTTTAGCCAAAGAGTCTGTAGGAGCTGGGGAAGTCGGCAGTGGAGATAACAGCAATTGCAGCATATCTGTGACAGTTCTTACATCAGGCAAACTCAGTGAATGAAGACTTTTCTGCTGGTGTGTTGTCAGCATTGTGTTTATTTTGTTTTTTTATCATCAAAGAGGTCATCCAGTAACTCTTTTACATAATGAACTCCTTTAGACATACCGCGCGTTTAGAAAGAAAAAAAAGGAAAATCTAAATTTAACATAGTACTTCTAAAGGCTAGTTGCAGTTACTTTAGAAGCAGCAACTTTTCATTTGGCATTATTCAGCAGTGCAGATGAAGGTGCACCACCAAGGTGCTGCAGTATGCTCTTCACCTGTAGCTATCTTGGAATCTCTCATTATGGCGTGGAGCGTTCCTCACCATAGCTCCCCTCCATGGGTTTCTTTTTTAAAAATATTTTTCTCACCCTAAAAAACTATATTGATATGTCTAAAAACAAAAATCATTATGTTTACTTTGAGGTTAAATAGTCCTTCAGCCTGCTACCTGCTACCATACAGCTATTATCCTATTGCGGCATCCATAGTTCTAATACAAAGTTAAGCCCCCCCAACCCTGCATGCTGGACTTTTAGGGAGCCAAGAACTAGTGTATAGTATGTGGGAGAGTTTATTTGTTAACATTTCGGCTTTTTATGTTTGCTTGCATGCATGTGCAAGAAACATAGTGCCACCATAAGAATTTTCATAGGTGTGCCACTCAGCTTCCGATGCCCTGCTCCCTTTTGCAGGTGCTGTCTCACCGCACCAATACATGTCAGAGCTGTTTATGACAGCAGTTCAGATGCAGTGGCGTACAGTTGAAAGTGAAAAAACGATGCAATCAGCGGTGGCAACGTGTAGGCAATTTGCATACTGCTGTCCTCAGCAGTATGCAAATTACCTGCATGTCACACTACATCTGAATAGTCTGTCATAGACAGTTCTTCCTCCCCCCCACCAGAACACCTACTGGCAGGCTGGGAGCCCACCCTAGCGTGCTCATGCACTCCTGCCACCCGCACACTGTATGGCTGACAGGGGTGCTCAATCCCCCATAGGCTCCACAGCCCCCCAAAACTGACTTCCAGGCCCCTATGGCAGATGGGGGTACTCAATCCCCCCATTGGCTCCACTGCCCCCCCAAAACTGACTTCCAGGTGCCACACTGGGAGCCCACCCCAGCGTCCAACACTCTGACATCCATGTGGCCAATGGGGGTGCCCAATCCCCAATCAGCTACACTGGCCCCCCAAACAATCTTCCTACTGTCACGCTGGGAGCCCACCCCAGCGTGGCAACAGTATGCCATCCATATGGTCAACAGGGGTGCCCAATCCCCCCATCAACTCCACTGGCTCCCCCCAAACAACCTTCCAGATGCCACACTGGGAGCCCACCCCAGCGTGGCAAAGTCCAGTGTCATCTTCCTGGAAAGGAAAAAAAAAACTGAAAGAAATAATGGCCCCTAGTTGGCCTCTCACCCCCAATACACCCACCCTCTTTCCCACCTCCCCACCCCTCACCCCATAACACCTCGGAGGCCAGCGCGATGATCTTCAGTGGATCAGGAACACGTCTGCACTCTTCAAAGCTGACCGCGAACTGAGGAAGTGCCGGTAAGCTGCATAATAGAATGAATAGGTTTTTTTCAACTTTGATGCATATCTCAGACATTTTTTGGAATTTTGGCACCAAATTTTCAACGTGGGGTTTTTGGAACTCCTCCTCATGAATTCTGCCACTGTCATGGCATTAATCAGATGCCAAAGGTGATTTCACAGTCACTGCACAGAACCACCTTTTGGGATGGATTAATGAAATAACAGTGTCACAGTTCATGAGGTAGGCCCTCCCAAACCCTATGTTGAAAAGTTGGTGAAAAAATTCCCCAAAATGACTGTTTTACAAGCGTCGTGCAGTTCCTATGCATGCTCGTAACTTCGCAAATGTTTAATATTTTCACTCCAGATTTTCAACACTGAGATTTTACCACACCTCCTTATGAGCAGTACAGCTGTCATTTTTCACCTCTCGCCCAAAATGTGTTTTTGCACATGTAGCGCACAATGGCGCAGTCGGTATGCAAAATCAATGTTTGGGACATATTAAGAAAATCACAGTGACACTGTTCATGAGCAGAAGTCTTAAAATGGCTATGTTAAAAATTTAGTGACAAAAAGTCCATAAAATGAATGTGTTACGAGCGTGCATTGCACAGTTTCCACGCACTTTCGTGAGTTCATGAATTTGTAATATTTTCAGTGCAGATTTTCTACAGTGGCATTTTTCCACACCTCCTTATAAACAGTACAGCTGTCATTTTTCACACCCTGGCCAAAATCTGTTTTCGCACTTTTGGCGCAGAAATGCGTGGTTGCTGTGGGAAATCAGTGTCTGGGACAGATTACGAAAATCACAGTGACACTGTTCATGAGTGGAGGCCCCAAAATGCCTCTGTTGACAATCTGCTGTAAATAGTCCCCAAACTAATTACAGTTTCTATGCACACTTGTGACTTAACCAGTTTTTTTATGTTTTCACTCCAGATTTTCAACATTGCCATTTTACACCTCCTCATGAACAGTACAGCTGTCATTTTTCACATACTGTTCGAAATGTGTTTTTGCACCTGTGGTGCCAAATGGCGTAGTCACTGTGCAAAATCAGCTTTCAGCTAATAAACTGATATTGCCACTGTTCATGAGGTGGAGGTCACAAAAAACCCATGTTGAAAAATTGGAGGGAAAATACCAATGAACACCTGGGGCATTAGGGTTTACAACCATAACACCCCACCCTGTAGAGACTGACAGGCATCAGGAGTGTGACTTGGGATTGTCACCTGTAATGCTCATACCATTCCACCCCAACCACACACTGCACCAATGACAGGCATCGAGGTGTGCCTTGGATTCTTAGGCCCTAAAGTTCACCCCATTTTCCTATACTGCACCCATCTCACTGTATTTCCTTATGGAATGGGGTGAGTATAAGGCCCAAAGACCCCAAGGCACACTGTGACACTTATCAGTGTCTGCAGCGTAGGGTGTGGTGAAATAGTATGGCCATTATGCCTGATGCCCCAAAGGCACACCCCAATGCCTTTCACTCTCTGCAGGGTGGTGGTGGGGTTGGCTTCAGTTCAATACTTCACTGCCATTCCTATTATGCAGCTCTCTAACTCCTACACTACCAATGATAATGCCAGCAAGCAAACATTTGGCATTGACAAATGCTTGTTTTTTTATTTGTACTACTGGCTGTATGCCAAGTCCTCCAACATCTGTTGTAGTGAGCGTGTCACCATTGAGAAAGTGAAGGAGTCAAGCTGTGTGTTTCTGTATTTGGACAGGTCTGTAAAGATTATTTTTAAAAAATTGCAGTACAGAATTTTTTTTGACTGTGGGGTACAGTAAAGTACTTTGAGACATTAGCAGCATGTTATGAAGCAGAGCTTGCCAGAGCAGCCAGAGAGTGAAGCACTGCAGCACAACTTGAATTGATTGATTGAATTGTGTAGTGTGGCTGAGCAGTGGCTCTGTGTTGCAGTCCTTGTATTTATACATTTTGTTTGTTTGTTTGATTGTATGGCCCCTATGTAGCATAGTCAAGAGGCTGTTGTGGGCAGCAACACTAGCAAGTCAGGGAGGGAGAGAGCGGAGGGGGGGCCAGGTTGTAGTCAACTAAGAGCTGAGCCACGAGAATACAGACTGGTTGGAGGACGCAGATGGAATTTGTCTCTGTGGCTCAGGAGTTTGCAGAAGGTGGAATGAGGCAGTTTGAGCTGCAAGAAGTAAGAGGTCCCTCGAGGCAGCCATACAGCTGAATTAAATTGAATCACTGTTTAATTTTGATAGCTGGGAGTGGGTAGGGGACTCAGAGAAGTGGCAGTGTGATGTGACCAAAACAGTTTTTGTTTAAGTGCAGGTTGAGTAAATAATTCATTTGTGGGTCTCGTATTATATTTACTGAGGTTTTTAATGTAAAAGACTGTGACTAACATGCTTAGTGAGGGGTTTTGTGCTGTAGTGTTTATGGGTGTGATTACCTCACTAAAGGAAAAAAATAATGGTGAGATTTCAAAGCTAGTGTTCTAACGACTGACTGAGTTTTATTTTTTTGAATGTGGTCCCACTTTTTAGGAATTGTTTTTACTTTTGCATCAAACGGATTTGATGCACAGGTAAGAACCAATCAAAATGCAACATATTCTCTCCCCATTTTAAAAGGAAGTATGACATTAAGATACATACAGTATATGACAAATAAGCTGTTGTTTGTGAGATTATTGTAGAAATAAGGAAATTGGTGAATTCTGCTTTTGGTGAATTTTGTGGATTTTTGTGGAAATCTTGATATGGTCATAACTCATCTATGCATGCAGCTAGGACTCTACAAATTGGAATGCTGAGTCATTTGGATAATTCCTTAAATCATTTAAAATTTCATGACATTTGGATGCGTCTTTTTGAAAATATACCAAATTTATTCAGTCTGACATTTTTATTTTTCTGTGATCTTTTCAGGATATATTTCTCTGCTTGTAACTCGACCACCTTTAATGCTAGGTACCTGATAACTGCCATGCATAAATGTCTTTGGAGGGTCATAGTAACTGATAAAGTTGAGAAACTGGGTAAAGGAAATTTAATGCTACATGAGTTCATAATTTAACAGTTTAGTTATTAGTGAAATTTTGTGAACATTTTCCAAAACTGTAGATGTTGTTAGCTCCCCTACTATAACAGATATGCACATGCAATTTAGCATATATTCCAAATGCAAATGGGTCTTGCATCTAACAAAGCTGGAGAAATTTTGTTTAGTCAATTAAAATTTACAATGGAATATCACAAATTCAGAACTGTCAATATTTGCTCAAAAAGTAATGGAAGCAAAATAAGGGATGGCAATAGAATTCCACTTATGGAATTTAACTTTTCAAAGTACTTACCACCTCTGAACCCATTTAGCTGTGATCAGCTGTTTGCAGTTCCATAGTTCTTTTATGGGTGAATTTAGTTGTCCCTTCCACCCCCCCCCACTGTTCTTTTTTTTTTTTTGCCAGAGTTGACCAGATGTACTCACTGGAACTGCTTGTTACATTGATTTCTGCCTTGTTCTCACAGGTAGCCTCCCTTTAAAAAGAGAGCTATCTACTGCTTTTCTGATCAGATCTATTCCTTTGGAATAGTCAGAATTTCTTCTCATTGGTGCCCCTGTTCTGCAGATCTCTGTGAGTTTCTCTAAGTCCTTGACTTCCAAATTCATTAGGCTCTCAAACCAGTCAATTTTATAAGATATGATTCTTCTGTGATACAGTTTCAAGTGCGAAGTGTCCCTCTTTGCTTCCTTGCTCCAACTCTGGGTCTACTTATTCTTGTGCTACTGAGTTCTACTGCTCTCACCTTAGTGAACCCATGCATCTAACTCCCACAACCAGTGACCAATGCACTACCTGCCTCCCATGTCTTTTACTTTAAACCCCTCTCATTGCCCTTTCTATTGGCATTCCACACTTTGGATGAGGTATTGAACCATGGTCCTTTCTACCCATCTCTGGCAACTGTCTAGATAGTAGTTAAGATCCCATGGTACTTATAGGATGAAGAGTAGAGGAATTTTTATTAAATCAAAAACATAAACAGATGCATTAAAAAAAAGAATAAAAAAAAGTAATTAATATGACCAGTATCTCAATGTGAAAAGAATGAATGGCAGAAGAATTTCCCCATATAACACCCCCCGCCACACCTGAAAACAGCCTACCAGGTAGGTGATCTCTGTTCTGCCACCTAGCCTCCAATAGGAGGCAATCATGCAGCAGTGTACACTGTTCCCCTCCCCAGAGGAGGACAGCTATCACAGGACACTCAATATTCCTTCCCCCAGCTGGCCTCTGAATGACTCCTGTTGATTGCCAAATCCAGTTCACCAGTGTGGCAGGTGGCAAAGTCCCCAGCCTCAGCTTCCCATGCCACTCAGTCAGCAGACTATAACTCATTAAATATCACAGCACAGAAATTTATCAGATTGAAAATAAGTGAAGCAAAGTAAAAAAAAATATTCTAGTAAAAGGAAAATGCTAGTAGGACAGATTGTAGCTCTTACGTATGTTCATACTGAAGAGGAAAATAAAAAGGATATGATAGCTTTGAACAGTTTGAAGGAGCTGGATAGAGTGGATGGGGAAGCTGTTTCATAAAGTTCAGTCTAAGTAGAACAAGGGCATATAATTAAGACTGTTAGGGGACTGGATACTGTATGTAGCAACAGGAAAAATTTTCCTTCAAAGGGAAGTGCCTGAAAACTATGCTGCCACATAAGATTGTACAGTAAAAGAAGTCAGTGTAACTACTTTTAAGTGGGCACTAAAGTATTAACTGCTCTTCACTGAACACAGAGGCCACTACATTAATGTACGGGACAGTAGCAGATAAAACCTCTTAATCATCAGTTTGACACAGCAGAAATTCTGGTGCCACCAACTATGAACCTTTAACCTTATGTTATCCCTCATTGAAGCCATCATAGGTGAAAGAATCAGGTTAGCAGACATTTCACTTGTAACATGTAACTACAGTGTACTGGTGACACAATCTTCATCCCTGCCTGCACACTGCACAGAGATGGAACAGTAGGACTGGTATCCATTACCGTCTCAGATTCTGTTAACATACTCCACTTTTCTTTAACTAAAAATAATGCAACATTTTCAGACATTTTGGGTACAGAGTGAAGATATGAAATTTGTGGTCAGGAACCAGGCCCAGGGTGATTAGAGAAGGTAGCAAACCAAGCAAGTAGAAGGATGAAATCCAGCACTCCAGAAGTTTTCTTAATGCAAGTTTTAATATTGATAGGAAGGTAATGGCATGGAGAACACACCAACTACCAAAGCCCCGATGCTTCAACCATTAGTTCTTCATCAGGGTTGATGTATGTGGTTAGTTAAAGACCTCTTATTTAAACAATTGTAATTAAAGTGATAGTACATAACATTGAAATAAAAAAGGTACTGAATTCACACATTCAGAAAAACAAAAAAGGTACATAAAACAATAGATCTGTATCAAAGAATGGCAACAATGCAGTATTGTAAATAATAAAGCTGTGTACAACAATAATTATATTTTCTTTTGGCAGGTGAAAGTTTCTGTTAAACTAAAGATAATATAATATTTGAAGAATATGCCAAATGTAGTTTAAAAACCACCAGGCTTGATTAAGGAATTATTTTATTTTTAAATTGGGTTAGTGGCTCAATAGGTAGAACACTCACCTCTGAGGCTGGGATATCAGAGGGCTGTGGTTTCAGTTCCCACATCTGGCACTTGGATTAATATCCCAATACTGACACTGTAGTACAGCATGAGAGGGGTGCTGCACTTCTGAGGTGCTGTCTTTCGGATGAGAAGTTAAACCGAGGTCCCATCTGCCTGGATTAGTAGTAGTTCAGGTGGATGTTAAAGATTCCATGGCACTTTTCAAAAAGAGTAGGGGTAGTTCTATTGCAAGAACTTCATATACAGAAATGTAACAAAAAAAATTAAAAAATCTTACTAAACAAAAAAGGAAAATTAATACTCATACACAGATTGTGATCAATTCCCTTTTTCATTCCCTCTCCTCCCCCCCATATGAGAGAACTCTTTTATCATAATTAAAACTGGTATTTCAGTCCTATTTACCAAACCATGTCATATTCACTGTTATAATCCACTATTTCATTTTAAACAATAGTTCTCTACTGCCCCATAACCCATGTTTTTAGAAACTATCTTATCAACTCAAAAATGTATTTATATTTTATGAAAAAAGAAAACCCTTTCCACCATCTGTTTACCTTCTGAGGAGAGGAAACCAGAACATCTTTCTCATAAACATGCATCATAGCTTGGTGCACCAAAACCTGTACTGTGTCATATAATGTATTACTTTGGTTTAACACCCACCTACATCTAGCTTGCCATAATTAGAATTTAATAAAACAAAGAAAAATCAATAATGTGTCATGATGAAACCAGGGCCCCACCAGGAAATACTGACCCAAAATTAAAAATTCATAGGACCTGTTAGTGAACCACTTGATATTCCATTTTGCTGCTAAAAAGCTCCAGAAATTTCTGGAATAAGAGCATGTAAATAAATAATGAATCATAGTCTCCTCTTGGTTAATACAGTTAGGATAGGGAAAATTTCTTTCTTCTAAAGTTTTGAGCTTTGCATTTCCCCTAATATTAATTCTGCCATAAACGGAAAGCCAAAGATATTCTCACATATGAGAAGGAATCCTAGGATTATTCAACTGCACAGTTACCAAATTTATTTTATCCAGTGAGCAGTGTTTAAAACTAGGGTCAATAGGAAAGCAATTTGCCATTACAGTCTGATATAAACTACGTCCAGAAAGGGACAAAAATTGCTGTTTCATTAAGTTCCACTTGTATATTTTAGAGACTGCTTGAAAACAGAGAGATAAATTCAACTTACACCAAAGGTTTTGAGGGGTGTCCTCCACCCCTAACCCACATTTCACTGTTTGTGATAAAAACAATGTATGAAAAAATATCACTGGGTATATCATACCCAGGACTCCCTTGCAAATAGAAAGACACGCAAAACACCATCTCATGGGGTTCAACCTTTTTCCCCACAACATTTAAAAAAAGAGGCTATTCAGTTTTGTTTCTAGTGTCTGTGGTAGAGGAAAAATCATGGCAACATATAGTAACCCAGCAATCAAAAATTTCTTTGTAATTTAATTATTTTTAACTTTGACATACTCCATTTTTTCCATCTATTGACCTTCAATTCTATTTTAGACAAGGATTGTTCCCAATTCTGGGTTGCCATATTCTGGGGTCCAAAATTAATCTCAAGTATTTTAAGGGGTTCTGTTGAAATCTGAAGTCCTGCAATCTGAAGAGGTTCAGGATTTCCTACACTAATAAACAGTCCTCTACTTTTTTTTATGTTTAGTCTAGAATTTGAAACATATGCAAAATCAGACATAATTTATAAAAAAAAAAGGGAAACTGAGCATAGCCTGAGAAAAAAGACACACATCATCTGCATAGGCCTGAAGATATAAAGTCTTCTGAATACCAGTTCCTGTAATCCCATGCCATCTAGGTGTATCTGTCAAAGTGTGTAAAAAGGGGTCTAATGCGAATACATAAAGGAGGGGGCTGAGCGGACAGCCCTGCTGTACCCCTACTTGTGTCTGAAATCCTATAGTAAAAGATCTCCTTATAACTGGATAAACTATTATAGAAGAGTACAATAGTTGAATAAATTTTAACAGAATATCTGGAATACCATAATATTGTAATACCAAAAATAAATACACATGAGAAACACAATCAAATGCTTTCTCTTGATCTATTGAAATGATAGTACCTTGCTTCCCAGAAAGGGACAAAACAGCTTTTATATCCCTAACAATCATTAGAGCATGCTGGATTTTCCAGGAAGGAAGTCCACAAAATTGTAATGGAGAAATAACCCGACTAGCAAAAGTTTTTAACTTATTATTCAAAATATGAGTCAACATTTTGTAATCTGTGTTGAGAATGGTAATTGGTCTCCAGTTCATAATTAAATGCCTAGGTCCAGATTTATATAAATATATTAATATACCTTCCAGAAATGAAGATGGTATTGCATTTGTATTATAAAAACAGTCATACACTAGCTCTAAACAGTCTGAAAGTTCAGTAACAAAAGTCTTATTAAAATCTATAGGTAAACCATCTAACCCTGGAGATTTACCTGATGCTATAGATTTAATAGCATTTGCTATATCCAATTTGCAATCTTAAAATTCCTGTTTACTGGGTTCAAGGGGATACCAGGAAGTTTTATTTTTCTCAAAAATGTAGCAATATTCTGAGCTGTAGGGACAACCTCTGGCTCCAGGGTAGATACATGTTCTTTTATAATTTTATGTATAGCTTGTTCTGAAGTGCAGGTCACCTCCTGGGAATCCACTAAATAATCCATTTCTGTATTATCCCGTAAGTGTTTACAGGCCAGATAAGGGTCTTCTACCGGAGTCTTTTTTATTCCATTTTGAAATAAGACTTTCATAGTTCGTGCTCGATCATATTGATAAATCAACATCTGATCTTTAATATTTTTTATTTAGGCTGAATAGTCATATTTAGTCATGTTTGACCATTAAAATAATTTAAAAAGTTGCTGTCTCAAAGAAAGATATTTCAAAAAGTTATCATTTTCTTTACATTTCCTGTATTTTTTTAGCCAAGTTTGAAAATCTGATTTAGTATCCAGCCACCACTGACCGATATCCAAATATAAAAAACATGCAGAACATCTGGCAATAATAATTTTCCGTATACCTTGCTGAACCCAGGTTTCATCCAAAACAGTAATATTTAATTTCCAGCTAGATACTGTCTGCCTCAAGCCTGGTGTATCTTTAAAGGTAACTAGTAAAGCCACATGGTCTGAGACATTCTATGGGATATGCTTGAAGTGAAGCAGCAGGAAGGTTTCTGGAAATAAAAACATGATTTATTGAGGTAGTGTATTTACCTAGCTTATGTGAATTTTGGACCTTTGACCTGAAAAGCTGCACAGTTCAATAAATCTGCAGACTCCACCATCTCAGACAAAGCATTAGAATCACAATACACTTTACCCTTTGATTTTGAATTAATCACTTGAGATTTCACCTCACAATTAAAATCTCCACATAGAAAAATATGATAGGAAGTTACCAAATAAGGTCACACTACTTTAAATGTTGCTACTCTATCTGCCTTTGATTGAGGTCCATAAACATTAATTAAATGACAGATCATTATATTCCAGATCCCATCCAACAGCAACACCCTCCCAGGTATAAGATCAATTAGTTTCAGTAGCCTAAAAGAAAATGAGTTAAATTAAATTCCTAAGCCATCAGCACTTGCTTGACCAAAGGACCAATAAGAAGGTCTCCAGGCCCATTCCCCCTGAAAACATCTAGTTTGATCAGAAGAAAAAAAACAAGTTTCTTGAAGGAAACAAATATCCAGACCAGTGTTTCGTATAAAATCAAATACCACCTGACATTTCCCAGTATTTAATAGGCTATGTACATTAATTGTACCTACTTTGAGAAAAGCCAGAAATTTAGTATGTGCCTTACATATCTATAAGATTTTTAACTTTTTTCCTTCTCTTTTTCTTCTTCCCTCTATACCCCATGGAATCTGGGTTCTGGACCTCCACTTCCAGATCCCTAGGCTGGGTATCAATTTCATCCTGGTCCTTTTCAGAGTCCACCCCATTCAGGGGTCAGAACAGCAAATGGATTAGGAGAATTTGCAACCTCTCCAGGGGGGAAGGAGGTTAGAAACTAGTTTTACATTCCTAGAAGACCTACATCTTTGTTTAGGGGAATCAGGTACAGGGGATATACAAATGTCAGATCTGGGTTAATATAGCAGACTGGTGTTAAAATGTCCTCTCCAGGTAAAGATAAAGGGTCCTGTGGGTTGGAGGGGTCCACTTCCTCTTTTAGCTGCATAACCTCTGTTTCAATGCATTGTGGAGGATAGGGCTTATGAGCATGAGCCATTGAAATAGGTATATCCTGCTGCACTGCAGTGTCCTGAGCTTGCTGAATAAGTTACTCTGGAATCACGCATGTGGCAGTATTCTTGATAGCCCAAGGACAATCCTTAAGGCATGACCAAAATCCTCACATAGGTCACATTTAGTATGAGGGGCACCTTGAAAAGAAACATGGCCCACTTCTCCATAATTTCCACACCTATCACAAGTACTTGAAATATGGATTCTAGACCCACAGTTATAGCAAGCCCGAGGCTGTCCAGCATAAAAGCATACCCCACAGTCTCTTCCCAACATAAACACATTTGGAATGTGGGTTATACCAGTCTCTACTCCATAATTTCACCTTATATTTCCACCCCGGTCCAAAACACCTCAGTAGCAAGAATGGCCTCAGGATCCCCCAATAAATCACAACCAATAAGTAATGTCAGCCACATGAACTCCCTCATTTCTAAGCATAACAGTTACAAATTTACCTAAAGGTTTTGACAATGGAATAACCACAAATGGAGTCCATATGGGAGAAAACTTCACTTGAGTGTAGCGTTCCCAGAATAAATCCAAAAAATGAGCCAAACGAAAGCTCACATTAAAGTTATCATCCCCAGAAATGTTTATAAATGCAAACACTTCCTGAGGAGAGAATTGCAAGGAGTCCTTCAACAAGGTCTTTCCCACAAAATGTCTATCAGGTCTTTCTTCCATGCCTTTGTTCCTAATCCGAACCACATTTCGTCTGGGGGCTGCTTCCTTTTTAATGTTAGCAAATAGTTCAGACAATAAAGGTTTTTGAGACTTTTTTTGGTCCTCTCCTATAAAGGATCTCTCTTTGCATCGTCATGGCTTGAAATGTGGTCCACAGGTTCTATCCCCCTCCTTATGGTGCAATACTGCGCTGGGTGAACCCCCAGTCCATATCTCCTTATGAGATATGGCATTTTTTTGCTGCGCAGGAATATCAGTCTCCATTGGAGATATAATGTTAGGAGGTCCTGGAGCCCAGGTAGTAGAGTTTGGACTGAAACATAGTTTAGGATCCCAGGCTGGATCTGGAAGCCATATACCCCCAAGGGTTTGCTTCTATCCTGATTCACTAAGGGCCTTATCAGGAAACCATACCTCTTCTGAGGGAGCAGAGCCTGAACATAAGGAAAACACCTTCTGAATAACTGATGTAGTTGATAGTCCTTCCACGGGAATCATTTTTTCAGCAACTTGTTTTGTTTGACCATTACCAGGGGTTTCAATATCAATATGGCATTTTGCAAAGCCATAGTTAGCTGTTTTACTTTTATCTTCTTTTGGCCCGTTTTAACATATTTCCCCAGCAGAAAAGGAAAAATAGTGGCAGTAGCCTGAGACTCAGGTTTTGAGTTTGAAAAATAACTTGTCCCGAATCATTGGATATGTCAGTAAGAGAAGAAGCGGAAATCAACACAAGCCCAGAAATTTTGACAAGGGTTTTACTACAGATTGTATTGGGTTTGTGACTTGTGGAACTGGGTTACCAATACTCAAATCATTCCTATTACTATTGTCAGAATTAATGGGAGAACCATGGTCAGCATCGATAGCTACAAATTCTGGAATGATAGGATTTGGCTTTAGGCACACACTGCTATCTACACCAAGACTGCCAGCCAGCTTATTTTCCCCTATTTCCACATTCCAAGAAATGTTTAAGGCATGGTTTACTGGTGACTTACCCGGCCCCGACTGGGCCTTTGATCCTTCCACGTCAGCGGTATCCCTGTCAGACTTTACCGCTGCACCGTCATCCAGTTCTTTTCCTCGCAAGTCTGCCAGCTGAGCTTGCAACCGAATCTTTCTCCTGAGCATGCCAAATCTCTTCTCCATTAAGTAGAAGTCATAATACCCATTCTGGATCTTCAAAATCATTCAGTTTAACAACTGCAGTTTCTCTGGTCTTACTCGTATTTATTAAATCATCTGTAGAGAAAAATTTCACTGGGGTTTCTCCCCCGTCTTCAGAATGCAACAATGTTTCAACTAAGGCATCAAAGTCAATAGCGTTGATTGGTTTAGAGACAGCCTTCTCCCTTCTTCTTGCACATCCATCCTCTCAGCAGGTAAGTTAGGACTGGCCATTGCAGTGGCCAAAGGTTCCCCCTACTGACCAGTAGGGGAATGTCCCTGGTGTCCAGGCTAACTTTCCCTCATTCACTAAAAAATACCACCAACAACTTAATCTGGTTCAATTTCAGTTGTTTACCATCTGTATCCCCCCCCCACGTTGCACCTGAAAAAGGGACTTCTAGGCCCAGTGGACTTACCAGGTCAACAAAATTCAACAAACAACAAACAAACAGTTATTAACTATAATTAGTAATTATATAGCCCAGGGTGATATAAAGCTATAATAACATAGGAATAGGTATGGACAGATACTAGATTAACTAACCTATCAAAGGTACATTAAATGCATGTACCTCTCCTTAAATTAATAGTTTGAGTATAGTTTATTTAAACTGTCCAAGATTATATGCCTGTTAATGGGGAGATACAGAAAAAGGCTAGTCCCATAACCGTGGTCGGCAGTGAATTTCACACTGAAGTTCAAAATAAGTAAATATAAATGAAAAACTAATAGAAATGTTGGTCTCTAAATGAAATTACATACAGTAATTAATCATCATTATCCTTTGTGTAGTAAACTGAGGAAAAGAGGCAAAAATTATTCTGAAGAAACTTTTTAAACTTATTTAACTTTTCTTTAAAACGTTTAAACTTTATTAAACTTTTTTTTAAAGTAAGTAGAATGTTAGTAGCCTCAGATTTTCAGAGTTTGATAAAAGTAGTGAAATGGAGATGGAGTACAAGGGAAGAAGAGAGAGAATGGTGAGAGAAGATGTATAAGAAAGGGAACATAGGTGGAAACAGAATGAGTAAAGAATATGGGGGGGATGCAGTATAAGGGAAGAGAACAAAGTCAGATTATTATTTGAATTCTGATGTCAAACAAATAATTCCAAGGATAGTCCAATGATAAATTTCAAAGTTGGAACCATTGGAAGAATGAGGAATTAATGTCAGCTTGACAACTGAAAGCATCTTCCAATAAGGGAGCTACAAGAGAAAACACAGATGCAAAAGCACATTAAGTAATGATTCAATAACTAGATACCATGAACATTAAGATCAGAGCAGTAAAGGCAATTTCATGTACATATTAAATATTAGTGGAACTAACATTATTATTTCGGATAGGAAGTAAGGTCCAGATCTTCATTAATACCATATGGTGTCAGTGCCATAAGGTGGAATATACACCTGGTCTCTTTTTGTAGCAAGACATTAAGCTGGGGGGGGGGGCTACTCTCTTCAAGGCTATAAACTTCAACCCATGTGGGTTACAGTTGTGTGCCACTGCAAAGTGTCCACCAATGGCATTATCAAAGTTTTTATTATAGTGGCACAGACACATTCTTGTATCCTGGTTTTCAAAAGCCTCTTTGTCCTTCCTATGTACTGTAAGCCACATGTACACCAAACTATGTGCACCACATATGTACTGCACTTCTACAGTTAAGGAACTGTGTGATTTCTAAAGATAAATCTTTCATGAGGTGTATGTAAAGATTCTCCTCCGAGGCATAGGTGCATACATTACAAAAACTAAGCTTGTGGAATCCTTTAGGTTGGGGTGGGAACCATGTAGTTTGTATTTTGGTCTACAAAAGTGGCTAGATGTAAGGAAGGCCCCTAGTGATTTCCGTTTATAAAATGTGACTCTTGGTTTGGCACTTATGCAGCCATGTAAGTTCTCATCAGACTGTAAAATTGGCCAGATATATCATCTTTAGTTAAACAGGAACTTTGACCTGCCAAAAGAAAATGTAATTATTGTTGTACACATCTTTATTATTTACCATACTGCATTGTTGCCATTCTTTGATATAGATCTATTGTTTTATGCACTTACTTTTGTTTTTTCTGAATGTGTGAATTCAGTACCCTTTTTAATTTCAATTTATGTACTATCACTTTAATTGCAATTGTTTAAATAAGAGGTCTGTACCAACCGCAAACACACACCCTGATGAAGACCTAACGGTCAAAACACTGGGTCTATGGTAGTTGATGTGTTCTCCATGTCATCACCTTCCTATCAATATTAAAACATGCATTAAGAAAACTCTTGGAGTGCTGGATTTTATTCTCAGACATTTGGGAACCTGATTATCTTGACAGCTTGTCATGTGTTATTGTACATACAACATGACACCAGCTGCTAGAGCCAGTGTCACCACAATCATATGTGCATGTGCATGGACAATTGTCTTTCCACCTTGAGATGCTATACAAAGTGTTATTTATTATAATCTTCATGACCCATCCAGAGTTCATTTAGAAACCATGTTTCTTTTGGTATTAATAAAAATATATTTAAAGACCTAAAATGATATTAAATTACTATCATATAAGTCTATATTTTTGTCATGTCACTCACAGTGTTCCTCTGCTACTAACAAAGACACACAAGAACCAGTATCCTGGTACACATGACATAAGCTCATTACAGAGCAATGAAAGCTCTTGGTCCTCAGCCATTCTCTCTTGTTGTACTCATTGCCTTTTGAAAACTCTTGCACAAAGAAATATAACATCTCATCATGTTTCACATTGTCTAGGCATGCCAGACCCAGACAGTGTACATAGTGGAGTGGGCTTCAAAAACTAATTCTGCTTCTGTAACTTTATAAATAGGCCTCCAAAGTGCACAATAATCAAGCCTTAACATTGTCCTTTCCATAATGAGTCCACATGAATTCCACATACATTGTTATTTATGATCTTATACTTGGTAATACTTGGGTGTTAAAGACAAAATAGGCCGAGGCCCATTGAATTGTCTCCCACTCCTAGTGGGTCAATTATCCTGCTCTGTTCTGGACCAGGAAACCTTCAAGATATTTTTTAAAGGTTTCAAAAGTTGGAACATTAACTAAATGACATGGTAGAGAGCCCCATGATCTTAGTGCTCTAACAGTAAAAAAGTTATTACGCTACACTTTATTTACCCTGGGGATTACTAACTGTTTGTTATGAGATCTGAGGTTTTTAGTCCTGTTAGTAAATTGTATGCCACAGTCAATCATTAAACTAGGAATATTGAGGATTTTGTAAAGAAATAACAGGTTCCCTCTTTTTCATCTGTTTCCCAGTGTAAATAATTTTAGCTTTGAAATCCTAGCCTGATATTCAAGAGCTTCTAAAACTTTAATTGACCTTGTTAACTTTCTTTGTGTTTTTTCCTAAGAGATTAATGTCACACCTCAAATATGGATCCCATAATCCAGATGGGGTATTACATAAGTTTTGTATAGTTTAATTAAACTCTTACTGTCCCTTTTATGTATAGAACGCAGTAATCTAGTAGTGACTAGTGAGATGGTTCTACAGTGACTCATTGATGAGAGATCTGTATTAATCCATATTCCAAGGTTCTTTTCTTTACTTGATTTTTTCAGAGAATTGCCATTTAATTTATAGTCAAGCCTCTGATTTTTTTGACCAAAATGCATAACTGTGCCTTTAGATTTGTTAAATATAATTTTGTTGTTTACCCCCATTGTTCTATTTGTAGTCAATGAAGCATACTAGCATACTACCACGCAACTATTTTTCTTGGTATATAAACAACAACAACAAAATAATAATAAATAACATAACATAACAAGAAAAGCCTCAGAAGTTGACTAGTTCTTCTAAACACACAACATTCATTTTCACAAATCTTGTCTTGCCATATAACTAAAATTAATAAAACTGACTTTTACATTAGGTTACTATCAACATCCTATTACTATTTATTATCTAATACTTAAAACAATTTACAAATATTAAAATAGCATAAACTAATATTTATAATATAAAAATATAATTGTAGAATCTATGGCAGTAAATAAGTTATCATGGGGTGGGTAGTAGATAGCTGCCATTGAGATGGCAGCTTATGTTTTCTGCTTTAACCTCTACCGAAAGAATCAACATTCATCTGAGAGCCCAAATTAATGTAGGCAGGTAGAAAGTATTCTTTTAGACAGTCCCATTCTGCTGCTTCAGGCACTTTTTTAATTTCTATGGGATCAGACCCAGTTTTGTTGTTAGCCATAAGAACTGTTGCAGAACTATCCTTTGAGAAAGTGAAAGTGTGTCTATCACAAGACTGCTATCTGCTCTGTAGGGCCCACAGCTCTTCTCAGTCTCAGCACAGCTTTGGTGGTGGTAGCTCTGGTAGACGTAGCTCACATCACTAATTTGCTGCAAAAGATTTTAAGTGATGCAGCTGATATAAAACAAGTGGCAGCACAAATGAACAGCAAGTTGGCTAATCTAGTGACTAGAGCTGGAAGGGACTGAGAGCCAGACTGGACAACTAGACAACTGAGAAGAAGATGTGTATTCTTTCCTCAAGGATCAGGACAGGTCCATCCATTTTCTCCTATATAAAGTGGATGATTTGGAGAATCACGTGAGGAAAACAACTTATGGCTCCTGGGTCTCCAAGAGGGGGCAGAGGGACCTAACTTGTCCACTTTCCCAGGTCCATGATCCCAACTGTATTCAATGCACCAAACAACCCACCCATAGAAACATCCAGACCCAAGTTGGGAGACAGGTCAAGACTGATTCTGCTGCAGCTGCTGTGGTAACCAGTTAAAGAAAACATCTTGCGGCTGTCCAGAGATAGAGGGCCTGTATGATGGGAGGGGGATCCAGTAGCATTTTATCAAGACTTCTGCAAACTTTCTTTTTTTATATGAACTATACTTTATTGAATTTTTCAAGAAAAATCCCAGTTACAAAACACCAAGACATAACAACAGATAACAACCACCTCCTTATGCCCACCCAAAACACCAGGACTTGGATATTCAGAAATGCACCAAAGGCCAGCGCAAGTCTGGCGCAGTGCAAATCTGAAGTACCATGGTGCAACAGGAGCCATATTCAGAGGTTGTGCAGGCTGAACTGCGCCAGTGCAACCTGGCTGAATATGGCAGAGTTGCACCATGGTGTAAACACACAGAGCCATGGCGCAAACAGAGGTGCACCATGGCACAAACAGAGATGCTCCAACACAACTGTGGGAGCACAGCAGCAGAGCAATATGGGGGCATGGCCCAGAGAACAGACCCATGGACAGAGTCATGGAAGCACAGTGACAGGCCACAGAAGGCCTCCACCAGCAGGGCACACACAGGCATCCAGACACTTGACCCCAGAACACAACAGTGGCACAGATAGCAGGCAACAGGAGGTGCCAATGGCCAATGGAGGGCCACCAAGGGAGCCCACCGGCAGGCTGCTGGCTGTGCCCCAAGACCAGAGCAGGCCACACCAAGGACTATGCAGCCAACACACACACACACACCACACAGGCACACAGGAAGCCCACACAGTAGGCACTAAACATGCTGGGTGGCAGGAAGTGTGACAGACCACATGGGACAGGCCACACAATGCCAAGCAGGGGCTCCAACACAGAGTGTGGACAGTACCTGACCAATGACCATGGCTATGTGCCACCACCACACACACAACCACCACACACCCCTGACAGCTGCCCCATGGACACCCCAAGGCACAGCCACCAACCCAGGGATGGACACCACCACAGTGGGACAAAGCACAGCACACAGCAGTGAACCATGGAAGCACAACATGTGCCCTTCTCATGCACACACCACATGACAGACACTGGGCCTCTGCAGCATGGCTCCTTATGCCACCTGCAAAGCAGACACAGACACAGGCAGGCACATTAGAAAAATTTATTTTGAAGCAAACTATTTAAAAAAACAAGGGGCTGGGAAGGGGTAGGTACAGTGATGGAAGGGGACAGGGAACAGAGACTGTACAGTGTGAGGAGGGACTGTAGGGGAAGGTACATCAGGGGAAACAGGAGAAAACAGGGGCAAAACTAACAGCAGCCCTGTCCAGCTGCCCTGGTGAGCTGACACTCCCTCCTCTTGGCTTGCAGCATCCTCCTGATCTGCACCACCAACTCCAGGGTTGACAAAGCCACAAGTAGTGTCTGGCGCATCAGTCAGCTCAGCAACGCTCTTGGTGGTCTTCACCACCAGATACCTATAACAAGGGACAGGACAGGTGATCAGTGCAATGTCCCAAGGAGCCATGACCACCAGCAGTGCGCAATGGACAACAGGAACACACACCCCTGGAAGGCCCATAATGGCCACCCACAGGGGGGTGGGCCAATGCCAGCCAGCAACTTGGTGCACCATGACATTGTACAGAGGTGGTCCCCACCGCACAATGGCCACATGACTGCACAATGACAGTCACATGGCAAAGTGCTCCGGCAGCACCACAGCAACAATAGAGGCAGCTGGGCACATGCCCACCCCACCAACAGCCGGCATGTGTCCAATGGACGCCATAGTGGCATGCACCATGCACAGTGCGACACACATAGCCAGTGGCACATGGCACAGGCAGCCATGCCTGCACCCACTTTGCCAGCCAACCCCTCTACAGTGTGAAAGACCATGATAGTGCCTTCCTGCCCCCTGCGGCCCTGCTGGTACTGGTCCAGCACCGTCACGGCACACTCTGCCCTGCTGCACTGCTGCAGCCCTTGCCTGCCATTGGTCCTCCGGTCCTGGGAATGGAAAGGAAGACAGGTGCATCAGTAACCAACAACAGCAGCTGCCCTCTGACCGCTGCGCACAGGGTGTACCCTTGCCTGACAAGTCCCGCATGCCTGCATGGCTGTATAGCAGCACAAGCAGAAGCTGGCAATGCCACTTTGTGATGTGCATGATGACAGTGTGTCCCTCTGCAGGGCATGCCAGACAGTCAAGTCAACACCACAGTACAGCACCAGAGCAGACATACAGCATGGGATGATTTACCTGACTGTGGCACAGCCCCTTGCATGGCGCATGCCTGAAGCCTCCTCAGCCTGTCTGGGTCCCACCGCATAAGGTCACTGTAGTGGTGCCAGCATTGCTCCCCAGTCCTGGCCACCACAGTCTACTGCTCTAGGCTGGCAGCAATCCCCTGCCACACAGTGCCCCTGACCTGCTGCAGGGACACCTGCCCAAAGAGCTGGGTTGTGTGGGACTCTACACAGGCCACTAGGTTGGCCAGCTCAACCTGTGTCCAATTAGGGGCATGTCTGCCTCTTCCCTGCACCATGTTGACTATAGTGAGTTCAGCTGTAAAAATGGCTGGAGGAGGCACACATGTCCACAACATGCACCTGATGCATGATGTGCAGGAGCATGTGCAGTGCCGGCAATGTACAGAGTGGGCATGGCTAAGTGGGATCACAGGGCAGAGGTCTTACCCAGGGGTCATAATTCTGACCCAGGGGTCAGGGATCACCCACCATTGTGCAGTGTGCATGAGCACAATAGGGCATGGTATCCCATGCATGTAGCTGGCCACGCGCATCATGTCCAATGTCACTGCATCGCGCTGTCCATGTACAGTGCACTACTGACACCATGATACCATGATGGCCATGTGCACTGCAGGGCATCACGCTCCAGCACAATACCATTGAGCCTGGTGCAATATCCCAATATTCAGACACCACATGCAAATGAGCTCATTAGCCAATGCGTGGCACAGTGGGTGCATTGGCATGTCATTACTGTTGTGTCTAACCTCATCTGCATGCAGTGCGCCTTATAAGTGCCACGGGACAGCACAGGCCATGGACCAGTATTGCAACCTTGATAGGTAAGTTGTGCATGCCACTACAGCTCACTGGGAGCAGACAGCACTGCAGGGTGGGATGGACCAGGGAGATGCTGCCACTGACACATTGTGCTGTCCATGTCCACAGGCAGCAACATGTCGGCACATGAGGAGGGCGAGGAGTGGGGGCCTGCATGGAAGCACAGGCCCAACTTCACAAAGGCCAAGACTGATGCCCTGTTTGAGGCCTACCTGGACAGGGAGCACCTCTTGAGTGGTGCCATGAGCACACCACAGGCCAGGGCTGGTGCATGGGAGAATGTGGCAACCAACGTGACCTAGCACAGCAGCCACCAGCGATCGGTGAAGGAGTGCTGAAAGAAGGTGGGAACAGACAAGTGGCAGCATAAGGAGAATGTGGCAGCCATCCGCGTGTCCTGTACTGCCACCGGAGGAGGAGAAGGAGGAGAAACTGTGGATATACCCACACTAACGCCACAGGGAGAGTTGGTGACAGCCACCATGTGCCATGTCATGGTGGAGGGTGTGCCTGAAGGAGGATTCCAGACAAGTGGCAGCCCATCACTGCGTGGCATGTATGTCAGACATGCACAGCTGGTGGCATGGAGGGTGAGTACATGGGCATGCTGGCATGCATGTGGCTGGCATGCATGTCATGTCATGTGCATGTGTGCACACCCACAGACATGCCATACTGCAGGACACACGCAGCAGCAGTGTATGGGGGGGCACATGTGGGCATTGCATCACTAACATGCCATTTGTCTCTTGCAGCACCAGCACGCCTCCATGCAGATGATGGGGTAGTGGCAGTGGCAGCAACAGTGGATATCGGTACAGCCCCAGAGGACCAGCCATCCACATCCACCAGTATCTGGGGGCCCGACAGGCTGCAGCTCAGCACCACAGTGCAGATGGATGTCCTGGACCTGGGGACGGATGAGGCCCTGGATGTGATCTTGCAGGATGCCAGCCTTGGTGTTCTGTGTGTGGAGACACAGATCGGGGCAAAGTCCAACTCCAATGAGGACTACTCTCAGCTCCTGGACAGCATGGGCAACATTGTGGGTGTGTAGCCCCTGCTGGCATCTGACACAGGCACCATGCCCAGCGCTCTGCCAGTGGTGGAACAGCTGCCTGCCACCACTGTAGTTGCAGCAGTGTGCGCTGCCACAGCTGTGCCCTGTGATGGTGGCGGTGCAGCTGCACAGGTGCAGGGCAGCATACAGTGGCTGGACGGGTGATGGCAGCAGGTTGTGGGTGCCACCAGGCAGTCAGACACAGAGTCCACCACCGGTGAGCCTGTTTTGCCCATTCCCCCTACAGACCCCACTGTGCAGCGTCCACCAGAGAGGGGAGCTGTGCAGCGTGGCCTGTCACCACAAGAGGATCGGCATCCCACCCGGGATCCCCAGGATGCTGACCGTCTGGGTAAGCACACCTGACTGCTGTGGGCATCTGTTCAGCAATAGGTTCTGCTGCCACTGGGGTGTGTGCACTGCCTGTGGATGTGTGCCATTTAGCTAAGCAGCAGGAAAGGGGCACTGTGCAGATCCTGGCGGGAATGCAATGCATGTAGGAGACCATGACTGCATCCTTGGATCACATTGCCAGTGCAGTCACGGACGACTTTGTGTTACTGGCTGCCACAGGGCATGGCCATGCACAGGTGACCCCCTGTAGTGTACTTTCCACCCCACGAACCCGGTGTCGGGCAACCCCAACACAGTCGACACCGGGCTCTGATGTAGGCATCCCAGGCACTCCCGGGGCTGGCCTGTTTGGGTGCCTGCACACCCCTGTGAGGACACAGTCATAGTCCCACAGTTCCACCCCAGGGGGCTGTAGCACACCCCCCAGCTGATGCGCAGCCTGGGGCTGCTGATCAGACCCGGCATGGCCTCCAACGTGGTTGTGGTGGCCATGGTACTGTACAGCAGCCCTGATCTGTGGGCCGTCCTGACCACAGTCTGCATCTGCTGCCCTGTGCGCACATGGGCGGTGTGTGTGTCTACCACTGGTGTAGCACCTGTGTGTCATGCCGCACACTGCCTGTGTGTGTGCTTGCCTGGCCACTGTACAATGTGGTGTGGGCATGATGAGGGCAGTCTCGCACCGATTGCACCTGTGCACCGGTGCACTATGTCTGATCCATGCCACATACCAATGCCTGGGTGGGTGGGTGCTCATGTGTGTGTGTGTGTGTGTGTGTGTGTCTGGGTTGCTGTGTGTGGTTGTGTGCCACTGACTCCCCTACCCCAGCATCACACCTCTGTGTGTGCATGCCCATTGCCATGCATGCCTGCATGTGTGCTGTACCTGTTTGTGTTGCCCATGCATGTGTGCAGCACCACCTACCTGTGTGCACCATAGTGTTCCTGTGCGATGGTGTCCCAGTGGCGTCATGCCTGCTGGAGCAGCTAGGGTCCCTCTGCCCAGGAAGTGGCTGTCCACTACCCTCCAGCCCATTGCCTCCATCGTCCCCACTACTGTCAACCTCATCAGCCTTGATAACTATCCCATGGTCAATGGCCATGTTGTTCAGTATGCAGCAGGCCAGGAATAGGCCACAGGCTTTTGAGGGGTTGTACTGTAGGGCACCACCTGACCTGTCTAGGCAATGGAACCATGCCTTCAACATGCCAAAGACACACTCAATGATGTTGCGTGTGATGGTGTGTGCCTTGTTGTACTGTTCCTCTGCTGAGGATGACAGGCGCCGGTTGGGGGTGAGCAGCCAGGGCCTCAGCATGTATGCACTGTCACCTGTGTGGAGAATGACATGGTTAGCCCACTGCTATACTGGGCTGCACCCGTTGCCTGTCCCTGGCACCCACACCACCATGCACACCCTGCCCTCCCCAATCCCCATGTCTGCTTTGCCCATCCCCCCTTACCCGTGCCATACTCACCCACTAGGTGGCCTGTGGGGATGTCCCCATGTTCAAACCTGTGGCACAGCACAGACCTGTGCCAGATGAATGTATCATGTGCACTTCCAGGGTGTGTGGTGCAGACATTGGTGATGCACCCCATGGCATCGCACACCACCTGGCAGTTGATACTCTGGCTCCCCTTCCTGTTGATACATGCAATGCCTTTAGGGCCAGGTGGCATCTGGATGCCCATGTGGGTGCACTCAATGGCTCCAATCATGCCAGGCATGTGTGCCACCCTGTGGAAGTCCTGCATGGTTGCTGTATGCTCCTCCTGTGTGCTGGGGAAACAGATATATTCTAAAGCATGTGGCAGTAGAGCATTGAGGAACTGTGTGAGGAGGCAGGATGTGGCTGACTGGGTAATGCCCCTGGTGTCCCCTGTTGGTCTTTGGAAGGTGCCCATGGTGAGCAAGCACATGACAGTAGTCACCTTCGTCTCCACAGACATGGCGTGGCTCCGTCTGGTGGGTGCCTGCATCTCCTCACTGCACAGCTCACAGAGCTGCCTCAGAATGGCCCTGTTCAAGTGGTACCAGCCCACAATCTCAGTGTCACTGTAGTTCTCAAAGGTGATGCAGGCACGGTACCACCTGTGTCGGGCATACTGCTGATGGGCCCTTCCCCAGCCATGTCGCTGTTCCTCCTGCCCCCTCACTTCCTTCATTACTACCTCCATCAAGAAGGGTGCACTGTCCATGGCCCTTGCTGTCCACTGTCTCCCTGGGTGGTTGGCTGCTGGCTGTGTGCCACCCTGGTGCACTGGTTGTGTGTGTGTGTGTCTCTCTCTCTCTCTGCCCCTCTGTCCCTCTCCCATGCCACCTCTGTCCCTCTCCCTCTGTGTGTGCACTTCTGTCTGTCTGTCTGTCTCTCTCTCTCTATCTATCCCTCTCACTCTCTCCCTGGTGCAACTGCTGTCTGTGTGTTTGTGCCCTTTATTTATAGGAACAAGTTTGCTCCACACAACTTTGTTTTGCTCCACACTTGCACCATGGTTTCACGGTTGAATATGCCATTGTGCTAGATATTCATGGGAACTCCCCCTGCACTTGCACTGCATACATTATGGTTGCACATTGGCACAATGGATTTTGCACTGCACACTGGCTTCCACTGAATATGTCTCCTTGGCACAATTCTGCACTTGAGCCGCCGCAACTCAGTTCCACCATGTGCAACTGCTCTGACTATCTGGGTCCAGAACTATACAGAAAAATAATAAGATAACCACCCCTACCCTCCCAACCAACCCCCACTACTCAAGAGACAAACTAGCGCTATACTCAGTTGACATACAAAGAAGAGGACTTCTCAGTAACTGGAACATAGACTATAGAGAAAGACAGTAATAATACGGAAACAAAGGCAGTGCTCCATTGGAATCTGCATTGACCAAAATCCAACCCCTTCTGCAATGTAGTGAAAAAGTGCATGTCTCTTGAACAGACAGTTAAACATACAAAGATTTCCATATTTTCTTATAAGTCGTTAAGAGATTGGACATACTGGAAATCATTTTTTTCTGCCCATAATGTAAACATAATCTCTTTGTGCCATTCCAAATATGATGGAGTGGATTGATTACACCAGTGCCTCAAAATAATTTTTTGGGCACAAGTCAAAATCAAAGCCATATGGTAACACTGATTACCTATGAGGTTACCCTGAAATAAGCCCAGTAAACTCACTTCTGGAGAAAACACTGATTCCAATCCCAAGAGGGGATCTGGATGTCGATGACTGGAGTCCCATAGGGGCACCACCCTGTCACATTCCCAGAAAATATGAAGCAAGGTACCCGTTACTTGGTCACATTTTGTACACTTATCATGCAACAGTCTGCCCATTCTGTACAATTTAACAGGGGTATAATAAAAGCTGTGAAGTAGCTGAGATTGCATATGATGGTACCAATCCCACTTAATAAACTTATACAGGTTAACCCATGAACCAGGCAAATCATATGGTTTCCCTGATGAGGGCAGAGTTTTATCCCAATATGTAGCAACACCTGTCACCTTGATGGGAAGTAATTCATAAAAATGATTATATAAAGAGGAAATAGCATGAGGTGTACAGGCTTTGGGGACTAAGCTGAGTTTAGTTGATCCATACATGGCAGACCATGGTCCTCGGCCAAAATAAACTATGCAATAAATGTGAAATTTGGAAAATATTTGAAACAATTCCTAGTGGAAATATTTAATTTTTGCTGGGTGTCATGGAATGTTACCATATTACCATCTTTAAGAAGGTGTTCCACTAAATGAACCTCTGTGTAGGGCCAGTAAGCAGAATTAAGAGTCTGTGTTTTAATTCTGAGATTTCAGTTCCCTAACAAGTGTTGCTTTACATCCTTCTTTGGGTCAAGATGGAGAAGAATAAATAATTGCTTATGCACATGTATTTCAATTAATTTCATTTTCATTTTTTATTTTTTACCCTTGTGTGCCTGATGAGAAAACTTTCCATTTTCACAGGTGACAAGCAATTACAAAAAACCTGCATAATACAAAACAACATAAATAACATTATGTGGTACCCCAATTGAAATAGCAATTGGGGTATCACACAATGATTGGGGGAGATGGCTATAAGAAATATACAATAAAACTTTAATATATAAGTGGAGATGAACACAGTAAAATCGCTCCATCTTGAGCCATTGAAAGATACACACGTGCCTGGTATCTTCCGAAGAGGGCCTATACCATTGAAGAAAATGAGTAGCATGGATTGCTAAATAATATAAGTAAAAGTTGGGGAGACGGAGGCCCCCTTCCTTTTTAGGTGCTGTTATTTTACTAAAGGCCCTCCTAGGGGGTTTACCTTGACAAAGAAAGGAAGAAAATATGTGATGTAAGTTATTAAACTAAGACTGGGGGATAACTACATTAAGCATAATAAGGGAGTATAGAATCCTTGGTAACATGTTCATCTTTATAATCTTCACTTTCCACCAGAAAGAAATAAGCAAGAGGGCCCATCTATTCAAGCCCAGTTTAATTTGTTCAAGTAAGAGATCTAGATTATAGTGCTTCATTTTATTGGGAGATGTACTAATGTATATACACAAGTCAGGAGGGGCTGTTGTGGGGAAACCTAGAAGAGCAGACAGTGAGAAGGGAGGGGCTGTTGTGGGGAAGCCTAAAAGAGCAGACTGTGGGAAAGGAGCTCCTAAGGAGAACAGGGCAAGAGGGGAGGAAGAGGGGCAGTTTAGAGGGGCAGTCATGGGAAACTCAGGTTACTTGGTGGAGGCTGGCATAGAGTGTTACAATAAATTTGAGCTACTAAGCAACCTAGAGGGGGAGGAAGGGGTTGGTGCAAATGAGGAAATTGATACAGAGGCCGGAGGGAGGGAGACAGATACCCATAGGGCATTACAGACCGGCAATGGAAAGGATAGAAATAGTCCCAGAGGGAGAAGGAGAAACATAAATGTTAAGCAGATGGGGGAGATGCAACATATTGCAGACATTGGGGAGGAGAGCATGACTGGAGAGAAACTCGGAGACAAGGAGGTGGGGGAGGGGTTCCCCTTCAGCAGGGAGGTCTGTACCAAGGATGGGGCCCTAGGTAAAGGGGACCCACAGAGGGCCTCTGGAGGTAGGGGTACTATTACAATGGGGGAGGATGGCGGTGTGGGGGAAGGGGAAACCATCAGGGCCAGGATAAATGGTTCAGATAAGAAAGGGTTAAAGGGGACACCTATTCAGTGGGGGTCTGAGTTAAATGGGCAAAATAACAAGGGAGTCAGAAAGGGGAAGGAGAAAAGGGGGTGGCTAATAAGGCAGGAAGACTTCCATGGAATTGAGATCACGAATAAAGGAGGGATGGGGGGTTGAGAGCGCATAGTGGAGGTAACCATAAACATGGTGGTGTTAAGGTTCTGTTATTGGGAGACTCAATGCTTTGGGGTATCCAGTGGGAGGGACAGGGGGGTGGATGCCATAGCCACGTGAAGGTAGTGAGTATCTCTGGGCTGACAGTGCACAGAGCAAAGTTCATGGTGTACGAACCGGTTAGGGATTGTGGAGGGAAACTGGATTTCCTGGTGCATTTGGGAACTAACGATCTAGAGGGAAATAGCATTTTGGAAATCCAAGCAAGGTTCCAAGAACTTGCCAGAGTCTGTCGGGATAATGGATGCAACATTTCCTTTTCGGAGATATTGCTAGTACCAAAGGCCTCAGTTGAGAAAAAAATGAAGATCACAGAGGTTAATGACTGTCTCAGGAAGTGGGGTGAAGAGAGTGGATTCAGGGTGTTAGGGAACTGGAAAGGAGTTTGGGAGGATAAGGGACTGTATGCCAAGGACAGACTTCATCTTGCCCTGTTAGGGAAGGAAGTCCTTAAACAGGGGGTGGCTGACTACACTCAATAAAGGTGGGGTTTAAACTTGTGAGGGGAGGGATAAGGGAGGGGCTGACCAGAAGCCCTCTCCTCCAGATGAGGGGAGTAGCCTTCAAACCCAAGAGGGGGAGGAGAAACAGACTGGGAGAGGAGGTTTCAGGAGGAGCAGAGGGAGGATGGAAGTATAAGGAACCTGGGTGGGGTTCAACAAAGGGGATCAGGGATAAGGGGTGGGGGTGGTGTTAGTAAATGCCAGGAGCTTGGGAAACAAGTTGCCAGAGTTCCAGGCCATGCTGTTCAGGGGGGGGTGGATGTGGTGGCAGTCACGGAAACATGGGCCAACAAAAACCATGACTGAGACCTAAATGTGCGGGGGTCCACTATGCTTAGGAAGGCTAGAAAGGAGGTCAGAGTGGGTGGATTGGCTATGTTCATTAGAGATGACATAGAAATTGCTAGGGTAGAAGAGGCAGAGGGAAACGTGGAGGCCTTATGGGTCACCTGCAGACCAGCAGAAGGTAAGGTCAAGCTGGGTGTAGTATATAGACCCTCGGGATGGGTGATGTTCTGGAGGATGGTTTGCTGGACAACATCATTGCCCAGTGAGGACCAAAAGGGGAAGGAGTGGTGTTGATGGGGGACATTAATATGCCAGGTACAAACTGGGGAACCATGTCCTCTAAGGTGGCCAAGGAGCAGAGGCTGCTGGATGGCTTCCAGGATGTGTTCTTAACACAGCATATGATGGAGCCCACAAGGGAGGGGTATGTCTTGGACATGGTTCTGGCAGATGGGGATCTGGTAAGGGACCTGGTTGTAGAGGATCCCCTGACTGGGAGTGACCACAATACTGTCTGATTTCAAATACGCATGGGGGTGGGGGGGAGAGATCTAGGACACCGGCAGTGGACTTCAGGGGGGCATACTTTGTGGGCATGGGGAATATTCTCAAGGATCACTTGAAGGGGATTACATCAATGACAAATGTGGAAAAGAGATGGGAGGTCATAAAACAGGGACTTCATGAGGCAGCCAGGACCTGCGCTACGGCGAAACGTAAGGCAGCAAGGTCACATAAACCATGCTGGTGGTCCAGTGAGGTTCAGGTAGCGGTCAGACAAAAGAAGGCAGCCTACAAAAAATATAAAACAGCAAGAGGGGATAGGGAAAAGGAAATGTATCCTCTTGCATCTAGAAAAGTCACCCGGATGGTGAGGGGGGCAAAGCCCAGTAAAAAGCAGCGGCTGGCACAGGGGATACATGGAGGGGAAAAGGGGTTCTTCCAGTACATTGGGGAGTGGAGAAGAACTAAGGGCCATCTTGGCAGATTGAGATCAGAAGGAGGGTGGGTGGAAGAGGCAAGGGACCAGGCAGAGGTATTAAACGAGTACTTCGCCTCTGTGTTCACTGGGGAGGGGGAAGGGATATCTACAAAGCAAGGCATGATGGGGATAGAAGCGGTAGTGAGTGAGATCAGGGGAGCAACAGAAATGGAGCAAGAGGAAGGGAGAGGTACTCTAGAGGTGTCACATCAGGATAAGGACAAAAAGGCCAGTAAGATGGAGGGGACAGATGATGCTGTCTCCACTGAAAGGGTGTGGGTAGCCCTCAAGGCTCTAAAGAAAGATAAATCTCCTGGGCCGGATGGCATTCATCCAAGAGTACTATGGGAATTGGTGGACATACTGGCTGCACCCCTGGCGGAGCTCTTTAGCAGGTTGCTTGAGACAGGGAAGGTACCTAGGGATTGGCAAGAGGCACATGTGGTGCCAATCCATAAAAGGGGGGGTTGAGGGAAGTACCAGGTAACTATAGACCCATCAGTTTGACCTCAGTGGTGGGAAAATTAATGGAGAGTATACTAAAGAAACGATTGGGGGTGTACTTGGAGGAGGTGGGAGGTCTGGATAGTCGGCAACGTGGGTTTGTGCCAGGTAGATCATGTCAAACCAATCTTGTGGAGTTCTACGAATGGGTAACATCAGACCTAGACATGGGAAAGCCTGTGGATGTATTATTCTTGGACTTCAGCAAGGCGTTTGACTCTGTCCCTCACAATGGTCTGGTGGAGAAACTGACGGGGTTGGGAGTAGGCCTTTTGATGGTCAGATGGATTAAAAACTGGCTAGCTGGATGCACTCAGAGAGTAGTGGTTGGTGGGGAGCTTTCGAACCCTAGGGAGTTCGGTAGTGGGGTATCGCAGGGCTCGGTCCTGGGTCTGATCTTGTTTAATGCATACATATAGGACATCAGGGAGGGTATAGGGTGTGAAATGAGTCTCTTCATGGATGACTCCAAGAAGGGAGCAGTAGTTGAGGGGGAAGAGGGGAGGTTGGCCCTGCAAGGGGACCTGGACATCCTGGAAAGCTGGGCTCACATGGAAATTAAATTTCAATATCACCAAGTGCAAGGTGTTACATCTTGGGTGGGGAAACCCTAAACACAGGTACACCCTGGGAGGGGAGGTGCTGAAGGCCTCAACAGGGGATAAAGACCTAGGGGTCATAGTGGATGCATGCATGAATAACTCTGAGCAGTGGAGGAGAGCAGCTAGCAAGTCAAACAGGATGTTGGGATGCTTCGTAAGGGGGGGTCACCTCTAGGAACAGGGAAGTGATTCTGCCACTGTACAATGGACTGGTTAGACCACACCTTGAGTACTGTGTACAGTACTAGAGACCACACTTGAAGAGGGACATACAGCTCCTGGAGAGGGTACAGAGGAGGGCAACTAAGATGATACGAGGACTAGGGGATTTGATGTATGAGGACAGACTTGAGGAGCTCTGCCTGTTTTCATTGGAGGAGAGGAGTGATGGAGGGACATGATTGAGGTCTTCAAGTACCTCAAGGGAATAAATAGGGTAAACATGGAGGGGATCTTTAGACTAAAGCAGGGAGGTATCACCAGAGGGCATGGTTTGAAGTTGGAAAGTGGAAGGGTGAGGGGTGAAGAGGAGGAGGTTTTTCACTGAGAGGGTGGTGGACCCTTGGAATGCATTTCCTGGAGAGCTGGTTCAGAGATCCACAGTGGAGGGCTTCAAGAGATGGTGGGACAGACCCAGAAAGTGGATGTATCAGATGATTGCCTGGCCCAGGGGGGTGGATGACAGGGGTTTCTGGAACACAAGGGGGGGGACCTCGGCACCCAACTAGGGATCTGAGATTCAAGCAGACTCAATAGACCATAAGGCCTAATCTGCTGGCAATTTGTATGTTAGTATTTAAGCTTATCTTTAACCCATACGAGTCCTAAATGTTCAAAGTCTGCTTTATTAGTCAAACCATTTAAAGGCATAACCTCGGTCTTTCTTAAATTAAATTTGTAGTTAGAAAGCACCCTAAAATGGATAATGATTTCCAGGACAACAGGCAAGAATGCAGCAGGATAAGTTAGCTGTAATAAAATGTCATCAGCATAGACCGACATTTTATAATGATGTAGTCCCACAGCTATATCTCTCAACTGCGGAACACTGCTAATTTTCCTAATTAAGGGTTCCAAAAAAAAGCTGAAAAGAAAAGGAGATAAAGGGCATCCCTGCCTGCTGCCTCTCCTTAAATAAATGGGTTCTGATTGGACACCATTGCATAACACTTGGGCCGAGGGGTTGGAATAGATAATCTTAACCCATTGTAAAAACTCGGGTGGGATTTGATAGCTAGGGAGTAAATTGAACAGGAAGGTCCATGAGATCCTGTCAAAAGCTTTCTCCGCATCCAGGGAAACCAATGCTGCCAGTGTGAGTGACTCCCTGGATGTGGAGATCAAATGCATGAGCTTCCAAAGATGGTCATCAGATACCCTCCCAGGCACAAACCCCACCTGCTCCTTACTGTTCAAAGTGCCCCACACCTGGTTTAATCTGTTGGCCAATATTTTAGATGCTATTTTAAAGTCTAAATTAATAAGAGAAATATGCCGATAACTGCCTACTCTTAATGGGTCTTTCGCAGGTTTTAACAAAACAGCAATCAAAGCTTCCATTAGGGAAAAGTTGGAGAGACTATGTGAGTAAATATAATTAAAGGTGTTTTACAATACCAGGGCTAGTAAATCTTTAAAATGTTGGTAAAAATTAGGCATATAGCCATCCATGCTTAGTGCTTTATCAGGGGATGATGGAGTCAATTGCAGCTTTTACCTCCTATAAAGAGAATGGAGACTTTAAATAATCTACTTGCTCTTCCTGCAACTTAGGCAAATCTAAATCTTGTAAGAAGGAATCAAGATGAGAAAGGGCAGGTAGTTCTGTGTCAGGAGTATATAAAGCTTGATAGTATTCTTTGAATTGGGCCATTATATCTTGGGGAGAGGAAAATAGTTGACTGGATTTAGAACAGACAGAAGGGATAATCTGACCCATAGCTAGGGTCTTCAAAAGAAGAGAAAGAAGCTTGCCTGCTCTTCCACCTTGATCAAAATATCAGGCTTTAGTATGCAATAAAATATGTTCTGCTTTTTCACTTAAGAACTCATCATACTCATATTACTCTGCTTAGGGGAATCCAGTGATAGCTGATCTTCTAACCTTCTAATTTGACTTAATAAATCATTAATAGCCTGGGTATGTTGTTTTTTCCATTTGGAGAAAATACAAATAATCTCTCCCCAAAGGGTACATTTCAGGGAGCACCATAGCAGGTCTTTCTGGGGCATAGAAGGGGAGTTTGTTTCGAGGAAGGATTGAATACATTTATTAAGGTGCTTTAAAAGCTCAGATGATTTCAGAAGTTGTTTATTATAACACCAGAACTTATCTAAGGGCTGGAGTATGACCGGATGATGGTCTGAAATAACTTTAACACTGTATTGACATAACTGAATTCTCTGAAGATGCCCAATCCCCAACAGAACATAATCTGTTCAGGAAAACGAGTTATGTGGGGTAGAGTAGAAGGAATACTCCCACTTAGATGGGTTGAGGACCCTCCAAGGGTCCAATAGGCCCAATAAAACCATTAGCTCTGTCAGGGCCAGTTGGCTTGGTGTTAAACTCGAGTGTCTTGACCCAGATCTGTCCAATTCGCTGTTAAGCACTAAGTTCCAGTCTGCTGCCAGTAAAATGGGGAGAGGTATCCAAGGCAGCAAGAGATTTAATATGTTCCCAAAAAAGTTGGGCTCTTCTGTTGTGAGACTGTATATAACCCCCCAAACCACTTTGGTGTGTCCGAGTAATGCTCTGAGTAGTGTATATCTACCCTGGTTGTCAGTTACCTTTTGTAATGATTGAAAGGAGACCCTTCAGGCTACAAGGACAGCATCTCCCCATTTGCAGGAATCTAGCCCTGTACCAAAAACCTGACCCTTCCATGATCTATGGAATAAAGAAAGCTGGCATATGGGCAGATGAGTTTCCTGAAGGAAAGCAATATCAGTTTGTAATCTAGTTAAGTGAAGCAAAAGCTTAGATCTTTTCATTGGAGTTTGGGCACCTTTAACGTTCCAAGAACTAAAAAAAAAAAAGCCTTGTAATGCCATATTCTTTAAAGATCCTATTATATTCTTTTCCCTCTTCCCATATGAGATTGATACCAATTGTAATAAAGCCAGGAGAAAGCCCTCCCCAGAGTACTCCCACGCCCCATGAAACCAAGTAGTTTCATTCAACACAAAAGATTTAAAACCAATACAAATAATTTTTTACCCCTGGAACCAAACCCCCATCCTTCCCTAATGCTCCCAACCCATATCCTACTAAACCCAGAGAAAGAAAACAAAACCTTCCCATCTCCATCCCCACACACAGCGCCTGGTGTATGATTAGCTTCAAGACTACTGAGTTATCCCCTCCAAGGCTTCCTCCCACCCCCCACTTCAGACAAGCAAAATTGCATTGGAATATATAACCTGAAAAAAAATAACAAGGACTTTTTAGTAGACTAAGCCTAACCTAAGATATTATAAATGTGTAAATATTAATGCAAGTATACTGTATATGTTGCACACCCAAAATTCAACAATAGCCATTAAAGTAAAAAAAGGAAAAACAACACCTCCCCAGTCCTAAAGGTATATACTAATTAGCAAAATAAGAACTATTAAATACTCAACATTATCAGTCTGTATAGATAAATTTAAATCATATAAGCAAGGAGGATCAGCTCTGTTCCCCTTAAGAGAAAATGGTCTTAAAATAACCTAAAGTAAAACCAAAATAGGATCATAGATACCTATTTAGTTTAACCATAGCCAAAGTATGACAAAAATAGGAACAGGGATTGGGGGAGTAATGCTATGTCCGAACATTCCCTGTTCTGAAAGTAGTTGCAGGTCCCAAAACAACAAGTATCAGTTTTCTCGATTAGTACTCCAAAATATACACAAGTCATACAGAGTACATTAGGAGTATTCAACTGTGCTTGCATTGAACAGTCCTCCATCAAAGAAGAAACAAAGATCGAAACAGAATCCAAAACCGAGACAACTTTACTATAAAGAAGACTAAATAGCACCTTAAGTCAACGATTAGGAACAAATATAGCCATGTACCAAAAGTCCACAAAAAGAAGCCACAGACCAACTGCCACCAAACATAGATGTCATTTAAAGGTTTGTCAGGAAAGGCATACAACATTTAGGATAATAGAAATCACCGTGGTGGATTATTATGCCGGACTTTTTCTGTGGCAGGGGATCCTGGATCAAATGAGTCCCCTTCCACCTCAAAAAAAAGGAAAAACTATGAAGCAGTTGTACAAGATCTACTGGTTGATAAGAAAACACAAAGAATTCTGGTAGGTACAGAGGACAGCCATGGAAAGTACAGATATAGAAGTTATCCCAATTGAGAGAGAGGTCAGAAAAAGAGTATCTTCATAGCTAATGATGTCCTTTATCCTAGTAAAGTGGTCTAATCACATACTAAGAAGCAGCCTCTCAGAAATAGGGGGACATTATCCAGATAATCTTATAATGGTGAGAAATCCTGCATTGATGCAAAATTCTAGACCGGAAAGCTTACCAGAGGAAAAGAATTATGTGATCTTGCTGGAAGGAGCTGGAAGAGCCAAGAGTGATCCGCAGTCGGTGGATCACAAGGGAGGAGGGAGCCACATCAGAGCACTGGGAGAAAGGAGCTGTAAGACCGCGATCAGCTGCAAGGAGCAATGGGGCCATATTGAATCGGAGCACCGGAGGAAGGGAAATGGCCATGATTGGCAGCAAGGCGAGAAGCAGAGTCCATGACCTCTTGCGGTCATCAGCCCAATTGAGATTTACAAGGGTGCCAAGTCTGAACTGTGCAGCTGGGCTTTAAAAGCAGCACCCAGCCGCATGACTACATCTTTCTGGAAGGAGCAATAAGATCCAAGAGCGATCTGCAGTTGATGGATTGCAAGGGAGGAGGGAGCTGCATCGGAGCACCGGGAGGAAGGAGCTGTAAGGCCATGATTGGTGGCAAGGAGCAACAGGTCCGTATTGAATTGGAGCACAGGAAGAAGGGAAATGGCTATGATGGGCAGCAAGGTGAGAATCAGAGTTCATGACATCCTGTGGTCATCAGTCCAACTGAGAACAAGGGTGCCAAGTTTGAACTGTGCAGCTGGGATTTAATAGCAGTGCCTAGCCGCAGGGCTAAATCTTGTTGGAAGGAACTGGAAGAGCCAAGAGAGACAGCCCGCCCACTCTCCCCCACCTCTGACCTTTAATTAAATACTCAGCCATGGGGTGCTGGATGTGAAGACTGTGGGGGAAGAGCTTGGAGTGCACTCAGAGCTTACAGCTGCAAGCTGATTCGGCCCAAGGACTGTGAGGGAAGAGCTTGGAATGCACTCAGAGCTTACAGCTGCAAGCTGATTCAGCACAAGGACTGTGGGGGAGGAGCTTGGAGAACAAGAAAAAACATAAAGCTTCACACTGGTTTTCCTTATTCTAAAATTACTTTGAGATGTTAGTGATTAAATTGTTAAATTGTCAGCTTTTTGTTGTTGAGTTGGAAGCTGATAAACTGGATTAAGGTTCAACTGACAGGTCTGGGTCAAGGTTTTAAATTGTTAAATTGTTTGGGTTAGGGAGCTGGCAGGTCTGGGTTAAGGAGGGGTGACTGTTTACTGGGGGCATGGCGCTGGGGGCGGGAGGAGAGAGGGGGAATGGTCATGGGGAGAGGGGAAGGGGCTGGTGGAAGGAGCAGTATGGAGGGACATGCCAGGGGGAAGGTCAGTGGCAGCATAAGGGGAGGAAGCAATATAGAGGGGCATGCCAGAATGAGGGCCAGTGGTGGCATAAAGACAGAGATGACCAGTGGAAGGAGAGGAGAAGGGAGCATGGAGGAGGAAGGATCGTGGGGTGTAACAACTGTGGTGCAGCAATGTTCATGAACACTCTGTGGAGTCTGGGGAAATGCTCAGTTTGTCTCATGCTGGTGAGACTGGAGGCTGAGCAAGCATGGCTAAGAAGGGAATTGTCCTGGACAAAAAGTGAAATTGTCGGAGGAATCACAAAAGGCAATTGGGTAGGGGACAGGAGACAGGTCGACTGAGGGGACAGGAGGTGGAGGGAGCAGGTAGGGCAGGGGGCTAGGGGGGAAAGCCCAGGACAGGGGACATGGGCAAAACAGGCAGGAACACCAGTGAATATGAGCATAGATACACAGCAGGCTCAGACAGATACTGGCCCCTAGCAGTGATGATGGAGCAGGTAGAAGGAAGTGGGATAGAGGCTAAGGGTAATAGGAGATGCACCAGGAAAGGCAGACAAAGTCGGAAGTAAGGGCAGATTGAGAAATTGTGGTCCAGGATGGGAATGGAAGGGGAGACACCATGAAGGCAGGAGGAATAGCATGGAGGGACAAGTTGTAACTGTCAGGGGTGAAAATGGGAGAGGGAAGGAAGCAGGAGGGGACGTCTAAGGAGGAGAACAGAAACAGGTACAGAGTACAGGAATCCAGGTAGAAGAGGGGTTACGGGGGGTAGAAAAAAAGGAGAGGAATAGGCAAGGGCTGGAGGAGGCCCAGAGACAGGGGCGAGTCTGGGGACCATCGAGCAGGGCAGGGGGATAAAGGGATGGGGGGGTAGGAGTGGAGATGGGTAACCAGGAGAAGGTCAGGGAGAACGTGAGAAAACTCCAGCTAAGGGCAGCGGAGGCACCATCAGGGTTGGCACAAGAAAAATCACTGAGAGTGTATGGGGACTCTATTATTAAAGGGAGTCACTTGTTAAGAAAGGGAGTAGCTTTCAAGGGGAGGTCATTTTTTTTTTGTGAGCCAGGGATGGAGGCAAGCAGGGCACTTCCAAAAATTAAGGAGTGCATTGTGCTGATTGGGGAGAACCTCATCTGGTTGCACAACTTGGTACAAATGACCTAGCGGGGGAGGAGGTGGGGGAGGTGCAGAAGAGATTTATGGAACTAGCAAAAGGGTGCAAGGGAATGGTAAATTCCATAGCTTTTTTGGAAGTTCTGACAGCACACTGCTCCAGTACAGCTAGACAATTGAGAATCAAAGAATTTAACCACTGGCTAAGGCAGTGGTGCAAAAGGGAAGGATACAATTATATAGGTGATTGGGGGGACACATGGGTGGACCTGCATCTGTATGAGAGGGACAGGTTGCATATAAAGGATAAGGGGGCTAGGATATTGAAGGAAAGCTGCAGGGATACATAGATGGAATACTAGGAAGCGTTTTAAACTAGGAGAGGGGGAGGGCGAAGATAGGTGCAGCCCAGTGGGAAAGGCAGGAGGGACTGACCTAACTCACTCTCCCCCACAGCTGGGGGTAAAAGAAGCCAGAAGAGGGGAAGGGGGAAGAAGCAGGGCTGGTGGAGGGGTTTGCTAACTAATACCAGGAGTCTAGGTAATAAGATGGGAGAACTGCAGGTGATCGTGGCGGAGGATGACCTGGACCTAATGAGGGGCCTCGCATCGCAGAGGCCCTAAACGACTACTACGAATCTGATGGCTACAAGGTGGGGGCATTAGGCGGACAATGGGCATGTTTTTCAGGAGCTTCTGCCCTGCGGAACTTGACCGCCCACAGTTTCATTCCGCGGATGGTTAAGGTAAAGGAAGTTCTGCTTATCCTTAAATCCCTACAGGCGGAGGCACTGGAGGCTCCTGGACGTGATCCAGCCAAGAATCCTTAAGGAAGGGGCCCCAGCTCTAGCGAAGCCACTAACCTGGCTGATAAACCAGTCCTTCTTGGAGGGGTTGGTCCCCGAACCATGGAAACAGGCCATAGTGATTCCCATTCACAAGGGAGGGCCTACTGAGCCTATAGGGAACTATAGGCCTATTTCCTTGCTGTCTGCAATAGCGAAAATACAGGAGAAGCTAGTCTACTCCCAATTTCGCGAATCTTGGAAACACACCAGGTAATCTCCTCGTCTCAGCACGGCTTCAGAGCCAAGCATGGGACAGATACTGCCCTAACCAAATTCTCAGCGGATGTCCTGTGCAATACTGATTCAGGGGCCAGTACAGGCGCGGTATTTATTGACCTCTCCAAAGCTTTTGACTTGGTAAATCATAATCTCCTCTTGCATAAAATGACCGCTATAGGCCTGGACACCCATGCATTAGGTTGGTTTGAAATTACCTCACTGGCCGTACCCAGAGGGTCAGGTGGAGGGACAATGTTTCTGAACGCAGCTCAAAGAGGGTGTACCACAGGGGTCAATACACGCCCCCTTCTCTCTTCACCCTGTTCATAAATGACCTTGCACTTACACTGTGTGAGCAGCAGCGCCATCCAATATGCGGACGATGCTGCCACTTACCGAGCCTCCCCTGATGTAAAGGAATTGAAGATTGCCCTCAAGAGGACATCCTTCAGATGGAGGACTGGCTCACATTGAACAAAATGGTATTAAACACCAGCAAAACCAAGGCGATGCTGTTTGGGCCCCAGATCCCTGGGATCTGAGCGTTCAATGCTCCTTCAACTGCAGTCCAGAGGGGGAGACAAACTCGAGGTGGTTACCCACACGACGTACCTCGGTCTAACCATTGACCAGGGCTTCTCCCTTAAAAATCACGTGGACCAACTCACCAAAGCCATCCATGTGAAACTCGGCATCCTCTATAGATTAAAGGACCAGATTATCCCCGTAACCAGGGTTGCCATTGCAACCAGTGTCCTACTCCCTAAGCTCACCTATGCAGCCTCCATTCTACATGGTGTGGCCTCTACGGAACTAAGCCGGCTCCAGACCGTATACAACAAGATCGCTCGGTTTGCCACAATGTCCCACCCTAGAACACACCACTGTGAGGCCCAGGCCAGGCTCAGGTGGCCGTCACTGGAAGCCCGCCTCATCTACCCAACTCTTTGCCTGGCTTCAAAGTTACTGGGCCCCTCTCCTCCCCTAGCCTCAAAGGGCTAATCACAGTCAGAAGTCCATTCATAGGAGCCTCCGCACCTCAGGACAAACTCTCCTCGTGGTTCCTAAAACAAGGACTAAAGCTGGGTCCAGATCCTTCGCGTTCACAGCCCCTTCCAGCTGGAACAACCTCCCACAGGAGGTAAGGGAGGCCGGGTCGGGCCCCTGCTTCCGGTCCAAACTCAAAGCCCACCTGCTCAACAGGAGTACTTGCCAATGCCTTAGGATCTGACCTCACGTCACCCCCCTGATCCCTCTTAGGAAGGTGACCTGACTCCTAGCAACGTAGCTGTTATCCCGAGCTCTCCCTAGATCTTCTTGTTTATGTGCATGCAACATGTTGTTTTATTTCCTACTCTGGAGGTCTCTCTGACTGTATGTTCCAACTCTCCCTACTCTGATTTTAACCCTATGTAATCCAGCTCTGTAACACAATATGTCATCTATCAACTTGTACTGTTCTGTTACTTGTATGTTATTTTTACCCCCGGGTCGCCCCTGAAAAAGGGACCTCCAGGGCCCAGTGGGCCTACCCGGTCAACAAAATTCAATAAATAATAATAAATAATTACAGTTATGAAGACCTGGTGGACTGAAAACGACATCTGGGAGGTGGAAATACCAGGGTATGTACTCTACAGGAGGGACAGGACAGGACAAAGGGGCGGAAGGGTTGCCCTTTACATAAAAGAGGGGATTACAGCGGTGTTGTGCAGGGGTGTGAATGGACCTACAGAAACTCTATGGGTCACTTTAAGCAAAACAGGGAGGAAGGCAGTAAAGGTAGGTGTGGTCTACAGACCACCAAATCAGGGGGAGGAAGCAGATAAACAGATGGGTAGGAAGATACAGGAGATGGCCAACAAAGGGAAAGTCGTGGTGGTGTGAGGTCTAAATCTATCAGATGTGGATTGGGAAATCCTGGCAGCATCCACAGTAAGGAGTAGGGAGTTGTTGGAGATCTTGCAGGAAGTGTTCCTAAATCAGCTGGTCATGGAACCTACTAGAGGAGGTGCCATACCAGACCTGGTTATGATGAAAGGGGACAGTGCCGAGGGGGTGGAGGTTGGGGAATGTTTGAGTGGCAGTCACCATAGGATAGTAAGATTTAGAATTAGAAGGGGACTGGTTAAAGGCAGGTCAAATACTAAGGTGCTAGAATTTTGAAAGGTAGATTTTAGGGGGGGTGATGGCAACGGTGCAGTAGGGGCTAGTAGGGAAGAAGGACATGGAAGACATGGAGGAGCTATGGAGAGAAATTAAAAGAGGGATATTGAAGGCAACAGAACTACACATTGGGATGCTAAGCAAGAATAAGGGGGAAGAAACCACTTTGGTTCCAAACAGAAGTGAGGAATGCAGTTAGGAAGAAAAGGAGGGCATTCAGGGTATATAAAGCATCTCAGAAGAAGGCAGACAGAGAGGTATTTAAGGAACAATTGAGAGAAGCGGGGAAGGTGGTCAGACGGGCAGATGCAGAAACAGAACAGCACATAGCAAGGGAGGCTAAGAAGGGAGACAAGAAATTTTTCAGATATGTGAACAACAGAAGAAGGGGAAGCATTGGATTATAAAGCTCAAGAGGAAAGGGGGCATAGGTGGAGGGAGATATAGTAAAAGCCAATGTGCAGAATGAATACTTCACATCGGTCCTCATGGTGGAGGAGGGGAAATGGCAGAAGATGGAAAGCAGGGTAAAGATGGGTAGTGAGATGGACTCAAGTCCCTTCATGGAGGCCAGGGTATTGGAAGAAATATAAAGCTGCGGACAGATAAGGTGATGGAACCTGACAGGATTCACCCAAGAATCCTCAAAGACTTAAAACAGGAGTTGGCAACATTGCTCATGAGGTTATTTAACCTGTCACTACTCAAGGGAAGAGTTCCAGTGGACTGGAAAAGGGTAGCGATAGTGCCACTACATAAAGCAGGAGGACGGGAGAAGCCAGGAAACTACTGCTTAGTTAACCTTACCTCCGTGGTTGGCAAATTAATGGAGTCACTTATTAAGGAAAGGCTGATAAAATATCTAGAGGGGGAGGGCCTCCTAAATGACAATCAACATGGATTCACAGGTGGGAGGTCCTCCCAGACCAACCTGATTGAATTCTTTGACAGAGTGACAGAGGTATGGAATCAGGGTGGGGCAGTGGACATGGCCTTCCTAGACTTCAGGAAGGCCTTTGACACCGTCCCTCAAAGGAGGCTGATAGGCAAGGTTGGCAGCTTAGGGGTGGGGAGCAAGTTCACAAACTGGGTGGAGCACTGGCTGAAGGGGAAGGGAGGGCACAGAGGGTAGTGGTGAATGGGGTGCACTCAAAGGAAGAAAATGTGATGAGTGGAGTCCCCCAGGGGTCTGTATTGGGGCCCCTACTTTTCAACATATAAATAGGGGACATCCCAGAAGGTGTATGAGGGAAAGTGTGTCTGGTCGCAGACAACATGAAGATATGTAGAAATAGGGTGGATACAGAGGAAGGTGGTGGAGGGTATGAGGGAGGATCTGGACAGGCTGGAGGGGTGGCCAGAAACGTGGCAGCTGCAGTTCAATACAGTAAAGTGCAGAATTATATATATAGGGTGTAATAACCGAAAGGCAGAATACTGGCTTGAGGGGGACTAGAGGTAGCAGAGCAGGAAAGAGACCTAGGGATCACTATTTCAGACAATCTAAAAGTCCAGAGTCAATGCAACAGAGCAGCAGGAAAGGCACTCAAAATCCTGGCATGGATAAGGAGGGGGTTCACAAGCAGAAGGAGGGAGGATCATGCCACTGTACAAAACTGTGGTCAAACCATATATGGAATATGGGGTCCAGTTCTGGAGGCCATACCAGCAAGAGGACAAGGACAGGCTGGAAAGGGTCCAGAGAAGAGTGACCAAAGTGGTGAAGAGGCTGCAGGGGAAGTCATATAAGGAGAGACTGGGGGAGCTGGGCCTGTACATGCTGGAGGAGAGGAAGGAGAGGGCAGATATGGTGGAGACATTCAAGTACTTGAGGGGCATAAACAGGGTGTGTCAATAGCATCTTCAGAGTGAGTAAGAATTCCACTTGAGGGCATACCTACAAACTAGAGGGAGGGGAAGATTCAGACGGGACATCAGGGGGAAGTTCTTTACCAAGAGGGTAGTGTAGCAATGGAACAGACTGCTAGAATGGGTGATGGAGGTGGATACAGTGGACAAATTCAAAAGAGCCTGGGACACGTAAATGGGACTAACCGACAGAGGGCAGGCTGGGGACGGAGGTCGGGGGTCTTCCTAGAGGGGGTGGCTTCGGGCAGACTGCATGGGCCATGGGGTCCTTTTCTGCTGACAGATTTCTATGATTCTATGATTCTATGAGTCAGAATCTGACATTATTGATAAAAATATAACTATATACGTCCAGCAAACCATACCAGAAGTTTATCCAATAAAGTGGCAAGATTCAAGAATGTATGTACATATACCATTCTATAATATTATTGCAAACAAAAACAAGTCTGTCTAGAGATCTCATTGTAACAGACCTTGATAACAGGAGATAGGTCAAATAGGTCGGGAAGGAGGTTTTTATCTCTGATGCAGATTTTTCCACCGAATCCCAGGATTTCAAAGCATTCTCGATTAAAACCTGCAGTTTTGCTGGGTAAAACATTTTAAATCGAATCCCAGCTGCAATCAGTTTCGTCACTAGGGGATGATAAGCTGCCCTTCTTTGCCAGATGGAACATGGGAGAGCTTGAGTTATTCTTAGGCATGTACCCTCCCAGCTGGTATCTTCTCTCAATTTATGATTTTTTATACATAAGATGTTGTTTATCCAGATAGTTGAGAAATTTAAATATACAAGGTCGTGGAGGAGAGCCCTCGGGCAGCATCAGCCGAAGAGAATGATGGGCCCATTTGATAACATATGAGGGTCTATTGGGCAATGGGTCAGCCAATTTAGTCCAAAGTTTCTGTTCAAACAGAACTGGAGTAGTACCTTTGGCATGTTCGGAGAGACCGAAAATCACAATATTGCATCTGCAACTCCTGCCCTCTAAATCCTCCATTTTCAGCTCCATATGTGTGATCATTTGTTTGAGGGCATTTAGATCTGGTTCCATTCTATCTCTCCATGTTTCTATAGAAGGTGCACAAACTTCTATACATCTTCTGAGGTCATTCAGATCTAATTGCAAAGTTTTAATTTCTTGAATTAGTTCTTGTAAGGTTTCTTTAAATGGGTAAATTTGAGCAAAACATTTTCCTCCAATAGTGGAGTGACTCTCGAAGTCACAGTAGCAGAATGGCCCAACCCAGCTGCTTGGGCCTTGGAGCATTTACTAGATTTTTCTGGTGTGGTCAGCGTAGTATGTTTGGGAGGTGCCGCCCACATTTTAGCATCCATTTTCTGCAAAGAGCCGCCACCAAATCAATCCCAGCAGAAGGCTCTAAGATTAAGCTATAAATTCCATCCAAATACTATACCAAATTCTAGGTATTTTATCAGTTTTGGGTTGTAGGAGTGGGAACCCAACCGAGAAGCAGTTATTCAAGCTTGAACATTACATGACTCCACATCTGTGAACTTTCTAACTGTTGGTGGGCATATGTGGAAGCTCACACATCTGGGAGTGAGGCCTGCGCTAAGGTATCCAGCATGGCTTCAGGTTTTCCTGAATGGATATCAATATCAGTTCGAGACTCGAGAGGCAGTGAAGGAATTTGTCCAGAAACAGTGGCCAGATTACAGATACCCCATCTCCCCCTTTGTAATTCCCCTTTGGAAAGCCTCTCCAGCACACATGGATATGAGTCAGGCACATGGATCAGGGCAACAGGCCATCTCCAACATGCAAGATGAAGATGAGGAAGGACAACAGATTCAACAGCAGAGAAGTAGGGGCAGCAAATGATGAAAGGCAGAAACATATTTGGTTAATGACAGGGCCCTCAGGTGCTCAAGGAGCCATGGCCACAGCTCATCATCTTCCACATCATCAAGCAGTCTCCCTTTACACAGCCTCCCCATTCAAAATCAAGATTATCCTTTGAACCAGGTTGCAGCCCTAGATGCCCCCACTCAGCCTGTAGTATCAGTGGTGCAAGATAACTCTGTGGTGGACTACAGTAGGGTCTCTGGCACAACAACAGCGATCCTGAGTGAAAGGAGCAGCCACTCCACCATTTCAGACCTCAACTGATGCTACTTCTCCTGCAGCTTCAACAGCCACCAAGCCTCAGATCTGCACAAAAGCAAGCAGGATGAACTCTGAGAGCTGTGTGAGAGGTATAAGAGACTTGGGGGATAAGGGGTTCTTTCTCCATGGTGTGAAGTGCTCCATTTCTTCAGTCAGCCCCCCCACACATACACACACAGTACCCACAGGACTACAACAAACTTGCTGGACAAACCAGGTATAGGAGAGACTGGTGGGGAAGGGGTTGCTTCCTGAAGGTGTAAATGTGTGAATTTGTTATAATTTGTATTGTCCTTAGGGTGTCTACATTTGAGCTGTTACGATACGTGGCATGGGCCTGGGGAAACTAGGTTACTCACCTATGCAAAGCGGGAATCTGCATGAGGGGGAGGAGAAACTTTGCAAGTTCCCATGACCCAGCTCATGCTCAGTTTTGCTGTGCTTTCATCTTCTGATACTGAGAGACTGTAGACTGCAACCTCCAATTCAACTGCAGGGGGCCTGCAGTGATAATCCCCCCACTTCAGATTGGGGTTTTCCTTTATCATAATGTTTCTAGTTCTCCCTTTAAAGGATATGTGTTTGTAAATGTCAAACTGTGTGGGCCAGTTTCTACCATATAATTTCTAACTGGTTGTGTACTCTAAACGCAGTGCCGGGGGTTCACCCATTCTCAATTCCAGCCTCTTCCTAGTCCTCACTTTTTTCTCTCCCCTTTCTTCTCTCCTCCCTTTCATTGGACAATTGTGCTATAGGCCACACCCTATATGATGGAGATTTTCCCACCATATATGCCTGCAGCAGTGATACAAGTGATGCAAAGCTATATGTAAAGACCAAGGAATCTTTATGGCTTGGGGCAGGTGATATTCAATGAGTCCAGAAGGCTCTCTTTTGTTTTTTTTAACTCGGTGCTGGAGGAATGCCTGCCTCTCCCTTCCACAGAGGTACTACTAACCATAGACTGGCTACTAGAGCATGGGTGGCCCTCTGATTTATTCATTTCTTAAAAGGGGAACATGGTAGCTGCACTCCCCCCTCCCATTTCAAAACTGGTCTCTGCTCAGGAATGCACGTATATTTTCTCACTGCTTTTGGCTGTGTATGCACTATACAAGACATGATGTCTTGATAATAGATGCAATTTTGCTTTGGTATACCCCCATTTTTTTATCTCATAGATAGGGGTGCTTGACGGATATGTTGTCCCAGTTTTGTCAGGTGCTATCCTACCCATTTCTCCCACTTTTTTCTCTTCCTTCCCCCAGAACCTCTCTACCTCCCTCCTCTCCCCTTTTTTCCTTTAGACCTCCCTTCCCGCACTTGATGTATGGATGCCCCATTTACTGGATTGTACTTGTGGGGATGATGATGATGTGTCTTCTCCCCTTTTAATCCTACAGTGCCACCCCCCTTCCCAAGTTGGCTGTGGAGGTGAAGCTGAGTTTTGACTGTTGATATTCTTAGGTTGGTACTTCTTATGTTTAATTCTCCAGGGGTAGTTTACATGGGTTACTCTTGTTGTCCTTTTTATCACCAGCTTGGCTTGTTGGGCACCATTCCACATGTCATTTAAACCTGGGTTATTGTGGTAGTTAACCACAGTACCCTACTGGTTTGGATGGTAATAGAAGTTTAAGTTATGATATGACACCTTTATCTGGTTTTACTAGAGTTCATTACCTTTTCAAAATCTGTGGCTTTAGCTTCACTTTTATTTGTAATTTTACTTATATGTGGTTTCTCTAATGTAACACTGTTTGCAAGTAAGACATTTCCAGGGGTAGGTGCAATGCGTCCTGATGGAGGTAAATGTGTGGGGAAGGATAGAGTTCAACCCCCCATACTTTCTGTACAAGGTCTCCATATGTTAAGCACATTTTATCTCTTCCACCCATTACGACTGCCATAAGCTTTACCTCCTGGAATGTGTGATGCTTGAACTCCCCTATGAAACAGAAAAGGATTCCGACTAGATTATAGTCCATGGGTACTAATGGGACATGGTTGGGGGAAGACAAAATTGAGCTCAGAGGAGACCTCCAAACTTCAAAGAGAATGGGTGGATTTGGAAATTCACAACTGCACACCATCCTCAAAGGTGGGGATTTCTATTTTGATACACAAGCAATTAAGGTGGCAGTTAGACCAGGTTGAAAGGGATGCTGCAGGCCAACGGATGGTGGCCCGCATGACTATTCTGGAGGGGCCCCCAATTGTTATTAATGTATACGGCCCTAACTAGGACTGCCCTGAGTTTTTCTCCTCCCTTACTCGCACCATAGCTGATCTCACAAACCCTGGTACCCTGCTAGTTATAGTGTGAGATATTTATTTATTAGCTTTTGTTGACCAGGTAGGTGCATTAGGCAAAACCCTGCCTATTTTCAAGCACAACCTGGGAGAGTACAATATACAGTTTACAAAAAACAAGACAATGGTGAAGTACAAAGCAGCAAATAATACAAAACCAGTAGATATCCTCATAGGGATATTAACATACCTCTTGATGCTTATCTGGACAGAAACTGAGAGAAGCTTGAGAAGCTTGGAGCCCTCATTGAAGTGAAGGAGAGAATGTCCTGCCCGTCCCTCACTGACATCTGGTAGTTACAGCATCCCCAGGACCACAATTATATGTGTTTCTGTATCACCTACTCCCCTTCCAGTAACCTGAATTTTTGGCTGACATCTCCTCAGCTAACTCAAATGGCAATCTTCATTGGAATTGCCCCCTTCTGTCTCTCAGATCATGTGTTTGCCAAGCTGTCCATTGGTTTTTAACCAGCCCCCACAAGATCAGCCACCTGGCACCTTGAGCCTCTCCTGCTACATGACAAGGAATTTGTACCATGGCTAAAGAAGGAAGCATCCTCCTACTTACAGATTAATGATAATGAGGAAGTCAGCAAATCTCTGGTCTGGGAGGTATTTAAGGTGATAATACATGGCCGCATAAAGACCTATGTGGCCGCTAGGAGGAGGACAAAGGAAACTGAGTAAAAGACATCGGAGGACCAGTGCATACATGTGATATCTCCCTCTTTACGCAGGAGACTCCTGTTTTTTTTTGACTGAACTCCCTCCCTCCCTCCTGGGAAACAAAATCTCCTGCTTAAGTAAAATTCTGTCCAAAATATCCATCTTTTTTGGACAGATAAAGACACATAAAAATTAAATCAGTGATGAACAATGTATCTGATAACTTTACATCTTTACATAAGTAGTTGTTTATTCTTTTTAGTGCTTTTTCTTGACAAAATGAAATGCATTACTTTTTTGTAATGACTTTTTTCTTATGTTTTTGACGCCATTTAAGGACAAACTCATGATGTTACGGCATCTTCCTACTAGCAGGCCAATCTCCCTCCTAATGTGACCCAAATCTCCCTCTTAAGCAAGTTGGACATATCACATGTATGCCAGTGGAAGCTAAACAAAAAACAAAAAACTAAATGGTGAGCCCCAGGACCAACATAGGGAACATTGTTTAACCAGGAGTAGTACACTAAGCCAAAGCTTGTTTCCAGATGTGACATGGGAGCACAGAGAAGTTAAGTGACTTGCTCAGGATCACACAGTATGCATCTAAGCGGCTGGGAGATTCAAACCCAGGTCTCCAGATCTGCAGCTCAGAGCCTTAACCCACTGCACTATACTCTGTGTCATTAGGCTCCTGTGCATGCTGCTCAATGTACTGGCCACTGAGAAGGCAGAACCAGTGGTAATCAGACTAAAGCATACATTTTGGCAGGGGGGAAAAATCCGAGAGTTTACTGTCACGCAGGCTATTCAAGCAACAGGTGAATAGATATATCTGAGGCCTTAAAAACCATAACAGAAATCTACAGTCCAAACCAGATGCAATTAACAGCAGAATGTGCAACTTTTATGAAAAGCTGCATGACACCCAAGAACCAGTAGATCACACCAGCTTCGATCATTTCTTTGGGGATCTTCCTATCCCCTCCCTAGTGGAGGCCCAAAGGGACTTTCTTGAGGACCCCCTTTCAGTAAGTGAAATTCAGACTGCTATATACAGCATTGAACCACACAAGGCACCTGGGAGAGATGGCCTGCCTATTGAATTTTATCAAACCATCTCAGACATAGTGTCCCCAGAGCTCCAAGAAGTATTCCCAGAATCTCATTCTAATTCACAAATCTTTTCTATAAGTCAGAAACTGTTATTACAGTGATCTCCAAGGAGGGGAAAGACCCCTCCTTCCCAGCAAACTATGAGCTGATCTCACTGTAAATGAGGATGCCAACAGTTTGGCATAGATGTGGCCTCCTGCCTGGATCATCTGCTCCCTACACTAATACCCTCCTCTAAGGTGGGCTTTGTCAAGGGGTGGACCAGTACAGATCACCACAGATCTCTCTTTTCTATCATGGCAAAAGCAAGAGGTGCCTCCATTCTTGCTGCTGCAGTAGCCATATATTTTGAAAAAGCCTTTGATTCGGTGGAGTGGGGATACTTCCACCTGGTTATGGAGAGAATGGTCTTTGCCCCCAGTTTTGGAGGCTGGTTGCAGATCTTTTACACATTACCCAGGGCAAGGATTTTGACCAATTCCATGATGTCATGTTCCTTCCCTTTCTGTAAAGGGATGCACCAAGGTGGTCCCCTTTCCCCTCTTTTGTTTGTCCTGGCCATTGAACCCTTGGCTGTAGCTATTTGCCAGCTCCAAAACTTAGGAGGGATTGAAATAGACCAGCAGGATTTCCATACCTTGTGATACACAGAAGACTGTTGGTCTGGTTATGGGAAGCCCATACAAGCATTCCACCCCTGTTAACACTTCTGGCTAGTTTTTGCACTATTTCAGGACTAAAAATTAATTCTAGCAAGATGTAAATGATCCCACTTAACCCCCTCTGTGCCCCAGCTGTGATAGCCAATTTGGGATTACATTGGTCACCTAGAGGTATAATGTACTTGGGGATCTGGATAACCCCTCCCTGATGCCTCAGAGATGGTTATGCTAAATCTCGGTCCCTTAATAAAAGACTTGAAGGTGGAATGTGACAGATGGAAGCTGCTGCGTCCTTCCCTAGTTGAGAAATTTTAAGCACTAAAAATGATTAATGCCCCCACAATTCTTCACTGCTTAGCCCATTTGACCATAGAAATACCCACTGTCTGTTTTACAAAAAAAAAAATAGAAAAATGTTTTAGTTACTTCCTCTGGGAGGGTAAACCTCCCAGGTATACCAATGTGAATCATTGGGTGCAGTGGTACAGAAAGGGGTTGGTCTGTCTCTTGGTGCTATGTGTATTCTATAGAATTTAGGAGTGTGCAGACTTTGTTTTGGTTGCTCCCACACCCACAAGCGCACCCCCAATGGATGGAAATTGAGAAGGGGCTATAACAAGATTTGCACCCATTCTCACTTCTCTACTTACCCCTCAAAGGCCTGCTGAGTGTGAACCCTACCCTAGTACCATCCATCAAGCATGGAAGAAGCTAGAACAATGGGTATATCTCTCTGTCACTCCCAGTTGTCACATTCTACTCTGTTCTAATCCCAAGATACAAGTGGGGGGTGCAAAATACATTGGAAGGTGTGAGAAGCTATGGGGGTATGCATAGTTCAGGACCTCTTTCAACCACCATATTCCCATCTAGACTCATCTGAAAACCTTAGAGTCCCCTAGGGTCTCCTTTATAGTGAGTTTTGGAAATACCTTCTTATTGGTAGCACCATAGTCACTACTCTGAGAAAGCTGCCCATCAGATCCTGTTCACCCCCAACAAGATGCTAGGCTCATGGCTTAAGTCCACAAAAGGGACTGCTTGCAAGATATATAAATTTATTGTCAACCAATTGCCAGACCTGAGCAACAGCACTTGACAGAAGTGGGTGCAGACTCTGGGTATGGCTATGTCGGAGTCACAATGGCACCAGCAATAGGCCCTGGCTCACGAGGCTTGTCCCTACTCCAGAAGTCTGCTCATTCAAAACAAGTTATGCATTACTGGTACCATACTTTGGCACAGCTTCAAAGGCTAGGCCTAATGCATCATGACCTGTGCTAGAGATGCAAAAGCCCTGTACTGGGCCTACTGCATTTCCTCTGGTCCTGTGATAAGCTAGTCTCTTTATGGAGATTTGTTCATGAATTCTGGTCTAATATTTTGCAGGCCAAAGTCCCTTTTGCTCCTCCTCTGTTCCTAATGGGACTCTCTCTCTCCCAGCCATGCTGCTGCAGAGGCCACAGTTGCATTGACTTCTTATGGTTAGTGAAGAGACCAAGCAACTCATTTAGCAGAGTTGGAGGATAGATAAAATCCCATCAGGGGGACAATTGCTCTCAGCAGTTCGTACCTTTGCCAGTATGGCCAGGATGTCATACTTTGCTAGGAATACTATGGAGGCGTAACAGGTGGTGTGGGCCCCTTTCCTAAGATCTAAGTATGCTACATCGAACACTACTTATTTGCTATTCCACCTATTTACTGATGCAGGACCCTGAATATTGGGCTATTCTTATTCCCTTCCCCTTCCACATTGGAGCAGTTATATGTCTTTTACATGTGTTTTATTCTGATCACTGATGCCAGCCTGATGGAATGTCTTATGTAGTCTGTTCTTGCACCACAATGTTCATTATATAACATTGCCATTTGAGAAACCACTGCATTGGGTGTTAAATCTTAAAATTCAATAAAAAGAATTAACTGCAAAAGAAAATCTATGGAACTGCAGGGGAGAATATAGTAATTAGCATGAGGTAAAGTGGAGACTTTGTGACTATAGTGGGGTATATACCTTGAGGTCAGCAATTAATACAAAATATAGCTATAGCTCACACTGGATTGTGGCAGCCTTGGTAGGTTTTGCAGACTCTTCCACAATGCCACGAACAGTAATCCACGGCAGATGCATGCCAACAGCATTGCTGACATTGAGTCTGTTTTACTCTATTTTAATTATTGCATTGGGAACCAAAGCAGTTTTCTTAAATTAGTGAAGTCTTGCCACATTTTTAGGCCCCAAATTGTAGCTGAACTGAATCTGTCTCTGGCTTACTTCTCACCCTTACACTGGAGATGGTTGGGGTCTTGTGCATCTGTGGGGGACTCATCTGGTGGGAGTAAGGGGACAGGTTGTCTGGCAATTGTGCATCACTGGCATGGCACCAACAAGTAGTCCTTGTAGTGGTTGTGAAGGTAGGTATACATCCACCTTCCCAGCTGGAGAAAAGGTGCCACAGTTATGGCCCATAGAATTGCTGTGGGGGACATAAAGACCCCCCAAAATACAGAAAACAATGATGAAATAATAATGATAATAATCATATTCTTAAAGTAGTTCTCATCATATCCTTTTCATCATCATGGTTATAATTTACCCAGGATAGCCTGACATACGGTATTTTATTACAGCACTATTTTCCTTAAAAGGAGAAAGCTGGTAAGTGATTTAGGGGAGGAGATCAAAAGGTCAGCAGGGCTAGGGAAAGTGCTGCCACCGGGAAACTTCAACATGTGGGACATGGACTGGAGGATCACAGTAGCAGCAAATGCAAGAACCCAACAAATGATAGAGATCTTTCAAGACCCATTCTTAGTAAAGTAAGTAAAGGAACCTAGTGAGGCAGCTATCTGAGACTAAGTGCTCACCAATAAGGACTGCCTAGGGATGAGGATTGTGCTGGACCCACTGGAAACCAACAACCATCAGACAGTTTGGTTCAGTATCTAGAGATGTGTGAAGTCCAAAATCTTTGCTTCGCAGAAAATTTCATGGATTGCACTTAGTACGCAAAGCACAATCCGCCAAATCCACAAATCCACCGGGCGCAAGATCAATGCAGAGTGTGAAATTTCATGGGCAAAATTCCACACTTTGCACACATACTGTTCATGCCCAAACATACAAAAAATAGAAATCCCTGGTATCTAGTACCCCTGCCCCCTGCCAATTGCGGGCCACAATTAAAATAAAGAAACTCACCCCCGGCCACCACACACCCTCGCCAATCGCTGACCAGTTGGCCACAATGTAAAAATACAAAATAAGGTAAATTTAGTTTTAATTCAATCCCTGATGTCAAGTGGACCCCCCCACCCACTTGAGGGAGTGTTCCACCACACCGCCGTGTTTCCCCATCCCACCCGACTCCCCCTACCAGGCCACCAGCAAAGCCCTCCACTCACCTCCATGGCTGGTAGCCTGACTAAGCACTTCATGAATGAGAGCGTGCTTGTACAAACACACACTCATTCATTGACAGACAGCTTATGGATGCTTTAAGGAAGAAATTTTTCAGTGGGTTTGAGAGCAGGAAGGGTCTGCTCGTCACGGGCGGGGGGCAGGATGTGGGGAATGGCATTGTGGATGGAGGGTCCACAACACCATTGCCTCACATCCTGCCCCCCCAGTGACCGGAGCATCCCCATCCTATTCTCTAACCTCCTGAAAAACTCCCTAAAATGACCGTGAGCTATTAATGAATGAGCACATGCTTGTACAAGCACACGCTCATTCATTAAGTGCTCAGTCGGGCTGCTGACCATGGAGGTGAGTGGAGGGCTGTGCCAGTGGCCCGATCAGGGAACTCAGGGTGGAATCAGGATGGGGGAGAGTGGGCTGGTGTGGTAGGACACTCCCTCAAGGGGTGGGGATCCACTGGACACCAGGGATTGAATTAAAAAAAATGGATTTTATATTTGTACATTATGGCCGAGTGGCCAGTGATTAGCAAGGGGGTGGGGTGGGGGTGAGATTCCTTATTTTTCCTGTGGCCTGCTATTGGCGGTGGTGAGGGGGACCACTAGACACCAGGGATTTAATATAAAAAAATATATTTTTCACATTGTGGCCAACTGGTCAGTGCTGGGTGTGTGTGTGTCGGTGGCGATTGGGGGGGGTGACCTCTAGACACCAGAGATTTGCAAGTTACAACTTCTTGTTGCTTTGGGGATTTTTTAACTGCAATTTGCCTTAAAAAAAAACCAAAGCAAGGTGAAGTATAACATTTTGAATTTTCAGTGACAGCCACAATTTTGCGAATTGATCCCCGAATGCGAATTTTGCGGCCTCGCTGAAACTTTGAAAGTGTAGTTAAACTTCACTGCATCCATATCAGTATCAGACATTAGGGAGACAGAAATCCATCTCACACTAAAGTTCTGGACTTAAATAGGGCTGATTTCAGAAACATGAGGGAGCTACTGAAGGGGAAGCTAGAGCGGTAGAAGCAAAAGAGGTGGTTGAAGCTAAATGGGAATTGATAATGAACGAGGATAATAAAAATCCTAGATCTCTGTGTAAGGATAATAGGCAAGAAGAAGAGGGGTACAAAACTGTAATAGTTCGTGAGGAAGTAGGCGAGGCTCTTAGAGCCAAGAAAATGGAATTTAAAATATTTGGAACCAGCCAAGCAGAGGGGGGACAGGGTGAAGTGTCACAGCAGGTTGAAAAAGACCAACAGGATAGGTAACGATAAATAACACAAAACTGAGAAATGCAGAGGGTATGAAGAAGGGAGATAAGCCCTTCTTTTGTTATGTAATGGAGAAGAGGAAGATGAGGGAAGGAATAGCCAATCAGAAACAAGTAGAGGTGTGGAAAGAGGAAGGTAAAAGTGAACATCCTGAATAGATATTTCTGCTTGAGGTTCACATTGGAAAATGAGGAGTTGATCACAGACTCTGTCATTAGGATGGGGGGGAGGGTAAAGATCCAGCATGGGTGGAGATTAGGGGGGATGTGGGGGGCATTGCCCCCCAAAATGGTTTTTATGTTGCTGTCTTTTATGGGTTTTTTTCTGCTGCAGCCTACGTTTTGCATTTTTATTTTGCTCCATTTTTTTTCTGCTACTGCTGCTTTAAGAAAGTGTGCATGCGGAAGTGTCCTCCCACTCATGCACTTTGGTAGTACCAGCCTCCGCCGGGTGGGTGCATATTTGTTTGTAAGTGGGAGCCCGAGCTGGAGCCTGCCCAGCATATCCACATGTGAGCCACATGATGGTTTTGACTAGGGCTTCCACACATCACATGATCAGATGATTGCGGTCAACTCAACCCCATCTTGTTCTACTTCCTCCTCCTCAGGATGTTCCTTCACTTCAGTGCAAAAAGGAGAGAGAGCCCTACCGTCCAATGCCAGAGCACACTGCTGACAGGCAGAATGGGACAGCCAATGAGGAGTGCATCATACTGTAAGTATTGTCCCTCTCTGTCCTAGTCAGAGCAGCTGTGTTATGGCAAGACGCATTGTTGATTAGGAGAGAAAGAAAGAGGGTATCTCTGTGACTGTCTGCTAGTGTGCTAAGGCTTCTATGCATGACCAGAGCAGAGGCCTTCAGACCATATGTAGATTAGTCGTTTTGCAGTTGGACTGAAGCACTGAAACTGAGCTGTGTGAATTGATCCGATTCCACTTTCCACACAGCAGAAAATCACATATGAAAAAAAAATATTTACAAATCCATTGAATCCATATCTGTAACTCCAGCCCAGTGCAGACCTGGTGTGTGCACATGTGTGGGGAAGGGGAGGGGTGGGCAGGCTGGATTCTGAAACTATCAGCTTCAGCATCTTGGCTTACTGCTTTTGCAAATTACAGCCTGTTTGTCTTCTAAGTTTAGTTTACTGTACTGGTATACTTTTCCTTAAGTTCACTTTTGATGGCGATCTGCATCTGACTCTTATTTGAAATATAAGCGTTTCTTCGATGACTTTCTCAAATGAAGAACTTGTTGCTTGTGGAGGTTGTGTGAACTACTGTAACTGCATAGAATAATAGAAAAACACAAACAACTTATTTGAATTAAAAAAATAAACATCATTTAGTGTATTGAGCCCAGCCTGCAGATGTAGTGTGTCTTAGTGAGGGGGAGGAGCTGGAAGGAACTCAGCCTCAGCTTACCTTGCTGCTTTTGCAAATTGTATTTCTTCATCCGTAAAAAAAAAAATATATATATATATATATATATATATATATACATATACACTGTACAGTTTACTATATATAAAAACAAAGTAAACAAGAAAAATTCCTTCCAGGCTTCTACTTTTTTGGTAGCCTGTGACATGGGGATTGGTGAATGAGCAGTTGCAATAATGGCGTCTCAGTCCTGGCACATGTCAACGAGGCTACTGCTGAGGAAGGGTGACCAGATGGGGGAGGCGGGCACATATAGTGACAGGATGTCACTATATGTATACGCGCGGATGAGGGAGTGAGCGTGACAGAAGGGAGGGAGGGCTGGCCTGGTGTGGTTGGCATGGGGCTGCTGAGCTTGCCCCATAGCATGGTGGGTGGGTGGCAGCCTAAAGCTGTGAGGGTTCCAGGTTTGGGTCCAGGCGCACCTACATTTTTGTGCACCCAGCCCGAAATTCTTTTTTTATCCAGACTTTAGAAGGGGGGGTGTGTGAGGCAAAGTCCTCTGCAGATGAGGATGCGGGGGGCACAGCCCTCCATATAAACATTTAAAATGTAAGTCCCCAGCACCGTTGTCTTGTGCGCTGGGAGTGTACATCACCAAAAATGATATTCGGCAATGTACACTCGCCCTGCCACCGATTGTGATTCTGCTTTTGCCCACATCACATAAATCCACTTTTTTAATGTTAACTTTTAATTGCAGGCAGCCTGGTGATACTGAGAGGCATTGGAGGAAAATAAAAATTTAAATCAGTCTGTGTGTGTGATGCAAGTTTCAAGTTGCGGGCTTGGGACCGAGGGCCCCACCCCTTGCCCTGTCCTCCCCAAATGTCAAAGTCAGACTATGTCTATGGGATCCAGTACTAATTTAAAGGGTACTGAAGAGCATAAGTGCACTAGAAAAGGATATGTCCATGGGCCTGGATGGGCTACATCCTTGTGTGCTTTAAGAGATGGGGCAGGTCATATTACTGGAGACAGGAGACCCAGAAGAATACTGGAGACATTCCTTTACCCTTTTCTACGAGGATAATAGTCTCAAGTATTTCATTAAAGTCCAAAGATCCCTTTATTATAAAAAGTCTGGGTTTGTTTATGTATAAAGTTCTGCAAAAGAAAAGGTTTTGGAAACAATTTAACAATGTATTGATTTAATTTTCTGAAAACAGATCATGATGTGTTCCAAATCTCCCCTCTTGGTTACATAGCACAGGCACCTTACTGCAGCTGAAAACTTTGTATTTATTATTGTTTGAGATATGAAAGTTTTTATGTCTTTTTCTTTTAGTCTCGATAATTTGTTTTAACCAGTAATGATAGATTGTTAATACTTTGGTTACTACTTTGGACTTAGGAATGGAATTTATACACTTTTGTCCTTTTGAGTCCATCTCAAAAATCACATTATGCATTATATTTTTACTTTCCATCTGTGAATGCATTTTTGAAAATTACTAAATCATTAAACTAGTTCATAAAATACTTTATTCCATATGTTTACTGTCTTTGTGTGAAGAAATGCCCTCTGATAGTTGTTAAAACGTGTGGTGACTGAAAATGATTGTCACCTGAGCTAATGTTTCTTGACCCCATTTGAAATTCATGCTCTTTGTAAGTTCCTGATCTGTATGTATTTTGAACAGTAATAATACATCACCCTGCTATGTCTTTGCTCCAGACTGTGTAATCCCAGTTGAGTTAACCTATTCTCATATTATTTATTTCCCATTCCTCTTATCGTTGTCATTGCTTTGTGTTGATTTTTTTCTATTTCAGTATTTTCTCCTATATTCTGCCCTCCTCAGAACTGTGTTCCATACTCAATGTTTAGCCTAACAGAAGATCTGTAATGTGGAAGGAGTATTTGTTCAGATCTGTGACAAAAATACCTTTGGACTGTGTTTAATAAGTCATTGGTTTTTGTGTAGATTGTGTTAACTTGTTTTTTGTTTTTTTTAACAGCCCCATTTTCAGAACCGGTCGGCTGCACATGCAAACAGGTGCGCCGCACACAAAAAATAGGGCCATCCGGCTCTGGTGCCATATTCAAACAAATAGCATGATCCGAACTGTCCATGCTATCTGTTTGAATATCAGACCCTGGTAGCATGGCACACAGCAAGCAGACACCATGTTTGGTGCAGTGCTACCAGAGGGCGGGGCTGAAGACCACCCATAGGGGCAAAGCACTGGGCCAGATCCCACCCCCTAAGCCCCGATCACCGGACATAACATATAAGTAGTTCAGTGTCCCTCCCCTGCCTGATCCCCATTCACATAGACTATGAAATAAACATTGGTAGTTCAGGGTTCCTCCCATGCCCCGATCCCAGTTTACATAGAATATGAAATAAAAATTGGTAGTTCAGTGTTCCTCTCCTGCCCTGATCCCCGTTCACATAGAATATGAAAAATACAGTGGTAGTTCAGTGTTCCTCCCCTGTCCCAATCCCAGTTCACATAGAATATGAAATATACATTGGTAGTTTGGTGTCCCTTGCCTGCCCCGATACCTGTCCCCATGTGAATATATATTCACATTGGTGTTCCAGTGATCCCTCACTCACCTTATTCCCCCCGATTGCTGACCTGTTTCAAATATAGTAATCCCCCATGGTTCAGTGGTCCCTCCCCCTCCCTCATTGTCACCCTGTTTCAAATATAACAATCCATGGTGGTCCAATGGTCCCTCCCCCATTCCCCGATCACTGTCCCGACCCAAAGAAATAAATTCTTTGGTAGTCTAGTGGCTTCAAACCCTGGCAGGTAGTGACCCACCACCCCACTCCCCCCCAACTCAACCCATGTCAGTGACTAGCACAGCCCTCCTCACACTGCCATAGCCAGCTGCCAACTGAACTGTCAATGAGCATGTACAGTACATAGTACATACTCATTGGCTGACCGGTCAACCAATGAGCACGTATTATGTACTGTACATGCTCATTGACAGTTCAGTCGGTGGATGGCCATGGCAGTGTGAGGAGGGCTGTGCAAGTAGCTGGTTGGTTTGGGGGGAATGGGGTGGTGGGTTACTACCTACCGGGATACAGGGACACTAGACTACCAAGGAGTTTACTTATTTCAGTTGGGACAGTGATCAGGGAATGGCGGATGGACCACTAGATGACCAAGGATTTTTATATTTGAAATGGGGCAGCAATCAGGGAATGGGGAGGGGGAAGGACCACAAGACCAACAATGTGAATATACTGTATATTTATATGGGAAAAGGGATCGGGGCAGGAGAGGGACACTGAACTAGCAATGTTTAGTTCATATTCTATGTGAACGGGGATCTGGGCAGGGAAGGAACACAGAACTACCAATGTTCATTTCATATTCTATGTGAACAGGGATCAGGGCAGGGGATGGGCATTGAATCACCAGGGTACGAAGCCCTTGACAGCAGGCAGACAGGACTGTGCACTACTAAGGGCTGGGTTTCAGAAACATTAAATTGTGCCATTGCTGGTGGCAATTTAGTGATTCTGAACACTTTCAATATTGTGTTGTGCCACATATGCATGAGGGACATGGTGCTGTCAGGTTACATTGCACATCTTTGCCCTTTGAATATGGACACACTCCTGACAGTTGGCACTATTCCAGGTTAACACAGCACAGACCCGGTTTTTGCAGTGCTAACCTTTTGAAAATGGGGCCCAAAGTCTTCAGTAATATATATTCCTAAGTCTTTCTCACAACTGGTTAAACTTAGTTTTTTTCCCCCTTCCATATAGTAGAGTCTTCTCTGACTATTTTCCCCCAACTGCATAACTGTGAACTTTGCAGTGTTAAATTTCATTTTCCAAACATCCGCCCATCCTATCATTTTGTTGAAATCATTTTGTATTCCTATAACTTCTGCTGATGTGTTTGCCCTACCACCAAACTTCAGCAAATGTATTGCAGAAATTCATAACTTGTACTCCTAAATCACTTATAAATAATTCAAATAGCACTGGTCCCAAGACTGATCTCTGTTGGATACCACTAGTGACGCCACTCTCAGTGGATAAGTGATCCTTCACCCTCATCTTCTGTGTATGTTGTTGCAGCCAATTTGCAATCCAAGTTATAATTTTATTGTTTGTGCCCAGCTCTATTAGTTTTTCAATAAGTTTAACATGTGAGACCACATCAAAGGCCTTGTTCAGATCGAGAAATATGGCCACTGCATTCCCTTCATCCAGATCCTTGCTTATATGCTTATAAAAACCGAGGAGGTTTTTCATACATGATCTTTCTGGCTGAAGGCCATGCTGTAATTTGTCTTTTATTCCCAGTTTCTCACATTCCTGCTCTAGCATTGATTTTATTGACTTTTCCAAAACCTTACCTGCCACAGAAACTAAAATTATTGGTCTGAAATTATTTGATGAGTGATTATCACCTTTATTGAAAACTGGGACTACCTCTAGTCTTTTGGTATATCTCCCATACTTATTGATATATTGAAAATGTGTTGGTATGGATGTTCTTTCTTCTGATAATTTCTTTAATAACTTGTATCTAATTTCATCTAGGTCTGCCGCCCTATCTATATGGAGTGTTTTTAGATTAACACCTCCTCTCTCACTATATTGTATACAGTACAGTCAAAGCTGCTTAATTGGGAAACCTCAGTGGATGCCCTTTTGTCCCAATTAAGCAGCCATTCTGATAAAGAAGAAGTGCTGTTTTTGCCCTCTGTCCAATCTCATTCAGTAACACACAGTAACATACCGGACTCATAGCAGTAGTGTAGTACACTGTAATATGTTTCAGGGCAGGAGCAGAGTTAAAGAAAAAGTTAAAGTGCATTACTGTACTTTAAAGTTAAATTATGATTTGGTAGTGTGCACTGTTTTATTCGAGCATGCTACACACATGATGTCCTCACATCATTTCTGATTCTGACACACTGATGCAAGAACCAGGAAGTCTGAGAACCATGCAAATTATTTTTGGGTTTGTTAAAAAACAGTCAGAGTGAATCTAAAATTCATGTTTTAGCTCACATTCCTGAATGGCATGTCTCCTTCATGTCTCTTCAAATTTCAAATGCTTTCATACCAGCATGCCAACCTGGGAAAGAAGTTACAGGATCATCCCAGAGATTGGGTGAGGGATCCTCCTAGTGACTGGGAAGGGGATTGATATGAGATGTCTGACAGAGATGAAAGTGTTAAGTAAGTTAAATAGTGTATTCAAAGGTAGTGGCACCACCAATGACTAGCACTTATATAGCAGTAAACCAGGTTGAGCATGACAAGTTGTCCGAATAAGCTGGCAGCTTCCATCATGTCATGTCCCATTTAAAAGTTTGAACACAGATAGAAAAGTATTGACACTTAATTGGTGCCTGTTGTGATATCCCAGTTTAGTGGACATTCCATTTAACCATGTCCTGATTAAGTGGCTTGTATTATATTAGGTACTGTTCATTTTATTATGTTGCTAGTACCTGTTAGTAAATGAAGCAAAAGTAAGTAGTCTGTTCTTCTGCTATCTCAGTGTCTGGTTATGAACTTATTGTTGAACAAATAAAACTTTAAACTAACTAAAAAGCTAACTACTAGAGATAAGGATAGTGTCCAAGGAATGGAGGTTCCTTTCACAAGAGCAAGAGCAGGGATACTCCAGGGAATTACAGACCTGTCACTCTAATGCCCATTGTGGTTAAGATGCTACAGAAGGGAAAGAATAGTAATTTACCATGAGGAAAATTGACTTCAAGACAAAAGACAACATGGGTTCATAGGGTGGGGAATTCATGTCAGCCAAACCTAATAGATTTCTTTGATTTGGTGAGAAACACATATGACAAGGGATTGCTGGTGGATATACTGCACCTTAACTTCAGTAAAGCCTTTGATTCCATCTTACATGGACAGTTGGTAAAGGAGCTTCAGGACTGCAAGCTAGAGGACATAACTACTTTGTTGGTGGCAAATTGGTTGAAAGTGCTAGGAACCAGAGAATGGTAACAAACTAATGTTTTCAATGGGCGGGGGAGCACCACAGTCGTGCCACAGAGATCAGTAATAGGACTGGTCTTCCTCAACATCTTTGTCTGGGATATAGGGATAGGGATTTGAGGCAAAATATGCCTTTTCATGGGCGATGTTAAGTTATGTTGCTGGGTGGAAAGTGATGAGGGTCTTAAAATTATGAAGGAGGACCTAGATAGACTGGAAAGGTGATCAAGGATGGCAGGTAAATTTCAAGGCCAAGAAGTGCAAGGTGATGTATACAAGAGAAAATAGTGCTAACTCTGAATACACATGGGGTGATAATAAAAAGCAATATGAAGGGAAAAGTCTTGGGGTAATAATTTTGGGCAGTCTGAAGACATTAGCACAATATAACAGAGTAGTGGGTAGGCAAATAGGATGTTGTGGTGCATAGTGAGGAGGATCACCAGCAGGAGGAGAGAGGTTCTGCTTCCAATTTATAGGTCACTGGTTTGTCATCACATAGAGAAATGTGAAGAGTCCTTGAGTCCACATCTAAAGAAAGAAAGGTTGGAATGGAGGCAGTGCAGAGGAGAATTACTAAGGTGACCCTAGGACAGCAGGAAAGTATTTGTGAGGAGATAATGGCAGATCTACACATGTACATGCTGGAGGTGAGAAGAGAAGAGAAAGAGGGACCATGACTGAAACATTCAAATACCTCTGAAAGGTAAATAAGATGGATTACAATGAATTGTACAGATGGAGTTGGGTGCACAAACACCAGGTGGCAACTCAATGAAGCTGGTGGAGGGGAAATTTGCCAGAAGTACTTTTTCATGGAGAGGGTGGTGGAGTGGTGGAATAGGCTATTGATAGTGATCTGTGCTAAATCAGAGGGAAAATTCAAATGAGGGTGGAAAAGACAGAAGGGTGTGGTAAAGACTAGACCAGAAAGGGAGGGGGAGGGAGAGTAAACAGCATTTAGAGCTCTGCCATTCAACATTAAATAGGTAGGAATGGACAGATACAATGGGCAACAGACCTTTTTCTGCTGACAGACTCTGTTGTATATGTCTGCTTACTAGGTATTTTCCATTTGTACAGCACATGACCTTTATGACAATTGCTTACATGCTGTATGCAGAATAGCTGAACAGAAATCAATTAGCATTTTATTGGTTAACTGTCATGGGATCCCCTTCCTTAATTAAGACACACACAACATTTTTGGGTGCTCAGTCGGCATATTTTATTAAACCAAAACCTTTACATCCCTTTTCTTTTACCACAGATAGTTTATATTTTACATAAAATTGACTTGCATTATTACATATGTTTTCTGATAACCACTTGCACTTGGATGCATACCCGAGCCAGCTATCGACCCTCTGGGTGCAACCCCCCAAGGCACCAATATGTCTAGGTGCATGCCCAGTCCATGTTCCTCTTTTTCCTGGCCCTGTACACCCTGGAACCCCTTTGTTTATTCTGTGACATTTTCCCCCTCACCCCACCCCTTTCTCTCTTTCTTACCCTTATAATTCTGACAATCCAGCCACTCCAGGACACTCACTGCTGTCCACCTTCAGTAGCCCCCCCCGTGACCACCTGCTCCACCTTTGCTCCCCTTGTCCACTGGGTCCCTACTGGGCAGGAGTGAGGGCAACTTGTCTAGCAAAAGAAGCCTCCTTTTGCTCCCGTTTTAAACCCCTTCCTTTTGGTGGGCTTACCTCATCACCCAATCCCTATCCTTCCTTCACCCTTCCACCCCCTTCTGTGCCAAGCTTCCTCCCTAGCTCCCTCACTAGCCTTCAAATTCCCTCTCCCCCCCCCTTCTTCTACTTTACTGGCACCAAAGTCAGGAGACCCCTAACAATAGAGGCTATCATTCATACCGGCAACCCATTTTGTCATAATAATAATAATAATAATAATAATAGCTTTATTTGTTAAGCGCAGTTCACAAGTATCAAAGTGCTGTACAAAACATCAAACTCTAAAACATTAAAATCAACTTATAAAACTTAATAAAAATATTAATATAGTATACAGAATCATTAATATCAAAGTGGGATGGTATCCCCTTCTTTAATTAAGACACACACAACATTTCTGGGTGCTCAGTTGGTATATTTTATTAAACCAAAACCTTTACATCCCTTTTCTTTTACCATAGATACCTTATATTTTACATAAAAATAAATAACTTGAATTATCACATCAGTTTTCTTATAACCATTTGCACTCGGATACATACCCGAGCCAGCTATCTGCCTTCTGGGTGCAAACCCCCAAGGCATCAACAAATGTAGGGTCACACCTAGTCCATGTTCCTCTTTTTCCTGGCCTAATACCCCCTGGGCCCCCTTTTTTTATTCTGTCATTTTTTCACCCTCACTCCACCCCCCCCCTTTTTCTTTTTCTTCCATTATCCCATCTCCAGCTACTGCAATGGAAGATGCCCCCCCCCACATGCATTCCCCTGTCCCATTCTTCCAGAGCCCCTTCCACTTGTAAATTGAACAGGTCTAATTCTGTATCTGTCAAATGTATGCCATCAGGCTGATAAAGCCCCACACACTCCTGAGAAATGTCTTGATGTATGATAATCAACCCCTCTACTTCTCTGACCATGGCCACCACTTTTCTATTCAGTCCCTTCCTAGCCCCTTCAGTGGCCTTCCCATCCCTTACCTGTCACCATTCCCTCCTTGGCACTATCTCAGACCATTCAATTATTACTTCAGGCCACCACTTCTTAATTTGTTCCAAATCCCCTTTTATCTCCCACAAAATATCCTCCTAAGGCCTTTCCCCCATGCCATTGCTGCCTACATAAATTAGAAACAAGTCCGGCTTTGGGAGCGTCACCTTCAAGTCCTCTAGTAACATCAACAGCTGAGTCCAATGCATGCCCTGAATCCTGTTCCAATGTACTTTCGCTGATCACAAACTCAGTCACAACTGACTCCCCCTGGGCCTCACCACTGCTCTTCTCTCCGCCCAATAAATGAAACAGCGACCACAAATCCAGACATTTCTCCTCTTAGCCAGCTCTGAAGGGACACAAATGACATTAATTCAATAACTCCCTGGTGTATGTCATATATTGTAGCTCTCCGAAGGCCTCCTTCCCACCTGCTTTACCACCACTGATCCACCCTTGGAAACTATCTTGGGTGTTGCCCCTATCCTAAATGAAAGGGATGAGAACTCTGCTGCATCCTCACCCAACAATTCCACTCCTTTCTTCAAAACTGCCACTAGCTGGTAACCGGTGACTGAGTCAGCATTACCATGAATGAACAGAGGCCTGCCCACCAGTGGTCTGACTACCCTGACTTCCCACATGGCCTGCACCAGGCAAACTGTCCTCCCCCCTGTTTCTTTATTATCACCATGACCCGATTCCCAGCTTGCTCTGTCTTGGACCTGCTCAACCACAGATCCTCCTTATCCTCAAACCAGTGAACATCCTTCCAAAGCAGCCCTCTTTCCCCACTGTTCTTGCCTTGGGCCACAACCTCGCTAACCTGGAACATGCCATAAAACATTGCTAAAAAGACTGTTGCAAACAGGCGCTTCTCATAGTGTGAATGTTTTATGATCCGCAATGCCCCCACAGGTGTCAGCGTGGCTCAGTTGGTAGCACATTGCCTCTGGACCAGAAGGTTGTGGGTTCTTGTCCCACACTTGGATTGGACTCATATCTAAAAATGCTGGCAACTGAGTGCAGTATTAGGGGGTTACTGTACTGTTACGGTGTGCTATCCTTCAGATGAGATATTAAACCAAGGTCCCTTCTACCCATCCTGGTGCTGTCCAGGTGGAAGTAAAAGAACCCAAGGATTCTTCTTCACTAGCCTGCCAAGCAGCCACTCTAAAATTGGATGTCTACCATCCCTATTTTCCCCTTTTATCCTCTGTCAGTCTTGCATCATTCTCCTGACCACTTGAGCTTTACAAGATTCTCCCCATCCCCTCAAATCACACAGCAGCCCTAACGCTGATAGGTGGATCCCCACTGTGGCATGGGCTACCCCTTCCTCCCACTTCTGGACAATGAATCTCATTACCTGTCCCTCCATCACTGGCCCACTTACCTCCATACTGGCCTGCTCTCTGAAAGCTTGAAATGCCCACCAAGATCCCTCTTATGCCCTCAGTGTCCCTGAAAACCAAGGAATTCTGAACAGCAGCTGGGCTCTTTCCATCCAATCTCCCACAAGTGGCACAGGAGCACTGTTACCTTAGCATCTGCCTCTAGCACGATTCCCTGGAACCTGTCTAACTGAAGACAGGAAAGGCTATCAACCACAGCAGTCTTGACCCATTCTATGTGCCTAGCTTGAAGTGACATGTTCAGCCTCAGCCCTTGCAATACTAGCTGCCTCTGCTCTCTCATTACAGTCTGTGTTGTGGCGGTTTGCTTATTAAAAACCTCCACTACCGCATTATTGTCGCACCAGAATACCACCTTCTGATTCCTTAGGTGCTCCCCCAAAGAACTGTCGCTGCCCATATCAGGAAGATCTCCAGGATTGTAATGTCTCACATAAGCCTCCTCTTTTTCCACTCCTCTGGCAATTGTGCTGACATTCATCTCCCCCTTAAATGGGACCTCATCCCGTGGGCTGCAGCAGCATCCATCTAAAATTCCAAATCCATATTGTATACCCACGCATCCTTCCAAAACGTGACCCCATTATACCATTGCAAAAGCTCCTCTCATGCTGCCAAATCCTCCCTCATGCCCCTGGTTATGTCCACCAAGTGGTGGGGCCTCCATGCCCCTCTTGTCATCCGTGTCAATCTGGATACAAATGTCCTGCCTGGAGTCACCGCACTGCATGCAAAATTCAAATACCTGAATAGCTGCTGCATTACCAACAGCAGCACCCTTCACTTTCCTTTCACCTGCATAACTAGCTCCCACAACCTCTGGACTTTCTCCTCCAGTAACTTAAACATTACCCTCTCCATGTCCACCTCTATACCCAGAAATTCTTACCTGTGTAACAGACTATACATCTTCCCCTTTGCTAATGGGAACCCCATTCTGTTGCACATTTCCTGAAACCATTGCAACATTTCCACTGTCCCCTCTTTTCCTTGTCCTACAGACAAAAAGTCATCCAGAAAATGCACCACTATCGTAAATCCATACTGCTCCCCAAATGTCCACTACAACCATGTGCTAAAGATCTTGAAGGTGGCACACACCACCCCGCAACCCATCAGCATTGCCTTGTCAAAGCAATAACCTCCCCTGAATTTAAAATCCAATGGCTCACAATCCTCAGGCCATACTGGGAGCCAACCATGCCCTTTCTACTGTCCTGATCAGCTGAACTGCTTGGTCCAGTGTCTCATATGACACAGCACTCTGCTCTTCACTGATAAAATAATTGATTGATTCCCCCCTCTGGATAGGACAGATAGTGGATCATGCAGTATTTCCCAGGCTGTTTCTTTGGCACCAGCCCCAAGGGTGATACCCTAAAGTTCAGGAGAGGGGGCTCACTAAATGGGCCCTCTATCCTACCCACCTCTACCACCTTCCTAATCTTCTCTGCCACCACCACCTCCTTACCCTTTACAGATCCGAGATTTTGTGCTCGCATTGCTCTTCTCAGTCCTTCATATTGTAAACTAAACTCCTCTGCAAATCTCTCCCTCAGCATCCTGGCTGCTGTTTCATCTGGGTACTCTTCCAACCAATCCCCCAGCGCCTCCTTGTTAATTTGAGTCCTTGACATCCCAAACCCCCCTTCCCTCCCTTTCCACTGCCCCTCATTTTTCTCCATTGCCCAGTCCAACTCCCCCAAAGTAAAAACCCCTACTGCATACATTCTGTCCCCATCCTCCTGTATCAGGTTCTTCCCCCTCCCAAAAGGGCTGCCCTCCCAAGGGTTGCCCCACCAACCTGTCCCAACCATCCCTGCATCATGATACTGGGTGTGGCCATGCAATTTGCAAATCTGCAATTTGTCCATGTGCACTGCACCCTGTTGTATCCCTGACAAAACTTCTGCTGGTTCCCCATCTCCCCCTTTTCCCTATCCCAGATGTATGTACTGTCATCATCTCAAACCATATGTTTGGATGCCTAGTATCCCAGCACACATCCCCATGGGATGCTATCCTCTGACAGAACTTCTCATCATACTGCAACCAGCTGTAACTGCCATGCATCAGTGAACAAAGGGGTGGTTAGCTTCTGTTGCTTCTGCAGCAAAAAGGCAAAAAATAAGTAAACCCCATCAACTATATCACCATTGTCCTTCTCTTGAAACTCTTATCCTCCTGGGTTCTCCCCAGTGTAGATAAATCTGCTGTAATTTCCATCTTACCTATTCTCTCCTTCTCTTCATACTTCTTTGTTGCCTCTTTGTCTTCCAGTACAAAGATATCTACATACTCCCTTCTCCATATCTTTACCTTCAGTGTCAGCGGCATGTGATCTCACAGTGTGACCTCTGGTGTTCCATCCTCCCTGTATTTCTGCCCCCACTCCCCTTCTGCCCTCACCTCTTGCTCCTTTTCCTGCCCCTCACCCTCCTTTTCTTTGAATTCCTCCAACACCTTCTGTAGCTCCCCTAAAACTTTCTCCCCTTCTGCCCCAATGATCTACTCTACATAACCTCTTAAACTCCCCTGTAGCATGATATCAATAGTGTATTTCTTACTCTGTGCCCCAATGGCTCTCTTGCCCCCCTTTTCAGGCATTCTCCTCTTTGCATCTCTGTTCTCCATTCCTGGAACTTTCCTCTTTGTTTTTTCCATTTGCGGATCCTCCTTTTCCATGGCGGCTTCCATCATCTCCTGCACTTCTTTCATCATTGCCATCACCTGCTGCACAGCATCTTCCTTGAGGCTTGCCTTCTGCTTTCTTGTATATATGAATACTGACTGATGTGCTAGCAAGTGTAACACAACTCATTTAGCAAAAGAAGAAAGGAGAGTCTCTGTTAGCTCCCCTTTTTAAACCCCTTCCTTTTGGCAGGCTTACCTCTTTATCTTATCGCTATCCTTTTATCCCCCTGCCCCCTTCTGTGCCAACCTTCCTCCCAAGCTCCCTTACTAGCCCTTAATCTCCCCCTATTTCTCCCTCCCTTCCCTTCTGCTACTTGACTGGAGCCAAAGTCAGATGATCCCTGACAATAGACCCTGCCGTTCATACTGGCAACCCATTTTTCACAAGCAGAAAGAGTGCCCTCAGTTGTAGGTGGTTGTGGGGGGATTTCCTTTTACAATCTTAAAAGTTCATAATGAGCATTTTACTTGTCACAACTGACGTTAGGATAAATATATAAACATTTGCCTCCTATAATTACAAGTACATAGAAACATACAAACATGCCATCAGATAAAGGCCTAGCAATCTATCTAGTCTGCTCGATTGTGCAGCTTCCTATGTGTTTTCAAAGGGAACTGCCCCTCCACACTTCCCTTTTCACCTCCCTCTAATCCCTCACCCCAGCTTGTTCCCCTTCTAGCTGCCATTTTCCATTCACCCTATCCCAACCCCTCTTGAAGCTGTCCATCATGTTTATGGGTACCACATTCTTGGGCAGCTCATTCCACTGGCCACCACCCTCTAGGTGAAAAAGTTCCTCCTCATCTCCCAGGATCAGGAAGGAGTGTATGCAGGTGGTGTAGAACCTCTGTGCACAGACAAGGGCTGCCAGGTCCAGAGAAAAGGTAAACAGTCTAAAACAGGAAGTCTGAGCACTCCACATAGAACAATTTTTGTTTAACAAAATGCAGCAGATACATAAAACAATGCCAAGAAAATTTGTTGCAAAAAATGCACACAAAACCAACAGGAAGCTAATGTCACTTTCAATCAAGCTCAGGTACTTCGACCGTAATCTTCATCTGGAAGCTGTTTTTAATCAGAGGATCACCCACCTTTTATACCACTGAGATGAGAGAGGCCCAAAACCTATTGGTTAAGGCAGGCATACTTTTTTAACTTTTCAAATTCCCTTTTTCTCTTGACAGTGGTAGTGGTGGAAGTATAGCAAAGGACCACATACATACATATACACAAAAATAACAGACAATACGTATTTAAAATGCACACAATGCTAATCAAACCACAGCATGCTTACAATTGATAATGCACCTTGGAGTTGTAAAGTTAAAAAATAGGCTTGCATAAACTGTTTGGTTTAGTGTGAAATTTACTGGATTTTCACTTTGGGTGCCCTACAACCAAAATGTCTAAGTCTCGATTGGGACCTTAAACACTGTCTTTAAGGCCCCCAATAGTCTGGATCTACAATTCTTGATGATTAAACTGCTGAAAAATATTTAGCATAAGTCCCTATGCTATTATGAAACCAATAAGTGATGTCTTCTCTTTTTTTCTCTGTCTAGCTCTACCTCTACAGTGGCAGATGAACTGATTGCCAGCTGATCACCTGGGTACTCATACCATGAAACTGACAAAACCTGAGGAGATTACTGGGAAAAGAACAAGTTCTGCTAGAACTCTAACTGTTCTCTCTTTGCTCCTTTGAAACAGAAATTGGAAAATCAGAATAAAGTGACATTTATTTCTCATGAAGTAGGTACCACATAATTTGTAGTGATTTTACCCAAACTTATATTCAGAATTTACAACTCCAAGGTGCTTTAAGAATTGTAAGCATGCTGTGATTTGATTAGCATTGTATGCATTTTTAAATTTGCACTGTCTGTTAATTTTTTTATATATGTATGCGGTCCTTTGCTATACTCCCACCACTACCGCTGTCAAGAGTAACAGTAAAGTTAAAAGTTGAAAAAATGTGTTCCTTCCTTAACCAGTAGGTTTTAGGCATCTCTTATTTAGGGGTATAAAGGTGGGTAGTCCTCTGATCAAATCCAGCTCCTTGATGAAGACTACAGTCAAAGCACCAGGGCTTCATTGAAAATGACAGAAGCTTCCTCTTGGGTTTGTGTACATTTCAGCAATAAAAACTGTTGGCATATTTTATGTTTCTGCCTTTTTCTGCTAAACAAAGATTGTTCTTCACAGAGTGCTCAGACCTCCCCATCTCCCTCCTGAACCTTCCCCCCACTATCTTTAGGCTGGTCCCCCTACTGGTCTTGTTGCCAGTGAAGCTGAAGAGGGCCTCAGTGCTTACCCTGTTAATAACCTTATGGTATTTGAAGGTCTCAGTCATGTCTATCATTTCCCTTCTTTCCTCAAGAGAATACATATTGAGCTCCCTGAGCCTCTCATCATAGGTGTTGCCCTGCTGCCCCAGATCATCTTGGTTGCCCTTCTCTGGAATGTCTCCAGCAAGCTTAGATCCTTCTTAAGATATAGGCATCAAAATTGTACACTGTACTCCTGGTGGGGTGGTACCAGTGACCTGTACAGTGGCAGAATGACCTCTGCCTTCTTGGTGGTAATTCCCCTGGCTATGCAGCCCAGCAAACAATTTTCATTGATTGCTGCTCTCCTATAGTGTACAGAGTGTTTCATGACACTTGTGATTATCACACTCAATTTTTTTCTTACTCTGACCTGCTTACCTGCACTCCAGTCAGTGTTTGGTCCTGATTCTTCACTCTTATGGACAGGTAACACATGTGCCATTCTTCAGTCCTGGGGTATGTTTCCAGACTCCAGAAAGGTGTTAAACAGGTTTAACAGTGGACCTTCCAAAATCAGAGAGGAAATTCAAATGAGGGTGGGTGAGACACAAGGGCTTGGTAAAGTCCAGACCACAAAGGAAGGGGGAAGGTAGAGTGAAGAGCCTCTAGGGCTGTGTCATTCAACATAACTTACGTAGGAATGGGCAGACACAATGGGACAATGGACCTTTTTCTGCTGACAGAGTCTATATTTTTACTTACTAGGCATTTTCAATTGGTACAGTTCATGAAATATATGACAATTATTATAAGGATCTCTGAAATGCTGCAATGTGATTGGTTGACAGCATTCTGAGAGCCCTATGTTAATCTCCTTATTAACATAATTGTAGAGCCTGATCACTCGAGTATTGGTTTGGCTGGTACTATATTTTTCATCAATTCCGATTGTAGAATGCAGAGCTGCCATTAGACTCACCATTTGATCTGGCAGCCAGTGTCAATGAAAATATTTAATAAAACATAAGTGATCCCTCACTTCAACAAACAAAACTGAAGCCACATCAGCTATTCTTAATTGTGCTGTTTTCATTACAGCTAGGGACATAAATGTACTATATGTATGTATGTACATCACCAAAGATTTCTAACACAGAAAATTGAATGCAGTCTCCTGGAATGTGAAAGTATAGCACTTTTAATCACCAGTTCGGCATTGCTGGAGTGTGTACTGTATCAGGCTGAGTGCCAAAAATGTTCTGCACAATAGAGAGAAAGCAGTTTTTCTTGTGGGGTCAGATATTTCACATCAGTAACTGGAACCTCTGAACTGCCATACAATCATCGATCCCGACAGATTCAGTCTAGTACCAGGAAAGTGAAAGTTCTACAAAGTGGCTGCTGCAGGTGGTTGTGTCAGAGCAGGCATAAGGTACAAATTGTGAGCCACATCATTTCCCAGTCTTGTTTGCTTGCAGTTTGAGTGAGAAGAAGAGAGAGATGGAAGTGTTTTACCATTTCCCTATTCATGATTGAGTTTTATGGTCTGCGGGCGAGTAACATGATTGTCCTGACCTCCACACCTCCTACTTTCACAGCTGTACTAGTAACCAATCTCCATGTCTGATAATAGTATAGGATAGCCGTTGAATCAGGATGAAAAGTCTGCCAGCATGGCATACCGGCTCACTGATACTGTCTCCATGGCAACAGGGATGTGACACGCTTTCTTTTGCGCCAAGCCAGGCATTCGCAGCATGTCCCAGATACGTGAAGGTACACAACACCGGGGCATAAATCTATTTGGACTACAGTGAAGCCTTACATGCCAGAATATTGTGTTATCCTCCTGTAGTAACCCACTTTTATATACATATTTCATATCAGTTTTAACAAAAAGAGTGAAGCTTGTAGAAAGTGCACTGTCGATCACACCGTCCATGACTGTAATGTGACAGGAAGGTCACAGCTCCAGTTAGCTCTGCATTTTGAGTTCAGTAGGAGGGTCCATTACTAGCTGCTGCATGGCTTAAGAGGTACATTGGAGGTAATGGTTTTAGAGCAGACAGGTACAAAATGTCATAATTTTATATTCCCTTTAATACTGTCTATACAATTTTTGTACCACGCTCGAGATGGTCGGTTTGGCAATGTGGGCATGACACCACTTACACTAACTCCATCTCATGACCACACTTGAGCTCAAAAACTACTGCAGAAGGACTTTTTTATCATAAAGTCAGTAAAAATTAAAAAAATTAATAAAACAGAAACATACAGTTTTTTTTATTACACCCTATTATAATAATAGCAATAAGGTACTCCCAGGGTTTATTTTAATGTTCAAGTTAATCACCCCATGGGGGCAATAAGGAGGAAGGGAAGGAGGGAGAGAGAGAGGTGATATGATTGAAACATTCAAATATCTTAAGGGCATTAACAAGGTGAAAGAGTCTAACATGTTTCAATATAAGAAAAATAGCAGGACAAGAGTACATAGCATGAGATTAGAGGGAGACCAATTAAGGGGGAATGTGAGGAAGTTCTTTTTCACAGAAAGGGTGGTGGATGCATGGAACGGCCCACCTCAGGAAATGGTGGATATGAACATAGTGCAGGGCTTCAAATAAGCATGTGATAATCATAAGGGAGCAGTAAAGATGAGTATGACTAGATAGGCCATTGACGATACAGGCCTATGGCACATTCATAAGGTAGAGAAAATGAGCAGACTGGATGGGCCTTGCTGTCCTTACCTGCCCGTCAATTTCTATGTTTCTATGTTTCTATGTATCTATGTAATATAGCACTAGGCTTCACCTCATGCCACATTACAACTCCAGGGGGTGATTAACTAGAACATTAACATGACCCCTTTTTGTACCTTATTGCTTAATTGTTCACAACCTGTACAGGAAAAAAGAAACTGAATAAAAATCAGAGTTTTTCTGATAAATTTCACAATCAAAAAGGGTGTCCTCAGTTGTAGGTAGTTGTGGGAGAATTTTCTTTTACAAACATAAAACCTCATAATGAGCATTTTGCTTATTACCACAGAGATTAGGATGAATTAGTAACCATTTGCCTCCTGTCATTACACAGCAAGGTAGTGCATTAGTTCATAACAAGGCAAACAAAGGGAAAAGCATGCTGTCATTCTCAATACTAATTAGTGTTTCAAACTGAAAATTGTATATCTTGATACACAACAATCAGGCTACATTCCATTAATTAACTAACATTTTAGGGTGTAGGATTTTTTTTTTCTGTGTAGTATTAGCCACTGCTTAGCAATTAATCTGCAAATTGTGAGAAAGAAATAATTTGACCTACTGGGAGTTGAACCCACATTCCCATAGTACGGTCCCCCTATTGCTCTAACCACTGAGCTACAAGGTCACATGGTTGGACCTGGGCAATACTCTTTTGGGAATTTGCAATACCAGGGAAGGGAAGTGGTTAGAACACTGGGATGATATTCTGGAGACTGGATTAAATTCCCAGTAGATCATATTATTTCATTCCCACTTCAGTTTGCAGTTTCATTTCTTAGCAGTAGCTGATACTGCACAGAAGATAGGGTGTAGGAGAAACTTATGTTACATGTCTGAGTGTATTTATTCATATTTCTTATCCTTCAGTGATATTTAAACTTAATTTCAGCACAATTGAGTGCTCCAACTGTATGGCGCTGTCTAACTTCTGTACCTCAGAATAAAATTTTAGGAACATTTTGAAACTTCACACAGTAACAACCTTCATGGTTCAAAATGCCTAGTTACTTTCTTTATTATACCCTTTGCCAGGGTAAAGCTTAGCTTATATAATAAACTAACACAGATGCTTTGAGTGGTGGGCATTCATTTAAAGCAATATGAGCTCATGATACCAGTCTCCAATGCAGGGTTGCAACCACGGCTAAAAAGTTGTGGGGGATGTGGCTCTGCCAAGCTGTTTGCACCCACACCAATACAACTGGCTATCAAAGAGATGAGCAAGAACATAAACAGCATCACAGCTGTTAAATGGTATTTGTTACCTGTGTGTAAATCAGAAACACTCACTAGGATAACAAAAAAGCCTGTAGAACTGTAACCAGTATTTAAAAGCCAGTTTCTACAGTGGAAAATGACATATAGGTTCAGCCCAGTTCTCCTTTAAAGCAATTTTCCAGAATTCAGGAAAAACACTTCAAAAACACAATGTCCAGACACAAAACAGTTCATATTTCACCAATGCTCCCTGTATTAGCCAATTGTACATATGTGTTTAATTCCCTGTCTATTTGTACCATGCCTTTTTGATTTTTGATGCTTAGTTCTGTTGCTACATGCTAAGTAAATTTTGTTCCTGTTATTACTCATCGACCCTCCTCTAAACCACCACCCCCCCCCCGGACTCATCTGCAAACAAGCTGCTACTCACCTCAGTATATTTTTCCTGGTGAAACTTTTAAAATAAATAAATGATTTGTATCAATCTCCCTCATTCACACCACCAAGGATATTTGCATGAAAACAAGATCAGAGTCCCCAAGACTGACCCACCTCTTCGCAGAAAATTCCACCCATGACATTGCAGTAATTTCCATAGCAACATATTTTGATGTCACAAACTGAACACTTTGAGGGAAAAGCAGGAGGATGAGGCAAAACCTGGGGACCTAGACCGTCCCACAAATCCTCTCAGCAACAAAGACACAAAAGACAGACCATCAATGAAATCTAAGCTGTTCTGTGTCTAAGCATTACACTGGAAAATGCTATCCTGTCTTTATAAGTGACATTGCAGAGGATCTGGAAGGGAATGGAAGGTCTGCCTCTTTACAGATAACACCAAAATATGCAATAGAGTGGACACTCCAGGGTGGCTGACAAGATGAACAGAGACCTGAGAAAACTCAAAGAATGGTCAATGGTATGGCATCTGGGCTTCAACATGAAAAAGTTCAAAATAATATACCTCAGGCAGAGTACAAACTGGGAGGGGTGGTACAGATGACCACCATGCAGAAAGAGACCTGGGGATAATCTTATCAGTTAACCTAAAGATGATCTGGCAGTGCAACAGGGCTAGTGGAACATGAGGGTGGATAGAAAGGAGAGGAGACATCACCAGCAGAAGGAGGGAGGTGGTATTGCCTCTGTGCAGATCACTAGTAAGACCCCACACGGAGCACTGTGTCCAGTTCTGGAGACCATATCTCTGAAAGGACATAGACAGAGTCGAGGCAGTCCAAAGGAGGGCAACTAAAATGGTAGAGTCTGCATCAGAAGAGCGACCTAAAGACCTATATATGTACACCCTGGAATACAGGAGGCAATGGGAGATGTGATAGAGACCTTTAAATACCTCACAGGGGTAGATAAGGTACAGGAGGGAAATATTTTTCCATAAAAAAAGTGCTCATGGACAAGGGGGCATGATGAGAAGTGAAGGGGGGTAGATTCAGGAGAGATGTGAGGAAGTACTTCTTCGTAGAAAGTGGTGGATTCTTGGAGCAGCTTTGAGAGGTGGTAGGGGCAAAAACAGTGGTGGGGTTCAAGAATGCACGAGACAGGCATAATGGACTCTTAGGGGAAGGGAGATTGAATGGGCCACAGATCAAGTAGTGTTTGTGGTGTGACTGTAGGTAGGTAAAAGTGGGCAAACGTATTGGGCCAAGCAGTCTTTATCTCCCAGCAAATATTACGTTTCTTTGTTTCTAATAACCTAAATAAAGAGCAGGTACACTGGCAAATACAGTGCTCCCTCTTTTTTCCACCAATCATAGTACATTCTAAATGGCAGTGGCTAAAAGTTGGTGGTGCACTATAGAAGGTGACAGTTCCCTCGTCTGTAACAGTGTATTTTTTTTATTTTGTTAACCAGGTGAGTACACTGATCCAAAAAGCCCTTTTGCAGATCAAAGGCAAATATCATGAGTGTAATGATATTAGAATACAATTTCTTTCTAAACAGTCTGGATGTCTCTTTTTTTTTTAACTGGTACGCTACAGTACAACATTAACCAATCGCTATCATCTGACTTTATAAGATGGTTCTGCATAGACTCTTGATCATGCAATGTTTTGGATCTCCCCCATTATACACAGACACTAACAATGCATCCCTTCATGTTCTGCTTGACAGACCAGCCACAAAGCAATAAAAAAATCTTGTTACAAAAAAGAGAGGTATTTCTATTTTTGTATTTTAACATTCACAGTGCTCCCAGTCCCCCCCCTCCACCCAGCTTCAAACCTCCTCACTAACCATCCAAAAACAGAACCTGCACCTGCACCTCTAACCTAAGGGATCTTTCCGATAAACTAATTGCTCAACAAGAGTAATTTGTACCTGTGGTTGTACAGTCAGTTTCAGATTTCTTGTGACAATGCCCCCCACCATTATCCACACACACTCAATGTATCCACCACCATCAACACAACCACGCACCCAAAACTGGAGAACTGGAGCCACTGAGTAGTTCCGATCTGCGAAGCAGCTGCTACATAACCACTCAGAACCCTGCAATAGTCTCCAGTCCCATTCCACAATAAACTATTAAATATAGGGCTTATTGTACTACAGCTGAACCAACCAGACATTTAATTTTAGCTGTAACATACTAATGTCTATTTGATGACCCTGTGTTCTCAAAATATCTCTATGGGCAAATCGAACCTTTATAAGAGACACCAACCTTCTTAAAACTACTGTATGTATACAGATTTTATTTTTATTCTTTCTCTGCTGTTTCAACCACAGTGTTCACAAATTTCCTCACTGCAAAATTTTAAAATAAAGACTGATTTAAAATATGTTCTATTGTTTTGTCTCTGACTAATGAACATTAAACTCAGATTGCAAGAGTTATTCTAAATAATCCACATAATACCACAGTCCATTTTCTGTGTTTTGCTTTCCTACAAATAAAAACCAGGCCAGCTGCAACTATTTCTTGACTGAAACAAAACAAAGACTTGGCAAAGCATACTTCTACCCAACTACTAGTTAAGTAACTGTAAACACAACTGCAACGTGACACAAACATCTTCAAAGCCAAAAAAGTATGCACGTTTGCCAATAGTAATTTTAATAGTACAAATGAAAATCATTGTAAAGTTTTAATACCCATTTCTAGCAACCCCTTATCCTCAAAGAGAGCATAGAACACTCCACATTTTAAACATAATATCTGACATGCTTCAAAAACCTAAAAACCCAGCAAGAGTCGGTGGCCATTTAACAGATGGGGAACCCCAAATATCAGCAGCTCGACATTCCAGGAATACTGAATGTAGCTTTAATCATTACATTCGGCTCAGATCCATAGTACTGTATATCTTCAAGGGGTGCCCAGCTGCGACTGAAGTGGCCTAACTTGACCGCAGCACAGCATTCAACCCGATCATGAGCCCCTCTGACTAATGTCTCCCACAGCAACCCAGCTCCTTCTGCTTTACCAGCCCCCTCCCCTTCCTCTGCAAACTAGCAACCAATACTAAAAAGGTAAAATTATACTTTAGGGACCACAAACAAGGCAGCCATTTTAGGGAAAACAGGATAAAAACCATCACTCTCCCAAAGTAAGAAAACACTTTAAAACTATTTCTGTGAAAGTCAGTCACTTTAGCAACTGTTTTCTACATAACCAACTAGAAAGATGCTCTCACAACAGCTTCAACAGAATACAGACAGTTCAAATTTTATTTATAGTAATCCACTGAGTTTAGGTACAGTATCATCTCCATGCAGTTCATCTCCAAACCTAATTGAAAATAATAATCCCGCATATGTCAATAAGTGCATTCTGTGGCACTACGGACCACAATCAGGATCTCCATATGCATCCACGGCCCCCTCACCCCTTCCCTAATGAAACAACACGATTATGCTGCAGTCTAGTTCTGCTCCAGAAGCGGGCCAGCTCCACACTTGCAGCATGGGAAAATGGGACATAGAAACACAGAAAGATAGAATTTGATGCCAGATAAGGACCGCTTGGCCCATGTAGTCTGCCCATGTTCCCTACCTACTGTACACCATAGACAATACTTGATCTTTGCCTTTGCCCCCCTTTCCTTGATTCTAAGGTTCCCTTATACCTACGCCATGCCTTCTTAAATCCCATTACAGTTTTTGCTCCCACCACCTCATAAGGGAGGCTGTTCCAGGCATCCACCACCTTTTCTGTGAAGAAGTGTTTTCTTACATTTCACCAGATCCTACACCCCTCCAGCTTCACTGCATGACCCCTACTTCTTGTGTGTCCTTTTTTTCTGAAAAAGGCTTCCCTCTTGAACCAGATTTATAACCTAGTGGTAATTGAAAGCCTCTATCATATCCCCCTCTCCCTCCTTTCCTCCAGTCTGTACATAATGAGGTCCTTCAGTCTCTCCTCATAGGGCTTTTGATGCAGATCCTGCACCATTTTGTTTGCCCTCCTCTGGACTGCCTCAACTCTGTCTTATGTCTTTTCAGAGATGAGGACTCCAGAACTGGATACGATACTCTAGTTGTGGTCTCACCAGAGATTGATACAGAAGTATTACCACCTCCCACTTTCTGCTGGTGATACCCCTCCCTACTAGCATCCAACTGGCTCTCCTCACTGCCTTGTCACAGTGTTAAACCATCTTTAGGTCATTGGATATGATACATAGATGGCGTAGCTTTTAGCATAAACAAAAATGCAGCATAAGTGGGTCCAGATTGCTACAGCATCAGCCAAAACTGATCTGGCCTCATCTGTTCCTCATGCAATAGGTGCTGCCCACAGAGAAAGTGCTGTAAATTCAGATCTTAAAACAGAAATTCACAATATTCTAAGATGCTAAAACTGAAATAAACTTTGTACAAGTAAACACAGTGGTTTCTTCAGTGTTCTGAGCTTGCATCTCCACATTTGAGGAGTTGCCCCTCACTATAATGGTAAGTGTTCCCATTGTTCATTTCAGTGACATATGGCTGAGAGATATATAGCTCAGTATGTCTGTCCTGGACCTTTGAATAATAAAGTAATTTTTGTGTCACTACAAAGTTTCAAATGCCCATTTGCAGATCCATTCATTGAAATGTACAGTATCAGCAGCTTTTTATACAACATATGACATAAACAAGCAAAGTAAATGCTACCTCCGCGACCGCACAGGGCATTGTGGCCTAAAACCTTGCTTTCTACTGCTGCAGTCTTGGAGGCAGGCTGCTTGCAGCTGACATAAAGCATATTGGGCCCCTCACCATGGAGTCCCTCTTCTTTGTTTCAAATGGCTGCTTCAATAACAGCATTTATTGCACAGAATAAACTCAGCTGCATTCAAGATTCTGCATACTTGCTTGGAATCCCACACCACACAATCTACCTGTGTATTTTTTTGATATATTTTGATATACTGAAACTCAGTATACCGAAATCTACAAGACTGAGTTTGGGAGACTGAATTTCAAAAGACCACAAGATTGTTGAAAGTTTTTGAAAATATATTTATGCTTACAACTTTGCCACCTTTGGAGCTAGATAATTGAACATTTATATGCATGCCTTCTTGGAAAAGTTATAGAAACTGTTAAATAGAGAAATAATTCCGAAGAACCTCACTGGGTTGATGGTCATTTGCATATAGTGCCCCAATATGGCTCAGTTCCTTTAATGGTGACCTACAATCTATATCTAAATTGTGCCTCTTCAAATCACGACTTCGAGCACAACTTGTTGCTGCCAGCTCACGTGATTGTAACACATAGCACACCTCCCCTCTATAGGAGCTACCTCCTCATCAGCAGCACTTACTCTCTGTCTCCCTCTCCCATCTGCCCCTCCATCCTCCCCCACTGCTCTGATTGTCAGTCTCCCCCTTCACATACAAGACTTTCCATCCCCCCACTTTACCCCTTCCCTTCCTCTTCTGCATACTGCCTACTGTCCTCTTTTTACCAACTAGGCCCATTTAGGCTGCTCCTCCCCCTCTCTCCCCAACTATTTACATTTCTGCATACTCTCTTACCTCCCCATTCCCTGCTCCCTCATCTATCATATTTTCTGTTACTCTACAAGCTCTGTTTCCTTCTCCTCACCTCCCTTTCTCCCCTTTCTAAGTAACTCGTTTTTGGTAATATCACCAAGATCTACCTAGTTAGAAAAGATGAATTTGAATCATGTCTTTTCTATTTGTATTTCTTGTAATATTTTATCTCTGTATTTGTATACATGACATGGAACCTTTGTAAATGAGTTTATAGCTCAAAGGTTGTAATCTGAGATGGTAATAAAGAAATAATAGTTTGTGAAAACTGTAAATTACAGGAGTTCAAAATTTCAGACTTTAAATTGTTTGTCAAATTGTGTGAAACATGTTAAGAACACGTGGATGCTTATAGTTCCACTGTTATTGCAGGCATACACTCAAGACATAGTATGCATACTAACACGAAAATGTCTTGGGAATATAATTAAGCTGGATTGTGACTCTTAAAGAGTTGATAATCCAATCTGGCAATCTGAAACACTGAGTGAGATCAGCATGAGAACTAAAGCCTGCTAAAATACTCCAACAGCCAGGGAGTACCTGCTCTAGTCAAGGTGGCAAGCAAAGGGCTAGCTGCATTAGTCCTGGGCAATTTGTGCTGTCCCAGGCATATAAAACAATGAGGTTGACACCGGCAGTAAATGCTTGATAACATTGTTCCATTGCAGTTTATAGAACCAGAGCAAGAACAAAATCAACAACAACAACAACAACAAAATACTCTAAAGGTTGAGCTACCTGAGGGGGAAGCAGATGGGTAACAATTTCAAGGAAGGAATTCAGAGCAGACTGGATGGACTCCATGGGCTTGATTTGCAAAGCCCTGAATTTCTGCAAGCCCTGGGTGTACCGAAGATATGGTGCATAAGGCTACCAACCTTTTTTGGTCCAGCCTGTGGCATTCCTGGGGGTTGATTTTTAGGGATCTTGCACCAGATATTTAGTGCAGGTTGCTGTAAAACATGAAAACTGTCACAACTACATCCAAGACTGGAGAATCGAACACAGTGGTGGCAAAGTAGTTTGGTATACCACCAGAACCTAAACATTGTGGTGCAGGGCTCGATGCAAGCCTTGTGCCGTGCTTTGAAAATCAAGCCCATGTCTTTATTAGAGATGCAACAAAGTTTTAATTCACCAGCAAAGTTACAGTGAAGTTGGGAAATTCACCACTGTGGAACAATCCGTGAATTCCTCCATCTAATTTTGCCATTTCACATTAAAATTTTCACCACGATTTGTGGAATTTTCACCATGAAGTGCAGAATTTTGCCCACGACGTGCGGAATTTGACCTGTGAAGTGCAGAATTTTATCCGCGAGTGGAGAAATTCCACCATTTGGGGTGAAATTCCACACTTCGGGGGTTGAACTTCACAATTCACACCCATGGATTATTTCATGAATTGTGTGAAATTCACAGATTGATTCGTGCAGCGAATTTTGTGGACTTTGCCCATCTCTGGTCTTTATCTGCTGGTACCTTTCTATGTTTCTACCCTAGTCAGGGTATGGTTTTAATGAAGAAGTATCCCAGATAATGAGTAATGAGTAATGAGGCTGAAAGTTTGACTTTCAATCATATGAAGCTAGAACAATTTTATAATTGGGCAGTGCCTCAACAGGTCTATTACAATGCCACACTTTGAGTGACTTAATGCTTTCTTTATTCTGTTCTAACCCTCCTCTGTAAGATAAAGCCTATACAAGGCCACCAAGTTGGAACTGTTATTGAAAAACAAACACTTTTAGTGGCTACTTCATGTATTTAGAATTCAATTTCCCTTTATTTACTTCTGTTTATTTATTCATTTTACAGCAGGGTTTTCCCAGTAACAAGTGTTTTTAAATATTATTTGAAAACTTTTTTTATAAATGTGTTTTTAGATTAAGGTGTAATGTTCCACATGATGTCACATCTTCAGCATCTCTGTTTATTTATTCGGATGCTAATCCTGCCTCACTTTGTGCCCTGCAGTCTCTCAACTATGGACACAATACATTGAAAATGAGAACTGGGTGTCCTGACCTATGTCTGGGACTCCCATATTTTTCTTTTCATCATCATGGATAAACATGAAAACATTTCATAATGCCCAGCGTACATAATATAAGTCAGTCAGTTGGTTTCCAGGATTCACCTTCCATTTGAATACAGTAGCAAATTTAGTTAAAATTGAAATTTTTTTAACAATAAAATTGCCTGTCTAGGGATTGATAAACTGTGTGGGTCTTCAATTTATCTTCAAGAATCATTGTGATGAGAATTAAACTCAAGATGGCCATAAAATGGGTGATACAGAACATAGCAGAACAGCTTGGGAAAAACAAAATTACACTGTCTACATATTTGTCAGAATTTGTGTATACTGTATTGCTCTATTCCTCTTCCTATCTCTCACTCACAGAAGTGCAGGACAGTCAAATGTGTACCCTTTCTTCCCCTTCAGCCATTTCTTTATATATTTAACCTCAGAATATTTTGAATTCACTCTTAACTTAATGTTATTCTTGGATTCCTCCTGTTTGTGGCACTTTTATATTGCTCATTTTTAATTATTTTAGTTTATTTTTATATTTTAGTCTATTTTATATACTCATATATATATATAGTCTTTAAGTCCATGGTGTTTTTCAGTAAGCACAAATAACACCAAATCTACTAAACAGTCAGCATCTCACAGCAAGTGAATTTTCTACATACACTTAAAAACCTAGAGTCTGGACTGAACTCAGCACTGATTTAGTAAGGGGAGGTCTTGTCAGACCAATCTATTTGTCATCTTTGAAGAAATAATAAGGGAGCAAGACAAAGGTTGGGCAGTGAAATAATTTACTTGTGTTTCAGTAAGGCTTTCAATATAGTGCTTAATGAAAAAGTACTTCACATGGTCATGATGATCATGATGAATGGTATTAGAAAAAATATTGCTCAATGGATCAAGGACTAGCTGAGTAGCAGAAAACTGAAGGGTGCTACTGCTATATATTTAGCACCATCTGAAATGAAAAGGTCAGAATTACGGTTCTTCAAGGACTGTTTTATTTTGTTTGTGCATGCCAGGTTGGTCTCATTTAGGTGTGGACATCTACTTTTCAAGAGGGTTTGGGAGCCATTTAAAGAAGCAATGCATATTTAGAATAGTTAAGAGTTAACACAAACATACATAATGAATATACAATACAGAGTACATAAATATTTTACACACATACAAGTCATCATATTCAGCATGGCCTGCTAAATTATCATCAAGAACAAAGGGGGAGTAAGGGGGATATGGGGGGTGGATAAGAGGGGATTAGGTGGAGTACAGGATTTTAGTGGAGTCAGAGAGATGTTTTCAGTAAATGGGTAAAAGATTAACAGATGTCCAGGCTGATGAGATGGTGATGTAAGGCACTCAATTAATTTATAGTTTGAAGTGTTTATTAGTGGCTTATTTAAAAAAATCTGTCTCCCTGTATGTCTTTATGCCCATCTGTCAGTCTGTCTCTCTGTCTGTCTGTCTATCTATCTATCTATCTATCTATCTATCTATCTATCTATCTGTCTATCTATCGATTGCCTTTCTGAAGGATAGGACATCACTGGATTTTTTAATAGCATAAGGCATTGAGTTCCATGTAAAAGATGCTGCAGTGGCAAAAGCTCTCTTGCAAAGGACTTTGTGTGTTCTTGGAACATGGAGGGGATTTCTGGTCTGAGAACATAGGTGGTAAATCTGGATGGATGAATAGATTATAGAGGTAGATAGGATAAATGCCGTACACAAACTTGAAAAAGGATGGGTTGAGAAAATATTTCAAACTGGTTGGCTGATGGCATTCTAATGCCATATGTTTATGTGCCAATACCACCCTAAAAAAAAAAAGATCTGGTAACACCTTGCTCCATTACTATTCATACTCATGCCCTGCTCTTCAAATTTGTGTTTTTAAATGAACCACCATTTTTTCCTGGTTCACACAAAAAAAGATATTTCCAATTATAAAAATGTCCTATATTCAAATTAAATTCTTATTCCATTGTCTTTTGTACTTTATGTTGTATGTTAGCTAACATATATCAAAAAACACAATTCTTAAGGGGGGGGCATGGCTTGCCTTAGACTAAATGGCAGCTTTGGTGCTTAGCTCCCTGACTGTGGGACTGCATTCTTCAGCATTTAACCTTTGAGGGACAGAGTTTCCTGACTATCTCTGCAAAATACAGAAGAGAGACTTACCTGCTGCAGTTTTGTGTCCTCATTTTCTTCAGCAAAGGGTAGGTCTTCACCTGATTACAGAAATCATCCTGAGCTCTCTGCAGCCTGCAAGATGGCCTCCTCTCCTTCAGCGACAGAAGACTCTGCAAAAATGGAACAGATGTTCAATCAGTTGCTGCTCAAATGGCACAGATGACTATACAGTAGCACTGAATAATAATACTGAAACTCTGAAAGCCATTGAAACCCAGCTCTGTCACACTGAAAGGCATCTCTAAATCCATGATGCTGCAATACAGGACCTCACTGCTAAAGCCAGAGAACAGGCCCATCTCATTTACATTTTACAAGGCAAAGTGGATGACAGAAAATTGCAGCCGAAGCAATTATCTGTGATTTATTGGCTTCCAAGAGGTGGCTGAGCAGCGGGATATGGTAGCCTTTCTTCAGGATGTGCTTCCACAGATTTTGGGCCTACCACCCACCACTATCCTACAAATTGAGTGGGCTCACCATTCACTTGCTCCCACACCTAAACCAGGGGAGTGCCCACTTCCTATTCTGGCCTGCTTCCTCGACTTCAGGCAGAAAGAAATGATCACAGCCACAGCTCAGGAAAAAGGCTCACTCTCCTGGAATGGGAGAACCATCCAAATCTTTCAGGACTACTCGAGGGACCTGTCTGAAAAGCAGAAAGCTTACTCTGGCTGCAGAAAGATACTACACACTCACCGGATTCAGTTTTCCTTGTGATACCCGGTGACCATGCTGATAATTGTAAACAGAGCCCCCCACGCTGTTTGCCAATCCAGAGAGCATCATGGATTACCTCCACAGAGAGTTCCCCAGAGACTTGCAGGACTCAGGACTCTTTGTCTCTTCTACTGGCTCCCCTGACACTGACCAGTGCATCAATGATCTGCCTGCCTCGCCCACACATGATTTGAGACCCCCCTATCCACCACTTTGAGGTCTCTCTCCTTCCCCGCAGTGGGAAGTGCTGCATGCCACATAGACATGAGAAGTGCCAGCATCCACAGGACTGACAGTCCAGGGAGCAACAAGCTGAGCAACTCTCTAATAATTTGGTACATGTCCATTCCCCAAACAATTTCACCCCCTTGCTCACACTACATGAAGATGCCTTGGAGGCAGGATCACCACCGACCCCCGACCACGGCAAAGTGTGAAGCAGTCATGGGCCACAGTGGTGGTGGAAGAAGTGCCCCTGGAATACAAGGAGACCCACCCCAGGACTCTCTCAGCCTTTCTCAGCAGCAGCTACAGGCTCCAGAATGCTCCTCCACCCTGCAGATGTCTGACTCGCCATGCTGATGCACCAGATAAGTGATAACTTTTCTATTTTTTTCCCCAATGGGCTTTACATGGGTTAAGCTCCACTGAGGGCTTTGATTTACTTTCCTTTGTCTCAATCTGCTGGCCTCTGGCCTATGACCTGACTTCACCTTTGAGAGCCTATGCAAGTGACCCCCTTGCCTGGTCTTCCATTCTGAACTGCCGTTAAACAAGGCCACTGGAGTTTTGGACATACCGACACTCCATGTGCCATAAACTATTCACAACGAAGCTTCCAGCCTGTAGGTGCAGGACTTTAGCACCTATCATGGAGCAGATGGTTTTCTGCTTTCTCCTGCCTGGATCAGAACTGTTGCTATGGGGCTGTCAGCACTGCCCAAGCCTTATGGAGTGCTTCTTTCCCCAGGACTCTCAGGCAATTTGCTTTGTGCGTCACCCCCTTCCTAGTTTATTCGGATCGTGTGATGTTGTTGTACATATATGACTATTTAACCACTCGTTTTCCTCCCTTACAGGTGCCTGGTATTTCTCTCCCTTTGTGTCATAAGGACTACATGGACATTGCCCCCCCCCCGCTCCTCTTCCCAGTCTGACACCAGATGGCAGCAATACCCTGTCTGCTTCCCCAGGTCTGAAGTCTTAGCCTACTAATCAGGAATCAGGGAGCTGAAGTGGGGACCACACCCCCTGATCTCTCACTAAGCTTCATATCCCCACAGTTTTGGGCTACCTTAACTTTTTTCCCACTTGGCTACTGGGCCTTTTGCCTTTCATGGTGAGTTGGGGCCCTTAGCCTTCCACCAGAGGACTTTCTGCTGGACCGCCACATGGAGGGTGACCCCTCCTTTTTTCAATGGCAGATATGACTCCTGCTCCTGCCTCCCCCGCTACAGCTTTACTCCCACAGCGGGGATGAATTGGGACAGGCTGCCTGCACTAGCAAGGTGAGCATGCTTCATTTGATTTGGCTCTCCTGTTCTCTCCTTTTTCTTGCCACATGAGAGGGACTTAGGTGGCCTTGGCAGGGTGTCTGCTGGCCTCGCTACTTCCCTCTGCTCAAGGATTGCTCTTGCTTGACTGGTTTGGTAGTAAATAGTTTAGGTTTGTTTAGAACCTGTTGCTCGTTTACTGTTATAGCATTTTCTATATTAACTGGGCATTATTTTGATGCACTGTCTTTCCTGAAATCATATGGTATATTTGCTACAGCCTGCAGGGATCTAACAGGAACTTCTTGGGAGATAGGTTAGTCACCCCCTCAGCCTTGACCACATCATCTGTCTGCTTTTCATCTGGCACCACGATCACCTCTAGAGACTATGGGTGACCTACATGCTTACACCTGGAATGTGTGGGGCCTAAACACCCCAATGAAATATAAACAGGTGTTATTCCATCTGAAAAGGCTGAGGTCTATGCTAGCCTTCCTGCAAAAACAAAACTGACTGAAAAGAGATTGGTGGCTAAGCAGCCCTCTCATTTCTCCTCTTCTAAGAAAAAGAGGGGTGGCTATACCCCTCCATAAGTCCCTTGCCTGGTCACCAACCCAAGTTCGAACAGACCCCCAGGGTAGGTGGGTCCTTGTTCTGATGAAGGCAAGGCAAGGCAAAATTTATTTAAAAGACACCCAATCCCAGAGGCACTGGGCTCTGTACAAAATAAATATAACAGCATCAAAACAAAATAAAACATCACAAATTTTTAAACAAAATAAAGAATAAAATGAATAAATCAGCAAATAATATCAGGTTCTTACTACAGTTCATGATTTTATCCCATAAAAGCTTGGGAAAATAGGAGGGCCTTCAGGTGAGCCTTAAATATATCTACAGTGGGAGCTCCCCTGACCTCAGCTGACAGAACACTCCTGAGGGCCCCCTGATTCTTGGATCTATTTATTCGCCTAATGAGGATGCCCCTACCTTCTTTCATGAGATGGGCCAGGAACTGAGCTTGCTAGCTACTATGCCCACAGCAATTATTCTGGGGGAGACTTCAACCTTGTCCTTGGACCTTTGCTAGATCACAGTGCTCCCTCCATTGAGCAACACCCTAGAGCTCGACTGGCATTACATCACCTAATGACTGAATTCAGCCTGACTGACATCTGGAGAACCCTGCATCCCTGAGAGAGAGAGACTACTCCTTTACGTCACCGGTGCATGGGTCACACAGTCACCTGGACTTCAGTCTGGTCTCCACAGAGATTTGTCAGACTGCAGTCGACTCTGAGACAATGCCCAAGATCATCTCGAACCACCCCCCTGTTCACCTACATGTCCTGTGGGGCCCATCTTAGCCGAAATCAGCATTGTGGAAATTAGATCCTCTCCTTTTTAAAGACCCTGGTTTCATACAATGGATATCCTCAGAGGTGACTTTTTTCTTGGCAGAGAACTCCCCCCAGGATACGTCTCTGGGAGCCACATGGGAGGTGCTGAAAGCCACCCTATGGGGGTGCAATAATGGGATATGTCTCTAGGCGGCGCAAGCAGTGAGAACATCGCTTAAAGTCTCTGGAGACACAATTAAAGACCCTAGAGTCCCAGGCCAAGCAAACCCCTAGCCTACAGTTGTGCTCCGCACTAACTAACCAAATGCTCAGGGTCTGTTTCAAAATTAACGATCTGCTGTCTCGCAAAGCAGAGGTTGTGATGCTGAGGCACCATCATCGGTACTGGGAGGGCGCGAAAAAAGCCAGCAATTTTCTGGCTTACTGCCTGCATAAGCAGCAGGCTGATTGCCACATTCCAGGGCTAAAACACCAATCTGGTACAATTTATACCGACTCTCAGCTAATCAACTCCATCACGAAGCAGTTTTACACAACCCTCTACTCCTCCACCAGGGAGCAGAACTGTGGAGCAACCGCACAATTTTTTTCTGCTCTCCAACTCCCCACTCTCCAGCCCTCCCAGGCAGAGGACCTGGACCGATTTATCGCACCTTCAGAGGTAATGGCCACTATCATCGTCTTAAACTCTGATAAAACTCCCAGGGGAGACAGCTTCCCCATAGAGTTCTGGCAACTCCTCACCCATCAAATTGCCCCTCTCTTTTCCTCAGTATATAATGAGGCATTCAATAATGCTATTTTCCCCACTACCTTGTGGGAAGCTGTCATCACTGTCTTCCCCAAAAAAGGCAAGGATCCCATGCTTCCATCCGGCTATCGGCCAATATCACTTTTTAACACAGACAGCAAGATTTTTGCAAAGATCCTAGCCACCAGACTAATTTGCTTCTTCCCTTCCTTATTCACCCATCGCAAGTGGGCTTCATCCCAGGTTGCTTTAGTCAAGATCACATTCAGTCCCTGGTTAATGTTATTCACCATGCCCAAATCATTCCTACTCCGGCAGTGGCTGTAGCCATTGACTTTGAAAAGGCATTTGATTCTCTGGAGTGGGACTATTTGGAGATGGTGCTCCAGCTTTGGAGCCAGGTTTTGAGGGTGGATACAAGCACTCTATCAGCAGCCTATGGCCAGTATTCATACCAACATGGTGCCCTACCCCTCTTTCAACTGGGCAGAGGCACACGTCAAGGTTGCCCCCTGTCCCCTCTCCTTTTCATCTTGGTGGCAGAGCTGCTATTAGGCAGCACCCTGCCATTAAGGGAGTCACAACACGGACCCACTCATATACCACCTTTATGTACACGGGCGACCTATTGGTTCCAGTGGAAGATGTAACTGCTTCCATCCCGGCACTTCTCTCCCTCCTTGCGGACTTCACAGACATGTCAGCTCTCAGGGTGAATAAGTCCAAAACTGAAGTGCTTTCTCTGAATTCTAAGTGCACCCAGAACATAGTAACCCCCCTAGGACTCAAGTGGGCCTCAGGGGCACTTGTTTACCTTGGCATACATATCTCCTCTGACCTTTCCAACATCTGGGATCTCAACATGCAGCCCTCGTGGCTGACCTTAGAGCTGAGCTGGACAGGTGGTGAATGCTCCATCTCACTTTAGCTGGCAAGATATCAGCCCTGAAAATGATTTCGGATCCTAAACTTCTGTGCCCCCTTTCTCATATCCCTCTGCCCCCTCCCAGTCAAGTGGCTCCACACCATTGATAAGATCATAGGGAATTTCCTCTGGGAAATAAAAAAATGCGGTATAGTAGGAATAAGCTACGATCCCACTGGAAGGATTGAGGGTGGGGCATCCCATGACTCGAAGGCTGTATGTGGGCCTACTCCCTTGCCCAGTCTCTGTAGTGGTTCTCTGCCTTGTCTGCTGAATCCTCGCAATGGCTACACAGAAAAATCTAAGGCCCTGGTAGACAGTCTTCCTGTCTTAATATATAACCCTTTGCCCAAGGCCTTGAGAGGACATCTTACGATTGCTCTCGCAGTCCAGCTATGGAACAAGGTACATGCAAGACTCAAGGCCAATCCCAGACCCCTATCTCATGCTCCCATATTTGGTAACAAACTCATCCTGGTTGACAACAAGCCCCTTCTTTGGCCTCAGTGGGAGTGTCAAGCCATCCAAACAGTGGCTGATGTTCTGAATGAGTAAGGGCAAAGAGTTCAGTCCTTTCAGGAGCTTGTTAATGCTAAAGAGATCCCCAGGAGACATTTCTGGAGGTACCTGCAACTATGCAGTTCTTTGACTGACTATCTAAAAACCTTCCCTCCCTGCTCCGCCAGTTTATAGAAACTTCTTGGTTGGCTTAAGGTTCCTAAGGGCCTAGCTAGCAAGTTATACATGGACATACAAGAGAGCATTCCCTCACAATCTGGTGAATCTAAACAGAAATGGGAAAGAGTGCTGAACTTAGAGCTAGACAAGGCCCGCAGGTCTCTGTGTTGGAAATTGGCACATTCAAGCTACCCAGATATGCGCAGTAGACTTATTCAGAACAAAATCTTGCATCATTGGTATTGGACCCCAGTGGTGCTGCACAAGGCCAAGCTTCTGAGTAACAATATGTGTTGGAGATGTAATGCCCACCTCGGGGATCTATGTCACATTCTTTGGCAGTGCCCCCAGATGGCCCCTTTCTGGCACAAGGTAGCTTAGCTAGCCTCCCAAGTCTTGGGCTGTGTGATCCAGCTGGATCCATAGGTATGGATACTGGGCCTCCCTCCTTTAGAAACCCAACTAAAAGCCCAGCAACTCCACTGGCTTGCATTTCTTAGTATCTCTGCCAAGCACCTTATGTCACTGGAGAACTAAAGAAGTCCCATCTGTCTCAGAGCTCTACCATGCACTTATGCTGCTGGAATCGCTTGACCATATGTCTCATGTAATAACCAACAAACTTACTGATTATGCTGTGTGTTGGGCCCCCTTCCTCACATACCTGAAGCCATGGACAGGAATTAGGTGAGGCTTTGCATGGTCTTTGCTGTGCTTTCCCCTCTATGTACTCTCGTAGATGTATCCCTGTAATAGGTTGGAATCACCACACACCCTGTCACCAGTCTTGTAGCATAGGAGACTACCCAGCATATCTGAACTCCGTTTTCTAGATTTTGCTTCTTTTGACTGTAATGTTCTATGCAGCAGAGAATGTACCCCCCACCCCAGCAGCCTCTAGGGCTATGGTCCCAGACCTTTAGGTACTCAGCTCTTGTTCCTAGTCTTTGCATATATCAACGTGGGGGGGTCTCCCCCTTCATAAGCCATGTTATGTTTTTTGCTAGTCTTGATATATAGTATTGCCTACGGATTATGGCTTTATATGTTCACTTGATCCTTCTCTGCCAGCATCTTAAAGTTTTGTGCTAATGCTGTACATGTATTCTTGTGTGGAAAACTCAATAAAGATTATTAATTAAAAAAAAAAACAACACAATTCTTGCTCAGCTTTTGCCAGCCCACCATCTCTGATATTCGTTCTCTCCCTCATTTCCAGTGTCTAACAGTCACAGTCCTTACTATGGCTGCACTTTCCATTCTGTACAGTGTACTGAGCCTTGAAATGCACTTACCCACCACTCTTGTACTGATTAACAGTCCCCAGACCTGACAACAGTGGAGCACTTAGAAGTACAGATACTCACAATTTCAAATCATAACATACAACTGTATGGTTCCCACATCTCAATACAGTAAAGCACTCATAAGTGAAACACCAGACATGCCATTTCAACTTCCCTAGCATCTCTTACTGACATGCTGTAACAGTTCCGCTATGTTTTATTTAAAGGTATAGTATTGTAAAACTTAAAAAAAAGTACTTCTCTTTTTTTTTGGCAACCTAACCCATTTACTAAGCAAAATATGACACGTACAGTTGCAGCAAGTGACAAATATTTCCTGACATTTCTGTGAGAAATTCTGTGGAGAAATTCCATGCCTGCCTGCAGTAACACAGTAGGGCTTCCAAAGAAAAACTCTTTAAAAATACTGTCAAATATCTGACCATGCCCATAGCTGTAACTGTACCAAAGGGTTACTGGCTGTAGGCTATATCCTTAGTGTATCAAGAGAGGCTGACTTCCCACTGGAAAGCATAGTTTTGTTTTAAAGTATTACGCAGGAGATCATTTGCAATCATTCAGGTCTGTGTTGCATCAAAGGCTAACTGCAATTATGAATTAAGTTCAGAGATGGTTCTGGATTTGGAGTTGATGACAGGTTCTTCAGCACAGAAGTTATGTTGGTATTTGAATTTACACAGACTATGAGAAGGTCATTTATGAATGGGCTGAAAAGTTGCAGTCCCTAAACATAACACAGAAGGAGCCCGATTCTGGGACAGCATATGCCGGCGCAAGATGAATTATGCCAAATCCCATGGCATAACTCCTGACTTGCACCATGTGTTGCACCAGTCCCTATTCCAAAAGGTGCCTTGCACCATGCCAGCAGTGGGCTACACCAACCATGGGATACGCCACCCACTATGCCACAACCTGCAATGACATGGCGCAAGGGCGGGTTACGGCAGCAACTGCACCCTATTCCAGAAGTGCGGCTGCCATAACCTACATCCACAATTCCTGGAGCCGCACTGGTGGAGCTATCTTAGAGCATCTTGGAGATGGTCTAAGGGGCATCCATCGGTGCCATCTGATGGATGCCCACTCTGTAGTGCCATGGCAAAGGTCCCGCTGTGCTCCCCATGCCCCCACAGACATGACCATACCCCCACCCCTGAATGTTTGGGACCCCAGGGGTCCATTCTTCACTGTGCCCCCTAGACATCTGTGCCACCTGTCCAGCCCCCCATGCCCCCGGTGTGTGCTGTGGTGTTCCAGGGCAGCGGGGTTCTGGGGGACAGTCTGCACTGGGCTGTGACTTACGACATGTGGAGCTATTATGCCATGCCAGTGGCATTAGCCTATATGTGTCACAAGTCGCACATCGTAAGTGCCAGGACCCTGCTGCTCTTGGAATACAGCGTAGGACCCTCAGCGTAGCGGTGAATGTTGCAACTTGCATACACCTGCGAGTTGCGACATTCATCCTGGAATTGGCCCCAAGGTTACGAAGGCTGAGATGTTCTGGGGAGTGGAAAACACTATTGGCTGACTATATTGACCTGTCTGAAAGACAGTTATTTATCCAAGTCAGAGTTGCAAATACAATTTTGGTTGATACAGATCAAGGAGGATATTATAGGGCTTGAAAAGTTACAGCAGAGTATTGTCAAATTGATTGAAGCTCATAAAGGATCTTCCTTATGATGAGAGAGATGCAGTATACTTGGCATATTTATTTGGGAGAAGAGAAGATTAGGAGGAACTATGATGTGTAAGGGTTCTATGAGATTATGGCATGGAGAAAACGGTGCCAACCAAAAACAGTGAGTCCACAACAGCGGCAAGCAGAACAGTGCAGAGCACTACAGCATGCTCCAAACTCAGCTCTGCTATCCTTGCTTTTTCTAAGGAGGAGCTCTGCCCCACCCCTCCCATTTAAGGGGGGGCTTTGTCCCCTGCACCCCCATCTTTATAATAACTATCACCGGGGGAATGACATTGAGGGACAGGGAAAACTCAGGAGAGGGGCTACTCCACAGGGGGACAGAGGTTGGTAGGGGGAGAACATTGGGAGGGCAACCTGTGGGTGGGAGGTAATAAATTCAGGAGACGGGCAGAATAGAGTTAAACAAGAAACAAAAAAATACATATAAAAGAACTACAGAAAAAAATATATATACATACATATATATATATATATATATATATTCATAAAATGGTTAAGAAAAAAGGAATCCTCTGGTTGGTTGAAACACATCAGATGACTGTGCATATATCAGAGCATGACCACACATCTGCACTTTTACTCCCCTCCAAAACAATTTTGCCATGTTATAAGATAGATAACCCACTCTACAGTGTGCTGTCATTCTGTGATATATGAACGGCTTGGGTGGTTGACACACACCAATGTATGTATCAGTGTGCGACCACACACCTAAGAGTGGGTTATCTTTATATATATATATATATATATATATATATATATATATATATATATATATGTCTCCCACAACCAGTCGCAAACCCGGATCTGTCAGTCACACAGGCGGTGACTGTAACCACTACACCAGATGGCTGGCATAAACTGGCCTGAACAACTCTCTATATACTTTAAAAAATAACTACTCCCTACTAAAACGAAAGCACTGAACTTCAAATGTGCTATTAATAGCACATAGCCCATTTCACAATTGTTATTTTCATGTTGCCCAAATTGGCTCACTGTAATTTAGTCACACTATTCCCAGGATACAGTACCTGTGTGAGGAATGTCCACTGAAAGTAGTTTGTCTAGATATAAGAGTTTAGTCTGCCAAATGCCCTTTTCAGATCTATGAATAGTACAATGCAAGTCACATTAAACTGTTCCACCAATGAGTTGGTTTAGAATTGTTTTTTACATCTGACAATGCATTGGCAACTCGTAATACATTATTGTTCAATGCTCAACCAGCTCAAGAACAATATTTGTAAAATGTTTTTCAACTCATTTGGAATGCATCTGCAGTTCAGTCACAGTGCAATGCAAAACTAAGGTTTTTATTTTGCAATTAAATAAACTTTATTGAAATTTTCTTAACAAGAAGGAACAAGTACAACCAATAGAGGCAGGTATATTACAAGAACATGCCAGGAACGTACACGGTCATATGATGGTCGGCGACAATTAATATAGAAAACAACAAACTTGTACTTAAAAGCCTAACCCACCCCTCTAATTCAATAAATTAGTTAACATACCTCATCCTTTACCCCTTCCCCCTCATTCATTATTCCCCAAATAAGAAAAGGAAAGAGGCACCCAAAAATACACAGGTGACCATAAATATGTACCAATCCATATCAACCATGAAACAATAAGTTGCCCAAAGCAATATACAAATATTATGTATTAGGAGGGAAGCTGAATATACTGTAATTAGTTCCATTGCATAACACATTGATAGAGTGTAGTCCTGCAAGCCTGGAACATATGCTAAGTTTGTTTAGCCGAGGCTACCACGCACTCAGCATTCAGGGATGTCAAAGAACTCCTGAAGCCATTCAATATGAGCAGGTGATCAATTACCTTTCCAGTGCCTCATAATTAATATGTTTATGACTAACAAAATCATTGCCATATAACTTTCGTCTTTATTAGTTGGGATCAGGACATAGTTCCCCAGATAACAAATCTCAGCTATAAAATACTCATTATGTCCAAAAAAGGGGGAAACAATTGTTGAACAAAGGTCCAGAAAGATCTGATTTTGTGGCAGGTCCATAAAATATGGTACAAAGTACTTTTTTCATTAGATCAGTGGACACAAGTAGAGGATGATAACCTATCCATTTTTAACAGCTTACTAGCAGAGTAATATAAACCTTATAAAATAGTAAACTGCAATAACCTGAGTCAGTCCTGTTTAATAAATTTGTATATCTCAGACCATATGGTGGTCCACTAACTTGATGAGTAATGCAGGCCCAAAGTGTTGTCCCAATAGAAAGCCATGGAAAGAACTTTGTTCCAGGCTTGCTGGTTTATGGTTTGGTAAATATGGGAAATCATTTTTCCTGACATGACAGTGCTGATAATTTAGAAAAACAGAGCAACTGCTGAGTTTGACCGGGGTGCTGAAACATACCTGAGCATATTTAAAAATGTGTTGTGGAGAGAGGGTGTATTTAGTCAGGAACTCCAAGAAACAAAGGCTCTTTCCATCTTCAACTAAGTCAGCTACAGAGTCAATTTGTAGTCCCTTCCAGTTGCCAACTAAAAAAGGTTGGTCAGCTATATGATGATTCCAATTGTTAAAAAATGATTGACTAAGATCCTTACAGTGAGAAAGCTTTGAGTTTGCAAAATTGAGAATGAGTTTTTTATAGGGGTAGATCTTGACTCTCTAGGTAGCCATGATAAAGGGGTGTATAACAAAAAGGGCAGAGAAATGTGCCATTTTTTAACTAACGTTTTTTCAATGGATGGACAAATTAGAGTGTAAGAACAATTAGACTCTTGGATGCCCCATTGAAAATATTTAACACCCTGCAGGGATAAATAATAAGTATAAGAGTTGGGGAGATTAAGGTCTCCTAATTGCCTCAGCCTACAAAGTTTGTTAAATGCCCTCTGCAGAGGTTTACCCAACCGAAGGAATGTTGAACATATGGAATGCAATTTCTTTAACCAGGTCTTTGGTAGTGTAATATTCAGCATGCCCATGGGATACATTAAGCCAGGTAATACACTCATCTTGAGGATATTTAACCTGCACCAGAGGGAAAGGGGCAAATGACGCCAATGGGTCCGATTTGTTTCACAACTGGGTCTAAATTCAATGAAGTTAACAAAGTTAGGCACCGAGTGAGTCTGATGCCTAAATACAGGAGGGCATTTGCCTCCCATTGAAGCCCCAATTGAGCTATTGCCTCCTTAGTGCAAGAGGGAGATAGGGGAAGTACAACAGTTTTATTTAAATTAAGTTTATATCCAGAAAATTGGCCAAAATGGGAGATAATCTGAAGGGCAGCCGGTAATGATGTCTGCCATTGATCTATATTGTGCAAAATATTGTCCACAAATGTAGACAGTTTCAACTCCATTTGTCCAACAGTAATTCCATTCACTGTCCCTGATGAGTTAATTTTGCAGTGGTACTATGTATAAATTAAATAAAAAAGAGGGCAGGGGACAACCCTGACAAGTTCCTCTACTTAAATAAAAAGGGTCAGGGAGCTCGTTATTATGTAAAATGCGTGTAGAGGTGATGGTATATAAAACTTGTATCCTTTGTATAAATTCCTATGGGATATCATATTACTGTAAGCACTGAATAAATAAGGCCAGGCCACCTGGTCAAAAGCTTTCTCTATGTCAAGGGAGACCAACACTATGTTGTTGTCACTCTCCCCGTATGCAGAGAAAAAATGAAGTAGTTTCCTAAAATGATCACTGGGGTGCCACCCAGCTACAAAGCCTGCCTGCTCTGGGCCAAAAAGCCCAGTCCAGACCTTGCTTAAATGAGTTGCTAAAATCTTTGCATAAATTTTGATGTCCACATTTAGTAAGGACATGGGGCGATAATTTTCTGCCCCCGTGAGATCCTTCACTGGTTTAGAAATAAGTATAATTCATGCTTCAAATAAAGAGCTTTCCTGAACTTCAGATGTATATAAGGAATTGAACAGTGTAACTAAAAGGGGGAACAACTCTTCTATAAAAGTTTTATAGAACAGGTGGGAAAAACCATCTGGGCCTGGAGCCTTCTCTGGGGGAAGAGATGAAATAGCTTCAGAAACCTCCAGGTCTGCAATAGGACCAATCAACATGTCCCGCTGAGTCTGAGAAAGCTTTGGTAATTCCAAATCAGCAAAGAAGTTCTCTAGGTCCTGTAAGGCAGAGGAATCATGTTCCGGGGTAGAATATAAGTTTTGATAAAAGTCTTGAAAAATAGAGGACATCTTTTTTGCCTCACTCATAAAGGTCTGAGTCTGGGGACCAATTAGGGAAGGAATCCATCTGGAGGCACTCTGTTGTTTAAGATGAAGAGCTAATAATTTACCTGCCTTGTTACCTTGCCCAGTATAGGTTGACTTGATATGGGCTGCAGCATGATCCACTTTCCTCAGAAGAAGCTCTGAATAATTATCCCATGACTGTGCCAACTTTATCAGAACATCTTCAGAAGAATGTGGCAAGAGGAATTTTTCCAAGGATCTGATATCTTGGAATCATTCTTTAACTTGTGCTTGTGATTTTTTGTGCTAATTGTAGCCAGCCTGATCAGCTTACCTCTCCACATTGCTTTTAGCATCACCTCAAAGGACATCCTGAGCCTGAACTGAGTCTTCATTGTCTTTAACTGTTTCAATTATAAAAGCTTTTAATACAGGACACTAATAGAGCATCCTTTAGTGGGCATAGCTTAGTACCCAAGTATGCCAGACATCTTTTAGAGTGGGGATGACTGGCACAAATATATTATAGCAGCTAATACTTATTCAAACCCAGAGAAGACTAAAACAAAAAGGCTATACTTGCATCTGAAGTCAATGACTGCAGTATGAGTGGAGAAATGACAGTCTACACTAAACTTTGAGCTAGCTAGCAGTGACCAAAGTGCCATGCCAGATACCAGGGCTCACACTAAAAATGAAAAACTTGGCAATGGAGGCAAAGAATGCAAGGAGAAAGGGCTGAATGGATGGGACCAACATTTGGCAGCCCTTATTGTTAATTTACATCAGGAGATGAAAGCGGGATTTGTAAATATAACTGCACAACTGACTTACCTAAATGGAGTGGTATTCAGCTTGCCAGAGACATGGGCAGTGCAAGGAAATAGATTACAGAAAGTGGAGAAACCTATTAGGGAATATGAGGAAGAAGTAGTGGAGTTATCCAGAGACAGATCTGTTCTTCTTGAAAATGTGGAAAGTCTTAATCAGCAAGCCGATGATTGAGAGAACTGAGGCCGCCGTTCAAATATACAACTTACTTGGCTTCAGAAGGTCTGGAAGGGAGAAAATGTGGCAGAACTGTACAGAAATTACTGGCTGAAAAGTTGAAAATGGATCCACAGGTTGCAGACTGAGTTACAACCTGGCCACCGAAGGGGTCCAAAACCAAGACCCAGGGACAGATCTAGATACTACCTTCTTAAGTATCTAAGCTACCCAGAAAAATAAAAAAAATGCTCCGGGTGGCATGACAGCATGGTACAATCAATTGGGATGACAACAAAGTTTTTGTGTTCCAATATTTTTGTAGAGACTTGCAGATAAAGAGGCAGAAATTTGTTAAAATTAAGGTAAAGCTGCACAGGCTGGGATTGGAGTTCAGGCTGCTGTACCTGGACAAATGCCGAGTTGTGTGCCCACGGCAGCTGGTAAAGGTATTTACAAGAGTCCTTGAAGCTGAAGATTTTGTACGCAAACAGGAGGCTGCCTTGGAGGGCAGATTGCAGGTCTGAAATAATAGCCCTGCTTCTGTACAGTCTTAACATGGATATAATAACTATTTGTTACTGCTTGCAGAGTGATTCAACATGGGACTGCATAAGTAAGACCTGGTAGTACAGGAGGTATTGGAAACATCGTATCAGCTATGTTAATTATAAAAGGAACTTTTGACATTCTAATGGTTTTAATCTACTCTACTTGGCAGGGATGCACTGGTATCACTCAGAGGGTTTTTGAGTTATTTCTAATGCAACTTGTTAATTTCAGCCTGTGGTGACTGATTTCGAGCATTGGAAGGGTTACACCAGGTGCACAGTGAGGAGCTTTGTATGGGAGAATGGTCGGATCACTTAAACCACGTGGTGGAACTCCATTAAGTACACATATGGAGACCCTGTTACTGCTGCACAGCTGTTTTCCATGCAGCTCCTGTGTGCTATCCCCCAAAGTACTCACTGGCAGAATGTAATGGAGACCCTGTTTTTCTGTTTGAATTGCCCTCAGTGTGGTGAACTCATGGTCATCTGCTCAATGAACTGGAAATAGCCTGATGGTGAAATGGGGTACAAACCATTCATTTTATTAAAGCTATTGTCCTTTAGTTTTGCCAGTACAAGTACACGTCCTGTGATACTCTTAACTGTGCTGCTAAAAGTTGTCCATTCCTATTGCCAAGAAGTGTCAGTAGTTGTGGGATCACTGGAACTGAAGTGTGTGGGGACTAACCTGATTGTTCCACTGCCCCTCTGGGATTCAAGAACTGACTCCCATATTTCACTCCTGTGGCTAAACACCACATTCAGCTGCCCTGCTTGGAGGTTGTTGGACTATAGCATTGACCACAGCAGAGAAGCCGGTGCCCTGTTACAATTGTTTATGACTTTTGTGATTGAAGAGCAACTGTATTGGACTGTTTGCAGCAGGCACTGGCTTGGCCAAAAAGTGCTCCTCTTGGCAGTAACTAAGGGGTGAGCAGCTGCTGGAAAGACAGAACAACCAGATCAGAGGATATGGGGCAGAGGACTGTTTTGATAAAGGAGCAAGCAAGTTCCTCTACCAGAGCATCTAACCAATTGACAGGTTATAGTCCTACCACTTTACTTCTGAATGCAACTGGGGTTGAAGGTACCAGCGGGGTGGCCAGTGTGGGAGGTGAATGTCATGACTCCTCAAATCTTGAAAATACTGAACTGCCCGGTCTCTGTTCTTTTTCTACAATATGGGCTATGCTAATATTCTTGCAGGGAGCCATCTAAATAAGAGAGCATGTGGAAAGTACTGGAATGGCTATGGGTTCATCTGCTTGGATTCTGTGCCTGCAATTTGGTGAACACACAATCAGTTGTAGGACACATGGTGAGCACTAAAAATTAAGAGTGAGTGTGGGAATGGGGATACCTAAAATGGACCACAGACTGTAGGATATTCCATTGACTGCCAATTGTATGGATGGGCATATTTTATTTTTAATTTTTGTTTTATTGAAATCTAGGATTACAAATACCTTTGAGCAGGAACTGCTTGTTTACAAAGGTTCCATGTCAATGGAATAGGGGGTATACATACATACAAAGGTCAACATAATAATACATAGGTACACTATAAAAAGAAGTAAGATACTGAGGCTTAGGAAATTCCCGTAATTCAAAATATGCCAAATGTTAGGTAGCATGACATACCAGCCAAGAGCAATCTTAGAAATAAGCACTGCAGGTGAGAGGGAAGAGGGTATGCAGGCAGGAAGTCCATTGTCGGAGGGTAGAGGGTGAGGGTAAGAGCTGTTTATATGTCAAGGTTCACAAGTATACAGGGGAGTGCAACTGATGCTGGGACTAGCAGATATATATATTAAATTCGCCTGTCACACTTAAACAAGGATCATATGCTGCCCTCTGAAATATCCATGGGTGACCTATTTCACAGTTTAATTGCCTACATAGATTCTCTTTCCTCTCTCATATCATGTCTTAGTTGTAGCAACTCATAGGTTGGGTTCTGGGAGAGGGCAGCATGGCAACTTTAAGATATGTACTGGTACTGGGAATTCTATGGTTTTATTTGATGACTTAAGGGGTCTCCTGCAGAGCACATGGGACAAGATTGTGTTTGGGAGTACAGTGAGAACAGCTTAAAGCAAATGATTTATGGGATGGGGGAGAAGAAAATCACTTAGACACAGGGGCCCGGATATTCAGAGTAGTTGCACATGGTGCAACTAAGTTTCACCAACACAAGTATGGAATTGCGCCGAGGAGCCATATTCAGAAGGAGCCATGGTGCAGCACAAAATCCATTGCACGAAATAAATGCATGCAGCGTAAGTGCAGGGTCACTCCCATGAATATCCAGTGCAATGGCATATTCAACTGTGAAACCATGGTGCAAGTGTGAAGCAAATTGAAGTTGCGCCGACCAGACTTGTTCTTATAAAAACATGGCGAAAACACATGGACAGCAGTTGTACTGAGAGTGAGAGGGAGAGACAGAGAGAGACAGACAGAAAGACAGCCACAAGACCAGACACAGAGGGAGAGGGACAGAGAGGTGGTGTGGGAAACGGAGAGAGGGTCAGAGAGAGAGAGAGACACACACACACACACACACACACAAAACCAGGGTGCAACACAGCCAGCAGCCAACCACCTGGGGGAGAGTGGACAGCAAGAGACATGGAGAGTGCACCCTTCCTGATGGAGGTGGTAATGAGGGGTGTGAGGAGGCAGGATGAACAGCTACGTGGCTGATGTAGGGCCCGCTGGTGGTATGCCCGACACAGGTGGTACCGTGCCTGCATCACGTTTGAGAACTATAGTGACACCAAGATCATGGGCTGGTACCACCTGAACAGGGCCATTCTGAGGAAACTCTGAGAGATGTGCAGTGAAGAGATGCAGGCACCCACCAGACGGAGCCACGCCATGTCTGTGTAGATGAAGGTGACTGCCATCATGTGCCTACTCACCACAGGCACCTTCCAAAGACCAACAGGGGACACCATGGGCATCATCCAGTTTGCCATGTCCTGCCTCATCACACAGTTCCTCAATGCTCTGCTGCCACATGTTTCGGAATTCATCCATTTCCCCAGCACACAGGCAGAGCGTACAGCAATTATGCAGGACTTCCACAGGGTGGCATGCATGTCTGGCATGATTGGGACCATTGATTGCACCCACATGGGCATCCACAAGCCACCTGGTGCTGAGGGACTGGCGTATATAAACAGGAAGGGGTGCCCGAGCATCAACTGCCAAGTGGAGTGCGATGCCATGGGGTGCATCACCAATGTCTGCGCCACACACCCTGGGAGTGCACATGACACATTGATCTGGCATGGCTCTGCGCTGTGCCACAGATTTGAATGTGGCCACCTAGTGGGTGAGTATGGCACGGGCAAGGTGTGATGGGCAGAGCAGTCCTGGGGAAAGGGGTGGGCAGGGTGTGAAAGGTGGCATGAGTGCTAGGGACAGGTAAGAGGTGCAGCACAGCATAGCAGAGGACTAACCATGTCATTCTCCACACAGGTGATATTGCATACCCACTGAGGCCCTGGCTGCTCACCCTCTATCAGTGCCCATCATCCCCAGCAGAGGAACGGTACAGTGAGGCACATGCCAGCATGTGCAACATCATTAAGCATGTCTTTGGCATGCTGAAGGTACGCTTCCATTGCCTAGATAGGTCAGACGGTGCCCTACAGTACAGCCCCTCAAAAGCATGTGGCCTATTCCTGGCCTGCTTCATACTGCACAACATGGCCATTGACCGTGGGATAGCTATCGAGGCTGATGAGGGCAACAGTAGTGGGGACGATGGAGGCAATGGACTGGAAGGTGGTGGACAGCCACCCCCTGGGTGGAGGGACTCCTGACTGCTGCAGCAGGCATAACGTCACCGCGACACTGTTGCACAGGAACACTGTGGTGAACACAGGTACGTGGTGCGGTACACATGCATGGGCCACACAGACAGGTACAACACATATGCAGGGATGTGCATGACAAGGGGCATGCATACACAGAGGTGTGTTGCAGGGGGAGAGGAGTCAGTGGCACACACCCACACACAGCAACACCCACCCACCCAGGCGTTGGACTTTGGCATGGATCAAACGCTTGGTATCGGTGCACAAGTGCAACTGGTGCTAGACTGCCTTCATCACACCCATGCCACCCGGTCCAGTGGCTGGGCATGCACACACACAGACAGCATGTGGTATGTCACACAGATGCACCACCATCCGTGTGGTGCACACACACCACCTGTGGGTGCACAGGGCATCAGCCACAGACTGCAGTCAGGGCAGCACACGGATCAGGGCAGCCGCATGGTACCATGGTCATCATGGCTACGGGGGCAGCCACACCCTCGCCAGGGCCGATCGGCAGCCACAGGCTGAACATCAGCTGGGGAGGGTGTCCAACAGCACCCCAGGAGTGGAAGTGTGGGACTGCGACCGTGTCCTCGCGGGGGTGTTCAGGTACCCAAACAGGCCTGCCCTTAGTGTGCCTGGGATGCCTACATCTGAGCTTGGTGTCGACTGTGATGGGGTCGGCCAACACTGGGTCCATGGGATGGACAGCATACTGTGGGGTTCTCCTGTGCATGACCATGCCCTGTGGCAGCCAGCAATGCAAAGCCATCTGCAATTGTACTGGCAATGAGATCTAAGGACACATTTGTGGCCTCCTGCATGCATTGCATCCCCTCCAGGATCTGCTCAGTGCCCCAGTCCTGCTGCTCGGCTAACTGGCACACCTCTGCATGTAGTACACACACCCCAGTGGCGAGCAGCACCTGTTGCTGAATGGACACCCGCAGCAGCCGGGTGTGTTCAGCCAGACGGTCTACAATCTGGGGCTCCCAGGTGGGATGCCGATCCTCTGGGGGTGACCTGCCATGCTGCACAGCCTCCCTCCTTGGTGGACGCTGCACAGTGGAGTCTGCAGGGATAATGGGTATGGCAGCTGCACCAGTGGCAGACCCTGTGTCCGGCTGCCCGGTGGCACCTGCAGCCTGCTGCTGTCACCCCTCAAGCTGCTGTACACTGCCCTGAGCCTGCAGGGCTGCACCCCCACCACTGCAGGGCACATCCATGGCAATGCACACTGCTGCACCTGCAGTGGTGGCAGGCAGCTGTGCCGAAGATGGCACAGTGCTGGGCGTGGTACTAGACTGTGATGCCAGCAGGGGCGACACACCCACAATGTCACCCATGCTGTCCAGCAGGTGTGTGCAGTCATCATCAGAGTCAGACCCCACCCTGATCTGTGTCTCCACACACAAGAGACCAAGGCTGGAATCCTGTAGGATCACATCCAGGGCCTTGTCTGACCCTAGGTCTAGGACATCCACAGGCACCGTGGTGCTGGGCTGCAGCCTGTTGGGCCCCTGGATGCCGGTGGATGTAGATGGCTCATCCTCTGGGGCTGTACCAGCGTCCATGGGTGCCACTGCTGCAGGCACCCCATCCTCTGCAAGAAGGCATGCTGGTGCTGCAAGAGAAGGCTTGCATGTCAGTGATGCTATGCCCACATGTGCCCCCCTGTACACTGCCACTGCATGTGTCCTGCAACATGGCATGCACGTGGGTGCGCAAACGTGCACATGGCATGCAGGATGCCTGTGTATGCACCCTCCAGGCCACCAGCTGTGCATGTCTGACATACATACCATGCAGTGATGGGCTGCCACCCATCTGGGAGCCTCCTCCAGGCACACCCTCCACCATGGTTTGGCACATGGTGGCTGCCACCAACACCTCTGTTGGTGTCAGTGTGGGTGCATCCACTGGCCCTCCACCGGTGGCATTACGGGATAGCTGCTACCTTCTTCTTAATGCACTGCCTGTCAGTCCTGACCTTCTTGCAGCACTCCTGCGCTGACCACTGGTGACTGCCGTGCTGGTTCACATAGGATGCCTCCTCCTCCCATGCAGCAGCCCTGGCCTGTGGTGTGCCTGTGACACCACTCAACAGGACCTTCCTGTCGAGGTAGGCCTCAAACAGGGCATCTGTCTCACCCTTCGTGAAGTTGGGCTTGTGCTTCCATGCAAGCCCCCGCTCCTCGCCCTCCTCTTGTTCTGACATGTTGCCTCCTATGGACATGGACAGCACAGTGTGTGAGTGGCAGCATCTCCCTGGTCCGTCCCACCCTGCAGTGCTGTCTGCTACCAGTGTGCTGCTGCAGTATCCACCACTTACCTATCAAGGTTGCAATACTAGTCCATGGCCTATTCTGTTCCGTGGCACTTGTGAGGTGCAATGCATGCAAATGAGGTTGTGCGCAATGGTAATGATATGCTAATGTACCCCACTGCACCACACATTGGCTGATGAGCTCATTTGCATGTGGCATCTGAATATCAAAATATTTTGCCATTTGCAATGGTATTGTGTGGGAGCAAGTGGTGGCGCAATGCCCATGCATGTGCAGTGCTCGGGCCTGCAGTGCGCATGTGCACTGGGCTGTCATGGTGTCAATCATGCAAGATGGGTGAACAGTATGATGTATTGGCACTGTGCAAGCTGTGCATGGCTGGCAACTAGCACTTGACACATCATGGCATGTTCCCTATTGTGCACATGTGCACTGTGTGCCAACTGCTGACTTCTGACCACTAGGTCCTCAACATGACCCCATGACCCCACCTAGCCATGCCCACTGTGCATTTCTAGCACTGCACAATCGGTGGGCACTGTGCAGTCTTCTGCACATCGTGCATCTGGCACCTGAGGTGGCCACATATACCTGCTCCTGCCATTTTTGCCACTGAACCAAAGCAAGTGCAATGATGCAGGGTAGGGGATGCTGTGCCCATAACTGGTTGGATGTGGAGCTTGCCAACCTGGTGGCCTGTGTGGAGCCGCACAGCCCACAGCTCTTTGACCAGGTGCCCCTAAAGCAGACCGGGGCCGTGTGTGGCAGGCTATCTCTGCCAATCTAGAGCAGAGGACTGGGGTGCCCAGGACCAGGGAACAATATAGGTACCGGTACGGTGACCTCATGCGATGGGACCCTGACCACCTACGGAGGCTTCAGGCACGTGCCAGGTGTGGTGCAGTGCCCCAGCCAGGTAAGTCATCCCATGTTGCATGTCTGCCCTGGTGCTGTACTGTGGTGTTGGCTTTGCTGCCTGGCATGCCATGCGGTGGGGTACACTGTCATCATGTGCATCATAGAGTAGCATTGCCAGCTGCTGCTTGTGTTGCAATGCAGCCGTGCTGGCATGCGGGACGTGTCAGGCAGAGGCACACTCAGTGCACAGAGGGCTGGGAGGGGATGCTGCTGTGGTCAGTTGCTGATGTGCACCTGTCTTCTTTCCTTTCCCAGGGCCGGAGGCCTGCAGGTGGGCCAGGACCATGGCAGCGCACAACCAGGTAGTGCGCCCTGACTGCAGAGGACCGGCACTGGCAGCACCGCAGGGGGCAGGTAAGCACTGTCATGGTCCTTCACACTGTCTGTTGGGGGTGGCAGAGGGGAGTGGGTGTGGGCATGGCCTCCTGTGCAATGTGTCTTGGCAGCTGTGTGTGTGTCACACTGTGTGTGGTGCATGCCACTGTGGTGCGCCCATTGGAGATGTGTGCTGGCTGTTGGTGGGGTGGGCGTGTGCCTGGCTGCCACTGTTGTTGCTGTGGTGCTGCCATTGCACTGTGCCATGTGACTGTCACTGTGCAGTTGTGTGGCCATTGTGTGGCAGGGACCACCTCTGTGCAACATCATGGTGCGCCATGTTGTGGCTGGTGTTGGTCCACCCCCCTGTGGGTGGCCATTTTGGGCCCTCCAGGGGCATGTGGTCCCACTGCCCATTGTGCACTGTGGGTGGGTATGGTACCATGGGCCGTTGCACTGATCACCTGTCCTGTCCCTTGCTATAGGTGTCCAGTGTGGAGACCACAGTGCCAGATGCTGAGCTGGCTCAAGCGGCAGACCTTGCTCATGGTCTTGAGCATCCTTGAGGTGGTGGTGGCCATGCAGAGAATGATGATGGCAGAGAGGAGGGAGCAAAGGCTAGTCAGGGTGGCCGGATGGGGCCGTCACTAGGGTTGCACCTGTTTTCCCCTGTTTCCTCTGTTGCTCCTTCCCCTACAGTCCCCCCTTCCACTGTACAGTCCCTGTTCCTGGCCCCCTTCTCTCACTGTCCCTACCCTTCCCCAGCCCCTGCTGTTTTTGTACATAGTTGTTTTATATACAAAATATTTTCTAACATACTTGCCTGTGTCTGTGTCTGATTTGCAGGTGCTGTGGGGAGCCATGCTGCAGTAGCCCAGTGTCTGTCCATGTTGTATGCATGAGGGGGGCATGTGTTGTGCTTCCGTGGTTTCATGCTGTGTGCTGTGATGTGTCCCACTGTGGTGGTGTCCATCCCCTGGGTCGGTGGCTGTTCATTGGGGTGCCCATGGGGCGGCAGTCAGTGGTGTGTGGTGGGTGTGTGCATGGTGGTGGTACACGGCCATGGTCATTGGTCGGGTACTCCCTGGAGGAGAGGAGGGAGAGAGGGGATATGATAGAGACATACAAGTATCTTACAGGGAGGAACAGGGTGCAGGAATACACTATTTTTAACAGAAAAAAGATGTTCCAGGACAAGAGGGCATGGGATGAAGTTGGAGGGAGGACAATTCAGAGGAAACATGAGGAAGAATTTATTCACAGAACGGGTGGTGGACAAGTGGAACACCCTGCCAGAGGAAGTGGTGGGGGCTGAAACAATCACGGGATTTAAGAATGCATGGGATAGACATAAAGGAATTCTGGAGGTCAGGGGTAAGGGGCAACAGACTTCTAGAAAAACATAAACTGAACTTACAAGCTGAAATGGGCAGACTGGGTGGGCCATAGGCCCTTATCTGCTGACACTGTCTATGTATCTATGTACTGTCTGCACATTGTGTTGGGGTCCTCTGCTTGGCATTGTGTGGGGTCCAGTGTCTGAGTGCTTGTGTGTGCCCTGCTGTGCCCTGCTGGTTGAGGCCTGCTGTGGCCCATCACTGTGCTTCCATGGCTCTGTCCCTGGGTCTCTTCTCTGTGCCCTGCCCCCCTCCGTTGCTCTGCTGCTTTGCTGCCTTGGGTGCGCTGCAGCATCTCTGTTTGTACCATGGCACACCTCTGTTTGCATCATGGTGCAACTCTGCCATATTCAGTCACATTGCACTGGTGCTGTTCAGCCAATGCAACCTCTGAATATGGCTCCAGTTGCACCATGGTGCATCAGATTTGTGCTGCGCCAGACCTGCGCCAGGCTTTGGTGCATTTCTGAATATCCAGGCCATGATGTTTGGTAAAAAACTAATTCCGAGAACATAGGGGTAATAAATGATGCTCATTGACTCACTCAGGTGGGATGAAGCTCATACAAATGAAGATGTGTGAAGAGTGGTATAACCTGGTCAATAACTCACATAGCAAGACTAATTCTGGGGAACATGGTCTTATATCATTAATAAGCTGTTGTTCTTTATCTCAGTATTAAGTATTGCAGTTTAGTACCAGTGGGTCCCTAGTATATCTTGTCTGACAAGGTATTAGTGGGATGCTGCACCATGTTGGTGCTTAAGGGCAAAGGGAGGGAGCAAAATCTATGTTTTGCGATGGAGGGATTTGGGCGATACTGATGTTAGGTGAGCTTGTTGCTCCCTTGTGTTAGCGGGGGGGGGAGTTGGTGTTATATAGTTCTGTAGTTGAAACGGTTGGTATGTTTGCCTATTTAATGGCAGTGGGGGGTAATAAATGTTTTGCTCAAAGGGGTATTAATTGGTGGGGAGGAGGGGGTCGTTGGGACTTCTTTATTGGTTTTAGTAGTAGGATCATTACATTAAATAAAAAACAAGGTACAAGTTTATGTAAGGTACAGTACAGGAGAATGTTCCATATTATTCTACAGGATGGGCATTTGTTACTGGGTGGTAATTGATGACTCTACACTAAAAATTAAATCCTTTGAACATCAATAAAAAAGAAGAGAGTCCTAACAAAAATTAAGAGCATGAAAACAGACAATCTATTAGACTCTTGGAGGCATGTCCATCCCAAGAACAGGGAATATACATTTTATTCTCACTCTGTGACACACTATGCTAGACTACAAAGTTGGACATGAGCCTACAGCCATAACAGATCATGCCCCTGTTATGCTCGACTTGCAGGGCTGGGGTATTTCTAGTATAGCTAGAAACTGGGTATTAGATGCATTATTATTAAAAGATCAGGACTTTGTTAGATATATTAGAAAATCCAGCTATATCTACTCGATAAACCTGAGGGATCAACCTCAGCATCTATCAGATGGGAGGCCCTGAAAGCAGTGTGGAGGGGAATAATATCTTATACAGCTCATGCTAGGAAGGTTGAGGCTAAAACCGTATCTGATCTTGAGCAGCAGATTTTAGGTATGGAGAAGCAGCATATGCAAAAACCAACTAACGCACTGTATCACAGTCTGCAACTAATAAAATGGAAATTCAAGTCAGCTGTCTAGGTCACAAATTGAGCGCTCCATTCTCTTAACTCAGGCAAGCAACTATTTTGAGGGTGATATGGGTGGAAAGTGGTTAGCTTGGCAATTGAAGCATAGAGCAAGTATTAAAAATATGGCCCAGATTCAAAATCATGAAGGGACCCTGTAGTATAATGACAAGGACACTGGAGAAAGTTTTAGGAAATTTTGTCAGTCTCTTTATACATCAGAGGTTAATCCAACTGAGGAAGATCTTAAACTTTTTCTGGCTCAGGCAAAAGTGACAAAAATTGATGATAGTGACAAAATATCTAGATCAAGATATTGATTGGGAGGAACTCTTAAAGGCTATAAAGCATCTGAAGGGGGAGGACGTCCCCAGACCTGACAGGTTTCCCATTGATTTTTATAAGCTTTTCCAGGAGGAACTCAGGGCACTGAGTATTTTGCCCCCCCCCCACCTTCCACTCGAATAACCACTATAACAGTTCTGCCCGAACCAGGAAAGGATTTAACATTATATGGGTCATATAGAACTATCTTGCTTCTTACACCGGACTATAAAATATGTGCCAGAATTCTGGCAGTGAGATTGGAATCTGTGCTGCCTAAAATAATACATCCAGACCAGATGGGATTTGTTAAATCTTGACAAGGCAAACACAATGCACGGAAAGTGGTGAATATAATATGGCAGTAGGGTTATTCCAAATGTGGGAAAGGGGCTGCAATGTTGGCAATGGATGCAGAGAAGGCCTTCAGCCAAGTAGAATGAAGGTACAGTACATGTTGGCAACTCTGGCTCACTTCAGAGTGGGGGAAAAGATGTTGGGGGTGGATTAACACATTATATCATAGGCCTGCTGCACAGATTTTGGTTAATGGCGTCCTATCTCAACCCTTTGATGTGACGTGAGGTATGCATCAAGGATGCCCACCGTCCCCTCTGCTATATGTGCTCTCTTTGGAGCCATTGGCTGCCATTATAAGAGCTGACACTGACCTGGTGGGGCATACAGCTAATGGTATTCAGCATAAAATATTCTTGTTTGCTGATGATTTACTTGTATACCCACAGGAACCCAAGGTGGGAATACTTAGGCTCCATCAAGTATTATCTGAATATAGCAAACTGTCTAGTCACAAAATCAATTGGACAAAGAGAAAAATTCTTCCAATTAGCAATGATCCTAACCCAGATCTTCAAAACAGCTGCTTAAACATGAGAGTGGTTTCTACCCTGAAATATTTAGATATACAAATTTCTACTGATAGACACATGTAGCGTGGTTGGGATTAGGATACACAAAACACAGCAGACATAAAGTCATAAAAAATGCCCAGAGGCATTTGTCATTTTATTTCAAAATCAGATAAAATAAATAACTTATACAGAAAATAAGAAGAAAACAGGTTAGTCCAAATAAATCAAATGACAACTGCTTCACTCCAGCAGTGTCCAAGGCTTTTTCCTCAGCCTAACAGTGTGAAAGCAAACACAAACAGAAGGTCTTTCACCTTCCACTGTCAGTATCCAACTGACCACCCTATCCAAACACTATTCCTAGTGGTGGGCTTTTTATATCATTTTGGTGGGGTCACATGATCTGGCTCTTTATCTATTAAAAAAGAAAAACTTTATTTAAATACAAAACCAGGATGGCCCACCATTCACTAAACATTCACAACCCACATAGTTTGCCCCGAAATATCAATACCTGTGTTTTCTTGTGTTGTGGGCTAAAATAACTCTAAAAATGCTTAATTACTACACAATTAAGCTTATAGTCCCTCCTTCCTTACTGTGAGTGACAGGTAGGTTGGTATAAAAGGGGACTGCAGAGGGCGCTGCTCCCCTATAGAAAATAATCATATGCAGTCTTGGAGTCAGGTAAGCCACACAGTTGTTCCTCTCCTGGCTTAATTTCATTGTAACATAAATAAAACCAACTTTTATAATATGTTAACTGGACTCCTAATATAGTAGCATGAGGGGGGGGTTTCTTCTTACTAGGGCTCATATGTTTTCTTGTTCATGCCCTTAAGCCCCTTTTTATTTCTCAAACCTTCATTTGTTTCTTTCTTTAATATGATCATTTACAAACAGCTTGAATTCAATACAAAAATAGCACAAGTCACAACATTTATTATTATTATTATTATTAAGCCCTTTTTCTGGGCACTGGGACAACAGTAATCATGTATTTGCCTCTGACGGCTGCAATTCTCGGCCATTGGAAAAACATTTCATTCTGGCTCTTCTATTTTATTTTTTTTTTTTGGGGGGGGGGCACTGTCTGCCCTATCATAGGGTATAAGGGTTTACTACAGTGCCTGAGCACTGTTCTTAGTTTCCCCCAAGTTAGCCCGGAGTGGTTAATATCAGAGCGGAGGCTGAAATTTACAAAACAACTATATCTGCCTGCTCCATTATACTTGCTGCATCAGAGCAGTGAGAGAGAGAGAGAGAGAGAGAGAGAGACAGAGAACTCAGAGCTAACATGCTCCTGTCCATTTTATTATTAGAGTTCTCTCTCTTCTACAAGCAAAATGTTTTTTTTTGTCTGTGTTCACTCCTTGGGTGAACATATCACTTCAGAGCCAAGATTGCCAACAGCCGCAAAGCTCCAGTATCCTTTGGGGCAAAGTCAAGAGAGAGAGAGAGAGAGTGCACGGAGCAAACTAGCTCTGGTTTGTAATTGCCACTTTCTATGTTTGTTTTCTCTCTCTCTCTCTCTCTCTCTCACCCACCCTCTCACGTAAGGGCACCTTCTTCTTCTGACCCCGCAGGGTCTCTCCTAAAAATGCTTTAACCTTATAAAGCAAGAGGAGGGTGATTACCAGTCATGGAGCAGTGATAAAAGTAAAACAGCATTGCTGCTCTGTGGAACAGTACTTTACTTCTGTCTTAGAGCACTGTCAGGACGATTAATACAGGTGGCAGTGAGGGGACATACGAGTCAAATGGAAGTGGCTGCTGAAAACTTTTATCGCTCCCTTAGACAACTGTTCCATATTCCCTATCATTATCAAGCATTCCCCTTTTTACAGCTTCTAGCTATTTAAATGGAGCACTTGGAGGTAAATGGGAAACATTTCCTCACAGGAGCTGCTCTGCCAAAAAGTGAAAGTAAACGTTCCAGCCGCTCTGGTGCTTTCAACAGAAGCTCCTTCAGTCTGGGTAAAGCTTACAGAAACATAGAATTTGATGGCAGATAAGGACTGCTTGGCCCACCTAGTCTGCCCATTTTCCTACCTAATGGATAAGCTGCAGATTCTAGTCAACCAACAGCCTACTTCTTCCTACCCCCAACCCCTAGAATTGCCTCATGACTGTCCCATGCATTCTTAAATTTCACCACTGCTTTTGACTCCACAACCCTCTCTGTGAAAAAATACTTCCTTACATTACCGCTGAGCTGCCTCCCCTCTAACTTCAAATTGTGCCCCCTTGTTCTTGCACACCTCTTTTTCTGAATGATGCTACCCTCTTGGACTTTGTTGATTCCCTTGAGGTACTTGAAAGTTTCTATCATGTCCCCCCTCTCCCTCCTTTCCTCAATACTATACATACTGTATTAAGCTCATTAAGTCTCTCTCCATATGTCTTCTGGTGCAGACCCTGCACCATTTTAGTTTCCCTCCTCTGGACTGCCTCCATCTTATTTATGTCTTTGCAGAGATTGGGTCTCCAGAACTGCACACAGTACTTCAGATGGGGTCTCACCAGCTGTCTGTGCAGAGGGATAACAACTTCCTGTTTTCTACTGGAGATGCCTCTAGCTATGCATACCAGTATCTCCCCAGCCCTCTTTACTGCCCTTTCACATTGCTTGCCCACCTTTAGGTCATCTGATATGACTACCCCCAGGTCCCTTTCCATTTTTGTTGTTGTCAGTATCTCACCCCCCATTGTGTACTCTTCCCATGGGTTTTTGTTTCCCAGGTGCATTACCTTGCACTTCTTAGCATTAAATCTAAGCTACCATACATATGACCATTCCTCCAACCTTGTCATGTCCCTTCTCATCCTTTCCACCCCACCATGTGTATCAACTCTGTTGCAGATCTTTGTGTTGTCTGCAAAGAGACTTACTTTTCCTTCCAGTCCCTCTGCAATGTCGCTTATAAAGACATTGAAGAGGACCGGTCCTAGTACTGAACCCTGCAGTACCCCACTAGTAACCCCCCTTTCTTCGAGTGGACTCTGTTTACTATTACCCTCTGTGTCCTGTTCTCCAGCCAATTCTTTACCCAGGCTACCATCTTGGGACCCACTCCCAGGCTGGCTGACTTGTATATTAATCTTTTGTGTGGGACTGTGTCATATGCCTTTCTAAAGTCTAAGTAGGCCATGTCTACAGCCCTTCCCTGATCTACTACCTTGGTCACCCAGTCAAAGAAATCTATTAGATTCATCTGACATGACCTTCCTGCTGTGAATCCATGCTGCCTTGGGTCCTGTAGCCCTCTCGCCTCTAGGTACTCAACAATTCTTTCCATCAGAAGTGATTCCATAATTTTCCCTATCACTGAGGTTAAACTAACAGGTCTGTAGTTTCCTGCTTCTGCCCTGCTCCCACTTTTGTGAAGTGGAATGGCATCTGCCCTCCTCCAGTCCTCAGGTCCAGGCCATCCTCCAATGATTTGTTAAAGAGGGTAGTCAGTGGTGTCACTAGTTCTACCCTTAGTTCTTTTAGAATTCTGGGATGGATGTACATTTTTATTCTCAGTTCTTATTAAATGTATATCTAAGTGTACACCTATATTCAGCCTGGTTCCTCAGGTATATGCTTATGTGCACATTGCATTTTGCATATTTCAACCTGTCCTGAAAGTGCCTTCATTATGGCTGGATTTTCTATCACTGGTTTTAAACAACATATACTCTTTTATAAATCACCTGGTGCACTTTATTTATCAGTCAGCAATATCATCACTTTAAGAATGCACTTCAAGCACTTTAATTCATTTCACTGCACTCAGGCATTTTATACTATACTAATCTTTGGGATATTACTGGCTTAGAAAGCAATTCAAATACATATAATACCAGGTCCCAACCTTTACAGTTAACAGCACCACACAGGAAAAAAGTATGCAGTACTTTGTGGTTTAACAAAAGGGTAGTACATGTATGGAATAGCCTGCCATTGGAGCTTATTGCAAGTCCAACAACCACAGTCTTCAAAAATAACTGAGATGCATACATTAATAAAATCAGAGTTTAGGGAAATAGTTGGTGAGCATTTAGGATGCAAGTCCACTGGCTCTGTACAAATTCCTATGATTCCTATGCCCATTTAAAATGTACAGGCACCGAGTCTTAATGATACATCTTTTACAGCATTTTTTTAGACCTCTAGTCATTCCTAGCAAGCAAACCAGCACATTTCAAGGCTTCTAGGCCATTGATTCCAATTAACAGGAGGGGGGGAGCTCAGTCTTCTTATCAGGGGAAAATCCTAAGACAGGAGTCACCCTGTCAAAACACAAGCTACTGCAGAACAATTACTACTCACTTTTGGGATCTGTTTCACAAGACTGTGAATGCTGGGTGGGGCTGCCTATAAGTATGATAGATAAAATAAATAGTATTAAAATGAATATCTTGCCCGAGTGTCTTTACCTATTTCAGAATCTCCCCATCAGAGTACCAGAAAAATTATTTAAAACTTTAAATAGTATATTCCACACGTTTCTCTGGAATAGGAAAACAGCACATATATCTAGACAAATTCTCCAACTCCCCTTAAGAAAGGTGTCTTGGTCTTCCCCAAAATGAAATTTTATTATTGGGCAGCCAGCTGGAAATAACTGTACAAGACAAACTTGATGCACAGCCAAACTGGTCAATGATGGAGAGTGAGCCATATAACAGTTATCTTGTTTCTGCCTGTCTCTTACTTACAATCTTAGATGCATTGGGGGCACCAAGAGGCAATCCATATTCAAAACAATTATGGAGGATATAGGTAGGTGTGCATAAAATGATTGGCCATACAGGGGGCATCTCACCTAGTGCCAATTTGATCTCAGTGGTCAAAAAAATGAAGGGATATAATGTGAATCTCCACCAAACTCTCTTTAGGTGGTGCAGACGTAGCCTAGTCAATCTGGGGCAGCTATATAATGGAGATGTCCTTAAAACCTTTGCCAGTATGAGAGAGGAACACTCCTTGCAAGATGGGGACTTCTTTGCATATCTAAGGGTAAGGTATTACTTATCCCTGAGTGGTCTGGCCTCCTCCCCAGTTGAAAAAATCCTTTACAGACCTTCACCCAACTCCAAGCCTTTAACAGCCTCGTATAAGCTGTTGGCTGTGGCAGCCCCAATACATAAGATCAGGGCTAAAGTACACTGGGAGTGGGACTTGGACACACAAATAACAGATGCAGATTGGCATATGGCTATAAAGCATTTTTATACATGCTCTAAATCGAATAAACGGTGTAGTATGCAAGTATTCTATTTGTATTGTCTTATCTCACCTCGCTTAAACTACACCAGTTCAATAGCTCCAAAAATCCACAGTGCCCTAAATGCTGTGTGGAATCAGGTGATTTTCTGCATGTGGTCTTGATGTGCTTTAAAGTAACCCCTTTTTGGTTCTTAGTCCATTGCACTATGGAAGTGGTTTTGCAATGTAAGCTGCCAGCAACAGCTTCAGCATACATGTTAGGGTTGGATGGAAGACCAGGCCAAAATAGGGTTGGGCTGATGCTCAATGATTATGGAATATGGCACTAGTTAATGCCAGGAAAACTATAGCACAGAATTGGATTAACTCTTCCCTATCAAATATAGCACGATGGCTGAATAATTTACTTTTGTGTATGAATCTTGAAATATATCATTTTAGTGTTAATTGTCAGAATCACCTATTCCAAAATACCTGGCAACCAATGTTGTGGGCCATAGGAAACAATTACATTTCAACTGTCCATTGTCTTGCTAAACTGCTCAATCTAAACCTATCCTACCTCTATGTTATTTAAACCCTGCAATCTTTCTTCTCTCCAGCTGCCTGCCCTTGAACGGGGCTGCTTCAGCTCCCCCACGGTTGGCAGGCACCCAGCCAGCCACCGACCAAGACCAGGATGCCCGCCTGCAGCTCCTTGGAAGGTACAGTGTCAGCACAGCCAATTGGAACATGGGCACTTCCAGCAAACCTGCTCTGATTGGCCAGACCGTTTCCCCTGCTTTTGCCACCTGGTATTTTTTACAAATAGATTTTAGATAGAACTAAGCACATTTCAAGTGTCTAATAGAAGTTTTTCAACAGTATTAGCTGGTTTGTAATTTCTACTACTGTTTTAAAGTGCTTACAGCTCTTCTATTTCCTTGCTTTTCCTGCACCCCCCCATCCAAGCACTCTGCCTTGGTGCCGAAAAGTCTAACTCTCCTTTGTCTTGCTAAATTGCTCAATCTAAACCTATCCTACCTCTTTGCTATTTAAATACTGCAATTTTTCTTCTCTCCAGCTTCCTGCCCTTGAACAGGGCTGCTTCATCTCCCCCATGGTTGGCAGACACCCAGCCAGCCACCGACCGAGACCAGGATGCCCATCTGCTGCTCCTTGGAAGGTACCGCGTCAACGCAGCCAATCAGAACACCGACGCTTCCAGCAAACCCACTCTGATTGGCCAGGACTTTTTCCCTGCTTTTGCCACCTGGCACTTTTTACCAATAGATTTTAGATAGAACTAAACACATTTCAAGTGTCTAATAGAAGTTTTTTTTTTTTAAATGGCTAGTTTTCCATTAGCAGCTTATACAGACCTGCTACTAGAGGGATTCTTGTTCTTTCATTAAAAAAAGAAAAAAAAAAGTCCACCCTCTGAAAGACAGTCCCTGGCTGCCTGGCCTTCCTGGCTGTATCCTCACTTCCCACTGATCCAGCTACTATTCTTCCACCCCCTTCTCCTAGCCCTGCCAGCCTGTCTTAACCCCCTTCTTCTGCCTACCCCAAATCCTACCTTAATCATGCGCCTTCACCGTTCTCTACCCCCATTCTATTTCTTCTTGCCCGTCTTCCTCCCCTACTGCATGCCCCAAAAGCCTGCTTTCCCTCCCTCCCCCACAGCTTCCACATTCCTACATCCTTCCTCCACTTAGGCATGCTGCACACTGGTCACTGCCTCTTGCCCAGGGTCCATCCTACCACCATGAAACTGTCCTACACCCACACTGGTCCTAGCCCTCCACTCTGGTCCCCCCCTGTCTAAGCTTACCTCACCGACTATCGTCGATGTTCGGCAATTTCCCAAGATGCTAGCAGGTGAATGCATTCCCTTAAAGAAATACATCTCAGCTCCTTGAGGCTAGTCCTCCTCCTCCTAATGCTGTCAGGCAACGTGCACCCAAACCTTGGCCCATTCTGCTCTAAAGCCATTAATCTGAGCAAGCCTTCAGGTGCCCTCTCATTCATATCAATTAACATCTGCAGCCTCCTTCCTAAAATAGATGCCCTACAGGCCTTCACCAACCAACACTGCCCTGACATCCTGGCAGTTGTCGAAACCTGGCTCACGCCATCAGTACCGGACCATGCAATCAGCCTTCCTGGCTACAACGGCTTTAGGCTGGATCGCCTCTCCAAAAGAGGTGGGGGCTGTGCTCTCTACCTAAAAGACTCCATACAGGGGCACCACATCATTACCTCACTCCTGTAGTTTAGTTTAGTTTATTGTTCTAGGAATTATTACCTTTGAGCCAATGGCTCTTTTACAAAGGTTCCACGTCATCAATGTACAAACAAACAAGACATGTTAAATAGAATGGTCAGCAAATTATAAAGGTTTCAATAAGCCAGTATAATACAGTACATCACAGGAAAAAAACAAAACATTGGAGGAATGATCAAGGTGGGAAGGGTAGGAGGAGATATGGGGAGGGGAGCAGACTTAGAGTAGTTAGAGGTACTCAGATGCCTTTGTCAAGAAAGAAGCAGAGGAGGAATATGAAAAACAGTAAAAACAGCCTTGAGGGAAGAATCATTAGTCAAGGCAGTCACAGTAGCTAGAGGCTGAAAGGTGCGAGTAAAGCATAGATTTGAAAGCTCCTAGTGATGTGGAGGATGTAATAAGCGAGCTCAGGGCATTGTACCAGCTGGGGGCACGATAGGCAAAAGATCTTTGACCCTGTGTGGTCCAGCATCTGGGGACCTGGAGAGGCTGGTGTTCCAATCTTCTGGTGGGATGGATGCTGGTATTCGGGCAAAGTAGGTCTTGGATACACGGTGGAGTGCAGCCCAATATGGATTTTTTTGCCATCAAGCATGTGAGATACCTTATGCGATTTGAGAGTTGCAACCATCCTGTTTCAGTGTAGAGCTCACATGTATGAGTACGTCTTTGCGCTCCAGTGAGCAGCCAACAGGCCTTGTTTAGGGTGGTTGTGATGCGCCTTAGTGCGGTGGTAGTGGCAGAGCCATAGATAATTAAGCCATAGTCTATGATTGAGATGACAGAGCTTTGGATAGCAATCCTCAGTGCAGTTTGGGTAAGGAATTGCCAGTTTTGGAACAAGATACCAATTCGCTGGTTCACCATTTTTGCTGTGTTTTCAATGTGGGTTGCAAAGGTAAGACCTTGATCAAAGGTGATTCCAAGGTATTTAAATGTTGACAGTTGTTCAAGGATATTTCGTGGGTATGTTTTGATAGTAAGTGGAATTTGTCTTTTTCTGTTTTGTGGACTGGAGAAAAGCATGGATTTTGTTTTTTTGTGATTTAGGACCAGCTTGTGATCTAGGAACCACTTTTCAACATTGGAGAAAGCAAGTTACAGGCTCTGGAGTAAGGGTTTCGGGTCCTTATGAGAGGAGAGAATCACGGCATTATTAGCATAAAGGATTATTTGTTCCAGGCAGGATTTGGGGAGAGAGTTTAGGAAAAGGCTGAAAAGGAGGGGGCCTAGGAATGACCCCTGTGGAACACCTTTGAGGACCGATTTTGAGTCTGAGAGAACTTCTGAGACTTTTACTGATTGAGAGCGTTGGTCCAGGTAACTTTTAACCCAGGCACCTGGTCCTTCCAAGAGCCCAAGACTGTGTAGTTGTGTGATAAGTAAGCCATGGTGAACAGTATCAAATGCCTTTGTTAGGTCAATGAAAACAGCTCCAGTTTGACATCCTTTGTCCAAGGCAGTGTGAATTTTTCCTGAGAATTCCAGTAGGGCGGTCGCCGTACTGTGTCCTTTCCTAAATCCATGTTGCTGCAAGCAGAGTATGTTATACTTATGCAGGTAGTCTGAGAGTTGGTCAGCCACAATGCATTCAAGGGCCTTGGAGAGGGGTGGAAGTATAAATATAGGCCGATAGATTTCCTGGTAGGGACTTGTCGCCACTTTTGAAAACTGTGACTATAGCATACTTCCATTTGCTGGGAAATTGACTAAGGCAGAGGGAGAGATTGAAAATTTTGTTGAGTGGGTGCACCACCTCTTCCAGGGTAAGGGACAGAATTTTAAGATCAATAGTATCACTGCTTGCTCTGGATTTAGAGATAGCCTTTTTTATATATTTGTAGACTTCATGTGCCTTAACTATTTTGAAGTGGAAAAGCAGTTGGTCAGGTGAGGCAGTAGGAGATGTTGGTTTTGGCGAGTTCGTGTCAGAGAAGAAGTCCGGCGGGAGGACCCCACCGAGGTCAGTGAAAGTTTTATTTAAGGCCTTTGCCATGACCATTGGGTCTAGGGTATTGGTTCCATAGACAGTCATTATAGTGGGAGAGAATTTGGACTGCTTACCCGTGATAATTCTGATGTTGTCCCAGAATGATCTCCCGTCACCTCAGGAGTTTGAGAGGGCATTTTTGAAATAGCAGCTCTTCATTAGTCAGATTTGTTTGGTACATTGGTTTTGTGCCTGTTTATACTTCTGGGTATCCGTCAAGGAGCCTGTGGCTCTGGCTATGGCCCAGAGGTGGTCTCGAGCTTTGAGTTGGGCCAGTAGTTTAGCCATGAGCCAGGGATTTGAGAGCGCTTTGATTTTATGCTTTTTTACTGGTGTGTAGGTGTCACAGGCAGTGTTGAAAGTTGTGATAAAATAATCTAGGGCTGCGTCAACATCTAGAGTATTGTATATTGGGGACCAGTCTTGCTGTAAAAGACAGGTAAAAGACAGGTCTTGAGCTTAGTAAGGTTTCCATGGGGTAGCACTCTGCTTGAGATGGTTTTTGGAGGTGATTTTTGGAACTTATTTGTCCAGGTACAGATCACAGGTGAGTGGTCACTGAGAGAGTCCGGGAGAACAACTGTGTTTTTTATGTGGGCTGGGTGGCTAGCAAGGATCCAGTCAATAAGAATGCAAGTTCCAGTTTTGTAGTTTTTTCTAGTGGGGGAGCTCACCATCTGCATTAGGTTAGCCACTAGGATAGCATCCTTGAGGGACCCAACTCCAACCCACAACTGCTCAGATACTGCCAGTGAGAATCCTCCTCGGAGCCCAAAACAAAACCCTCACTGTTGCCACCATCTACATCCCTCCCAAAGAACAGGGAACTGGTCTAACAGCTGTTCTTGACTTTGTAAAGTCATTCCCACTGGACACTGAATCTATTCTCCTAGGCGACTTCAACATCAACTGGTCTGCGGCCGATGATGGTGCACACAGGGGTACTGTTGCTGCGGCGAACCTCACACAAATGGTTGACTGACCAACCAGGAAAAATGACAGGACCGGCACTAGCACACTCTTGGACTGGATCCTTACTAGTCACCCATCGCAGATATCAAACACTAATGTCCTCCCTGACTCTCTCAGCGACCACTCCCCTGTTAGCTGCACCTGGTCAAATAAATTCATCAACCACCAAAAACTATCACCAGCAGGGTTCTACCCAGCGGTCACCTTCCTCGACTCAAATCCCACCTCCTCCATCAAGACTGGTACCCTATCTTCAATGCAACCAACGTAAGCACAGCCCTTGACTGCTTCATAAATATCTTCACTGTGGCCTGTGACACGTATACTCCTATTAAGAAACGCAAAGTCAAATCACTCAGTAACCCTTGGCTCACAGGTGACCTCCTCAGGATTCTAAAAACAAGAGACCACCTATGGGAGCTGGCCAGAAACTCTGGAAGGCAAAATGACATCCAAAACTACAAACGCACCCACAATGACTGCACCAAAACCATCTGGAAAATGAAGTCCGCCTACTATAAGCATGCCCTCACAAACTCCTGGGGCAATGGTCGGGAATTCTGGAAGAACATAAAGGAACTCACTGGGAATCCACCCAAAACCTCCCCATCAATCCTCAACATCAACGGAACCACAACCCTCAACCCAAAAACCATTGCGGACACCTTTAACAAAGCCTTTATCAACCTCAGCACTCTCCTACCCCAGGACTACTTCAAAGATAGTGAAGCCCCTCTGTCCGCAATGAACACTACTCCCACCAGCACCCCCTGCTTCTACTTCAAAGCAGTCAAGGCTCACCAAGTATGCAAATATGTTAGCAAAGCCCTTGGTAAATCAAGATTCAGTAATGACTCCCTCGATCTCAAAATCCTGTCTCTCACACTTGATGAAGTGCTTAGTCCTCTGACCAGAATTTTCAACCTCTCCCTCAGCCTTAGCCAGTTCCCAGACAGATGGAAATCTGCCACTGTCACCCCAATCCATAAAAGTAGAGACAAAACTGCCCACGATAACTATAGACCTATCTCCCTACTACCCCCACTCTCCAAGGCACTAGAACACATCGTCTCGGACCAGCTCACAGAATACCTGGATATGTACAACATCCTGTGCTAGCAACAACACGGGCTCCACAAAGGTCACAGCACCTCCACAGCCCTACTTGAATTCACTGGCGCAATCCACAACGCACTTGACTCCAGTGAACTACTAGGCTCAATTTACATTGACTTAACTAAAGTCTTTGACACCATCAATCACCACCTCCTGTTTGTCCAGTTTCAGAACACTGGGCTGTCAACTGACTCTATTGGCTGGTTTAAGAGCTACCTTGAAGAACGGTCCCAAACAGTAAGAATCGCTGATACACTCTTGGACCTTAGACCGGTCCACTCGGGAGTGCCCCAGGGCTCCATTCTGGGACCCCTCCTCTTCAGCCTATTCTTAAACTCACTACTGGACAGCTGCCCAGAACAAATAATTCTCTATGCTGACGATGCTGTGATCCTCACCTCAGACCCGCATCCAATCCCATTACAAAATAAACTTCAGCAGGCCTTCTCCTCCATCGAATCCAGGTTCCTAAATCATGAACTGCTTCTCAATCAGAAAAAAAAAAACAAGTCTATGGTCTTCTACAACCCCCACAACAAAAACAAACAACTCCACCTCTCCATTGCAACCGAACAAGGAGCCATCCTAGAGCAAACACAATCGTTCAAGTACCTCGGCATCACCCCTGATCCCCACCTCTCATACGCTGTCCATATCAGCAATGTTGCAAAGTCTGCCAATGTGAGGTTAGGCATATTATTCCGGCACAGGAAACACCTAACCCCAGAAGCACTGTAAGTGGCAGTCCAAAGCTCAATCGTCAGCATCATAGACTATGGTCTTATCATATATGGGTCTGCAACTACCACTGCTCTCAAATGTATCACAACCTTCCTGAATAAGGCCTGTCATCTCATCTCATCACTGGCTCACAGCTCTGTACCCACACATGTGACCTTTATTCCCAATCTGGATGGCTTCAACTGGACAAATACATAAAATACCAAACCTGCATCTCGGCCAAGAAAATTGTAATGGGGCTTGCCCAACCTAGTATCTGTGCCCTCCTTAAGCCTAGACATAGGAATGTCACTACAACGAGATCTAATTCCCATCTACTACATATCCCATGATGTCACATGACCCAAGGACAAAGATCATTCGCCTATCGGGCATCCAACTGGCTCAACTCTCTTGGCAGCGACATAGTGACCACTCCAACACTTGGCCTCTTCAAGTCCAAGCTGCACCTCTCACTGCTTGTATCCTGTGATTGCCCATCTTAACATTTCCACCATTCCAGCTGCAAATGCCCCAGCACCCAGCACTTTCAATCAGTCTTTGCACCCCTAGTACCTTACTTGTCATATTCCCTTGACTAGGCCCCCTGGCTGCACTGTCTCCTTCCCTCCCCCACCTCCCCCCGTATCTCCACTCTTGCCCCTGTCCCAACCACCTCCTGTACTCCTTTACCCCTGCACCTCCTTCCCCTTCAATCTCCTACCCTCACTTCCCCACCACCCACCCCTTCCCTTGTCTTGTTCATAGCTCAAGTCTTTGTACTGGTTATTACATGTCTGTAAGTCAATGACTATATGTTTGCAACTAAAAATGATGACTGTTGCACATGCAGACATGGAACCTTTGTAAAAGAGCCTCGGCTCAAAGGTATTGTAATCCTAGATTGAAATAAATAAAATAAAATAAATAAATATAGTGGGGTAAGGTACTATCAGTGTAACTGTGGTGAACTTATCAGCTGTTACTTGAGTAAGGGTGTTTTCATAATATGTAGTGGGGTTGTCCACGAATGAATGAACACCTGCTGTAGTGGAATGTTTTATACAAATTGAATAACTTTTTGCTGTAACTGTTCCTTTTAAATGTTATGTTTATATTAATGTAAAAGAAGTATCTTAATAAACGTTGTTTACAAATTATAGAGTGCCTTTCAGAAGGTGGTTGTTCAGCTGAAAACCATAACACCATATTTCCCTAAGTTTGTCAGTTTAACCCTAACTGGTGCATTAATGATGTTTTTTGCAATTAATATAAAAAAAAAATTGGTGGAGGAGGGTAGCTGAAAGCAGACAGGTGGAAAATGGAAGAGGGAAGAGGGAAATCATAAGAAAAAGGATGTTAGAAAAGGTGGTAAAATTGGAGACCCAGTTGATATTATAGGGAAACAGTACAGTTATTCACCAACTTGGCTACCAAAGGAAAGGGAACAACTCAAGTTCACAATTTAATCCCATGCAGTCTCTGGTTCCAGCCCAGACTATCCAAAAACATTCTTTTTTAGCACAAGCTTATTGAAATGACCTCCACCCATTCTCTTCTCTGTCTTTTCCAGTCCAATAAATTTAAATCTATGCATGCCATTCCATTTATCATCAACAGAATTCATGGCTGTGGCATACACCCTATTTTCAGCCCTGATAGCTCTAATGTGCTGTCCTGTCCTAATATAGAACTTCCTAGTGGTCTTCTGCATACAAAAAGATCCACAGGTATAGATTTCCATGTAAATAACTTGTGTCACAGGTGATGAAAGACCAGATTGAAATCATGCTCCCTGCCTTTGGACTAAGCAACTCTTTTGTTTCTGGCACTACCTCACAAGATTTAGTGCTCACAGAGAAATGAGCCACTTTAGGGAGAGCAGAAAGAAAGCTGTTTTTTTATCTTGAGGTATTGACTGAACTATGTGGATTAGTGCATACCTCCAATTATGGCTCTTCTTGTAAACAATCTTAAGTGTTTTTGTACCACCCCCGTAAACAATCCTATGCCTTTTTGTACCACCTCTTTTAATGCTGGTTATGTTTCTAATATTCCCTATTCTTATCAATAAAGTTCTGAATCTCCTTTTCAAGGGAACTAAAGGTGGCACCAAAATTAATACATGACTTCCTTTTGTTGTTAGTTGCACATGCTCCAAATACAGTTTCAGCCATCAACATGGTCAGATATTTCTTGAGATTTCTGTGATATCTCTAGAGAAATGTCTTGCCTGCAAGCAGTACCACCGCAGGGCCACCAGATAGAATCTATTTAGAAATATCTTAAAGTATCTGGAAATATTGGATAATGTCAAGTGTAGCAATTGTAGCAGGCCGTGTCTATTCATCTGTTCAGCAGCCCTTCCAGCTCTGATAATGGCTTCCTCATTGTAGTTCCTTAGTTTAAATCTTGCAGCTAGTCTTCACAATGTTTCAAAGTCTGCATCAGAGCTGCACATGTGTCTGGCTTGCACAAAGTGCCCCTTAGGGATGTTACTAATTGCTTGGCAAGGGTAGCAGTCAAAAGTCACTAGAACAATGTTTCTGTCTGTCACTTTTCTGAGAAGGTTACTTGTTACATGCTGTTATCTTGAGTTCTTCTGATTACTAAATTACATAATTCAATCTGTTGACTCCTGTGAATAGTAACATTTTAAAAGTATAACTATTGTGCAAAAAGCTCACAAAATCATTGAGATGCTGCTCACTGCACCCTATAATTAATATAGCATCTACAAATTGCAGCCCTAACTCCAGATATTCAAAAAAGATTTACCGATGCATTGAGGGAACTTCTGCTTCCACTTTCATAAGTATAAGTTTGCAAGCTGCAGAGTGAAGATTGCCCTTATTGCTGGCTCTTTAATTTAACATTTTTAAAGGTAAAGAAGTTATATTTAAGGATATACTCTGAAAAATCTAACAAAAAAACAGTACGTGGCATCACACCTACTTCTCTCTTATCTGGAGAATATTATAAAGCTGCCTGACCCTGTGGATAGGAAATATGTGAATAAATGAACACACTGTGCATTGTGACTAACTGAGAATAAAAATGGTAGCTCAATATTCTCTAGTACTCTAAGAATATCAGCAGTGTCTTTCATCAAAGCTCATGAACAAAAGGTCCTATGAATATGTTAAATATTTAAAAAGTGATTTGAGGTTGTGTGACTTGGCAGCTGAACAGACCAAATGCTCCTTTACAGAGCTCTTGAGGTTTGAAACTAAATCAAATAAAAAATATGATTTAAGTTGATAATTTGATACCTTTTCACAAAATTGAGCAACATCTAGCACAGACTAATTGAAGATGGGTGAACCTAGAAATGCAGCAGCTCTTGTGGACTCTTTTAAACCTAGGGCATCTCAGCCACGAGATGGTAAGCCTCTGCAGCAAGATGGAGGTGGTTCCAGCCTAGATGAGGTGTCACTATCCACAGTAAACTCGACTCTTGCACAGCTCATCAAAAGCATACAGGATGTGGAGAAAAACTAGATGTCCTGACTCCCCAGGTGAGCACATTGGAGACCTGTGTCAATGGACTTGAGCTGAGCATACAATGAGCGGAAGGCTTAGCAAGTAAATTGATGGATGCAATGGCAAAACTTATCAAAGAAAACTCCCTGCTGAAACAAAAACTTGAAAATGTTAAAAACCAGACCAGATAGTGCAACATACAAATGATTAGGCTCCCTGAACAGGCTGAGGATGGGGAACTTCTGAATTTTGGGCATACTTTACTGCCACAAATCTTGGGAATGTTAGAGAAGGATCCCACCTTACCCCTGGAAAAGGCTTATAGAATCCCTCCACCCCCACCACAGGGCCATGGCAGGTGGCATTGGACTAAGAACCTTGTTTGTCTTTTGTAATGCTGTGGGAGTCCGAGACAGAATTTTAAGAATGGCCAAGAGGAAGAGAGAGCTCTGTCATGGAGATGCAGAACTGTTGATATTCTCTGATCTTTCTTTCTCCATGAGGCAGAATAGGAAAACATTCGACAGGGTGTGTGCCTTAATAAGAACCCTGAAAATCCAACATCAACTCCTTATCCTGGCCAAACTCAAAATAGTATGGACTGGTCATTAGACAAATAAGTGGGCCCATTCCATACTGCTTTGAGTGTGCCCATTCAACACTCAAAATAGTGTGGAATGGGCACACTTATTTGTTTAATGACCCCTCTGAAGCCATCAAACTTCAAAATCACATTAAAGCAGAGATGGTTGGGACAGAGGGAGCATCGCTGGGAGAAGAAGAAGTAGTAGAAGACTAAACCGTGCTTGGCTTTACTTAAACCTGCCTGAACTCTGTGAGTATTTTCTGATAGACCTACTATTAATGGAGCCTACCAGAATTAAGACATTCTGACCTGCAGACACTGAATTTTAACAGAGCTTCAATGGATTATTAAAATAATTGACCCTGCCTCTTTACCTCCTCAGAGATATTTATGCATTTCTGTTTGATTTGCAATGTACTAATGTGTGCTTCTGTGAGAATATATGCACTTTTCCTTTAATTGCAGCCTGGATAATACTGCTTAGGCCTATCTAATATAGATTTTTAGCAAAATGTGTCATTTACTTTCAGTACTGGGTGTAAATGTTAGAACTCTGAAATGGAGCATTAAGCAGTGCAATGGAAGCATACCACATGGTGGATTAATGGCACCCCTTCATCTCAGTCACTGTAAATGTGTTTCCCATGCCATGTGTACCTTCATGCCAGTGTTCACAACCTGGTGTGCTGTGGGCTTAGCAGTTTGTTTGTGCTTTTGGGTAAGGTGGCATTGAAAAAAATGTGCTCCAGGATTGCATTCTGATATCGGAGGGCAATGGGGCGGGGGGGCATACAACTGAAGCCGCCTTACAATACTTGTATATTGTACCATAGTGATAAGTATTGTTAACATGATGGTTTCTCTACCTTGGTTAAAGATATGTTGTTGCACACAAGTATATGTTACAAAGGTTCCTTACCTGGTTCACCCTTAGGGTAAAAGTTCTAAGACAGTCTAAACCAAATTTGTCACATGTGGGATATTATAAGGCATTAAGCCACTTTGGTAAACTAGTCATTGCTTTTACATTACCCTCTAATGCTATCCTTGTAAAGTTCTGAGATGTAAATAACTGTTGGTTATAATCTATATTAATTTGTATGGCACATCCCCCCATGTTGTATCTTAAGAGAGGGTACACATGTACTCCTTTGTAAAAGAACGTATACTGTGATCAATTCATATATCCTGCTGTGCATTGTTTTATTATAAATGTGTCTGAAACTTATAAATACAAAGTTAAAAAAGTGATTCAGTCACTGATCAGATACTGTTGGTAATAGGGCATCCTGTGGGACTGACAAGGGATTTATGCACCTTGGGTAACAGATATAGCCCAGGTTTGACAGGAAACCCAATAATGAGAAAATTTCTTGTTTTTAAGTTATAGAAGTATTGTTATAAAGCAAAATGACTACCTTATCAACCTTGGCATTAATTCCCTAGTGGGGTCTTTATTCAATTTAAAATATAAATCAGAACTGTTCGCCCACCCGCACAGTGACAGCATTACTGCTTGCAATGCCAATCACTCACATTCAGGTAGGAGCCTAGGTCATTTCAGGGATAGCCACGGAAGACAGCTGGGCATCCCATGGATGCTTGCCTCCTCTGGGGCTGGGAGGGAGTTAGACTCTGCTGCACTATCACCACCTGGTGAAGTGGCTAGAAGCCATGGCTTGAATGAAGGGAACATAGCATGCATTGGCCTGATCTTGTTGATGTCCACGGGTGTGGACAGTAACAGGTAAAAAAAAGTCCTCCCAAATGATGCAGGATGGCATCCTCCACCACGACAAGTTCCACATTGCTGACTGTGTGCTCCACTCCAAAGCCCAGAGATTCAACTCTCTCCAGGGTTTAAGGATCCAGCTCCCTGGCAGCCCTTCCCATGGTGGGGTTAACCATGAGGGATGTATGGAGTAGAGGTAGGTCCCAGAGGAAGTAGGTGACAGGCTTGGACAGGCAGTAGAGACCGATGATGACTAGTCAGGACAGGAGGAGAATGAAGTATAGTAAATAAAAAAAATAGACATCAGAACAATTGTTTACATCTGCTTACTCCATTGGTAGGTTCTCACCACTAGAAGATGCTAATGCTACTGTTCTGAAACACAGCAGGACTCTTTTTTGCAATATTGTGTGCCTTATCTAGATTGTCCTGCATTTCAAATGCATAACAGTTATAAAGCATGATGACTAACTTCACAGATTACAAAGACTGACAAGGGTGGTCAACTGTGTGATTCACAAAACATAACCTTCAGAAGGATATGAACATATTCAGTAGAAAGATACTGTAGAGACAATAGAAATGAAATTCAATGCAGACAAATGTAATTTATAAAAACAAAATAATTACTGCTAAAAATATTGTTAATTCACCTGTTAGGGTTACACCAACAAAAGTAGGGAAATGTGGTGTTGGGGTTTCCAATCCTAACACCTCACCACCTCCCTGCAAGCAGCAAAAAGAAAAAGAAAATGTTATGCTTTTGGCTGTCCTGAGTCTTGGCAAACAGTCCTGGGGTCTTGGGGTCACCCCATTCCATTACCAAATAAGCTCAGATGTGCTGACTATATGACAATGGAGTGAGCATTAGGGTTGATAACCCCAAGGAATACCGCAGGCCTGATTTGCCAAGGCTCAGGAAAGTCACAAACTTGAAGTTTTTTTTTCTTTTTGCTGCTTGCAGGGTGGAGTGGGATGTTAGGGTTGGAAACCCTACCACCACAGTTCCCTACATTTGTCAGTTTAACCCTAACTGGTGCATTAATGAAGTTTTTTGCAATGAGTTTCCTTACTTTTGGGACCTGCATAAACATATCCAGGTGATTACAGAAATGCAGGGCTGCTCCAGAAAAGCAATTTGTATGTTTACTTGTATTTTTTTTTGTGGGGATGAACAATTTTCAGTTCTAATTTCTTAGGGGCTTAGTGTTGTACACATTATTAACACCTTTCTAGTGATATATGCATTGTTTGTTAACTCCAAAGGTTGGCAGAGTTACAGATTGTTAAGGATTCAGTGTTATACTATGGAAACTGTAATGTTCTAATTTTTTATGGTTTTCTATATGGTCCCCTTCATACTAGGGGGGAGTGTTATGTGCTAGTGCTGTAGTACTCAATAAGACCTTTTTTAGTATATAGAGTGTCCCATAACTGCATACAGTATATTGATAGCATTATGGCTTAAGTTGAAATGTGGGAAAATGTAAAGAAAAGTCAAAATTCTTTTTTTTTTTTTATGAAGGGATCTTTTTTTCAATGAGCTTGTGTCAGTCATATAAAAAAATTCTTTATACAGAAAAAGAAAGTGAAAAAAAAAAATCCAAATTCATTTTTCATATGAAGGGATACTGTTTTGTGAGGTTTTGTCATTCATACAAAAAAGATCCCTTCATATGAAAAAAGAATGTGGGAAAAAAATAAGGATAAGTTCTTTTTTCATATGAATAAATCATTTTTTGTGAGGTTGTGCTGTTCATACAAAAAAAGATCTCTTCATATAAAAAAGAATGTGAAAAAACTACATCCAAATACTTTGTTTGTATGAAAAGAATCTTCTTTTGTATCGCCCTATTCTTTTTTTTGTATGGCCATACTAAGAAAGAAATTTGGATCATGAACAAAGATTTTAAAATATGTAAAATGTGTAAAAAACACATCTCTGGGTGATATGTCCAAACCCTCACTACAGAATCCACCTGGGGGGGGGGCTCCCAGTTAGCAATACACATGTGTTAGTGTCTCTGCAGGATATCATTTTTATGGCATTTCAAAAATGTTTTATTTTTGTAAATGGCAACAAGATGGCAGCCATACTAAAAAGTAATTTTTTCTTATAATAAAAAAAAAGATTACCTCTATATGAAACAGAATCTTTTTTCGTATGGACCAAATTCTTTTTTCATATGAAACAGCTATCCAAAACACTGTACTGAGCTTGTTCAGAACCAAAATTTCAAATCCTTATAATTCTGGATCAGATTAATACTTTTATCAGCAAACCAGTTAAAGTCACAACTGTGGCCAAAGCCCTTTCTACCTAGAAAATTTCAGAGCAAAATTCCAAACTGTCTGTACGCTAGTTGATGAGCAAAAAAACCAAAAAAAAAATGTTTTTCTCTATCTGGATCTCAGAATATGAACATCCGACCAGAATTAAATTCAGCAAGTCAAGAGATCTTCTCCCTGAAACCATGTATGCAAACTATTATGCAAATCCACTGAACAGTAGTGAAGCTATTAAAGTGCAAAGTTAGGGTTTTAACATTAAACAGTCCACTCAACCCTAACTATAGCGATACTATGGTGCCACAATAATAATGTACAGGGAGATCTAGGTATCTTCAGCTGGAAGCAATGAGCCTGGAAAGGGATCTTAGCATGGACAAGTGGAAAGGCCCCCCAGGCATAATTGTCCAACATATATAGTCAGTGGTACAATATTAATTAGTACTGATGAGGAGAAGGATCTGTAGTTTAATCATTGATGGAAAGCTTAAGGTTTACACAACAACGTTTAGCACGATAACCAAAGCCATCTGTATGTTGAGCTACATAAAAAGAAGGACTACTAAAAGTAATGAAGTTATCCTACCTTTAAATAGGGCTCTAGTAAGGTCATATTTGGAACATTAAGTACAATTATGGCTGCTGCAATATAAGAAGGATATTGTGCAGATTGAAAAGGTGCAACAGAGTGTGACCAAATTGATCAAAGTCATAATGGCCTAGCCATGATGAGGGGAAACATGTATAATTGTCATGCTTATCTTGAAGAACAGATGGTTAAGAGGAGCAATGGCTATAAGTTTAAAATGCTTAGGTAATTTGGTAACACAACAGCCTAAGTTATTTTCTTATTTGTAATTTTTGACTAGGTAAAGCACATTGAATGGTGACGGCCATTCCCAGGTCCATCTTGCGATGCAGGATACATGAACCTGTTTTATTGATAGGGGAATGCTCGCAATAAGATTGGAAAAATTGCCTACTCTTGCAATAAGTACTATGGGATCTTTAGCATTCACTGGACAGCCACTAGAGATGGGCAGAAGGAACTTTGGTTTAACATCTTATCTGATGATTGGCATCTCAAAAGTGCAGCACCCCCTAGTTCTCCATTACAGTGTCAGCACTGGATATAATCCCATGTTCCTGATGTGAGACTAGAATCCAGTACCCTCTGAATTACTGACACTGTAAAACCAGTATTGGATATGAGCCCAAGATACTGGTCTTGGACTAGAATCCATTACCCTCTGAGCCACTGACACTGTTGATATTTCATCAGATGCATGGCAGAAGATATACTGTATGTTAAGAGTTATCAGAGAGAATATAAAGGGTGGTATGATAAAACAACTTGTCTTTTAATGAACTATTAATCTTTTTTGTAGTGTTTGGACACAGACTTGGGTATCAAGAGACCCCAGTTCAAATACCAAGAGATCACCTTACTCACTGTGCAACCCTGAGCAAGCCACTTATCCTCTCTGTACCCTTGTACTCTCAGCTGTCAAAGCGAGTAAAAATCAGAACTCAGCTGAAAGTAAAACATTGCATATCAGTTGGGCTATTCTGGGTAAACAGATTGAAAAATAAAAAATTAATAATGTTGGAATTGAGTCCCTGAAGAGTCTCTGGATGAAGGCAGCATTTTAGCTTGAAAAAAAAACACTGGATAGGCATGTAAGATAACATACTGTATCTCTGCTATCAGCTACAGTACAAAGAAAATTAATGTTATCCTCTATGCCACTGCCAACCCTAGAACAAAACTATGGCAGCACAATATGTGATCTTAAAAGGCTATGGTTTGAGAGTCAAAGAGTTCCACTGGGTTGTTGCAGCTCAAGTCACTGTGTTGCCTCTGGGGCAGCTTTAGGTTCCTAAGGCACATCACAGTCATCCAGTAGTGACCTTGCCCCCAGTTACCACAACAGAGCTTTAGCTATTCTGACAATTCACTTATATGCTATACACTGTTATATGAATCACACTGAAATTGTTCTGGAAGGTTGAGGGATGCTTTAGCAAAGTAAGAACGTACTGTACAGAACATTGAAAACACTATTCATTTTGAGAAACTGCATGTTTTAGAATTGAAGAAAAAACAATTACAGAGTACAGTATATGGGTATCTGTGAACCAAAAGTTGGCTTAATCAACATTTTAGGAGAGAAAAAGGCAGGGCTTGCAGACTGTGTGAAGAGGGTTAGGAGAGGAAAGTAAATGGGTGGTGGTATTGTCAGTGAAAGAGCTATAGCTTAACTACTGTAGTTTTAAAATTATGTTAAAAATATGAGAGACTTTGCTATCAACAAAGAAAGATCATTTCAGTTTTCAAATATTTAGCTATTTGACAAAAAATGTTTTGCTTTGATGAGACTGTAGAAGAGAAAGCAAACAAGGATTTTTTTTATATAACACCTTACATAAACATTGCATGCCAAAGTACTTTACAATCCATTAGGAAATCCAAAGATACCAGCTACGCTTCAGATGAGAGCACACATGCATAGTAAACACATGCAGAGTTCCTGCTGCACAATGTACTTTCATTATTGCCAGCTGGAAAATCTCAGCATTTCCACAATGTCACAAATACAGTGCTGACTGCAGTACATATATGCCAATTGCAGTGGAGAGGTAATGTACCCCAGTCCTTCACAATAAGGCTTTGTCAGTGGGTGCAGACAAAAGGTAGAAGGGAGCTTCATATACTCCCTCTTTGATGATGTCACAAAAGTAACCACCCATAAATACCACTAGCCCAATAGAATACAAAATTCTTTGCAGAAAAAAAAAATGTGTTAGTGCACCAGTTAGGGTTCAACTTAATACCACAAAAGGAAATGTGAAGTTAGGATTTCCAACCCTAACTCCCCTTCCCCCCATGCAGCAAAACAAGACCACATAGACAGCCATCACCAGGTAAGAAAAACAATACATAACTGTTTTCAGATTACACAAATGCAGTACCACTTGTGTGCTACCTTTGTAGATTTGTGTTTGTGGCTGCATGAGCACAGATCACACAGGAATTGGTATTTATACAGCTACCACTGTTAGTGTATGACATACAGCGTGCATGAGTACATGTGGTTGCAGAAGCACAAGCCCACTGGGGGCCTGCACTTCTTCAGACAGAAGGTCTAATGGGGATTCCCACCTTAAGAATTGTTGTACAGTTAATCAAGCACCTTGGGGCGCCTTTAAGAATTGAGACCAGAAGCCATTACCCACAAAGCATTAAAAAGACTAATGAGAAATGTCCCTCTTCAGCCATAGTTGCTCATGCATGCTGTATGAGGTACCTCGCTAGTTAGCATGATTTGCTAGTGCATTGATTTCTATATGCAGCTGTGTAACTGAAAAACTGCTACCCCCTTGAATAATTTCTGGATCCACTGCTGAAACCATGATACCCACATTGCAACAGTACTTCTGGTTGTGTAACTTCAGGCCCTACAGGGGCCTGCCCTTTTGAAACCTGAAGATGGTATGCATGTCTTACACCTGTGCCTGAAGAGGCACTGGCCCCTCAGGGGCCTTTGCTTCTGCAGAAAAAATTACTGCTGCAATTTTGGTAACATGAATTTTGTGCTGCCTCTGCTTCTGCAGCCAGTGTCATTGAGTATGTCTTATACCTACAGTTTCAGAAGCACAGCCCTGTCAATTGTGAGTGTCGGTTACACTATGCCGCAGTGACAAGAAATTTGTTGACCGATGGCACAGTGACAACACATCGCCACCAATTGATGTTGTCGCATCACTCGGAGAACAAGCGTTTTCTGTGGGGGGTTCTGCCCCCTGCACTGCCCCTACTTTATATTTCTAACTCCAGTCAGAGTTAGTTCAAGGATAGGGGTGAACACCTCACTGGCAACATTGTCGGGAATGTGGAGACCATCACAGTGAACTGCCAAAAATGTCACCATGATGGTCTTCATGGTATTCCCGATGCTGCTCGGTCAGTATACCATGAGTGTCTTATTATGTGTATGAGTACCTGAGGCTACAGAAGTGCTGGCCCCATAGGGGTCTGCATGTCTGCTGACAAAAGAAATCTTGTAATTTGGGTATTGTGGATTTGTATCTGTGGCTGGAGAGGATTGTGATTCTGCATACAGAAGCAGTGTTGTGATTTGAGTATTATGGATTTCTATCTGCAGTGACAAGTGAGTGTGTATGTCTTATGGTGTGCTTGCCACAGATACAGATCCACAATGGGATCACATCTGTGCTACTGCATTTGTGTCATCTGGAAATGATTGAATGTCATTTGTCTTGCCTGATGATGGCTGTCTGTGGTTGCTTGTGTGTTTTTTACACTTTGCTGTGTGGGGGTGGGGAGTTAGGGTTGGAAACCCTAACACCATATTTCCCTATGTCTGTCTGTCTGTCTGTCTGTCTGTCTGTCTGTCTGTCTGTCTATCTATCTATCTATCTATCTATCTATCTATCTATCCATCTATTTACCTACCTACCTAACTACCTACGTATCTTTGGAATAATGCATGGTTGGATGTGTGGCAGTAGTGGAATAACAATACATTGTGAGTGAATTGTGAGGCATGTAGCATAGCTGAGGGCCTTCAACCACCAAGGAAATGCAGTTATTGTAGCTTTACCTCAAACCAAAATTGGATCATTTCACTTATAACATTAATATTTGCTTATCTGTATTTGCTGTGAAGTAGTTGGGCATAGATAGTGTAGCAGTTAAATGTAAGAAATTAAAAACATGTGTTTGACTAGTGAAATTGACATAACTGAAGAGTTGTCCACTTAACATTTTTGTTTACTTAAATTCTGAGCCTGAATTTTTGAGATAGTATTGTTATTACTCAACCATAAGAACATTACAAGTGTCAATGATCAAATCCCACCCAAAATGTGATTTTGCAGAAGGAACATTAAAAAGCTTTTGGAGAGGGATTTGAAAATGACACATGCCATGTTCATGAGGTGAGTAAAAAAGATTAGATTGAAAATGTCGGTTCAAAATGTAAAAAAAAAAGATAACGATGCTATAACTAAACATTGAAAAATGTCAATGTTTATTCCATTTATTCATAACTTTGTCGTGTTTTGAGATTTTGAACCCACATTTCAACACAGCGTTTTAATTACCATACCTTGGAACACAACATGCAATTTGTAAAATCTTGCCAAAATGCAATGTTTGCGTCACAAGTGAAAAAAGTCTTTTGGACAGGATCTGAAAAATTAAACCTAGCTGGCCTTGTGGCGCTGAGGGTTAAGCCACTAGATGCCTCACCCTGCACCACGCTGACGACCTGGGTTCGGGAATGAGCCCGGGAAGTCAGGGGTCGACAGGGATGGGCAGGGATGAAGCATCTGTGAGACAGTTCTCCCTTCCCGGGGGGGGAGTAGAATTGACGTCACTCCTGAGCAACCTCTGGCGATGGCTTGGGTAGCCAGGAATAAGCAATGCAGCTGAATCAATCGGGCAGAGCTTGGCAGACACTGGACGTCATTGCATGTCTGAGTGCCACGGGGGGGGGGACAGAAAAAGGAGAGTAGCCTTTCCAGTCCTCCGGTGAGATGATGGAGGCCCCAGAGAAATGCCAAACATCCTACAGTTGGCCCAGACACCCCCAGTTCTCCTTGCTGGGGTGATTACACCAGGGGATAGGGTGGGACCAGCCTCGGAGGTGATCCGAGGGTCGAGCCTGCTATGGGTCCGAGTGGGGGGAGTGTTTCTGGGAGATGCAGGGAGTTCAGACCAGGAGTAATGGTCTACCCGAGTGGGCACTCCCGAAGGATGCCCTTCTGCTGGGAAATATAAAAAAAAATAATAATTAAACCTGTCATTTTCATTAGGTTTGATAAAAAAAGGGTTATGTTGAAAATATGTGGTAAAAAATTCATAAAATGGCATCGTTGAGTAACTGTTTTTTTAAAGATATTGAACACAATGTTTCAGCATAGTATTGTGAAAACATGTTTCCGAAGGGATTTAAAAATGACAGCTGTCTTGTTCATGAGATGGGGCAAAAAAGGCCATGCTGTAAATTCTGGGAAAAAAATGTTAAAAGCTGACAGTTCAAAACACATTGAAAAGCCATTAACCACACTTATCCTTGGATTCTGTCAGTTCATTGTCAAGCTCAGTAGCAGAAGGATGTCCTGTGGACAGGATTACATTGTGGTACTGTAAGGAGGGAGGTGAATGCTATGGGGCTGAGGACTGGTGGGTGCCGAGAGGGAGGTCAGGGCAGCTAGACATTGATGTACTGTTTTCTGTGTTTCAGGTGACAAAAACAATGATGAGGACTGGCTGCTTTTTTCAAGGAGCCAACACTGGGGTTTGTGCACCCCAGTGTTGGTGTATTATTTATTTGTACTAGGAGTTGTGGAATGTGGTGAGGGTGTTTGTGGCACTTGATGTTGGGCACACTGGTGTTGCATTGTGTGGTGGGGGGTTTGCTTGGTGGCACCTGGGGCTGGGCATCCCAGCGTCACTGTGTGTGTGTTGGCTGAGGGTGTTGGCTGGTACTAGAGGCTGGGCACCCAAGTGTTGAAGTGTTGTGGGGAGGGTGTTTAGAGTATTTGGAGATTAATCCCTTTGTTCTGGTGCCATGCATTTGGTTGTAGTGTTGGGTGATTTCTCAAGGGAAGGACACTGATGTGCCAAGCTCCACATCTTGGAACATGGCAAAGTGAACATAGGGCTGTCTCCGCCCCCTGCCAAGAACTGATGCTGCTGGTGTGTATGGGGAAGGGGGAGTGGCAGGCAGCAGAAGTGCTGCCAGGTGACATAGACAACATGGCGGACACAGACATGAAGAAGTTATATCCATTGTGCAAAATCTCTGACTTCCCTTGGATGGAAAAGAAACAAAGAACTGTGCAACACTGGTGAAGGAGAACAAACTGCACAGGAACGATTGGCTGTAGGAAGTAAATGGTATGCAAGAGAACTGACTTCCACCTCGCATTTTCCAGTGTTTTGATTGACCAAGTAGTTCAAAGGGAAAAATGCAGGTAAGCAGAGAGCATGTGAATTTGGGGTGGAGATTAGGTATTTTGAAGCTGTGATAGGTTGAGGATTTATTTATTTGTAACATATTTTATCATAAAGCAAACAGAGTCCTTATGGTTTGCTTCCAGTTGTGATGGGGGGAAGGGGTTCAGGGATGAAATCAGGAAGTACAATACAAACAATTCCAATAGTACAGATGTGCAAAGTATATATATATATATATATATATATATCAAGTCATCAAATGTACAAAGACTATGTAGATATAGAAAGTCACCAATTCTAGAGAATATACACAGAGTAGAATGGCATTTAGTCATCACAGGTAAAGGGAGGAATGCAGTCCCATAAAAAAAATACAAATGAAGTTATTTACAGTTTAGAATACCCATGAGGAAGCACAGTCTCAGACATGATAAGGGTAGGAGTAAACAAACTGGGACCAGGCCCCCAGTAAAGAGTTAGGGAATACCTCTGGGGCAAATTGAACTTGGCAAGCAGCAATGTAGTGCTCCTTAAGCCTTACCTTTGCAGACTGGAGACTTTTAATATAGTGAGGGAAGAGGGAAGACTGTGCCATATATGAGAACGTCTGTACCTGATAGGTGTTTGTTCTGCAGTGAGCCAACACAGAGGAATATGTAGCCTTGTTCCATCTTCCAATCTTAAAGAGTATAAGGGATTGAAAGAAGGGGTAAATATGTCACTAAGATATGTATTTATTTATTGAAATCTTGGAAAGTCTTGCAGTGTCAGTGGCTCAGTAGGTAGCACACTCACTTCTGAGGCTGGGAGATCAGAGGGCTGTGGGTTCAGTTCCCACATCTAGCACTTAGGTTAATATCCCAGTACTGACACTGTAGTGCAGCATGAGAGGGGTGCTGCACTTCTGAGGTGCCGTTTTTCGGATGAGATGTTAAACCGAGGTCACATCTGCCTGGATTGGTGGTAGTTCAGGTGGATGTTAAAGACCCCATGGCACTTATTGAAAAGAGTAGGGGAATTTCCCCGGTGTCCTGGCCAAATTTCCTTCATTCACTAAAAATACCACAAACAGCTTAATCTGTTTCAAAATCAGTTGGCATTCATCTGTATCCCCCTTCCCTGGGTCATGGCTGAAAATAGGCAGGATTTGTCTAGTACACTTACCCGGTCAACAAAAACTAAATAAATAAATACACCTTTAAGCTGGAAGCTCATTTACAAAGGTTCCACATTAAATGGACAAAAGACACATAACATACATTACAGGATTGGAACACTGGGAACAGTAAAAGTGCAGTGTTACAGGGCACCTGTGTCCAAACACAGAAAACAAGGATAACATACAATTAGATTACAAATTAGCAACGAATGAGGTATCTAAGCAGAAATAAATGTTTCTTTGTCGAGCTCAAGAGTTACTCAAGATAAGTACTTATTTGTCAGGTTCCATGAGAGAAGGGATGGCATGTAGATGGCATAATGGGCAGGGGGGCCAAGGACAGGAATCAGGGACTAGAAATCACAAATGCTAAGACAGAAGAGTCTGGAGTTGTCTCTTAAATGAGCCAAGCTTGGGTTCACTGATTATATTCGGAGGGAGTTCGTTAAGCCATACAGGGGCCCAATAAGTGAAAGATCTTTGGGCCTGTGAAATACAGAAAAATGGGACATGAAGAGATTGTCTGGCAGTGCTTCTTGTACAGTAGGGTTTGAGGCAGTGGAGAAGAGGCTCTGGATGGCAGGTGGAGTTAGCAAAGGAGGATTTATTTCCCTAGAAGACACACTTGATACCATATTCTACCTTGTAGAGTAAGCCAATTGGACTGTGCATAAAGGGTATATGTGTGGGTTAGTCTATTGGAACCAAGAAGAAGCCTGCAGGATTTATTAATGGCAGTACTAATCCTTTTGAGGGTGGTGTCAGGGGCTGCCCCATAGACTAATAACCAGTAGTCGATGATGGACAGAATGGATCTTTTTATGGTGAATGACAAAGCGTCTTGGGTCAGGCAATGATGGTACATAGATTCTGCTGTAGTTTCCAGTATTTGGCATCTAGCAGACAAAAATGGAGGGATTGCCTTATAAGGAAGGGGGCCCAGTCTAGGACCTTATAAACTGTGCAGTGATGAGTATGGGAAGGGCAGACCAAAACAAATCTACTGAGTTGAAAGGGGTGATGAGATTAGCTAGGGCAGTGGTGGAGACTCCGGAGATAAGTATATCCCCATAATCAAGCAATGGAAAGACTGAGTACGCAACCATTTTCTGGTATTAAAAGGGATACAATTTTTAATTCTGTAGACAGTCCCTAGTTTGGTGAAACATTTTCCCACCGTATAGTTTATGTGAAGCGAATAGTCTTGTTGTTGATCTATGATCACCCCCAAGGTATATAGTATATAGGAATTTATAGAGTTAATCAGGTTGCCAGATAAGGATGTTAGCTGCAGAGTAGAGGGGGTTGATGCAAACTGTTTGGCAGTGCCAAAGTGCATAGTAGCTATTTTCTTAAAATTCATAACTAGCTGATTGGCAAGGAACAATATTTGCAAATTAACGACGTCAAACTGAAGTGTAAGCTCAAAGTCGGAGAGGGAGTGACCAGTGGAGAACAAAATGTTATCATTAGTTTACATGTGGGATTTGTATGCTTTTAGGCAGTTGGGGAGATCTTTAAGAATACTAAGAAAAGAAGGGGGCAAGGACTGACCCCTGGGGAACCTCTAAAGAGACTGTCGAGCCCCCAAAAGCTCTATTAGCAAGGGTTGTGTGGAATGTCAAATTCTGCCATCAGAACTGTTTCAGAATGCCAATTCTACTTCTGAAATGCTTTTCAGAATTTCTGTTTAAATTTGTTGAATCCTGAAAACCATTTCTGTGTAAACCACAGAATATTTTCGATGAATCATATGAACTGTAAATACCTGCTGGGGTCAAGACACTACACATAATCATAATTTTTGTTTTGATTTTGACCACAAATTTTCACAATAGTCATTTTATGACTCTCCTTATAAACATGACATGTAGCATTTATAGTATATTGGCTGAAATGTCATTTCATACAGAAATATGAAAACATGTCTTGTCCAGGATTTAAAAAATGACACCTGTCGTGTTTATGGTTTGGTGTGAAAAAATAACTATGCTGAAAGTTTGGAGTCAAAATATTGAACATTACTGAAGTTAGGAGTGAATGTAGAGATATTGCAATGATCACTTAAAACCTGGTCATTTTGACATATTTGTACACAAAATTTTCAGCATATTGTTATTATGACCCTGCCTCTTGAATAAGGGCTGTGAACATTTTCAAATCCTGCCCAAAAGGTGATTTTGCAAAGCAGCAACAAAATCACCTTTCAGGCCAAATTTGAATAACTCCACTGCCCTTGGTCATAAGGCCATGTTGGAAATTTCATGTAAAAATATAAAAAATGTGACAAAGTTATGAATAAAAGTTCAAACCCAATTGAAATACATTAAATCAGATTTACCTTATTTTCTCAAATCACAGTCACTAGTGCCAGCAGCGAGACATGTCTTCGATCATAGAGTGAATCTACGTTGTGGGACATGTTCCGTTGAGCATTGAGTGAGGGTGTCTGAAGTGGGGTAGTGGGGTGGGTGCTGAATGGGAGGTCAAGGTTGGGTAAGTGTTTTTCTGGGGGGGTAAAATCACCAAGGGACTGTTTTCTTTTTTACAGATTTTTTTTTGCCTTTTTGGGTCTGACCCCTTCTTAATCGTCAGACTCATTCACCCACTGCCCCCATGCCCAGGCTTATCCCCCTGGGTGGGAACACCCAGTGGCTTCCCAATCCTAATGGACATTGTGGGCAAGCCCCAGACTACCTCTGAGTTTGGGCCACGAGAGCGGGACCCCCCCAGCGGACATTGGAGACAGTGGACAATGGAGCAGAATGGGTCAGCTTGCCTGGTGCCGGCATTTTTGTGCTGCTTTTTGTTGCCCAGGAGGTAACAGCAAGGGGAAGGAGAAACACAACATGGGTTATTGGTCTGGCTGATGGCAAGGTCAGGGTGTCAGAGGATACAAGTAGGACAGCAGAGGCTAAGGAGCAGGGTGGAATGAAGGAGACATTAGGAAAGAGCGGGCAGGCAGATGGTGGGCAGAGGTTGAATGAAGGTGGTAATGTTGGTGAGGATGGAGGGCTGGGACAGCAGGCAAGAGGGGTGGGCAGTGGGGATGATAGTGGGCCAGCTGGTGATATGACATGGGTGGGGGTCAGGAGTACATGGGAACTTAAGAAGGCTTCAGGGGGAAAGGAGCAATAGGTATAGCAGGAGGAAATGGTGGCATGGGTAATGAGGACTCACATGGGGACTGTGGCCTGTAAAGGGGAGGCCAGCCAGGAGGCAAGCCTGACGGAGTGGAAAAGTTCATTGGGTAGGAGACCGGGATATAGGAGAGGGAGGGACACACAAGGATCAAAGAAGACAGGAGGGGGGGCAGAAACACTATACCAGTGAGAGAAAAGAGACACTCCCTGGAGAGATCACAATGGAGGAAGCAGAGACAACAGGGGACGATGACAGCGCTGGAGGGGTAGGACAGTGGGGTAAGAGGCAGATTATGGTTGAGAAAATTGGAGGGCTGCAGGGATTAGAACAGAGGGTTATCATACTGGGTGACTCAATAGTGAAAGGTATCAGGTGGGGGGCCAAGGAGCCAGGAAGAGTTCTAGCTGGATGGAACACATGCCAGGTATGATGGCAGGTAGAGTAGGACAGCATGTCATTAAATGTGTGAGAAGACAGGGTGAAGCCCCACATAATAGTGCACTTAAGCACTAATGATCTGGAGGGCAGCAGAGTGGGGGAAGTTCAGGACAGTTTCATGGAGTAGGGCAGGTTATGCAGTATTGAGGGGAAAACAGTCGCATTCTCTGAGATCCTACCAGTACCCATGGCAAGCACAGCCAGGAAACAGAGGATCACAGAATTTAATGCATGGCTGGCAGAGTGGTGTAGAACTATGGGGTTTGGATTAGTAGGGGGTTGGGGGCAACATGGGATGACAAGAACCTCTACTCACCAGATAGGCTTTATCTGAGCAAGGAGGGTTCCTGTGTCCTGAAACAGAAACTGGGAGAGTTCTTTACAGTCAAGTGTAATTTAAACTGACTTAGGAGGTGAGACTTAGAACTGGGCAGCAGCCAGAGCCAAAAGGAGAAGGATTCAATGCACCTCCCTCCCTAGCTAGCAAAGAGGAGAAGGGGGGCAATCAAAAAGTGGACGAGGTAGAGGGGAAGGGAGGGGAGTATTGGGGTAAGCAGGGGATCTGACTGGAGGGTTGTGACATTAAATGCAAGGAGCTTGGGGAACAAAATAACCGAGCTTCACGCATTAATGGCAGAAGGGGAGGTGGATATAGCTGCTATCACAGAGAAATGGGTCAACCAGCACCATGACTGGGACATCATGTTACTCGGATACAGATTATATCAAAGTGATAGGACAAAAGGGAATGGTGGAGGGGTGGCTTTATTTGTGAGGGAAGGGATAGTGAGCAGTATGGAGGAGGGAGGTGAGGGGAGGCCGGAAGCCTTATGGGTTTAACTGCAGAACAATAAAGGTAAAAGAGTCAGACTGGGGGTTGTGTACAGCCACCCTCACAGTCAGAGGGTATCGACAGAGAACTGTCAGATCAGTTACAGAAACACTGTGGAAGGGTGGCACTGTGGTGGTTGGGGATTTCAATCTACCAGGGGTGGATTGGAAAACCATGTCTAGCACAAGTGCTAGGGAGCAGGTCATTCTGGAAGCCTTCCAGGATGTATTCCTATGACAAAAGGTGGAGGGACTGACAAGGGAGGAGAACATCTCGGATCTTGTGCTGACTGATGGAGACTACATGTAGGGCATATGGACTGAGGACCCCGTAGCAGGTAGTGACCACTGAACAGTGTGATTCTCCCTGGATATGGTTAGGGAGGGGACGTCTATAAAAAACCGAGTCAGTGGACTTCAACAGAGCTGACTTCTGCAGGATGGTTGACATCCTGAGGGGGCATTTGGCTGGCATTACCCCTGACATGGATACCATCCAGAAATGGGCCATCCTGAAGGAAGGCCTGTTAGCGGCCACAGACACATGCGCAAAGAAACGCAGCAAGAAGGCAGGGACCAAGAAGCCATGTTGGTGGTCACCAGAGGTGCAGATAAGGGTGAGGGAGAAAAAGACAGTCTTCCAAAGATGGAAGGGGTCCAAAAGAGAGGAGGATAGGGAAGAGTACACAAGGAAAACCAGGGAGGTGAGCAGGGCTGTGAGGACTGCCAATGCTTCAAAGGAGGCCTTCTTCAAGTACATAAGGGAGAAGTGGAACTGCAAGGAGCAAATAATCAGGATAAAGAAGGATGGAGGTTGGGTAGAGAAGGTGGTTGAACAGGTAGAGGTGCTCAGTGAATACTTCTGCTCAGTTTTTACCTGGCAGAGAGATGGGCCAATACCAAAGGGGAAAGACAACACTGGCACGGGAGGAGATAGGAGAATGGATGGGGAGATCCCTGGAAGCAGAGTTCTTGATGGTCTTAAGTCACTGAACATGGACAAGGCTCCAGGGCTGAATTGGCTGCACCCTAGAGTCATGAGGGAGTTGGCTGAGGTCCTGGTAGCACCACTGGCAGACTTGTTCAATACCTTCCTGCAGATGGGTTCATGCCTCAGAACTGGAGGATGGCATATGTGGTACCCCTGCACAAGAACAGTCCCAAGGATGAGCCTGGTAACTATAGACCAGTCAATCTGACATCCGTTGTGGGTAAGCTCATTGAAACGATCCTAAAGGAAAGGTTAGTGACCTTCTTGGAGGCGAATGGTCTTATGGACGACAAACAGCATGGGTTCGTCTCTGAGAGATCATATCAAACAAACCGGGCTCACTTTTTTGACTGGGTGACAAAAGAACTAGACAAAGGTTGGGCCATAGATGTCCTGTATCTGAACTTCAGTGAGGCCTTTGACTCAATACCGCATGGCAGATTAACTAATAAATTGAGGAACCTGGGAGCAGAGGAGAAACTGGTTAAGTGGGCTGGTAACTGATTGGGGGACAGGCATCAGAGGGTGGTTGTGGGGGGAACTCTCAACTCATTGGGCAGTCACCAGTGGGGTCCCACAGGGTTCAGTGCTGGGGCCAGTGCTGTCTAATATATTCATAGCCAATATAGCAGTAGGAGTTAAGAGCAGAATCAGTCTATTCATGGATGACAGCAAGATGGGGGTAGTTGTGGATGTGGTAGAGGGAGGAAAAGGCCTCCAAAAAGATTTGGGAAGTCTTGAGCAGTGGTCAGTCACTTGGCAGCTGGGTTTCAATGCTAAGAAGTGCAAGGTCATGCACTTTGGAGCAAGGAATCTTGGGTAGAGTTACCATCAGGGAGGGGTTCAGCTGTTCATCTCTGAGGAGGAAAAGGATTTGGGGGTAATGGTCACAAAAAATATGAACCACTCATCTCAATGTAGGATAGCAGCAACAAAAGTCAATAGAATGCGGAGGCACATTGCTTGAGGAATCACCTCTAGAAGGGAGAAAGTAATTCAGCCAATGTCCAGGTCACTGGTCAGGCCACACTTGGAGTACTGTGTATAGTTCTGGAACTCATACTTACAGAAAGACATCAGGTTACTGGAAGGGGTACAGCGGAAGGTGACTAAAATGATCAGTGATATGGAGCGGAAGCATTACAAGGAAAGGTTGAGGGACCTCAATATCTACTCATTGGAGGAGAGAAGGGAAAAGGGTGATATGATCGAAACCTTCAAGTACTTAAAGGGAATCAACAGAATTAGTACAGAGGACATGTTTCAATTAAAGGGAAAAGGGATTACTAAGGGGCACAGCCTCAAGCTGGTGAGTAGTGGAATCAGGAGGGAGGCAAGGAAGCATTACTTCAAGGAGAGGGTGGTAGGGGGATGGAAAGTGTTTCCTTAAGAAGTGGTATCTCTTGAAACAGTGGAGAGCTTTAAAAGGGGGTGGGATAGGGTTAAGGGCAAGATACTAGTCAGAGGGAAGATGAAGGGGAAGAGAAGGGGCAAGGGGGGGAGCAGCAGGAGTCTAATCTCTGCGCTACACAATCGAGCAGCTGTGATAGACTATTTGGCCTGCATCTGCTGGCAGTTTTGTATGTACATATGTTCTCATGGGGAGAAAGAAGCGATACTGGGGATGGGCAACCCAGTATGCTACTTATTACATTAAATAAATAGACAGACAGACAGACAGATAGACAGACAGATAGATAGATGATACATAGATGATGATAGACAGATATAAAACAAGAGAGAGAGAGAGAGTGAGGCAGGGGGACAGCAGGGCATCACACACTCACTGCTGTAACTGAAGCCAGCAGCAAATTACAGCTGCAGCTTCACATTACAAGAAAGTCCTGCTGTTTTCATACTGAGAACATACGAACATACAAATGTGCCAGCAGAAACAGACCACCTGGTCTAAGTCTACTCAAGTGTGTAGCTAGCACCCCTAGTTTGAAGCTGCCCCACCCTCCCATTTGTCATCCCCTACCACCCCCACCTCTCCCACCTCACTCTCCCTCTTCCCTTCCCTTTGAAACTGTTCACAGATTTATATGATACCGCCCATTCTGGTAGGGTGTTCCATTTTGCTACCACCCTGTCTGTGAAATAGTGTCTCCTCATTTCCTTCCTAAATCATCCCCCATTAGTGCATGCCCCTGGTGACCCTCCCTCTCCTTAACTTAAAGACCCATCTGCCCCATCTTACTGATTCCCTCAGATACTTGAATGTCTCTATCATGTCCCCCGTCCCTTCTATTCTCCAGGGTGTACATATTCAGGTCTCTCAGCCTGCTGTCATAGTCTGTCCCTTCCATTCCACATATCATCTTTGTTGCCCTCCTCTACACCCCCTCCAGTAGCCTGATATCACACTTTAGGTATGGCCTCCAAAACTGCACAAAATACTCTAAGTGCAACCTGCAGAGGGGCAAGATCATCTCTCTTCACCTGGATGAAACCCCCCTCACTATGCAGCCCAGCATTTTATTCACTTTTGCAGCCACTCTCCTGCACTGGGCAGTGTTGTCCATGGTTTCTGTTATCATTACCCCTAGGTCCTTCTACTCCTCAGTGATCCCCAGCGTAACCCCTCCCAGCCAGTATTCTCTCCTTGAGTTCTTCACCCCCAAAATACATAATGTTACACTTCTTTGTATTGAACCCCAGCTGCCACCTCTCTGACCACTCCTCTAGCTTGCCTAGGTCCACCTGCAGCTGCTTCCATCCCTCCTCTCCATTCACCACTGCTCCAATTTTGGTGTCATCAGTGAACAGGCTTATCTTGCTCACCACCCCATGTGCACTGTCTGATATGAAGAGCTCAAACAGTACTGGCCCCATCACAGAGCCCAGTGGCACCCCACTCATCACCAACCTTGGAGTTGAAAGCTCCCCTCTCACTACACCTGTTGCAGCCTCCCACTCAGCCAGCTTGTAATCCAGTTCATCATTTTTGCCCCTACCATTACACCAGTTAGCTTCCCCCCCAGCCACCCATGAGGTGCCAAATTGAAGGCCTTCCTGAAGTCCAAGTAAAGAACATCCACTGCATGACCATTATTTAGCTCACCTGTCACAAGTCATAATATTGTATCAGGTTGGTTTGACAAGACTTCCCTGAAACAAACCCATGCTGCCTCACATCCTGGTGGCCATTGTCCTCCAGGTACAACACCAGTCTTTCCTTTAGTATTGTCTCCATTGCACACTGTGGAGGTGAGACTTACCAGGCGATAATTACCCAGTTCCATCCTTGATCTGCTCTTGTGTAATGGTAATACATGTGCCATCCTCCAGTCCAGTGGCACACATCTTGACCCCAATGAGGTGCTGTACAGATCTGCCAGTGGTTCTGCCAACACCTCCGCCATCTCTCTTAGCACCCTGGGGTGGATACCATCTGGCCCTGGTGCATTGTCTACCTTCGGTGCCCTCAGTCCCTCTAGGACTCTATTTGCCTCAATTCTTCCATTTGTTGCTTCCTGTCCCCATCCCCACCCCTTCACCCCATGGTGGTAGCGGTCCCCCCCTTTTCTTCTGTGAACACTGAGCAAAAGTATTCATTCAGTACTTCTGCCTGCTTCTCACCCTTTTCTGTCCACTCCCCATCCCTTTTTATCCTCACTATTGTCTTCTTGCACTTCCTTTTCTTCCTGATGTATCTGAAAAAGTATTCCTCCCCCCATTAATTCCCTGCACTCCTGCCCCCTAGTGAAACCTTATGGCCAAGGACTGGGGTACATTACTTCTGCACTGTGATTTACATTTATGCGCATGAGTGTATGGCTCCTCTTAATAAGCTGGGCACCAGGATTTTCAGGTTCCCAGTAACATTATTTGCTGGGCAATTTTCAAAAAACATACACCAGAATCTAGCTACACAGTCCTGTTTATCTTGGTTTAGGTGTGTTTTTTTTTGAAAATACACAATTTTTATGTATTTTCAATGTTTTCTGGGTTAAAAAAAGTATGGCAGTTGCTACTATCATTTTTTTTTCTCGTGAAAAGTTAATTTCTCATGACAAGTAAATCACGAAAACAAACACTCATGATCAGTGTTCTTTTACTGTTCAAACTTGATGATTATCAAAAAAAATATCTACTATAACTACTGAACCATATTGTATTTTTTCATGAAACCCACAAGAGGCACTACCAAGGTACAGGCCACTTCTACCCTGAAAGTTTCATGAAAAAATTCTGCACCTTCTACAGTAGGCTGTGCATGATAGCTAAAGAAACCCATGTTAAGTTTAGGACAACCAGACATTTTTTGCTATTCCGTGTCCTGGAAATGGAACAAGTTACCATCACAAAACGTTTCACATCTTGAAACTGCCAGCCTGACTGAACATGCCAAATTTTGGGCTATTTCATTGAACACTACCAAAGTTATTAAGGTGCAGAATGTGGGGTTTAACCCTAAATAGCCAACTGAACCATAGCTACGGGGGTACTACTGGGCAACTATAATATAGTGAACAGTTCACTATTCATTATATGTTGTATTATATTGTGCCAGTTGTGTTTATGAATGATCATTTTTGTGACATCATCAAAGAGGGACTATATAAAGCTCCATTCTACCTTTTGTTTCCACCCCCTAGTGAAACCTTGTGGCAAAAGACTGGGGCACATTACCTCTGTACTGTGATTTACATTAATGAACTGTAATCAGAACTGTATTTGTGATTTTGTGGAAATATTGAACTTCACCAGCAGGCAATAAAGAAAGTGCATTCTGCAACAAGAACTATGTACATGCTTATTTAGTATATATGCTCTCATTCGAGCGTAGCCTGCCTCTTTGGATTTGGTTGGACCGAGTCAGAGGTTAGCCACCCCTTCCAGCAGCACCAGCTTGGAGCCTCACTACAGTGCAGCTGAAATACTTTCATTTTTGACAAACCATGAGCAGTTGGCAGCAGCTCACATAGAGAAACTACTATGAGGTCAAGGAGCTAGGTACAGTGAAACAGAAAGAATAATTCACAAAGATGTAAAGTGACTTGCTCAGGGTCAAACAGTACGTATGTGGTGGTTGCATGATTCAAAACTGTGTCTCCAGCTCTTTAGGTTCACAGCTTTGTAGTCTAACAACTAGGGTACAGTGGACTGCCCCCAATGTATGTAGTAACGGAGGAAGAGAGGAAGCACCAAATGGTATGCTCTTTGCCAAATTAGAACAAAATTTATCTGTGAGGGAAAAAAGAAAAATGCCTTCCATTGCTACTATTTATAAAGACTATGTTGTTTTTGGCAGAAGGTACACCTACACTGGTAGCCAGTATCATGATGCAGAATATCCAGATATATCATAATATATATGATAGGTACTCCCCATTCATTTCACTTTGTCTTCCAGTGAGATTTTTGGATATGTTCAGATATATACTGCATCTTGCCACTGGCTACCACTGCATATAATCCAGTTCAGTAGAATAACAAGAAGTGCATTATGCTGCCATGTGCAGGACTAAGGGTTCTCATCTCTGCTCTCAGTCAGTGGACTTTTGAGTGTACTATAGAGGCAGTATGCTAAGCCTCCAAAATTGAGGTGAAATTTGCTCAGCCTTTAGCTCCCTGTGCTTGAAGATCTAGAGTGATACCGAGCCACATAATCTACCTTGTGTGCATCTGCTCTACTGGCCTAGTTAGATCAGCAGCATGTACCAAAGGTTGAGAATGAAGCAGAGTACTCCTACATGAGAAGCATACCTACAAGCAAAGCACTTTATGATGTCACTAGAGTGGCCAACCTCCCAGGTGCAGTGGAGCTAGTCTTATCATAATGATGCCCCACTATGGAGGCAAGCTGCAGTATCCCCACTCAGTGAGCTGGGACAAGTGGGAGACCTCAGGATTGATAAGGAAGTCTTTGGTAAAAGATTAGGATAAGAAAAAAAACACTTACATGTACGATTTAGACTACCTGCCCCTGCCATTAATAGAAAAAGTGGTGTTTCCAGCCTTCTTATTGTGAACTAGTAAACTTTGCCTCCAACAAGTTACCCAGACTAATTGCTGTGTGGCAGTCTCAATGCATGTCATATAATAACCCTTGCAAGTGTATCATATATGTGAAAATCAGTGTTGGTGCAACCCAAAGTAGGCTGTATACAGTTAGCTGAAGCATAAAAACCTGGCTAAAAGGCAAGGTATACAAGTGGCCATTGTGCAGTGCACATTTTTATTTATTTATTTTTTTGGCTGGGAAAGGAGGGCCTATTTTTAGCATTGTTGTAGTGAGGGGGGAAGAGATACAGATGGAAACCAACTCAGACTGAACAAGGTTAAGCTATTGGTGGCATTTTTAATGAATGCTGGAAATTTGCCCAGGAAACTATGACAATTCCCTTACTCTTTTCAAGATGTGCCATGCGATCGTTAATGTCCACCTGAACAACCACCAGAACAGGCAAATGGGACCTTAATTTAAAGTCTCATTCAAAAGACAGCACCTCAGTCATGCAGCACCCCCATCATGCACCACTACAGTGTCAGTATTAGGATTTCACCCCAAGTTCCTGCTGCAAGGCTGGAACCCACAGCCTTCTGTTCTCCAAGGTGAGTGTGCAACCCATTGAGTTATTGAAACTGCATCATCGCCTCCATTTCCTTACTACAGTCTAACAGTGGTGGAGGAGTGTACCAAAAGGTGTGGGGAGGGTCAGAATTGCATAGAACACTTCAGCCTGGGGCACTGTTCAATTCAAAGTCTGTCTGTCCATTCAGCTACAAATGTGAAAGGTCGCTTGACCCCCTGACCCCCTGACTCTGTCACCTATGCAATCTAAGGCTTGCCCTGATGCATAAAATTGCACCACTACCATCTGCAACATTGAATTCTATCCCAGAGCTGTTGCAGAACATTTCAGGACATGTAACTCAAATGTTAAACTCTTTTAATATTCCTAAACTATTATCCGAATCAGTTCCAAGCACTGTATACCCATACATGAGTCAATCTTGTTGACCTTGTGCAGTTCAAGACTATAGTCATCACAGAATCTTTACTACTACTAAAGTACAAGAATCAACTCCAGGCTGTATTTGCTTTTTAAAGCAGTTGTAAAACATATTTTAAGCAATGCCACATGACAGCTAAAATAAGCATGAGAATATCTGTAAATTTGTTAAATATGATTTTCTGCTGTGTTATTTTCTTAATTCTACATCCATCATTTATGCCTGTTTGTCTGGTGCATGTGCCACTGTAGCATCTAAAATACTTCACCCTGACAAGGATATTGTGGAAGCCGATGCCACCCAACTGAGATGGCAGCAAGGTGTAGAAAGGTGTCTAATGTAGGAATCATCAACAGTTGTACACAGTATTAGGTTCCCTTATATCTACTTGTATCAATCAGTATCTTGAGTGAAGAACTGTTAAGAGTAGTCAAGCCCATCACTCTGTACTTGCTTAACCTACTTGCAATTCTCCAACTGAGCTGACTACTGCAGCTCACAGGTTGAAGAGACACTGTCAACCCCCTTAGGCCTCAAACATTTTCTCATAGGTCTCATAGGTTATTACAAGGCCAAGAAGACAAAAATCCATAACGGCCTGCCTAGTTAATATCCAGTTATAGCTTGTTTAATCAGGTATTCGTCCAAGGAATTTTTAAAAAAATATTTGTTGATGAACTCACCACTATTTCCAAGGGTAGACCATTCCCTATACTAGTTATCCTTTTACTAAACCAGTTTTTCCTAGCATTTGTACAGAAGGAGCTTTGGTACTTTGATAGTTCTGGACAAAATAAGGTGGGTTGCCCATCATGATTGTCCTCCATATGCATGGAACAGTAACCCAGTCTCTACCCAAACATCCATGTGTCTAGTTTATTTGTGAAAGTTAAGATATTTGTTGAGACAACTATATACTGTGGTAAAGTGTTCCACAATCTCGGTGTTCTAATTGTAAAATAGTTCATTCTTTTATTGCTTTTGGCCCTCATCACCTCTAGCTGTTTATTATGAAGTCTAGCGACAGTTTTTCTAGTAGAATATTTGATACCACACAATTTCATTTGCTCCTGGTTCCCAAGAATTTTAAACAGTTGTAATAAGTCACCTCTGGTAAGTCTTTGTGTCAATGTATGTAATCCTGTTTTGTTTAGTCGGGAGTAGTAGTCAAAGTTAGTTAAGTGCTGGATTTGCTTTGTGGCTCTGCTTTGTATGTGTTCAATTCTATTTATATCTGATTTCAGATGAGGGCTCTAAAAGGGTGAACCATAATCCAAAAGGGGCCTTATGTGAGACCTGTAGAAGGACAAAAGACAATGTTCAGATCTAGTCACAAATGTTTTGGAGATTCTACGAAGTAATGCATTTGTTTGATTCGCTATTTTGGTACAGTGAGTTGAAGAGGTTAGTTTGTCATTGATTACTATCCCTAAGTCTTTTTCTGCTTGTGATGTTCTAATAATAGTTTTGTTTAGATAGCATGTTTGTACCGGATTATTTTTTCCAAGGTGTAATACTGCACACTTAGACAAGTTGAAGTACATTTTATTTGTTGATGCCCATTTTTCTACTAACATTAAATTTGCTTGAAGTCCGTGTTAATTACTTGTATTGATAGCTATTCCCCCAAGTTTGGTGTCATCAGCAAATTTTACCATTATATTACTGGTTGAGATAGTCATGTCACTTATGAATAAATTAAACAGAGTAGGCCCAAGTACAGAGCCCTGTGGGACCCCACTGGTCACGTCTCTGTTACTTGAGATGGCGTCGTTTACCCTAACTCTCTGGGTTCTATTATTCAGCCACTGATTTATCCAAGAAATTAGTGAAGCTGAGATTCCCATATTGATAAGTTTGTCTATTATTATGGAGTGTAAAACTTTGTCAAATGCTTTACTATAGTCTAACAAAATAACGTCCATCGGTCTGTTACAATCTAGGTTATAGCTAATATAATTATAGAATGAAATTAAGTTTATAGTACATGAATAACCTGGCTTAGACCCGTGTTGATATACATCATTAAAGTTTAGAGTTAACATTTCATTTTCTAATTTGAGTTTAATAATTTTTTCCATTAATTTACAAGGTATTGATGTTAAACTAATAGGGCTATGATTTTCAGTTTTAGAATGTGTTCCTTTTTTATAAATGGGTGTGACTATAGCTATACGCCAATCCTTAGGTACCACTGAATCTTGAATGAATTTGTTATAAATTATCATTGCGGTAAAAAAATAGTATTGTTTGTTTCCATTAGAAATCTTGAGGATATATTATCTGGGCCTGGACTAGTGTTTTTTTTTAAAGGTGTTTAAAACAGTCTAAGTGTCCTGCTCTGAAATCTTGTTTGCTTCAAGGTTCGATGTTACTGTAATGACTGATGAAGTTGTTTTTTGCGCAAAGACAGATGCAAAGTAATTATTTAATTCTGTTGCGGTTATTTTGTCAGATGATATTTTTTGTTTGTTAATTATTAGTGGTCCAATTGCCTTGTTACAACCCTTTTTTACACTGTGGTATGAGTATAAAGCCTTATGACAATCCTTTGTGTGAGCTATTTTGAATTCAAGGTTACATTTGGCCATAATGATTTGTTTTTTTAATTTTTTGACCGTTTCCCTATATGTTATTAGAATTGAGTTGACTTTAATTGGTGGAGTTTTTTTGAGTTTTGAGAAGAGTTTTTTCTTTTTTGTAATTAGTGTCTCATTGTTTTTGTTAAACCATTGTGTGAATCTATCCCTTACTATTGTATTTATTTTTTACAGGTATGTATTTCTTTTCAAGTTGGGTTATTTTTTTTAGGAAGTCCCATGCTTCACAGTGTTTAGTGGAAGAAGGATCTGTTCCCAATTGATTTCATTTAGGGAACAATTTATTTGATCAAAGTTAGCTTTGTGATATTGTTTTAATTTAATTTTATTGATTTTCGGTTGAAGATAGAATTTTATAGAAAAAGATATGGACATATGGTCACTGTTTCCTAGGGGTGCTAAGATTTTAGTGTCAAATATGGGAGTTTCAAGGTTTGTTATTACTAGGTCAAGAATGTTATTTCCCCTAGTTGGTTCCATTATGATTTGTTTTAGACCTAGATTTATATTAACTGAAAGAAATGGTTCTTTGTGATGGTTAGTTCCTGAAAGAGTATCCCAGTTTATAGTGGGTAAGTTAAAATCCCCCCATATGAGTACTGCATCTTTATATGCTAGTTGATTTATTTCTTCAGCTAACAACTTAGTAATCTGTAAATCAGTTGACGGTGGTCTGTAACATACACCTATGAGTAGTTTTTGGGTATTTGTTGGTTGAATATAGGCCCATGCACTTTCAGTTTGTCAATTGGTTTCTATCCCATAAGAATGTATGTCATTTCTTATGTAAAGACTTACCCTCCACCTTTTTTTGAGTTCTCTCTATGTTTAAAGTAATGTTTATAACCAGGGAGTTCTGCTGTCCATTCTTTTTCTGAGTTACCCCATGTTTCTGTGATTGCTACTATCACCATTTCTAAAGTCTGGGTTAGAATTTCCAATTCTGCATATTTGGAGATGTTCATTGATCTTGCGTTAAAAGTAAGAATATTTGCTGTCAAATTTTTGTTATGGCAGTAATTTTTAATAAGAGACTGGGATGTTATCCTGGTCTCCTCCTTATTTGTTAGTTTAAATTAAGTATTGATGTATGAGGTCTTCTTTTGACCCAGAATAGTAGTACCTCTTCTGCTTAAGTGCCATCCATCCCAACAATAAAGTGTGGGTTTATCCTCAAATTCCTCCCAATGTGTTACGCACTTGATTCCTTGTTGGTAACACCATTTATGGAGCCATTCGTTCAAGTTCTTTATTTTGGAGGTAGTATAACTAGTGGCTCTTGGGATGGGTAATATCTCAGAGATACAGACTGTGCAACCAAATTCTGTTAGTATATTATTTAATGCAACAAAGTCTTGTTTGATTTTCAGTAGTTATGATCCCTTGATATCATTTGTTCCTGCGTGAATAATTACTAGCGGGTTTTCACCAGCGGTAGATAGTATAGGTTTTACCATAGATATAATATCTGCAATCTTTGCTCCTCTAATGCTGGAGCACATTCTGTGTTCTTTATCTGGGTTACATATTGTTCTGTCTAAGTATTTTATGATTGAGTCACCTAATACAATTACCTGCTTTTGATTGGCATGTGGTTCAACTAGTGCGTGTGTGGTTGAAAAGTTTATTAAAAGTTTCTTAGGTAGGACAGGGTTTGTTTCTGGTTTGGTATTATTTTCTTGATGTGTTGTAGGGAGTTTGGAATCTTCATCTCTGTATATAATATTACTGCTGTTTTCCAAGATGGTATCTACCTCTCTGTCTATTTGTTTCGCTAAAGTTTCAAATGAATTTTGTAATGGGAGTTCGTCGTTGTTTTCAAGAAGATTGTTTTTTTTTGGTGTGTTTCCTGTGGGGGATTTTTTCCAGTTGTTCTCAGTAGTATATGTTGAAGGGGTTGAAGATGTAACTGGTTGCTTTGTTAAGTTGGTTATGGGATAATTTTTTGGAGATTTTTCTAGGGGGAGTGAATCATCTGAGTTTTTTGTGATAGATGCGTTAGCTTCAACCAACAGTGACATCTGATCTATATAGTCTTCTAAAGCTTTGATGTCAGATTTAAGAGTGTCTTTGGGCTGTAAGCGTTTGATTTCTTCCTATAGACTTTGTACTAGGATACATCTATCACAAAAAAGTTAGCTATTTGTTTGCCCATTGCATACATTGAGCATGATATACACAATTTATTTGCTTTCTTTGTAATTGGTAGTAGTTTAGTATATATTTAAATGGTAGTGAACAGAAAACCGTATAGTTTCTTATTACCTTATTGGTGGTGTTAGTGTTGAAGCCCTGTGCCCATTTGCCCCAGTGGACACGGTAGACATGTGCAGATGCGTGTGTCTCTTGGCGTCTCCGCACACGGCCCCATGAGGTTTTATAGTCACCGAAACCGGAAGTGCGTCATTGCACGACTTCCGGTTTCGCACTAGCTCAGTTTTGCACAGAAAGGTTAAAATTAGCCTTTAGGAAGGCTATATGAGAAAGATAGTGGTGTTTCCACTGTGTACAGTATCCCTTTATAGAGCTTTTGTAGTCAGTGTGTGACAGATTAAAACGGGAGGTGTCAAGAGCTAGCCTTTCAGTCCTCCAGAATCCCACACTGCTTTGCAGCTCTAAACCAGGAAGTACCTAACAACAGCAAGAGACCCCCAACACATACAAAAACAAAGTAGTATATCAGACAGTTATCGCTTTTCAGTTTATCAGCAACACTACATTTAGCAGCAAGTGCTGATCCGGATTTGAAATAGGGGAGGTCTTGTATCCTATGGCTGCATTCTTAACTCCAATCCCAGTTTATGCCACAGGTCATTATCTGATAGTGCTCTGTATACCATGCACATATCACCTCGGAGCCTCCGGAATTCTAAAGAATACAGTTTCAATTCTACCAGTCTCTGTTGGTAGCTTAAATCCTCAAGGCCTGTCACATGTCATGTTGCTTACCTTTGTACCTGTTCCAGTGATTATATGGTCCCTTTTTCCCCCAGGTGACCAAAATTGGGCACAATATTCCAGATGCGGACGGACCAGAGCCTTATATATAGGCATTACCATCGATCTGTCTCTACTTTTAATATGCTTGTTTATGCAATATAGGAGACCACTAGATTTTCTGATAATGTGATTACAGTGTGTCTTAAAGCTCAGATCATTGGTAATATAAATCTCCAGGTCCTTTTCTTCTGATGTTTCCTGCAACACTACTCCATTTAGTGTATATTCATAATGGGTGTTATTTTTCTCCAGGTGCATGACCCTACATTTATCTACATTAAATGTAGTTCTATTTATCATTGCCCAGTTTTCAATTTCTCTTAATGCTTGTTGTAAGGTATCCGAGTCCTCCTTAGAATTTATCCGATACCCTACTCTTATATCATCTGCAAACTTTGACAGCCACACATTTGTCGAAGTTTGCATAGATGAAATGTATAAGTTGAAAAGGCAGGGGCCCAGAACCGAGCCCTGAGGCACCCCACTAGTCACTGTTATCTAATCCGACAAGGATCCCTTCACTGATACTCTCTGCCTCCGATTTGTCAACCAGTTCTCAATCCATAAGGAAATATTGGCAAGTATACCCTGCTTAATTAGGGCCTCAATCAAGAGGCCATGTGGTACCTTATCAAATGCTTTTGAGTAATCCAGGAAAATAATATACATTGCTACTCGGGTGTCGAGTGCTTGATTCACTTTATCATAAAACTCCAACAAGTTTGTCTGACAGAACCTACCCTTTCTAAAACCATGCTGATTTTGGTCTAGATCTCCTGACATATCCAACATGTTAGTAATATGGGTTTTGATGATGGCTTCCAGGGTTTTTCCCAATATTGATGTCAGGCTGATGGGGCTATAATTTGATAGCTCCTGTCTTGACCCTTTCTTTTATATTGGAATAATATCCGTCTGCCACCATTCAACCGGGACTTCAGATTTATCTATAGAATGCTGAAATAAGTGGGCTACTGGGGGGGCAGTACATCAGCCAGCTCCTTAAGCACCCTAGGGTGGAGGCCATCTGGTCCCTGTGCCTTATTCTGGTCTAAGGCTTTTAGTCTGTCTCTCTCATCATTGACCTCGATTTTAAGGGGAAAACCTACATCCTTTACCTGATGTTGTAAGGTGTTTTGGGTTTTTGGATCATACACTGATGCAAAATATGTGTTGTAATGGCATGCCATGTCTTTATCGTCCAATATCAAATCACCATGTGGTCACCTTATGGGCCCTATTGATTTATTTACACCCTTTTTATTATTTATATATGAGAAAAAAGATTTATAATTAATTTTCTAGTTTAAAGACACATGTTATGATGGTTACATTCTGTAGAGATTGTGGATGTAGCCAGATGCTGGAGTCTAAATGTTTTTTTTTAATAAGTGAAAAACATGATGCCCATAATATGTGTTTTACAATCCCTGATTAACTCCTACTGTATCTTTTCTGGACTTTGGAGTATTCCCTACACAATCTAGTCACTCATGACACAGTGTTTGGAGTGATGACTTAATCATGTGCTGCAGTGTTTGGGGTGATTCTACTTTCCAGGAAGTATGCAACTAAAGCAGATCAGAATTTGAAACAAAACAAGGTTGGGATATATATATATATATATATATATATATATATATATATATATACACACACACCATTAGCATGCATTTTGGTTCTACTGAGAAAGAAAGCAGATAAAACAAATAGCAACATCAATGAATTTTAACGAAGGTACAGTAGGCAAATTTTAAACTAAAAAACACTATGCTGCAAAAATGTTTAACAGTGTCCCTTTACAGGGTTTGTCGAGGCACCCGCATGTGCAGCACCTTTTCTATACATTGCAACCTGCTGACATTTTTAGAAGTTTTGTAAATAATATCTATTGATATCATTTTAAAATAGTGACATCAAGTATTGCAAAGGATTGCAACTAGTTGTGACTGAGAACTTGACAGTAACATTAGTATATCTTTAGTCATGATGAAACCTGATGCTAGCACATCGGTATATTGTTGAATGAAAAAAAGTTAATTAAACCCATGCAATTGGAAGATTATACAAGTTAGAACATTTTAATTTCCCTTTATTCACCAAAGTCTGCATGATGCAGTGAAGCCTATGCATATTTTACAAAATTTGCAAAACCTTTTGCCAGGGCCAAAAAGTAACAACAACAGAAAATACTCTGCAAAAACATCCACAAGATGACTAATAATGTCCAGAAGATGGAAATAGTCTGTTGTGGATGTTTGCATTGTGGAATTTTCTTTTTGTTCTAAGCAAACATGGGAAACAGAGGGTCAAAGTTCATTTTCAGAAACCATCTCATTTTCTGGAACCTGAGGATGATCATACATTATTGCAGCCACAGCAGCAGTATTTTAATCATGTGGTACAGTGTACAGACAGAGCCCATGTTGTTCCTCAGCATTTGATCAAACACAGCTTGGCTGTTAGACCAAAAGGATGGGTCTCCATTAGTTTATTAGAAAGAGAGTTAAAAACTTACAAAATCTTGATAAAAAATTGTGAAATAGTAAAAAAAACACCCATAACTTGGTATTCGTAGTTTCAGGAGAAAATTTTTTTAACATTATTTTGGCCACCTTTGTTACTTTTGACTTGTATTATGTTCTCAGTTGTTTCATTAAAAAAGTCTGAAGAGAACTGCATTTTGATTGTTTGCAAGGATTGCAGGCCTTTACTGGCTTGAACAATTGACTACTGGCTGCAGAGTCCTTTTATTATATTATTGCTAAAACGTTTGAAAAAATACTTAAGAAATGAAAAAAAAAATTACACAGTGTTTTCTCTGCTTGTGTTCATGAGTACTTTACTACTCTGTCTATACTAACTGCAGAGTGTTCACCATAGTCTGCAGTTTGTCCACCATTAGAGGTATTGCAATGCAGGGTCTCAGAAGGCATGGCAGGGGTGGCATGTCCCGGTGTATTGATCCTGGGTGTAGTACTACAGTAGTAGTGGCTTTGTCAGCAACAACACCAATATTTACTTGGTCTGCCTGTAAATATAATACAGAATGAGTTGTGGTCAGTTTGATTGCACTTCTCTTGTTGGTGTTGGGCCTGGAAGCAGAGGATTTCCTTCCTTTACTAGTGAAACACAGTTTCTATTGCATACTGTGAGACATTCTAGTATTCAGCCTATGTGTGTTTAGTGGTTATTTTCACAGCAGCATCAGGATGCAACAGGTAATGGTACTTCTGTTTGATACCTACAGTGAGGACCTGCACTGCAATATGTCAGCTTGGTCAGAGAGAAATTATTTTAGGATTATAAATGGTCTTTCACAGCAGCACACAAATGCAGCAGGTGATGCCTCTCATGACTGATACCTGTAGTGAGGCTTTGCACTACAATATGCCTAATTGGTGAAGGTAAAATTATGTGATGATTATAACTGGTCTTTCACAGCAGCATCAGCAACAGAGAATGGCTATCTGCCACCTTTGAGATCGACTGGCTAGCTGGGGCAAATAGGGATCACATTTGGGAACAGAAGGATAGATACATTATTTGTTATCAAATCCCCACATTGCTTGGTTGTCACACCTTAAAAAAAATTAAAGGAGCATGGTATAGAAGCACAAGATTGATCTCATTGATCTCAAGTTGTGTGGGATTCTAATGAGGAGGAGAAAGCAAAACTATTGCAGATTGAGAAAGAACACTTGCTAGGGAGGATGAATGCTACTCCAGAAACAAACTAAACAGTAGGTCAGCAAACATTCAACAAATCTTACTTACAAGTACACCTAATTAAAGCACTAATAATAGCAATTCTGATGTAAAACCCCAGCTGCTGTCATGCACCACCAAATCACCATCACCCTTACCATCACCAGTGCCCAATTTCAAAAAACAGAAGCACCCTTTAAACAAAGCCATTCATGTGTTGCCAGTGAGAGTTGTACAACATCAGGCTGCACTGCCTGACCTTTTTTTGGGAAGAATTCAAAGTACAATACCATTGGAAGCACCTGGTGGCATGTGCACTTAGTGCAGATATGGCAATAATGTTAGCACAAGATCCGTTGCTGTATTCTTTTGTAGAAGGGAAAAGATTCTGCCATTTTGTTTAACGAGCATATTCAACGTGGCAAGTGCATTGTTGCCTTTTTTTTTAACAGTACCCATGTCAGAATTGTACAACAGCATATGCATATCAGTGTCAATGCACTGAGCCAATGTGCTGTACTTAAGGTACCCCACATAACATACATGTAGAAACATCTATGATAGTACCTAGCCCCAGCAGGACAATGGGACCTGCAAATAAAGATCAAAGCTTATAAAAATTCTAACATGTATGTCAGACTGTTGAATGTTCCACAGCTGCCTCCCAGCTCTGACATCAGCTGCAGTGGGTTCTGTACTTTCTGGTTAGGGCAAAGGTCAGCTTGGGAATCAGCAGGTTCAACCAAATAAATCTAATATAGGGACTATCCTCCTGCTACGACTGCATCTGCTGGTACTGCTGCTGCCTCCTCATCCTCATTTGATTTTATTGGTGGTAGCTGGTTGCTTAGAATGATGACAAACATATATGAACAATATGTGTATTTGTAGTGGCCTAAATTCAGACAGTTATGTAACACACAATCACCATTACTAGGACCTCATGAGAATTTAGAAAAATATAAAGTAAATAAATACAACTGTGGAGAAAAATGGGACAAGCACTCCAACTCAGTTACTTTAACAACCAATAAGGCCACAAAAAATCATTGAGAAAATGAAAAACACTGTGCATAGCAGGGTTGTAAGCATATCACTGATTTATTAAGGCATAGTACAATGTACCAGCATAGTCATAACACAGTGCTGTACAAATTACCTGTTGGATGAACAGCTCACCCATACATAGTGACATGATTATTTATTTATTTGTTTGTTTATTTCAAACGTTTCACCAGGAAAGGCATACTGAGCTGACTGACAGCTTGTTTCCAGATGCATCATGAAAGGAGTGGAACTAGGAAACAGGCAAGTTACAAAACCACAATTACAATTGAACCAAAAATTACAGATACAATCAGTCATGTGCAAGTGTGAATACAAGGGTCAGGAATTTTAAAACGTGGTGCAAGGCTTGCATCCATCCCTGTACCACAACACTTTGGGTAGGATTTTCCAAACTCATAGATCACTGCAAACCTGGATGTGCCGACAATATGGCACATGGGGCTTGTGTTGATCTAATGGGATTGTCTATCCTGTATGGCAATTGCTGCAAGGTAGACCAGCTTTTTCTGGTCTACCTTGCAGCAGTCCTGAAGGTAATTTTTCAGAGCTTGCACCAGTTATTTGATACAAGCTGCAGTAATATATGGGACCTGCCGCATCTACACCCAAGATTTTAAAATCGGGTGTAGTTGCGGCAAAGTGATTGGTGCACCATCAGAACCTAAGTGCCATGACGGTGCACCAGAACCTTCCCCTGCAACTGTGCCCAAGTTTACAATCTCGGGCACAGTTGCTACAGTTTTTATGTATTATGACAGCTTGCACCAAATATTTGGAGCAGGCTCAGTAAAATGGCCTTCAGGAGTGCAGCAAGGTAAACCAGAAAAAGTTGGTCTACCTTGCAGCAATTGCTGCATGAGATTGAAAATTCTGTTAGATTGCTGAAAGCCCCATGAACCATATCATTGGTGATCTAAAGGTTATAAAAATCCTGCCTAATAAGTTTTCAAGTTGATCTTGTAGCAGCAGGGGGTGCAAAACAGTAAACTTAAGGTAAAGTGTGATTCTGATTAATGTTAGGGAGTGGGGGGAAGCAGCTGTAATAATATGTTTAGATGGCTGGAGAGAAATGAGAATGAGAAGAGGGAAGGGCTAGCAGGGGAAGCAACAGGAGGGGGGGGGAGTGAGACCAAGAGGTTAAATGGCAATGCGAGTATGGGAAAGGGAGAAACAGAGGATAGCTGGGGGTGGAAACAAGAGGATAAAGGAAGAAGGAAAGGAGGGGAGCAGAAGGGGGGTCAGAAGGTTTCCAAGTGATAATTGCACATGCTAAATGATGTTGTTAAGAAGAGTGACAGCAAAAGAGCGAAAGTAAAAAGTGCGAGTGTAAAAACTGCGCCAGGCAAAGATGGTGAAACCCCCAATAGGGCTCATTGTCCCGGGGGGTTTGGGGGTGGAAGTTGTGGTGGGGGACACAATTGGGGGGCAGATTTGCTAATTTTAACTCCAAGAGGGTGCAACTCAGGGAAAAAAAGAGAGAAAGCTGTCAGTCGCCAAAATTACAAGCGCCGTAAATACTGGGTCACTCGAATGACAGGTGCTGTTTTGCTCTTGCTGTTTTCCTCCTTTTGCCTTTTTTACTTCACTCTTTTGATGGGATACAGGTCAGAAGCAATTGCAGGATTGGGATATAAAGTTGAGAGGAAGAGAGAACAGAGATTGAAAAGATGAGGCAGAGCGGATAGGTAAGGGAGTTCCAGAGTTTAGGGAAATGATAGGAGTAAGTGGTCTGGACAGCAGAGGTTGACCTGGATGGGATAACTATGGACCAGTAGCCAGAGTTGCAAAGGAAATATGTGAGATGGAGGTACAGAGAGGACAGAGGTGAGGTAAGAGGGGAGGGGAGGGAGCCCAGCCAGTATTGCCAACAAAGGAGTAGCAATGGGTGAGGCATCTGGATTCTGGGGAGGAGAGAGAGGTATAGAGCTCACAGCAGTGAGTGTGGGACAAACAGTCTAGAGCAAACTGACAAAAGGAGTGAAAGAGGGTATCCATTCTGGCTAGGTCAGCTTTGGAGGCTGCACTGTAGACTATGTTGTCATAGTCCAAAATCGGCAGAATCATTTTCTGAACAATAGAACAGCATGCCAATAAGCGGGTACAACCATGGTTTCTGTACAGCACACTTAATTTGGGGTGCAACTTTTTGTGGATGGCATCCACATGCTCAAAAAAGTTGAGGTGCAGGTCAAGCCATACCTTGAAGTATTTGAAGTAGTTAATGCACACAAGTACAGACCTGTCAAAGGTATGGAAGGATGGTAGAGCATTGAGCCTGGAGAGCTTTTGCCTGGAGTCAAAGGTCATGGAGACCATCTTCTTAATGTGGGGACTGTCTTCTTAGCATTGAGGGACAGCTGATTGGAATGGAACCAGAGCTGTACTTTATTGAAATCCAGCTGGAGTTTGCTTGTCACATCAACAGTGGTGGAACTGGAGACTAAAAGAACTGCATCATCTGCATAAATACAAACAGATGCAGAGGAGCAGGCATTGGGGAGGTCACTCATAAAGACTGAAAAGAGTAATGGGCTGAGGATAGAATCCTGAGGAATGCCAGTGCAGATGGTGAGTGGGGAGAAGGAAGTTACCAGTTCTGACTGACTTGGTCCTACCCACCAGATAGGAACTGAACCAGTTAGCGGCAGGAACAGAGAGGCCTGCTGCTGCAAGTTTGTCTATGAAAAGGGGGTTGGCTATGGTGTCAAAGGCTTTAGCCAGATCTACAAAAATGGCTGAAGTGATCCAGCCCTGATCCATGCTTGAGAGACTGGAATCAATAAGCCAGAAGAGGGAGGTTGAGGTGGAGTGGGACTTTCGAAAGTCGGGCTGGAAAAGGGTGAAAAAGAAGGTAGAGTGAAGGAAGGAGAAAAGCTGAGGCAGATAAAATTTCTCTTGAAACTTTACAAGGTTCATGAGCAAGGAGATGGGATAGTAGTTGAATGGATAGGAAGAATCACCACTTTTGGGAAGGGGTATGACTATAGCATGTTTCCTGACAACAGGGGCAGAGGCAAGGGAAAAAGAGGTTTAGGAGGGTGGTGAGTAGGAGGGTGATGGCAGGGCAGAGAGATGGAGAAGTCGGGGATCGAGCCCATCTTGGCTCTTGCTTTTATGAGGGTTGAGGGCTAAGAATGCCTTAGGAGTGTCATCAGGTGAGATAGTGGAGATAGAGAACATGTGGGAGGGAGGTAGTGGGGAGGGAATGGCAGGAGGGTGGGAGACTGGTGGGAAAAGTAGAGAAGGGAGGAAGCATAGGTGGTGAAGAAAGCATTAAACTTGAATGCCACTGAGTTGGGGTCAGAAATAGTTGTATCTTGTACATTGAAGACAGGGATGGGAGGGCTGGGCAGGGGAGGAGAAATGGGTGTGGACAACCATCCAGAATTTGGAGGGGTAGTTAATGTTATTCCAAAAGGTGGAGGAAAAGTATTCAGATTTAGCCAGTCTGATGGCCCTGGTACAGGAGTTATGAAGGGTGCAGTACATGATAAAATCTGTCAGGGAGCCTGAGGCCTTGTGTGCCTTCCAAGTGAGACCACTAGCATGTAGACAGGACTGCAGTTTGGCAGAGGCCCATGGTAGGTGGGAGCCGCTGACTCTGGTTTTCCTGACTGAAGTGTACTGATCCCAAATTGATAAGAACTTGGACTGAAAATGCCTGAAAGCAGGATCTACATTCAGTAGGTGGCAGAGGAGTTGGGAGACCAGTCAGTTGTGACTAATTGCACTTTGAGGGGGGATAAATCCAAGGACCTGAAGGAGCAGATCAAAAGGAGTTTTGGAGGGGCTTTGGAGTGGTGAATTTTGTATACACAGTAGACCATGTGATGGTCACAGAGTGCATCTGGCATGATGTAAGCTTCAATTATACAGTGAGGGTGGGAGACATTTTTTGGTGTCTTCCTCAGGGAGCATCCTAAGGAAGACACACAGCATGTTGCTAGCTACAACTGGCTGTGGTCACAGACTGTTGCAGTGGATTGGGCATTTTCTGGTGGCACGGACAGAGAGATCAGCTGGCTCAGTGGAGAGTAGTGAAAGAGTTTAAGACTGGGAGTGTCAAATCAAGAAGGCATCCTGGGTGAAGACGGGCTCAGGACAGAGGACCATCCTGTCTGGTGCCTGTCACAAGGGCTGTCCTGACTACAGCAGAACTGGTAGCAAGAGGGCCATCCTTTTCTGCCCCCCCAATGCAGTTCTTTGTAACACCAGGTCCCCGAGGAATAAAACCACAGTGCTGGAGGCATTCATTGTGGATTCCTCAGTAGATCTGGTATGCACATTGAAACCTGGTTGGGTGATAACTCTGGCCCTGTCCTAGAGGCATCTATTCCTCTGGGTTATTTGTTGGTGTACTGCACAAGGTGGGAACGCTGGGGTGGGGCAGGGGGGCATTTGTTTTAGAAGAACTCTAGGACTGATGGCATTCTCCATGTTGGAAACTTCCTTTGAATGTGTCACCATTCAAGTGGGTCTGGGTACACGTAGAAGAACCACCCTCGCGTACAATCCTCCGGGTAATGGGGGTGCTTTTCTGCAAAAGATGTAGGGTTTTATGGCTGACCAAATAATGAACATATCCAAACTGTTAATGCTGGGTGATTTCAATGCTTGGGTCAATGATGAGGACTCTTAATTTGGTCAACAGTTCCTGCAGTTTGTCTTCTTTGTGCCTAGAACAGGCAGTTGCACCTGGGACCCACCAAAAAGGCCACACCTTAGATTTGGTTTTCAGATTGGGTCTTGATATTAATGATGTCAGAGTTGATCCAGTCAGGTGGTCAGATCATCACTACAGTTTCATTGTCAGGCCTCCCATTTTAAAATCTCCATGGAGATGGCCAGATATCACCCTGCTAAAAATGTGGAGCCTGGTGATTTTGGACATGTCAAGCATGGAATCAGATTGCACCAGGAGTGCAGAGAATGCAATGGAGAGGTAAAACAAAGCCCTTTTGGAGTCTAACAAAGCCCATGTGGCAACCTTTGACTCTCTGGTGTCTTTTTATGCTCAGTTCTTGATGTCCCTTCCTGGATTACTTTTGTTTGATGCTAATCTGAGGTTGCTGAAGACTAAGGTCAGAAGGTAGAGCATTCCTGGTGGAGGTCCGACTATGAGGACAAACAGGTGCTGTATATGCACTACAGTGAATATCAGAGGGCTATCACACTGAAAAAGACAGCATTCCTGTCAGGTGTGGTAGGTGAAGGTAAAAAATTCTACAGCTCAGCTTTTCAACACTGTAGAGAGATTGTTAATTCCCCACTGTCTGCAGTTGGGAAGAGTATTTACAGCAAAAAAGTGCAATGAGTTCAACTGTTTTTTCAATAGCAAGGTGCGCTCGATCTGGGCTGAGGTTTCCTCAGGTAGCCTGTCATGTGCTGGCAGTGTCCATGAGGTGAGAGACTTGAACACTGTCTCCCTGGGAGATGTTTGACCCAGTCTTACTTAAAGAGGTCTCCTGAGAAGTCTTGAGGCTGCGACTCACGTACACTATTTTGGACCCAGGGCCTACAAGCTTTATCACAAGTTTCTGGCCAATCCTGGTTCCAATTATTGTTGAGATAGTCAGGCATTCCTTACAGGAGGATGTGTTCCCCACTGAACTGAAAAGAGCAGTGGTGAAACACATTCTGAAGAAGATGTCACTGGACCCTAATGATCTGGCAAATTACAGGCCTGTCTTGAACCTCATATTTTTAGGGAAGGTTATCGAGAAGGTAGTGGCAGTCTAGCTGCAAGACTGTTTGGAATGTTTTGAGATCTGTGAGCCATGCCTGTTTGGAATTAGGCCTCATTCTAGAACAGAGACAGTTCATGTCATGGTGATCAATGATGTTCTGTAGCCTAGAGACAATGGCCCCTGTTCCATCATGATATTACTGGATCAGTCTTCTACATTTGACATGGTAGACCATCGAGTGTTGTTATCTCAACTGAGATAGTATGCAGGAGTCAGGTAAAGTTATGCAGTGGTTTGAGTCCTACTTTTCCTGCAGAGTGGAGCAGGTGTTTTTTGGGTGGGAACATCTCAGATGCTGTTGCTCTTTGTTGTGGAGTACCTCAGGGGTTGATTATGGCACCCATGTTGTTTGCTGTGTACATGTTACCATTTGGGGAGATCATCAGGTGGTATTTTCTGGATTTTCACTGCTACAGAGATGATACCCAAATCTATCTGGCATGTGCACCTGACAGTGTTAATCTAGTAGCTGTACTGTATGTGTGTCGGGTGGAGATTTGGGACTAGACGGCTTCATGCTGGTTTAGATTCAGCTCATTGAAGACAGGGGTGATACTGGAGAAAATGGGTAGAGTGGCTGTGACAATGAATAGTGATGATGCCTGGTTGCCATCACTAAATGGCAACACATTACAACCTGTTGATAGAGTAAAGAATATAGGTGTCATTGTGGATAACAGACTGATGCCAGAATATCAGGTGTCATCCATTGTCTGCATTGTTTTTAACTTCTATGGAATATCACCCAAATTTGTACCTATTCTGCTCAATCTGACCTAGAAACACTAGTGAATGATTTTGTCTTGTCCCAATTGGATTACTGTAATGCTCTTTACTTAGGGCTCTCTATGTGGCAGTTTATGCAGAATTCTGCAGCTCGGCTGATATCTGGGACTTCTCAGTCCAGGCATATCACACTGGTACTCCGCGAACTGCACTGGCTGCTGCTAAGGTGGTGCATCAGTTTCAAGATACGTGTGTTGGTTTACAAAGCCCTGCATGGTCTTATTTGGGGTTGTCAACCTTAAGACCCACCCCTACCCTGAATCACACAGAATCAAATGTGATGCCTTCAGGACCTGTGTGAAGAAAGCTTTGACAGATTATGTTGGCCATACTGTATCACTATGAGGCACTAGGTTGGAGCTGTATCTTGTGCTTCAGAAAGGAGGCTACATGCTTGGGGGTGGGCATTAGCGTTGACAACACCAAGTAAGACCCCACCACTGATTTGCCAATACTCCAGAGACCCAAATCTCTAATGTCTTTTCATTTCCTGTCTTTGTACGCTTTGCATTTTTACAACCTTAATCTCTGCATTAACATAGTTTTTTGCAAAAAAAAAATATATATATATATATATTCATTGCAAAAAAATGTGTTAATACACCAATTGGGGTTCAACTTCATGCCACATAAATAGGAGGAAACTGTAGCTTAGGGTTTCCATCCCTACCTGCCCACCCCCTATCCCCAAGCAACAAAAGGACAAGACCACACATGCAATGATAGACAGCCATCATCAGGTAAGACAAACAACACAAAACTTGTTTTCAGATGACACAAGTGCAGTAGCACTGATGTGCTACCTTTATGAATTTGTAAGTGTGGTATGCACACCCCAACTCATACACACTCACTTTGACTGCAGTCAGAAATCTATTGCACTAAAATCACAACACTACTTATGTGTGCAGAAGCTTAGGCCCCTGCAGCTACAGATACAAATCCATGATTTCCATATTACAAGACTTCCTTTGTCTGCTGAAGTTCTGGTCCCTATGGGGCTACCTCTTCTGTAACCACCAGTACTCACCCATACTGTAAGAAATACACACAGTTCTGTCTGCAGAAGTGCAGGCCCCAAGGGTGCTATGCTTCTGCATCCATAGATGTTAAGAACACATACTGACCTCTGGCTGCAGAAGCACAGGTGCAACAAAATCCATGATACCTAAATGACAACAGTACTTCTGTCTACAAGAAGCACAGCCCCCTGAGGGGCTTGCACCTCTTGAGCCATAGGTGTAAGATATGTAAACTGATTCCTGGTTGCAGTGGGGCCTGCACTTACGCAGCTTCATATAGAAACCATGCACTAGTGGATCCAGCTATGTAGTGAGGTACCACCCGCTACCCCTTTAGGCCAACACAAAGTAGCTGTTTTAACCTAATCAGAGCTTTAAAAGATAACATTTTACTTTTTTAGAAGAAAGTCCCCTCAACTAGACAAAACTGCTAGCCTTTTGAAAAGTTTCTAGATTTGCTGCTGAAACTACATTACAACAGTACTTCCATCTGCAGAAGTGCAGTCCTCCATGGGGCATCTGCTTCTGCAGCCAGAGGTACTCATGCACACTGTATGACATGCACACACAGTTGCAGTTGCCGAAGCACAGGCCCCTTTGGGCCTTTACTTCTGCAGCCATAGATATGAATCCACAAAGCACATCAGTGCTACTGCATGTGTATCATCTGGAAACAGTTGCATGTTAATACCTTACCTAATGATGGTTGTCTGTGGTTCCTTGTGTGGTCTTGTCCTTTTGTTGTTTGGGGGTGGGTGGATGGGTGGGGCATTAGGACTGGAAATCCTAATGCCACATTTCTGGGGGTGAGAGAGTTGGGTGTTAGGGTTGGAAACCCTGATGCCACATTTCCCTACAGTACAAGTCACATTAAACTGTTCCGCCAATGAGTTGCTTTAGCATTTCTGATTGAGTTGCATAAGTGCTGCTGGATTCAGTACAAAACCTTGCACAAACTGTTTCCTAGGAGTTACAACTCAGTTTTGCATTGCGTTGTGATTGGACTTCAGGGGCATGCTAACTGAGTAACAAAAACATTTTTAAAAAATTGCTCTTGAGCTGATTAAGTGTTGGAAACAATGCAGTAGGAGTTGCCAATGCATTGCCAACTGTAAAAAACAATGCTAAACCAACTTATGGGTGGGACAGTTTAATGTGACTTGTCCTGTACTTTTGTGAATTTCAGTTGAACACCAACTGGTAGATTAATGCAGTTTTTTGCAATTAATTTCCTTCCTTCCTTCCTTCCTTTTTGAGATAGTAGAATGGAACAGATGCAGACACAGAGCCCTGTGGGCCCTGTACCAAGAGAAGCATTAATCGGCCTGTGGAAGTGTGGCAACAGATTTCTACAATTCACAAGGCTGTCTGGTGGGTTCTGGACCCACAGAACCCTCTGAGCCCTGCACTTCCATGTTGCCACAGATACAGAAACACAGGGCAAAGAGTCCATCTGTCAGCTGAAGCACAGGGCCCTCTAGCACCATGAATCTAGAGGTGCAGGGCCCTATGGCAACAGAGGTTTTTGCTTCATGACATGGTATTTGAGCCTGTGTGGACAACCCTGCACCTTCCCTTCCCAGACTGGGGGGTGCCACATGACAGCATTATCCCTCCAGCTTTGGCCTATTCAGGTATCTCACTGAGCTCACTCCTAAGCTTATCTCACTGGCATGGGATTGCAAAGCACTACCTGCGATGGTAAAGGCTGAAACTACACACAATGTTTCTTAATATATTTTTTTTATTTTGACCCCAAATTTTCAAGATAGTAATTTTATGACTCCCTCTTATAAACATGACATGACATGTGGCATTTATGGAATAGTGGCCAAAATGTAATTTTGTACCACAAGTGAAAAAATACATTTCATACAGCATTTGAAAAATTACACCTGCCACGCTCATGAGGTGGTGTGAAAAAATGGCTATATTGAAAGTTTGGAGTGAAAGTAGAGATAATTACCAAAGTTATGAGCGAGCATGGAAAATATTCAATGTACATTCATAACTTTGCTTTTATAAATATTTTGGCCCAAAATTTTAACATAGGGCCTGATTTTAGAACCCTGCGTGTCCGCTGTAAGTGACTTATGGCAGAGATTTTGCCGCAAGGGGTGACTTACGGCAATCCTTGTGGCAAGCATGATTTTGTAAGCTGCTTGCCTCAAAATCCCACAAGTCACTTGTGGTGATGCTGCAATGTTGTGCTAGCATCCCCCTGCTATAATTTTACCTCCGTGGTCTACGGGGCTTGCTCCACAGCTTTTGCACAAGCTGCCGGCCGTAAAATGAGGTCACTGTCGCAACTTGCATCCGAGGTTTTAAAATTTGGTGCAAGTTGCAACAAATCCTTTGCAGCAGGTGCAGAAAACTTTGCAGGGATGCAGGGCTTTGTTGCAAGCCCTACATCCCATTTTGAAAATTGGGCCCATAGTCTTCTTATGACCCCATGTCATGAACCTGGTAGGTGAAAATGTTCAAATACTGCCCAAAACGTGACTTAGCAGAGTGAATGCAAAATCATCTTTTTTGGCCAGATTCGAAAAATCTCATCTGGGTTGGTCAAGAGGTAGGGTCCCAAAAAGACCACCTTGGAATGTTTGGTGGAGAAATGTTGAAAAATTGCAAAGTTATGTGTGAACACTGAAATATTTCAATGCTCACGTATATCTTGGTCATTTTACCATATATTTCCACCAAATTTTCAACATAGTATTCTTATGGCACCCCCTCATGAACCCAGTAGAAAATGTTCAAATCCCACCTGAAACGTGATTTTGCAGAATGACTGCTAATTCACCTTTTGTGGTGGATTTTAAAAAAATCACCTACCTTGCTCATGAGGTGGGATCCCAAAAAGGCCTTGTTAAAAATTTGGAGTAAAAATTTTAACAAATGATAAAGTCATGAGTAACAGTTCAAAATGCATTGAAATACAGTCACAGCCACTGACAAAGTCAGATATTTTCAGATATTTCACAACATTTCTAAAGATATTATATTTGGTGTCTCACAGCAGCACTGCAGGCAAGCAAAATTTTCTCTAGAGATATCACTGAAATATCAGAAAACTTCTGACCATGGCAATAGCTGCAAATGTACATTAACTGAACTTATTTTCTCATATCACAGTCATGGTTTCAGCAGGAGGAAGTCTTTCTGACCAGAGAGTGGATCTCTGCCATGGGAACATGGTTAGGTGAGTGAGGGTGTGTGCGGTGGGCTGGGGTGTTGGGTGCTGAGTAGGAGGTTCAGTGTGGGGGTGTTGAAGGGTCAAGATCAATGAGGGACCATTTTTTTTTTTCAGGTTTCTAACACAAGGAAAACATTTTAAAATAACTATGAAAGAAACATCCTATAGTTTTACAAACATTACTCCATTTCTGCAGGTACTGGCGAACCTCCTAGATCCATCCTGGCATCACAGAGTGAGATATAGATTAGTTAAAAGGAACTCAGGAGGCAAAAGCATTGGGTATTTGTTCACAGTGGTCACTTGCTGGTGGCAGTGTGAGTCAGTGATACTGTATTGAGTGAGGCAGAGGCCCAGTTATTGAGGTTGGGCAAACACCATCTGTGTGCAACAGTTGTGGACACAGACAGCTGAGCAAGTACCTGGAAATTCTGGCAGCTACATCTTCTCACCTGCCCACTGTGTCATCAGCCACCACTATTCAGTACAGTCTAATGCCACAAATAAACAAATAAGAAAAATGGAGTACAGCTAGGTATAAAAATTATAGAGACCACCCCTCAGTATGTTGTTGCTGTAAGTCTAAGATCACTAGCCAGTGCACTCAGCTCTCTCACCAGTCTCTGCCTTTTGACCTTGCCCTTACTGGGTACTCTGCTACATGAGTAACTAATTTAGACTTGGATGTTGCTCACCTGCTGTGATCTGTCACACAGCAAATCCTCTCACTCCTCCTGCTCACCTGTTCCTGCCATTGTTGTCTTGCCACCCGGTCCTCTCACCCAATTCAGTCTGCCGTGCTGCCCAGTGTTTAAACTCAATTGAAATATATATAAACAAAAACAAATTTAGAGAGTGCTCACCCTCCCTCTCCTCCCGACAAATCACACCAACTCCACACTAGATTGACATCTCATATGCTGTCCATCCTAGCATGCAGTAGACTCAGGAGGCTTCTCCTTCTCCTGCTCACCTTCAGGTCCATCCAGCGCAACCTTGGCCCTCCCTTTTCCAACCACAAAACCCATGAGCAATCTAGGCAACTAAAAATATTGCATTTCAACATTCAAAGTTTAATAGCAAAAAAACTACACTTGAATCATGGCTATCTGTCAACACATTTAGCATAATTGACCTCACTGAAACCTGGCACACAAATAAAACCCCTTCCAATGGAATACACCTCGACAGGTGCACCCTCATCAGGAAAGATAGACTTGGTAAAAGAGAAGGTGATTGCCTCTTTTGGATTGCAAATCACCTCTTTACCTCTGAGCTAGTTACATCCCTCTTGACCCTCAACCTTGAATCCCTATCCATTGATCTCCTACTTGGCAAAAATAAACTAATAACCATCAGCATCACCTATCTTCCCCCTGGGACCCCCTCAAATGAACTCGATGATTTCATTAACCTGAAAAAATCACTTCCCTTCAGAAGGGGAAGGGTAATCCTTGGTGATTTTAACCTAAACTGGCTGTCCCCTCAGTCCTTCACTGCCAAGGAATCCATCATCAGCCTAGGCTTCCATCAACTCATTACCTCCCCACACACACTAACTACAGAATAGGCATCAACTCCCTGCTTGATTGGATCATTGTTTCTCACCCTTCCCATGCTACCTCCTCTGGGGTTCTCCCTGATTCTATCAGCGATCACTGTGGGGTCTACTACTACTGCTGCTGGTCTGCCAAAACTCCCCCTCAGGAGTAGGGTTGGGTGAAAGTGGGATTTTCCACACAGCGAAACTTCCGTGGAAATCAGATAACATTTGCGGAAGTTTCTGAACTGCCGCCCGTGGCAGAGCAAAAAAGTTCCGTGAAGGTTACTGAATAATTTCACCCAGTTACCCACTTTCATCCACCAATTATGTTGTCCAACTTGCCCAGCAGCCCCAAGGCAAAAGATTACCCAAACCCTGGTGGCTAGAGGACCCTACTCCCACCCAACCATCTGCCAGTGTCCCTCAGAGTATATTACTGTCCATGCACATGCGCTCATTCATTCATTCACAAATTTCAGTGGGCCACCAGCCGAGGAGGAGAGTAGAGGGCTATGATGATGGCCTGCTGCTGCTTCATTTTGGGATGGGGGAGCGGGGTAGGAATCTATCTATTAGGGTTGGGATGGGTGGTGCGAGCGGGCCACGTGACCACAAGCCAGGTGGATAATCATATAAGGACATTTAAAAAAATACTGGGATCTGGATTTGGGGACAGGAGGGAGGGTAATTTTACAGCTAGGCCACCAGGGAAAATTACTGTATGGTGGTCGGAGGATGAGGATGAGCACACAGGTGGGGGGGTAAAGAGTAATATTATACTGGGGGTAGACGTCACTATTACTACCCACCGGAGTTTGGATATTTTTTTTTTATTTATAGGGGAACAGAGAAAGCAGGTGGACTTTCTGTGAAACATCAGAAATTGATTTCTGAACTTTCGGGAAGCGAAAGTCAGACTTTTGCTTATCTTGTGCCTGTGGAAGATTTTTTTCACACACCCCTACTCAGGAACACAAATCCATCCAAACCAGACAGATCAAAAAACTTGATCCTTTACTGTTCCACCAGGTGGCCCTGACCACAGATTAGTCTTTTACTGTAAGTATTAAGGACATTGACACTGCCCATGAAGAGTTTAGCAACAAGTTCCTCTCTATTTGATACTTCCTCATCCCCCTCGAAAAATTATGGTCAAAGGAAACAGCCACAAATGACTCTCCCCTTAAATCCTCAAATTCATGAGGGAAAGAGACCGTGCTTGGTAGAAATACAGGAAACAGAACCTCCCTCACCTTCCTCAGCATTATAAATCTCTCCTTAACAAATGCAAATCTGCTGTCCAGTCTGCCAAAATCTCCTGCCTCACCGAGAAGCAGTGCAGCTCCAGGGGCAACCCAAAACACACTTGGATCATCCTTAATAACCTCATTGGTAGAGGGCAGACCAATGAGCAGTTCAGCCTTTCCTCCAGTGGTCATATGGCTACTGATCCTTTGGACGTTGCCTCCCTTTCTAAAAACTATTTTGGTGACCTCAATAAGTACAAGCCCACCCAAGTGCTTTCCCTAAGACCCTCCTCCTCACCCCTCCCCAAAACCCATCCCAGTTTCTTTTTTCATTACAGTACCTCACCTCCTTGGAAGTAGTAAAACTCATTAAGACCCATGACCCAAAGCACTTCTTAGGGCTTGACAACATTGATTGCAGGATCCTCAAATTGGTCTGTGACTCCATTGCCATTCCCCTCACTAATATTTTCAACAACTCCCTCTGCACTGGGTCCTATCCACTCAAATGGAAATGCACCATAATCAAACCCCTCCACAAAACAGGGCCCACAGATGACATCTGTAATTTTAGACCCAGCTCCCTTCTAGCCCCTCCATCCAAAATTCTGGAAAAAATCATGCATAAAGAAAACACTGAATTTCTCAAAGTGTATGATCTTCAGACAGAAGCACGGCATGGACTCAGGTCCAGCTGGAACACTAAGACGACCATTATCAAATTCACCAACTTCATCAATTGAGCAATTGATGAAGGACTTTATACTGGATCATTTTTTGTGGAACTCTCAAAACTGTTTGACCTTGTAGACCACACTATCCTACTATTCACGCTATCTGACCTTCATTTCTCACCTGAAGTCACCTACTGGTTTCAAAAGTACTTTAGCTTCAGGTCAGACCAAACCGTTGTAAATGGTGTTCTGTCCAACCCCTGCCCATAAAGTTTGGAGTACCCCAAGGGTCCATACTGGGTCCCCTCCTTTTCTCCCTGGTTGTCAATTCTTTTCCCCAAATCTGCATGAACACTCAACTCATCCTGTATGCTTACAATTCTGTCTTTTGCTGCAAATACCCCTCTTCCTTACTTAACAAATTACAGAGTGATTTCAGTAGCCTTCACTCCTGGTTCCTGTCCAAAGGGCTAGTGTTGAATGTGAAAAAAACAAAATCAATGGTTTTCACCAGCCCACGGAAACCTCTCTCCTTTGATTTCACACTTCTGGACAATGATGGTAATACAATTGAAAGAGCCAGCAAATTTAGATACCTAGGATTGCTACTTGACAGATAGCTCAACTTTGATTCTCACATAAATCAGTTAATTAAAAAAACTCACCGATAGCTAGGCATGCTATACAGAATGAAATCATTCCTGACCTATAAATCAAAGACCCTGCTCACCACCAGCTTCCTGCTTCCGCCTATCGACTATGGAGCTGTCATCTATTTTCCATCCCTTACTCAGAGTAACATACAAAAACTCCATTCGACCTATCACAACATCATCTGTTTTGTCTCTGGTTGTCTCAGATATACCCATCATTGCAACCTGTACAGGATCTCCAAATGGACCTCCCTAGAGGACAGACTCAACTGCAAAATACTCACATTCTTTCACAAACTATCCTTGGGCCTCCTCCCTGACTGCATTACTTCCATTTTCCCTATGTCTGCCCTCTCTTGGACCACCATAAGGTCCTCCACCCTCTCCCTCTCTCTCTCCATCCCTTTCTGTCACACCACACATGGCCAAAACACCTTCTTTTACAAGGGTGCTAAACTGTTCAACAGTCTTCACCCTGCTATCATTCAGTGCCCCTCTACGGCTTCCTTTAAGCATAATCTAAAGTCACCTGTCTCAGGCTGCCATCTGCAAATGTCCCTCAAAGTGATATTCCCTTCAGAGTGCCCTATTCCTCCTCCACCTAACAACTGATTCCCACCCTTACACCATGGAGGCAGGTTCCCCAGGTCCGAGTATGCCAAGCACTTTCTTTCATTGCAGTTATTGTTTCCTCAAATTGTTAGTGTCATATCTGTGCTCAATTGTTTTAGATATGACCCCCTTAGTTCCTCAGTTTGTGACCCTTTGACTGTTTGCTCTAAATTTTGTAACCTCCTGTTGTATTTGTCCTAAACTGGACACTTGTGAAAATGGGCAGCTTTTGCTCAAATACCTTTCCAGTATAAATATTAAACTGAAATTGAACTGAAATTTAGGCACTGTAAATAACCCTTTTCTTAGTTCAGTGTTACCAATGAAAGACTTGCCTCAGCACATTTACTGAGTGAAATAGACCTGAACAAAATGTCATAGCTACAGTACAAGAAGAATAAACTTACTGCTGTGTTGCTTCATCCGCCCCCCCCCACACACACACACTGCATTGCTAGTACAAAAGGGCACCTTTCACTAAACTGTACACCCAGAATTTTGGGGTGCCCAGAAGAGGTATTTCTGGCCCAAATAAAAAACAAAACAAAAAAAAGGCAAGAATATATCTAAATAGGTCTCATTCAGCTAGGTTCTGGTTTCTGCTTGAAAATAATACATCATTTTGGGGTATTTTCCATTTTTTTAATGATGGTGGCTGTCATAACTTGAAGAGAATGTTTTTCATATTGTGACAACTAAGTGGTGTGAACACAAGATCATCTCGGGACAACAACTGTTTCAGGACATATCAGAGAGTTGTCCAAAAAGCCTACTGAGCAGGCTCAGAAAAAAAAAAAAGACTTTAAATCCTTATACTGTAACTCTGTAAAATATATTATTCCATGAAACCTCCAAAAGGCATTTTGGCACAGGCTGTTTCTAACCTAATAGCTTTGAAAAAAAATCTGTACCATCTAGGTTACATGTGAAAACAAAATAAAGTGGAATGAGTATAGGAAAAACAGACATTTTGTACCTTGGAAACAGAACAAGCTGCAATCATGAAACTTCTCACATCTTGAGAACATGCCTCTGAGACAATGCATGCAACATTTTGTAGGAATTTTGTCAAATACCACCAAAGTTATTAAGGGGCCAAAATCAGGGTTTAATATTAAACTCATTACTCAGCCTTAAGTATACTAGTGCTGCTGTACCAGTATAAGAAAGATATATATTATAGGGGCACAGTAGCACCCCTATAATTATGGTTGAGTAGACTGTTCAATGTTAAAACCCAATTTTTACACCTCAATAACTTTGCCATCATTTGACAGAATAGCACACAATTTAACATGCATGGTCAGGCTGTCAGAATCTCAAGACATGAAAAGTGTTGTGATTGCATCTTGCACAGTTTGTGAGATACCGAGCACTAAAAATGGAAAAAAAAAAAACATAAAAATATACTTAACATTGCATATTTTTTGCTCTCACCTACAGCTTAGACAATGTGGATTTGTTGCTGAAATATTCAGATATGAAGGGTCTGTGTGAAGGGTATGCCTTTCAAAGGTGTGTTGAAAACTATTATATCATTTTGGATAACAATTTTTGAGTTACTCATCAAGTTTGACTGGTAAAAAAAATAACTATCACAAGTGTTTATTTTCATGATTTACTAGCATTGGGGAAAAATAGTGACCATGTGAAAAAGGAAAAAATCATTTTGAAAAATTACCAGTGGAGATGGCGTCCATTTTAAAATAACAAACATTAAAAATACATAAAAACAATCTATATTTCCATAACAAAACCACTGGAACCTTGCTAAACGGCACCCATTTAATGAGATTCCACTGTTTGTTTTTAAAAACAACTGCCAGAAATACCTTTTCTGGGTACCCCAAAATCCAAGATGCCCAGCTTAGTGAGAGGAGCCTTTCACCCGCATTCTCTGTATGAGAACAGTGGGACTTTTTTGAGGTCTGCAGACCCAGCTGGAAGTCATGCTGCATGCAGAGATGTGTGAAATCTACAAATTTCATTCTGCAAAATATTTCATGAAATTCATACGTTTCGTGAAATATTTCATGGGTGTGAAATGTGAAATTCTGCCCGTAAAATCACAAATTTTGTCTGTGAAATGCAGAATTTCACCTACAAATGCTGGAATTTCAACACCCTCAGGCAAAATTCTTCCGCTTGAGGGTGAACTTCTGCATTTTGTGGGTGAAATTTGCAATTTTGCTGGCAGAATTTCACATTTCAGACCTGACGCATTCATCAGTGAAATCATCAAATTTCACAAAATGTTTTGTTTCGTGAAATTCACCATTTCAACAGAATTTTGCTGCACCTCTAGCTGCAGGCTGCAGTGAGAGCATTGAGTTGCCGATCCCTTGTCTGTCTGTCTAGCTACCTACAGTGCCTACCTATTTAATTATTTAAACAGACCAAGGTGTCCACCCCACACCTGCCCATCCCAGTATATATTTACTGTTATTTAGTATAAGCAGACTGGGATGCCCACACCTGGTACCACTTTTCTTAACCCCCTTCCCTCCAAGTTGCCCACTCAAATTCCCATATTGTAGACCATCACTGGAGTACCCAGTTCCCAGTGTCAGAATGTGACCTACAATGAAGAAAACAGTCCCGCATTTTTTTAACCTGTAAAAAAAGAAAACAGTCCTTCACCAATCTGCCCCCACACATATCCCCTACCCACTCCACCCCAACCTCCCACTCAGCACCCACCACCCCACACCCCCAACACATTGTCTCTCACCTGAACATGTCCCATGGCATAAATCCACTCTGCAATCAAAGACATGTCTTGCTGCTGGAACTCGCAACTGTCATATGAGAAACTAAGGTAAGTGCAGTTCAATGTATTTCCATGGGGTTTTGAACTTTCATGCAGAACTTTGTTATTTTTGTTTAGAAAATGGGTATCATAAAAGCTGATTGGCTGAAACACAGTGGCACCAGTGTTGTTATTTCTTACCAATGCCCAGTGTAAAACAAGTTCCTCCTACCACCACTAATTCCCACCTGATATCCCTGTGCCCACATTTTGTCCATGCTGCCCCCAATGTGAAGAAATGCCATTTTCCTTTTCAAGCCCACTCAGTAGTAGCCTCTATTTTTTCACGCTCGTGTAGCAAGCTACTTGCGACCTTCACTCTCCCAAATGCCAGTGTATTTTCTAGATCCTGTAACCTGCCACCACAACAGTTAAGTTATCAATGCAAAACAAAATATTCTTTGTGGCAAACAAAAAGCTTTACAGCCTCATCCAAGCATCATGGAGACAGATATGTTTGCCCCCTGCTCCCACAAATGCAGGCTGAGGATGAGTGAGCCAGCAGCATGTGTCTTGGCAGTGCATTCTAGGAAACTGCCAGTGCCACTCCTCGGCCTGATTATGAGTTGACAACACCTTCAAAATTGAAATTCTCCCCCTTGCTAATAGAGCTTAAAGGTCTATATCAAAACCAGGAAAGAAATAAAAACTACCTGTTTAAAAAGATATGCTTTCATTTTGTTGTGGTGGCTCACTCCATCCCCAAAGCCATATGTGTATGGGGGAGGGGGGGCATGACAATCAGCAACCAACAGTTAAAACTATGGAGGCTCTACTAGGACAAAAAGTCCCTAGTTAAAAAAAAAAGCAGCAATAAAATGCAGGTAGAGGAACTATTTTATTACAGAAATAAATGAAACAGCTCAGAGTTTAAACATTTAAAGACAAGTATTTTTTTTCCAAAAATATATAATAGAGTTGCCCATTTTCTAAGTGCAATAATACCTTTGAGGGTGGGCATTATGGGATATAACAGACCTCCGAGGGGCTATAAGGCCCTCAGCCTGTGGCATTAGGCCTCATTACACCCCTGCGGTCTGGTATATCCCAATAACACCCACCCAGTTGGGTATTATTACTTATATATTTTCATTCCAGTTTTTCAAGGTGGCCTTTTTGGAACCACACTTCATGACCAATGATGCTGGAATTATGCAAATCAGGCCCAAAAGGTGATTTCTCAGTCACTTAGTGAAATTACCTTTTGGGTGAGATTTTCTAATTTTCACCACCTTGTCCATAAGAAGTCTATGTTGAAAATTTGCGGTCAAAATATGCAAAACTGATAATGTTATGAGCGTAAATTGAAATTTTTCTATACTCACTCATAACTTTGGTAATTTCAAATATTTTGACCCCAAATGTTCAAGATAGCTATGTTTTCACACCACCTCATGAACGTGAGAGCTGTTATTATTCACATCCTGTCCAAAATCATTTTTTGCACCTGTGGCAGTGAATGACATTTTGGTAGCATGCAATGACCTTTCAATGGGATTTGAAAATATTCACCTGCCAGGATCATGAGGTGGGATAATAAGAAGGCTATGCTGAATGTTTGGTGAACAGATATGCTGAAATGCCCAGGTTATGAGTGAACATTGCTGTATTTCAACGTTCACTCATAACTTTGCTAATTTTCAATATTTTGACTCCAAACATTCAACATAGCCATTTTTCCACACCATCTCATAAACGTGACAAGCATCATTTTTTTTAATCCTGGACGAGATGTATTTTTGTACTTCTGGAGTGAAATGACATTTAGGCCAATATACTATAAATGCTCCATGTTATGTTTGTAAGGGGAGTTATAAACGACTATCTTGAAAATGTTGGGTAAAATTACAGTTTTATATATATATCTATATATATAGATATATATATACATACATATATATATATATATATATATATATATATATATATATATAAAATGGTTAACAAACTTCATGTTTGGTGACTGCAGTAACTATGCTTTGTGATCCTGTGTCAGTGAGCTGAGTTTGGGGGCCAGCTCAGTGACCCAGCAGGATGGGGTGAGGGTGAAGGGATGGTCCTGTTTTGTTACACAAGCCCAGCCAGGGAATGAAAGCAGCAGTGTTGTCGGCATGGGCCTGGGTATCATATAGTGAAAATGACTGTCCTTTTGGCATAGGGCCCTTCACCTGTGGGTGGCAGAGGGCCCTGTGCACTGGTTGACAGATAGATTCATTGCCTTGTGCATCTCTATCTGGGGCCACATGGAAGTTCAGGGACCAGAGGTATCTGTATTTCCACAGCACACCAGACAACCCCATGATTTCTTGACATCCATAACTGCCAGAAGTGCAGGGCCCCCAAGGGCTCTGCACTTCTGTAGCCAGAAGAAGTCTTCAAATGGCACAGGGCCCAAAGGGCCATCACAGATACAATTCCACTATCTCAAAAATAAAGGATATTAATTGCAAATAACTTTATGTCACCAGTTAGGGTAATTTAAAACCACAAAAGTAGGAAAATGTGGCATTAGGGTTTCCAACCCTAACTCCTTAAGCCCACCACCTGAGCAACAAAAGGAAGAAAACATCAGGGTTTTGAGTATCCAGAGTTTTGGTGAATCAGTGGCTGCTCATCCTGGGGGTTGCCAACTCTAATGCCCACCCTGTCCCTAAGCAAACATTGCACATGATCTTCTTTCTTCATGCTAGAACAGATAGTGTTAGCAACATGTGGCGAGGCAAACTCCTCTACTTGTGAAGAGTGTATCAGTATGAGGCACTGGCTTGGAGCTGTGCCTTGTGCTTCATACAGAAGGCTATTGGCTGAGGGGGATGGGTGAGCATTAGGGTTTACCTACTATTGTGGCAGTAAGTTACTCTATTTGGTGCACTAACAAAGTTTTTACACACCATATATATTTCTCTTTATGCTTCTCCTGTCATCCAAAATCCTCACCACTCAGGCTGAGACAGGGGGCTCATAAGTGTATCTGCTCAGCAGTGATCAGTTGGCATCAGCCCCAGTTTATCTGCTTTAGCAGTTATCAGTTGGCCTCAATACCCATGATTCTGACTTTTTTTAATTACTGTTTTTATACATTTATGAATGCAAGGAGCTGTGGCAGGATGTGCTTTTCTTGTGAATCAATGCATGGACCCAGTTCTTAGGAATACACTTGGAATTTAGCATTGTGCCATGCAATATACCAGTTCCACCATGTTGGTTCGACACCTATATGGTCAACTGACACTACAGTGGCATGACAATGCTGGATGACGACAATGCTCCATGTAATTGTGCCACCTAATCACCATTGCACGCAATGCACCAGGGCAAATTCTGTCTGTTTGTGGGGGACTTTGCCCCTTGCACCCAAAAAAATAGTATAATCACCTCCAGGTCAGAGCTATGGGGGAAGAGAGCAACGCCCCTGATGCGGCAAAAATGGTGGGCACTGCAAAATCGCGATCGTTGAAATGACTGTCAGTCGGGTTTCAGAGCCCACATTGCTGTCATTGTAAGGGTTTCACTGCACTGATGATATACCCAGTATACCTGGTGGCCAAGCCCCATGTGTTAGTTCCAAATAAATGCACACTTCGTTGTGGATTAGTGCTTACTTCTTAAAGTACATATTGAACAGGAAACCAAATACTAAAATTGTTTTTATATTTACAGGTTAGAAAATGTTTTAAAAAATAGGTGACTTAGTTAAAGGATCAGGCTTCTATTCACATTGTTGCTGCCCTTGCCAGATCTACTCCATTGCCAAGATTTGGCCCAAGTCATCTGGCTGGAAATGGTGTACAGGGTCCTACAATCTTTTCAAGACTGGGAGACACATGTCCACCTTCCGTGATCAGTCTGATCACTTTGGGGAGGGGGGGGGAGTCATATGAATGTATCCATAGCAGATGTTCCTTGTAAGGCATAATTTTACTTAAATTCATCCTACAATGTTGTTTTAATAAAGTGTATGTTAATTAATTGGAACACTACACAAAGCAAAACACTGAAAAATGTAAAGCTACATCAATTGTTGTTAGCAACTGTGATGCATTTACCATCCTGTACTAATGTGCAAAAGTTTCAATTAGCAGATTATACAAATGTACAGATTATATGAATGTACCCCACAAGGCCCAAACCTCTATATCTCTTGATATTGACTGTCATGCTGAGTGCACACTCTGTGCAGACATTAACAATTGCTTCCATAGATAGCTTCCTGTTCATGTCTTCTCTGAGAAAACTGAATAAGTTTTAGCCTTGATTTTGTAGCTACAAGACCAAATGGTTAGTAACTCAGCCTTAATTCCTAATACAACTATTTACAATAGAATGGACCACAATGCCAGCAGAGCTGAATAGTATTCTTGTTAATTATTAGCCATGGATTCATCAAGCACAAGAGAAACAGTAGGCTGACCTAATATCATTGACACAGCTAATAATCCATATTTCAAAAATGTGCTCTCTGTATGGTCCTTCATAGTCATGAAGATAAAAGTAGGTCTAAAACCTTGCATACAGAAAAATTCGGCTTTTCTCCTTGAAATGTGCAAGCAAGTATTGTACCATTTTGAAAACAGTAGACCTTCAGAATGTCCTCTGCAAAGCAACGGCAGGGCTCCGCTTAAGCTGACTAGATTCAATTTATGAAGTCAAAGCAATGTTCTTTCAGACCAGTTTATTTCCTAGTACAGAAAAAGCTATTCTCACGCCCGCAGCACCAAGACAAGAATGGTGTGCGGTGAGTGTCCGAGCACACTAATTATTTTGGCAATAAAGCCTTTCAAATTTGTTTTGCCTGTGTGTTTTTCCCAGCTTTAGTGTGCAGCAACATTTGGCTTCCTTTCTTATGTTACCAGGGAACCAGGCATTTGCTGTAGCTGCACCCATTTGGTAGAAGCGGTCACCACAGGGTCTGAGTGAGGCATCCTCTATGAAAATTCCATAGAAGGAGGTGAACTAGCATCTGTTTTTTCGGGCTTTTTATTCTTATTAAGAGATAGTTGATATTGCACCAATATTTATTTATATTATCCATTTAAATTTCTGGTATTCAGATTCACTTTTACATAATTATTACAAGGTGGTGGTGTCATTTGTATATTTTGTAAGGTGCCCAGAGACTGCAGGACTGGGCATCATATAAATTACTACTACTACTACGTCTACTTTGCTATCCTAGTACTATACTACTACTTCACTATTATTGCTACTGCTACTACTAAACCGCTACTGATGCAACTGTGGTTGTACCCCTCACTCCATCCCACCCACTGGGACAACTGATGTCGGGATAGATACCAACTTGTGTGGCAATCCCAGTAAAATAGATATATCAACTTGTGTGGCAATCCCAATTAAATAGATACAGTGCTCAGCATCTGTTATGGAACAGAGAAGGATGACACAATAATTGGTTGGGCCATCCTGTGTGGTGGAGGGTAAGACTTCATCTGTTCCTCCCACTTGGGGCACAAATGACTTAGGAAATGGTGGCTGGGCATGTCCATCTGCCAGGCACAGCCTGCTCTACATAAGCACACCTAACTGGATGTATGGTACTTCTGCATTAGATCACAGGCATTACAAACATTGCAAACACTGGGTAGCATGTCCTGAACTGTGGATCCCTGCCAACATGATCTCTCCCCTTCGTCTACCAGAGAGCAAGTGTGCAGAGTCATGAGGCCTCCAAAGTTGATTCTTGTGACTCGCTTTGCCCTATCGCTACCACCCTGAGCAACCAATAAGCCCTTCACTCTATCTCAGCCATGACTGAAACCATTAATTGTTCTGGCACCCACCACATCAGCTACTAGATTGTTTCATGGCTCTACCACCCTTTCTGTAAAATAAAACTTTCTCACTTTCCTCTTGAACCCCCATGTCAGTTTCCACTTGTGCCCCTGTAGTCTTGATCTTCTGCTTATGCTAAATTGTTCATTGCAGTTTACCTTGTTCATTCCTTCCAGGAACTTGAGGGTCTCTGTCATATCTCCCCTCTCTCACCTGGGCTCGAGCAAATACATGTTCAGAGCCTGGAGCCAATTCTTATAAGATCTGCCTTGCTGGCACTGAATCATTTTGGTCATCCTATGTTGCACTTTCTCCAGCCTGTCCTTATCTTTCCTTAGGTGAGGACTCCAGAACTGGGCACTATACTCCAGGTGGACTCACCAGTGACCTACAGTGAGGTAGTAATACCTCCTTCCTTACGCTGTCACTATCCATTCCTATACAGCCCTGCATCCTGTTTGCCTTACTGTAGGTCTCATTACATTGACTTGATTGTTTTAGGGAGTCACTGATGATGATGCCTTCGTCTCTTTCCTCAGAGGTCATGTCCAGATTTACCCCGTCATCCAGTGCTGTGTGTGGGGGTTCTTATTCCCTATATGTATCACCTTGCACTTTTTGGCACTGAATTTCAACTACCAAAACTTTGTCATCCATTTTATCTTTTGCAAGTCTGTTTGCAGCTCCCTAACCCGCTCCTCACTCACTACCCTGCCACAGAGCTTATTGTCATCTGTGAAGAGGCACATCTTGCTCTGAATTCCTTCTCCCATCTCACTGATAAACATGTTTAAAAAGACTGGAGCCAGGACCCATCGTTGTGGCACCCCACTGGTGACCTCCCTCTTTTTTTTTTTCTGTTTATGCACCCTCTCTCACCGCAACCTTCATCTCTACTCTGGGACTCCCAAGGCATCCTTGTGGCTCCACCAGACATCCAGAGGAGCTTCAGTCTTCTGACCCCCATCCAGCTGTGGCTTACCCCCACCAGGCAGGGAGGAGGGAATGCCCCAGGTTAATCCTCCTCCAACTCACTGTAGCATGTTGGGCTGATCTCACTGAGCTTCCTTCTGGGCTGGTCCATTCACTAGGCACCAGAACCCATTGCCAGATGCTGCTGTGGGGTTTTGTCATTTTTCTGTTTCATACGCCTAGTCCCCCATGGGCAACAGTGTGCTAGGAGGTCTAAGGAGGCAAGTACGTGTCAAGACATGCCTCCACACAGGACCTCAGCCGATATCCTCCCCTCCCATTATTTTTGCTGTCCAGTTGTACTGTCACCTGTGGTTACCCAGGTGGCAGTATAGCAGTGGGACCTGAAACCCACTCTGTCCAGAGGAGGAGAGCTGCTTGCTGGACATTCAATCCACCTCCCACTGGCCGGCCCTCCAATGACCCGCACACATTCCTGAACCTGAGTCACTGGCTTAACAAGCAGTAGCTCTACCATTGTGCTTGATGGGCTGGCCAGACCTCCCTCTCTTCTGACTTGACTCCTTTAAATACAACACTCTGCTGTCTCCCTTCCAACCAGTTTCTTACCATTTAACTGTGAACTTAGCTACACTTATATCTTCTAGCTTCTTAAGCAGCCTTCTGTGAGGAACTCAGTTGAAAGCCTTGCTAAAATCAAAGTAGAGTAAATCCACAGTGTAGCCCTTCTCCACTATTCTTGTTACCCAGTCAATGAATACTATCAGGCTGGTCTGACAAGACCTGCCTGACACAGACCTCTGCTGTTAACTATACTGGAGTCCCTTGCTCTCCAGATAATCCATGAGGTCCCCTTTGACTAGTGTCCCACCAGTTTTCCCACAACAGAGGTAAGACTGGCAGGTTTGCAGTTACCCAGTTGCTCCTTGCCCCACACCCAATGGAGTGGACTATGTCTGCTACCCTCCAGTTTACTGGAATCTTCACTGTCTCAATTGAGCTATTGAATGGTCCTACCAGGGACTGAGTTAGTTTCATTGCCAATTACCTGAGCACCCTCAGATGCATCTCACCTTACCTTGGGGCTTTTTCTATCTGTAGGGCTGCTAGCCCATTCTGAACCCTTTCACTGGTAAATACTTGCTGCCTCATTTCAGCTATCTTCTTACATCCAGCTTAATGGCACTTCTGGCAGAGGCCTTCTTTATTCCCTTATGGATACAGAGCAGAAGTAATCATTAAGAATGACTGATTTCTGCCCATTCTTCTCAATTACCCTACCTTCCTCTGTTAGCCTAACAATTCCTCCTCCTCCCTTGTTTTTTCCCTAATGTATCTAAAGAACTGTTTTTCCCGTTCCTTCAGCCCTTATGCAATATGCAGTTCTGTGTCTGCCTTAGCTTCTCTAACCACCCTCTCGGCTTCTTCGTTCTCATTTATACTCTTTAAAGTCTGTCTCCCCTTATTAGTCATTGTAGCCATTGAAGGTCTTCTTTTTCAAATCAAATCAAGAAATCAAAATCTTTATTTATCCAGGTGGACACCATTGAGCAAGCTCATTTGCAAGGTGGACCTGTGTCGGTCGCACAAGTCATAAACAATTATACATAGTCATACATATATACAGGCATTGTGACAGTATGAGAAACAAAAAAAATAACAATATCAACAGTGAAAAACAGTAGAATCAGGGAAAAAAGGAGAGACATAGTACATAAAAATGCATATAAGTGCAGGCAGTGTTGGAATACATATTGCTAGACCAGAAGAAAATCATCTAATAAGGGCAATGGAGACTGTGATACAGTGGATACCTGATGGTGTATCCAGATTTTTATGCATGACAGGTGATGGGATATGCGAGAGAACTGAAAGCTGCAGAGTCTCCAGAAATAGGGTACATGGGTTGGGAGGTCGGGGCAGGTGCAACTGTTTCTAAGTGTAATGCAGAACAGGGAACCTACTTGTACTTTATAGCTAAAAGGTGTAAAGTTTAGGAGGATTTATAGTGGCACAGAATACTCATGTGCTATAGTTGTATGAGATGGCTGTGCTGTCGACACCACACTGTGCGAGCTGTATGCACGAAGATTTTGGAGTCATTAGCAGCCTGGGCACTGAAGATGTGAGGCGACAGACTGAGCAACTGAAGAGAATGCAGCAAGGGGAGATGGAGGCTATTGTGGCTTCATAGAAGTGGCATCTGGGATGTCAAGCACCAAGCAGCTTCTGGTCCAACAACAGCTGGTGTTCATGACATTGGCTGCTTGGGGTAAAGTAGGCTATGAACACCATTCTCCAGGGGCAGCATACAGATGATGTAATCATCAGTATAGGAACTGTAGGTGTATGCGATGTCCTGGCTAGGGAGCTTGGGCCTTTATAGTACTAGAAGAGCATAATCCTGTGCATTGGTTCTCGGGGTCATCTTCAGGGACATCGACCGGGGGGTGGCCATAGATCTTGGGGTGCTACCCAAGGAATTCTGAGGGGCAGTTTGGCATAGTGGGGAGGGGGTAGTGGCAAGAGGAGGAAGTGAGGAATGGGGTAAGTGGAGTGAGAAGCCAGATTAGTTGTACACAGCAAGGCACTTGTGCTGCGATGGGTTTATGGCTTTACTGTGGTTCAAGGTGACTTGAGTCTGGGATTGTGGTCTCGATCGTCAGCTTATGGAGCGACACTGCCCGATGACCATTGAAAGAGCAATGATAGGGCAGAGAGTTCTTGAAGGATGATGAAGTCATAGTATGGCATAGTGGGGAGGGGGTAGTGGCAAGAGGAGGAAATGAGAAATGAGGTGGGTGGAATGAGGAGCCAGTTTGGGTGTTGACGGCAAAAAGTGCTCGTGCTGCAAAGGGTTTATGGCTTTACCACGATTCAAGGTGACTTGAGTCCGGACTTGCGGTTTAAAGCGTTGGCTTCTGGGGTGCAGCTGCCCAGGGACCATTGAAAGAGCGGTGGTAGGGCAGGGAGTTCTTGAAGGGTGAGAAAGTCTTAGATCAAGAGTGGTGGAAGCAGTGACATATCTCTCTGATTGCTTTTGCGTACGAATTCTTGAATACTGCGATGCTTACTGGAGAACTTAGTTTCAATGATTTCTGTATTTTGTTCCAAAGAGTTGTCTCTCACTGCTTCCCTGACCTTTTCATGGGACCGCATTTATCTCTTGTACATATTTCTTTTAATTACCATTCTTATGTACAACTTAGTTGCCTCAAGAATGGTCCACTTGAGTAACCCCCATCTTTCCTACACATTCCTGATGCTGTCCACTCAGACTAACTTGTCCTGTACCAGCTCCCACATCCAATTTAAGTCTGCCCTTATGAAATCTAGGACTTTAGTCTTTGAGGAGGTTATACTTGTCTCAAGGGCCAGGATGAACCATATAGTGTTATGATTGTTGGGCTGTAGTGACTGTCCTACCCTCACTCTTCCTGCCATTTCTGAGTTGGTGAGTGTCACAAACCCACTCAGCAGGTCAGGCCCTCTACTCCCAAAGTGCCAACCTCTGAGTGCAGTCTTGTGAACAGTGTAACAGACAAGGTAGCCCTCTTGTCCATTTTTGTGAGTTCGGATCAACCTTTGGTCTCAAGTTCTGGAGGGATTCAAACTGTTAACCTCTTGCTAACATACCCAATGCACAGGCTCAGATATATCTGTCTTCAGGGGGCCAGATATCTTAGTCTATGGTCACCTAACCAGGTGTACAAAGATGAACCCTTTAAAACTTTAATAAAGACTTCAGATTTAAATGCTTCTCTTTCCAGTTTGGTACCACCATTTAAGCTTATGTCTATTGTCTGCTATAACCATAAATACTTTTCTTATAACTGAAAGAAATTCAAAGACAGAGCAAGTAAGTTCTAAAAAGGATTTTACAAAAATAGTTAAAAATATGTAAAATGCAAAATACAGAACTCTTATATCCCAACACATACATTCACTTAAACAAAACAGGTTTAAACAGTACAAATTCCTACTTCAGTACTTAGTCTCTAAATACTTGCTTAAGTGCTCACCGATCTTGCTTGGTCAAAGTCTAGGTAAAAATGTGTCTTTGTGAAGTAAAAACAGACTAAATTAAAAGCTGGCTTTTACCCCACCTCTTTTCAGGAGGTCGCCTAGCTCCTCCCTGTCAGGATATATTTAAAAATAAACCTAATAAAAAAAAGTAGTATTTTCAAAGTATTGATTTTGCAATCTTCAGCATGACTCATGTTTCAAATGACATCTCTTGCGATCCATGCTGCATCCTCCTCACACAGGCTTCATACGAGCATTTACAACCTCGCAGCCCTGTATAATAACTTGGATTTTCTCTTCAACGTCATAAACCTTTTTTATGATTTCCCTCTTATCAAAGTTAACTTAAACAACTCTGTAATTATCTCCTGGTCTGCCATGTAACACATTGTATCTAAAAACTGAGTGTGTGTGATACACGCTGTCAACATTCTCTTAGCTTGCATCTGTCAGCTAAAAAACTGGGGGGGGGGGTTGAGGTCACTCCTAGAGCATTATATTTTTCAGCAGAGATAGTCATTAATACATTTTATATTAAAACATTATTATACAGCACTCAGAACTGGCTCCTCTATGTCACAGTGAGCACCACATCAAGAATGGCAGCCTGCCATGTGGATTCCTTAACCACTTGCTCCAGCCTACACTCCAGTAATATATTCAGCAGGGTCTGACCTCTGGCTCTGCTGGTTGCTATAAAGACCCAGTCAATATCTGGCTGATTTAGATCTCCCACCACCTCCACCTCCCCCCTTTGCCACCCCCCTTTCTAGTTCTGCCCCTAGCTCAGTATCTCTGTCTTCACCCTGTCCAGGATATATACAGATCACACCAATCCATAGTGTTTTGGGTGAGGATGCCATTAGCTGAACCCAAAGTGATTTTTTTCCCCCATTACAGACCCTTATGTTTCCATTGTCCACTGCCTCTATGCCTTCCCTGACATATAGGGCTATACCTCCTCTTTTACTTTTTCCCTATCATGTCCTAAAATGATATAGCCTGGGACTGTAAGTTCCCAATCATTATTCTCTGTGGCCCCATTTTCTTTGATGGCTACTGGTTCCATTGCAGTGTCCACCATAGTTCCCTGGAGTGCACTGATTTTATTTCTGAGCCTCATGGAATTAAGGCTGATGTCATTCCAGCTTTCTCCTGATCTCCTCTTGCTTTTTTCTGTTGCCTCTCCCTCATTCTTCCCTAGTCTCCTTAATTATTTTTGTTTTATTTTTCATGCCGAATGTAGACCTTGTCAGCTGTCCCTCTGGCCTTTTCCACAAACCTAAATTAAACTTCAACCTTACTGTTACCCGCCTTGCTGCTAGTCTCCTATTCAGGGGAGCCCTTGCTAGGTTCACCACCTGCTCTCCCTTTTTCAGTTGTTCCCCTAGGCTAACCTCTGTCTCCCCTGCTGTCAGTTTAATTGGCCAATATGGATGTCAAACCTCTTCCTTGGAACACTGACCCCCCCATCAGGTGAAGGCCATCACCCTTGAAGACTGTCCTGTCCCAGAAGCCCCAACCCCCCACTACTTGATGTGCAAAACTCTGGGCTTTGTCACCAACCTAGGTCACTGGCTTGGAAAGCAGTACTGTAACCATTAGGCCATGAGGTATCCCTGCTGCAAACTTTTGTAAGTTTGCTCACTTACATCCCACTGGCCATGGTGTGTAATATAAATGGTAGTACTAATAGTAGCATATAATATGGGGACACTGTAATGCTAATAGCATCCCGTATGTAGCTACAGTATGCTTGACTGCCTTTAATTGTCCTAGCATGAAGGACATCAGTGTGCATGTGATATTGCATACTGTATACTGTACATGACCATTTAATGGTGGCCCTACATAGACAAAATGTCAAGAAAGCAGCATTCAATGTTCCAAAATATGTTATTATAGAACAAAGTAGCAGAGATACTTAAAAGTATTAGTGTTGGACTGTTGAAGGTTAACAGGCTGCAGAGCTGCATAAACACAGGAAAAGAGGAATACACATTTCCCGAGCCTCATGTTGCAGACTTATGGTGTAGGTCTTACCAGCGATGGTTTAAATGGGAAACTGACTGCTTCACTGCAGTGTGCCTATCCAGCTTCCTAGAAATTAATCCCATATGGCTGTTCTTTTCCCAAGAGGCACCTGTTTGAACCCTTTTAAATAGTTTGTACTTCTTGTTAATGACCCTGGACACCATCTCTGCCAGCTTGTCTTCACTTCACATACCATATGCCACATTGATCACAATTTCTTGTCTTACTCGTAAGATGTTCCCAGTCCTTTTTTTTGCCTACTGCCAAAGCTCTCAGAAGTCTTCATGGGAAATAAAAGTGCATTACAACTCTTGTGAGAACATTTTTCCACAGCTTGAAATGTTTTCACAGAAACATGATTTGTTTCCTGTATACACACCTCTTCATGAGCAATAAAAAAACCTTTTTGAAAACAGAGAATTTTGCACATCACAACACTTTGCCTGCAGAAAAAACATTTGCACAGCTCTAGTACAAGTAAATAAAATGGTATGATGGCTGACCTCTGACCAACAAAATAGCATGTTCCAATTTCTGTTATAATGAAAGGAACTGCTGCTTTAAATGCCTATCATCCAATTTTTGCAGACTTTATTTTGGTCTCTGTTAGAAGATGAACATGAAAATAAATTAAATCAATCTGGGAAAAGTCTGCTCAACGGAGACTGTGTGGTTCTATGCAATTAGTTTTGGACAGATGTGTATTTTGGTCCTGGCGGCTATCCAGAAAAGCATATTTAAAACCATTATTTCTTAGAGAAGTAAACATATTTTTCAATCAAAGTTCTACAGCTAGCCAGTGTAGCTAAAGAGGAAATGGCATCCCATTAAGAAAGCAAATGAGTACTGCAATAATTAAGAACAATGAATAATAAGCAGAAGCTTTATAAGTATATTATCTTGTGCCATTATTATCTGAAATTATGTATAAATAACATGACCTACAGTTTTAGTAAAGAGCATGATATGCTTTTCAAAACATTGAAGGAAGCTGTTCCTCCCATGTACTGTATACTAATGTTAAAATGCAATTTTTTTTTATGTTTGGTTTAAGGTGTGACCTGATTTCATCCTAAAGGAGAGTAAGATATTGCTTCTGTTAATCATTTACTGAACAAAGATTGGAAAGAGCATGTCATTTAATACTGCCCCATAGAATGTTTAATTTTCATTTACTTAACCCCTAATACATGTAAACTACAAGTTTCATTGTATTAACAAATGATGACATGTAATCATCTAACTAATTCAAAAATCAAATACAAATCATGAGGCTCCCATGTTTAACATTGCTGCCATTTACAGTAAAAAAACAAAGCTCATTGTTTTGCAGTACTCTCTAGTAAATTTTTAAATGGATGGTTGCAATGCTCAAATCTGATTGGCTGAGAGCACATTCTGCCAGGGTGATATCTCATTCCATAATCCCAGTTTAAATGCAACTCATCATGCTATATAACCAACAAGTAACAAGTAGGGCATGCCATCACCGAACAACATTTATAATATATTGTTACAACTATCTTTTTATTTTTCTGATTAATTCAGAACTGAATCAATTTCATAACTGCTGTAATACACACCAAGATGTAAAATATGACAGGAATATCATCTCTCCTCAGGTGATGGAAGTCACTCTGTCTGTTGCCTCATGCCTCACAATACACCTCACTAGGGATGACATCCTAAAATATTGTGCACCTCCTTGTCGTGTATTATTACTTAATTGTTGCATTACACATATAAATTGTGGGTTGGAGTGGAAAACTTCTGATAAATATTGTTATACTACATAATTACACAAAATAAAGATAAATCCTTAATGTCCACGATGATTGTGTCTTTCGCATTTATTTTTGTGAAGATTGGTCACAAAGGAACACTTAACCCATAGAAGTGCAGCTAGCAAACAACCTGATGACATCTTAATGACAGCTGCTGCACTCACAACACAGCAGTGTATAAATAAACAGAAACAGAAACAGTTAAATCTTTATAAAAAAAACATATATGTTAAAACTTTCCTAATTATGCTAAAATCATACTAAAAGGTTAAGGAGCATAGAAGGTGGTTTGTCCATATGTACTCCTATCCTTCACCTGTGAAATTGTAGACTGTGTCCCTCCAGTTTATATCCATCCAATTTTGATTTGAATTCTTTTTTATCATTACTGATGATTATCTCAATAGGTAGTTTGTTCCAGGGATTTATGATATGTTGTCTGTGGAAGCACTTCATCTTGTTAGTATTGCATTTTTGCCATTTCAGTTGCAGCAGAATACCCCTGGCACCCAAATTATCATTTTTAAATTGCAGACCTAGTTTGCTTATTAAAAAATCATCCTGCATAATATCATAGCACATCATTAAGCCTCCTCTTTTTCTTCTAGTTTCAAGTGATGTTAGGATCAGGTGTTTGAGATGATCAGAGTAACAAATACTCCTGATGTTATGGATCATATTTACCACCCAGTGCTGTATTCTCTTGACTAATATTGGCCCCAACACAGAACCTTGGGGTACTCTACTTGTAATGCTACTGATGGTAGAATCATAGCCATTTATACAGACTGTTTGGGTTCTATTACTAAGCAACTTATTTATCTATTTTATGATGTAAGTATTGATATTTAAATCGATCATCTTCTGAATAATTGCCCAATGAGGAACTGATTCAAAAGCTTTAGAAAACTGAGGTAAATACAATCTTCTTGTATCCCTTTGTCAAGTGCCTGGGGGAATTTTCTCATAAAAACAGAGCAAGGTGGCAATGCAAGATCTCCCAGGGGTAAAACCATGCTGTTGCATATCATCCTGATCATTTGCCTTTAAATGGTTAATTATGTTATTTTTAATAATAGATTTAAGGAGCTTGCCTGGCACTGAGGTTAGACTAACTAGCCTGTAGTTTTTACATTCATATTAGTTCCCCTTTTTTGCAGCTGTAGTGGGCATAGCCCTGTAGATGTCTTGCAAGGATTGTAGAGAACAATTTCTGGCCAGAGCCAGTACAGCTGCAAGAGTGGAATCTGGAGTAAAAATATTGATTTTTTTTAATATATTTTCATCTAATTTGCAACATAGCCTTGTTATGACCCTGCGTCATGAAGAAGGGCAGAGAAAATGTTCAACTCCTGGCCTAAAAGTGGTGATGTGCAGGGTTTGCAACTTCCAGGACACAAAAACACATTTTGGGCAGAAGTTGTGAAATGACAGCAGTGACATTCATGAGGTGCTGTACAGAAATGGCTATGTTGAAAATTTGGGGTAAACATATTTTAAATTGCCAAAGTTATGAGCGAGCAAAGAAAAATTTCCACATCTGCTCATACATTTGTCATTTTTCTCATATTGTTGCACCAAATTTTCAGCATACCTGTCTTATCATCCCACGATATAAAGAAGGGATTGTGAAAATTTAAAAATCTTGCCTGACAGATGACTTCACAAAGTGACCATGAAATTGTGTTTTAGGCCACATTTGCATAATTCTACCACCATCAGTCATGAGGTGGGTCCCAAAAAAGTCATGTTGAAATCTGGGGTCAAAATATTTAAAAATGGCTAAGTCATGAATCAAAGTTCAAACCCCAATAAAATACATTAAATTGCACTTTCCTGATTTTCTCATTTCACAGTGGCTTGTTTCAGCAGCAAGACATTTCTTCAATTGGAGAGAGGATCTACACTGTAGGATATGTTCAAGTGAGTGAGGGTGTGTGTAGGAGGGGTGCCGAGTGGGAGGTTGGGGTGGGGTAGGTGAGATGTTTGTGTGTTGGGGTGAGATTGGTGAAGAACTGTTTGCCTTTTTACAGGGTAAAAAAAGGAAAACATCAAGGGATTGTTTTCTTAATTTCAAGGTGTATTCCAACACTGGGGAGTGGGCATCCCAGTGCCAAGCTACTGCTTGTCAGCACCAGGGTGGGCACTCTGGTGCCACCATGTACATTGTGGGAACAGAGGTTGAGTGACCCGGAAGAGAAGAGGCATCACAAAGAAGTGGCACTGGGGATGGGGACCCCACTCTCCATATATATATATATATATATACACATACACACTACAAGCTCTGTCATTCTCTGCAGGCAGACACAAATCAGTGGCAAAAACTACTCTCACTGGACTTTGTATTCCCCTACAGCCATATTCTGATTAAGTTACAGAGAAGAGGACCTATATCAATTACATACAAGAGGGGATTTAATGGGCAACCCTGCTTTACCACCTGAAGAACTGGGGCGGGGGCATTCTCTGTCCCAGTCATACACATATGGAAAGACTCCTTCTTCTTTATAATAGATTGTGATTTACTTAAGTGATACCATTTCATTATCAATATCAAATAGCCATGAGACATTCAATTGAAAGCTTTTTCCTGGTCTAGAGAAAGCAACAGTCCTGATATGTCTGTCCCTCTTTTGTGGGATATAAGGTTCTGAAGTTAAATTAGGTAGTCTTGGATCATCCTGCCAGGAGCAGAACAGATCTGAATAAGATCAATGCCATTCTGTACAACCAGACTTATGTATTTTCTTAAGATTTTCATCAAATTAGCAAAATGGTTTGGCTCCAATTTTGTATGTTATATTTGTCACCTTTTTTAAATAAGGGAATTATTAGAGTGGCCCACTGGAACCCTAAAAAGCTTACGCATGTCAGGTACTTCCCCATAATAAGTGCTTGAAGTGTAACTTAAAACTGCAGTGCATCATAGCAGTGAACATTCTGAACTAGTCCATTTTAGATTACCGTTTATCTCCTGTCTTGTACAATACCCCCTTGAGTCTGTTTTAGCACTTTTCTTTGCTCTTGAAAGATAAAAGGGGAACTCCTTTTAAAATGGCCATATAACCAGGTTTTCATCAGTATTACCTGTTGTTTTTTGAACACCCATTGTTTAACATCGCTTTTACTGTGCCTTAAATAAATTAGCATGCAACAGAAACAGCTCTCACCTTATGCCCAATATGTGTCTACAAACAGCCAAAAACATTGATGAAAACCTAGAAATAGCCATATTCTGAGGAATGCTCCTTTTATTCATATCAACAGAAACATACTAAAGAAAGCTAAAAATGGGGAAAGGGGATGCTATACAAGACAGGAGATACAGGACATCTAGAAAAGAATAACAATGTTTGGTCACACTTTTTACCATGCCATGCACAGCTGTTTCAAAATTGTCAGCACTGCATTAATAAAACAAGGCACATCTGTTTTTCTTATTGTGCACCTGATTGTAGTTGTTATTGTGTAAGGAGTGGTAAAAATGATGTATCCCTCCTTCCAAGAAAATAAAATCAGGTGCCCTACCTACATAACACATTAATCACTTATGGTGGTGATAAGATGATCCTAATGCCACCATGGCAAAGTCTTGGATGGTGTGTTGCTCCACAGGGATTGATCTTTAGAGGACTGGAATCCAATGCATTTCTTTGAATGTATGATACAGGGCATTAGCTCCCTTTCAGCTTCCTAGCTGTATGTATAAGAAAATGTCATCTCATATTAATCCTGCTGCTCACTGATTTGCATGAGCATGTGTAACCATATGTCTCCATTTTTGTAACATGGGTATAAATATGTATCTACGGGTTTGGGGAAGGATGAGGTTACCTGGCACAGGAGACCTAGGTTTGGCTACTCTGCACAGGGGCACCCAAGTAAATCCAACTACAGGAAGCAATAACAGTAATGTCCAGAACCAGAATTGGGATTTTTCAGTGTGGCTTTATTTATTAACTCACTGAACATAAACAAAGCACTGCATGGTCCCCCAAAGGGCTACATTACTGTAATGCAGATTAGAGGTTAAACACAGTGGTCCATTTGAGGAATGAACACATTACTACAGATGTCTGGCTTTGGACCCACCAGGCACTCAGCCCGTACTTTGCATGCGCATTGGATACATAGCCCGACTGGCCCGGCTCCCCTGCTGGCCACTCGACTGATGGTCCACTTGGCGAATGAACCCAAACTTTACTTGGAAAGACATCCCATTAAACAAGGAGGGTCCCAAACTGTGGCTCCCCAAACCACTTGAAGTCTGCGACTCCTATAGAGATTTTGTTTTCATACTTCCAATCGAAACTACCATCAAACAAGGAGACTCCAATCCAACAAGGAGTAATTTTCCCATCCTGTGGCTCCCCACACCACTTAGAGTCTGTGACTCCTAGAGAGATTTTCAAGTTGCAACCCACGTCTGGGTACCCACCCCATCACTGGCCAAGCGCATGAGGCAAGTAGCAAAAACACTGAAGAAATCTGTAGAGGTGGACCTGGTTACTAAAGATGGGGGGTTTTCCCACCTCCAGCTCCCACAGCCCATACCCGGCCATTTCTCTGGACACACAGAAAACTTTAGACTTTAAAATGTAGATTGAATGGTGGATGACCTGAAGCACCCCCTCTACAGTGAACTTTAAATCCATTAACACTTTAAACAGATGACTGCTCTATTTGTTTGTCCTAGTTGAAATAGTCCTCCCAAATAGCAGTCCACATTTACTTGAAATCCAACTGAAGAAAAGAAGTTGTTTGCCCCTTCCAATGGAGCCAAACACTCACCCATTCATTGCAGGTGCCTCACAGGCGAAGTACTGTAACCTTTGCTGTTATACATGAACAGACTGAACTTAAATTAAAACAGGCAGCTTTCTTCCCAGGGTGGGAGAAGGGGATTGCCCCTGAAACCCACAGAGAACTTTTCCTCCCCCCCGAGGGAGGGGGGTAAACAGACAACTACTGGTGTCCTTCTTGTTTGCTTAAGGACAAACTGAAGACTGCCTTTGAATTTCCCAAGGTTCTAAACTTCACTCTCTGAGCTGAAGATTCCAAATGTGGCTCATGCAGCTGCGACAGTTCTATAATGATGCCATCTCTCAAGTCTCAGCTGTGACTGAGGACAGAGTGAAACAGTGTGAAACCCATTTAACTGGAGTTTCACAAGCTGCCTTCCCTGCCTACCACTAGGTCTTACTGGGATTCTAGTAACCCCGGGTAACAAAGGGGTTACACATGGATTGTCGGTGAGTTGCAAAACGCATTTTTTAAAGCAACAACTAAATGTGTGTGGGAGTAATTAGCCTATGAAAATCTGAAAACAATATTGATTACTGAGTATTCCTGGACAAGTCAAGTTAAATGGTCTCCTATGCTCCCTCCCTTCCTTCTTCCACATCAGTACATCATCTTCTCTCATAACCAGGGCCCCTGAGAGAGAGAGGGTGGGTGAGCAGAGGATAATTCCTGGGGTCCTGCACCAAAGAGGCGCCCAGGCCACCCAGCATGCTATTGTTTGCAGTTGCATAGGGGTCCCAGAGTCTGACCTTTTCCTGAGGTGCAGAATTCCTTTCAAGAGGCCTGCTCATAACTAGTACTGAAACATGTTTACCATGGGGCATCACACTACTAACTAGTTGCCTGAACATTATGGGATGGGAGAGGAGGTTCTCATAGTGACCAGACTAGATGTCACAGTCTGGATATGTGTATTCCATATTTTTGTCTCCCCTCCCTTTTTTATTTTATTTTCAGGTTGAGAGTCAATGTCAAGCATGACAATGAGTTTGTTTGGCTTGACATGAATATCCTACATGATTGACAAAACCTCAGCTGTGTCCTTGTTATAAGATCTCAGTTGGACAACAAAAGATTTAATGAAAAAATCAACATATGACAACAGTGGTTCAGTAAGGGAGTCATTACCGATATAATTTTCTCCCCTGGTGGTGCTTCCAACCTTTTGTGCACTTTTGGCAAAATGTATTTAGTCTGTCTAACTGGACATGATTTAATTAAGAACCCTCTTGTGTTTATATCAATTCACCTCTCAAAGTGTGCCCCAAGAACATATGCTTCAATCTTCTTTATACATTTCAAAGCTGGATCATAACTCAATGCACAATAAAACTGTGTTACTTGGCTGTCTTTTAACTTCTTGATTGTATTTGTTAGTATCCATAGTGACAATGCTACCACTCTTATCAGCAGGCTTAATAGTCAGATCTTTCTTGTTGCCCAAGAGAGTGATAGCATTGCATTCCTCCATACTTACATTAACATATTGGTGTGTAAATGGTTTATCTGCTAATTCTTGCAGATCATGTTCACAAGCTTTTTGAAATACTCCTTCAGTTGTGTTCATATGTGGTAGAAAGCTAGAGCATGGTTTGAATTGTTGTGCATTGTTATGCTGTGTTTCAACTCTATAAACAGGGGAAATAGACTCACTATCAACATCTTCAGCTGTACCGTCAGTATAAGATGCATCATTTTTAAAATAAAAATTATTTAAATTTCTTTCAAACTTATGTAAATCAATAAACAAAGTAAATGGAATTATTTGATTGGCTGGCACAAACTTTAGACTCTTGCTTAAACCTGATGTATCCATTTCAGTTAATTCATACGTAGACAGATTAATCACATTGTTCTGTGTTACGGAGTCTGATATCAAGTTTGTCATGGACCTCCTCTGGCTCCCCTCTCTGCTGCACACAAATCTGCTGTGTTCTCTCTTGATCCGGTCTGCCCCTGCCTCTGGTTTGAACCTGTGTGCTGCAACTTCTTTGACCTCCATGTGCTGTGTTTTTCCCATTTTTATGACTTGTTCACTGAACATTACATGAGGGCTGCATCATAAAATTGAAAATGGTTGATGTGATGGACTCTCTACTGAAGTTATCAATTCCTCCAGAAAAAAACAAAGGTTCTGTGTCTGAATTATTTGCTGAACTATTGATATTGATATTAGTTTATAAATCAGTCAAAGGCTGCATTCACTTTAAGATTAAATGTAATTGATTTTATATGTTAGATTGTTGCTGTCTTCTCTCAAATTGTTTCCAGTTATAAACAAAATTGTTTTCACATCTCTCTGGTCTCTCATCCATTTATGTTCTTTGAATGCTGTAATGTTTTTTTATCAAATTTTCATATGGTTTCAGGCAATTGTTTTTTAAAGTCATTAAATTCAGGATAGTCAACAGATTTCTTTAAATCATCTTCTCTCTGTTTTAATTCAACCATCAGTTCCTTCTATACCTGAGTGTAGTCTCTTAAAATTAGCTTAATGTGTCTTAAAGAGGCATCATGCAATTCTTCTTTCCATGGGAGGAAAATAAATGTCTCTGTCCTGTTCAAAACTTGAAAATTTCAATATGCGTAAACCTCTTGGAACTCATGCTGCAGCATACATAACTCTCGAGTGTGATCTGCTGCCATAACAGTCATCGTATTTTTAAAGTCACCGTCTCATAACGAATGAATACATTTTGGATGGCAAGTGGTCTGTCTAGGATTTCAGCCATCTCTGTGTCACAGCAGTTATGGGTATTACCATATCTGGTGTCTATAAAATCAAAGATTGGATTTACCAATAAAGAGTCTGATAAACTTAACACTGGGACTTCTGCTGATGGAATATTATGGACCCCTTAAGTAGAACTCTTATTGCTACTGTCCCAGCCGGCTAGCAACACACTAGTGCTTTGGTTTGGCCCTCGCCCACCATCAGCTCTGTGATAGTTACAAAAAAACGGCAACTGAAGAACCCTTCTACATCGTTTTCACATTGAACTTATGAGGCGAAAACAATAAAACCACACTCAAAGTCTGATAGAAAAAAATGCTACAGATACTTTATTTAGCAGGGAAGGATCACAGGCAATGGCCCCAGCTAACTTGCCCCAACGATTTGTGCAAGGTGGCTTTGTCACGAACCTAAATTGCTCACCTAGTGACCATAACTTATTCAACACTACATAATAATATACAGGGGAAAACATTAAAAATAGTTTAAAACTGCATAACAAAAAAGTTGCTTCAGACTCAACTTAAAGTAACATTCAAGTAGATGTTAACAAGTTCACATTAAGTTAATAATAGCAAGCATTTGCCAATGCCAAATGTTGTCTTGCTGGCATTGGTAATGCAGAAGTTAGAGAGATACATAACAGGAATGACAGTGAAGTATTTAACTGATGCCAGCCCCAACCCCATGCTGCAGAGACTGGCAGGCATTGTGGTGTGCCTTTGGGTCATCGGCCATAACGCTCATGCCATTTCACCTCACCCTACCCTGCAGACACTGACAAGTGTCACAGTGTGTCTTGGGGTCTTCAGGCCTTATGCTCACCCATTCCACAAGAAAATACACTGATATGGGTGCAGTATAGGAGAATGGAGTGAACTTTTGGTCTGGAGAGACCAAGGCACATCTTGATGCCTGTCAGAGGCTACAGGCTGGGGGTGGGGGTGGAATGGTATGAGCCTTACAGACGAACATCCCAAGTCACACCCCTGTCAGTCTCTACAGTGGAGTGCACTACAGTTGGAAACCCTAATGCCCCAGGAGTTTGTTTGTATTTTCACTCCAAATTTTCAACATGGGCTTTTTGAGACCCTACCACTGAACAGTGGCACTATCAGTTCATTAGTCAAAAGGTGATTTTGCATATCGACTGCACCATTTGACACCACAGGTGCAAAAGCACATTTCAGGTAGGATGTGAAAAATGACAGCTTTACTGTTCTTGAGGAGATGTAAAAAATATGGTAATGTTGAAAGTCTGGAGTGAAAATATGAAAAACTGGTGAAGTCACAAGTGTGCATAGAAACTGTACAACATACACTTGTAAAGCAATTATTTTGGGGAATTTTTTCACCAAATTTTCAACATAGGTATTTTGAGACCTTCTCTCATGAACAGTGTCACTGTGATTTTCTTAATCTGTCCTGAACATTGTTTTCCCACAGTGACTGCGCTATTGTGCCTAAGATGTGCAAAAACACATTTTGGGCAGGATGTGAAAAATGACAGCTGTAATTTTCATAAGGAGGTGTGAAAAAATGGCAATGTTGAAAATCTGGAATGAAAATATTAAAAATTTTCAATGTTGCAAGTGTGTGTGGTAACTGCACAACACACACTCATAACACAGTCATATTTTGGAATTGCTTCACCAAATTTGCAACATAGGCTTTTTGGGAGTCCACCTCATGAACAGTGGCACTATCATTTCATTAATCAGACCTGAAAGGTGATTCCATGCAGTGACCAAATAATCACCTTTCAGGACCGAATAATGAAATGACAGTGACTGATTTTATGAGGTGGTGTCCCAAGAACTCCATGTTGAAAATTTGGACCCAAAAATTAAAAAAATGGCTGAGATAGCCACCTAAGTTGAAACATTCCCCATTGATGCCATTATACATCTTATCGGCATTTCTTCAGTTCGCAGTCAGCTTTGAAGAGTGCAGACATGTTCCCGCTCCACCTGAAGACTGTGGCACTGACCTCCAGAGGTAAGTATAGGATGGGGTGCACAGAGGGTGGGTACATGTTGGGGGAGGGGGCACCGCCAACAGTGAGGGACTGTTTTCTTTGTTTCAGGTACTTTAAAAAAAAGAAACACTGCAGATGGTTTTCTTTCTTTACAGGTGTAAGAACACAAATGTTGCACACACTGGAGTGGACTCTCAGTGTGCCCCATGACTTTGGGGGGGTGATGTTGGCAACACCGGGGTGGGCTCCCAGTGTGGCACACAATCTTGGGGGTATTAAACATGCCAACAGGTGGAATCAGCACCCCAAAAGTTGGCTTTCTAGGGATTGTGAGAGGCGGATTGTGCGAGCTGTCACTATGTTTATTGAAATGTTTAGCCAGTCAAGGCACATAGGGGAGGCATGTCATCTGTACCGCTGCATGATGAGCTTATCTCTAATTGCAGTGGCAAGTTTGTTTCAAGTTGGTGGCACTGCATAAAACTGCTAGCATGTTCGCCAGTTGGTGAATGAGGGACACACCTTCTAAAGTGTGCCCTGCAGTCACCAAAACTGACACAACTCTGCATTTCTACTACTACCATCTCCTACTACCACAAAGTGCTGCTTGCACATGCACAAGACAACATAAAATGGATCTAATAATTGCATCTTATAAAGGAATAGCCAACCTTCTAAGGTGACTGTTTCTTGTGAAATACCAAGCTGTAAAAGATAGAGCATAATATATGTATTTAAGAAAATACAAAATCACACATGCCCCCACAATGCAAAGCATCATGGGCTGCATATGCAAATCACCACAGAATGTTATGCTGGTCCAACTTGAAGCAGAATTGCATAGTGCCGAAAGGCCTCTCACACAACTTGCAAAGGGTGCTAACAGAAAACATAGACACGTGTTTCATCCTACCAGGACTCATCAGTATGCCTCGTCTGTTTGACAGCCCAGTGGAATGGACCAGCTACCCTAGAGGCAGTGTGCCTTGGATATATTATGGTGAACCCATTAAAATAAAAACTATTAAAAAAAAAAAAGAACCTCTATGCGCAAACACTGAGGCAAGAGTTACCCCAAAGGGCATTTGGCTGGGAAGCCAAGTTTCAAGAAAATACAAAATCACACATGCCCCACAATGCAAAGCATCATGGGCTGCATATGCAAATCACCACAGAATGTTATGCTGGTCCAACTTGAAGCAGAATGCATGGTGCGAAAGGCCCTCTCACAATTTGCAAAGGGTGCTAACAGAAGACATAGACACGTGTTTCATCCTACCAGGACTCATCAGTATGCCTCATCTGTTTGACACCCCAGTGGAATGGACCAGCTACCCTAGAGGCAGTGTGCCTTGGATATATTGTGGTGAACCCATTAAAATAAAAAAACTATTTAAAAGACAAAGAACCTCTGTGTGCAAACACTGAGGCAAGGGTTACCCCCAAAGGGCATTTGGCTGGGAAGCCAAGTTTCAAGAAAATACATTGCATGCATTGTGGGGGCATGTGTGATTTTGTATTTCTTGAAACTTCAGCTTCCAACAAATACAAAACTTGGCTTCCCAGCCAAATGCCCTTTGGGTAACCCTTGCCTCAGTGTTTGCGCACAGAGGTTCTTTGTCTTTTAAATAGTTTTTTTTATTTTAATGGGTTCACCACAATATATCCAAGGCACACTGCCTCTAGGGTAGCTGGTCCATTCCACTGGGATGTCAAACAGACGAGGCATACTGATGAGTCCTGGTAGGATGAAACACGTGTCTATGTCTTCTGTTAGCACCCTTTGCAAATTGTGTGAGAGGCCTTTCGGCACCATGCAATTCTGCTTCAAGTTGGACCAGCATAACATTCTGTGGTGATTTGCATATGCAGCCCATGATGCTTTGCATTGTGGGGCATGTGTGATTTTGTATTTTCTTGAAACTGGCTTCCCAGCCAAATGCCCTTTGGGGTAACCCTTGCCTCAGTGTTTGCGCACAGAGGTTCTTTGTCTTTTAAATAGTTTTTTATTTTAATGGGTTCACCACAATATATCCAAGGCACACTGCCTCTAGGGTAGCTGGTCCATTCCACTGGGGTGTCAAACAGACGAGGCATACTGATGAGTCCTGGTAGGATGAAACACGTGTCTATGTCTTCTGTTAGCACCCTTTGCAAATTGTGTGAGAGGCCTTTCGGCACCATGCAATTCTGCTTCAAGTTGGACCAGCATAACATTCTGTGGTGATTTGCATATGCAGCCCATGATGCTTTGCTTTGTGGGGGCATGTGTGATTTTGTATTTTCTGGAAACTTGGCTTCCCAGCCAAATGCCCTTTGGGGGTAACCCTTGCCTCAGTGTTTGCGCACAGAGGTTCTTTGTCTTTTAAATAGTTTTTTATTTTAATGGGTTCACCACAATATATCCAAGGCACACTGCCTCTAGGGTAGCTGGTCCATTCCACTGGGGTGTCAAACAGAGAGGCATACTGTTGAGTCCTGGTAGGATGAAACACGTGTCTATGTCTTCTGTTAGCACCCTTTGCAAATGTGTGAGAAGCCTTTCGGCACCATGCAATTCTGCTTCAAGTTGGACCAGCATAACATTCTGTGGTGATTTGCATATGCAGCCCATGATGCTTTGCATTGTGGGGGCATGTGTGATTTTGTATTTTCTTGAAACTTGGCTTCCCAGCCAAATGCCCTTTGGGGGTAACCCTTGCCTCAGTGTTTGCGCACAGAGGTTCTTTGTCTTTTATATATGTATTTACACTACAATTAATCATACTCTTATTGGATGGAATGCCACCACTACAGTGACATTCGCACAGTGAACCCTCCACAGTGACCCCCCCACATCAAACCCCCCACCGCACCTAAGTCGACAGCTATGGGGATTTTGTATTGAGACACTTTAAGGTGATGGGGGTAAATATCTAACTCCATTGTCTGTGCAATGTGAAGTTAGATATCTATAGTGGGGGGTGCAGGTGGGCACAGCCCCCTCCGCATTGTGCATCATGATGTTGTTGGTTGGTTCAGGGTCATGTCATGGTCAGGGGTGTTGACGGGTTCCTGGCACTGTACCAGACGTGGCAGTCTGGGTTGTGGCACTGGTGTCATGGAGCCTTATTTGACAATGCAAAGAAGGAATACATAAGCTGCTACATACCATTGCTTGTGCCTTCATACTAGTGTCACATCTTCCCGGTGGCGGGGGGGCAGGAAATATTATAACATGGATAAAAGGCAGAATGGTTTGACTATTACTGCCCATGCAAAAAACTCTATTAAATGAATAAATTGCCAATTATTTTATGCTTTTTCGCCATGATGGTATATTAATGTATTAACAGAGTTTTTGATGGCACTGCATAGTCAAATCATTCTGCCTTTTTTGTGTGCATTAATCCTTTCTGCCTGAAAGTGTAGGCTAAAACATGATATAAATTGCCCATTATTGCTTATACATCACTGATAGAAACTAATGAGTGAATTTGTATACCATCATGATGAGGAGGCTTAGTATGATAGGCAACACATACCTGTATATACAATAAAGGAATACATAAACTTCTACATATCATTGCCTAAATCTTCATACTAGCATCACATCTTTCTGATGGGGGGCAGGAAATAATATAGCATAGCTAAAAGGTGGAATGGTTTGACTATTACTGCTTATGCATCACCATCAAAAACTATATTAATGCATTCATATACCAGAATAGTAAGTGAGAATAAAATAATTTCCAATTCATATTTGTATGTAAGAAAACAAATTCATATGCGGTTACATACAAAACTGCATAATAAGACACTTAAACTTTTGCCTACAGTATATAGCATGCTAAATTTTACATTTTACCAATGGAAATACAGACTGACAGAGTGCCATATGTGTGCAAAGGGTTGGGAAAGGAATGTATGCATGCGGGCAGCCAGGCAATAGTGCATATGTATGAGAGTGGGACAGGCAATAGTGCAAACACCCGGAGTGGAAGACAATGGCCAATATGATAGCTAAAACTGCAATTTACATGTATGGTAATATTTAAAATTTGTCATTCAATCCTTTGTTTTTCATTTCCCCAACTTAAAAATCCATAGCCATCTTGTTTTGTGAGGCTTTTAAGGAATCACCTCTCCCAGGTCCTAAAGATACATGCTCAAACCCTATGAAGGACCATTTATGCAATGTAGATTTGCCTGAAGCAATGGTGCATGCAACCATGGCATATTCCACATTGCCATGGTCTAGTCCCCTTACTTGATCTCCCACTTTTTCCTTCAGTTCATATTTAGTTCTCCCCACACAAGGCCATGGCAGTGTGTAATATGCCACCGTTGCATGCACATTTTCACCATTGCTTCAGGCAATTCAGCATTTCTTAAATGGTCCTTCATAAGGTCTGAACATTTGTCTTTGGGACCCATGGAGGGTGATACCCTAAGAACCCTTGCAAAACAGTACAGATATTGGATTTTTAAGTTGGGAGCAATGAAAAACAAAGGATTGAATGAAAAAAGTGAAATACTGCCATACTTGTAAATTGCAATTCTATCTACCCTATTGGCTATTGTCTCCTGCTTCCTGCTTTTGCACTATTGCCAGCCCCCCACATATGCACTATCCTTTCCCAACCTTTGTACCCATATGGCACTCTGTCAGTCTGCATATCCATTGGTTAAATTTGAGACTTCGAATGTGCATATAGGCAAAGGTTTAAGTATATTATTAAGGATTTTTTTGTCAACTCTGTTTGTGCACCTTCAGGCCAAGACAACTCTCAGAGGTGCCTGCTCAACCCGTACCTTCTACTCCCTGCCAAGACCCTTCCTCCAGTGAACCCCCCTCACCGGGACTTTATAGCCCCCCAGATCACCCCCCCAGGAGAAGGCCTGCCTCACCTACCTTGGTGGCTCTTTCTGAAATTAGAGGGTCTGTCCTGTGTGGGTTGTGTCTAGGAACCACCTAGAGGTTAGAGTACTGAGCTGTGAATGAACTTGGTATATCCAGCAGAAAGACCTGAGTTTGATTTCCACAACCTCCACTTCCATATTGTGTGACTCTGAGCAAGTCACTTAACCTCTACAGTGCTGATGGGTCACCTCTGAAAACAGACACCTGTGCCTAGTGGGCCTTACCCAGTTACCAAAGAATAAAAAAATAAAATAAAAAAAAATTCCCCCTTTCTCTCCTTTTCTCCAGTCTGTACTTATTGAGGTCTTTCAGTCTCTTCTCATAGTATGCAAGGTAATAAACCCCTTTTGCTAGAACCTATACGGCTCTACTAATCCCCAGATCTCCACCATCAGCCCAAAAGGCAGCTTTAACTGCATAACTTCTAAATATAATATTAAACAAAGCACTGTATTGGAAACCTTGCCATATAACAACATACACTAGACCTGGAGAAATGTTATCCAGGAAATACGATTTCAATTCCAACATTAGCTGAACTAGTTGACAAAGCAGTGGGGCCAGATGGGGTGCACCCCACGGTCCTTAAAGAACTAAGACAGATGATGGCTGAACCTCTAGCAATCCTGTTTAGCTGATCACTGGAAACATGGGAGGTACCCAAAGACTGAAGGACAGCAGATGTAGTCCCCTTATATAAAAGTGGGAACAAAGAGGAAGCAGGGAACTACGGACCAGTCAGCCTCACCTTGGTAGTGGGGAAGATCATGGAAGCACTACTGAAGGAGAGATTGGTGGAACATCTGGTTCTCAATGGACTACAGGACCCAAGGCAGAATGGTTTCACCAGGGGGAGACCATGTCAGACCATCCTCATTGAATTTTTCAACTGGATGACTAGGGAGGTGGATCAGAGGAGGGCAGTGGATGTGGCCTATCTGGACTTCAGCAAGGCCTTTGACACTGTGCCACATAGAAGGCTATTACACAAACTGGGGAATATGGGTGTGGGCAGGACAGTAGAGCAGTGGGTAGGTAACTGTCTGGGCGACAGGACACAGAGAGTGGTGGTAAATGGCTGTCACTCCACAGAGGGAAGAGTGATCAGTGGGGTACCACAAGGATCAGTGCTGGGACCGGTCCTATTCAACATCTTCATCAGTGACATTGCGCAGGATCTAGAAGGCAGAATTTCCCTTTCCACTCATGACACAAGGCACTGCAACAGAGTGGACTCACCAGAGGGTGTAGAAAGAATGAGAAGGGATCTGCACAACCTTGAAGAATGGTCAGGGGTTTGGCAGTTGAAATTCAATGCAAAGAAGTGCAAGATAATGAACATGGGGCACAAAAACCCTGGCACAATATATCAGTTGCGGGGTGAGGATATCGCATGCACCAAGCAGGAAAGGGATCTTGGGGTTATAATCTCTGATGACCTCAAGGTAGGGAAACAGTGTAACAAGGCAGCAGGTAAAGCAAATAGGATGCTGGGATGCGTAGGCAGGGGTATCACCAGCAGGAACAGGGAAGTCATAATTCCACTATACAAGACACTAGTGAGGCCCCACCTGGAGTACAGTGTACAGTTCTGGAGACCTTACCTACATAAGGACATACACAGGGTAGAGAAGGTTCAGAGGAGGGCAACAAAGATGGTACATGGATTGCATCACAAGTCATATGAGGCCAGGTTGAAGGACTTGAATATGTACTCCCTGGAGGAGAGGAGGGAGAGAGGGGATATGATAGAGACATGCAAGTATCTTACAGAGAGGAACAGGGTGCAGGAATACACTATTTTTAAGTGAAAAAGATGTTCCAGAACTAAAGGCAGGGGTTGAAGTTTGAGGGAGGACAATTCAGAGGAAAAGTGAGGACCAATTTCTTCACAGCATGGGTGGTGGACAAGTGGAGCACCCTGCCAGAGGAAGTGGTGGGGGCTGAAACAATCACAGGATTTAAGAATGCATGGGATAGACATAAAAGAATTATGGAGGCCAGGGGTGAGGGGCAACAGGCATCTAGGAAAATATAAAGTGAACTTACAAGCTCAAATGGGCAGACTGGGTGGGCCGTAAGCCCTTATCTGACGACACTATCTATGTATCTACAGTCTGTATTTATATTAGTGCTTATGGTGATGGTAGGGGGTTGTTGACATGTTTCAAGCTCCAGGACAGTATTATGCACCACTTTTAATATATGCAGGAATTAATAAAAAGGTAATGCCATATAATCAGTGTTCAAGCTTACAACATCACACTTGCTGCCTAGTAACTTAATTTTGTTCAGCGTGAGTCAAAGTAATTAAAAAAGAACAAAAATGTACTCAGACAAATCAGCTTTCATATTTTCGGTAAATAAATGTATTTTAAGGGTACATAGCTCTTTCTCTGCTTTATCTGCATTTATGAAAAGAAATTGTTTGGCATTTATCTAAACCCTTAGTTTTGAGGAGATAAGAAGAGTTATTTTTGTACCCTTTTGTCCCAAGAAGTTATCTCAAATGGCTCTTGTTTTGTGATCCCTAAAAGTTTCTGGAGTGAGATCATGGAAAATATTTTATGTTCTTAGACCTAAATTTTGTGATAATTGTTCTTGGTGGTAGAATGCTATCCTCCAGGATAGGAATTTTTGTTTTGTTTTGTCTCTTCTCTGAACCCTGAAAGACATTTGGGTGCCCATTTGAGATGCAGAAGTGTTTATGTCTTCATCTTCAATAGTTAACATCCATGGTAGCTACTTTACCTTTGATAAATGCAAGGTCTAACCTTAACGATTGGGCCCATGGTGGTATTTTGAATCAGACCATGATAATGAATTACTGTGTTGAGATAAAGAGAAGTTTTTGAAACACAAAAATCAGAAGAGTTCAGAGGAATAGAATTTAGATTTGATGTGCTGCATTGAGCATTATAGAAATGGAGAGTATTTGTTGATGGAACAATGGTTCAGTATCAGAAACATAACTTTCCTTCTATAGTATGTCCAAACATTTGGGGCTTATTAGTTTCACCATGACTCTTTTTATCCCCACATTCACACCCAGTAGTAGTGGAAAAGGAATCCATACCTGAATTTGTTTTTTGAGAGACTGGAGTGTTGGTTAACATTTCTTTTTTTATTGTGATTTTTTCCGAGACTCCTTCAGGACAAGTGAATCAATTCTGCCCACTTCACAATGTGCTGTGGGATTTGCTTGACTATGGTGGCCAACATTGGCTCGAGTGTCAGCTTGTATATTGGCTGATTTCTTGAATGAAATCTACTGCATGGGCTTGCTGGTCAGCTGATGAGAAATATTAGACCCATTCTCCATCTGGTTTGAATCTGCAGAATTGGTAGAGGGCAACATTTTTGGCCTGTGTATGCAGCTTTCCATTATTCACTGACATTTCAGGTGAGGGTATTTGGTGCTCTGGCATGAGCAGAAGACAGAATACAATAGGGTTTGGAAGTACTGGTAACAGAAGTTTAGGACTTAGTAAGAAAAATAAATCATTTTTGTTTTATTGGGACAGAGCTGTGAGGTCTCAATGTTCTATCTTTACCGTTTGAATATTATTTGCAAGTCTCATGGACCTCTTTTTATATGCAGCTTCAGTAGCTTTTTTTCCTTCAAACTTCAAAGTTCGGCACTCACAATCTCTACAAAGAAAAAGGCACCCATCTCCAAAGGTTTCAGGCTTAGTTGTCCATTTATTCAAATAGACAATTGTACATAGTTACAAGCAGACAATGACTATGACCACTTGATGTGTTTCGGATTTAAAATCCTTTATGAAAGGTTTCAGATTGGAAATGCATTACACAGGCATGTCCATTGTCTGTTGTAACTTTGTAGGATTGTCATTTTGACTAAATGAACAACTAAGGATTAAACATTTGGAGAGTGGTGCCCTTCCATTTAGAGCATTGGTGAGTGCCCAACTGTTTGAAACTGTATTCAGATAACTCCCCTTTTTCCATCAAGTCTCGATTCTCACAGGAAGAGCAAAAACACAATGGAATACTGAAATGTTCCAGCTACAACTAAAACAGTTGATTCCCTGACACACTCTGTATGTAACATGAGCAATTCAAGGAGAGGATTAGCGAGAGTACAATAATGTAAGTAGAAATCAGCAAGCGTGGCTGCACAATTTAACTGCTGAGACCACTGTAAATCATCTGTAAGCAAATTAACCCTTTTTTGCTCTAAAAGAAAAGTAAAGTTTATAAAAAAACTAAGCTGTTGATTCTATCAGGTGAGGTATATACCAGTTGGAGTTTATTATTTGACCCCCTCCCCCACAATGCTTGTATGACTTACACAAACTTTCTTCCCATACAGCTCCTTTTGTGAATTTGTTTCACATACTGTCCTAGCTCAGTTTATTTGCCACTGCCTGCACTTAATGCAATAAAAGAGCCATCAGGATCAGGCAGGTAAGGAAGAGAAACAGTTGGGTGGTGTGGCCAACAGGATCGGGTGGTAAAATGAGAAAAAACATTTGGGTGGAATGGCCAGTGAGATTGGGGGGATGGGGAAAGTTAGAAAATTAGTCTGATGGAAGGGGTCATTGGGATCTGTGGGGGAGACACCAAAACAATCAGGTGGAAGGAACCCCTGATATAGAGAAGTGGTGGGGGTGTTCTTATTGATCAAAGCTCAGGAGGATCAGGTGATCAGGTGAGGGGAAGGGAGAGAAAGACAGGTTGGGGCACAAAAGCACAACTAGTCAGACATGGCAAGAGGGAAGCTGATTCAGTTAGTTCTCAGTAGTGAAGGTAATTGGTCCACCGGGCTCTTGCTGGAGAGCAGAGTTGATCAGGAAATAATAGGGGCTGGGTGGGTTTATGCAAACAAAAGGATCCAGCCAGGCTTCTTTCTCTCTCTCTGTTTATGTAAGTTGCACTTGCAAAGTAATTCAAGACCCCACTGCACATTTAAACAACTTTCTATTCTCAGTCAGTTTTCCACATCCATCCCCATTTTGTTTAACTCTCAGTGTAGTTTCTCACAGGCAGCAGCACCAGAAAAAAGCAAATCTGTTAGTACAATAAATAATTGCACTCTCAGCAAACCCTGTTCTAGCACCAACAACCACCTCTTTGAAGTATCACCCTTCCCCAACCATCAAGCACCAACTCTCTCGTGGCTGAGTGTAGGAGGGGGAATGCTGAAGAGACTGTGAGCACTGTGTGACCATTGAAAGAAAAAGGAAAATAATGCAAGGGTGGAATGCTCCCAGCTGGAGATGAATTGTTTTGTCACTTTATCATGTTGTGTGTTCAAAGGAATGATGTAGTGCTTTTTCAGTGCAACAGGTCTGCAGGGCTACACCCACTGCAGCTCTGAAAAGGGGCTTACCAGATACTGAACAGACTTTTTAATGGTGAAGGTGAATGGCAATGACTGTGCATTCACAACACTATTTTGTCCGTCGGTCCCAGTGGAATCTCATGCGGCCACTGACAGGTTGGCCTCTGTTTACAACTAGAGCTCTCAGCCACACACCTGAAACAAAATAAACCAAAAGAAAACAAAATAAAAAGGCAACACCATCTATTTCTTTCACTTTCCCATTTTAGCAAGGGCCATCACATTGAAAAAGCTACGGGGTAAGTCCATGAAAAGGGGTTACCAAAGTGTGACATGAGAGTGAATTTTTAGAATTCACAATAGATCAATTTTAAGAAGCTTGTCTAGACACTGTGACCAAAGAGTCAAGATGAAACCAGATTATGAGATACCTCCCTAGCAGGGATTTGAGAAAAATCTCCTTCAGTGTTGCAAGTGCAACTGGAACATCAACGTTGCACATGGAACAGTGGATACAACTGGTATTTAACTTGACAAAAGAATTTTACTTTTATTTTTACTTTATTTTACTACACATTTCAAGACACTATGACCCAAGAGTGAAAAGGGACTTCATTATGGGCTAATTCCATTTCATACTTGAGAGAAAAGCACCTTCTGTGCTGCACGTGCAATGGGGACACCACATGTTGCACATGCAAGAGTGGACACAACAGGTGTTTAACTTGAAAAAAAAATGTTACTTTAAGTTTTTATTTATTTTACTAAGCATTTCAAGACACTATGACCCAATAGTGAAAAAGGGACTATGTTGTGGGATAACTCCCTATCAGACATGAGAGAAAAGCACCTTCTGTGTTGCATGTGTAATGGGTACACCAAGTGTTGCATGTGCAACAATGGACACAACACAACTGTTCAAGTTAAAAAAGCATTGCTTGCACCCCCTCTCACCAATGTCCTGTAGTTCTTTTAAGACCCAATCCCAAAAGAAAATCATTCACTCAAAAAAAGCTGCATGCCTTTGCTGAAAATTTGGGAACACAAAAAAAATGCAATTTGCTTGGATATCACAGTTGCATGCGCCACACAAAACTTGAGTGAACCCAAAATTTTATATGCATTGAAAAACTAGGGTGAAAATGTTTTCATTAACAAAAGACAACACCTGAGGAAATTTTTAACATAAATGTACTGAAGTGCAACTAAAATAAAGTCTTCATAGAAGCAATGGAATGTACTCTGGTTTTGCATGTCACATTTTGCTAGGGAAAATATGTGACATTTCGGAGCTGGACATGGAATAAAAATAAAATGGCTGCTCCTAAGTTTGTTAAACTATTAAATGTATCTATACTTGTGGCTGTCTTTTAAATTTACTTATCATGACTGCAGTGGCTGTTGTTATTTTTTTTTAAATCAACATACAAAGTATTGGGCACATCGGTACCCCCATTTCATGAGTTTACCCAACTCTGTGGCGAGTTTCAAAATTTACTCTCCTCAGCCATTGCTGGCCTCTCACCCATCACATTGCAAACACTTGCAGTTCCTTTCATGGCTGCCAGTTCTGATTTTTTTTGACTTTGCAAGAGAAAAAAACACAAAGGGGCTGACCATAAGAGCCAAGATGGAAACCCTGTAACCATATTGGGCAGCAGGGAGTGCCATAACATCACACCAGATCTTCACCATATATGGAGCTTCCCCTGCTGCCCTTCTGGAGGCTAAAAGAGACAGCACGAGAGAGGAGCGCAAGGTAAAAATGGATCCTCCCTTCTAATTATAGGATTGCCCTGTAGTTTACAAGCAATTAAAATAATGCAATTAAAATGGTTCCTTGTGCTAAGTACCAGTGACCAATTAAGGAAGCCTTTACTTGTTTTAAAGAGGAAGTGTTTTTCAGTCTGAGATTTTCATTAGGGGTGTAGTAAGAATCTGGAGTAGGAAATTCAAGTCCCTCCATGGTCTGTGGTTTGCTACTCCCTCCTAAGCTGTAGTAATTTTGCTTTGCTGCCCTGCTGTAGAGGATGACAGCTGGTTAACTGTCAATTGATCATATTGCTTAACTGTTTAAAGGTGGATTTCATAATTCTGTTTACAAATCCACAAATATTGCAAGTGTTTTATCCAGAAGGTGAGTGCCCTGGTTGCTCCTGAAAATTATGAGTGACGGGGGCACAGACAGAGCTAGAAGCCCTGTAGCCTGTCATATTGGAAATTTCAAGCTGGGGGGCCTCAGATTTCTAATTTTTCTTCTGAGGATCCCTCTGTCTTATACTGCACAACCTTTTACTCAGATGTGGGCATATAATAATAGAATCTGAGTCACTGCACTATGGAAAAAATACCCACCTGTGAAAAGACTTGCACTCACTACCAAAGTAGAAGTTGCTCACACCATCTCCTGTGCAAAAATTCCTTTATTGAAGAGAAAGTAGACCACTACTCCACACACTCTGATGCATTTCAGAATGTTCCTAGTTCAAAAAGCATGTGGTACAAATTGATGATGCATCTTAAATAACAGAATGTGACGTCATCATTACCAGACACAGAACAAGTGACATACATAAAGTGCAGTGCTAAATCAAAAAAGACCTATATACAAATATACATAAATGTTAAAAATGAAATGCAGTATACAACAAGCATTTGTTAATGCCGAATGTTTGCTTGCTGGCATTGGCAGTGGTAGTGTAGAAGTTACAGAGCTGCGTAATAGGAATGGCAGTGAAGTATTGAACTGAAGCCAACCCCACCACCACCCTGCAGAGAGTGACAGGCATTGGGGTGTGCATTTGGGTCGTCGGGCATAATGGCCACGCCATTTCACCACACCCCACTCTGCAGAGACTGACAAGTGTCACGTGTTCCTTGGGGTCTTTGGCCCTTATATACCCCATTTCATTAGGAAATACGGTGAGATGGGTGCGATATAGGAGAATGGAGGTGAGTTTGGGGCCAAAGAGTCCAAGGCATACCTCGATGCCTCTCAGTGACTGCAGGGTGTGGAATGGTATAAGCATCACAGGCAAGAATCCCAAGTCACACCCCTGATTCCTGTCATTCTCTAGAGGGTTGGGTGATTTAGTTGAAAAGCCTAATACCTCAGGCATTCGTTGGTATTTTCACTCCAAATTTTCAACATGTTTGTTTTATGACCCCACCTCATGAACAGGGGGAATATCAGTTTGGTAGCCGAAAGCTGCTTATGCACAGTGACTACAGCATTTAGCACCACAGGTGCAAAAATATTCCGAACAGGATGTAAAAAATGACAGCGGTACTCTTTCATGGGGAGATGTAAAAATGGCTATGTTGCAAATGTGTAGTAAAAATATTTAAAAAAATGGTGAAGTCACGAGCGTACATAGAAACTGTGCAGCGCACACCCGTAATATAATTAGGTTGGGGATTTTTTATAGCAGATTGTCAACTCAGGCATTTTGGTGCCTCCGATCATGAACAGTGTCACTGTGATTTTCTTTATCTGTGCTGAACAATGATTTCCCACAGTGACCACGCATCTCTGCACTGAAAGTGTGAAAACACACTTCGGCCATGTTGTGAAAAATGGCAGCTGTACTGTTCATAAGGAAGTGTGGAAAAATGCCACTAGTGAAAATCTGGATTGTAAATATTACAAAGTCATGAACTAACGAGGATGCGTGGAAACTGCACAATGCTCACTCGTAACACAGTCATTTTATGGACTTTTGTCACCAAATTTTCAACATAGCCATTTTAAGACCTCTGCTCATGAACAGTGTAACTGTGATTTTCTTAATCTGTCCTAAACATTGCTTTCGCACACCAACAGCACCATTGTGCGCTACATGCGATAACACATTTTGGGTGACATATGAAAAATTGCAGCTGTACTGTTCATAAGGAAGTTTAATAAAATGGACATGTTGAAAATCTAGAGTGAAAATATTAAATTTGCAAACTTACGAGCATGCATAGGAACTGTGCAACGCACGCTCTTAAAAGTCATTTTTAGGAATTTTTTCACCAAATTTTCAACATAGCCATTTTAAGACCTCTGCTCATGAACAGTGTCACTGTGGTTTTCTTAATGTGTCCCATACATTGAGTTTGCACACCGACTGCACCATTGTGCGCTACATGGGCGGAAACATGTTTTGGGCAGGATGTGAAAAATTACAGCTGTACTGCTCATAAGGAGGTGTGGAAAAATGGCAATGTTGAAAATCTGAGGAAATATTGAAAATTCGCAAAACCTACGAGCGCATGCGGAATCTTGCAACGACACCTCGTAAAACAGTCATTTTAGGAATTCTTTCACCAAATTTTCAACATTGCCATTTTAAGATCTCTGCTCATGAACAGTGACACTGTGATTTTCTTAATGTGTCCCATACACTGAGTTCACACAACGACTGCGCCATTGTGCGCTACATGGGCGGAAACACGTTTTGGGTGAGATGTGAAAAATGACAGCTGTACTACTCATAAGAAGGTGTGGAAAAATGGCAATGTTGAAAATCTGGAGTGGAAATATTGAAAATTCGCAAGCCTACGAGCGTGCGTGGGAACTGTGCAACGCACGCTCGTAAAACAGTCATTTTAAGGAATTTTTTCACCAAATTTTCAACATAGCCATTTCAAGACCTCTGCTCATGAACAGTGTCACTGTGATTTTCTGAATTTGTCCTGTACATTGATTTCGCACATTGACTGCGTCATTCTACGCTACATGGGCGGAAACACATTTTGGGTGAGATGTGAAAAATGACAGCTATACTACTCGTAAGAAGGTGTGGTGAAATGGCAATATTGAAAATCTGGGTAAAAATATTGAAATTTCAAGAACTTGAACCTGCGCTAAAGACTTCATAGCGCTCGTTAAACAGTAATTTTTGGAATTTTGGCACCAAATTTTTCAACATGGGGTTTTGAGCCCCTTCTCATGAATGATGTCACTGTCATGGCGGTATTCCAGGCCCGAAGGGTGATTTCACAGTCACTGCACGATCACTGTGTGAAATCACCCGCCGGGCTGAATGCATGACATGACATTCATGAAAAGGTCCCAAAACCCCATGTTAATTAATTAAAAATCCCAAAATAACTGAGATATGCAATAAAGTTGAACCCCCATCTAGCCCAATATACAGCTTACCGGCATTTCCTCAGTTCACGGTCGGCTTTGAAGAGTGCAGGCGTGTTCCGGTCCACGAATATCATCGCGCTGGAGTCCGGGGAAAGTATGGGGTGAGGGTGTGGGAAGCTGGAGTGCGGGTTGTGGGAGGGTTGGGAGGCGCACCGCTGGACTGTTTTGTCTTACAGGTAAAAAAATAAAAAGGCGTCGTGGGACGTTTGCCACACTGGGGTGGGCTCCCAGCATAGCACAAGGACTTTGAGGCGTTCAGCCGACAGGGGATTGTGCACCCCCGTCGGCAAAAGGAGGGGAAAAAAAAAATAAAAAACCTTGTGGGACCGTTTGCCACGCTGGGGTGGGCTCCCAGCGTGGCACAAGGACTTTGGGGGGGGGCGTTCAGCCGACGGGGGATTGGGCACCCTCATTGGCAAAATGACTGATTGTCACACTGGGGTGGGCTCCCAGCGTGGCACCAACTACTGGAAGGGGAGGGAGAGCGATGCAGCTCGGCCGGCGGGGATTGGGCACCCGTCGGCTATACTCACATCTTGAGGGTGCGTGCGCCTGCGGCTGGGGGGAGCTGCGTGAGCAGCTTCTTATCGCTGCTCACTCAAGCGTAGCTCCTCCTTTCAACTGTATGCCACTGCATTTTGGAGCGTGTCATAGACAGCTCCAAAATGCATTGGCTTACAGGGGCCGCGCCTGCCAGCACACTGCCTGAATTGGAGGAGGAGGTGACACACCTCCGAAATCTCCGATGATGGCACTATGTTTCTTGCACATGCGTGCAAGCAAACATAAAAATGGGTTCAATGTATGTAACATACAAATATTGCACACCAAAGTAATTAAAATATTATGAACATACAAAATTTGCCAGCAGATAGAGGCCTAATGGTCTATCAAGTCTGCTTGAATGTGCAGCCAGCAGCCCACATTCTGCAGCTGCCTCTCCTCCCACCCTACCCCTCTCTTGACCCTCCCCTTTGCCCTGTCCAAGCCCTTTTGAAGCAGCCCACTGTTCTACTGGATACCACTTCAGCCGGTAACACATTCCACCCAGCTACCACCTTCTCTGTAAAAAAGTGTCCCCACATCTCCCTTCTGAACCTTACGCCCTCCAGTCTCATCTCATGACCCCAGGTTTCTCCCTCCCTTCCCTTACTTTGAACAGCCCCTCCCTACCTGTCTTGTTTATTCCTTTCATGTACTTGAAGGTTTCAGTCATATCCCCCAATCCCTCCTCTCCTCCAGTGAGTACATGATCTTCTCCCCCAGCCTTCTCTCATATGGTAAGTCCCCCAGCCCCTGGATCATCTTTGTACCCTGCACTGCACCCCTTCCAGTAACTTAATGTCCCTCTTCAGATATGGGCACCAGTACTGCATGTAGTACTCCAGGTGTGGTCTAACTAATGATCTGTTTAGTGGCAGAACCATCTCCCCCCTCCTTAATGATATACTCCTTGCAATGCAACCCAGCATTTTGTTGATCTTTGCAGCTGCCTTCCTACATTGTGCTGAGTTGCTCATTGATCCCATAAACAGCAGACCCAGATCCTTCTCCTACTCTGTCTTGGCTAACTGTACTGCCCCCAGCTGGTAACTTCTCATTGAGATTTTCATCCAAAAATGCAGCACCTTGCACTTCTTGGCATTGAACCCCAGTTGCCAGGTATCCAGCCTGGTCTGCAGCTTTGCATATCATCCTGCAATTCCTGCCATCCCCAGGTCATCCACCACTGCTCCCATCTTGGTGTCATCAGCAAACAGATTGGTCTTGCTCTTGATGCCCAATGACATGTCTGCAGTGAATATCACAAACAACACTGGTCCCAACATCGAGCCCTGTGGAACAACGCGCATCACTATCCTTGAGGATGAAAGCTCCCCATTCACCACCACCCTCTGTTGCCTTCCCTGAAACCAGTTCCCTGCCCATCTCACCAGCTTTGCACCCGCCCCTGTGCCTTCTAACTTACTTCCCAGCCTCCCATACAGCACTGTGTTGAATGCCTTACTGAAGTCCAGGTACAAGACATCCACTGCATGGCCCCCATGCAATTGCCTAGTTACCAAGTCATAGAACTCCACCAGGTTGGTTTGGCAGGATCTGCCACTTATGAAGCCATGCTGTCTGTTGTCCTGTAGCCCATTGACCTCCAGGAGGGTCACCAGCCTCTCCTTCAGGATAGTCTCCATCAGCTTACCCACGATGGATGTGAGGCTCACTAGTCTGTACTTCCTCAGTTCATTCTTGGGGCCACTTTTGTGGAGGGAGCACCACATGAGCCATCCTCCAATCCTGATGTACACACCCTGAGTGTAGGGAGGCATTGAATAGGTCTGCAAAAGGTCCAGCCAGGACCTCTGGCAGCTCCTTCAGTACCCTGGGGTGGATGCCATCTGGTCTGGTGCATTATCCACCCTCAGTGCCCTCAAACTCTCCAGAATCCTGCCCTCAGTGATTTCCCTATCTGTCACCCCTCCCCTCCATTCCTGTCCTGTCCTCCCCTTGGGTATCACCCCCCCTTCTCCTTAGTAAATGCTGAGCAGAAGTAATCATTTAGTGCTTCTGCCTTATCACCCCCTGCTTTCACCCACCCCACTCCTTCCTAATCTTTCCTATATCTCCAGAACTGGGAACCTTTTTCACAAGAAAAGTGTGATGAGTTTGCTTGATGTTTTGTGGATAAGGTAGCCGACATCAAGTTGGAGATCAGTGTAGCTTGCTCAAATCAGCAGAGCCATGATTGGTGGGAGATTATAGTCACCCAGTCTGTCTGGTTTGACTTTGACCCGTTGGTGATCATGGATGTTGTGAAGATTATTCAGGACTTGTGACTGACTTACTGTAGTTTGGACCCAAGTCCAACACGCCTCCTGGTGAAGTGCGTAGAGATCATCGGACCAGTCCTGGCTGAGATTTTTGGGTGTTCATTAGAGACTGGGGTGTTTCTGGACACCCTGATGGAGGTGGTGGTATGCCCCCATTGAAGAAATCTTCTCTCAACCCTGACTGTCTCGCCAACTACAGGTCTGTCTCTAACCTGCCTTTCATGGGCAAGATTATTGAGAAGGAAGTCATGTTGCAGCTCAAGGAGCATCTTACCACCCATGATTTCAACAATACTCTCCAGTTTGGTTTCAGGAAGAGGCATAGTACTGAGACGGTGTTGGTTCAGGTACTTAATGATCTCCTGATAGCGAGAGATCTGAGGATGGCTCCATCTTAGTCCTCCTTGATCTCTCTGCAGCATTCAACACTGTGGATCATGAGGTGTTGCTTGAGAACCTGCGGCTACTCTGAGGACTATCTGGTACACTCCTCAGATGGTTTAGATCTTTTCTCACTGGCAGGACATAGAGAGTGGAGTCCAGGGTTTTTTTATTGGCCCCTCATGCCCTGCCATGTGGAGTGCTGCAGAATTCTGCACTTTTTCCCCATGTTGTTTGCAGTGTACATGCTGCTGTTGGGAGACATTATAAGGTCGTATGGGCTGAGTTTTCACTGCTGTGCAGATGATACTTAGCTGTACATGTCATTTGTACCTGAACAAAATGATGCTGTCTTGGTCTTCAATAACTGCCTCTCTGAGATTCAAGACTGGATGAGTGCCAGTTGGCTCAGATTAAATCTGGATAAGACTGAGGTGTTGGTTGTGAACTCAGATCATTGGGTAGAGGGGTCATTAGCTAGGCAATTCTCTAGGCTTTGGCTTGGAGGTAACCAGCTGTTGACCTCTGACTGGGTGCGGAATTTGGGTGTTGTGCTTGATGATGAACTGACACTTAAGTTTTAGTTGTCAGCCATTGTCAAGACACCTTTTTACCACCTGAGGAACATTGCTCAGATAAAGCACCTAGTCCCACCTGACGAACTTCCAACCTTGGTCCACGTCTTTGTGATCTCTCACCTTGATTACTGTAATACTCTATACCTAGGTCTACTGGGGGGTGGATCTTCACCACCTACAGCTGGTGCAAAATGCAGCTGCCAGGTTGTTGACTGACTTGTCAAAATCTTGTCATGTTACATCGGTGCTTCATGGATTGCATTAACTGCCGGTGCAGTGGAGGATCACCTTTAAGGTCAGTTTGCTGACCTATAATTCCCTACATGGACAGAGACCATGCTATCTGCTAGACCGCTTGTGCCCCTACCACTCCCTTTGTCCACTCTGCTCTGCTGATGAGGGATTGCTAGAGATTCCCAGGGTCCATCTGACTATGTCCGAAGCTTGATCGTTTGCCTTTGTAGCACTGACCCTATGGAACTCTCTACCTCATCGGATCAGAGAGTACCTGTCCATTGAGGCCTGTAGATCTGCCTTGAAGACCTACCTTTTTAATTTTGCCTTTCTTGAGGTTTAATCCCTGCTAATTTTATATGTGATTTTAAGTATATGTTTTATGATAATTATGTTTTTAAATTGTGTCCATGTACAATGCCATGGTCTTTTGGAATGGAGTTTTATAAATAAATTTGCTTTGCTTTGCTATATGGTCCTTACAGCTCCTTTTCTCCCTGATGAACCTGAAGAAGTCATTCTCCCCCTTCTTAATGCCCTGCACCAGCCTGTTTCTTAGACACCTTGGCTGTCCTTACTACCCTTGTCATTTCCTTCAGTTCCTTTAGGTACTCCTTCCTGTCCTCCTCCTCCCTGTTTTTTTGTACCTCTTTAAGGCAGCTCTTTTCCTTCTAACCTTTTTCATGACCTCCTTGCTCACTCAGCTAGGTTTCTTTGCCCTAGCCTTCTTGCTCAAGGCCTTTTTGCAGGTTCTGGTTGCCTCCACTATCCCCAGCTTTATGAGCTCCCACCTCTGATTAGTACCATACTAGGTTGAATTCTGGCCAGGTACCCTTTTACTACTTCCCCCATCCTCCTGAATTCAGCCCTCTTGAAGTCCAGCACCCTTGTGCTGGATACCACCCCTTCCTTACCCATATCCAGTATGAACCATACTGAGTGGTGGTCACTCCCTGCCAGCGGTTCTTCCACCCTCAGTTCCCTCACAAACTCCCACCAGGCTGGCAGTATAGCCTAGAGGTTAGAGTAATGAGCGGTGAATGAGCTTGGTACATCCAACAGACCAGACCTGGGTTTGATTCTCACAACCTCCACTTGCATTCTATGTGACTGTGAGCAAGTCACTTAACCACCCAGTGCTCCCAGGGCACCCCTGAAAACAGGCAGTTGTGCTTAGTGGGCCTTACCCAGTTACCAAAGACTAAAATAAATTTTAAAAAAAATTGCCAGCATGAGGTCAAGAATATTCCCTAACCTGGTTGTTTTGTTGACCATTTGTATCAGGAAGCTGTCCCGGAAGGCATCCAACAGTAACTGCTCCCATCTATTCCTGGTTGTTGGGGTACTCCTATCCACTCCTGGCATGTTGAAGTCCCCCACAATCACCACTCTACCCTTCTCACAGGTCCTCCTGATCTGTCCTGCTAGTTCCCTGTCTAACTCCTCTGTCTGAGAAGACATCCTGTACACCACTCCATCCTGAGAGTCTCATTCTTGGACTCCTGGGATTTGCATCCATAGTGACTCTGTACTACCCTCCTCACCTTCCTCTCATACACAGTTCAGTCCTTCCCTCACATAGAGTGCCATCCCCCTCCTTTCCCATTCAATCTATCCCTACAAAATATCCTGTACCCTGGTATTGACAGGTCCTAGTCATTGTATTGGATAGCCCATGTTTTGGTGATTGCCACCTTGTCAACCTCCCCACTGCCGTGAGAGTCTGTAGCTCTGCAGTTTTCTTTCCAAGGCTCCTAGAATTTAGGGTGACCACCTTACCCCTTTACCCCCATTCCTTCTGCCCTCCTTTACTAGCATCACCACTAGTACTTGCCCTTTGTCCTTTGCCACTGTTATGGGGTAAGCTCATATTGCTTCCCATCCTGTTGTCTCTGCATGCCCCTTGCCCACTTGCCACCTCCCACTCCTAGTTTAAATTCCCGACTACTTCTATGTATTCCTCCATCCTCTGTTTCAACACTTTCTTTCCCTCCTCACTCAAGTGTAGTCTATCCTTGTCATAGAGACTACAGTCTTCCCAGGACCCTCCCCACCCCCATCAGCCCATACCCTTTAGCATGACACCAGGTTCTTAGCCATCTATTAAATTCTTCTATTCTCAGCGTTCTTGCTGTGCTTGCCCAGGGCACTGGCAGTATCTCTAAGAAAGTTACTGATCTTCCTGTCCCCTCACATAATTGTCCTAATGCCTCAAACCTCCTCTGGACTATATCTACCGTCCTGTCAACCAGGTTGTTTGTCCCCAAATATATATTAAATGAGGCTTCTCCCTACGCCTTCTAGCATAGTTTAGAACAGATTGTTCAACCCTTTCCACTGTCATTCCCAGAATGGCCTCCACCCAAATGTGACTACAGTATATGTCTCCCCTTTACTACCCCACCTGACTCCTCTTAGTATTGAGTCCCTAGCACTAAGATTCCACCCCTTTTACAAACTGCTTGCTTCCCTTTCTCCCCACCTCTTGCTCCCAGCTCCTTCTCTTCCTCCTGCAGCGTAGTTCCCCCTTCTGCCCCTGTTGTAATTCCCCCAGAAGAACTTCCCCTCTCTCCAGTTTCATCTGGACTTCGATCAGTTACTCCTCCAATCTCATAACCTCCCTCCTTTCCATCTAGTACTGGAAAATTATTTTCTGAAGACTCTTATCCTGTGCCTGCTTCCTCCCTCCTCATACCAGTCCATTCCCTCCTTTTGACTTTATGACTGTTGCCACTTCTCCTCCTCCTCCCCTCACCAGTCCCTTTCTCCTCCTTCCTGTTGTCTTTTTTCCCTTGACCTGGGTTCCCCGACACTGTTCCCCTTGGCCTGGGTCCCCCTGTCTCTGCTTCCCTTCTGCTGACCCTCTCCTCCTTCCTGTTCATCCAAACTGACCCTTGATCTCATTTTTAAGTTTCCCTATTTGGTTGCACACTAAACATCCCCCCACCCTCCACACACTTTTTAGAAAGATTGGTGCACTGCAGTTGTTGCAGCCTAACACCATACCCATTGCTCTTGTCACCCACCAGTGACCCCCCACCCTTCCAGATGAAGAATATCCAGTGCTCTCCCAAGTCTCCCCTCTCCCCTCTATCATTGCAAAACATTCTTCTCCTTTTCACAATTTCCCCTACCCTCTTTTCATACACTTTAGATAGATTGAGCAGCTGCCTTTTAAGTTCCTAGCTCTCCTGTCCACACCCAAAAAGAAACTGTAATCAACTGATGCACATCCTTCTTCTAGCTTCTACCCCTCATTTTCACAATGTAAACACCAGTGCAAACAAGTAAAAATGAAAGCAATTTGTGTTGCAGTTAGTTCCCTTCTCTGAAGATAGCAGTCACCTCTTCACTCGCTGCTGTTCCTTCCCTGGATGTCTGCTTCTGCTATGACAGGTGCATTTCATTTGCCTTTTTGGAGAAGTGATGTCAGAACCCCTGTAGCCCCTCCACAGAGATGCCTCATCCATGGAGCAATGTTGGAACACTGAAAGCCCAAGACAAGGTGACTGGAGAAACCTCTGTGCCTTAGTAGAGAGCTGTCTTTGTGCACCCATGTTAGCAAATGACTATTTCTCAAAATACTTTTGTCCTTTACTTAATGGCTTGCTGTTTATCTGTCAGCAGAGCTTCACTGATTGTTTCTCAGTATTAGGTGTTATCTGTTACTAGCTCTGCCGACTGCACCTTTAGTGTGCATGCTTTAATTCTGGGTTTTTACTTACCGCTTACAGTGTGTAGCCTGTGCATTTACACTTTAAGAGTGAAATTGCTCACCAAAGTTTAGAGGTCTTGAGCTCTCACAGGAGTTACTCCAAATTGGTGTTGATTTTCCTTTCACCTGCAACTAGCTTGCACATGTGCAGTTGCCCCCCTCTCCCACCAGCCATCCTGTGCTTCTTGCATTCCTTTGTTCCCCTGGTGTTTTAGCTGCCCTTTCATCCCCCACAAGCTTCAGTCCTGCAGCTCCTCCGAAGAGATACCTCACCCATGGAGTGAAGTTGGAGCATGGAAAGCCCAAGACAAGGTGACTGGAAAAGTCTTTATGCCTTAGCAGAGAGGTGCCTTTATGCTCCCATGTTAGCCCATTGTTGCTTTACGATTACTGCCCCACCCACCCTCCCTCCCTTCCTGGTTGACCTGCAAATATATACCTGTCAGACATCACATGGCTTGTCACATGACTCACAGCTCTAGAACTTATCAGTTCACTTCCCCATTGGAACTTTATACTATCTTCCCACTAGGGTTCACTGTGGTGCACTCTATCCCACTCCTTCTGCTGGCTCTCTGCCTCCTAACCACCCTCCCATCCCCCCAAAATAACTCCCCAACACCTGTTCCTTGCTCTTCTCTACACTTCCCCCTCCAGGTCTCACTGGGATTCGAACCCCTAACCTTCTCCTCCAGAGGTCACACCCCTACTGCTGCACCACCAAAGCTGACTATCTTCACCCTGCTCTCTGCCAACCTTATTTCAATTAGCACACCTACCTACAACCATAATACTAACCTTTTCTTAATTATATATTCTTTATTGAAAATTCAACCAGAAAACATAAGATGAGAGTAGTATTTGACAACATAACAAGGCAATCATAAAACATAGATACTTTCTTTTCCCTCTATCCATCCCTCCTATACCAACCCCCCCAAAGAAGACTTAAAAGACCTTCATAGTTAAATCTGAGACCTAAATGCAATTTAAGTAGAATAAATAAGAAATCAGTCAGGCTTGATGAAATAAAATAGATTTAAAAATCAATAATAAATTAATGAAGTTAGAATCAGAGTCCAGGTGCTAAGTTAGAGAAAAGTTCAGTATTGCTTCGTAGAGTTTACCCCATTTAATGTTATAGCCCACTAACTGATATTTCAGACTGGCTAATAATCTTTCAGACCTTAAACTTTAAAGTATCTCATTCCTCTGTTCAATTAGAGAAGGAATTTGTTGGTCTTTCCAGTGGGTTAAAATACTTTCTTCACTGACAGTGCTATCATGGCTATGTAATGTTTTTTAATGGAACAAGGACTATTTGTTAAATCACCAATCAAGCATATCTGAGGAGTAAATAATTGAATCAGACCAAGTTTATTCCAAACATATTTTTAAGATCAGACCAGAAAGTAACCACTAATGGGCAATCCCAAAAGATATGGTAAAGAGAACCCAATCCAGACCAACATCTAAAACAGTTCTTCATAGATAGTAAGCCAAATGGAAATAGTTTTAATGGTGGTTAATAAGCATTATGAAGTATTTTAATTTGTATAAATTTTAATCTGTCATTAAGAATGTATTTATGAAGGTCTCTCCATATTGGGGACCAGTCCAGGTTAGTGTAAAGCTGTTTATTAATCCAATATTTAGAAAGAGAAGTTATTGAGGTAGAGATTTTAGACAGAAAATATTGATAGAGTTTAGAAACAGCATGAGATTTTTTTAGCGATTTCGGTAACATCCTCCATTAATTGACTATAATAACTGGTGATCCCTGTTATCAACCCATTTTTGAGTACTGTAAAAAGTCATATCAACCCAGAGGTTGATACAAAAAAAGTCGTATCAACCACAGTCTCGCACTTATAGCATGACCTCCATAACTTACAGATCTAAATGAGAAAGCGTAATCATTTTAAATGAATTCTGTAGCTTACCCTCCTGTTTAGAGATCTGTATGTGTGCAGCATTTATTTATTTCATAAAACCAACACGGAGACCCGTGACCAAAACGCTCGTACTTCCTTACTAGCAGGCACACCCCCATGCTAGCACGTTATGTGATGTCAGTCCTTGAATTGCGTGGGGGCATGACTATTAGTAGGGAAGTACGAGCGTTTTGGCCTCGCTTCTCCTCATAGTGGTAATCCTTCTATGGAATTTTTTTTTAGTGCCAGTTATTATAAAAGATAAAACATATGTAGGGGGTAGAAATGGAGTTTTTCCACACACCCTCGTTGTGTGATAATAGTAAAACCTCTCGAGCTTCGCTCTCGAGGTTTACATATTATCACACAACTTGGGTGTGTGATAAAACTCCATATCAACTCCCTACATATGCATTATTCTCTATATAATATTCTATCAATGGTGGTGACTCAAAGTGAGCTGTGAGGGCACATTTTAAAATGAACAATTTTTGGCAATGACCTTTATCTATCAAAAATCTTGAATTTATATCTTCGAAAGATAACAGATTCCATTGAGAAAAAGATCTTTCACCAAACAATTTTTTAAGCTGAAGGAGCCACTTGATATCCAATGGCTTATTCTTTACGCAAAAATTAGAATTATTAAATAATGGCTGACCAATATTGTTCAATAAGGATATTTGAAGGAAACTACTCAGCTGATTTAAACATCTAAATGAAGTGCCGATAACAGAATTTTTCAGTTTACTAGGGAGTGATTTAAAGGACAGGTAGAATATAGCATTAAAAGAAAATTCTCTTTCAATAGTTAACCAGCTGGGATAATATACATTCTCATTCATACTACTGCTTGGAAGAGACCATTTAGAAAGTTTACTTAAGTGGCTAGTCAGGTAGTAAAGGAAGAAATTTGATAACTTAAAGCCTCCTTGGTTTCTGAAAAGGGACATTTTTATGGTAGGCTATCCTAGAGGCATTGTTGAGCCAGATGAAATTGGCAATTATTGATTGGAGTTTTTTAAACCAAGAAGTAGGCAAATAACAGTTTAAGGTGTTTAATGGATAAAATATTCTGGGGAAAATGTTCAATTTAATTATATTAATTCTCCTTAAAAGGGAAATGGGTAATTTATTCCATTGTTCTAGCTCTATTTTAATAGTTGCTAATAAATCTGTAATATTAAGCTCTATTAGACATTTTGGGTTATGTGATAAAAATAGCCCCAAATATTTTATGTATTCCAGAGACCAAGAAAAAACATATTTAGTAATGTGTTCCTTTGTAGTGCCATTATTTAGAGGTAAAACAATTGTTTTTGATGTATTAATTCCATAATTTGAAAAATGACTAAATTGTTCTGTAGTAGATAATGGTGTGATGTGAAATATCTGGGTTTTGACATGTAGTAGAACATCATCAGCAAAAGTTGAAAGTATAAGTGTTCGCGACCTTACTTTAATACCCATTATTTTTGGGTTATGATTAAGAAAATAGAGCAAGGGTTCTATATAAAAGTTAAAGAGAATTGGAGAGAGAGGACAGCCTTGCCTTGTACCAGAACTGAGGGTAATAGGTAAAGAGAAATACCCATTAATATAAGGTTTAGCAGTAGGATGAGAGTATAACATTTTTAACCAATCTAAAAATTTGGAGGGAAACCAAACTTAGTTAAACTTTCAAAAAGAAAAGAAATGTTCACCCTATTGAATGCTTTCTCTACATCTAGAGAGATCAAGACCACTGGGGTCTTGGTCTCTCCAGACACAGAGAAAATATGATATTGTTTCCTGATATGGTCCGAGGCAGATCTCCCTGCCATAAATCCCACTTGGTCACTTGAAATCATTGTGTCCCAAAAAACTTTAATTCTTGTTGCCAAAATGTTAGCTAAGATTTTCATATCATTGTTAATCAATGATACTGGTCTATAGTTTGACATAAAGGCCTGGATATTCAAAGGGGTTACACCTGGTGCAACAGAGTTGAACTGGCACAATTCCACGTTACGCCCGGGTGGGATAGTGAAAGGGCTGCCTGGCACAGTGCAAATCCCAATGTGCTGGGGTGCAATATAATCCTATGCAGTGCAGATGCAGGCGGCATGGCCATGCATATGTGGCACATCCCGATATTCAGCCCTGAATGTGCAGTGCATATGCTGGTGCAACCCTGCATTGCACTACATAAGGGTGCTCAAAATTGAGCCCCAGAAAGGTAGGAACAAATCCTGGCCACCCACAGGTGGGCTGCTCTATTGCAGGGTGCAACACAGCACCTGCCCACCCAGAACATCATCCCCAAGCACACACAACCCTGGTGGTCTAGTGGAATCCACCCCCACCTGTAGTCACGATCATGTGGTATATGTTAAGAAATCAATTCCTGGTAGTCTAGTGCCCCCCCGTGTCCATGATTCAACTAGTAATATAAGACATGCCCACCCCTGGAGTCTAGTAGTCTCCCCACCCACCTGAGTCCCTGATTCTCCGATATATGTCACATTGTCCATCCCTGGTGGTTTAGAGAGCCCCCCCGACCGATGCCGCAATTGCAGTAAACTCCTTCATTAAATGCCCTGGTGATCCAGTAGTACCCCCACCCCTCCCACCTACACAGAACCCCTTGCCCACCCTGCTACCCCTACCTGGCTGCCTGCAAAATGACAGGTACAGTATGGGCTGTAAGCCAATGGGTCCCTCAGTGTGGACTATGGGATTGCAGGGCATATTGTACTAGACAGTCCCAAATATGTAAATGTTCTCATTCAATATTTGAATTGTCTAGTATAGTATGCTTCTAAAGCCCATTGGTCCACACTGGGGACCAATGGCCTTACAACCCATACTGTACCTGTCATTCGACGGAAGGTTTGGTGGTATACGGGTGGGATGCGGTCACCCACCAATGATGGGGGGAAGAGGGGTGGGCAAGGTGTTCTGTTTGGGTCGGGGGGGGTGCCACTGGATCACCAGAGCAGTTAATGATGGAGGTTTACCATGATCACAACATCAGGTGGGGGGCTTTCACTAGGTCACCAGGGATGGTCAATTTGACATATATCGGGGAATCAGGGACCCAGGTGGGTGGGGAGACCACTAGGGATGGTCACATCTTACATTTATCAGGGAATTGGGGATGGGGGCCACTAAACTTCCAGGGATTTCCCTGTCACCATATACCGCATGATCATGGCTACAGGGTGGAGGATGCCCCGGGATCCCCACTGAGCACGTCATGTTGTGCAGGGTGCCAGGCACAAGTTGCCAGACTGCCCTGTGCAATGCATGCAAATGGAGACATAATGACATGCAAATGGCCCCAGTTGTGCCTTGTATATTTTATGGCATCATTTGCTTGCCCCCTGCTGAATATCATGGATGATGCACCTACCACAACTGCACTTGCACTGGCACATCCCCATGCTCCCTATCTGTGACTTGTGCTGGTGCAGTGCCACTGCACCATGCACAGTCTGTGTGCCAACCTTGCCATATTCAATGGTGCTGCGTTATGGCACATCACTGTTGAATATCATCTGGTTCTGGCCCCAGCGCATCCCAGTTGCGCTGTGCCCAGGCTTGCACCACTGCCCGGTGCAGTCTGAATATCTGGGCCAATGTCTTTAGATGTACCTGGTTTTTGGATTAGGACTATAATTGTCTCTAAGAGGGAGTGATCAGAAATTCCTTAAATTAAAATGTAATTAAAAAAGGTTACAAGTAAAGCAATTAAATCTTCTTTGAAAATTTTATAAAAATATGAGGATAGATTATCAGGGCCAGGAGACTTATCCATTTTTAAAGAATTTATAACATCAAGTAGTTATTTACTAGTAATAGGTGATATTAAGGTGTATGCTAAATAACTGGGTAAGGTGGGGACTTTGAAATGCTCTAGATAAGATCTACATTTCTTCTGGTTAAATTGCAGAGATTTTGGGTTATATAAATTTGAAAAATAGTGTTCAAATTCAGACAATATGTCTTAATTTAAGGTTTTCACTGAACTGTCCTTGTCTGATTTAATAGAAACAATATGCCTGTTTAGAGCAAGGTTTTTGAGTCTATTGGCTAGAAGCTTAGAGGGTTTCTCTCCTTGGTCTAAATAAATTACTCTTGTTTTTAACAGGTCTTGTTCTACTTGTTCTTTAGATAGTTCAGCATATACATGCCTCAACTCTGGCAATTTAAGGATGTTTGAATCATCCATGATAGAAGTACCTTTTGCTTCCAACTTCTCTATAGCTTCCAGGTTTTCCTTGTGCTTAGTCTGGCACTGATTTTTATGCTTCCAGGCTAATCTAATAAAGAGGTCTCTTGTGTAGCACTTAAAGGATGCCCAAACAATATCTAACTTATTTACTGATTTGTGATTGTAATTCGTTTCCCAGAAAAATCTGATTGGTAATGATAATTCATTTGCATGTTTGCAAGCATAATAGTAACTTCATTAGTTTAGTTTTTAACATGAAAACATCCAATTTGCTGATAAATTATTGCATCAAACAATATAAAATATAACTATCTATCACCACTAAGCTTCTTTAGTGAACATGAGAAGGTGATTTTCATTATCATTACTTTTCTCTCAAGCTCAATCTGCAAATTAGCATATTAAACCAAAGTGGCTACAGTTCAGATTGAATGTCCATTTGAAAAGATTTTCTCTGACCAGAGTAAACAAAAGACATATCACTCCCCTTGGCTCTGACAACACCAACTGATTTTCAAGGAGGTATAGGTCAATTAGCTTCTGGATGTCATGACTTTATATCTATAATCTTGCATCAACTGAAAGCAGTGGTCTCTTTGTATCAGTTTCCAAATACACTGACTGGTAGGGTCACAAGGCAGATGTAATCGAAGTTTAAATATTCATTTGAAACTCTCAGAAGCCTTAAATATTACATCGGCATGCTTCACAGAAGCCGATCCATTATCAAGAAGCTTCTATCATACACCCCAAAATAAAATAAAGAAAAGCTATTAAGTTTGCTCTTCCTGATAATTGCTGCAGCACAAACAAGTTTACACTCAACCTATGCCTCGATACCCGTAAGAGCATTAAGTGAAAAACATCCAAGTCTTCCATTAGGAATTACATCATGAACAAAAGTTCCAACAATTTTGGCACAGCATACCATGTTGGCTAATCCAGGACAGAAGTCATGTATCCTCATTTTTTAAATAGCTTCAGGACAATAGAGCAAAGTTCTTTAGAAGCTGTATCAGGGTTATCCCAAATAATACTGGAGGAGTCATGCTGAATATTCAATCTGGCAGGGTAAAACATTTAACATTTAATGTCAGCTGCTATTAACTTGTTAACCAAAGGTGCAAAAGCTTGCCGTCGGAGCCAAACATCTTGTGGCAAATCTTGAGTTACTCTGATATGGTGACCATCCCAAATTAAATTCTGAACTGCTTTAGTTTGTGCCAAGACATGCTGACAATCTAAATAATTCAGCAATTTAATTATAAAAGGTCTACATGTGGCATCGACTTTAAGGATCTGTGGGCCCTTTCCACAATGTAGGACTGACCATTAGCGGAAGGGCCGATTAGGTTTTCTAGGATAATTTGAGCAAAATGAATTGGGTTATTACCTTCAAATTTTTCAGGAATACCAAATATTATTAAGTTATTTCTCTGACTTCTGCCTTCGAGATCTTCAATTTTGGAATCTATTTTTTTCATTTTGTGGCATAGTGCAGGAAGTTCTGGTTCAATTCTAGTATGCCAGTCTTCCAGTGAAGAAATCCTGACTTAGGCGTCACTGATTTTTCTGGTCAGTTTGTCAGTTTTAGCATTTAGATTTTTAATTTGTAGAAAAATAGATGCCATAGTTTCTTTCAAGGAAGCCATTTCGGAAAGAAATTTATCTTCTGTTAAGGTACCTGAAGTATTAGGCTGCTGCGGAGATTTTGAAGTATTTTGTTTTCTATGTTTGGAGTTTGGTGTTCTAGTTGGCATTGGTTGTGGAGTGTATCATGGTAAAGGAGCTTGAATTTCTTGATCCATCGTAGATAGTAGTTAGAATCCAAGATTAGGAATTCCTTTTGGTTCTCAGGGTCTTTAGGCAACAAAAAAAAAGGTTTTTAAGCCAAAGAATTATTATTTAAGGTAAAGTGCACAGAGAGTTGTAGGGAAGCTTCTACTTTCTCTGAGGCATCACGTGACTAACCATAATACTAACCTTATCTAGTTTGCTCTACATGACCATCTTTCCCACCCTCCTAATCCTCTTCTCCCTCAGCACCCCTTTTTCCACCATCATCGGCCCCTCACCCCACCCTCCCATTCCTCTCACCAACTGCACAGCCCCCTCACCCCTCAACCTCCCTCCCCTGTATCACCTTGTTTCTCCCCTCCTGGTCCCCTCAGCCTCCACTCCCTCCCCAGGCCCTCAAACCCAAGATCCATCCTCCTGGCCCACTTTGGGAAAAATCCCCTCCAAAACTCCTATTCCCATGCCTCCTACTTGCTTGTGATGTCAAACCAAACCCTGATCCTGACTCCTCTACCCCCTGTCCCTCCCCATCTATTGGGCTCAGCATCTGCCATATAAATGCTAGGAGCCTCCTGCCAAAGTAAGATCACATCAAGGATTGAACATCACAATGCTCTCCTCACATCCTCTGTATTACAGAGACTTGGTTATCCACCAAAGTCCCAGACTCATTAGTAGTGATCCCAGGGTACTCCATCTCATACTAGGACAGGGGCAAATGTGGTGGTGGTGGCACTACCTATGTCAATGAGTCCCTCCAGGCAGCCACAGTCCTCCAAGAGGCCATCCCTAAATCACATGAACTACTCCTCACTAAACTTGTGTTCCCAACCTCTTCATTGCAAACTGCTTTTTCTCCCCAATCCCTCCCCTGTATCTATAGTCTCAAAACTCACCTTCCTACTCTCCCATTCCTCTTACAGAAAGCTCCTTGTCCTGGGTGACTTTAATCTGAATTGGTCTGCCTCACAGGATCGCACAACCACTCAAGACAACCACTCATTAATCGACTGGATCCTCATATCACACCTACACAAATACTCCTCAGCATGTACTCTCCTGGATGCTTTCAGTGACCACTGTATCACCCACTGCCACAGGATGTCCCTACCCCCTCCTGCCCCCCCAAAGTACATGTGGTTCAGGCCTCTAAGGTCCCTGAACCAACAGTCTCTGCTGGCTGACCTATACCTCACTGACTGGTCTGAAGTCTTCACTGTTCCAGACATTGACTCCACATTAGCAGCCTTTAGCTCTTCCTTCATCAATGTCTGTAACTCTGATATCCCCCTCAAGAGGTTTTGGCTTTGACGTGGACACCTGACCTGGATCTCGCCTTCCCTGGTGAAACTCTTCAAAAATAGAGATCAAACCTGGAAAGCCTACAAGGCTTCCTCCAATGCCTCTGACCTCCACACATAAAGAACACTTAGGAACACCTGCACTAAGGCAGTGCATATCACCATAGCTGTTTTTTTTAAAGCCCAGCTCAACGACAGCCATTCCACCCCTGCCGCTTCTTGGAAGACTCTCAGGTCCCTGCTGGGCTCCCCACCTTTACCACCCCACTGCTCTCAGTCCCCAGACAGGGCTGGTGATGCCACCTCTTCCATATATCACTTCATCACTACCTGTGCCCTATCCTCAGGGCACCCGCTCCCCTCTCTCTCACCCCCCGCACACATCACCTTACCCCTGCCCCCCCCACATCCAGGTTCACACAATGGCAATCCTCACCTCACTGTGCATACTCCCACTCTTCCCCCTCCTCCCAACTTGAACTTCCCCACTATTACCCATTTAGAGGTACTTCATGCCCTCAGAGTGCTGAACTTCTCCAAACAGAGCTCAGATGGAATTAATCCCAAACTTCTGAAAATCTTGGCCCAAGCCACTGTCTCACCTATCACCCATCTTTTCAATCTCTCCCTCTCATCAGGTTCCCTACTTAAAGCCTGGAAACTGGCCAAAGTCATCCCCAACACAAAGGGGGTGACCCCTCAAATCCAGGCAACTACAGGCCTATCTCACCTCTCCCTCTCTATCCAAGATTCTGAAATCCCTCATCTCCAAAAGATGAAACTCTTTCCTGTCCACTAATGACATCTTTACCCCTTATCAATCCAGTTTTTGTCATCACTACGCTGCCTCTTCATCCCTGCTCTGCTTTACAAACCACATTCACACTGCCATGGACAAGGGTCACCTAATATTGGCCATCTTTGTAGACCTAGCCAAAGCATTTGACTCCTTTGCCCAAAGATTTCTAATTACTGACCTTACATCTATTGGCCTCCCCCTCATTGCCATTTATTAGTTCATGACCTACCTCTCAGGTTCCAGTATGTGCAGCTGGGTGAAACAAAATCCACCCCTTCCCATCCTATTGGGAGTCCCATGGGGTTGACCTCTAGCCTGATGCTCTTCTCCATTTTCATAAATCATCTGCCATCTGTCTGTTCCACATCCCATGTTCAAATATATGTCAATGATTCCATGATATTCACTTCATGCCCCTCCCTAGCCCAAACTGAACCTGTCCTACAGGCCAACTTTGAGAACATGCTTTGCTGGCTGGACGCAAAGTCCCTCAAATGTAACACCAAAAAAACAGTGGTGATGGCTTTTGGCTCCACTCAGAAGCAGGCCAAAATAATGCCATCTCCTCCCTCTTTCACCACTCTAGATGGGACCAAAATCTTAGTAGTGGACAGCTATAAGTACCTGGGAGTATGGTTTGACCCCAAACCAGACTTTTCCTTACACCTCGACTCAATTCATAACAAGCTCCATCCCAAATTAGGCATGTTGCATAGGCACAAACAATGCCTCTTCCTCACTGTCTGTGAAAAATAATATCCAACTTCATCCTCCTTTCCTTCAGCTACACCGATGTGGTCTACAGGGCAGCCCCTCAATCCTCCCTAGCCAAACTGGACTCTCTGTTCCATGCTTTCTGCCACTACGCTTCAAACCTCTCATATACGAATGCACCATTGCCTCTTACACCAAGTGGTTTCCCTTCCCCTCTTAGCCAATCATCAGCTCTCACAGAGTATATCCTTCATTGCCAAGTTCAAGTTTAACACCATCCCCTCCTACATCTCCTCTCTGGTATGCCCAGACATCTGCCCAGGTTATGCCCTGTGCTCCAGTGACACCCGCTTTTTCTTCTTAGCAATACCTCATTCTCTAGCAGGTAAACAAGCCTTTGCCTATTGCCTCATTGCTTTGTGAAACTCACTATCCCTCATTGTATGCAACTTGCCTACTTCAGCATCCATCAGAAACTACTTCAGGTGTCTCCCCTTCCCCCCTGCCTATGCCACTTTCCCCTAACCATGATCCTCTGGCAGCCTCCCTCCTCTATAGGAGAGGAATCTGGGGATCATAGTCTCATCCAACCGTAATTTAGGAAACCAGTGTAGCAGTGAGATGGGAAAGGCCAATTAAATGTTACATGCATCGACAGGGGCATTACTAGCAGAAAGGGGGAGGTAATGATGCCCCTCTACAAAGCCATGGTGAGGCCACACCTGGAGTATGGGATCCGGTTCTGGAGACTGCACCTATACAAGGACATAGATGGAATGGAGAGGATTGAGAGAGGGGCAACAAAGATGGTACAGGGTATGCAAAGGACAACATATGAGCAGAGGTGTATCGAGCTTGATCTTTACATGTTAGAGACTAGAAGAGAAAGGTGGACATGATTGAAACTTTTAAATATGTGAGTGGGATCAACAAAGTAAGGGAAGGGTGTTTACTTAAAATGAAGAAGGGGCTAGAACTAGATTGCAGGGAAGAAGATACAGAAGCAATATGAGAAGGCAATTCTTCACAGAGAGGGTGGTGGAGGCCTGCAGCAGACTACCAGAGGAAGTGGTGGGGGCTAAATCGGTGGAGGGATTCAAGAGGGCATGGGACAGACATATGGGGCTGAGTAGTGGGTGGAGGGCGGGGGCTGGCAGAAAGGGGGATGAGTGGGGGGATATAGAGCAGACTAGATGGGCCAGTGAGGTCATTTTCTGATGTCTAGATTCTATGATTCTATGATTCTCTCTGCTTGTGTCTGAGGCAGACTCATCCCCTTCCCCTTGTCCTTTTTTGTTTTCATTCTTATTGTGAATATTTGTTGTTTCATGCAAGGGTTTATTTTCACTTACTAATGTCCCAGATTTTACAATGTTGTTTATCTCAGTATTTGTAAACTCATCTTTTAGGACTTTTTCTCAATGATTAGCTCCTGGTTTTCTATACACTTATATAATAAAAACACATTTGAGTCATACTTCTCAGTTTTTGCAGTGTACATGCTACAGGTAGAGATGCAGTGAAATTTTATTTCACCGGTGAATTTCTGGTGAAATCAGGATTTTTGCCCAGTGAAATACGTGAAATTCGTGCATTTCACCAGAATTTCACCGGTGCAAAATGTGGAATTTTGTGCACAAAATTAATAAAAAGTGCTTTCACCCCTCCCAAAGACCCCACATCCCTGGTGTATAGTGGTCCCACCCCCTAGCCCAAAATAAGAAGAATTCCCCCTCCCCCACTGAGATTCAGCCTAATCCCCTATCCACATAATTTAAAATAAAAATACATTTCCCTGCTGTCTAGTGGCCCCATCCCCGTAGCTGATTGTCAGCCAAATGAAGAATGAACTTCCCACTGAGAGATTCACACCCATCCCCCTCCCCATTGCCCAAACGTGCTGACATCAGTAATAATGACTGAGTGAATTAAATAAAAAAAAATTCCCTGGTGTACAGTGGACCACCCACCCCCCACCCTGTCCGGCAGTAGGTGGTAGTCTTATACATAGAAACATAGAATTTGATGGCAGATAAGGACCGCTTGGACCACCTAGTCTGCCCATTTCCCTACCTAATGGATAAGCTGCAGATCCTAGTTAATCAGCAGCCTACTTCTTTCTACCCCAACCCCCTAGAACTGCCTTATGACTGTCCCATGCATGCTTGCATTCAACCACTGTTTTTGACTCCACAACCTCCTCTGGAAGGCCGTTCCATGCATCCACAACCCTCTCTGTATAGTAATAGGTGGGAACAGCTTGATAAAAAAATAAATAAAAAAAGTATAGTACTAGTAACTTCACCCCACCCCCAACCTGCACCCCCCCCGTACCCCCATGGGCCACGGGCACAGCCCTCCACTCACCTCTACAGCTGGTAGTCCAAATGAGCTCTTTTACAAATGAGCCCAAGTAAGTGAGCTTTCTTCATGAATGAGTGCATGCACGTGCTCATTCATGAAAAGGGCCCACTCACTTGGGCTAATTTGTAAAAGAGCTCAGACAGGCTGTGGACGTGAATAGAGGGCCATGCCAGTGGCCTGCAGGGCTATGGGGGGTGCATGATGGGGTTACTAGTATTACTACCTACTACCAGACAGGGTGGGGGGTCCACTAGACACAAGGGAAAGTTTGGTTTTTTTATTTTATTAACTTAGAGTCATTATTACCGATGTAAGCACTTACGGACAATGGGGGGGCACTGGTAGGAATCCGTCGGTGGGAGGGTTCATTCTTCATTTGGCCAGTGATTGGCCAGGAAGTGGGGCCACAAGACACCAGGAAAATTTATTTTTATTTTAAATTATGTGGATGAAGAACAGGGCTGAATCTCAGTGGGGGTGGGTGGGAATTCTTTTTATTGTGGGCTGGTGGGTGGGACCACTAGACACCAGGGATGTGGGGTCTTCAAGAGGGGGGAACACTTTTTTTATTTATTTTTTTTTTATCAGGCTGTTCCCACCTAGCTCTCAAATGTGGAATTTTGCTCATGGGTGGTGAAATTACGATTTCTCGGGCAAATTTCTGCATTTCACCGGGGGGGGGCGGGATTTTGCATTTCGCACTCTCAAAATAGTTCATGTAATGCAGGGTTTACGTGAAATATTTTGCTGGGTGAAATATTTTAATTTCACACAATAGCTACAGGGCACACATTTTATTATTGCTCTCCCCTCCTTTGTGCAGAGAACCAAGTGTATTTCTAGGTTGTGAAATCTTCCCAGATTCTACCATCTTGAAAAATTCCTAGCTCACAGCTTCAAAGATTTCTACCCTCCTTCCTGACTTCCCCAGATTATGCTGGCAGACACCAGCAGATGAGCTAGCCTCTGCCCACACATTGCCTCTACTCTGCACTCACTGATGCATGTTAGGTGTCTGACTGATTTATGGCCAAAACCAGAAGTAGTGGCCGCTCACTTCCAGATTTGCAGTTCTGGGGAACAAGATTTAAAACAGCTAAATTCCTGTAGCAATATACTAAGCATTTCTGTTAATGAAGCCTATGACTGTTAATAGGAGAGTATATACTCTGCCTCCTATAGATTAAAAAAACTAAAAAAGTAATCCACACCCTCTATTAGCTCAGTATAAACAGCTAGCTACCCAACATTCTTATCAAAGTGTGGTGCAGAACATCAATCTTAATTACATCTCATGCAACAAATAATTCCCTAGATAGGCATCTGGCTGACATAGGACCAAAATCAAAAGTAGTGGCTGCTTACTTACAGTTTTTTGATTCTGGGGAACTAGATTTAAAGTGAGATCACTGGAGGAAATAATGCCTCCGTCCTCCAGATATATCTCAATGCTCCTTGTTTGGTAAGGAAGTAAGTGCTTCTAGGAGGGTACACACTCTGCCTCCTATTAATTAAAAAATGTAAAACAGTGATTCACACTCTCTAGTAACACAGTATAAGCAGCCAACTATAAACTGTTACTATCTAGAGGTAATGCAGAATGTCAATTTTAATTGCATCCCATGCACCAAACTTTGCATAAATTTGACAAACAATCGATGGACTCAGACTATGCCATTTATCATCATGTGTGAGGGGTCAGGACATTCATAACTCACTTGTGGCTCTACCACTCACGAGTTATGATCCTGGCCCTCACTCATGAAGACACATATCATAGTCTGAGTCATAGCTTGGGCTGGACAAAATTTAACTTCTGCTGGTGGAAGTGGTGAAATTTCAGTTCTGCTTTTGTGAAAATTTTCTGGAAATGTTATGAATTTTCTCAGAAACTTATATATCAGTTAATTCTGTGTAATTTCAGAAGTACTTACTTGCACTTGTACCGTTTGGTATGTTTACAGTCCTCTACCTTGTGGAGAGGTGTGCCAAGCTTCAGATCTCTAGCTTTATAGGGGGCTGAGTTATTAAGTCACTAAACATGTGGACATTTTTAAATAACATTCCATGAGAAATTTATGCAAACTGCACAATGTAAAACACTTATCACTTTAAAACAAGAGAATGCAATACCACCAGTTTTGTAGGTTTATAGACCCTAATAATGAGGTTGTGTGTACCAACCTTTTAATCTTTTACTTAAAGGACAGCCAAGTTACAAGCAACAACAAATTGCAAAGATACATCAGAAATTAAAGTAGAATTTTATGACATTTTGTGAAAATTGGAGAATTTTGTGTTAATTTGAGGAACCCATATTCACACATTTTGCTCATTCATATACTTGATTTGTCATGAAGGAGGAATGAAAAGGCTGGGTAAAGCAGTAACAATGGGCCATTCACAGGGAGCTCAATAGTAAAAATACATTGGTGCCCAGCATCAGATACCATCATGCCAATTAGTGTCACAGGTGATGAACCATCAAGGATAATCAAGGCCCTCACTTTGCCACCTGTAGTCTTGCAATATGCCAGAAATTTACCAGCAAAATATTAGAGCTCACAAGCTAAATGGCTCGCGGAGGAACAAGTGCATGGCACTGTTTTGGAACAATACCACCTGCTGACTGTTTCACAACCATACAAATAATACATATTTTAGCATTTGATACCAGTGGCATCAAGAGGAACCAAGAATTGCAGTGCAACTAGTTGTAACTGAGGATATTGTGAGAAATGTATTCAGATATCTATAGTCATGTTGGAACATGATGCTAGGTATCACTGTAGCAGGAGAGCTGGACGAACATTGCAAGACCATGCTGCTAATGCAGGTAAGGTGATTTGTCTGCCTGCTGTACAAGTCAATAGAAGGTTAGCCACAGTCAAGCAAGTATGGACAGCAACTGCGGTTCTGCCAAGAGGGAATGGGTATGGTCATGTCAATGGAAAGGGAGGTCAGGGAGATTAAAAGTATAGGAGAGGGTAGGTAGCTAGTCAGAGTCAGATGCATGGGTTTTACCAGGGAAGGGCAGCAGAGCTGAATTTCAAAAATATAGTAGATACCCATCTGGAAAAAGGAAGCATTAAGGAACAATTATTATGTGAAGGCAGATCATATGAGAATATCACTCATCAATTTTTTTCCCACAACACTTTTTTTCTCCACAAAGCTGGTTATCTTCTCAGCTTCTCTGACCATTCCCCCATCTGTTCTGATCTCCACAGACTCATCAACCAACTTCTATACCTTCTTCTCTGGGTCCTGCTACAGAGGGGCCCAGTTGTCAGTGGAGCACCTGTGAAGGATCCGGCCATTGCCATACTATGGTCAGAAGGTTTTTTCCTCCAATTTTCTACCTAGTAGGACCCACATGCTTGCAATAATGCATGTGTCACTTCTACAGAAGATGTCTCCAGCATCTGAATATGGGGGCCCCTTCTCTTCCTGTCCCATAGTTCTGCCACCTACATTCCTTTGTGTGGCACACAAGCTGTGGGATAGGCAGTCCTCCACTACAGAGGGAGGAGAGCTGTCCTATGAACCCTTAATCCTCCTTCAATAGCCAGCCCTCTAGTGACCCAGGTCTGTTCTGAACATGGGTCACAAGCTCATAGGGAAATAAGGTGCCAGTGCCTCAGCCCTCCATACCACTAGGCAACCTTTAACACTTCAAAATGTAGTGATCTGAGAGCCCATTGCACTTGGAAGTTGAGAACATAGAAACACTCAAAATGTAAAAACAAAGTGCTTTGTCAGCATGTGGTGTGAAAGCAAAACAAAATGGTTATATTAAATGCACGCTGAAAACATTGTTTTTTTCTCTTTTAGATATTTCCTGAAGAAGACCTAAGGTTGAAACATAGATTTTTAACTCTATTATCTATTTTCAGCATGCATTTAATATAACCATTTTGTTTTGCATAGGAACACTAACACCTGGTGGAGAAAACAAATTACTGGGTTGTCAAAAAGGTGAAATTCTAGCTGTTCCATATGGATAAGTCCAACAGGACACACTTTAGATGGGTCTCTTTTTAAGGGAGCATGTCTGTGAAAAACAAGGAGGAAATCAGTGTTTCAAACACTCCCACTGAGTCCTTCTGGTCATGCCTGGAGAAAAAAAGCAGAGTGGAGGGACAAAATAGTCATCCTGAAAGGAACTATAAGACTGTGAACAGCTCAGCACAGATATATGGATTTAGTGGTGACATTTCCAATATATACAGTATTTTGGTTATTTATATGAAATACTTCTGAATAACTCATAGGTTACTCTATGTGGTACATTATTTTACCTGGGCGAGAAGAGCACTGAAGTGGGAAACTTCCTCCCAAGAATTATCCGTGGAAGCTTGTGTGCTGTGGTTAGCATGTACCAGAATCTTTTACTCAATTTGAAAGCTCTACCATGCTTGCAAAAACTTTCTGTAGACTCCATTCCCTGCTATAATGATATAATAGTCCTAGTTCCCCATCTATAATATTCATCATGATAGTGAAAGTAGACTGACTAAAATACAAGTATTATGTAAATCATTGGAAATTTCAACAGACTTTATAGAAATATCCAACCAAGTGTAACATGAACAACTCATATGTACTTCATGTGTGTGTACTGTCTGTAAACCATCACTTAGTGCTGATTGTTGGATGCCTTTATTTGAATAACACATTATAGTATATATTATTGTAAGCTAATGATGCTGTCCTGTATGTTGGAGCAAGCAAAGTGCAAGACTCATATATTGTCTTGAAAATGCCTTTTTAACTTTACAAATATGGTTAGAAGAATCAAACAGACTGGTGCTGAACTTGAAAAAAAAATGCTGTTTGGTACCGTAGTAGTAGTAATAGAACTTTATTGTTTGAACGTAATAAAAGATCATTACAAAAAAAAATACCAAAACACATAACGATATGTTAAAAACACAATTACAGTGAACACATACACTTCTAAAATAATTATATCTGTTTCCTAATTACAAATGATAAGTTGTGCTAAACGTCCCACAGTAGATTTATGTTCAGCGATGTTGATTATTCTCATTCTAATGTTTTGGATATTAACTATATAGTGAGCAACTCTGTTAATAATATAGACATCTTCTACAGTAAATAGAATTTTATTTTGTTTGTATATAAATGTTTTATTTATTAAAAGATATCAAACATAGCCAACATGACTAAACAGCGCCCCCCCCAAAAAAAAATTCACATACATATTTAAGTGGATCACATGAAAAATATAAGTAGGTACTGGAGCATGAACTAGTACAAGTCATAATCTGAATCACACTGTAATCAAAACTTTGTAACCTAAATATAAGAGGGAAAAAACCCAGATCAAGAGAGTGCTGGATCCCCTACCCCCAAAACATGCACTTTGCATCTAACCCAAGTATAATACTAAAGTTTTTAATCTTATTTGGAGCTAGGACAGTCCTCAGCATATCTCCATGTCAAAGTCCCACTGAGGTAATCCATTTTTCCCAAGTCTTCATGAAACAAGGAAGGGCATTTCTTCTTGCAACGAGTACCCAATAGTAAGCAGTAGCTTTAGAAACCGTTTGCTGCTACCTCAGAGAGGAAGGTAAAATAGTTCATCTCCAATTTTGAGTTAACAATCTCTTTGCCTCAAGGGCTGCCACAAGAAGAACCCCATTATAGGTCAAAATGTTTACATCTAATAGCTCTGGATCACACAAAATCCAAAAATGTGGGGACTTTGAAATAGAAAGCTGTAGGATCTTTTCCAGATGTTTAAGAATAGCTGCCAACCAATTTTAAAAGAGGACAGGCCCATAAAATATGAAAGAGACCCCACCTCTGTCTGACACCTCCAACACAAATTGATGTTGGACACACCCATTTGAGACAAAAACAGGAGTTCTATGCCACCTACCTAAAACTTTTTTCTGGATCAATTGCAACCTAGGGTCTGGAGAGGCCTTGTGTGCCATATACCAGCAATAGTGCCAGACCTCTGAATCCACATCCATTTGTAAATCCTCCCCCCATTTCAATATATGGGAATCCCAATTCAGTGAGTACTCCTTCAGCAATTCCTTGCACAGTAAACTAATTTGACCCTTTGACGATTTTGCCCATTTGAGAAAGTTCTAGGAAAGCAAGGTCTCAATTAGCCTGTAAGATTTTAAAAAATGACCCTGTAATGAGTGCCTCAGCTGGAAATACTTCCACTGATCCTTTGAAGAAAGATGAAACTTCACTTGTAAATCAGTAAAAGATGCCAATAGGCCAGTTTCTAACTCCACTAAATCACCTAAAATCTGCACCCCTATGTCAGTCAATTATTTCCAATAGATGGGGCCGTGGCCTATTACAACATCCATATTATACCATAAAGGTTCAAATACCCCCAAGGACATGATATCCTACCTAAGAGCTTTAAAATAGCTACCCCACACCTGTCGGGAGAATCTCATAGGAGTCATTTCAAACTGATGCACCCTTCCATGGGATTTAAGCAAAGTAACTAAAGGCATGTTACCTAATAACACCTGTTCCACCTCTACCCAGAGGGGTGCGCCAATGTCAAGAGGCAGGAACCAAGAAAATGTCTGTTTTACCCCAAAACTCAGGTGGTAAGCCCATAACCATGATAAGTTCCAACTTCCCATTGTCACAGGTACTTGAAGTATTCGTCAACTAAACCTGGGAGGATTACCATCCCATATAAAGGCTGAAAATACCTTATCTATTTTTGCCCATACATCCTTCAGAATACTCAAGGGTAGATTGCAGAGTGTGTAGAACATACAGGGAAACACCATCATTTTGATGGTGGCTGTTTTCCCAGGAATAGAAAAATTAAGCTTCTGCCACCTCTGAAAATCCTGCTTGACCTCCTCCAAGAGCTCTAGTAAATTTCTTGAGCACATATCTTGGACTTGTGGTGAGACATGCATACCCAAATATTTTATATCTTCAGGAGCTCATTTAAGCTTATACGGGCCCATAGAGGCCCATGACGGGTCTGTCTTATATAAAGGCAACAATTTTGTCTTGCCCAAATTTATCTTTAAAGTGGAGATGGACCCAAAGGAGTTAATAATCTCCCACGCTCTAGGGAGAGATGTCTCTACCCTGGACAACATCAACAGCAAATCATCTACATAAAGTAGCGTGGAGAAAGATTTACTCCATACAGCTAGGCCTCAAATCCCCAGATTCTGGGATGAAGCCTGATTCAAAAGCTCTGTCACCAACAAAAATAATAGGAAACTCAATGAGCAACCCTGCCTCATGCTCCAGCATAAAGGGAAAGACTCTGAAAGTACTCCGTTAGCAAACACCCGAGCCCGGGCCTTTGAATAAAGGCAACTAACCCGATGCTGAAACCTGGGCCTAATGCCAAACCTGGCCAAAACAAATTGTAGGCATTGCCATTCTATGGAATCAAATGCTTTTTCAGTGTCCAACCCCACCAAATTCACCAAATCTGGGCCCCTTCCTGCCACATGAATAAGATCAATTACCACCTGGATATTATCGCTGCCCTGCCTGCCTTTCATGAAACCTGATTGGGCTTTGCTTAACAGTAATGACAATGCCCATTCCAGTCGCAAATCCAGAATCTTGGCGAAGACCTTATAGTCAACACTGAGCAGCAAAATGGACCAGTAATTCAAACACATTGTGCGGTCTTTGCCCGACTTCGGCTGAGCTGTAATAATGGCTTCCCTCATAGATGGTGGCATGAAACCTATATCCCCAAAGGCCCTAAAAATGGATAACAAGCACTGAGAGATCTGTGACTCAAATATCTGATAAAAATCTACACTGAGCCCTTCTGGTCTTGGTGCTTTACCTCGAGCCAGAGCCCTTATAGCCTGTTGAACTTCTTGCAAAGTAATATCAGCCTCTAAAGAGGTAGATAGTTCCTCTGCTAACCTGGGCAGCTCCAGTTGAGCAAAAAATGCCTCATATTCATCCTCCAAGGGGCAAGTTGAGGACTGATATAAATTTAGATAAAAAGTCTGAAATTTATCAATAATTTGCCCCGTGTCCGATGTAAGCTTGCCCTCCTCAAACACTAAGCGTGGGATCAAAGCCTCTCGAGATTGTTTCTGCAACCAGTATGTCAAAAGCTTACTGATTTTTTCCCCTGACTCCCAATATGACTGTTTTAGAAAAAATAGTGCTTGCAGGGCCTTTAGATGCAAAATAAAATTTAATTGTTTTTTATACCCCTTTAATTCTTGGGTTTTCCATTCTGCATTCAATGAGGAGGAGTAAACCTCCACCTCCAACTTCCAGATGTTAGTCTCCAGTGCCTCCACATGTGCCTTATGATTTTAGTTCATATATGATTCATAGGAAATAATGTGTCCCCTAATAAAGGGCTTAATGCATCCCATAACACAAAAGGCTCAATATCTGGGGTGGAGTTCAACTCAAAATAAAGTTAATTTCCCCATTCAGCCATTGCATGAAGTCTGTTTCACACAGTAGTGGCAGACTGAATCACCATCTAGGAGTTCTCAAGACCCTTGGCCGGGGCTCCCAAACCAAAATGACCAGATCATGGTCCGAAAGTAATATGGGCTTATGAAAAACCTCCAACCACATCTGATAAGATCCAGGAATTCCATAGAAAATTGTCTAATTGACTAAATGATTGAAACCTTGCAGAGTGGAAGGTGAAATCATGAGCCTTTGGGTTGGCCACCAGCCAACAATCCTTCAGCTGAATTCAACACACAACCACTCAAGTACCCCCCGGGACCTCTGATTTAATGGTGTGCCCTTCTCAATGGAAACCAATCTTTCAGTGGGTGCAGGGCAAAATTTAAATCACCACTCAAGATCAACACCACAGGGCTGGTATATCACTCAGAAATAATCTGTGCTAACTGAGTGAAAAATTTGTGTGTGTCATCATTCGGTGCATACAAATTTATTAGTAGTACCTCCACTAAATCTAATCTAGCCAACACCATCACCCAGCACCTCATTTTATCTGAGTCCCATTTCAACACATGAAAGGGACAACCCTGTTTTACCAAAATAGCAACCCCTCTCATCTTAGAACCAGAATAGCTTGTGTATGCCTTAACCACCCAACCCCATGGCAAAACTCCTTCATCTTTCTTCAGTAGGTGTGTTTCCTGTAGAAAGACAATATCATAGTTACAGGACCTCAAATATGCATACATCTTTTTCTGTTTTATGGGGATAGTCAACCCTTGCACATTCCAGGTCATGATAGAAAGAGGAGCCATAGTATTAGATCATCATGTGTAAGACCAGAAATAATATTCCCCAGAAAGTGTAAATAACTTATCAACAAAATGGTACAACAGTTTAAGGTGGGTGTAGAAATCCCAGATCCAGCACTCATACATCCCCGTACAGACACAATAACAAGTAAAGCCCCATAATAACCCAAACAAGCAGTAAACATAAGAACCACACCAACAAACAGTAAACATACCCCTTCACCAATAACACACCCAACTGTAGCATACCAACTAAATCAGCAACTTGTTCCCTAACCCCCCGTACAACTGACAAACTGAACTAACAGAAACAACATTAACTGTAGAAAGACAACTAAACCCCCCTGCACTACCACCCAACACAGGAGCTCAAGAATAGAGCATAAAAAGGCCAGCAGGACTCCCCCACCAATGCCTACTCGCTGCCCAGCAGATGCAGAGGTGAGCATAGATAGGTATCCCCCAATATCCCTATGGTCCAGTTGACACCCAACTCTAGCCACCTCTGCTTAAGAGCAGATGTAATACTCTTTGTTCCAGGCAAGAAACCTCCCTCTAACATAACTGACCTTCCCTAGCCCAACACTTGCAATACCTGTTTAAGAAGGCCAGCCAGAGTCGAACCTCGACCCTCCCTCCCTTATGTTCCTGTACCCATAATGCTCAAAATAAACCTATATTGTGGTCAAAATTGAAAAACCGAGGGCCATCTCCAACTGCCACCCATAACAGCCTGGAGGACCACTAGCTACAGTTAAACACCCTAAGCCTCCAGTTACAGCATATAAAACATGTAGTAGGCAAATGATAAGTGCCTCAGCAGACACAGGCCAGCTACCCAGAAGATAAACCACCCCATGGGACAGAAGTGAACAATTCCCTCAAAAGGAGTCAAAAGTTACCCCAACCAAGAAAATCCCATATGGTATGTAAGTTCTCAGTACCACCCACCCCCACCCACAGCTAAGATCACTAGGAGAAAAACCCCATCACATACCCAACACAATAGTAGGGGTTAGCATCTCTATGAATTACCATGAGACTCCTCTACCTCCCAGATAAGGCTGATATGGCCCTGACTAACAAAGAGCTCACCCACACAAGTACATTCCCCCTTGAAAAAAGGGAAACAAATTAAGACCATATTGACAGTGAAATATAGCTCCTTCTGTGGTAAAGTTCAAGGGCTCATAGGTTCATAGGTTCATAGGTAAGATACAAAGTCAAGGGAACTAGCCCATTATGACTTCGCCACCCATTAACTAGGATGGAAGTAGTATTTATTTTCACCCATATAGTTGTCCAAATTTATTTTAAATACATCGAAGCTAGGACTATTTACCACCTCTTGTGGCAGAGAATTCAAAACTGGAATTACTCTTTGAGTTATAAAATGTTTTCTTTTATTTGTTTTTACATTGAATGTCTGGATTTTAATGTTATGAGATCTAGTAGAGCTTAAACTATTTCCCCATTCTAAACATAAGGTTTCAAATAAAGACTCATTTTTTAAGGCACGAAAAATTAGACATAAGTCACCTCTCATAGACCTGTATTCTAATGAGTAAAGGTTAAATTTTTTTAGTCTTTCTTGGTAGGGGATATGTTTGAGACCTTTGATTCTTTTAGTGAATCTGCATTGTACACGTTCTCTATTTATCGTATCCTTTGTAAATGTAGGTGCTCAGAATGGAGAACAATAGTCAAACTTAGACCTTAGCAAACTGCTATATAAAGGAATTAATACCTCTGGGTCTCTACTTTTTAAGTTTTTAAGTATACAATTTATTAGACGATGACATTTTTTAACTATTAAGTTATTATGGTCAGTTAATTTTAAGTCATTAGTAATTACAACTCCTAGGTCACTTTCAGATGAGACTTTAGTCAGAGGTGCATTTTTTAACATATAATGTGCCATTCGATTATTCTTACCGAAATGCATAACTTTGCATTTATCTATATTTAATGATAAGTTTTTGTTAGTAGCCCAAGTTAATATATTATTTAAATTTGTTTGGAGATTATGAACTGAGACTGGATCATTAACAATGCAACCCAATTTAACATTGTCAGCATATTTATTTAACCATACCCCATTTGATGTAGACATACTAGAAACCACAAAATTAAACAAAATTGGTCCCAGCACAGAACCCTGGGGTACTCCACTTGTCAACTCCATGCAGAATCATAACCTCTAATTCTAACTTGGTGTTTTCTCTCTACTAACCATGATACAATCCATTTGATTATGTTTGTACATATCTTTTGATTAAATAAACATTCAATTATTGTCTTATGTGAAACAGAATCAAATGCCTTTTCATAATCTAGGAAAATTACATCCACTGGAAAGCCAGTATCTAATGCCTGGCTCACTGGTTCAAAAAAGTTTATCAGATTTTCTTGACATGATCTTCCCTTCCTAAAACCATACTGAAAAATGTCAATATCCCCATTACTTATAATATGTTCTTCAAGTTTTTGTAGGATGAGTTTCTCCATAATTTTACCAATACTAGAAGTTAGACTAATAGGTCTATATTGTTTAGTATGGAATTTTGACCCATTTTTATGTATTGGTATAACTCGAGCAGATTTCCATTCCCTAGGTATAATACCATATTGTAAAGATTTATTAAATAGTAAGGTCAAAATATCAATCAACTCAGCTGCAAATTTTTTTAGAAAGACAAACGGTATATTGTCAATACCAACAGAAGTTGAAGTTCTAAAGGTCATTAAAGCAGAAAAAACCTCTGCAGGTGAAAAAATAATGTTTTGGTTATTATCGGAATCTAATGAAAAATTTAATTTTGCCTGCTTTTTAAATACACTAGAAAATTGCTTATTAAAAGTGTTTGCCATATCTAATTCTTTGGATATTAACAAATCATCAACGATCAAGGGTCCAACCTGAGTTTGTGAATTTTTCAACAAACCAATATAGTTAAAAAAAGACTTCTTATTATCCTTCTGATTAACCAGGTTTTTTTTCAAAATTCTTTTTGGCAATACGTATATTTAGCTTAGTGTCTTTGGATTTTAATTTAAATCTCTTCCAATTTACTTCAGTTTTATTCTTGTTGTATTTGTTAAAGGCCTTTTTTTTTCTTAATATAGATTTCCTTATAGTATTATTAAACCAAGCAGGATTACGTTTTTTATTTATATATTTAGTTCTATCAGGTACCCAAGTGTTTATACATAGTTGAAGATTAATTTTTATTTTTTCCCAGATTTCCTCAACAGACAGATGATCTAAGTCTTTTTCCCAGTCCCATTTTGATAAATAATTTTTTATTTCTGCATAATTTGCCTTATTATAATTTTTAATTTTTGTGATTCCTCTATTTTCCAAAATAGTAACAAATATTTCCCAGAAAAGTGTATTATGGTCTGATAATCCAATAGGTTCAAGAATTATTGGGTTTTTATAATAATGTTTAGTATTTGTAAAAATCAAATCTAGAATATTATTATGTCTAGTAGGTACTGTAACAATTTGATCCAAACCTAACATAAAAATAGTTTCCAGGAAATCTTTCTCATTATGAGTTATGCCACATAAAGAGTTACAATTTATCCCAGGGAAGTTAAAATCTCCCATTATTATAGTATTAGCTGACAGTTTAATACTTTGAAAATAAAGTAAAAAAGATTCTGATTTATCATTATCCAAAGATGGAGGTCTATAACATATTACAAAAGTAAAAGTCTCAATCTTTAATTTAACAGAAAGCCATAATATTTCAACTCCTAAAGGATCTGGAAGATCAAATTTTAAATCCAAGCAATCATAGCCTTCTTTTATATAAAAAGCAACACCTCCTCCTCTTGAGAATTCTCTATTTTTTATAAAGATGGTAACCAGGAATTTCAAGACCCCATTGATTATCTGAAAACCAGGTCTCTGTGATACCACAGATGTCAATGTCTCTGGATTGAAGTAGAATCTGTAACTCAGAGATCTTATTTACGAGACTTCTAGCATTCAGTAATATCACACTTAGGGACAGTTTTTCTTTATTTAATGTGACATCCAAAGTTGTTAAGTCACTTTTTGAGTGTAATGATACATACTTAGGACACAGAGTAACAGATTTATTCCCCTCCCTCCCATTTAGCAGTTTAAACAGTCTGTAATTGCTGTATTGAAAATCTTTCCTAACATATTAGATCCTTTATTTGTTCAAGTGAAGACCATCAAATGCAAAGAAATCTTCATGATGCATAAATAATTCCCAGTTTGTCAAACACTTTAAATTCTGTTTTATGCACCATTGTCTAAGCCAATTATTAATGTGTTTAATTTTATTAATAATTATATAATTGGCTCCGAAAACAGGTAATATTTCAGAAAATATTATCTGTGCTCCCTTTTCTACTAATAGATTTGTTAATCCCACATAAACTTCTTTGATCTGTTGGACAGTCTGGTATTTGATGTTATTTGTACCCAGATGTATAAGCACCAGTGGATCAATACCACAATTATGTAATATATTTTTAGTCATTTTTGTGACATCCTGTATTTTTGCACCCCTAAAACTAGAGGAGTATGAGTGGTCTTATTAACATTACATATTTGACAAGCAAGATTTGATATGATTGAATCTCCCAAAACATATATTTGATTCTGATTTGTAGAAGTATAGTCCATCAAATTTTCCTGTTGGTCAATATTTGTATTTAGGTCAAAATGTAATAAATCATTTTGACTACTATTTAAAACTGTTGGAGTAGTAGAAATCAAAACTGTTTTTCCATTCATCAAATGTGGAGTAGGTTCCAAGTTTAATAACTCATTAGAATTTTGTGAAACAGAAAGTGGGGCTAGTGAGTCAAAGCTATTAGATAATGACATTACAAATTCTCCTGCTTTTCTCCCTTTTTTTGTAATTTTTGATGCCTGAACAGTGAACCATTCATCTTCTTTATCTATTAAGTCAGATTCATTACTAACTCTTTTTCTCTTGTTTGGTTCCTTAACATCTTGAAAATTTTCTTTATTTGGCAAAGGGTCATTTATGATATTTGGCATTTGGAGCCTTTTTCTAGTTTCAAATGGGCTAATTTCCAATAATTTTAGTCGTTCATCAAACTGTTTAATTTCCTCTTCAAGTTCTTTGTTCCTTAAACTCATGGCCCAGGAATTCCTGTAAAATGTCATCTTGCAGCGTGCCATCCTGTACTACTGCAGAAATTCACAGACTGTGACCAGAATCTCCCATCGCAGGAGAATGCCAATCTGGTTCAGAAACCTGAGTTGGTGCAGATTGTGAAGTAGCCAGCAGTTCCTCTTTGCCTAAATTGGTCCAGTCTATCTCTACAGCACTGGGAGAATGATCCTGTAGAGTTGGATACAGCTGTGGGTGTTTCACTTTGGAGGAGGAGGAGCTCTCCACAGGTGCCAGTGGGGAGGAGGGATAAACAGAAGTGAAATTCCCCATCCCCCATATCCTGAGGTGATCCAGTCATAGCCTGTCTTGATGAAGCCATCGACTTGATCTGCTGTTTAGGTAATTGCCAGCCGGAGGAAAAGTCTGAACATGAAGCCTGTGGTTCTGAGGCCGAGGGTGGGGGAGCATTTGGTGTAGTGCCACCAGACCCTTCTGTAGCCAGTCCCTCTCCTCTCCTGCAGCTGATGATCAGTCGAGTTAGATTTAGCAGGGGCATGCAAGGACTGTAGAAATGATTGGGCATTCAGTGGGGAGTCAAACTTTCTCCCACCCTCCTCCCACCGGACATCCAGCACTGCAGGGTACCAGAGATTGAATTTAATGTTCCTGGCTGCCAGCTCTTTTTTCATAGGGGCAAAAGTCTTCCTTCTATCAGTGACCCCTTTAGAAAAATCCTGAAATATATGAACCCATTCCAAATAAGTGGCCCCCTGTCACGAGCCAGATGAAGCACTTGTTCTTTAACACTGAACTTTAGAAAATAAGCCAAGACTGAGTGTGGGGCAAGCCTCTCGCCGGTTGGGGTCCCAAAGAGCAGTGAACCTTAAAGTCAAAAGTTTATTTGTTCAACAGAGTTATTACAAATATTTAAGTTATATAAAATCAAAAGTTTCCATGGTTTCATTTACATCCATTGCATAAATGCATCAACATATAATAGCAACAACTTATTATTAATTATAACTTCTTAAAACAATCAATGCAACCATGATTCGTTCAGAGTTATATTATAAGTGGGTGAGTTATAAAAAGGACCGGCCACTTTCAATAAAATATATGGATTTCCATTAGTACTATCAGTGCAACCAAAATTCATTCAAAATGTTGTTATAAGTGGTGGATTGTAAAAAAACAACCACTTTCTGTAAAATATATGGATTTTCACTATTCAGTAAATATTTCACAAGCTTATCAGGGTGGAGGTCGAGATCTGCCATGATGTCACCAAGCCATTTTGAGTGAAAACCCTTATATAATGGGCACAAAAGTAATATATGCTTTAGTTCATCCTCTGATACTTTGTCACATTTGCAAAATAGTATTTAGATATTTTCCCTTTCTACGTTCGCTTGTGTGCATGAGCAAGGAACGTCTTGCAACAGTGTGCCTTTTGGAGGTGTATGACCCTCCTCCCCAGTGCAGTGCTCAGTGTAGCAGGCACTACCCTAGGGGACCAATACATGCCGAGCTGTGTATGACAGCAGTTTGGCTGTGTTAGTTTTCACTTCTAACAAAAGGTCCACTGCAGTCACTGGTGGTAGCATGTAGGCAATTAGCATACACATCAGACAAACTGTTGTCATACACAGCTCAGCTTCAAAGCCCTTCTGCTTCCTCCCTCTGCTAATGTCCACCCCCTCCCTGTTCTCCCCGGTCCCCACTGTGTGTGCCGAGGGGGGTGCCCAATCCCCCTCAGCTCATGACCCCCTCAGCAAACTATGTGACTGATGGGGGTGCCCAATCCCCTGTTGGCTGCAGCCCCCACTCCAAAAAAAAAAAACAGTTGGCACACTGGGAGCCCACCCCAGCATGCTCATGCTTCCCCACCCACACACACACTGTATGGCTGGTGGGGGTGCCCAGTCCCCGCCTGCTCCAGCCCCCCCAGCAAACACATAGGTGGCATGCTGGGAGCCTCTTTTTTTTGCCCGTCGCCCCTGCCTGCCAACCCATGCCCACCCTCTGTGCTCCAACCTCCCCATATACACACCCTCACCTGGGTGGCATGCTGGGAGCCCACCACAGTGTGCTAAAAGCCTTCATTTTCTTTTTTTTTAATCCTGTAAAACAAGAAAATGGTCCCTCAGTGAGTCCTTGGCCCCCCGCCAACCCACACCCACCTCTGCACACCCACCTCCCCCACACTTACCTCTGGAGCCTGGTGTAATGATCTTTGGTGGACCGGGAACACATCTGCACTCTTCAAAGCCAACCGTGAACTGAAGAAATGCCAGTAAGCTGTATAATGGTATACAGAGGTTTTTTCAACTTTGGTGCATATCTTGGCCATTTTGGGGAATCTTGGCACCAAATTTTCCACATGGGGTTATTGTGACCCCTCCTCATGAATTCAGTCACTGTCATGGTGTTATTCCATCCCAAAAGGTGATTTCACAGTCACTGTGTGGAATCACCTTTCAGGACTGATTGACAAAACAACAGTGTTGGTGTTCATGAGGTGGGCTCTCAAAAAGCCTATGTTGCAAATTTGGTGAAAAAAATTCCAAACAAAAAAATCACTACTTCATGAACGTGCATTGCGCAGTTTACACGCACACTCATAAGTTCACAAATTTTTATTAGTTTCACTCCAGATTTTCAACATAGCCATATTTCCACACCTCCTTATGAACAGTGCAGCTGTCATTTTCCCATACTGCCTGAGATGAGTTTTCACACTTCCAGTGCAAAATAGCGTGGTAGCTGTTGTAAATCAGTATTTGCTACAGAGTAAGACAATCACAGTGACACTGTTCTTAGACAAAGGTCCTAAAATGCCTATGTTGAAAATTTGGTGGCAAAAGTCCATAAAATGGCTGTGTTTTGAGCGAACATTGCGCAGTTTCTATGCACACTCGTAACTTCATCAATTTCTAATATTTCCACTCCAGATTTTCAACATTGCCATTTTCCCACATCTCCTTATGACCAGTGCAGTTGTCATTTTTCACATCCTGGCTGAAATGTGTTTTCGCACTTTCTGCACACAGTAGCATGGCCGCTGTGGGAAATCATGTTTGGTACAGAGTATGGAAACCACAGTGAACGCTGTTCATGAGCAGACATCCTAAAATGCCTACATTGACAATTCAGTGAAAAATTCTAAAACTTGACTGTTTCACGAGCGTGCCTTGTGCCATTCCACGCGCACTCGTAACTTTGCAAATCTGTTATATTTTCACTCCAGATTTTCAACATTTGTTTTTTCCCACACCTCCTTATGAACAGTACAGCTGTCATTTTGCACATCTTGGCTGAAATGTGTTTTCACACTTCCAGTGCAGAATAGCGCAATTGCTGTGGGAAATCAGTGTTCGGTGCACAGTATGAAAATCACAGTGACCAGTTCATGACCAGAGGTGACAAAATACCTATGTTAAAAATTTGGTGAAATAATTCCACTGAATGACTCTGTTATGAGCATAGGTTGCACAGTTACCATGCAGGCTCATACCTTTGAGCACACCCAGGGTGTTAGGGTTCCTAAGACAGACACTTAAGGGTGAAATCTTGATCCAGTGCAAGAGGAGATGCAGAGAGGTACTCTGTTTGGATATGGATGCTAAAGGGACATGGATACAACTGGAGGGGGTATGCGAAAATGCCAAACACCAATGCAAATACCTGCAAGCGAACATACGGCATTGACAAATGCTTGTTTGTTTATGGAGTACATAGTTAGCCTTATATGTTTCTAACCTAAATTTGGTTATTATTATTCTCCTGTCCTTTGGGTTAGTTAATTTAACCAAATAAGGTGCTAGGCCATGTGTTATTTTTGTGTACTTATACCATCTTTATAGTTCGAACTTTTTAAATTGTATATACATATTAGTTATCTCTTGATCCCTTAACCTACTCTTAACATGTTCAACTATCATCTGCCATGAATGTACATACATTTTCCATAAAATGTATCCAAGTCCATTTGGCAAGAGAAATCTCCTAAAAATTTCTGGAGTAGGGAAAACTTTCCCCATTAATGTATATTTTATTTCCTCTTCCAGACATTGTCTCAGAAGTCTATTTTCTTCAAGTAGATATAGCTTTAGTGATGACAATATCTGTCTTTCTCTCATTAACATTGAAATAGAGTATTGTTCTAATTCCAAGTTTAATATTCCTGCTGGTATTGAATGTGGGACCATTAGAACGTATCTTTTAATTTTATTGTACAATACCTCTAGTTTATTGAGGTCTACCATTCCCCAGATCTTTGCTGCGTAGAGTATACTTGAGTTTATTTTAGCCACTAGAACTCTTAAAACTCTTTTGATCAAAGTTCAACCCATCTTTACGTTAAATATTTTAAATGCATTGAATGCTCTCTTTATTTTTTATTATAATCTGGTCTGTCTGATCTTTCCATTTTAAGTTCTGGCTAAATCTGGCACCTAAATTATCATAATATTTGACTGTTTCTACTTTTTCTGTACTTAGCCACATGGGTCTGGAATACTTATTAGTGTTCCCAAAAATCAGTAACTTAGTTTTGGACATGTTTATCTTTAATTTGTGATTATCACATAACTTTGTAAAGTGAGTTAATGTCTTTTGTAATCATAGAGCAGCTGTTGGTATTAATACCAGATCATTGGCATATGCTAAACAATCTACTCTAGTATTTCCTATTTTTGGTGCATGAAATATTGGGTTTTCTAATTCTATCAAAGATGTACATGTTGAACAGAAGTGGGGTCAATAGGCATCCTTGCCTGACCCCTCGGTTTATCTAGAATGACTTAGTCATATTCCCATGTTGGTCAGAGTGGACTACTCCCCACATATTTAAATGCAGTTTTATCAAAATATTAAGATGTTCTGAGTACAACCCTAATTATTTTAATGTATTCCACAGTATTACCTTATTAATGCCATTGAATGCAGATGAAAAATCCATGAAACAGCAATAAAGTTTGGTCTTTTTAATTTCTGTGTATTTCCTGTGTATTTTGTGTATACTGTGGAATATGTTAAAAAAATTAAGGTTGTACTCAGAACTTCTTAATATTGGGAAACAAAAACCCAGGGGAAGAGTACACAATGGGGGGTGAGATACTAACAACAAAAATGGAAAGGGACCTGGGGGTAGTCATATCAGATGACCTAAAGGTGGGCAAGCAATGTGAGAGGGCAGCAAGGAGGGCTGGGGGGATACTGGGATGCATAGGGAGAGGCATCACCAGTAGAAAACAAGAGTTATTATCCTCTGTACAGACAGCTGGTGAGACCATCTGGAGTACTGCGTGCAGTTCTGGAGACCCAATCTCCACAAAGACATAGACAGGATGGAAGCTGGCCAGAGGAGGCAACTAAAATGGTGCAGGGTCTGCACCGGAAGACATATGAAGAGAGACTTAAGGAGCTTAATATGTATAGCCTCTGAGGAAAGGAGGAGAGGGGGACATGATAGAAACTTTCAAGTACCTCAAGGAATCAACAAAGTCCAAGAGGGTAGCATCTTTCAAAAAGAGGTGCAAGAACAAGGGGCACAATTTGAAGGTAGAAGGGGCGGCTCAGAGGTAATTTAAGGAAGTATTTTTTCACAGAGAGGGTTGTGAATGTATGGAACGGCCTTCCAGAGGAGGTTGTGGAGTCAAAAACAGTGGTGGAATTCAAGCATGCATGGGACAGTCATAAGGCAATTCTAGGGGGTGGGGGTAATAAGAAGTAGGCTGCTGGTTAACTAGGATCTGCAGCTTATCCATCAGGTAGGGAAATGGGCAGACTGGGTGGGCCAAGCGGTCCTTATCTGCCGTCAAATTCTATGTGTGTTTCTATGTTTCCATGCAAGAGGTTTTAATGTATAACAATGCTGGGTTGTGAATCTAGTTTTCCTAAATCCATTTTGTACTTCATGTACAATGTTATTATGGTTTACCCACTTTTCTAATCTCTCCAAAACAATTCTAGTGAATATTTTTGTGAGCCGTCTATTAGACTTATTGGGTGATACATTTTGGGATTGTTTGGATCGCCTTTCTTAAAAATCAGGTATATGACACACCCCTCCCAGCTAATGGGGTATTCCTGTCCTTGCACAAAAGTGTTGTATAATTTCTTCATTACTAGAGCCCACCAGTCTATATATGTAGACATCTCCTATTATTTTGTCTGGTCCTGGTGTCTTACTTGTTTTTAGTCTCTTAATTGCTGATATTACTTCTTCTAATGTTGTTATCATAGATATTGGATAAATAATTTGTTGGTCATTCATAGTTTCTGTGTTTCCTAATATTATCTCATCTTGCTCTGAATAATAGAGTTCTGTAAAAAAAATAGAACCCATGTGTTAGGGAGAATATATGCTTCAGTTGTCTTAGCATGTTTATTGTTGCCTTGGCTAACCATTATCCATCATTTTCTTCCATTTTTTTCTTTTACTGTTTTCCTTAGTTTTTCCCATATTGTATTTTGTATGATAGAATTTTTGTTCTTCTAAAATTTGTTTATGTTTTCCTGTCCTTGTGTGTGTGTGTGTGTGTGTGTTGTATATATATATATATATATATATATATATATATATATATATATATAAATTAGAGGCAAAAAATCCATTAATGCATTAGTTAGGGTTGTTCCACACTGACAAAAGTGAAAATCGGTGTTAGGGTTGAAAGCCCCTTGGGCCCCTGCCCACAACTGGCATCGAGTGCGCATTAGGGTTGGTGACCATTTCTCTCCCCATCACATGTGTAAAGGCAGAGGTGTGGGATAATGGGGTGAGGTTAGGTTAACAACCCTAATCACACCTAGCAGGGGGTGGGTGAGAACCAAGGGGCTTTCAACTTAACAGGCCCCTTGCTGTCGGTGTGGGCAACCGTGCGTGAAATTTTGCCTCCCATCCCTTCTTTTTGAGAATGATAATGAGAAATAGTGAATGTAATGCAGCTGCGGGAGCACGGGGCCTGATGTATTGTCACATAGTAACATTGTGCCTGCAAACGCAAATGGTAATGAGCATAGTGACACAAAGTGAAACAGAAAGAGAAACAGTAGTGTAGACAGAAATGTTAAAAACAATGGAAAAACAAGTGCAAATGAAAACGCAAAGGGTAACGCACGTGGTGGCGTAGACGTGAACGGTAAGTGAAACGGGAATGGAACTGCAAGCAAAAATGGTAATGGTAACAATAATGTAAGCACACAGGCTGGTTTTCCCCAAAATCTGCATAAAGAAAGACAGTGAGTACATAGAATGTATGCATAATAATGGTTCTCGGAGCAGAAAATGAGGACTTGGAATACTAAATTGCTTATATGTCAGGAACTGTACGACGTAGTAAAAAAATGTTAAAGTCATATGATTTATGACTTTCCTGGCTAGTTTTGCACTTAGCCCCCTAAGCATTTTCCAACAAAAGTCTGTATCTCACCGTTTCCAAGATACGGGCCCTGAAAGTATGGCGGTCACATAATGTTATCTATGGGAAATAAAGAGAAGTTTGGAGTGCCATAACTTTGGCTCCTTGTAATATTATTTCACCAAACCACAAAAAGGCACATCTGTGGGATCTTGGCTGTGGTCCCTCCATATTTCAGCCCAAAAGACCAAACCGTTATTTTGCAGCAGGGTGCCAAAGGATTCCTGTAATGCGTCAGATGCCGTAATGTTATTCTATGGGAAAAAGCGTCAGATTTGGAGTGCCGTAACTTTGCTGCCATGTAATATTTTTGCAACACAACAGTGAAAGGCACATCTGTGAGATGTTGGCTGCATTCCCTCCAAATTACAGGCCAAAACACCAAACCATTCTTTTGCAGCAGGGTGCCAAAGAATTGCTGTCATCTTCCCACAGCCTAGAAAAGTACTGTCGCAGTTTGCGAAAGCTTTCGCAAATTCATTCGACAGTGTCACAAGTGTGACAGTATTTTGTGAAAGTACTTTTTCCAGAAATTTGAAAAACATATCTTTGGGGTGTTTTACCCCAAAATAAAGACATGGCTAGCATCCTCAGGGTCCGACTAGGTGAATACAAAAAGAATTAGGTTGCTAGAGGGTCCCACATTTAAATGCCAAGCATTTTTCTGATCACTAACTGAAAACAAAATGGCAGATTTGTGACAGTAAAAGGGCCATTTGAGAAAGTAAAAACCTGCATTTGCGACACTGTCGAACCTTTTTTTAACTTTTCCCATTGACTTATAATGGGAACTTGTTTTTTGAATAACTTTTGAACCATTTAATATTTTTTCACGAAATCTTCAAAAGGCACATCGGGGACCCTGGCTGCATGTTCCATGAAGATTTCAGACTGGTCGCACAAACCGTGCAACCTGTATGCATGACCGTAAAATTCCAGAAAAGCGTAAATGCACACACAGATCATGCTTAATAAATCTGTAGCTGTATATGTGACTGGTACGAAACTTGGCAGATTGCAAGGTGTATGAGTCTTGATCATGTATTCCAAATTTCAGGAAAATCCATCAAACGGTTGCAAAGTTATTAGGGTGCAAAATTTGGGGTTTAACATGTAAATGACTCCTCAACCCTAACTACAGATAGCTATATATATATATATATATATATATAGATATGTATATATATATATATATATATATATATATATATATATATATATCCTTTTATTACTAGCATTATTATATTTTTCTAGTTTATTCTTTTTATATTCCTTAATAACTTTTACTCAATTCTTTTTTTGCTTTCCTACATTTTTCATTAAACCATACCTTATCTTGCCTGGTCTTTATTTTCCTTCCTATTCTAGTATTCATACAGTAAGGTCTAATCAGACTATTCAAATCTGTCCAATAGTTAACTACTGTGTTATAATTTGTATCTTCAATTATCGTAGATCTTATCTCATTTATTGGACCTTTGAATAGGCTGTCAAATTGTGTGTTTGTATTCACATTCCATTTAATTCTTCTCTGATTATTTCCAGGCCCTCACTTGTTCTTAAATTAGCATTACTTACCTCTATACTATTCTTTTGTTTAACCTCAAGTGTTAAATCAATTGGGTTATGTGTAGATTCCATCCTGTCAATTACTTTCATATCTTTAATTAAGCTGATTCCCTTAAGGTTGTTCCATGCATGACCTATAGTTGAGGAGCCTCTATGTCCAATATATGTCAATTCTCCTTCTTGATCTCCTGATGTTCTTCCATTTATTAGGAGCATATTTTTACCAGTTAGGTAGGGATTTATAGGTCTCCATCTGCTGTTTTTCCTACTATCATTTGAAGTTCTTTTCCATGTTATTTATGGATTCAGTTCAGTAATTAAATCCATGTAACCCGGACCTTCAACATTTCTTCCTATCCTTGCATTAATATCTACCAAAATGTATGTTGGGATATCCACATCTTCATCCATTAACTGGTCAAATATTGCTTTTAATCTAGTTAATATAATGTCTATGTTTTTATAAGTTGGTGATAAATATACATTTATTAATATGATCTTATTTTCTTTCGTATCTTCTATTTTCAACATTAATATGTCATATGGGGTAATATATTGCTTAATTATTTTATAGTTGCTTTTTGTTGTTATATACTGTATATTGCAACTCCTCCTTTATTTCATCCATATTATTCCCTTTAGCTGCAGCTTTTGAAATATTTGCATATCCTGGGATCTTTGGTGCCATTTCTACTTTGCACCAAGTTTCTTGTAGACAGATCAGATTGACAGTTTCAATAAATCTTGCAACCTCAGGGTCTGCAATTTTTAAATATATTCCAAGATAATATTTTAACTTTTATATCATCAATTATACTTAGTTTATCTTCCTGGATGTTCTTGTTTAGTTTCAGTCAGTCTTTTTTTTTCTTTTGCTTTGTCCAGTATTTCATATTTGTTGTATCCTGCATACTGTTTCCAACTTTCCCTCTCCTCCTGAGGGTCTTTTCTTGCTTCTATTCTATCATTTCCACCCTCACTTGTAGTTTCTTTAGTCCATTTATCACTTGATATCAGGTAAAATCCTGATTTCTCAAGTAAGTGTACTTTCCTTAGTAGTTGTTGCGCTGTCTCTGACCTTTTAAAGGTAACATCTATCTGTGTTGATGTCTTCCATCTACTGTGTAATGTAATGTATGCTTTTGAGTTTTTAGTTATATTTAGTTTAGTTATTCTTGAAAGAAAAGATGCCATTTCATATTTTATTTGGCTTATGGTATCATTTTTGGTTGTTTCCCATCCAAATACCGTCAGTGTTTTATTGTCCGATTTTTCTTGCCATTTTTGTTCATAATTCTTAATTATCTTTTCAGTTCCCTCTAAATCTTCTCTATTTATTGTTTCCCCATTCTCTTTTACTACAACGTCTTCATTTACTTGGATTTCCCCAGTTTTTACTATACTTTCATTCATTTTTATACTGTCTTTAAACTCTACAGATGGTACAATTTGTGTTGGCATAATTTGTACTCCTAATATTTTAAGAATTCTATCCTGATTCCAAATAGATTGTATTAAATGATCCTTCTTCATATACAACAGTACACAGTCTTGATATTGATCATGAGGAGGCCTCATCACATATATTTCTTCCCTAAGAGAGATATTAAGATGGAGTAAATGGAGAATCCATTCCTTCAGTTTATCTGAAGTTTCATTACAGAGTCTGTTAACTCCATCCATTTCTAATAAATACCATACTCCATATCTGTCCCTTCCAGGTCTACAAATGTGTCCATTTTTGATAGCTTTTTTCCTTTCCTTGGTGACATCATAGCAATCTCAACCCCTCCCCTGTCTTTCCTGTCTTTTTCTCCTTCTTACTGATATTTCCACAATTTCTGTCTTTTCCTATATTAAAAATGTCCCTATTTTCTCCTTGGTTAGTTATAATTTTCTCTTCTTGTACTGTATTTTTTTCCCTCTTTCCCCTACACTGTTTAGCAAGCCCTACATATATTTCTCCAGGATATCTTTATTTTTTTGATTAGCAACAGTCTATTTTCAGAATCTTTTAGTAATTCAAATTCCTGTTTTCCAGATTGTTTATTATTAGTTATAACCTCCTGTATAACTGTTTCAAAATGGCAAGTAAATGGGTGGTTCTTATCAAAGGGTGGTGGTAAATTAACCTGGACAGCTTTGTTTTCCCCTACCTTCTTAGCCTTCCCTTGTTTATGATTATTCCCCTGAGTTTTATCTTTTATTATAGGTATCTGATCTAAAGCAATATTTTCCCCCATGGTTTGGTTGGAATATGTGCTATTACTTTGTATATCTGTCCTTAATCTGGCAATCTCTTCTTTTATTATTACCAGATTCTCCAGTGTTGCTAGATAAAATGGATTCTTTATAGTCTCTTGCATGTACATAGAATTTGTACTGCATGAATTTAGTTTCTTTCCCCTCCTAGGAGGCTCTTTGGTGTTCCTACCTTCTTCTGGCTGTTTCTTTTTTTTTTCACAAATCTCCTTGTAGGTTATAGTGTTCCTTTATTCAAATTCAGTTCTCTTTGGGTTTTATCTATACACTTTAATCCTTCAATTATCACACTTAGGTTTTTTTTAATGTTTTGAATTTCAGACTCATTTCTACTATTGGTATATTTATCTTTTTCACCAGTTTTACCTAAAGCCATCCTCTCTCCATATCCTTTGTTTGAAGAACCATCCATGTCTAGTCCTACTGTTTTTTGTATACTCTCAGAGGAGAAACCTGCCCCCACAGAGTCATCTCTGCTATCACTACTGTAAAAGGCATAAGATTCCAGATTATGTGTATCTGGGGTTTCTAGGTCTGGGCTAGCCATCAAGTAGGAGGAGTCATGAGGGGCAAAATTATTATATTCATATGTGTCTATTGAAATCCCTTCTTGTTGTGATAAAGGGGTCAAAAAATTAGCCCCTTTAAGATTTTTTTCTTTTTTTCCTCCTACTTTATCTTTTAACTTTATATCTTGGATAGTTCTCATTCTGCTATTTTCCCCCTCAATCAGATTTATTTTATTTATGTTCTGATCTCCCCATTTACAAATGACACCAATAGCTGAAGGCCACATCTCTGTGATCTTAATTTGTAGTGGGTCTTCTTCAGGTCTTTGCATTTGGGCATTATTAGCTATCCCTTCCCCTTCTTACACTAAGACAATTTGCTTGGACTTCTTTACACCCCTGTTTCTCCTCCTACTCAATTTTCCTTTTTATCCTTATTCATTTCTGTGCAAAATTTACCACTTCTGGTCAAAACCATTTAGCCAGAATTTTATCCTGCAAATCTTAATCAGAAAAACAACAGAAATTCCTAATGCAGTATTTAATCCATTCAATAAATTATTAACAAGTCCAATAAAATCCGGCAGTAGTTAGGCAGGTATCTTATAATCATATACAATGAATACACTTTTTAAAATAATTCACTATTTGTGTCCCAGGTATCTGGATTATACCCAATCCAATTTGTTGTGATTCACAGTGGTTCTCGGTTCTCAGTCTCTCTCTCTCTTCCTTTTTCCGTTTCACTCTGCTTCCCCCTTCTTTTTTCTGCTGTGGCTTTCTTTATCCTTCATGCTGGCATCTCCCAGATTAGGACAGTAAAGTCCCATGTGAGGCAAAAGTCTGTAAGTAGTAGATCACTTTTAGTCTGTTTCGTTTTTCCACCTTTTCTCTTTCCTTTCTTCCAGTACAATTTCACTAATAAAAGAAATGACCCTGATGAAATCTTATATTAAACAAGCTATTCCAATTATTAATATAATAACCTTAAAACAATTAGCTTCCAGGCCAAATTTCAATCTAAGTTTAGTTAGTTTCAATCAAATACTTTAAAATAGGTACTAGTGAATTGGTTAAGGATTAAAAAGTGCAATGCTCAAGTACATACAGGTGAGTTATCAATTTAATTCATTTAATTGAATATGAATATAAATGTATTTCATTGGATAGCTTCAATATTCAAATAAATCAGACCAATTCTCAAAACTTACTTTTGATAATTATCTTTATCACTCCAGATCCCGCACCACTTATTCAAAAGTAATCATTGAGTGGGTTCACTATACGAAAACATTTCAGCCAATTTGCAGGAGCAGGCATTATTTGACAGTTAAAAGTAAATGTCTGAGAGACATCAGTTTTGTAATGGACTTCCAGATACTAACCCACCCAGCTAAAAGCCTTCTATATCTCCTTTACAGCAAAATTGCCATTCTGCTTAGATTGATCAGGGTGTAGTATAAGTGCCTTTCCTTCCCCCTTAGCTTGCTCTAGTTCTCTGTTCTCTCTCCTCCTCACAGCTCAGGACTGATTTAATGGTGCTGTTGCTAGTGTGAGTGCTGGTAATTCCTTTGGCCTTTCCCTATGCTTCTTATATGTAGATCGTATATTAGTAGCAAGTGCCACTAGGTTCAATCAGTTAATCAAGTTGATCAATTAATTACTTAAACAGCCTTTAGATACCAGCAGCAGCTCCAAATACTCACTGCCACCACTTGCTCTAATTATACTCTAATTATATTTGGGCAATCAAATTAATATCAGGACTCACTCATGACTGAGTACTGCAGAGGAAAATTTAAGTAATTGAGCTTATTCCCTTATTTAGCCCTCTGCTTTATCCAATCAACAATGCACCTGCTTAACCTCTCCAGCACAACAGGCCCTCAGCCCCAAGCAGCCTCAGACAAAAGTTTTGCTGAAGGAATTTTAATGGCTAAATAACTAATCACCAGGATTCTGTGTTTGTGCTGGTGCTTGTTATTTTAGCATGCTGAAAAAAGGGAAAGCGGATATCCCAGGGTACAACAAAGGAATTAAAGACAGGCTAGTGACTACAAAAACATAAAAGTACAAATACAAGCACAAGTCTGGGATGAGTCCAAGGTAGATATCAGTCTCAGAATCAAAATCCTTATCAATATTAGACTGCCCAAAGTAATGGGAGACAAAAATTAATTCAGAATCCAATGATCACACGGAAATCTGAAAATAGGCAGACCAAAGTACAGAAGCACATTAATATTAAATTATGCAGAGTATACAGAGTATCAGTCTAAGCACAGATATCAGACTCAGTCTCAGTGTTTGCTTATAAAATCAAAAAATAAAAATACATAAAGTGAGAAGGAATCAGACTGGGAGTCAGGAGAAAATTGCGGAAAGGCTTCTCTCCTCAGTTCACTTCTCTTCTCCCTCTTCCAATGCACCTCCTTTTGCAACTGATCCCCCCTGTGGTCGTCCCTAGTGTGCGGTCCTCAACCAACTCTGCCACTGAAACAGACTCTATGCTTGTTGAACAAGTACACTTGAGACAAAAGGATATCAGATATCAGCAGCTGTACTCTGATGGACTGGAAAGGTATTGTTTTAGACCTTCTGGTCCTCTGACATTTATAAAAATCCAAAAGAACCAGGCAACAGTGGCATACCTGTTATAAATGCTGGGCAAGCTTAACAACACTCCTGCTCCCTCTCCTTCTCCTCAGGTGAAAGGCGCTCAGCTGCAACTGCAACTACAACAGATGTCCCAGGATCCTCCACTTCCAGGGTGTCTTTCAGCAGGATTCAGGGATAGGGATACACACTGATACTGAGCAGTGAACCTGCTTGATCTCAAGGGGGGAGTGGTCCAAAGTATAATTCAGAACCTGGGGCAGTAACATTTTCAGGAATTCACACACATTCTCCACCTCCAATCCTTTTTGGAAACCCAAGAAGCACAAATTGTTCCTGTGCCCCTGAATTTCAAGATCCTCCAGTTTAAGTGACAGGAACTGGTGCTGGGCCACTGAAGAGTTGACTTGCAGACAAAACAGTTTGGAGCTGGCTGATCTACTCTCAGCAGTGTCCACCTGTTCCTCGAAGTGGGTAACAGCAGCTTTAATAGTAGGAATGTCATGGACCAGAGAGTGTAACATGGTCCTGATATTGATGATATCCTTTTTGTTAACTAGCACCGAAGGCTCAGTTGACTCTGACATTGCACATGGATAGGCCGCTGCCAGCACCATGATGCAGCAATGCAATAGAGTTCATAAAATCAGTCCAAAAGTTGCAAAGCCACTAGTGAAAAACAGAGAGCCACACTAGAAGGTAGGCCCACTGTGCAAAAATGTAATCCTAAAGGAATAGAATCAATATATATAGCAATGAAGTAGAAGGTGAACTGCACTTCTAGGATTAGGCTGCCATCTTGATTCATGTTGCACCTGGAGTCCCTGGATTTCAATTTCATCAGTGCAGGCAGAAGCAATTTAGTATTACATGGCTCATATCCTCCTTGGATGTATTATTGCATTTACATAACTCATCTTCTGATTTTGTAGATTTGTTAAATCTGGCAGAAATTACATTAGAAGGGAACATGACAGTCCTAAATAGCGCAAAAGATCTCATGTGCAAAGGATCCTCCAAAACATCCAGGTTTTATCTGAAGCCATGTTTACTATCTTTATCTCTGTACCATTTGGAGAATTTGGATTACTTAATAGCATCCAGGTCTCATTGTTTATATACCATTCTTCAATTTTTTAGGGATAACTTTTATATGTATAGCTAAGCTGTATCTTTTTCTTGACATATTTATTTAAAAATCAAGCCCATATTTCTGTAAGAGCAAATGACTATGACTTAGCCAGCTCAAGGACTTAATGCCCATAACTTTACACTGCTCTTTTTCTTGTAGATCCAGAAGCAAATGATTTTATACCTGTTATTGGACCAACATAGATGTTACACAAAAAAGAGCAAGGTACTCTGGCTTTCGGACCAACCAGGTCCTTCATCAGAAGCTTTATGATAGTTATTTAGAAAATTCCATACTATTAACACCCAGATAATGCATAAAAACCAGAAATGATTCTCATTGGTTTAACATATACATTTACAGCATAACAGAAGATTATGTCAGGGAAGCTAATTAACACCAGTATGCTTTTAGCTGAGAAGCCCCTGAAGGGCAAAGGTTATCAAGAAATATCAACAGGCAGAGTGTTCTTCTCACATAAATTTTGAAATGTCTCAGTATGCTTCAAGAAAGCATTCTACTGATAAAAAAAGTGGGATACTGTTCTCCCTAATACATATAAGATGAGCTTACATCTTTTATTGGAAGTGTCCTTTTTCTTGTAGGACTTTTTTAAGAAACCTGTCCTCTGAATATCTAAGTATTCTGAGCCAAAAATTAAGGAGTTTGCTATCTACAATTGTTTGAATATCCACCATACCTAGCTCAGCAGTTACAAAACACTAGGCATTGATTTATTAAATGCCAGGGCATGATGAAGAGTGTGCATAACAGGTTTTTCTAATTCTGCCATAGGGGACAAAGCCCATTCCTCAGCTTCATATAGGGCCTGTGCATTAAACTTTGATTTAATTGCCTCTAGCAATGGGCAGATCATGTGCTCACCATATACATAATTAAACCTATGAAGACCAGCAATTGTATTTCTAGTTTTAGCAGAGATATAATCTAAATGATTTTTCCAGGACATGTTCCATGAAAACATTATACCCAAGTAAACATGTCTCAACTGTGTCCAGTGGTGTTTTGTCCAAGTGCCACTGGTATTTATTCTAATGGGCTCCAAAAGCAATGATCTTACTTTTAGAAATGTTAACCATGAGGGATACATTTTAGGCTCCCTATTTAAAACGTCCATTTTTTTCTGCAGTGCCCTGTATAATAATGAAAACAAAACAAAATCATCTGCATAAGCTAGAACTGGGCAAGTAAATAGGGCAATTTGGGATGAGTCTATATCAGGCATATTGAGTGCTAACAGAAGTTTGTCAATATAAATAGAAAAAAAAGGGTGGGACAAGAATGCACACCAGCCTTACACCTTTGCTGGTTGGAAATCTGTCAGAATACTGGTCTCTGTGCCTCTGTTGGGCCCAGCTGTAACTTGTGTCCAGATGTTGGTACACAGATCTCTAATACTGCTGATCAGATTTGGGCTGATCCCCCAGTCCATCATCGCTTTCCATAAAGTATTTCTAGAGATATAATCAAATGCTAAGTTATAGTCAATAAAAGCTGCAGATAAACTCTGGCCTCTCAACTGAACATATTTTTCAAGTAAATGTTGTAAGATGAAACAGTTATAAGTAGTTGAGAAATCCTTTCTAAAGCCAGCCTGAAAGGGTGAGATTTCTCTCACCTTTTTAAGTTATGTCTTAAGTCTTTCATGTAGTACTCTGGAGTAAACTTTAGACATAATATCCAGAAGGCTGATTGGTCTGTACATTTTGGAGTCATGATGATTCCTTTTTTTGAAGAAGGGAATAATTTCCAAGCCTCTTCAAAAATTAGGAATATACCGTTCCATAATGCATCCATTGAAAAAAAGCTACCAAACAGAAAGATAATTTTTTGGCTAAACAGATATAAACATATTTGAGTATTTTAATGGGATTAGGAGCTTTTTCAGTTTAAGATTGGTAATCACTAGTAGCATTTCTTGTTTATGTAGATTAAGATATGTTGTTAAGTCATATTGAGCCTGTATTGCCTCTGAGAGATTAACTGTAGGCTTATAAACAAATATTCAAGAAATACCAAACACAGCCCTCCATATTAATATACAAATCCAAATCCAACTCCTCACTATAGGCATACATCCCTTTGGATACAAGGGACCAGAAGAGTTGTTGATTATTTTCTCGAATGGCCATGAGAATGCATTGCTATTGACTCCTATGGAAGTCCTTCTTTTTGGCCTCCAATAGATTTTTTTTTACTGTTTCTGTTCAAGTTTCAGATTTTGTGAAGACATTTGTTGTGAGAGTTTTTTTACTGCTCTTAAAAGGAACCTTAGTTTTTTTTCCTTGTGTACATTCTTGATCAAACCACCTCTGAGCTGAGTTACCTTTGTTTTTATACAGTTCTTCAGTGTAATGTAAGTGTTTATAGACTCACAGAATTCTTCCATCTCCTAAACTATTACCCCAAAATGTCTGTTTGTCCCAAGGGTATTGGACCAATGATTTAGAAAAAGCAAAGTTGTAGCCATAATATTTGCTTCTACCTCATTATTCCATCTGATTTCTTAAGGTAACACATTTCTAAATTAGGGATGCTAAGTGAGAGTTTGGTTTGTTTAATATCTTTTTTTTTAAAATTTACTGAACAAGATAATGGGAGAATGATCACTTTCATCTCTTAAAATATTGTCATATCTGACCATATGTATGCAGGACCATTCCATCAGGCTAAATCCAATACAGTTGTTGCCTGATGAGAGAAAAACATGGGATGTCCCACTGTATTTCCTCCAACCCTATCATTCAATGGGTAAAATAAATAATGTTTCATTATTTCTATCAGACTTAGACCACTGGGATTTTTATTATTATCAGCTGCATTTTTGGGGAAAGTTAGTAGATTCTGGATAAATACACCCTGGAATTGTTTCATTCAGAAGACCATCAAAGGTACTGATTCTAATGTTTAAATCTTCTGCTATCAGAATATAGCAGTCAGGGAAGTTTAGCTGAGTATTCAACAGCTCATTTCAGTGACTCTCCCAGACATTTACAAAATATTATTTAGAATTACATGGGGGTATGTGTACCTTTAGTAAGGTCAGGGATTTCTCATGGAACATAATCCTGAATATCACAAAACAATCTAATTCTGCTTTGGATTCCACAGACCTAAATAAACCAACTCTAATGTATGTTGTCAGTCCCCCAGCTCTTCTGCCGGCCAGTGCCTCTTTTTTCCCAGGTCTCGGAGACAGTTGATACTCATTTAATTTGAAAGATTGAGTAGTAATATGCCATGTTTCTTGTAGGTATATTGTATCAAAACCCCTTATCAAGTATATCCAAGCCTTATCCACTGTCTTTGTGCTAATACCAGATATATTCCAAAAAAAAAAAATGTTAGGCTCTCTCTCATCAGTGACAGGGGGCTCAACAGTTTCAGTGGAAGGAGAGTAAACTCTCATGGCTGGAGTTATATCTGTTTTTGCTACTGTACTTCATAACCATGAGTCAGTTAAAGTATCAGGCAAGGGCTTGAAATCTATTTTGAATATGAATTTGGTACATAGGCATGTTTAGAGTTGGGTTTACAGAATTTAAAGTAGCAATCTCAGTCTTCCCTTTAGATGTGGCAAATTGTTGTTCAGCCCAGTCATGCTCATCCACAATATAAAGACCCATGGTATCTAACAGCCATGTTCTGTCTAAGGCTCTATTTGCTATCTCCCTGTTTTCCACAAGTATGTTTCCTTGTCCATCTTCAAAGTAACTATCCATCCTGTGGCTGCTTAGAACCCCCTTTCTTCCCACGTGGATCTGTAACACTTTGCTCAAAAATTGGCACAGGGCATTAGTTTAAAATAATTTTCCCTGTATTGCCATCTGAATCAAACAAAACCTCAGGGTAACTAGAATAGAATCCATAGTGGTAATAAAATGAGTGCACCACACAGATCCTCAACATCTATAAGTTCTGTAAATAAATGATATTTTGTCAGCATGTGACCATTTGCACACAGATGATTCAGAACTCTGGGTGAAAAACAAAACAAAATCAATGCTATCCTGTCCCTGTACATTAGTATTTATTTTGGCTTCATGTATATCATCCGATGCAATGGATAAATTTAAGATTGTTCTATATAAGTTAAGTATCTTTCCCTTCAACAAAGTTGCATCCTCAAGATCTATTTTATTCCAATCATAAATTCTAATAAAAGGTTGCTTCCATTTACAGGCATTATTAGGGTCTATCAAATTGTAATTTTCCAATCCTTCATGTTCTGCTGGATTACAGCAATGGAAGGCTTAGAGGATGAATCTTTATTGGGGCTTTTAGTGCAAAGTGAGCTTTGTTCAAACTTTGGAAACTTCTTCTCATCCCTAGTTTCCTGCACATGCAGGGCATTTTTACTGTTTGTTATTAGAATTTAGGCACTCAGCATATGTCGTTTGCATGTAGTGATGTTCACCTTCACAGGTGTCTAGCTTTTTAGTTTACCTTATCTCTTGAATTATGGGCTTGTCAGTGTCTAGAACATGCATTAAACTCAGCTTGTGTAGTAGGAATAATTTGTGAATTAAGGTTAATTAGCTCAATAGATGAGGTATTTAAAGTAGGAAAAATTTCCTAGAGAATCCTTAGGGTATCATCCTGTCTTGCCCCATCAATACCAACATTCTCTCTTAGTGTATGAATGTATTTTCTAATAATTACTAGTTGCCCCATGAGCATTAGACCAGGGGCACATTGTTTTTTTCATAGCTCTAATGATGTCAATACTGAGCTATAATGGAAAGTAGGACATAGAGTTATTAAACCTATTTCTCCACTATTGTGGTCAAGAGCTGTAGAGGACAGTTTTCCAGGGGGAGTATGTAGACCAGATTATTTGGTCTGTAAAACTTCCTGAGAGTACATAACTTCCTGGAGTCTATCATTATTATTAAGCACCCTTTCTTTGTTATGCTTATACAAATGTTTTAATCCCAGAATGGTAGTGTGCAGCTCTGATATTATATCCTTTAGGTAGGAGTCCTTTGATTTATCTGGGTATAACTCATTCTCATTTGTGCTGACATAGGAAGTTTCGATATGAGGACCAATTAGTGGAAGAGAATTAAAACTTCATAGCAAAGGTCTCTCAGTATCATCCAGCTTCATCATATTATAGCATTCCTTGTCTAATTGTAGCCTCAGTGGTGGCCTATCAGTGCTATTATTATCAAACAACATGCCCGTGTGAGGGCTAAGTATCTCTGTCTCCTTTTTACCAACTTCATCATTGGGAACAGTATCCTTGGGGTTACTATAGTGATCTATACATTGGGAGTTGTGATCCTGGATAAAGAGGATGGACCAAAATTAGATGGGGTCACTCTATTTTGGCCCTCACTTCTGCTTACTGCTACCAAAGGGGAATATAAAAACTTACCATACCAGTAATTTTAGGATGGTTTTTGTACTTTTTTTTGTCATTTTAGATTTTTTTTCCCTCTGCCTTTGCCTTTAATTTTGGATCTGTTTTGATCATTCTCCATGACCAGACTAGGTTCTGCCACGTGGGAATTATTTGGCTAGAATGTGTTTCTTTTTACTTCTGGTGCTGACCATTTTATGCTTTTTAATTGACACTTATTTATCTAAAAATATTTGACCCAAGGAATAAAATGCATATAATTCTTAAAATACAAAAATTAAATACCCCATTTAAATAGCAAGATAATTGACATTTTAAGACATATGTGATATACCAAAAAAAATGTCATGGTTAGTACAAGTATTGAACAGATTAGAAGTGCACAGGTGAAGCCAAGGAGTACCACAGTTTCTAATTCTCAAGGAACCATAATATACATTATGGAGAAGAGTACATGGATTTCAGTAGTGCATCTCTGTGCTAGGCATGGGCCTCCAATGTTTTTGGCAGCAAACAGTCCACCACTGAAAACAGATCTCATGGACCAGCTCCAATGCTTCAGTAAAAAGAGCAGATTATAATCCCAGTGTCTTGTTCACAATGGTGTTCCAAAAGGAGAGAAGAAAGAATTTGCAGCAAATATTTGCACTGTACACTGCTGTATGTGTTATCAAAGCCTTTCCAGCCTCCTGCTGAAGCTGCTAGCTCATCAGCAGCTCCATTTGGCATCATAGAGAAATGCAGGATAAAGCAGGGTAAACTTGAAAATAAATATGAAGATGAAAATTTCTTTAGAAAATGTAACCAAATGTTTCAAAGATCATACAGTGGAAATAACTCCCATACTCCCTGCCCCCCTGGGTCACACCTGGAGACTAGCCTTGGCTCAGAGTTCCTTTCCTGGTAACCAAATGTTAAAAAAAAAACAAAAAAACAAAAACTAAATAAATTCATATTAAACTGGATAGGCTTTTCAGGGTGGTTAATTGTTTCACGTTAGACATTAGAAGAAGAATTTCACAAGGATTGGGATTACCCATATTTAATTATGGAAGTATTAATACTATTTCAGGGTCTACATCAACCTTGGTATATAATCAAAATTGATCAACATTAAATGGGAACATTTGTGTACTAAGAAATATGGCAATATTGCTGCCAAGGGAACTCTAATCCCAATAAACTATTGGCCACACCTGCAACTCTTATAGTGCCAGAAATATAACACTTTCAGTTCCCCTTCCCTCTATAGCAGCAGGCTTCCATTTTCTACTTCTCTAGTGCACTAAATGACATCAAAGAAGGAGAATAAAAAGGTAAAATACAGTACTGCCAGCAATTCCTAATGACGACTTCCTGATCCCCATGACTCTCAGTGTAATTTTTATGTTTTCTTGCATGCATGTTCAAGAAGCATAGTGCCACCATATGAGTTTTCGTAGGTGTGCGACCCCCGCTTCCAATGCCCTGTTCCTTTTTGAAGGTGCAGCTGCACCACACCAATAAATGTCCAAGCTGTCTATGACAGCAGTTCAGATGCAGTGGTGTACAGTTCAAAGCAAAAGACCTCTACAATCAGTGGTGGTAATGTGTAGGCAATTTGCATACTGCAGTTGGCAGGCAATTTAGTTACTGCCATTGGCAGTATGCAAACTGAAAACATGTCAGCACTGCATCTGAACTGCTGTCATAGACAGCTCCATTTTTTTCTTAGATCCCCCCAACAAACACCCAAGTAGCACGCTGGGAGCCCAACCCAGTGTGCTCATACGCCCTCCCACCCATGCACACTATATGGCTGACAGGGGTGCCCAGTCCCCCATTGGCTCCACTGCCCCTCCAAACAGACTTCCAGGTGCCATGCTGGGAGCCCACCCCAGTGTAGCAAAAGTCTGTATGACCAACAGGGGTGCCTAATCCCCCGTCAGCTCCACTGTCCCCCAAACAGACTTCCAGGTGCCAGGCTGGGAGCCCACCCCAGTGTGGCAAAAGTCTGTATGGCCGATGGAGGTGCCCAATCCTCTGTTGGATCCACTGCCCCCCCAAACAGACTTCCAGCTGCCACATCGGGAACCCACCCCAGCATGGCAAAAGTCAGTATGGCCGATGAGGGTGCCCAATCCCCCATCTGCTCCACTGCCCTCCAAACAGACTTCCAGCTGCCACACTGGGAGTCAACCCCAGCATGGCAAAAGTCCCACATTATCTTTGTAATAAAAAAAGAAAAAAAAACCTATAAGAAAAAAGGTCCCTCATTGATTCTTTTACCTCCTCTCCCAACCTGCGCCCACCCTCTGCGTACCCCACCTCCCCACACCCCCACCTCACCATATACTTTCCTCCGGAGGCTGGTGCAATGATCTTTGGTGGACCGAGAACACTTGTGCACTCTTCATAGCTGATTGCAAACTGATGAAATGCTGGTAACCTGTATAATGACATAAATGTCATGTTGTTATTCGGTCCTAAAAGGTGATTTTGCGGTCACTGCACGGAACCACCTTTTGGGACTGATTAATGAAATGAAAGCATCACACTTCATAAGGTAGGCCCCAAAAACCCTATGTTGAAAATTTGGTGAAAGAATTTCCAAAAATGACTGTTTTACGGGCATGCATTGTACAGTTCCTACGCACGCTCGTAACTTTCAGAATTTTTAATATTTTCACTCCAGATTTTCAGCATTGCCATTTTACCATACCTCCTTATGAACAGTACAGCTGTCATTTTTCACATCTCACCCAAAATGTGTTTTTGCATATGTAGAGCACAATGGCACGGTTGGTGTGCGAAATCAATGTTTGGGACAGATTAAGAAAATCACAGTGACACTGTTCATGAACAGAGGTGTTAAAATGGCTATGTTGAAAATTTGGTGACAAAAGTCCATAAAATGACTGTGTTACTACCATGCATTGTGCAATTTCCATGCACCCTCGTAAGTTCACGAATTTTTAATATTTTCAGTCCAGATTTTCAGCATTGACATTTTTCCACACCTCCTTATGAACAGTACAGATGTTATTTTTTACACCCTGGCTGAAATCTGTTTTCACACTTCTAGTGCAGAATAACGCATTTGCTGTGGGAAATCAGTGTTCGGGACAGATTAAGAAAATCACAGTGACACTGTTCACGAGCGGAGGTCCCAAAATGCCTATGTTGAAAATCTGCTGTAAAAAATCCCCAAACTAATTACAATACAGGTTTACAATGCGCAGTTTCTATGCACGCTCGTGACTTCACCAGTTTTTTTATATTTTCACTCCAGATTTTCAACAATGCCATTGTTTACACCTCTTCATGAACAGTACAGCTGTCATTTTTCACATCCTGTTTGAAATGTGTTTTCGCACCTGTGGCACCAAATGGCACAGTTGCTGTGCAAACTCACCTTTCACCTAACGAACTGATACTGTCACTGTTCATGCGGTGGGGTCACAATAAGCCCATGTTGAAAACTTGGAGTAAAAATACTAAGAAACACACAGGTCATTAGGGTTTTTGACCATAACACCCCACCTTGTAGGGACTGACAGGCATCAGGGATGTGATTTGGGACTGTCAACAGTAATGTTCATGCCATTCCACCTCCACCCCCAACCTGCAGCCAGTGATAGGCATCAAGGTGCACCTTGGACCCTTTGGCCCCAGAGTTACCCCCTTCTCCTATACTGCACCCATTTCAGCATATTTCCTTATGGAATGAGGTGAATGTAAAGCCCAAACACCCCAAGGCACACCTCGACAATTGTCAGTGTCTGAAGGGTAGGTGAGGTGAAATGTTGTGACCGTCATTGGCAACAACCCAAAGGCACATCAAGCTCTGCAGGGTGGGGGTGGAGTTGGCATCAGTTCAATACTTCAATGCCATTCCTATACTGCATCTGTCTAACTCCTGCACTTCCACTGCTGCCTGCAAGCAAACTTCGGCATTGACAAATGCTTGTTAACAACTTGTGCTGATAGCATTTTCAGGAACCAGCACTCATGTGAACTTGCACATTCTTAAAGCAATGTTTTATTTAAATAACAGTTGAACCATTTTGAGAAAAGTTTCATAGTTCCACTGCCACCAGTTTCCAAAAATATTTGGGTTTGACTGCATTGCATAATGTTTTAAAACATGCTCATTTTGTGAACATGCATTTAGTGAACAGCTTTATGTCTGTGAGGTTTGCAAAGTTTCTTTTTGCAGGTATTATTCTAATTTATTTTTGTGTCAGTGTCATGTTGCATATTTGTTTGCAATAATGCAGTTTTGTAAAATATTCTGTTCTGGCATCATGCTATGTATTGTGAAGTAGCGTGGTCTAATGGTTAGATTACTGGCTGGAGTCCTGGGAAGTCACAGGGTTGAACCTCAGCAGTACCAAAACCATAGTCTCTGTGTGATCTTGAACAACTCCTCTATGTGCTCCACTCAGTCCAGCTGTTGAAATGGGTAGATATAACACCCCACAGATAATGAGGTTACATCTTAAATGGACAAGCCTGCTAAGCAGCTTATAAAATACAAAAACTGTTTTTGTGATGATGTGTGCTATAATCTGTGGCTGATATAAGCATTTCTTACAGAGCTAACAGGAGAAACACAGCTGATCAGCATTATCAGTCCTATCAGTAAGACCCTAGCAAACAGTGTAAATCAGCATAGCAGGTATCTCAAAGATAAGATATGTAAAATAACAAGCATTTGTCAATGCTGAATGTTGTCTTGCTGGCACTGGCATTGGTACTGCAGGAGTTAAGAGAGATGCATAACAGGAATGGCAGTGAAGTACTGAACTGACACCAACCCCACCCCCACCCTGCAGAGACTGACAGGTATTGGGGTGTGCATTTGGGTTGTCGACCATAACGCTCATGCCATTTCACCTCACCCTACCCTGCAGACACCAACAAGTGTTGCGGTGTGCCTTGGGTCTTTGGACCATAAGCTAACCCCATTCCATAAGGAAATATGCTGAGATGGGTGCAGTATAGGAGAATGAGGTGAACTTTGGTGCTGAAGAGTCCAAGGCACACCTCAATGCCTGTCACTGGCTGCGGGTGGGGGTGTAGTGGTATGAGCATTACAGCTGACAATCCCAAATCACACCCCTGATGCCTGTCAGTCTCTACAGGGTGGGGCGTTATGGTTGGAAACCCTAACACCCCAGGTGTTTGTTGGTATTTCCACTCCAAATTTTCAACATGGGCTTTCTGTGATCCCACTTCATAAACAGTGGCACTATCAGTTCATTAGCCGAAAGCTGATTTTGCACTGCAACTGCTCCATTTGGCGCCACAGGCACAAAAACTCATTTTGGGCAGGATGTGAAAAATGACAGCTGTACTGTTCATGAGGAGGTGTAAAAAAATGGCAATGTTTAAAATCTGGAGTGAAAATATGAAAAATTGGTGTCACAAGTGTGCATAGAAACTGCGCAATACACACCCGTAGCACAGTTATTTTGGGGAATAGTTTAACCAAATTTATAACATAGGCATTTTGGGACCTCCACTCATCAACAGTGGCACTGTGATTTGTTAATCTGTCCCGATAGTTGATTTCCCACAGTGACCGTGCCATTGTGTGCCAGATGTACAAAAACACATTTTAGGCAGAATGTGAAAAATGACAGCTGTACTGTTCATAAGGAGGTGTGAAAAAATTGGAAATGTTGAAAATCTGGAGTGAAAATATTAAAATTTGTCGAATGAAAACTATGCAGTGCACACTCGTAACACAGTCATTTTGTAGAATGTTTTCACCAAATTTGCAACATATGCTTTTTGAGACCCCACCTCATGAACAGTGGCACGGTCATTTCATTAATCAGTCCCAAAAGGTGATTCCACCCAGTGACCATGAAATCACCTTTCGGGAATGAATAATGAGATGACAGAGCATGTGTTCATGAAGTGTGGTCACAAGAGCTGCATGTTTAAAATTTGGAGCCAAAATTAAAAAAAATGGCTGAGATAGCCACCAAAGTTGAACCCCCCCCCATTGATGCCATTATACAACAGTTTGCCTTTGAAGAGTCCAAAAGTGTTCTGGCTCCACCAAGATCGCATCATTGACCCAGAGGTAAGTATACAAGAGGGGGTGGGGTGCAGAGGATGTGGCAGGTTGGGGGAGGGGCACCACTGACAACAAGGGACCATTTTTCTTTTCAAGTTAAAAAAAAAACAACAGACCAGACATCGTGGTGTCGACACGGTTGGCTTTGTGTGAGCAGCGGCACACTGGGGTGGGCTCCTAGTGTGCCACACAATGTGGGGGGTTGGGGGACAAAACCAGACTGGACATGGCAGTGTCAACATGGTCAGCTTTGTGTGAGCAGTGGCACACTGGGGTGGGCTCCCACTGTGCCACACAATGTGGGGGGTTGGGGGACAAAACCAGACTCAGACATCGTGGTGCCGACACTATCAATTTTGTGTGAGTGGCAGCACACCTAAGTGGGCTTCCAGTGTGCCACACAATGTGGAGGGAGTGGGGGACATGCCGACATAGGGATTGCACCCCCGATGTTAGCTTTCTTTGGTGATTGTGTGCCACTGCCATGTTTATTGAAATGTTTCACGTGTCATCTCTGCCACTGAATGACGAGCCCGTGTCTGATTGCAGCACATTTCTTTCAAGTTGGTGGCGCTTTACATAATTCTTGCATCAGCGTTAGCATGCTGGCTAATTGGGGAATGAGAGATGCACCTACTAAAGTGTGCCCTGCATTCGCCAACACTGACACACCTCTCAATGTGCTATTAATACTGCAAGATGTTGCTTGCGCCTGCACAAGACAACTTAAAAATATATCATTCCCTTGTCCCTTGAGATGTGAGTTATTGGATGATCTATAAGAGGTTTGGCCAATTGCTATGCTGACAAGAAACCACCAGCCACCTAATAATTTAGTGATTACATTTGGGAGGACAAGGAACCAAAAAGGTCATGTCTCAGGGAGAAGGCCTGCTGCAGATTTCATGCTGGAAAGATGGACTGAAAGAGTCTGTGAGAGAAGAAGCTGCATCAAAACCTGCTGTTTAATTTAGTTTGAGTGAAGAAAGCTTACTTCTTTTATCTTAAAGTGACAGTGTTCAAAAAAAGGCTTTTAATTTTGAACCTTGAAAAGGGCCTTCAATTGAGTGTTCCCAGAATTGCTTATACCAGCTAGGTACCATATCACACATTATCACAATACAGTTGTCATTTTATACAGCCTACTGAACCAGCCCTGACAAGTGGAGATATAACGTATCATTTCCTTTGGGGTCCTGTATCTACCTATCTCTACAGCTGGATTGATGGGAGTACTGAGAAGTTCAATGACTTGCTCAAGTTCACACAATAAAAATTTGGCACTGCTGAGGTCTGAACCTGTGATCACACAATTTCCAAGCGGGTACTATAACTACTAGATCACACCACCTCACGTTGCATAAAATAATGCCAGCACAACAAAATAGGCAAAACTGCATCATTGCAAACAAATATGCAAAATGGCACTGGCACTAAAAATGATTTAGACTAGTTCATGTAGAAAGAAATTTTGCAAACCTTGTAGACACAAAGTGTTACATGAAATAGGGAAGACATAAAACATTATACAAAGCAGTCAAACCACAAATGTTATGGAAACTGGTGGCACTGGAACTATGAAACATTTCTCAAAATGGTGCAAGATATATTTCCATGAAACAGTGCTCTACAAATTTATAAGTTTGCAGGACTGCTGCTGCTTGAAAAAGCCATCAACACAATTTATTAAAAATGACTCTGAGAGTCATGGGGATCAGGAAGTCATTGTTAGGAATTACTGTCAGCACTGTAATTTACCTCTTTATTCCTCTTTCCTGATGTCATTTCCTGTGTTAGTGATGTTGAAAATAGATGTCTGCAGTTCTAAAGGGTGGGGTAACTAAACGTATTATGTTTCTGGCCCTGCAAGAGTTGCAGTTTGGCAAAATACTTATTTGGTGTAGATTTCCCTTGGCAATAATAGACACATTTTGTGTACATGAATGTTCCCCTTATCTATGTAGTATAATTTTTCTTATAGCTCTAATGATACATCACTGCAGAATATGCTCTATTAGGACCTTGGCTGGTAAAGTTCAGAACTGCTGTAACTATGACTTCAACACATGAATCATGATCCACAAAATATTGGTTTTAGTGACTCCAAAATGTTTACATGATTTGGAGACATTTAATAAATGTTGTTTTTTTATGCTTGAATGATCATTTATAGTGTATAGTGGAACACTGTTCATAATGAAAATCCATTAATCCTTGTCTGGGACAACATTGTTGTGTTTCAGTAGTAATGTTAAATCATTGCTCCATTGCATTAGGTACATGACTACTACAGCACACCTTTGAATATCTACACTTGGCCACCTCACTGAAGCCGAGGTTCTGATCACCAATGCTGATAAAAACTAAACAACATTGGTGATCATCAAAGCTGTGGTTGTTTTTTTTAAATTTTCAATACTGAGAGTTTGGTAAGAGACTATCAGTTGCAACAAGGCCAGACCATACCATGAGAAGCATGAATGCAGCTAGTGAGAAGTGTCATTGTGAGAAAACCTTAATCCACAGTAATGCCGACTAGGTAAGGTGAAAAAAAAAAAATGAATGCAATGAGCCAAGATAAATTTTTCCTTTTTCTTTAAAATAAATTAGAGCATTGTTAGGCTTTCTTGTTTGTGGCTCCCATAACCTATAAAAGATTGTGTATGGGCAACCATACACAGGCAAGCCTGACTCTAAATCTTGAGGTACCATGGCAATCTGGTTGTCATGGATGCCTCTTGATTCATACACAGACTTCTTGTGTATGGTTGCCCATATGCAATCCTCTATACTACTGATTATACCATGGACATAAGTGAACAGCCAATGAAATGGCCAGACTGGCAGTGTAAATCCTCTGATAACCACTGGCTGTTGATGGCCAAATGGTAATCAACTAAATCCTAATCATATGCAGCACAGGAATAAATACAATAAAAATAAAAAAAACAAAGCAACCTCTTTAAAAGTTGTATTTTATTACAGTAAAAAAATGAACATTGGTATAATCACAATAAGCCACTTGGAGGATGTGGGTTATCAGGGGATTTACCATGGCTGGCAAGGATTTACCCACTTGGCTGTGCCTCATGGGAAAACCACTCCAGCCATAGTAAATCCCCAGATAACCCACTCACCCTCGTGGCTTATTGCTTAAACAAACCACAAATGAGTATGGACCTGATTCAGAAGGCCTTTTGCAATAATAGTCCTAACATATGGCATTATCTCCCAGGTACCAGGAGGGCAGAAAGCAAGACTAAAGTTTTTAAATCAGGTTTAAACATCTGAAGTATACATACAGATGTGCCTGTTTTCTTTGGGGAAGACTAATTTATCTGTGCTTTTTCAAACAAATATTTTTGTGTTTATTGATTATGGATCTTGAATTGGTGCATTTTTATGATGAGTGTACTATTAAATGGGTTTATATTTGTACTGAATGTAAAATGCTATGTTTTGCATTCTACCTAAAGGAGGGGACATCATCAGCCTTAATAATAACAGTAAATTAAAAAATTAGGACTAGCAGATCCCCAATGAGTATCTCGCTAAAAAATTTCCATTTCATAGTTGCTAAGTTTGAAGCTTTTCTGTAAACCTGATTTCTCTGCCTGTTGAAAATAATTTGGATTCAAGGGAAGGCTACAGATGACATCAAGTGATGCCAACAAGGGCATTCACAGCCTACTGTAGTTCTCACTGGCAGCACAGATGATGTCATGTTATGTCAGAAACGGCACTCACAACCTTTTTTTCACTGCCAGCAACTATGTATGGCCACTGGCTCATATAGAATTTCTGTCACCAATCAAAACATATAGAATAATGTATGTAGAACCATACACAACAAGTCTGTTTTTCCCACTAAGGGGTTTCCATGATGACAGAGTGCCCTCCAGATCGAGGCTCAAGAGATCCCTGTCATCATGGTAACCCCAGAATGGGAAAACAGCCTTGGCATGTATGGTTCCACATATCTTCTTTTAAATAGGGTATGGGAAAGCAAAACACAGCAAAAACATCAATTCTACTGAAAAGTTTTACTTGAAACAAACAAATTGCGAAAACGAAGACAAGTTTGCATTTTAAAAAGAAAACAAAGCTGCTTCAGCTTTCGACTGTGGCTTGACTATGGAAGTGGACACTCATTCTAAGGAGGAGGCAGTTTGTAAGAGAAAAAAACATAAAGCGACTTACTTTGTGGAGTAATTTGGGACATCAATATAGCAGAAATCAGGGGACACCTATTCAAAAACTTTGCCTGGTGGGCAAAGTTATTGCACCCTCATTGCCCAGAGTTTGTACCAAGTGCAGTATTGAAAGGGGCTGTGGCACATGCTAAAAGGGTATGTGTGCATGCAAAAAACAATGTGCGTGGTGGGCAAAGTGAGGGCCGGGGACAGGAATCCCAGTGAAACACAATATTCTTGTGTTAGTGCTGCAAAAAAGGGAATAGCGCAGGCCACCTTGTGCTGAGAAATTACCACTGGGAAGAAGCCCAACTTACCCTGGGCAACCCTAGCTGCTGTTGGAGCCACTACAGCCAATAACCACATAGGTGGGTGGGAGAACACACCCGCTCCCTGGTGTCCAGTGGCATCCTCTACCCTTTGACTCTCATTCTGGTTAAAATTACATACTGCCCTGGTGTCTAGTGCTCCCCCTATCCTCTGATTACCAGCTCTGTAGTAAGAAATGGAGTCTCTGGAGTCCACTGGTCCCCTCCACCCTATAGTCACCAGCCCCTTGTCAAGAAAAATTAATCCCTGGTGCCCAGTGGTCCACCCTGCCCTGTGATCACAAGCCTTGTGTCAAGAAAACAAATCCCTAGTGCCTAGTGGTCCCCCTGCCCTCTGATCATCAGCCCTGTGTGAATAAATGAAGTCACTGGTGGCACATTGTCCCCCACCCTCCAATTACTGGACTTGAATTATAACACTTATTCTCTAGTCTGTAGTGGCTCCCCCTCCACCCACCAATCCTGTCCTTGTATTAGAGTAAGCCTTCCCTGGAGTCTGGTGGTCCACCCACACTATGGGAACCAGAAACCCACCCTGCCACCCCCTTTTACCTTACCAGTGTTGCGGGTTCCATGGGAGCTCATACGGTGACTTGGTACTTGGTAGAAAGGACAAAAGAAGGCTGTAGCCCATTGAGAATGTCCTCCACAAAAGTGGATCATTGAGTTAGGGGCTCTCCTAATAACCATATGTCAATTTTATTTTTGAAAGTCATAATAGTGGGAGAATCAACACTATCTTGTGGTAATGAATTCCATAACATTGGGGTTCTAATGGTAAAATAATTTTGTCTTTTATTGGTATTACATTTTTTAATGTCAATTTGTTTGTTATGTATCCTAGCAACAATTTTTCTGTTAGATAATGATAAGCCACATTGTTCCATTAGAATAGGAGATTTCATGATTTTGTATATCTGTAAGAGATCACCTCTTATTCATCTTTGTTTTAGTGAATATAGACCTATCTTCTGAAGTCTGGTGTCGTAATCTAAATTAGCATAATGTGGAATCATTTTTGTTGCCCTATGTTGTACTTGTTCAATTCTATTTATGTCTGATGCTAAATACGGACTCCAAAAGGAGAAGCCATAATCCAGGTGAGGTCTGACATGGGATCTGTACAAGGTCATAATACAATGTTCAGACTTTGAAACAAATGTACTTTTAATCTTATGCAAAAGAGCATTAGTTTGAATTGCTATTTTATTACAATGGGAAGATGACGAAAGTTTATTATTTACTAATACCCCGAGATCTTTTTCCAACGAGGATACTCTAATGGTTATATTATTTAAGGTATATACCTTATATGTATATGGTATATGTCTGGGGTTATTTTTTCCCATATGTAGCACTGTACATTTTTTTATTTTGAAGTCCATTTTATTTATAACAGCCCAATGTTCGATAGAAGCAAGATCTGATAATAATGTTTGAATTGTGCTGGCGTCGTTAACCATACCACCTAATTTGGTATCATCAGCAAATTTCATAAGTATGTTAGGGGAAGAAATTTTCATATCACTGATGAATAGACTAAAAAGTGTGGGACCCAAAACAGAACCCTGAGGAACTCCAATCATCACCCTTCCCAAATCTGACAAAGCCCCATTAACTCTCATCCTTTGAGTGCGGTTACTCAGCCAGCTCCTAATCCAAGAAACCAAAGGCAATGAAAATCCTAGGTGAACAAGTTTTTTAATCAGAATATCGTGTGATACTCTGTCAAATGCCTTACTATAATCTAATAGGATAACATCAGTTGGTATGCTTAACTGGTGCAGTCCTCCTCTCACCACTTCAGCCGGTCACTATATGCAATGACTAGGAGCGTGCAACCTCTGTACTGTAGAAAGAGCATGCATACAGTCTACAGTAGACTGTACACATGCTTCCTTTAGAATACAGGGGAAGTGCACTCCCTGTCACTGCATTTGGCTGGCAGCTGAGGTGGTGAGAGGCTTCCATATGGGCTCCCGAAGCTCCTGTGACATTGGTAAGTTGGAGGGGTAGCAGGTGCCTGCATTGCAGGGGGCCACTAGACACCAGGGAATGCTTACACTAATACAGGAATAGGTACTGATAGGGGGGTGCCACTAGATGCCAGGGAATAGGTGTTAGAATATTGTGTCAGTGATTGGAGGACAGGGAGGACCATGGGACACCAGAGACTTCATTTATTCATACTGGGCTGGCAGAGATCAGGGTGGGGGGCTGCTAGGCACCATGAATTCATTTTCTTGACAGGGGACTGGTGACTGTAGGGCAAGGAACCACAGGAAACCAGGGACTCCATTTTGTTCACAACGGGGCTGGTGATCAGAGGGTGGGGTGACCACTGGACACCATGGCAGAATGTACAGTATGTTTAATGGAGATGGGTTCATACAGTGGGGGTGCCACTAGACACCAGGGAGTATGTCCACTTTTATGGGACCGGGCAATTGGGATTGGGGCAGAGCCATTCACAAGGGTATAAACCTACCACTGCTTTTCATGCAAATGTGCTCATAATGGGAATGCAAGAGGCCCATAGAGCCTTGCATGCCCAGTGGTCTCATTTGCATGGTGCCATCTGAAAATCGTGCTGGGAGCTACTGGTACTATTATGCTCAGGGGTGCTGTTCCCTGAACTGCCAGGATCTATGTCAAGGCAGTGCTACTTGGCCTACTGCTGTGCCAACATGCCCCTATATTCAGTCAGATAGCACTGGTGAGCTATCTGACTGAATATAGGATCCTTGGGTTCATAAGCAATGGTTAGACACAGGGCAAACCTTAACACTCTGCTTTGCCAGTTTTTGAATATGTGGCCCCAGTACCCTCACTGAGCAGGCAGCAAGTTCTCAACCCCTTCCTCTACTGCTGCTTCTATCATTTCCTCATGCTCCTCCCACCCCACCACTTCTCAAAGATTGCATATTTCACTTTTTTTATGAGGCAATCATGTACCTAACATTCATGGCAATTTTTAATTGTTTTTTTGGTTTTCAGTGCTACTGACCACACGTTTCACTCAAGTCTGAGTGGCAGTAGCACTAGGGAAACAGCTGATCATGTGCATTGTTCTAAGATGCACCAACTACAGCAGAATGAAAAATTGTTCTACTGTAGTACAAATGTCACCACTGCAGCAGAACAATGTTTTGAATTGCATGCATTTTCAAACATAACATCATCCCATACACTTTATGTATTCCATTCACCCATCCTGAACGTTGTGCCCTGTGCCTTCACAAATGTTCACCCTGTACCCCTTTTTAAAATTTTGCCCCACCATTCCTCCTGAATGTGTGCCTTGTTGTGGTCCCACCTTTAACATCCCATGCCCTTAGAAATTTGTTACCATAAATCCCTCGCATGTAACCGGCAGCTCTTTAAAACTTTGCTTCCCAAAATTTGTTACGTACTCCTCCATTTTTCACAGTGCTCGCTCAAAAGATTTGTTCCTGGCAGCAACTCCCCAAAATTGTTCCTACACCTTTTCCAAGATTTGTTTTAACCACCCTCCTTTTGCACACTGCCTCCCAACCTTGGCTGTTTCATACTACACCCCACACATCTCTTGCAATTGGTGCTTGTACTCTTACAGAAATGTGCTCTCCATACTCTTCCTAAAATTTGTACCCCAAAAAATCTTTAAATTTGCAACCTTCAACCTCTTGAATTTCACAACCTACAGCCCTCTTGAAATTTGTGACCCTTAATCCTTAGAAATTGACACCCCACACATCACTTGAAATTGGTGACACATACCCCTCCCAATGGACTGTATGTACTATACAGTAGATAGTCAGCCAAAGACATGGATATATATTTCCAGAAATTTCTGTGATATCTCTAGATAAATCTCTTGCCTGCAGTACCTCTGTGGACCACAAGAGAGAAGCTCTTTAGACATATTGTGAAATAGCTAATAATATCCAAACATATCTATTGCTTCAACTTTATGTTCGATAGCCACTCTTAAGGGGTTTCACAGACCCCACCACATCCAAGGAAGAGGCACAAACACCCCTTCCACATCACATCCCAGAGTAACTAGCGGGTGTGCCCACACTCTATGCCATTCACCAAGGTGCAGAATGGTGGGTGACAGGTTACAGGCTATGCAAGCAGTGACCCTGCTATAGTTCCTGCGCACAGCCCAAGAACAGCACTCACCAGCTGTAGCAGGACAGACAACCTCATTGCCATGCTGTCTCAGCCCTCCAGTCAGGCAGAAAAGGCTAGATCAGGCAGTGGGGAAATCATCCATGTTTCTTTTAATCCCAGTATGCACAATGTCCCCAAATCCCCTGCTCCTCACAGAGTGGGATCCACTATAGGACCAGGACCAGAATCTGATTGAATGCCAGCCTGTGTCAGCCAATCTGACAACACACAGCAACACATGAGGGATGGGGCTATGGTCAACATGCAGTGGCTGGCAGTGAGGAGTGCAGTGCCCAGCATTCCTCTCCCTTTTTGTGGATGTGCAAGAGCTGGGTACATGCCTACCGCAAGTATTCATTTCACATCAATCCACAGGCACCATTATTTGGGGAGGGTTATGGGCCAACATTCCAAGAGATGCACAAATTGGGGAGGAGTATAGGATAAAAATTTTAGAAGGGGAGGATGGTGCAAATTTTGGAGTGATGCAGACTGTAGGATTTGGTAGGAGTGCAGGGTGTAAATTCAAAGAAGTGTTTGGGGTCTAAATATATTTATTTGTATTTCCATACCTATTTAAAACATATTTTATGAGGTAAGCACTAAGAATCCATGGCTGATTTCCAGATATGACATGGAGGGATAGGAGTAGGAGGGTATAAAATTCACAGAACATGCAAACACAATTCAAGCAGTACAATAACTTACATGTTATCGTTAGCAGAGCAGGAGATACCATTTTAAGTATTGTTCATGAAAATAACAGAGGTACAGAAAGCAATGCACACCCACTTTTAAGGTGCTTCAGTACCATGGCAAATATTACTTTATCAGCTTGCCCATCATAAATTGGAGGAACTAAGGACGGGGCGGGGGCAACAAAAGCAGGATGATGGGGATTTGAAATGGGGCTTGATCAGGGCCTTGCTTGGTATCAGGGAGGGGAAGTAACTTTGGTGGAAAGATTGTTCTAAATATTGGGAGTCTGTGGCAAATTGAGGTTTGGCCTAGTCTGCATTTATATAGAAAGTTGCAGAAATGGCAGTTCACCTCAGATCTGAGTGAGTAGGCAGTGTTGGCTGTGAGGGAGAAAAGGTCAGCTAAATATTAATATACTCAAATAAGCATTTCCTTAATACTGTCAAAAACAATTACTTAAAACTCTTTTGCCTGCCAGCCCGGTGGCGCCGAAGGTTGAGGCACTGAATGCCTTATCTCATGCTACACCAGCGATCCGTGTTCGGGAACAACCTCAGGTCATAAGGGTGCTGGCATGGGGTGAGAGTGGGAGCAGGATAGAACATTCTCTCTCCTCTTCTGGTGGGTGGGTCACCTGCCTGTAGTCCCACCATCACTGGATGGAGGTCCAGTGACAGGCGCAGGTGGCAATGGAGCGATACATAGGGTGGGGCATCCCTTAGGGTGTGACGTGCGCTTGCCTCTACATGCATACATCACATTGGGGAAACAAGATCTCCGGGACTGGGGAGAAAAATGAAAACAATGTAAAAATTACCTATGGAAAAAAAAACCTATTTTGCCTATACATCCATTTTTTATCAAGGTTAAGCAAAGGGATATTTGGACTTCTAAAAGCACTCCGGGTAGTGATTAATCTCATTAATTTGGACATTATGCTTTTACAAATACCATGTTTTAGTTACCAGACTAAGACATGCTGAAACCATCTAAAAACATGTTCAGACCACTTAAACAAAGAGGTTTATATACAGTGTTCTTTATATTTAGCTAAACATCATTCATTTTCTGGATATCTGTTATATTATTCATATTAGAGGCAGTAGGGAATTGCAAATATCAATCATTCATCACATGTATTAGTAATTCCTGTTTTACCAATCTCCTTTTTTTTAATTTAGTATACTTTATTGAGTTTTAAAATAAAGTTACAAACACACATGTAGAATATGTGACAATACAAGTAGAAGAAACAATTTAAACCATCCAACCCCCCCATCCCATCCTTCTGCAGAAATTAAAATTGACACCAGACTTAGTGAAAAATATGCAATGTAAGGATATTGGTAAGTTTGTAATCTGATACAATATAACTTTTACTAGTAGTTATCAGAGTATCAGGTTGGACACTCAAGAATCTAGAGGGTCCGATCTTCAAGAGTAAAGTGAAAAGGAGTTGTGAATGGATGCTAACATACATAAGATACATAAGATCTGAGAAGCCTCTCTGTACTATTTAAGTAAAGTTGGGGTAGATCTGATCTAGCCAATGGTGTAAAATACATTTTTAGTGACCACAGAAATTTATCTAAATTTAAAATGTTTGTTGCCCGATAGTTCCTGGATGTCAATCCCTAAAATGCAATTTTTTACATTAAAGGCTGAGCTCCAGCTCTCCATGGGCTCCTTGTCCCACAGGTGCAGGCACTCAGACACCGGGCGGTCGGTGCTTCCTCAGCCACCCGAGACCTCAAGCCTGGACCCCTCCAGCTGAAAGCCGAGCTCAAGATATCCACAGGCTCCCTGCCCCACAGGTGCAGGCACTCGGACACCGGGACACCGATGCCTCCTCAGCCGCTTCCCAAGACCTCAAGCCCAGCTGAAAGGCACAGCAAAAGCTGCTAACCAATCAGGAAGTGAGCACTCTTGGGTGCTGGTTTCCAATTGGCTCCTGCAGTCTGATTCTGTTTTCTCTTCTAAATCCTGCCGAAATTGAACTTGCTCTCTAAACTGTTCCAAAAAAGCTGTATTTACTTGATTCCTGTGTTTAAAGTTTAATTCTCACATTGCTTAGACTGTGAAGGGACAAGATTTAAGAGATTCAGCTCCTCTGTGAAATATTTATGTGCACCAGACTTTAGGCGCCAAGGGACTACACATCCCTTTTTTCCTGCAGATTTGGCTCTCCTGCTTGTACAGACAGTCTTTGTCCATGGCCAGCTTTTAAAACTTGTATTTCTCTCTCTCTCTCCCCAGCTGAGCTCCAGCTCTCCACGGGCTCCCTGCCCCACAGGCGCAGGCACTCAGACACTGGGCAGCTGGCGCTTCCTCAGCCGCCACCCTAGACCTCAAGCCAGGACTCCTCCAGCTGAAAGTTACAGCAAAAGCCACTAATTTTACACCCACCCTCCTATCTCCCACACCCACCACTTATTAAATACAACATTTTCCCTCTGACTTCTAAAACACACCTACGATGGTCCTTATCACCCTCTCTAACTCGTCGGTCATCCCTTGAGGAACGCCCAAAGTTTGTCGGACGACTCCACAGGCATCTTCTCATGAGACCTTGTTATCCCATCCTGTAGCGCACATTACCCTAATTTTGTACAAAATAGGGGGTCTGGATTCCACCCTTATGAAGGGATCCCCACTATTATTGACACTGATCATCCTCTGTTGTGCTCAGGTGGCATTTAACCCCCAGATGCCAGTGCACACAGAGTCTGACCCCTCGGAAACTTGTTACTCATACATCAGTCTACCTACCAGCTACTTATGTGCTGTACAGTCTGGTCTACTGTTGGAATACAATCCAGAAACTTATCGAGTCAGTACTCGTACCGAGCAGCCTCCTCATGCTAGTCCTTCTGTTCCTTACAGTGTTAGTCACCCTCTACACATCTCTGTCAGGGTGTTGCTACATCTAGCACTAGGGCAGTACATCCTTGGGGGTGGAGATATGCACACACATCATGCTAAGAACCCCAAGTGTACCAGGACCAAGCTCCTTAGGCTAACACTAGCAGCCTTAACAAAGATGCTACTTCTTCTACTAAGTTGCTCAGGTAATATTGAACTCAACCCTGGTCCTATCTCTCCCCTCATTTCTCCGTTGGATACAGCCATCATCAAAGGAATGAGCTTTTGGCATGTCAATATCTGCAGCCTCCTAAAGAAGTTCACAATGGTTCAGGCGTGGATCAGTCATACCCAACCCGATGTCCTGGTAATTTCTGAATCCTGGCTTAGACCAGCTTCCCAGGACAGTGATATTAACATACCATCCTACCAGCTATTCAGAACTGACAGGCCTACTAAGGGAGGTGGAGTAGCTATATATTTTAAGGAAAGATTTGTGACAATCTGTCTGAATTCAAGCACTGCTATAAATGGGTTTGAATGTCTTACTCTCAAGATTGATCTATCCTCATCTCTGGCCATTAGAGTAATTAGCTGCTATAGACCCCCATCTGTGGGTAATCTACTCCTATCTCACCTTAATAACATCATTGAGAAAGAGAACCTGGAAACTATCATACTTGGGGACTGTAACTTTGATTGACTCTCCAAGGCTGCTTCACCATTAAATAGCTTCTGTGACTCTCACTGGTTAGCACAACTAATACAAGCACCCACACATCTGAACAAAAAGAACCCATGTAACAGCTCATTGCTGGATGTCATTTTTGTTGATAAACCACATCTTTGCACACATGCCGGAACTTTCTTTGCTGATGTCAGTGACCATTGCTTTATTGCCGCAGTTAGGTCATTACATCACATAGGCACCACATCTAAATTTATCACTAAAAGGACTCAGCGCAACTTTGATGCAGCTGCTTATGCATACGAATTGGGACATTCACCACGCTGGCAAGATTTCTACCTAGCCACTGAGGTAAACACAGCATACAACATATTTAATGAGATTCTTGTAGGAGCCCTAGATGCACATACCCTGAAGATAAAAATCAGAACAAAATGCAAAACCTGTCGATGGTTCACACCTGAACTGAAAATCGCCCTGCTAGGCAGGGATAAGCTGTGGAAAAAGGTAAGACAAACAAAACTGGACCCAGACTGGTGCCAGTTCAGAAAGGCATGCAAAGCCTGCACGAAAATGATCAGAGATGCCAAAGCATCATTTTACCTTAAGGAGTTGGTCTCTGCTGCAAAGTGTTCTTCTAAATTCTGGAGGACTATTAAGGATATGTCCAGCCATAGATCAAGTAATTCCTTGCCACCTAAAATCATGTCTGAAGGAAAAACCATATGTGACAAACATGACACCCTAGAAGCCTTCAACAATCATTTTGCCACAGCTGGACTGGCCTTTGACAATTCCCCAGCAGCTATGGCCCACACCCAACTAAGTGTCCCCTGTGCTGACACCACTGCTCCATTCCCTGGCTTCTCTGTCCAACCTGTACAATTGAAGGAGGTTGAAGATCTGATACTTAGGGGGTATGACAAAAAGAGCACTGGAGCTGATTCTCTGGATCCTTACTTCATAAAAATCGCATATCACATCCTTGCTGTTCCTATTACACACCTATTTAATCTATCTTTGGCACAAGGATCCCTTCCCATCATTTAGAAAACTGCCCATGTTATCCCATTGAACAAATCTGGGGATGCCTGCAGCCTAAATAACTACAGGCCGATCTCATTACTGCCTATCTTGTCTAAACTTCTAGAAAAAGTTGTTAGCAATCAACTTAAAGCTTATCTGGAAGTTAACAACTTACTAAATCCTATGCAATCAGGCTTTAGGTCCAAGCTCAGCATCATTTTAGCACTTGCCAAAGTAACTAACAACTGGTACAGGGACCTTGACAGCAGAAACTTTGTCTGCGCAGTTTTCTTAGACCTTAGCAAGGCTTTCGATACTGTGGACCATAGCCTTCTAATCTCCACATTGATGAGAATAGGTCTTGATCATGGATCCTTGCAATGGTTTACGGAATACCTGGTAGGTCAGCAGCAACAAGTCAAAGGTGACGGGGAGCTTTCCCCTCTCAAACCTTTGCTCAGGGGAATACCACAAGGATCGATTCTGGGACCTTTGCTCTTCACAATTTATATCAATAACATTGATTTGGGCATCAACAAGGCTAAAATACATCTGTTTGCGGACAACACAGTGGTCTATATAAGTCATCTGACTGCCCAAGCCACCTGTGCAGACCTTCAGGAAGAATTTGACCTGCTTCAGACCCAGCTTCTCCATAAAAAGCTTCTCTTAAACGTGAAAAAGATGAAGGCCATGCTGTTCGTATCGTATAGCCAAATTACTAATCATGCCAGCTCCGGGACATTGCCCCTGATCACTACTCTTCTAGGAGAGAAATTGGATTTCACCTCTAAGTTCAAATACTTAGGAGTGTGGCTTGACCAGAACCTTACATTCGCAGAGCATGTTGAAGAACTGGTAAAGAAGTTAAAGCAGAGACTGGGCCTTTTTTACAGAATTAGCCAATTCCTCAGTTGTGATGCCAAACAGAGACTAGTCCAATCTACTTTTCTCTCCCTAATCGATTACGGTGATTTTTTATACAGCCACTGTCCTAAAGCCTCACTTATCAAACTGGACATGCTATTTCACAGAGCCATCAGATACATTACCGATCTTCCCCTCTCTACCCATCACTGCCTACTACAAAAAGCCATAGGATGGCCATCGGTTAAGTTTAGGTGTGAAAGAAATGCAGTCATCTGGATTTACAGAGCTGTCCTAAAAATGCTCCCTCAATATATTACTGAATGTCTTCCTATGGTTGAGCTGGAACCACACGGCTTAAGGAGTTCATCGTATATCTCTCTGTGCATCCCTAGAGTCGCTACCCTCTTCGGTAGAATGGCCTTTAGCTTTTCGTTGACAACCCTATGGAACAAAATCCAAAAAATACTAAAACTAAGTCACATCTGCAGTGTGCACACCTTTAAGGCACTATACGCCCAAAGCGTGTGTGAATACTGCAATTGTCACCCAGCAACTATTCACTGACTTCAGTTAGATTGCCCCAGAGCCTGGCCCTAAATATGTGTAGTCATTCCCTAAGTCACTTTTGTGCATGCATCATTAATCTGCATGTTCTCGCTATGTCTAGTCCCTGTGCCATTGCATATTATATGAAAGTCTCCCTGAATTTTTCTGAGTTTCCTGAACCAAAATAATATGTCACACCCTTGTGGTGGTTGTACCTTTGCAAGCCACCTCGAAGGTCTCCTGTCTGGGCTCTTCACCAACATATTACCGCTAGTGCCACCAACCAACCGGATCACGAGCGCCATCTGGTCACTGCTCGCGATTGCTTCCTGCAAATCTCCTTGGCAATCCTCTGTTACCGGTGATATATATTGAATGGTCTGCCACACTCTGATTATTCAGCTGTCACTGAGTCATCCCCTCCTGATGAAATCCCTCCGTATGGCTAAAGTTCTGTCAGTAGAAGTATAAGAGCTAGCCTTCCACCTGGCTAAAGTGCTCTCACTAGATCTATAAGCGTTCAAGTCCCCCCTTTGAATCACAGACCGTGTATGGCCACAGGAGCTGTAACACTCACATCCTATCCTTGTGGTCTGTTGGTATGATGGACATGGCAAATAGTGATAGTATCTGGTATTGGACTAAATATGCAGTAGAGGTCATTTCACCTGTGCCCAGTAATTCACTCATACCCCTCCACAGCATGCCGTGGCTCAGCTGGCCGCATCCCCGATGCAAGCACACATGGGATTGCGGTATTAGTACCAAGCAGGCTACCGGCACTTAGCTTCCTCCTAGTATAGACTCATCTGCCCACTCATTCGTGAACTGGTCAAGAAAAGCTGCATCACTTACATCTGCCTGCCCTAACAGCATCACCTGGGATTAGCCTATCCTTTTTCTATGACAATCACAGTATTATGATCCATTTCTGTATATCTCAGGTCTGCCTACTCCATCTGCTTACTGGTTAATGCCTATTGTATCACTGATATTGCTATGTGTGTATGTCTTTGATACACGCTGTACTGTTTGTGTGCTTCTTGTTTTACACTTCCACTGTGTCTTTATCTCCTCTGTAAATATTGATGTTGTTGTTTGATTTTTGTTTTGTAATAAAATCTGGACTTAACCGGGTCCGTCTTGCAAATGAGCTTCCTCATCGATGTTTCACCTGGATAAATAAAGATTTGGATTGATTGATTGATTGATTGATTGATTGATCGATTGATATATCCAGAGCAGGGTCCAAGTTCTTAATCATAGTATTCTATAAGATGTTTGCTTTTGGACAGTCCCATAGAATATGTAAAAGTGAACCAGTTTCAGTATTGCACCTTACACTCTTTGGCGATTTTTGAATTTCCTATTTATGTAGCTTTTCAGAAGTATTGCAAATTGCATGTATAATCTTGAATTGTGTATATTTACATACATCAAAGGGTATATACTGTATACACCAGTGTTTTGCCAGATAGTCTTCCAATGCATTTCAGAAATAGGATGATTCAACATTTTTGACCAATAGTTGGACTGTTGTAAAACTGTTCAATTTGACAGAATTGCTTTATAAATTTTGGAAATATCCTGACTTTCAAAGTTTAAATTTTCTAGGGTATCGAAAAAATATGAAGGCTTTAGAACAGACACAAGATTTCTGATTTTGGAGCTAAACAAATGCTTAATTTATAAATATATCAGATAATATTGGATAACATAGTGCCCAGATGCTCATTAATTGGTTCCACTTTGGTTAACAGGTACAGAGTGATACATAAACATTCAGATACAGAGTGGTTCTGTGGCAAATATACAAACACATGTTATGGTACAACAATACAGATAAAGTACACAGTTACACTGTACCAAGGCATTGTACAATGTACACCCGCATCAAGGAGAGACAAAAATCAGTAGAGTAGGCAGAGGGAGGAGAAGGGGGGAGAAGATGGAGAGGTAATGATAAGAGGAAGGGGTGGATGGGAGTAGGAGGTGGAGGGGTAAGGAAGAGAGGTGGGGCGGTGCATGGCAGCACCATGGGAGAGGATGGGGGTTCAGTGAAGTGCAAGGTTGGGGCTACCCAGTGGAACAGTGAAAGGGTTAAGAAGTGTTAGTGAGTAAGTACAGACTATGGCAATGGGATTGCTGACTTGAGGCAGGATTTAGTGGGGGCAGGCACAGGTACCCATGGCAAGAAGGTGTTGGTGCAGTTTGTGGTTAAAAGAGCCAATCGTTGCTGTATCACAGATGTCCTGAGGTAGTGCATTTGTCCAGAGGGGGGTCCGGTATGAGAAATCCTGCTGAACCAGGGTAGTGCAGCACCTTGGCACATGGAATACCTGAGAGGTGGCACTTCTGATTTGCTTAGTGCTCCAGAGAGGGGTCAGTAGGTTCCGTACTCCTGGAGTTAGAAGGTTTAAGGAGGCTTTTTTGGTGAAGAGGCAGGTTTTGTATCTGATTCTTCCACTGAGCTGTAGCCAGCCAGCCATGGTATAGAGATCACAGATGTGCATGATTCTAGCAGTACCTGTGAGGAGACAACAGGCTTTATTCAGTGCAGTTGAGATGCGGTGGAGGGCCGTGTCTGTTGCAGATCCATAGATCACCAGCCCATAATCGATGAGTGAGATGATTGAGCTATCGATGACAATGCTCAGGGCTTCGTGTGTGAGACAGTGCATGTTCTGATACAGGATCTCAATTCTGGTATTGATGGCCCTTGCAGTAATGTCATTGTGCTTGGCATATGATAGGGTGGAATTGATAATGATGCCTAGGTATTTGAAATGCTGGACAAGTTCAAGAGTAGCACCCCCATGTTTATAGGTTTAACCATGCCGCAGTGACAGTGGCTATGGAAACAACCCTGACAGCGACAGCCACATTGCTGAGTGTCGGCAATGCAGTGTTGGGGATGCCTCCACCCCCCACACCCCCTGGTCTCTAGGATTCTAACTCCAAGTCGGAGCTGGACCGGGGGAAGGGAACACACAGCAAGGCTGTTCTGATTGCCGTATGGACCACCACAGTGATGGGTGGCTTGTTCCCAATTTCTGGCACTACGGTGGTCTTCACGGTCGGCGATTCGCTGCAGTGATGGTATATGATGTTCATAATTGCAATCTGGAAGGCTCTGTGTTTGCTTTGTGGGATGGAGAACATCATGGTTTTGGTCCATTTATAATTCAAGACCAGTCTATGGTCCTTAATCCACCGTTCCACGGATGCAAAGTCACTTTGTAGATCTGCTTCCAGCTGTTCAAGATGTTGGCTGCTGGTAAATAAGACCACATCATCTGTGTAAAGAAGCATTTGACACAAGATGGAGGCTGGGAGGTTATTTAAGAATAAGCTGAACAGCAGCGGACCTAATATGAATCTTTATGGTACACCAGATCTGATAGGTCTGCTATCAGAGATCACATCCCCAATCCTAACCTGCTGATAGCAGTTGCTCAGATACCCAGTGGACCAGCCCAAAGTTTCCAAGGAGAGCCCAATATCAGCCAGTTGTTTGAGGAGCAACCCATGATGCACTGTATCAAATGCCTTTGATAGGTCAATGAATGTGGCTCCTACCAGGAGGCCTTGGTCTAATGCATGGTGGATGTATCCTGTAAATTCTAGCAAGGTCATGATGGTGCTGTGGCAACCCTTGAACCCGTACTGTTCAGGACACAGTAGTTGATGGTGGTTGAGGTACTCTATAAGTTGATCAGTCACAATCCGCTCTAGGGCCTTGGAGAGTAAGAGGAGTATCAAAATTGGTCTATAGTTATCATGCAGAGTCTGATCATCACTTTTATGCGCCGGGATAACTGTCACAGATTTCCAGCATTGAAGGAATTGTGAGTGATAGAGCGAGAGGTTTATAATTTGCATCAGCAGGACTAAGAACTTCCTTGAGTGCCAGGCTAACAAATTTTAGGTCTAGGGAGTCCCCTCTGCATCTTGACTTCCCTAGTGCCTTTTCTAGGTATTTTCTGGCATCGGCTTCAGAGACTACTTTGAAATGAAATAGTGGTTGGTCATGGGGAGGCAATTGTTTCCCTTGTGGGTCATTTGTGGTGAGGAGATTGAAGACGTTAGCTGGGATCATGCTACTTAGGTCCATGAAGGCATGATTCAGGGAATTGGCAATGAGAAGAGGGTCTAAGGATGGCACCCCATTGATTGTGAGCATAACCGGAGTATTTTTGCTTCTTTTCCAGTGATGTCATTGAGGTTGTCCCAAAAGGATTTGCTGCTATTCCATGAACTTGTGAGGGCTTCTATGTACTAGGTGCTTTTGCATGATGCATGGCTTTCATGCAGTCATTTTGTACTTGCTTGTATTATTGGATGTTTGCTGCTGAGCCATGTGCTTGTGCTACTTGTCAGAGATGATCTCTCTAGGAGGATTGCTCTAGCAGATCCAGGGTAATCCAGGGATTGTAGTGTCCTTTGTCTGATCTTGTTTTTATTGGGGCATGCTTGTCACACACAGAATTGAATTTGATTATGGAGTGTTCAAGGGCTACATCCATGTCCTTGGCTTCTTACAGGTCAGACCAATCTTAGTACTTGAGGTCTGTTTTGACTTGTTGTAGATGGCATTTTAGGAGGACACGGCTTGATATATTTCTGGCAGGAGGTTTGCTGTAGTTGTTATTCCAGGTGCATGTAACAGGGGAGTGGTCGCTCAGAGAGTCCAGGAGTAAAGTAATATTGTCAATATGTGCAGGATGGTTAGTGAGTATCCAATCCAGCAGGGTGCTATTGCTGGTTTTGTAATTGACTCTTGTTGGAGATTCTATCATTTGGGAGAAGTGGATGGCAGACAGGGTGTCCTTGATACTGGCAGATGATGGGAAGAGTCAGTTGATGTTGAAGTCACCTAGAAGTATAATTTATGTGTTGAGGCTGAGGGTGCTGATATAGTCCATAAGGTTGGTGGTGCCAACTTTGATCTGTTTAAGTGGGATGTATACCGAGAGCAAGGTGAGCACTCTATTGTGTGCACCTAGGATCAGTTTGATGGCCAGTGCTTGTAGGTTGTCATGTATGCTGGTGGGGCAGCAGGCCATGCCCCTGCAGATAGTCTTTGGTGTATATGACATAACCATCACTTCTTTTTGAGAGAGGGTCCTGCCTAAACAGGGTTTAGCCAGGTAGTGCGATGGCTGTATCTGGTATCTTAGGGGGAAAGCCAGGATTCCACTACAGATAGCACATCTCGGTTATGTTGCGATAACCACACCTTCAGGTTGTCCATCTTGGGAAGAATGCTACAGATGTTTATTGAGTCCAACCTAAGTCCAGCTGGTTTTTGTGGCTGTGCACTTGAACCATGGGGAGGGCCTTGGTTTGGGTGTATATTGCTCAATAGTAGCAGTAGGAGAAGAAGAAGTCAAGTGAGATGGTCCAGAAGTTTGTTAGTTCGGGACCGGAATCTCTTGCTTGGTGATCTTGATATTGTGGATCCAAAGTGAGTAACATATCCGTAGAGGAAAGGAACTATAGGAGGATCAGTGACTTGGTGTGATCACACCCAGAGTGTGGTAATCTTTCTGCCTTAGATTATAGGCTTTCAAAAGGGTAATAAATGGAATCCATCTGTTGTCATGTAATAGTTGATTGATAGCCACTACCCTCTACTTCGGCCAGATTGGATTAACCAGTGTTTTACTTTGTATTTTAAAATTAGGGTTAAACTAAAGTGGCTGCTTTAATGCATTGATGAGATCATTCTTCATGTATTTTTTTTTTAAATGACTAAATATTAATAGAGACTAGCCCACGGGGGTATATTTCATAGAACTGGATAGAGTTTTGTGTTTTAGGTAAAGCAAGGGCTTTAATGAAATTCTGCTTTGAGTACATCTATCATATTCTACATAAAGACATTGAGGAGTATGAAATGTTGTAGCAACTCATTTATCTAAGGATAGCTACCTTATATATTTAGTGGTCTGTGTGGTATAATAATAAGCCTGAGGATCTGGTGCACCAAGACTTCCCATAATTTTCAGAGCTGTCAAGCTAGTATAGTTTAACTGAGGCTTCTGACCACTCCAGATAAAATAAAATAAAAAGTCTTTGTAGGTTTTTAAACCAACTGATGGGTAATTTAACAGACAACATTATCATTGGATACAGTATCTTAGGCAAAAGAGATGTTTTTAACAAGTTAATCCTCCCCAAGGAGATAATGCCAATTTCAGCCACCTATCAAGGCCCATTCTCAAAATTCACATTGGTTCAACAAAATTACTATGAATGGTTTTATTTATAGAAGTATTAACCTTAATGCCCAAATAAACAAAGTCATTAGTTAGCCATTTAAATCTCCACTCAGAAAAGTAATTGTTTCTAACAAAATGGTTTAATGATAATAACTGTACTTTTTCTATATTAAGTTGATAATAGGAAATCAAACCCAATTGTCTGATTTCTTCAAAAGCTACCTATAAGGAAGTAGTAGAATTGTCTATGTGGGCAAGAATATCATCTGCATAAGCAGAAATGTTGTACTGTTTTTGGCCCAATGCAATGTTGGAGATCGACGGTTTAACATTAATATGCTGAATTAGGGATTCTAAATATAAATGAAATAAAAAAGGGGAGAGTGGATAACCTTGACAAGTGCCATTAAATAAACAAAAGGAGGACGAGAGAACTTTATTACATCTAACTTTGGCAGATGGGTGAGAATATATCAGCTTAATCCAAAGTATAAACTCTTCTCGGAAATGAAAGTTTTCTAATGTTTTGAATATATACACCCAAGACATGTGATCAAATGTTTTTTTCTGCATTGAGGGAGGCTGGCACTTCAGGATAACTGACCTTTCCAGACACCGAAATTATATATTGGATTTTCTGCATATGGTCAGCCAAATGACGGTCATTCATAAATCCAACCTGCTCAGGCCCAATTAGTTTTGACCAAACACATTGCAGCCTATTGGCCAATGCCCAGGTTAAGATTTTAAAATTGATATTTAAAACTGAGATAGGCCTGTAGTTTGTAACTTTTGAAGGATCTTTTCCTGCTTTGAACAAAACTGAGATGAATGCTTCCTGTAGAGAGGCATCTAATGTTTTCAGTTGAAAAGCTTCTTCATAAATTTCCAAAATATGGGGTATAATTTCTAAAATAAAAGTTTTGTTGGATATAACATTCAACCCATCAGGCTAGGGGCCTTGTCACTTGCCATCTGGTTTCAGGCTTGGTGTAATTCAAATAAAGATAGCGGCCTTGCTAAAGATTCCCTGTTCTCTTTCAATAAATTTGGTAGAGAACAATTATCCAGATAATTTTCAATTAAAAATAAGTTGACAGGTTTCTCCCCTATCCCATACAGAGTCATGTAGAAACTAAAACTTCCTCTGCTATGGCACATGGGTTTGTAATAAGCTGCTGGGTTTCAGCATTATAAAGATGTCCTATAGTTTGTTATGACTCTTGCTGCTTAATACGGCAAGCCAATCATTTTCTTTCTTTTTCTCCAATGGACACATAGTTAGACTTGGATATTAACATTGCCATTTCAGCCTGTGACCTATTTAATTCATGGTAGCATTCACAAATTGTTGTCAGTTTTGAGGCTAACTGATCAGAATATTGTAGAGCCAATTGTGATTCCAGGGTTCTTATCTGTGCAATGAGTTCTTTAGATTGATTCAACCTTTCTTTCTTGATTCTAGAAGCTATTCTAATAATTCCATCTCTGACTGCACAATTATAGGCCAACCAAATTGTTATGTGTTTATCAACTGTCCCCTAATTCTCTTAAAAAACAATTTAGTAAATTCCTTTAAATTAGAAATTATTTGTGCAATATTTAAAAAGACTGTCATTCATTCTCTGTATTTTATCCACCTGCATCTTCATGTCTAGCTGTAATTTTAACAGAATCAGAGAATGATCTGAAATCACTGTAGCTAAAATCTCAGCATACATCAAATCAGATAATAATGTGTGACTTACAAGAAAAAACTAAATTCTGCAAAGTGTTTTGTGGGGGTTAGAGTAGAAGGTATTTTTTTTTAAGATGGAAAAAGTGTTCTCCATGTATCTATTAAGGTATAAGATTGCATTAACTCATACAATGCTTGCTGATTGGTGCTAATAGCATATGCAAAGGATTGGGATCTATCAATTTTTGGGTCGAGCACTACATTCCAGTCTCCTGCAATAATACAAGGAGTATTAGGCCATTTGGCCAAATGTAAAGAAAAATTCACAAAAAGCTGTGACTCATCGGCATTAGGCCCGTAAAATGAACTCCATATTATATCTGTTTGCTTCAATGAGCTATATCTAGAGTTTGGATCAGAAATTATCTGGTATACTTTAAAGTTAACCTTTTTGTTAATTAGTATTGCTACGTTGGCTCTCTTCTTTTCAGTATCATTTTCAAAAACTTGATCAACCAAGGGTGACTTAAATAAATCTCATTTGCTGTCTGCAAATGAGTTTCTTGTAGTAATATCACTGATGGATTGAATCTAATTACATGTGTCAAAATCCTGGTTCTTTTTATTGGGGGTTAGCTTCTTTCACATTCCATTATAATATGGAATGAAACATACTATCTGTATATGTCAAATATAAAATATATATAAAAAAAAATGTAAAGGTATGTAATAGAGGATTGTTTCTCAATAAAACAAGCAAAATTAGCTCTTGCCCTGTGACTAATTATGTATGTTCAAAATATAATATATGTATTATGGTAACCAACCCCTATGATAAAGGAATGTTTCATACTGATAGTTGTATATATCAATGTGTTACAGTGGACTTCCCAGCCTAAAGGCCTCTGCTTCAAAACAGTAGTTAACTTGGTTGAATGTAAAACAAACAGAGTAAAGTGGTCTTGAGAGAATGTAATATAAATAGATAAAAGCAACCAGTGGAAGGAATATCCCAGTATAAGCAGAACATCTAGTAAACAGAACAAAACATAAATCATTCCCCAAAGTATCCCCAATTCTCCCACTCCCCAACTGATATTCCCTGTACTCACATTCAATCCCGGTATCCATCTGCAATAAATGAGAAAGATGAAAACTAATCTCCCCCTCTCCACTCTACCCAGCGACTGTATCAGCACTGATCAGGTAGGCTGCTAAGAGAGCAGTAATTAAATAACCACTAATCCGGTAATAAGTGAAAAATAAATCCTTTATCATCTCCAGATTAAGCCAAATATTCATGATGAATTTTGGCCCATTAAATCAGTAATCATTTTCTAGCTGACAATATTATTTTTAGGGAATATACATTATTAAAAATAAAGTAAATATTATAGCCCAATGCATTAACAACTCAATTAATTTTTAGAGTGCATTTATCTAAATTCTTATAAAGTAGCTATATAAGCCAGTAAGAAAGATTATTATAAAATATTTAAAAAGTGCTGTGAGATTGGCCAAAAGTACAACCTAAGCTTCTACTTTAAAATTAGAAATCCGGCTCAAATCTGCCTCTTTCAACACTTGGATAAGGGGACTTGCCTGACTAAACAGGCAGGACTATTTGTCCTTGGCAGGCCCTCCCAGAATGCATATGGGTCAGCTAGCCCTGGGGAGAGGAGGGAGTGAAAAGGTAAAAGGGGACGGGGTGGAGTGAGGAAGTGATTAACAGAGGAAGAGAGGGACAATCAGACAAGGAGTGAAGGGGATTGGCTGCCATGAGAGAGAGGGGGCAGAGCAAGGGAACTATATCAAGGGGGTCAATAGCAGGAAAGGCCCTCTTTCTCTGTACTGGATGGTAGTGTTTTCAGGTTTGCACTGGCCCACAATCCAGCACTTCAGTCGGCATGGTGTTTTTGTAGCTATCATCAGGAGTTTTTTTGGTACAACCACAAGTAATTCTGGGATTCCCTTGTGAGCAAAACAGGTCTTAATTTTCACATTTTCCCTGCTCAGCAAAGAAGAATGAGCATCCAAACATCCATACAGTTTCGGGTGCAAGGATGAGCGGTGGTCCCTAGCAGTGGGCTGCGAGATATCTCAGGAAGAGGACAATGGGTAAGTTGGGTCAGCACCAGGGAGCATGCCAGTGTTAATAGGGGCAGGTGCCCTACATCTGTTCTTCTTTTGAATGCTCCCTGGTGTCCCACTCCTCAATGGGCTGATGTTTTTTGCCCCCTAGTAATGAGGTCATTACCCACAATGGCAGGATGGGCTACTAGTCGAATGCTGCAGTGCGTTTGGTCCAGGGGTGTGATCCACAAAAGTTCCCCCCCCCTCCTCATACAGTGCACAAATACAGAGCAATGTAGTTTTGAAGAGCAATGGTGCATCCCAGGCATTGTAATCGGTGGAGTAAGCATGTTTACCCTTATGCCTCTGAGCTTTCGGTGGGGTCTGGGAGCACCGCAGTTTGTAGCCTTACACATGTAGTGATACATCAGATCAAACAAGCAGAAAAGGCACACCTTACAAATGCTGTTATAGGAATGGCATGAATGATTGAATGAATGGATCTGTTTTAAGCTGCTCACTGTAATCGTTCCTTACCGTATGGCTCCTCACTGTATTTGTGCGTGGGCATGGAGGTGGCGGGTTTCTTACCAGTTTCCTCAAAGCAGTGGGCAGACTGAGCAGCTTTAGGAGATGGTTGCCCACCATTCCTGGACCCACAGATTTAGGTGTTGGGGGGATGCCAAGCAAGCCCCCCCTTCATTTGCATCCTGGATGCCACATAGCTGGCCACCATTTTGCAGCCTGGGAGTGCACCCAGCTATAGGTGGGGTGACCAGTCAGTTTCTTCATTTTGGGCCTCCCATGCACTTTCTACATGCTGAGTGGGCTCCGCAGCTCTATATCAGGTCAGTGACCACTGTGCCATGGGACTAGCGGGTCATTCAAGGCATGATCAACACGGTCAATTTGTATCCAGCAGCCATCTTGCAGCCTTCCACTGAACCGATTGGATACATCTTAACCAGAGGTGCCCTGGGACAATAAGTGACTATATTTTAGCCTCTTCTGTTAAATAAGAGCCGAGAAATAAGCAGCACAGCAGGCAAAACTTTCAAATCCAAACTGCTTAAAATTGTCTACCAGGAGTTACCAATATTTAGGCATATTTCATGCTTATCCAGCCAGACAGATTAGATTATTTAAATATGTACACTAGAAGCTGTTTTTGAAGTTGGATGAGCAGGGAAGTGAGTTTCCATGGGAAACTCCATACAAGCTGAAGCATTTCATTTTATTAAGGCTAATAATAATAATAATAATAATTTTATTCGTATAGCACCTTTCAATGTATCAAGGTGCCAAACAATTTTAAAAACAATTCAAAACACTAAGTAAAAACAGAACATAACCATAAAAGCCAACATATCAACAAAATAGCATATTTATAATAAAATCCAAACATTAATAAATAACTTAATTATCTAAAAAGGCCATATTCCACAAATACGTTTTCAGGTCTCTCTTAAAAAGCTCCACGGAGGTGCACTGCCATAACCTTCAAGAGAAGTGCCCTTATTATTGATGATCCTAACTGTGTGACAACATATAGTTTACCGATAGATCTGCTTTTTATATAATAATAATAATAATAATAATAAATAATAATAGTAATAATAATAATACAATATATAGTATGGTGTGAGTATGGTTTATTACAAGGGATGTGTACATGTTTACAGTGCCTTGTGCTGAGACCAGTACCACACAGGGTTCAGAAAAGCTCAGCAGCACCGTGTCCAGACTTCCCCCTTCATGCTCTTTGATTTGTCTGGCCTCTGTCTTGGCTATGTTTGTCTGTCAAGGCCCTGCGCACCCTGTCAGTCTCAAGGGTGTAGGGCCACAGGTTCCTCGTTTTGACTAAAATCATGTATTAGAGATATATAGTGTGTGCCACTTAATAGAGTAATTATCTACAATCTAGGATTCAATTCAGACCTCTCCTCCAGGTTTTGTAGTAGTTTCTGTTATTTGACCTATTTAAACACCTTACTTTTATCATTTAATAATGCATAGTTAATACATATGTAATCTAGTAATAAGATAAGAGTATCATCTAGCCCCTAGGTACAATGAGCAGGTCCACTCGTAAGAGATGGATTTGCATACAAAGACAACAACAGGTACTCCTAACCTCCTGAAACCTGTAATGATGCCAACACCTTGTGAGTTGTAGGTCAGTCTGAGATGCTCACACTGAACATTCATCAGAAGCTACCAGCATTCAGAGAACAAATGCAATTGCATGCCTCACTTTTAGACTGAGAGTATTTTGTTGAATTTTTCTTGCTGCATAGAAATGTTTGACATCACACAAATCCCACCCCAATCTCTCAATATAGCCCATTTCTTCACCTATTAAAAAGAAAAAGGGGGGCATGGCTCTCTGTTCCCTAAAATCATTGGATATTAAATGTAAACTTTTCTGATACAGGACCACATTTATGCAATATTCAGCATATTTTAACAATGTGTCTTGGTCAGTATTTCTTTGAATAAAGAATCTGAATCGCAAAAAAAAATTGAGCTACTTATCTATGTCCACATTTGCCCATAATTCAGCACAAACGCAAGGTTCATTTTCAGTATCCTGGTGAGTGTTTCTTTAACTCATCATGACGTTCCTTAAGAAATTGCAGCTGTTCTTCTACCATAGTCTCACCTGTTTGAATGAATAAGTTAATTTACCAAGGTATTGCAGCTTTTGGTGAATCCAAGGGTGAGTTTCAGAAAAATTACTTGTCAGTCAAGGGAATGATTAAAAAACAAAACAAAAAAAAAACAAGAAACTTCTTTAGCAGTCTGCTCACTCAAAGTTCTGCAAAGAAAGGCAGGGAGGAAAAACAGAAAGCTCAATATTCTGTGTCTAGTAAACAAATGTGTCATCCAGACAATACAAAAATCATAATTAGGAGAGCTCCATCTAGGAATGTGCATCCAGAATTCAAAGCAGTTTTGGGGGAGCAAAACTCTTTTCCGATCATCCATAAGATGTCAGGCTAAGACAGGATAGCACATAGGAGGAGAGGGAAGAAAGCTGCTTCCTTGGATACTTAATCATATTTCATTTATATTTTTGATCCTTGTGGACCATTGCTGACAGCCGCCAAGCTCTTACTTTAGTGGTTATTGCCCACCACTTCAAGAGTTGGCAGTGTACTACTTGTAAGATTCCTTGTCTCCCAATACAAATAGCTATCTTAATCTTTCAGTAGTCTGTTATAGCTCTAGTCAATTTACTACAGACTTGGGGGAAGTTCAGTCTACACCTGGCATTTTATTTAAACCAACATGGCCAATCCATCAACACCTTTGTTTTAACTCCTAGGTTTATTGATAGGAGACTGCAATAGTATATAGGTTACCCTTAGCTGTGGCAGGTATAGTCAAAGGGGCCTTCATTAATGGTGCAGGGTTTGGGTCACTGAGCTCCCATCCAAAGGACCCTGATGATTTGGGTACTGAATCCCACAACCCCTAGAAGGATATTGCAAAGTACTGTCACATCCCCAGTTTTGGTTAATGGTTCTTGTATTTAGTTAATCATGAAAAAACGAACTACTTGTGGGATATACCTATGCTTTTACAACATAATTATAGTGGCAAAGGTTTGACACTCCTTCAAAACTGAAAGCTCCCAGTGCTGCCCCTCTTCATGTATACGCAGTGTACAGGTCTTCAGGTCTGGGATGGGGAATTCTCTATTGGGCTTTGCAGGTTTAACACATAACTGGATATGGCAATAGGAGTTATTAGGAAAATCCACACCAGTACAAACCTGCAGTTGTATTATCCAGGGATTCCAGCTACTAACTATATATATAAAAAAGCAGATCTATCGGTAAACTATATGTTGTCACACAGTTAGGATCATCAATAATAAGGGCACTTCTCTTGAAGGTTTGGCTAAAATGAATTCCAAATACATTTTCAGATCCTCATAATGACAGAAGCTTTGCAGGGATGTAATTATTCTGTTTCAGCCAGAGTGGGTCTAATATTCTGGTATCCTTACAGTCCAAATTACGTTACATCTAATTGCATAGGCGCATAGTAAGCAAACCGCACAAACTATTTTCATTGGATTACAAAGAGGTATAAGGACGGTGCATGGTATAAAGGTTTGCCTGCAGTTAGGCCTGGTATTATCATTATCTGGCTTGAACATATATTGAATGCATCAAGCTTGCCATGACACATTCATGGAATTTGGGCCCTGCAAGGCTGCAGCACAACTAATAGTTAGGTGAACAGCCACACATAACAGTGATTTAATGCTTCATTCAGTAAGTTTTATTGAAAAAGAAATGTACAGCAATGCATCCATGGGGTAAGCTTGTGGAACAAAAAAAAAAAGAATGGGGCTGGCATATCTGCTAATCACTATGATTCTGAAAGAGATCACCTCTCACCTGTTATGTTCCAGTCTGACCCCATACAGGCAGTTCAATAGTCTGTGGCAGTATATAGACAGAAGAACATGATCCCTTATGCAGTTGGTGGATTCAAAGCTAATGTTGACTGCAGAATCACCTCGAAATGCTATTACGGGGTACATTATTTTTCAATTATTGAAACAGTTACATGTAAAGAGAAAGCACGTAACAACCAGAAGGGTTATTTCTCACTAAGCTAGCTTTAAACAGATTACATGGTCTGCTTGCAACAACATCATGCATTGAGTCAATTCCCAGGCACAAAGTTAAATCAAATCATTTAGATAACTGTCTTATTTAATAATTCTCAGAAAGCTATCATAATTCTACATCCCTTCACACTAAGGTGTGAAAATAAAATAAATGATGTAATTAAAATAAAATGTCAAAAGCAGTGGGTATACTAAGTCCACATACTTGATTTAATCATGCAAATTACCCAAGGGGCATGGGGGTGGGGTAAGGCATCAGATGGCAGAATATCACCTTCCGGGGCTGGGACATCAGCTATGCCCTCCTTGTCCAGTAGACGTCTCCACTCAACAGCTGGAATGGGGGGTGGCTATGTGAATACCCCCAACTTGATCAGCATTTTCATTATTCAGATTAGCTATTCATAGTATTATGCTCTCTGTGGTATTCTTATCTATCCTCACAACCTTCCTTTATAAGGGGTAACAAGAACTGTTTCACTGTTTTATTGTTGAATGCTATTTCACAGGATCTATCATCAAGATTAGTATCCCCATTACCAGTTAACTGGTACAGGTAGTTAAGGTGAAAGTCCAAAACTATACATGGTGCAGACAATTTGTTTGGGGCTAGGGCCCATACAGAGCTATTAAGGATTGAACTTCGGAAAAGGTTGAAAACACTGCATCAAAAGTACAGTAGGACATATGCACTTAGTTGTAGGGTATAATCAGGTAACTTTGTATGGTAGTATATCCATATTACTTAGATTCAGCAACATCCTTATTATTACGTCATGTAATAAGCTGTACTTGTCTAGCAAGCATCTAGTGGAGAGCATTATGGCAAAAAAAAGAGCTGCAAAATTAAGCCATAAAAAATTTAAAATAAATAGCTAATAAAATAAAGGCGGGAGGGGTTACAGGGTGAGGGCAGTGCCAGGCCTGTGGGACATGGTGATGATTGGGTGGCTGGCTACATCAGTATCTCACATGTATGTTTTCTTTCCTTCACTAGGAAAGGACCACATGTCTGAGGTATGGGACAGCAGCCACTCTTTTATCCCATGGACGAAGCAGACAGTGGTGCTGTGAGCTGGGGGTTGCCAGCTAGACCATGGCTGGCATAAGGGTGGCTGCAGTGGACCAGGTCAGGTAGGAAGAAGGAGGCTCAGCTGCTGTCACTGGTGCAGGACAGGCGAGGGACACAACCTGTACTGGATCTTCTAATCTTCCATTTGGGGGAATGGGCTTAGGATCATACCCTCTGGTTGGACAATTTCAGATTTAATTGGTCATGTGCATGATACAGGAGTGGTGGCCAAGGACCACCTTAATGGAGTCAGAATGTTACCATGGGGAAAAAGGTGAAGCTTGACATATGAGGGGCTTCAGGGAAGTGAAATGGGGATATTAGGGACCATCTGGGAGTCACTTCCCTGGTAAGGGCTTGGGCAAGTCATTGCTGTAGTAGGGCCAGCAATAGGAGGCATGGGGGCTGGAGGCAGAGGGATCAGTGGCACTGCTGGGGGCTAGGTAACAAGGGGTGGAAGACCACCATCCAACGCAAGCTGGAGGTGGTCTAGTGGGGATGAGGGGTGGAGGAAGGATCCTGGCCTGGGTTTACACCAGGGCTGGGAGGGGTAGGGTCCCTGGGGGTACACCTTGAGGCCCCTGAGAAAGAGAAGGGCCCTTGTCTACACACTGGCTCTAACAGGTACAAGAAAAAGAGAAGGGGCCCAGGATGTACATCCAGGTCATTGCTTATGATTTTATGAGCTGGTATGAACAGAATGGGTGGACCTAGGTGTACACCTGGGCCAAAGAAATGTGTAATTATCAACAACATCTGAAAATGATGAATGGAGATTTACTGGATGTTTATTGGTGATTTAAATGAATAATATGGTATGTGATAAACAAAAGTGTTTTAATAAACACAGCTGCTGATTGAGCACCCAAATTAAAGTGTGTGGAGTGGATTTCTGGGGAGGGGTATGACAAGGGGACAAGTAATTAAAGAAAAAATTATCAATCTTCAAAAGTTATTGTCAATTATCTAATTTTCCACAAGTTTGCCTTAACTTATTTTTAACTGTGTTTTGAAATGTAATAATAAAAAAGGAGAGAGAAAAATAATTAAAAAAAGTCATAAATGGAATAGTCCCAGGACCTTAAAAGCAACTTATACAAGTTTCCCCAGTGCAGCCCATTAAAAAAAGAGAAAATGCTAAACGTGCATTGGATATCTAAACAAAGACTGTTTTCTCAGTGTTTCTTGTGAAACTACATAAGTATGAACTTAATAAAGTTCCACAAACATATGAGCAAAAAAAATGACTGTGCAGCCTGCACTTAAATCGGGATTCATGAAGTGGGGAGAATTGATTTAAAACTATCTAGTGCAAAGGGTCTGATCAGATCTTAAAATCCCCTTCATTCAATCTGGGTGCATTAATAACTGTGCATTTCTCTCTCATATATCTCTAATTCTTTCTTAGCCTAAACATTTTCTTTAAGAAATGCATTCACTTAGGATAAGTTGACCCTTTAATTCTTTTTTCTTATAGTCCAAATCCAGTGTATCATTTAAACTCTATTCATCTAAGTTCACATATCAAAATTCTAATAACCAATAAAATTATCAAAAAACATAAAAAGCCTGCAGAAGCTATACACCTCTGTAGCCTTTGCCTTCTCAACCTATACAAATTCTCAAGTTAAATTCACTATTTTAGCCTCTTAATGTAAAAATGTATAACGGTTCAAAATTACAAAGCTATATTTAAGACGGATAAGATCGAAAAGAAATGCAATAGCATATATTAAATCTTCAATTCAAACTGATAATAACAAGCAGGAGAATAGCAGTAAAGGAAATATCCCTGAAGCCTTAAAGCACAGGACATGAATTTCCCAGCAAACCCCTCAAGTAATTATAGACTCGTAGACTGGTATCTGCCACTAAACATATTAACCCAGAGCTGCCTGTATAAATCATAAGGATAAACTTCTTGATGGTACCCCATCTAGTATGTGAGCAAAGGGCCATTATTTAGTCAATGCAGATATTGGGCTTTAAAGAGAAAATTCTACAGGGCTGGCTGTTTCTTAAAGTCATAACAGTCCTTATAATTATTCAATCCATATGACATACCATCAAAAGCACTAAAGATAAAACAGTCTTGAGTTTCTGTGGAGTCTGCCTTGTACCATCTTTGCTGGCCATAATTATAAGCTTGTAGAAAACCAAAGTAGATATGAGGTTGGAAACTTAATACGGCTTAAGGTAAAAAATAATTATTGACCCTGAGATTCTGAAAAATGTGTGTTTAAACACCATTGTCTATTATTTGGTGTTAGAAGAAGCAAACAGTGTAGAACTACACCATCCATCTTATAGAAAGTTCAGTTTCAAACATCCAGTGGAAATCAACACTTCTATATCTCAAAATCAAGATGAAAAATCAGTTGCCCAATTTATTGTACACATTTTGATCTGCAACCTTCTTAATAACAGCAGAACATTTTAAACTGGGCCTGGTAAAAAGGACCAACAGAGTAGACATCCTAGATCCAGTCTAAGTCAAACCACCCTGTTACCATTCTGAAAGAGCTCCTCAAACATGCGAGAAGTAGAAGATTACACAGTTTAAAATACCTCATATGGCCATGTAAACAAATATGGATTTTCCAGCCATCGCTATTTATACTGTACCTTCCATTTTTATCACTCTTAATATCTAGCTATCAGCCGATGTGGGGGATTAGCTTCAAAATATGAATCCTAAAAAAAAGACAAATTAGTTGACCCATCTGAGTCCCCTTTAAGTATTATTCAGAGAGAAGGTCTGATATCAACAACATTATGCTTCCATGGATTCAGAAGTGGATACTTTGGGAAGTTGTTTTCTGCATAAATCTGGTAGCAGACTGGGTAGTTGCTGTTGCACTTGGTCTATTGAATGAAAAGAGAAGGTTCCATGCACTAAGGAGATAACATGTCTGGCTGGAAACTGAAGTCAGAATTGGATATCTTCCTTGTGTGGTGTTTTATTAATATCGGAGTAGGCTCTATGTTTTTCGCTCACTAGAATGTTAATGTTGTTGAAAGTATACACTTTGTGCTGCTGCCAAAGCAACAATGTTTGGGCTCTTGCAGCCTGTTGAATTTTAACCTTGTCCTGGAAATTTAATAGTTTACAAATGATAGCCATGGGTCTTTCTTCAGGTTTAGGTTTGAGTCAAAGTGCCCTATGTGCTCTCTCGATCAAGTAAGTTTGACCAGATTTGAGAGGCCTTGCCACTTGGCAGAAAAAGGCATTAACAAGTTTAATAATATCAGGATGCTTCACACATTCCGGGCATACCAATAATTAATAGATTGTTTCTTCGGGATCTATTGTCAAGATCATCAATCTACTCTTCCAATCCCTGCATATTTCTTCTCACTGAAATTATTGTCCTATCTTCCTTTTGAACAGTATCCTCGATTAAGCTTATCCTGGCTTCAGCATTCATAACCCTCTACGTTAGTGAGTCCGTCATTGTTTTTATAGATTTAACATTGTTAGCCAGTTCTGCAAGCATTGTTTTAATAGAATTAAGTTCAGTTACGTAAGAATCATGTTCTTTTGTTGTTTCTTTGGTATATGTAGAGATAGAGGCTTTAGAATCTGATTTATAATGTTTGAATTTTTATTGCTCCGGACTCTGGAAAGTGCCACCATTTTGCACCTTTTCTGGAAAATTCTTGTTCAGACATTCTAAGACCTAGAACTCATTGTTTTTAGTAAAAAATTGGCTCAGTAGTAGTCCAAATTCACTTTTCAATAAATTTGGAGAGATAATAAACTGCTTGAAATATAAGAAACATTTGTGGTCTACTGGAGCTCTCCTAGCTTGCTGCCATTCCCTCAATCACACAACCAGAAGTCCAGTTTACCAGTCTCTAATACTAGACACCAGCAATACATTTTTAGCAAACTCGGTACGGTGTCAGCACTGCCTACTTGCCTGAACACTCTCTCTGTCAATATTGTCAAATGCTGAAAGCAGTTCACCATGGGTTTTGTTACATTTAGCCTTTCTATAAATTTACAGTCTTTACTGAAAAATATATATTATGCAAAAAGAAAACTTACTCATATTGTTATGCTGAACATCAATGGTTTTAAGAACGTTGTCTTTACATCAAATATGTTCTAACACTTGTTCTAGCTCCATGAAAAAAAAAACATTCTCTTCATAATTAGGATATAATTTAGCTTGCATTCTGCTAGCAAAATCCAGTATTATCAATCACTCTTAAAGCAGCAGTGCAATGAAACTGGGGAAAAAGTGTGACCCTACTTTTTTTTTTCACTTTAAAAAATACCAGACATCTTCCAGTTTTATATTGTGGTACAGTTTTCTAATTCTGCCAAAGATTTTAGAATTTTATGAATGTTTTGATATAGTTTTTTTTCTCAAGAAAAACCAATGGTCACAACATTTTGCATAGACTTAGCATTGTAGATCTGACAAGGGTTCAGATTAAAAAAAAACAGAAAACTCTCACAGCAGGCAGCATAGAAGGTACCTATATAAGTACATTTGACAGGTATGCTACTGTTTTTCTTAATTGTAATTAAAGATAGATTTTTTGAAAATACATTTTTCATTGCACTGCTGCTTGAGTGTCATTAGCATGTGGTCACTACTGCATAGCAAAGTGCATGAAAGATGTATGCACTAAGGTGACATAATAGTGATGTCTGGTACCACGCTATAGGTATATCTACTTCCATCCTGGCCGAGCACTCGAAGCACAGTATATAGATGTGTGCTGTGTTACCTAGCTGATAGAGTGGCTTAGAGGATAGAGTGACAGCATATGAATAGATGGGGCAACACCGGGACCAGAGTTGGAGTCTGCTGTCCCCATCAAATTAATTTTGTTTCTGTTTTTTTTTACATATGTGTGCTGTGTTATACAAATATGCATTTAAGAGTGGTGTGGGGGGGCATTGCCACCTCGCACAGCGAAATCATGCTAGTTTGAAAACTTTCTTCTTTCTTTAAATTATGCATGACCTCAGAGTTCATTATATTAAGTAAGGGGGGGGGGTCATGGTCACAGCCCCCTGATGGGGGTTTTGAGGGGCGAAGTTCCTTGATTGAAAATTAGTGAACATACAGAACTCCAGTATACTAATTATGGACAGTTAAAGAAAATGTGCTGCTTTTCTGTGGTTGTTTTCTGGAGGGTGCTGTTACAGATAGATGCAGTGAGTTGAGTTTCAATATATTTTATCAGTGTAGTACTGCCAACATGCTGAATTTGCTGCTCTGATTTGTACCACGCTGATATGAGTTTAGCTGAGTTGTCATAGATCCCTGAAAATGTAATTGAGATTCCCCTATTACCAATGGTTACCATGGAGCTAGGTCACTTGACATTTTAGTCCTCACAACCTTTGTCTGTTTGATATTTATTTATATTACACTTAAAACAAATTCAGATATTTAAAATTCTTATCATCCAAGGAAGGAAAGATGTTTTAGTGATAAGCTGTTGTGCTACTTACTGGCTAAGTTGTCTGTGTCAAATACTGTAGGAGCAAATATGTCCTTAGTTAAGTGGACTCATATTACTTACTGCCTGTGCTGTAATAGGAATTAATGACATGTCAGGTGTTATGATCTATTCAAAGGACTGGCACTAAATTAATAGCACTGTTTCCTACTGTATGTAATATGTATAGATTAGTGTATCAGCAACCATATACAAGGCTGTGTTTCCAAATGAGGGATTGAGATGACATCATAGGGACCTTGACAGCAAAGCTCAAGAGGTCCCTAATGTCAGCTCAGCTCTGAGATGGTAAACACATGCTTTGTTTTGTATGGGTGCCTATGCACTGTTTTATATAGCATATATTTGCAAATGATAATAAAAGTAAAAAATCAAATACAAAGGTGAGTGCTTCTCTCCCATGCCTCCCAGCTCACTCACCCACCTGTCAGCCACCCACTAGCCTGATTCAGAAACATAGAAACATAGAATTTGACAGCAGATAAGAACTGCTTGGCCCACCTAATCTGCCCACTTCCCCTACCTGGTGGATAATCTGCAGATTCTAGTTAATCAACAGCTTACTTCTTCCTACATCCCACTAGAATTGCCTTATGCCTGTCCCATGCATTCTTGAATTCTCACACTGTTCCTGACTCCACAACCTCCTCAGGAAGGCTTTTCCATGCATCCACAACCCTCTCTGTGAAAAAATATTTTCTAACATTACCTCTGAGCCACCCCCCCATCTTCAAATTATGCCCCCTTGTTCTTGCACATCTCTTCTTCTCAAAGATACTACCCTCTTGTACTTTGTTAATCCCTTGAGATTCTTGAAAGTTTCTATCATGTCCCCCCTCTCCCTCCTTTCCTCAAGGGTATACATGTTAAGCTGCTTTAGTCTCTCCTCGTATGTCTTCTGGTACAGACCCTGCACGATTTTGGTTGCCCTCCTCTGAACAGCCTCCACTCTGTCTATGTCTTTGCAGAGATGGGGGTCTCCAGAATTGCACGCAGTACTCCAGATGGGGTCTCACTAACTATCTGTACAGAAGGATAACAGCTTCCTGTTTTCTACTGTTGATGTCTCTCCCTGTGCATCCCAGTATCCCCCCAGCCCTCCTTACTCAGGTTGTTCTTATGGCTCCTGTGGCGGTTGTATTACGAGAGGGGTTCTACTTTTTTAAACTTGCTAACTTTTTTGTTTCCCATATTGTTCCTTAGCTGCCCACTTTACTCATCTGCTCCATAATGCTAAGTGCAAAGAGTTGTCAGTCAGCTGCACTGAGACCAATGCGCACTGCAAAACCAAAAAAAAATAACTTTCTTTCTGGGTAGTAATGGGTAGGAGCAAGTGGAGGAAGGTGCTTTAACTGTAGCTTGTGTTCCTATAATGATGTCTCTAATGGCAAGGATGAATGAGGGCAGTTCAAAGCTCATGAAAACTTGTTGCAATCTTGTTGTGACATTGTAACAATACTACAACAACTTTTTGAGACTTTTGAACTGACCTGCAACAACTTTTAGAGAGGCACTGAATTCCATACACAATAAACCCTAACCATGTACTATAAACATATGGTTGGTGATAGGTTGTGTTTGGAGAGCCGAGATGAGGAAGGAGGACTGGATAGATGACTACTGAGGTTAACTGATCAGACAATGGATGTATTATGTTATAGGTATAGTGTGTAAACCCACTGACTCTGTTTATTTGTACATAAATCACTTTCCTAGTTTTACTCAACTGGTCAAACTAAATCACATTAAATGTTACATGTAGCCTAAATCATCACTTAATTGCTGATCTGAGTTATTATAAATACCTGATTTGCATCAATTCATAAAAATGATAGAAGCATTATTGATGCCACGGATTATGTGTTTCACAGGCATTTATAATGAGAAGATAATAGGCAATCACTAAAAGCATTTATCATGCAGTCCTTTATTTTATCAAAATCTTTTTTTTTTAAAGTTATTTTTTGATACTTATATTTTTCAACATGCATTTTTGATTGTATAGCTTGATCATTTTAGGATCAACTCATAATTAAGCAGATCCTCTGTGAAATGTCAAGGTAGCCAGTAATACCATGAAATAAACATTGCCTGATACAATTTTAGATTAAGTCTACAAGTCTGCAAACTTGCCAAAATCCACTCCATGAAAACAATTGTGGATTTTGGCAAATTCACTTTACCGACACCCACAGCTCATGTATTTATTAGCTTGATGATTTGGCTAAATGAACATTGCAGATCTATGGGAATTGCCAATTCATGGCCAAATTAGGTAGTCTGCATTGTTTGCTGAGCAAATTTGTGCAATTTGCTGGTGCAAAACTATGTGAATTGCTGTTGTCAACAGCAGAAAACTGTGAAGAAATACCTCCATCACCCACTGTGCTGTAGTACTGATCCCCACCCACCTCCAAAAAATGCTATCATCTAATATCTACTTCCAATCCCCCACTAGCACCGTCTTCCCCCTGTCCTGGTGAATTTCATCTAGTAAATTTAAGACAAAATAAGCTCAATATACCCTTTCCCACACCCATGCACCAAACACACTCCCCAAACTCCCCCCACCCAAGTCACAGCACCAGGTTCATGAGTCACAATGCCCTCTTTCAACCATCCTCTGGCCCCATCACCCTCCTCCCCCAAACCAAGACTAACACTTACTTATTGAAATGTGCTAGAGTGGGGTGGGGTGCCAGCAGGGGATGATAAGACAACCGCAGCTCATGTATTTATTAGCTTGGTGATTTGGCCAAATGTACATTGAAAATCTATGGGAATTGCCAATTCATGGGCAAATTAGTTAATTTGCATAGTTTGCTGATCAAATTTGAGCAATTTGCTGGTGCAAAACTACGTGAATTGCTGTTGTCAACAGCAGAAAACTGTAAAGAAATACCTCCCTTACCCACTGTGCTGTAGTACTGATCCCCACCCAACTCCAAAAAATGCTATCATCTTATATCTACTTCCCATCCCCCAATAGCACCCTCTTCCCCCTGTCCTGGTGAAGTTCATCTAGTAAATATAGCACAAAATAAACTCAATATACCCTTCCCCACACCCATGCATCAAACACACTCCCCAACCTCCCCCCACCCAAGTCATAGCACCAGGTTCATGAGTCACAATGCCCTCTTTCAACCACCCTCTGGCCCCATCACCCTCCTCCCCCAAACTAAGACTGACACTTACTTGTTGAAATGTGCAAGAGTGGAAGGGGGGTGCCAGCAGGGGATGAGGGAAAGAGATTAAATGACAATAATGTTTTTTAGAGGTGAGAGTTGGTGGAATTATTGCATAGTGGGAAACTGAGTCTTTTTTTTATTACAGATTTAGTGGGGTTTTTTTTTTTGTTTAAAGAAATGTGCACAGTGAACTTCATGTGGCCACTAGGAAATTAACAAAATTCACGAAGTTCAAATTTCTGCAAATTCGTGCAACTTTCCTGGTGAATTAAAACTTTGCTGCATTTCTAATTAAGCCACATCTTATCTCTAGCCCTGTTTTATGTTTATGCAAGTGAGGAGGATATCGGTGATGGAGAGACTTGCAGTGGGGAGATGTGAGCAGCTTTTGTTTTAATGGTGTTGGTGCAGGACAGTACAGATTGATGCAGCACAGTGATGCATTTGTTGAAAAGAGATTTGTAGATTTGAAGTTTGTGGCTGGCAGGTGAATGGAAGAATCAATATTATTAGCTGCCTGGCAGCTCTCATTTAAATGTGTTCGGTGCATTGGTGAAGGGAGGGTTAGGGCCAGATAGTCAAAACTTTGCCCTGGGGCTAAATTAGCACTGCCCAGCATGCTAAATTAGCCCAGAACTAATAGCCTGCTATATTCAAAAGGGATAGCCCTGGTGCTAAACCCACTGAATGTAGCATGCTATTGAAGTCTGGCAAACTGGGCTGGGACTGCAGTGCAAAAATAGCCCCGGAAATAAGACAGCTCTGAATATAACAAACAGGAAGTGCAAACCACAACAGCAGCCCAGTGCACAGTGAAGTGAAGGATGGTAAAGGTGAACCATGTTACCAATGTGTGTGCTAGCAAAGGAGTGGATTCATTAAAGCTGCAAGCACCAGCGCATGTGAAATTCTGCAGAAATGTACCATGTTTCCGAAACATTTGCACAGCGCAAAAGATATTTACGTGGTGTAAACATTTGCCCGGGGCAATTTGCTATATTCAAAAGTGACATGCAAATGAGCCTACTTAGGGAGTCTCTGAGCAAACATTCAGATTAGCATCTCATCTCCTGATTTGCATTCAGTTTGCCCAGCACTATTGCAGAATCATTCAGCTCCACCTGTAGATCAGTTTAGAAGTACAGGGGCTGGCTGGGTCTGCACACAGCTCCACCAGTAGGTCACTTTGGAAGTACATGGTGGTAGCAGAAGGCTACATTTGTACAGACTCATATAGAATATTGTGGCCCAGGGGACTACACAGTATAGGCACAGGTGGTGGTGCTGCATGCAGTTGTCAAACGGTAGTTCCTGCTACAGTGCATAGCAGACACTACAGTAACATGGGGGCCTGTAGTGTGAGGAACACATCAATGCCTATGGTGTGACAAGCCCATCTTGCAGGTGTGTACTGACGGTGGACATTACTGTTATACTGTTGTGTGACCCCACAGACACAGCAAGACTGGCATGGGATACTCACAGTGACATATACATGGCTGGCTGCATGTGCTGTGGTGTCTGTACAGATGTGTGGTATGTGGCTTGAGGGGGCACATACGACAGACAGGCACACTGGTGTTGGGGTATTCCCAACACTGGACCAGTTGCACTGTGTTGATTGTCCCAGCCTTGTGGCAGCACCCAGTATGTGGTGCAGACTGGCCACCTGTACACCCTCAACACCCTCCACACACTCAGTGGTGCATGTGTGTGCTGGATTCCATTGGTGCCCACTGAATGGTGGTCTGCAGGTGTATGCTGTATGGACACACTGCCATGGTGTCCACTGGGTGCTGGGTCACCACTTATTGCCTAGCATGGCTGGGACCAGTAGCAGATGATGGCATCATAGGATGTGCCATCTGTTTGCAACATGTGTCTTTCATGTCTGGTTTCTTTCTATGTTTACTATTTACTGGTTAGGGTCATAAAAAACCTCTCAAAAGTCACGCAAAGCTGCTCAAAGCCACTAAGTTGCAAAAAGCTTGTTTGCCCAGATTTAAGACCACCTTTTCCTGGGTGGTAATTTTCACGGCACAAAATGTCACTCTAAGTCACATAAAAACACTTTGTGTGGTGCAAATGCACGGAACATAGCATTGCACCTGTGTTCATGTACACACACCCTCTTTTTGACCCTTGCATACATTATATTTTTGCCCGGCGCTAATGCAGTTTGCCTGCGCTATTTAATCTGTTGAATATAGCAGACTCGCACAAATCCAGAGCAAACCCTGGCAAATGGTTTGCACCCAGCGCAAAGTTTTGACTAGCTAGCCCTTAATGTTTTAACTGCATGACGTCATTTTTTTGTTTTTTATTCTTTAACTGGGTAAGGCTGACTAGGCACAACTACATGTTTACAGGGGTGACCAAGGGACTTTAGGCTGGTTAAGTAACTTGCTTAGCATCACACAAGTGGAGGTAGAGGGAATCATGCCCAGAACTGATGAACCAAGCTCATTCACAGCTCTTTACTCTAACCTCTAGGCTATACTGTTGAGTGTGTATTGCAGAAATAGGATAGAAAGTATATTTATGGCAGTCAGGCATGTTCTGTACATTAACCACCTGGTGGCTTTGTTTTGACTTCTGTGGCAGGGATGATGTTGGAGTGACAGTTGGGGACATTGGCTGCATAGTCTTTGGAATTGATTATGGCAGGTTTGTGGGTGGTAGAGTCCATGTGCTTCTGTACTGTGAACAATGGTTGGAGTAGGCTGCTGACAGATTCTAGGCCAGAAAAGCTTAATTTGTGATTTTAAGCGTGTTAGGGAATATAAAGAGGCTCTGGCTGGAGGGACTCCTTTTTACCAGTGAGAAATGTTGTGATAGCACCACTAGTAAAGAATTTAACAGCCAATTAAGTTTCATTATTCTTAAGCTCCATTCCAGAATAAATAAAAAAGTTTAACAAAGTTCATTTTTCTCAAGCTTTAATTTTCTGTTTGCATTACAAGAGGTTATTGTTCAATGGTGGTCTTGTGCTGCATCCATTCCAGTACAACATTTTAGTGTCCAATATTCCATCTGGTATATACAGCAGAGTCAGCCAGGATGCAACACTCCCCGAAAAGCATGTCATCCTTTCCTGCATGATGAGTTTGTGTAACTGTCATTGGATTACACTGTGTTCCTCTAGTGCAGTATTCTGCAGCATGGCACTGGCAGAAACTGAGTTAAAGGTGTCACATCCTGGCTGACTCCATTGTAATTTCCAATAACTTCCTAAGTAGACATATGAAAGTGTTAGCATATGTTGGGACTTGGAGCATCATCATATGCAGTTAATGTATGACGCAACATACAGTACCTATTTTATTTTACTTATTTATTTACTTAATTTATGCATGTATGTATGTATGCATGTTAAAACTGGTGACAGAAAAAGGCACACAGAGCTGAGACTCACCAAGCAACATAATGGCAGAATGTAAAGTGCAGACAGTGCACAAGAATACAGGTGAAAAATGCATTTCCAGTGTTATAATTAAGTGCATTCAAAAGAACAATGTACATTACAGTTAGTTTAAATAATACCATAACATTAATAAATAACAGGAAGAAACCTCAGTCTAGTATCTTAGACTTTATTACAGTAAAATGTTCGAGGCAAGAAAAGTTAGGTCTCAACTGCTGGATTTGCCTTGATGGAGTGCTGGGATGAGACTCTTGAAATGACTGCCTCTGTGGATAATTGCAATACAAAATATCTAGTGCTTATGAATCTTACAACAACAGATAATTGTTATGCATTAATGTACCCTAGGCTGCATCTAAGAAAAGAAAACTGTCTCTGCTATTGTGTCAGACATGACATGCCAGTGACATTTTAAAGATGTCTTTTAAGCACTGCAGCCATGCCAACAATAATCAATTTATTTCTGAGCGCTTCTGTCTACATTGTGAAATGAGCTGTTTGGGGAGGGGTAATCCTATTGTGTCTGAAGTCCTCAGCCTTCAATGGCATAAGCAGGCATATTTGTTATATATGTTAGTGTATGGTTCATGTGAATCATTATTTTTCTCTACATGTGCTAAAAAGCACAAGATTATGCATAGTTTTCTACAACTGAAGGATGCAAGTTTGGGGGCATCTGTTGAAGGAATTGTTTATCAAATCTAAATTTCTAGCTGCAAACCTGTAAGTCAGATTTTTTTTCAACTTAAATATTACACTGTCAAATAGAAAGAAAATAATTATATGGCAAGTACACAGTAGCTGAATTTTATTTCAAACTCTCATGCTCTTTACTTAGAAGTTTCAGAGGGTTCATTGAGAGCTTGGGTCCTCTGTGTCCTCCTCTCAGTGTGTCAATTATTATGTTCTTGTGAAAAATAAAATTATTTTTTCACTGAAGTAATCTTAAGTGTTTTCATTTTCAAGTAAACAGAAATGCAGATCTCCCTGTTTAAACTGTAAGTTGCAAAAACATGAAGCGAGTAACAAAAGAAAAAACATATTATAAGCAGAGAAAAATGCTATTACAGGAAGAGGATGCAAAACTGACAAAATTGGAGGCAGTCTGGTCTAATGGTTACAACACTGCCCAGTGAACCAGCAGAACATCAGTTAAACCATGTTTGAACCAAATACTCACAGTGTGACCTTGGGCATTTCATTTAACATCCCAGTGCCCCAGTCTACCTTGCTGCAGAAATGGGTGGAAGTACATCCCCACTGGAAACACAATGTTGAATCTGAAGTGGTGTTTCATGGATAAATAAACTGCACAAATAAAAATGTTAATGTTGCATAAAACCTGTATTAAACTGGGAAGGCTTAAATTCATCTTTATGTATATTTAACCAACAGATAAACAAATGCTGCCTGTCTGTTGGTTTCTACTGTCCTCTGTGTTATAAAATGATTTCAAGTGCAGATGCACTTACACACAGACACATAGGTTAAGTAACTACTACCCAAGGAGATGTGTTTGAATATTTTATTTTTATAGAAAATGTGTGAAAATCTATATAAATAAGGTTTAGTTACTGACCTGGAAATGGTATAAAATGCTTGATCGATCTGATTTTTTTTATATAAACCCAGATAATAAAAGGTTTATTCGCAAGAGAGCATTCACTGCAGAATAGCTTGTGTTTGTTTCAAGGCTTCTTAAAGAAACATAGAAACACAGAATTTGTTGGCAGGAAAGGACTACGTGACCCACCCAGTCTACCCAGATGGTCAATGCTGTATCTGTCTCTGTAAAGCTTAATTGATTTCTGGTTACCCACCTTCCTCCCTGCATTTTTCACTAATGTCACCCTATGTCTAGTCTATGCATACTTGAAGCCCCCTACTGTTTTCACCTCCACCACTTTTGCTAGCAGTCTCTTCCAAGTGACTACCACTTTTTCAGTGAAGTAGTACTTCCTCACATGCCTCTTAAACTCCCCCTCTCTGACCTCATTGCATGCAATGTGGTCCTGGAGGCCTTCCTCATTTGAAAGAGACCCCCCCACACCCTGTTCACTCCTCTGGCATACTTGTAGGTATCTGTCATGACCCCTCTCGCTTTACTTTTCTCTGTATATTTTGTAAAACCTCAGTCTCTCCTCATAATGCTTTTGGTGCAACCCCTGCACCATTTTACATGCCTTCTCTTGACTGCCTCCACCTTGTCTATGCCCTTTCTGAAGGATGGCCTCCAGAACTGGACACAATACTCCAGGTGGGGTCTTACCATTGAGCAATACAGTGGCAATGCCACCTCCCTCTTCCTGCTGGAAATAACTCTCTCAATGCATACCAGCATCATACTTGCCCCACCCACTGCTTGATCACACTGCCATGCCACTTTGAGGTCATCAGATGTGATAACTCTAAGGTTTCTTTCTTACTTAGTGACTTACAATATCTGCCCCATCCTATACTCTGTTCCTGGGTTCCTATGCCCTAAGTGCATGGTTTTGCATGACTTGGCAATGAACCCTATTTGGCATGTTCTTGACCACTCCTTGAATTTCCTAAGATCCCCACTTATTCTTTCCACACCCTCTTTATTATTCACCCTATTACAGATTTTGGTATCATCAGCGAAAAGGCATACTTTCCCTTCCAGTTCTTCTGCAATGTCACTTATGATGACACTTAAGAGGACTGGCCATAGTACTGAGACCTGTGGCACCCCACTGGTCACTCTTCCATCATTAGAGTGAATGCCATTAATCACCACCCTCTGTCACATCTCTATTATCCAGTTTCTAACTCAGTTCACCAGTTTGGATTCCACAACTAGACTGCTCAATGTCTTAATCAGTTTCCTGTATGGCACAGTGTTGAAAGCCTTGCTGAAGTCCAGCTAGGCTATGTCCACTCCTCCCCCCACTACGTATTTCCCAGGATGCACAAGAATTTCAGGACATCAGCTGAGTCCAGTATTTCAGCTGCATGTCCTGGGAAGATCATTTTGAAATACTGCACTCTGTTTTTTTACAGTAACAGTTGGACTGTACTGCAGGGGTGTGCACCGAGCTGTGTCGGAGATTTGTGCCTATGAGGTATTACCCATTCTGTTTAGTTGGTCTGAAATGGACTTCAGCCAGTGGTATCTATTCCCATCCTATAATGATGCAAATGGATGCAAATGATACAAAATGCCCCCTGTTAAGAGCTTCAAGCTCATGCCATGAACTCACAACCTCTGCCCTCCTTCCAGCTCCCTTACATCTAGCTATAGTCAATCATTAGTCTGGGAATCAGAAGATTGAAGGGGGAGGGAAATGAGAAACATGCACAGAGATTATGCAGAAGGCACTTGGCATTTCACTGTAGAAGGAGACATAAGTGTTCACTTCAGGCTCAGCAAAATAAGTGAATTAAAAATTAACAGCCTATCCTCCAAATTGCCACCTACTTAGTATTCTATGAATTGGACACAATAGCCAATAAGGGCTAGTAGAGGGAAGAAAAGCAAATTTAAAATAAAGCCTTATAGTAAAGTTAACAGGGAAGACACAGATTTATGCTCTTATGGGCTAATTCATGAAGATAGGCAGATAAAACAAATCTGTGCCTGTTAGTGCAAACCGAGGGAGAAAAGAAGACCAAAAATAAGTTCTTGTGAATAGGAAGGGCTATGAAAGAAAAGCTAGCATTAGCATCCTGAGGGCTAATTCACAAACAAGCCCTTTTCATAGACCTTAGATAACAATGTAGTTATTTCACTTGCCACTCCAGATGTATACTGATAAGCAGTGATGTGGTACAGCATCCTGCCATGGTTAGTTGCCCTGAGGGCTCATTGCTGTTGTTAAAGCACGCATGGATTTTCCCATTATCAGTCATTTTTATAGTTTAGGGCATGGTGGTGTCTTACAGTTAGGGTAAAAAAACACTCTGATTTTGCACCGTCATACCTCATTTGTCTCTTGATAGAATAGTGTGAAATTTGGCAAACTTATTTTGGAGCACAGAATCTTTGGATCCAGAAAATTTGGTAATGATCAGTTCAGCAGTTGAAAAGTTCTGGAAGGCCCAAAATACATAAAATATCCAAATTAAGAAGTTTTTTTTTTGCTCAACTGCAGCTCAAAATTGGATAACAGTTGAAATCTGAAGCTTTCAGGCTCATCACAGTTTATTCACTTTTTATTATTTAGTTTTTACTGACCCAGAAATGAAAGCTAGGCAATTCTGCCTATTTTCAGCCTTGTCTCAGGGAGAGGGTTGGGGGACACAAATGGAAATCAAGTGAAATTGAACCGAATTAATCTGCTGATAGTATTTTTTAATAAATGGTGGGAAATTTGGCCAGGACACTGGGGAAATTCCCCTACTCACCTGTATTTTACTTATTTATTTATTGGAATGTTTCACCAGGAAGGCACACTGAGCAACAGGTTGCTCATCTCCTGGTGCGACCTGGGGGGAAGGGGTACAATAAGGATGAGACACTATACATTCAAGTTACAGAGATCAACATAGCATACAATTAATTAAGGCAGTTGTTACAAACAGTGCTGAATACATATGTAATTTGTGAGAACAAATTAGTAAGTGCAATGGTAATAAGTGAACAAGTGCTATCGTGAAATAAGGGGTGAAGGAGAGAGATGATGAGATTGACAGATAATGCAGAGTTGTGTCATGGAGAGACCACTGCAGGATGCGGGGAACCTTGCAAGGGGACAGGGGACTGGAGTAGGGATTAAAGAGGGAGTAAGTGTGATTAACACCTAGGAGGGGAAATAAGGCCTGACCCAAAAAAAGAGATGCAATGAACCCTGCAAGGCAGCAGGGAAGTTCAGGCGATTGTAAACCCTCCTGCGGTTAGGCGTTGTAATTATAGAGGGATAGTGAGAGGGAGGGAATTAAAAATAACACCTGGGAGGGGATGAGGCCTGATCCAAGGAACACACCTGGCTGCTTGGAACCTTGCAAGGGGACTTGGAAGGCCAAGGATAGGTAGATTGGGGGGGAAGGTGGCAAGCCTGGGCACTATAGGACCCCTTCAGGATGCTGAGAACCCTTCAAGGGGAGTGTGAAGGCTAGGGAAAAAGGGGGAGAGAGTAGGGGAAGGGAGAAAGGTATGAAAACTAGCACCCAGGAGAGGCTAGGGTCAGTAGAGGCAGTTGATCCAGTAGAGGCATTGGGTAAATTCTGAGGGGAATGAATTGTAAGGGGCAAGACAAAGGAAATTAAGGCAGGCCATAACAGGAACAGTTAGGTGCAAGATAGTTGGAGAGGGTAGTGTTGATGGAATAGAGGGAGGAGGAGTGTTGGATTTGGGTAGGTAGACAACCTCTAACTGTAGGGTTCCCTCTGGCCATTTAGGATGACCACTTCATCAGAGCTGCCAGAGAAGATAGACACACAGGAGATAGAGGAGCCGTTCTCCTCCTCTGCCTCTTCCATTCAGGAGATCGAGATGTTCTTTGATGTTGCTACATCAGTCAAAACAGACAAGAAAAACTGCAAACAGATCCACCTATTGAGAAAAGTGATGTCATGCTAGAAAAATCTGGGACATTCACACCAGAGCTGGCAGTGGGTACAGCATCCACTATCATCTCAATTCCGGAGATAGCGAGGCTGTATACAAGATCAGATGATTTAAAGGAGCAGCTGCATTTAGAGGAAGAATGCTTTCGGACCTGACAGAAGGAATTACAAGCTGCAATAGAACTCAAACAGAGGCAGCAACAACAAGCATTGCTAGGAGAAGTTCCAGAGGGGAAGGCCCAGGTGCAAACCACTGGCGCAGAACCCAACAGTTTGGAATCAGCACTACAGGAGGAAATAACGGGACACACCAGCGTAGAAAAACCCCTGATGTCAAAGGAGGAGCAGCCTTTTTCTTTTGCTACAGGTATTTCTGGGAATAAACTGTTTGCCTTCAAAGGAAAAATTGTGCAGTGTTACAGTGGAGTCTCGCTGGCAATGGTGAGTATGGTGGGTAGGTGCCCTTGGCCTAAGACCAGACCCCAACATCTCAGATTTTTCCAACAGTATACAGTCTTGGTTTGTAGAAAATGCTTTACTTGCAGCTGGGTCAGAGAAATTGGACAAAACAGGGCAATGGGTATCGGAACCCACATCTGTACAAATGCCTGTACAAGGTGAAAAGGTTCCTGGATGTTTTCCAGCAACAGCACTACCCCATAGCCCAAGCATAGTTGAATCAGAAATGGAAGGGGTTGATACTGGGGATATTACTGCAAGCATCTCTCCTCTATTCCTCCCCACAGAACTACAGTTAACCCAGAATCCAATATTGCAATTACCAATTAATGGTGTTTCTGCAAATACAGAATGAGAAAATACAGGACATCAGTCACCCTTTCTTGCACAAAATTTTAACTTTGTGCATAGACAAAATACTTCTTCTGGGACTACAGGGCCTAGAAGACTAGGAAGGCCCTCTGGAAGTACTGCCCCCCCCCCCCCACCGACTGGTGGGCAACACTCTCAATCCTATGCCTCCTTCTTTAGGGCCCCAACATACCCTACAAAGAGACATAATGCAGTTAGGCTACTACATACATTCTCCACCTGAGACTATTTCAAATTCTCGGAGGATGCCTTCAATGCGTACCTTGGCAACCTTGACTGGGCCCCACTACGGCACCTCCCAACTCTTGATGAAGCCCTGGAGTTCTTCCAGAACTCCCTCAGCTCTGCAACTAACCTGTTCGCACCATTTAGGAAGCTCCTTACTAAAGGTGGCTGCCATAGATGGATCACCACAGAGCTCAAATCTTTGATGGTGAACAGGGACAAGGCATGGAAGCATTACAAAAATTCTGCCTTGTCTGCAGACCTTGTGTCCTATAAAAAATTTAGGAATGAGTCCAAGCGTACCACTAAGACTGCAAAAAGAGAGTATGTTAAGCTTCTCCAGCAAACTACTCTGGCTGACCCTCGGTCATTCTGGTCCCACATCAATGATCTAATAAAGGGCAATGGTGACCCCTCCCTTGGCCCTATTGAAATCAATGGCCTTATGACTTACGACTGCCATGAAATTACCCCTGCCTTCAACAGTTACTTTACCAACCTTGATGGCTACAAGTCCAGCCTCACGCCAACCACTTCTGTGCCTCCCTGCACTGAGGTACCCTGCCCCACATAGCCGCTTTTCCACCTGCAATTAGTTAAGGTCAAGGAGGTTCTCTCCCTCTTAAAGACCATCAAAGCCAAAGATCCTGGCAGACCCAATGGCATCTGCCCTAAGCTACTTAAAGCTGCAGCACCAGCCATCACTTTACCTATCACATGGCGAATCAACAGATCCCTGCTGGAAGGTACAGTTTCCAATACCTGAAAACAGGCTGTGGTGGCCCCTATCCCTAATGGGGGCCCTAGGGAATCCATTGGTAACTACAGGCCAATCTCACTGCTTTGTGCTCTGGCAAAGATACAGGAAAGGCTAGTGTACTGTCAGCTCCATGACTACCTTGAGGCTAACCAGCTGCTAGCCACCACGCAACACAGCTTTAGGCAGTACCATGGCACTGATACAGCCCTCATAAAATTCTCAGTTGACATCCTTGGGGCCATGGACAAAGGATTCCCCCCTGGAGCTGTTTTTATTGATCTATCTAAGGCCTTTGACCTAGTAGACCACAAACTCTTCTAAACAAACTGGCCTCCTTTGGTCTGGATCAGCATTCCCTTTCCTTGTTCACCTGCTACTTGTCTGGTCACTCCCAACGGGTCAAATGGAAGAGTGCAACCTCAGATCCTCTCCCACTAAGTGAGGGGGTGCTCCAAGGTTCCATCCTGGGTCCCCTCCTCTTTTTGTTATTTGTCAATGACCTTAAAACCCACTGCGGTGGCAGCTCAGTCATTCAATACGCTGATGATGCTGTTATCTACCGGTCCCCAAGCAACCCGTCTGATCTGGGACCCCACCTGCAAGCTGACTTTGCCAAGTTAGAGCCCTGGCTCATTGAGAACAAGTTGGTTTTAAACACCACAAAAACCAAGGCAATTCTATTTGGATAGAGAAACCTTGGCCTGGACAGGAGTGCCTTACTCCCTCTGACCTCATCCTCTGGCAGCTGCACTGAGGTTGTGAGTTCACTCAAATACCTGGGGTTAACCTTAGATCAGAGGTTTACCCTGAAGTCTCATGTAGACAAGGTAACTAAAATGGTGCACTGCAAACTTGGCCTGCTGTACCACCTGAATGATCTGCTCATCCTCGAGTCCAGAATAACCATTGCCAACAGTCTCCTCCTTCCTACACTGACCATTGCTGCCCCTATGCTTCATGGGTTGGTTGAACAGGAGATGAGCAGGCTTCAAGTTCTCTACAACACAATAGCTTGGTTTGCTTCTCAGTCCCACCAAAGATGGCACCACTGTGAAGCCCTTGCTTCACTACAATGGCCCTCCCTAGATGGTCACCTTCAGTACCCCCTGCTTTGCAATGCTTACAAGCTTCTACACTGCTATTCCCCTGATAGTCTGGCCAGTACCCTGGCTCCCAAGCACTCTGCATGCACCCTCTGAACCTCTGGGCATAACCTCCTAGATAAACTTAGGGTTCAGACTACTGCTGGCAGTAAATCCTTTGCCACTGCTGCCCCTGCCTTATGGAATAAGCTTCCTCCCCACCTTCAGGAAGCCCCCTGTCTTGGATCTTTCCACAAGGGACTCCGTGCTCACTTACTAGAAGCTAGTGCCTGCTCCTATCAATGAGAGGACTTACCCAAGCTCAAAGGCCAGGCCCTCACTGGACTAAGCCATGTACTGCTGTATTATGTATTAGCTTCTCTCCTGATTGCTACACTGCTACCTGTATCTATTCATGTAACTGTTTTCTCCTGTAATTAATTTTTTTGCACTATGACCAAACGAGCAGACGCGAAAGACCGTTAGGCTTATTCTGCTGGCATTTTAGTATGTTAGTATGTTAACATTGTTTATCCATGTACTTGATTTTCCACTAATGTTATTTAGCACTGTGACCTTGTTTCCCTTATTGTACTTGTATACTTCTGTAACTAATTATAGGTCACCCCTGAAAAAGAGACCTCCGGGGCTCAGTGGGCCTACTCGGTTACCAAAATTGAATAAATAAATACATAGGGGAGATCTTGAAACTTTCCCAGACAAAAGTTATGTTGCTAAGAATTTACTAAAAGGCTCAATGCACTTTACTGCTGCAGAAAAATACGCGTTAATTCATGTATCCAGAGGAGCTGCTTTTGACTGAATAGTGGCCTCCAAAAATTCTGGGAAAAAAATACCACTTATTGGAATCAACACCTTTATGGGCCCCATTTAAAGTGATCCCCCTCACAAAACCCACAAACAGAACTATCATGGTACTTTTCCGCAATGAGGGGGTCAGTGTTACAGAACTCTTATATTGGTTGAAGCAGAGGTGCACAGTGATCAGAAACCCTGAAGCAATCTTTTATCAGGAACAAATATGGACAGGAAGTTGGCGTATCAAAGTAGTGTTAAATTCTACTGATAAGGAAGTTCAGCACCTGCCCAGCTGTTTTTTTTAGGGAGGGACAGAGGTGTGCTGTTCTATGCAGGATAGCCAAAAGCCTGTTATCATTGTGGGGCTACAGGTCACATCAGCAGCCTTTGTGACAAGCTTAAATGTACAATCTGTAATGAATTGGAGCATGCAGTGTTTTTTGCAGGAATGAACAAATCTGTAACTTATGTGAGACTAAAGGGCATACTTATCATTCTTGTCCATGGGCAGCAGATAAGTAACCCAATCAGGCTGATAGTGAAGAACAGTACCTCTTGGTTGCAGTTGCCCAAAGAGCAAAAACAAAACAGAACCCCCAAATTCTCATGCCCACACAGGACCTTAATGACCAGGAACAGGTGCAAGAAAATGGTAGATTTGATGAACCCCCTCCTCCATTAGAAGATTTGGAGAACAGTCAGACAAATGACACAAAGATCAGTATAGAAATAGCAGAAAATTCTGCAGATATGGCAGGATCTGTAGCAATTCAGACAGACATGACCCCCATTGAAAACTCAGGGATGCCACCCTCCCAGCCCCCAAGAGAGAAAGAGCCTACCAAAATGGTGACCAGTCATAGGCAGAACCGGAAGACACCCACTCAAAAGATCCCAAAGACTACTGATGTCTCTCTGACAAATAGGTCTGAGGCCCTGACAGAAGCTACAGGGACCTCAGGGAATGAATCTGATGATTCATCTCTCTGGTCTTCCCTTCCAGACCCAAGATCTGATATAGAGGAATCCCTACCAACTTCTTTACAGTCAGACAAGGCTGTTATGCCTTCTAAAGCTAATTCTAAACAAAAACATACAAGGGCATCTAGAAATCTGAGAAAGAAACCTCCCTGATTACCATGTAATTAGCTGTTTTTTCCCTTCTGTCTTGAATGAATGGCTTTATCTTTATCTTTTTATACTATCAATGTTAATAGCATGAAAACAATCGTAAACAATTGATAGTGTTCTCTCAATTAAAATCCTGCCATAAAGGTATCTTTATTTTACAGGACACAAGAATACATACCACATTAGAGGTCAAACAGGTCATTCAACAATGGCAAGTGGGACCATTATACTGGTCCTTGGGGACAGAAACGTTCATGGGCAGCTATCCTGTTCCGAAATATACCTATACATCTTATCAAATTAATAGATCTAATCCCTGATATGTCCTTTATTTTGGATATTAGAACTCATAACATTCTTTATAGACTATGTAATATTTATGCAGGGCAAACTAAAACTGCTAGAATAGAACAGTTTCAGACTATACAACCATTCTTGCACTCCACACAAAAGGTAATCTTGGACAATGATTTCAATTGTGGTATGTCCTTTTCTGATAGAGGGAAAGCCACCACTACAACAAAAATATTTTGTGATTTGTCGGTATTAAAAAATATTATTCAGACTTCACAGCTAAAGGATGCCTACCTCCAAAAATAGATAAAGCTGATTCAACCTTTCATAAAGGGGTACTGGCACCCAGGATAGATATTTTCTTTATTTCCAATACACTACAAATAAATATAGCAAAACCTTTGGTTGCAGAATTTTCAGACCACAATATGATATTTATACAAATCAGAAATGCCTTTACTTCAGCGAATGGGTCTGGCACCTGGAAACTCAACTCGTCTTTAATGACTCACCCAGATATAGTACAAAATTTGCAGTATTTTTCTGAAACTAGAAAAATCAGCATTTGTCATGTATGACAACCTAGTGCATTGGTAGGAGGATACTACTCTATTTTGGACCTTACTGCACTACTAAAACAATATAGCAACACAGATAGAAATATTGTATACCTTTCATACTTGCCAAATATAAAGCAACTGCAAAATCTCTTGACATTATCCCACACCACAGGACAGAATTTTAGTTCCCAGTCACAGACCATTGAGGCACAGATGACTACTTACCATGACATGCAGGCAACAGGTCTGCAACAAAAACAAAAATTTGGTATGCAGGGCAAGAATGGGAAAATGTGCCCATTTGCCAGCTACCAGGACAGCGTTAATCTAAAGCAAATGAAGGGGTTGTTAAACCACAACAAGGAGTTATGTATGGGCTCAAAAGACCTTTTGGATATTATTACAAAACATTCCCTACATCTTTTTTCAGATTGTTCAGAACTTCCAGACCCTGGCAGTTTTTTTGAGACATTTGCACTCCCAAATATACAAGCAGATATCACCAATTTGTTAATGAGAGACATCTCCCCAGATGAAGCAATAATGGCCATTAATACCTTAGCTCCTAATAAAGCACCCAGGCTTACAGGAGAAGTATATAAATGCATAGGAAAGGAATTGGCAACAGAACTGGATATAGTCTTCACTAATATATTGGAGAACCAGTCCCCCTCCCTCAGGATGACTAATGGTCTTCTTGTCTATTTGGATAAGAAAGGTGACAATAAGGACATACAAAATTGGAGGCCTATTAGTTTGCTAAACTCAGATGTTAAAGTATTAACAAAAATCTTAAATGCCAGACTTCTTCTCATTGTAAACTATGTTATTTTACCAGCTCAGACGTGTGCCATTCCAGGGAGAAACATTACTGAACATTTAATTCTATTAAGAGAAATATATGAACAAAGTAACAAAGGTTACTTATCTGGCCTTCTGTTATCTCTGGATCAACGAAGGGCTTTTGATTCGGTCAGTCATATTTTTCCTTGGCTAGCGCTCCAAAACTATGGAATACCATCAAAATTTATTCAGCGGATTCAGGGCTTGTATAAAACAATGACAGTCACTTCAGTTGTTAATGGGTGAACCGGGCCGATGATACCAGTTTGGAAAGGTGTAAGGCAGGGATGCCCTTTAAGTCCCTTCTTATATGCCTTTTGTATTGGCCCGCTATTAAGGGCTTTAAATGTATTTTCTAACATTACTCAGTTGAGCACTCCAGACTTTAATGTTCCACATAAAGCTATAGTCTATACGGATGATTTATGTATTTTAATTCAAGATGAATAATCCGCAACTGAAGCTATAAGGATCTGTCACACTTATGGGTCATTTTTTGGTGCAGTGCTGAATGTTTCAAAGTGCACAGGGAGACGTTTAGGTCACATCATCTATAGAAATATAGAAACATAGACTTTGACAGCAGATAAGGACCGCTTGGCCCACCTAGTCTGCCCATTTCCCTACCTACTGGATAGCATACCACTATTGCTGGCATAAGAATTACATAGGATCCTGTCTGTATTTTAGGTATGATTTATGGTCCTATAAAAATGGATATAGTGAACTGGGAAGCTAAAATACAGCACAGAAAAACTTCAGTGGCCCAATGGAATAAATACCAACTGTGTAAGAAAAAGAGAATTTATTTAGTAAAAACATATTTATTGCCACTTTTTCTTTTTATTAGCTACAGTATGTCTTTCCACCATCAAGAACATTAGAAACCACCATATATAGCATCTTCTTTCAAACAATCTGGGGCAGTAGGTTAAATCCAATTAAATGGAACATTACATACCTACCAGTTACTAAAGGAGGTTTAGTGATGGTTAATCCTATAGTTTTCTTCTATTACATATTTTGTATGCCAATATTCTTCCATTATTCTTCCATAGGGGATAAAGTTGAACTTAACTTTTATTTCTTTCTTGCCATTATTGGTTCCAACAGTGGGATTCAGGTAAACTGGTCCCCTTATGCCGTACTATCAATGTTCCTGTTTATATTAGGGAAAAGTTTGTAAAGCTGAAACTCTGGAACATTTCCAGACAATTACTTCTGACCAAACAAAGGAAATAACTGTATAGGCTATATATGTGAGTTATAGAACAACATTTTCAGGAGACAGAAACCTTTCCTCTCTGTCCTCAGCAATATACACCAGCTATAGTTACATCTGATAAAAGAAAAAATGGTTCCCCCCAAGATGTGGTATCTTCACTGGCTGAGTTGCCACTGAAAGATTAACATCAAGGCTAATTAAAAACACAAGCAGCTGGGAGAGAGGATGTGTAGTAAGCCGGGGTGTGTTCAACAGTTAGAAACAATGGAACATTTGTTTTTTACTTGTTCATACATGTCAAGATTTTACAAACTGCTTTCCACTTTCTAGAAGGAACCCTGGTTCTCTACAGTGACCTATGAAAGCTTAATGTACGGCTATTATGTAGGGTATGGGTATAAATGGAACAAAAGTACATTGCACATTGTTTTTCTAGTAATAAAATGGTTCCTTTGGAATACATACTAACATACTAAGATGCCAGCAGAGTAGACCTTATGGTCTATTGAGTCTGCTCGAGGATCAGCACCTGTTCAGGGCACCGTTTCTGCCTTCCCCACCTCTCCCATGAACGCCCCCAGCCCCATCCCCTGACTGAAGTACTCCTCCAGTTTTGGCATTACTCAGTTTCACCTTCCCCCTACACCTGTCCCAACCTTGCTTGAACCCCTCCACAATATTTATAGCCACCAGCTCTACAGGCAGTGTGAGTGCATTCCAGGGTTCCACCAGCATCTTGGTGAAGTAGCATCTCCTTGTCTCGCTCGATTCTCCCACCAATTAGCCTCGCTGAGTGCCCCCTGGTGGCCCTCTGCCTCTCTTAGCTGGAACATCCTATCTCAGCTTACCCTATTTACCCCCTTAAGGTATTTAATGACCTCGATCATATCCCCTCTGTCCCTCCTCTCCTCTCCTCCAGCGAGTACAAGTTGAGCTCCTCAAGTCTCTCCCCATAGGACTTTTCCCACAGACCTTGCATCATCCTGGTTGCCCTCCTCTGGACCCTCTCCAGGGGTGCAATGTCCCTTTTTAAGTACGGGCACCAAGACTGCACACAGTATTCAAGGTGCAGTCTAACCAGGCAGTTACACAGAGGAAGAAGCACCTCCGGCCTTCTCAAGATTATCCCCCTGGTGATGCACCCCAGCATTTTATTTGCTTTGGCCGCAGACCTTCTACACTGTTCAGAGTTGCTCATTGTAGCATCCACAAACACCCCAAGGTCCTTCTCCCCACCCAAAACCTGCAGTGTCTCCCCTCCCAAGATGTACTCATGAGCTGGGTTCCTAAGCCCCAGGTGGAGAACATTGCATTTCTTAGTATTAAATCTCAGTTTCCAGATTCATGACAACCTCTCCAGAGTCTCCAGGTCCCCCTATATGGCTTTACTACCCTCCTGCCCATCCACCACCACCCCCAACTTTGAGTTGTCAGCAAAGAGGCTCATCTCCCTCCTGATGCCATTTCTGACATCTGAGATGTAAGCATTAAACAGGAGTGGAACTAGCACTGATCATTGTGGGACCCTGCTAATGACCCTTCTAGGAGATGAAACCTCACGCCTACTACCACCTTCTGAAACCACCCAGCTAGCCAGTCCCATATCCACCTGACCATCTGTTCCCCACCCCCATTTCCCCCAGCTTATCCAGCAGCCCAGGATGTGGCACCAAATCAAATGCCTTGCTGAAGTCAAGAAACAGAACATACACTGGCCTGTCCTGGTCCAGTGCCTTTGTCACCCAATCATAGAATTCCACAAGGTTAGTATGATATGATCTGTCCCGAACAAAGCCATGTTGGTGATTATCCAGATGGCCCCTTGCCTCCAGAAATACCCCTAGCCTTTCTTTTAGGATGGTCTCCATCATTTTGCCCATCACTGAGGTAAGGCTGACAGTCCTGTAGTTCCCCAGCTCCTCACATGAGCCACCTTTGTGGATAGGCATGATGTGGGCCATCCTCCAATCCTGAGGCACCCACCCCATCTGAAAAGAGGAGTCAAAAAGATCCACCAGATGTGCAGCCAGGACAAAATGCCATTTCCTTTAGCACCCTGGGATGAAGACCATCCAGACCCAGTGCCTTCTCCATTCTTAGGGACTTGAGAGCTTCCCTAACCCTACCAACAGGAATTTCAACATCTGTGAACTTCCCCCCTTCTGCATACTAACCTGCCTCCCCCCGTACGGTGCTGTCCCACCATCTTCCCTAATGAAGACCGAGGAAAAGTAATTAAGTACCTCTGCCTGCTTCCCAGCCTCCTCAGCCAACCCACTCCCTGACCTTAGTCTACTAATCTGACCCTTCACTTTCCTTCTTTCCCTGATATACCTAAAGAACCCTTTGTCACCTCTCCTGATCCCTTGTGCCAACATCTGCTCCATCCTCACCTTGGCCAATCTCACCACCCTGGTTACCTTTCTGGATATCATATCATACTTCCCCTTGTCCATAAACCCACGAGAGCATCTGTACTGGCTATAAGCAGCCCTTTTCTCCCTCACCACTTCCTGGACCTATCTGGTCCACCAGCTTAGCTTTCTGGCTCTACAAACTTGCATCACACATTTGTGCAGGCCTTGGTAGCTTCCTGGAGTCCCCTTTTAATAATTTCCGACTCCTTTCTGTGTCCATGCCCAGACTGGTCCCCTCCAAGTGACCCCTGATGATCTGCTCCATACCCTTGAAGTACGCATCCCTAAAGTCAACTACCACTATTTTGTTGTTATCTTCTCCTTCCCCCAGGTCTAGGGAAAAATAAACCATGGCATGATCACTCCCCGCCAGTGGGTCCCCTACCACTACGTACCTAACCAGATCTCAATCTGACAGGACCATTTGCAGGATATGACCCTCCCTTGTTAGGTCAGACACCAGCTGGGAAAGAAACGCGTCCTGGAAGACATCCAGCAGGCTCTGCTCCCTGGCCGATGAGGATGCCATATTTCTCTAGTCAGCCCCTGGCATGTTTAGGTCACCCAGAACCACCGTTTTACCCTCCTCCTGACCAAAGTGCTCCCTAAGATTTGCCATCAGGCCTTCCTCTAGATCTTCTGTCTGCATGGGTGGCTTATAAACCACCCCCAGTTTCACTCTCCTGCCCCCAAGTGCCTGCAAGGTGACCCATAATGCCTCCATGTTCCCCTCTGCTCCCTCAACCCTCCTTATCCCTATGCCATTCTTAATGATGAGTGCTACTCCTCCTCCTCTTCCCACTGCCCTGTCCTTACTGAACGCAGTGTACCCCATCAGGTTTAGGTCCCAGTCATGCCCAGGAGTGGCCCAAGTTTCAGTGACAGCCGCCACATCCACTTCTTCTACTAGCATTGCCTGAAGCTCTGGCATCTTGTTATCTATGCTCCTGGCATTTATCAGGACCACCCTCTACCCCTTCCCTTTAACCTCTCCCATACCCCCAACCTGAGAACTCCCAGGAAACTGCCTGCTCAAGATCCCTCGTGGGCAGTTGGGTGCTCCAATTTTGCACCCCCATCTCTGCTTAGGGAAGTGGTCCAAGCCCTTCCTTGATGTGCATGCTAGGATCAGCCTCAAAACCCAGCCTTCCCCCCTTACAAGTTTAAACCCCAACTAACTTGGATGAATTTGGACAGTTTTAGCATCAAAACCTCCCCTCCCAAATTGAGGTGGAGCCTATCCCTTGCATACAGCCCCTTGTCCTCCCAGGTTGCACCCCAGTCCCCCACCAACCAATAGCCCCATGCCTTACACCACTCCCCAAGCCATTCATTTACTTCTCTAATTTTTTGTTTGTTTCCCATGCTGGCTCTAAGCACTGGTAGGATCTCTGAGAAGGAGACCAAGCACCCAACAGCAAGACAGACCCTGGCTGGCTCCTGGAACCTTGCCTGAATTTACAGCACACTAATCCATTAGTGCCCAGGTGCACTAATATGTCAGGGGATCCACCACATTCCTTCACCAGAGCATAGACCAGTTGATAGGCCTCATGCACAGTCAAGCCAAATATACTCTTGAACCTGACAGCACAGGGTTTTCCCTCACCCCACCCTTCCAACTTAATACCCCTAATCATGGACTTCCCCAACAGAAGCACTCTAACCTCCTCTTTTTCCTTGAGTCCACCCCCTTTCTCTGCCTCCCCCCTTCACTTCCACTACCTTGTTTCCCCTGGCCACACCCACTATTTGAGTGCCATTGACTGCCTCATCCCTCCTGTTCCAGCTCTTTCTCCTAACTGATCTGTCTTCCTCTAGCACCCCCCCTCCCCACTATGCCACTTCAGTCCATGAACACAGCACCCCCGGGAACTAGTGGCCCCTCCTGACCCTCAGAGGAATTTGCTTCTACCTTTTTGACATCCTTTTTTCTACTCTCCCCCTCACTATATCCCTGCTGGTCCCTTCCCCCTATGCTCCATGCTCCCTCCTTACTGAGTCCTCATCTTCCCTTCCCAGGCCCTCCCTACTCCCAGCTCCCTTTCCTGTTCTATCCCCAACTCCTCCTGTATCCCCAGTGCCCTTGTCCCAATCCCCCCTCCCCATCATCCTCACTCACACTCTGCCCACTGCTGACTGCTCCCCTTCCATCCTTGTGTCCTTTTGCAAGGGGACAACACTTCCCCTGACTACTGAGCCTTCCATCATGCCCAACTCTCCTGTTCCCCCTTAATCCTCCTCTGCTTCAAATTCTTCATTTTCCCCCCTTGTGCATTGGTACTAGTGGTGCAAATCTGTTTTTATGCTCTATGTCCACTGTCTTGATGCCTCCCACTGGTGCACTCCCCTCCCATCATTCCTCTTTTGTGTATACCTCAGACCATTGCTCTTAAAAACCTGCTAGTACCCTTGGCCCTTCTCATGTTCAGGACTATCTCCACCTGAGCCCCCAAGGGGTCCCCCAATACCACACTCCTCCCTTGCCATGCCTGCGACGCAGTCCCAGAACTTTCCCCACCCCAGACATTCCCTGACCCTGGTTCATCCTTCCCTTCTTGCATAGTCCCTACCATCAGGACATTTCAGTGCTACATCAAAATCCTTGGATTCAAACCCTGTTACAGCCAAAAGAGATAATGACCCAAAAGACAATCGGAAAGGAACATGGATGCCAGAATATGCACTCCAAAATGCTGGATGGATTAGAACAGAGGAGGGAAACTGGATACCTGATCCATGGATAACAATTCCAGGAATGACAGACCCTTTTGCACAGAATGCCACTGACAGTTTAGCTGAACTGTGAAAGGATAAAATGATGCCGCTGCTATCAGACACCACAGAACAGGACTGCACAACAAATGACCCTTCCCATCTAACAACAGGTATTCTTATTTTCTCCCTTTGTAACTACTGAGGATATTTTTTATGATTTTATGATTTTATGTGGGAAAAACTTTGATTAAACAAATGTTAGGATTCTTACCAGCAAACGTGTATGCACTCATACATGCACCAGGAGAGAGCACCTTCGGTATCAGTTTTAGGACTGCTTCTCTACAAGATTGATTTTGGGCAACACATTCTTTCCCAAAAAACAACCCCCTGTGGGCCCCATTTCAAGTTATCCCCCTGACCAAACTGACATTTAAAATCATAACAGTATTGTTTCAAAATGAAGGGGTGAATTTATCAGACATTATGCCATGGTTAGAAAAAAGTTGTGAGATACAAAGAACCCCAGACCCTATCATTGAGTGTTGGGATTATGGAAATTTAGAATCAGGCTGAAGCAAACTGATAGAGGAATACAACATCTGCCAAACAATTTTTATCTAGGTAGACACAAAGGAATCCTCTTCTGTCTGGACAACCCAGATCTTGTTATAATTGTGCCTCTCCTAGACACATCAGTAATAATTGCTAAATAATCAAATGTATACAGTGTGGCACACTAGGTCATTCTTGTTTTCTTTGCACAAGTAAACCAAAGTGCAATTTATGCAAGAAAGAAGGTCAAACATTTACCAACTGTCCCTGGGTAGCCCATAATACAGCCAATGCAGACTACAGAGACAGACAGTTCCACAACCTGAACAGATACAGATACAGAACAACTTTGCTTCTCTGCAATGGGGAGACACTGGTATGTAGGAGGAATCAGACACAGCTTCCACAGACTCCTCTCAAAAAGTTACAACTTCTGATATAGACAAACAACACCCCAAATTTAAAAGTAAACAAAAGCGGAAAAGATGGGGGACAAGATCTGGGGTTAAGATGGTAACCTGATGTCATGAGGCTGAAGATTGGCATCCACTCTTTATGAACTGTTGGTAGCATATCTGAATGCAAACAGTATTACTGTAAGTCAGAGAAAAAGAGAAAAAATACTTTTGCTTTATTTGAGAATTGTAATTATGATATAGTTTTTTTTTCCAGGACACAAGACTAAATTGTACATATGAATTACCAATGGCTAGAGCAGCATTTCTGGGGGTCCACATATTGATCCAATAGAGAGGAATTATGCAGTGGGGTGGGAATTTACATGAATAACCCCACAGCAAATGTATGTTGTGTAGTAGATAGATGTCCAAGAAGGGTACGCCTAATAGACATACACATAGACTCTCAAGAATTCAGACTGATAAATCTTTATGCTCCACAAACTAAGTTAGGCCGGATAGACTTGCTAAAAGCAATTCAACCATATTTATTCACCTCAAAAAATATTTTTAGTGTGGGATCCCCTGGTGGTCCAGCAGCAGTTGGAGCATGGACACAATTTCCAATTGATGTCCCTCTATCTGCTCCAACCACTGCTGGACAGCACTCACCCTCTCATTTGTCTCATCAACACCACTCCACAGAACTGCGATGTCTGTCTGACTTACAGGCAGTTCTCTGGGGTCCATAGGTGCTGCAGCTGCTGGAGGTGGGGGTGATACTGGTGGAGCAGCAGGTGCTGCTGTGGCACTCCCTCTCTTAGGGCCATGCACAAATCGCACCCTCTACCACAGAAGGGCCAACAGATGCAGGCCTGGCCTATTATGTGGCAGCCTGCCACTCCACCTGGTGGTGGTATATCATGTGGGTGTGCTGGTCCCCAGTCCCCAGGTGAGTCCCCCGGGGGCCACAGCACACTTCCACCCTACAAATCCAGCACCTGACCAGGCTGCTGTCCCCCCAACAGAATCAAAAAACTCCCAAACTGGGGAGGGGTGGGGAGGACCAGGCACAGGCGGGGGAGGCAGATGCACAGGCAGCCTGGACATGGTGCTCAGGCTCCACACTTGGGGCTGGATGCACAAGTACATCCTGCTACAGATGAGCTGGAGCTGGAGTTGGTGCTGGAGGTGGTGGAGGTGGTGGTGGTACAACTGCCTGAGGAGGTGCTGGTCCTGCTTCTGGGGGGGGATCCAAGATTTTTGTATGGTCCAACATGAACTGGCCATGCCCCCAATGCATGTACACTCCTCCCTTGCCATGCCTGCGATGCAGTCCCAGAACTTTCCCCACCCCAGACATTCCCTGACCCTGGTTCATCTCTGCTCCACCCACTAGACTCAGTCAACTGCTCTCCCTCCATCCGAGCAATGACACAAAACACTCACACACAAGACACACACAACACAGGCACACACACACACACACACAGTCAGACACAGACTTGTAAAAGTAAAAAAAATGAAATTCGCAGCAAGAACAAATTAAGTACAAAAAGAGTCTACTCAAAACACAAAAAATGTAGCTTTTAAAAAAGCTGTTGGGTCTCAGTCTCTAGATCTCCTCCTAAATGCTCTAGTCCCACAAACTCTCATTGCCTCCTCTCTCTCCCTCTGCACAGGAGAAAGTGAAACTATCTCCTTGCATAAGGTTCTTCCTTCCTGCCTGGCTAAAGCATGTGACTTACAGTACTGTAAGCCATGTGATGTGGGGGGGGGACTGCCAAATCCGGAACACAAAGTGGATCACTTCGCGTCATAATGAGGAATGCGAAGTCCATTGAAAACAATGACTTTGTGTTACTTCGTGTTGCCCCTCAAGGCGAAGTGCATTGAAATCAATGTACTTTGCATGACTTCACCTTGTTATTGAGCTCCAAGGTGGTTTTTTGCAGTGGTTCATGGGATTGCAGGGCACATGAGCTCTAGATTGTTCTGCACAGCCTTGGTTCTGGCCTAGGGGTAGTGTGTGTAGGAAGCTGGAGGAGACAGTTTATTATCAGAGCTCTCTGTGATTCAAACCCTCTAAAAGCTGTTAAAAAAGCCTTTTTGAGCCTTTTTTGGGGCTCAAAATTTAGTTCATCGATTGTAGGAAACCCTCCTGTGCTCATATCATCGAGTGCTTATTGTTTATGTGTGGATTTTGAATGTTAAATTTTAAACATTCAGTCTGTTTACTGACAGACACTGGAAGTGTACTTTGGGAAAGGGGCGTATGTGTGGTGTAGGTAGATTAACTGGGAGAAAAAGGCAGTATTTTTGTTTTGGTTATATTTTTGTTGTATAACTGTGTTAATGTACACACAGTAATATTTTAATTATTTTTTTTAATTTTTTTGCTGATTGTTGTGGTGCAGCAGTGCATAATTTCAGTGTGTTTAAAAGATTTGGTTATATTATTGAAGTTTTCAATTTGCTGCGCATTACTTGTAGTGTGTGTATGAGTGTGTGTGCGACGTGTGCCATCAAATCAGACACATTTTATTGTGCCACACAGTAATTGCAGCAGTGTGAACCTGCTATCCACTGCACCTGTGTGATTCTTTTGCACTGCTTTGTGGTATCTTTACTGGTGGTAGTGGACTGTTACTGCAGTACACTGCCCCCCAACCCCCACCACAACCGGCAAAGGCATTCTTTTCCAGATTTGGATTTGTGACTTGTGAGCACTATTCAGGCATTGTGCCTTTGCGTCTGCATTTCTTGAGTGTACAGCACAATCTTAATCTGTCTGTGCATTTGCATCTCTTTAGGGCCCAATCTCCATCTGTAACTAGAGTCGCAGTTGTTTGTTTAGCTTCCCTTCAGAGTACTGGTGTGGTGCACATCTCTGTGTGAATATTGTACTCATTAATATGCATTTTTAAGTCAGGGCCATCATCACGAGTTACTCATAATACAAATCATGTTCTTCATCTTCATGGTCACCATTCACGATCACGAATCACAAAACTGTATGTTTATTTTTTTGTTGTTAGTTGCATGTAAGCCTATTTCATAGTATCTCGGGTCTTGGCTTCACCATTGTACTCATTAATATGAGTTTTCAAATTTGGTAGTTTTGTGTGGTACAGATCAGGGAAGTACAGCTGTAGGTATTCGCGTTTGCATACAGGTCACTGTCATTAGTCATGTCACACACCAGACACTCATCCCGACTCCGACTCCAAGACAAATGAAGTTCTTCATCTTCACAGTCATGATTCATGATCACAAATCACAAAACTGTACTTCTTTTTGTTGTTAGTTGCATGTAAGCCTGTTTTGTAGTATCTCAGGTCTTGACTTCACCAATGTACTCATTAATATGAGTTTTCAAATTGGGTAGTTTTGTGTAGTACAGGTCAGGGAAGTACAGCTGTAGGCATTTGCGTTCCCATACAGTTTAATATAATTGGTTATCTCACACCAGACACTCATCAACTCCAACTCCAAGAAAAATAAATTCATGTTCTTCATCATCATGGTCACAAACGTGGTCGTGATTCACAATCACATCACAAATCACAAAATTAAATTTTTTACTACTTAGTTGCATGTAAGCCTGTTTTGTAGTATCTCTTGAGGCTTCACAACTGTAGTCATTGATATGAGTTTTTAAATAGGGTAGTTTTGTGATACAGGTCATTGGGGAAGTACAGCCATAGGCATTCGCGTTCCCGTACAGCATGTCACTTACATTACTGTAAGCCATGTAATGTTTGGGGGCCCAGGGGCTGCCAATATTGTTATCACTCCACCTTAATTCGCGTTGAGGTGGAATGACAACACAAAGTGATAATCACAAGGTAAAGTGAGCCTTTCATCTTGACCACTCCACATAGCAAAATGGCAATGCGAAGTGCCCACTTCGCTGGACACTTTGCCAGCGGAATTTAAATTCACTGCATTTCTACCCCCAAACTATCATAAACATTATTTAGAACATGTTCAATCCTGTCCATCTTCAAACTAAATAGAAAATAGATAATGACTATAGTCATCTTTATATTGTGCATGTAAACCGTTAAATATTCTATATTGTATAGACTATCTTTAGTTAAGATTTCAGCTGACCCCAATGAGTGCTTTAAATACAAAGCCACCCCTTCCCCTTTACTCTCCCTGTCTGACCTAACTAATTGGAAACCTAATACTGATACTTCACTATCCTGCACCCTATCATATAGCCAGGTTTCAGAAAACCCCATAATATCAGGCCTCTGCTCCTGCACCATTCATGTTAATACATCCATTTTTGGAGCCAATCTCCTGGAGTTATCATGAATAATTTTTAAGCTACCATTTATATCATCTACAGGTCCTGGATTCAGCTGTACATCCCCACGCAAAATTAATAATGCTACATATAATGTATACTCTCCCTGGAGTTAATTGTGTAGCCAATGTGTACTCAGCACTCCTATAAAATCGGCTCTGCAAAACATGTTCCAATTATTGGAAAAGACATTTCCTCTTGATAAGTTATACCCTCAGAAAGTTCCTGAGGGGGAGCCATTTTGCCTGGAGACCAAAAAAAAAATTTCTTTGAAAGCTCAAAACTAAGTAGTGTAGAGCTAGATAGGCCACACAGTACAATGGATACCATCATCCTCAGTAGATGCATCTTATCCAGTTAATTTACAATGTTACTTGAACTTAATAACTACTAAAAAAATTAATACTAGAAAAACACCAAGTATAAAACAGTCTGCAAAAGTAGATCATACAGTTCTAAAAGTCTGTAAAAACACAGCTTAGAATACCAAATCACCCAAACAGTCCTAACTAAACTGCCTTACTATTGTTAATTATTACCCTGACTTCATAATCATTTATCCCCTGTATAATTTATCTTTCTCTATTATTTTAATAGACTATTGCACTTTCCATGTAAATAATCATTCAAGTTTTAACCCTTCTAAAGTTGTTTAAAACATATAAGACATCAGTATATACTTATCCCTACATGAGCAAACCAAAGTCCCAAGCATTTTTCTTGTAGGAGTGGCACTCGTGCCACTCACTAAAGCTCATGCTAGTAAGTGGTGGGAGGTTTTAAACTGCACAACCCCACCCCTTTTTGTGACCTCAGCAGCCAGCTCCTCTGAGCCCTTCTGCTCACTGAGTAAATCAGTCAAAAGTCAATATTGTGGAGAATTACAGGAATACTTGACACAATCTCTCACACTGGCCTTTGTTCCGTCTTCCAGGTGACAGTAGTTCAATTCTTCAGGTGGGTTACAGCAGGGAAATCAGCACTGGGGGGTAAAATGAATTGCAGTGAGTTTAACCAGCATTTGAAAGATAGCGAGCGGTGCAGAGTTTTAAACTGCATGACCCCACCCATTTTGGTGACCTTAGCAGCCAGCTCTCCTGTGCCCCCTGCTCACTCAGTAAATCAGTCAAAAGTCAATGCTGAGGAGAATTAAAGGAATACATGACACAGTCACTCACACTGGCCTTCGTTCTTTCTTCCAGGTGACAGTAGTTCGATTCTTCAGGCAGGTTACAGCAGGTGAGACTTCCAGTACTGCATGCAGTACTCCAGATGGGGCCTAACCAGTATCTTTTAAAGAGAGATTATTACTTCCCTCTTACGACTTGTGATACTCCTACTAATACACCCCAACATCCCTCTAGCTTTACCTACTGCCTTAGTGGTCTGCTTGTATGATTTCAGGTCATCTCTGGTGAAGATGCCCAAGTCTCTTTCTTCCCTTGTGATTGCCAGCAAATCCCCTCCCAACCTACAGGTAGCTTCAGCGTTTCTTTTCCCTATGTGCATGATCTTGTGCTTCTTTGCATTCAACCCCAGTTGCCACTATTCAGACTATTTTCATTTCATTTTATTTGTTACCCTTGTAAGTCTGATGAGCAAACTGCCCATTTTCACAGACAACAAGCATTACAATGAACAAAAAACAGATGCAATAAAAAGTACAATATATTATGACAATATACAATTCAGACATTTAACAAGCACATTCCTGGGAAACTTGTAAGTGCCTTCTTAACTTTGACTTAAAAGAGAGTGTAGAAATACAGTTCGACACATCATATGGGAGTGAATTAAAATAACATGGTCCCCTGTATAACAATGAGCATTGTCCAGATGTTTTCTTAAAAAATGGGACATTAAATGTAAACTTTGATTGAGTTCTGGTACAATTAGAATTAACATATTTAGAAAAATATGTACTTACTAAGGTAGGTAACAAACCAGATTTGATTTTAAATAAAAAAAGACACATCTTAAGCTGAATTCTATTTATAAGAGAAAGACAATTAGAGGATTTGAGTAATAAACAGTGGTGAGTTCTAATTGGAACAGAGAGCATGAATCTTAAAATAGAAATATTCGTGACCATCATCTTTCCTAAAAGTTTACGATTCATAGCAGCATAAACCACCAACCCATAATCCAAGACACTGAAAAGGAAACTGTGCCAAAAGCTTCCTAGATTCAATTGCTAAATATGACTTAACTCTATATAGACACCCATGTCTTTTATTAATTTTTTTGATGGTAGAAATAGCATGATATTCAAAAGTGAGATTGGCATCAAAAATAAGCCCCAAATTTTTAAATGTATCAACTAATTCAATGATAGTTCTCTTTACATCACAAACAGGTGGAAGGTCAGGCAAACTAATATTTCTATTGGTGAAAAGCATGATTTTAGTTTTGACTGAATTGTGCACAAGAGAGTTAGTAAACAGCTAATTTTGAAATTAATCAAAATTAACCTGAAGCTTATCCAGAGACTCCTTTGGTGTCAAACTGTCCTCATAAATAACCGCATCATCTGCCTACATTATAATAGAACTAGATGGACATGAATTTGGGGCACCATCCATAAGAAGAGAAAAAAATAAGTGGGCCCAGGATGGATCCCTGGGGAACACCACATCTGGTTAATTTAGAAGAAGAAGAATGGCCTTCAATGGTTGTTACATGTGACCTGTCTGTGAGATATTGGGAATACCATCTGATCGCTTCACAGGAGAATTGCACTTTATCCATTATACAAGAGAGCACATTGTGCTCCATAAGATCAAAGGCCTTGGTGAGGTCCACAAAAGAGTAACAACTGAGTGCCCTTTATCAAGGGCACTCTGGATGCCACTACTGAACCTCACCAGACCATTTCAGTATTGTGTCCTACCTTAAAACCATGCTGACATGAGGTTAGCAAATTATATTTATTAAGGTACTCTAGGCTCTGATCTAATATAATTCTTTCTAAAATCTTGGACAATGGTGGCAGAAGAGCAACTGGTCGATAATTAGAGACTGGTGATGGATTACCGGCTTTGTGTATGGGTCTGATTACTGCATGCTTCCACAATCTTGGGAATACACCATGAAAAATTGAAAAAATTAAAAATAATGGTTAAAGGATGGGAAAATGTATCAATACCCAATCTCAAAATTCGAATATCTAAGGAATCAGTTAACAAAAAGGGTTTAGGATCATTGCTAAGTATATAATCCTTAGCAATCTCTGGTGTCACTTCATGAAGTGCAAACTTAGAAGAAATTTCAGGATCAAACTTGGAAAAACTATCAGCATCAGAATGCACATCAGAACTTGGTACCCTTCAGCTCTCAAGGTCTCCAAAATAATTATTACAACATTTAGCAACCAATTTAGGACTGGAAATGATCAAATCATTATTCTGAAGAGAAATCAATTGATATTTTGTTCCCCTTCCCATTAAATTGTTCATTATCTTCCAGGTATATCTGGAATTACCAAATGCTTTTTTTTTGGTGATTTAGGAAACATTTTACTTTTGCCTTTCTGATTTGCATTTATTTCTCAATATTTTATAGGCCAAAAGGGAGCCAGCATCTTTGCTAGATTTATTGTGTTTCCAACTTCGATCTCTTAATTTCATAAGATCTAACAGTTCTTTAGAGAACCATTCTTACTTGGTAGATCTAATTTGCATTTTTTTTCAAAGGTGCCAATTTATCTTGCAAAGATGTAAGTGTTATAAAGGTGTCTAACATGACAACAATGTCATGAATAAATTCAAGCTGTGACCAATTTATGTCTTTACTAGCAATGACAATACCTTCTGACGTCAAGGAAGAGAATCTCCTAAATTCAATGTACCTAGGATTTTGTTTTACAAATTTAACAGACCATTCACACACCACTGGACAATGATCACTCATATTATCAGGCAGATCCATTGTATTAATAATTCTATCAGTCTAGGTAATCATAATCCAATCAAAAATTGAGCCTGAATTAGTTTTGTAGTTATGTCTTGTAATATCTTGGATCATTTGGTGTAAGCCTAAGTCTAACAAAATATTATGTGTACCATCAGTTCCATTGGCATTCCAATTATTATTAAAATCATCAAGTAGTATCCACTCTCTGTTGGGAGAAAGGTGGGATTTGAAACAAGACACCAAATCAATGCCATTTTTAAATTTCCCATGTGGTATATAATGGGAACTGATGACTAATCTCTTGTCCTGACCAAATAAAATCTCTACTGAGACAAAATCACATGAGGGGTCATTTATATTATCCAAAACCCTAATGACACTAAACTTAGAATTAATATATAAAAGTGTCCCACCCCCATGTTTACCCACCCTATCCTGATGAAACATGTTGAAGTTGGTCAGTGAAATTTCAGAGTCCTGAATGTTGCTATTTAACCAAGTCAGTTTTGCCAGTTTTGCCAGATCTCTTCTCATTCTGCTCACCCCATCTGAATCATCCACTCTGTTGCAGATCTTGGTGTCATCTGCAAACAGGCAAACCTTACCATCCAGTCCATCTGCAATGTCACTGATGAAGATATTGAGGAGGACTGGCACCATGACTGATCCCTGAGGTACCCCACTTGTGACTTGCATCTCTTCTGACTGTTTACCATTTACCACCACGCTCTGTTTTCTTCCTGCCAATCCATTTGCCACCTAGTTGACCAACTTCTGACCCACTCTGCGCCTACCCAGCTTATTAATCAATATTTGTGGAACAGTATTGAAAGCTTTGCTGAAGTCAAGGTAGACGACATCAACCTCACTCCCTTGGTCCACCACTCTGGTTTTCCAGTCAAAGAAATCTATGAGATTAGTTTGACAGGATTTTCCTGTTGTAAACACATGCTGTCTTGGATCCTGTGCTCCTATGGATTCCAGGTGTTGCACTATCCTTTCCTTAAGGAGTGCCTCCATAATCTTGCTCACTACTGAATTAAGATTGACTGGTCTGTAGTTTCCTGCCACCTTCCTGCTGCCACTCTTGTGAAGTGAGATCACATAAGCCCTTCTCCAGTCTTCTGGGACCTCTCCTGTGCTCTGAGACTCACTAAAAAGTTCTGCTAGTGGCTCTGTTAGTTCCACCCTTAGCTTCTTTAGTACCCTTGGATGCGTGCCATCAGGACCCATTGCCTTGTCCACCTTGAGCTTAGCGAGCTCTTGTAGGGCCCTTTCTTTTGTGAAGGGACTTGGGCATACCTCCCTACCCCGTGTCCATGGTGCTGAGCTGTGGGCCAAGCCCTACCTTCTCCACAGTAAATACTGAGCAGAAATATCTGTTTAGGATAGATGCTTTTCCTTGGTCCTCCTCCACACACTCCTCCTTATCTCCTTTGATCTTAGCAAAACCCCCTTTCTCCTTTCAGTAATGTATCTATAGAAAGTCGTATCCCCTTCTTTTACTGTTTGTGCTAGTGTTTCCTCGGTTTGGGCCTTTGCCTGCCTTACTGCCTTCCCTGCTTCCCTTAGGGAGGTTTGATATGCCTCCCTATCTTCATCACACTGCGTTCCCTTATATTTCCTGAAGGACAACCTGTTAATTATCTCTGGAAATTTTTTGTTTAGTAGACTGGTGATTCTTTACATTTTGTATTTTTTTCTTTCATGTTTAGTGATATTTTTTGGATATTTTTTTCTTTTCTCTTGTGTCCAAAGGATAATTTTACTGAATATAATGTTTATTTGTTTAATTGTATAGTTTTCATTTCTTAATAAACACCCCTACTCTTTTTGAGAAGTTCCATAGGATCATTAACATTCACCAGAACAGGCAGATGGGACCTCGGTTTAATGTCTCATCCAAAAGATAAACTGTTTAACCCAAGGAGATGCCTTTGGTAGATGGTTTCTCTGAAAAATGTTTATTTTTTAAATTATTTAAAGAAAGGAAGTACCATTGCCACTTATGTGCAGAATATTTTTTCCACATTCTATTCATAAGATTATTTTTGTGACAGTCGTATTTTTTCAGTTGTCATTTGAAATTATTGTTGTTAGCCATTTTAATGATATGAACAGCTTACTTCAACAGTTTTGGACAATACCTCCCCCCCCAACATAGCCAATTCATTTAACTGGCAGCAGGTGCCAGTCATGCTATCATTATTCCTCCTCCAGTGCAAGACAGCTGGTTTCATTTTTTAACCAGTGGCAGATATTCAATCCCAATACTGGTCACACCATTATGCCCAAGCCATCTGATTTAAAGTTGCACCAATGGCAGGTGCTTAATCTGTTCACATGTCCCACCCTCCTTTCTGATCAATATAATTTTGTTTTCTATCACTTGCAGAGGGTACTCAGTCCCACCACTGGTCACCCCCTTCCTCCCAATCAGCCAAGTCCCTGAAAACAACTGAATACAGGAAATCAATGGTTTTAACATTTAGACAACCACCACCCACTGTTTAGCAAAGCCTCGTCCAATCACATCACCCATACATTTAAAAATAATGTTGCCTACCCTGCCACCTTCTAGCACCCAACTCCCTGTACTCCACTGTACATATGAAGCTTCTTTATAATAAAATGCAGTACTGCATGTATAAAGTCATTTTCTCACTCTTGCCAAATTGTGTAACCACCCACCTTTTGAACCATCCCTGAGGTAACCTCCCACATTACTCACCCTGTAGCTCCCAACCTTCCTCTTCCCAATTCCAACAGTATAAGGATACAGCAACTACTAAAACAAAATACAGCCCTACAGTTGATTGGGCTTGCTCTCTTTGGTGTCCTAATACTATGAATCAATGATGACCTCCTCCCATAGGAATACTTGATTGGTCTCTTGTGGGTGGAAAAAGGCAGCAAAGTGGGTATGGGTTATTTACAGGCTAACCTTAAAACCCACAGGTCCATGTGTGATGCAAGCACTCAGAAAATATGGTGATCTAAAAAATGACAAGAAATTAATTCCAAAAACTATGTCAATGCACAAATTAGGGGTTTTAAAGCATCAAAAGTATGGAAGTCCAATGTTAGTTTTTTTTTTTTTAACATTAACTCTGCCTACCCGATGCACCACCCCATGAACCCCTCCAAACAGAATGCCAAAGCACAGTCCAGAACTCAATCCTGAAGAGCCTTGCATGAAGCAAGTTAGGCTTCAGCTCCTACTTGAACCCTGCATGTCCTGCTTCACACAAAGCACAATCCAAATCTCAATCTGAAGGGTTTAGTGCAAAGCAGGTTAATTAACTTTGGCCCAGCACAAAGCAAGGAGGGAGTGAATGGACACAGGGGGCCAGATTTTAAAAAGTTGATGTAGGGTTTTCTTCCAGCTCTGCATCAAACCCTTGTGCCAGCACAGCTGCAGCACTGATTGCTGCAACTGTACCTAATTAGTATTCTGGGTACAGCTGCAACAATCAAAGTGATTTACACCAGCTTGCACCAAAACATCAACTGCAAGCTCTGTGAAAAGGGTCCCTGGTATTGACACAAGCTAGATCATGAAAAGATGGTCTAGCCAATGTCACCTTTTCACAGGGGATAGAAAATCCCTTTAGATTGTTGCAAGCCTGGAGTGCCATATAATTGGCACACCTAGGGCTTGTGGCAATCGCAGCTGTTTAAAAATCCAGCCCCAGGTCTTTATCTGCCCATATTATCTATGTTTCCTTGTTAATCCTCTTACTTTTTGGAACCAGCTGAGTTGAGTGGGTTGTTGCTGTTGCTTAAAACTGTTGTGTGAGCTCTTTCTGCTTAATTTGAAATGACAACACCATTAAAATACCATTGTCACAGAAAAACACCTTATGAATCGAATATTGAAAAAATGTTCTGTGCATGTGCAACAATGGTATTGTATTTCTTAATTTAAAAACTCCACATTTGTCAGGGAAACACCTATAAAGGCACCTCCTTGGATCAAACTGACGAAACAAGGTATTCGGTTTTAACTGTCAACCATTAATGAGCTACCTTTGTTCAAAAAAAGGTCTTAATTTGGATATTTTTATGTATGATCAACCACTTAGAACTTTTACATTTCTGAGTGAATCATTACAAATGTTAGGATCCAGAGATGTTAATATCCAGAATGTGCTTGCCATCACTGTAAAAAACACTCTGTTAATACACCAGTTAAGTTTTAACTTAATGCCACAAAAGTAGGGAAATGTGGTGTTAGGATTTCTAACCCTAACTTCCCACCACCACCTCCCAAACATGAAAAGGAAAAAAAAATCAGGGTTTTAGGTCTCTGCAGTCATGGTGAATCAGTGATGGGGTCTTCATTGGAGTTGTCAACTGTAATATTCACCCCGCGCAGCCAATAGTCTCCTGCTCAAAGTACAATTTACTGCTAAAAGATGGTGCCTCATAGTGATACACTCTTCAGAGGTACAGAAATATGCATTGCCACATGTTGCCAACAGAATCTGTTGTAACTGTCTTCATGTAGGGCCCTGAGTGCTATACATGGGGAAAAGAGAGCATGTCAGACATTGTTTACTCAGGTAAAGAGGTGAGCATTATGGTTGACAACCCCAAGAAAACTGCACCACTGATTCACCAAGACTCCAGAGACCCAAAACCCTAGCATTTTTCCTGTTTTCTGCTTGGGGGAAGGGGTGGGGCATTAGAATTGGAAACACCATACTTCCCTGCCTTTGTTGCATTAAGTTGAACTCTAGCTGGTATGTTAATGCAGTAATTTTGTAAAGAATTTCCTTTCTTTTTGAGATAATGGAATCATATCCTCATTCATTCAGGTCCCTTTCAGGTATACATGAACAAGTGCAAAAGGAAAACTCCACCTGTCTACAGAAAAGCAGGGTCCTGTGAGCTCAACACTTCTATGCAGCAACAGTTGTCAAGAATTCATGGGGTTGTCTGGTGGGCTGCTGAAGGACAGAGGCCTCTGGGCTCTGTGCTTCCATGTAGCCACAGATGCAGACACACAGAGAAAGAGTCCATCTCTTAGCTAAGCACAAGTCCTACTGGCAGTTATGGGTGTAGGGCCCTATACCAAGAAAAGAGTTCTCTTCACTTTATGGTATTTGTGCCCATAAGTACATTCATGCACCTACCCTTTCAAGACATGGAGGCAGTGTTGCAAGACTGTGCCATCCCCCAAGCCTCAGCCCATTCAGCTGGGTCATTGAGCTCACACCCAAACTCAGTGCACCACAGGATCACAAAGCACTACCCACTGAGGAAAATCTGGTATTGCACACAAAACATTTCTTAATAATTATTAATTTCTTTAAATTTTTACCCAAAATTTTAAGATAGTCTTTTTATGACTACTCTTATAAACATGCATGTGGCATTTATATAGTTGCCAACATATTATTTCATACCACATGTGTGAAAGCACATCTCATCCAGGATTTGAAAAATTAAACATATCAGGTTTATGAGGTCAAATGAACAAATGGCTGTCTTGAAAGTTTGTACTCAGAATATTGGAAGGCAGCAAAGTTATGAGTCAACATTGAAATATTTTGATATTCACTCATAATTTGATCATTTTTCTATATTTTGACACCAAAATTTTAACATTGTCTTCTTATTATGACCCCACCTCATGAACCTGGTAGGAGAAGATTTTCAAATCCTGCACAAAATGTGATTTTGTGACGCAACTGCAAAACCACCTTTTTGGATGGATTTGAAATATTTCACTTGCCTTGTTTAAGAGTAGGGGGTCAAATGTTTTTTGGTGGTGGTTTCTGTGGGGGTCAGAGTGGTGAGGGTTCATTTTCTTATTTACAGGTTGAGTTTAATTAAAAAAATAAAAGATCAATGAGGGATGGTTTTCCTTTTCTACAGGGGAACCTACCCAACACAGGCAACTGGGCACCCCACTGTCAGAATGCTCCTTGTCTGCACTGGGGATTGGCACACCATTTCCACCATCCATACTGTATTTTGGGGAGAGAGCCAGCAACTGAAGGGAAGGGGGTATACAGAAGAGTATCCAGGGGTGGACACACCAATCTGCTTTATATACAAATAGTTATTAATAATACATCAGCTGAAGTCATATATGAGACAACCAACCATCATCTGAGGGCCTGTGAGGCTGAGTTTGTAATAATTGTAACTGCTTTTTACCTGCTTTGTTGGGGTATGTATACATGTTGTATCTTTAAGCAGCTGAGCTATTTTGACTAATAAGTATTAAGATCCTTGTCCCCTCCAACAACAATGGCTGGTCTTACAACTGTTTTAAATGTGGGAAAAACACAATTGCAGACCCCATTTCCCATAAATAGGAACACTATTTTGGATTTAAGAAAAATATTACTTTAATAACATTGTTACATAAAATGATGAAAGTGATTCTGATCTCTAAAAAGAAATGGGCTGGGGTGGAGGCCTGCCATTCTTCTATTCACATTCCTCATATCTTAACTTTATTGAATAATCCCTCCCATGCAGGAGTCCTTACTGCATCTTCCCCCCCCACCACCACCACCACCATGTATGGGCAGTCTGGATTCAGACTGCATGCAATAATATGTAGTGATGCACCCATGGTGGGACATGAACCACTCTCACCAGTTTCTTTGTTGTCACATCCTCATCAACCCCAATTTGTTAATTATTGGCAATATTCAGTAGTTTTGGGCACCCTTCATTCTTTTCTATACATGTTACATTGGAGCCCAGTAAACCTTAGTACTGTAAAGGGGTTTATGTTGCAGTCTGCAACATCGAGCTGATTTAAATTCAGTTTAAATCTGTGGCAAAGGAAGGTCACTTGGCTTTCCAACTGGGATTCTGAGATTTGCTTTTGGGTAGCCTGATGCAAGATTCCTCAGGTGTCTGTAGCCTCCAGTGGTTAGATTGGACATGCTTGGGTGGGGACATTTTCATTCACCACTAGATCTGCAGATGGGAAACTTATGTCAATTCTGTTTTCTCAACTCCTATAGGAGTCAGTAAAGAAAGATGCAGAGATGCACAAATTCTACTACAGTATCATTTCTTAAGAGGAGGGTTAATGAAGTTCCTGTGAGTCACTGCTGAATGTAACTCCTGTCTGAGCAATCAGACTGCACTGTGGGCCATGCTTTTGGCTGTTTTAGTTACGCTTGTTGTTTTTACTGGATACATTAAACAGTGTCTAGTTGTCAGTAAATGTGCAGCAGCCATATAACGAGTTAAAATGATCTTGTTTTACACTTCAGTGTTTTCCTAAATGTCAGTGCAGCTTGTTGTATACAGGTTCCCATTCATTCTTTTACATCTTTGTTACAAAGGTTATGTGACCATAAAATGTAGAATAAGAGATGGGGAAGTGAGTGATATGAAAATTTAATGCACACCCGAGGAGTGGGATGCTACATAAACCTTGAGGGAAAAGCCCAAGGGGTTTATTAAAGCATCCCACACTGAGGTTGTGCATTAAATTCTCATATGCACACTATCCCACCTTTTTTATTTTATATAATATGGTCAGCAAATGCTTTTCCAGCCCTATTTCTGTGACCATGTGTCACAGACACACACACACACACACACACACACATAGAAAGAGTGTCTGTCTCCCTGTCCCTCTCTTTCTTTCCATGTCAAGCATTTTGTTCTTTTTTTCTTATGTTTTTACTCAGTTTTTTTTTTTTTTTTTTTTTTTTAGTGACAGTTTGTTGAAGTGATTGCAAACCTGCTAGCTTGGCCAGTCAAGCCATGGCCACACTTCCAAAGTGGACGAAGAGCAGGATCAACCAGATAGAGGTTTTTATAAATGTAGAAGGTAGAATAAACTAGACAGAGTTAACAAAATTAAAAATAATGAGAGCTGAGGCTTGTTGTGGCAGCTTCTTGGCATGCAAGAGATGGAGCCTCCATTCTTACGAAAGTCTGAAGCCCACCCACACACAAAACAATGAGGAAATGCACATTTTGAAAGACATTGTGTGTGTTAATGCCATAAAAACAACCAGTGGGTTATTACAGAAAATATCAACTTGTTCAGCCCATATAAAAAAATTGCTGACCAGTTATAAATAAACTGATGCCTTGCTGCACGGACCTCAAGTTATTGATGCATCAAACAGGGAATGGGGAGAGTCAGTAGATTACAGTTGAGGAGGGAAGCTAGCTACACATAGCCCAATCCCAAAGACAGTGATTTTGGACTGCTATGTGGGTCAGGTACCTTTGAATTCTGCACTTAAACACACAAGCTCAAAGCATCACTGTATACGCAGCATGCTTTTTCCATCTTTAAATTAATACAAAATTAGATACTGTAATAATGTCCTGTGCTTCAGATAGATAGATAGATAGAAAAATAGATATGAGAGAGAGAGAAAGAGAGAGAGAGAGATCGACACTGAGGGATCACCAGCTCACTGCTGGTACATAGTCTGACAGCACACCTCCATCTACAGCTGCAGATCTCAAGAAAGTTCCTCTATTCTCATAGAAAGAATATGCATAAAAAGCTCCTCATTCTAAGCTGGGCACCCTAGATTTTGGAGTGCCTACAAAAGGTATTTCTGACTACTTTTTTTCAACAAATACCAGAATCAAGATTAATGGGTCCTGTTTAGCGAGGTTCAGGTGTTGTATTTTAAAAATAGTTTTTATGTATTTTCAATGTATTTTAGTTTTGGAAAAAAAAAAAACAAGATGAAGGCTGAGGCTGTCACAATCAATATTTTTTTCTCACAATGGATAAATCTTGAATGATAAAGATTCTTGATCGATGTTTTTTATCATTCATATCAGAGGGTTGCCCAAAAACCCCACTGAGCATGCTCAGAAGAAAGCTTAAAAGCCTTATGATCTGGATCCATTTAATATTTTTTGTTCAAAACCTTTGAAAGGCACAACCTCTGCATAGGCCACTTCTAGCATCCAAGTTTTATGAAAAAATTCCTAACTATCTAGGCTGTACAATAGAGCAAAAAACCTATTTTAAGTATAAGAAAAAACGTAATTCAATACCAATCCATATCTCAGAAACTGCAGAAGACAGTGTCACAAAACATTTCACATCTTGAGACCCTGTAAGCCAGTCCATGAATGTGAACTATTGGGCTATTTCATTAAACATGGCCAAAGTTATTAAGGTGCAAAAATTGGGGTTTAACATTAAACCCCTTTCTTAACCTTAACCATACAGGCGCTACCACACCTGTATGATAGATAGATAGATAGATAGATAGATAGATAGATAGATAGATAGAGCATATGAGAAACCAACAGGAGGGCACAATATGCCCATCTAGCCAGTCTGCATATAGTTATTGAGTGATACTAACAAACCCACCCATCTGTGGATACATGTCCAGTTGGTTTTTACATGTAGCTAAACTTGAACTGTATATAACTTCCTCTGCTAAAGTGTTCCAGTGAGTCACCACCCTCTGTATGAATCAATTCTTCCTTTTAGTTGTCTAAACATGTTCACCCTTGATTTGGAGCTTATGATTTATGTATGTATGTATGTATGTTTTTGGTAACCGGGTACGCAAGCTGATCCAAATGACCATTTTCAGTTGTGACCCAGGCCACACAGTGGCAGACAAAACAGAGACAGCCAATTAGGTACAAATTTTTGAAAATGCGGTACAAGTTACGATACAGTGGGTGTATATAATACATTGAGTACAATGGAAATCAAAGAGTGATGCTTAAACATCGTATTAAGAGAGAAAAGAACAAGTTCATAGCAAATTCAAACAAATGCATCTCTGATTACAGATAAACTCAGGTCAGTTTAACATACAAGTTCATAGCAAGTACAGCACTGTATCTCTGATTACAGATAATCCACAGGTCAATTACACGTATTGTGAGTCAAGACATTCTTTAGCCAGTGAAAGGTGTATAGAAACAGTGCGTAATGGATATTTGTTTTACAACAAACAGTGTTTTAACAAAGAAGACAAAAATAAGTGCCAAACACTTATTTGGTAGAAAGGTGCACGGGAGGTGTGGCATGTGGCACAGTTTTGCCTTAAGGTAGATTTCTGGTGGGGGTGTTTCCTAGGGAGCATGAGCAGGTGGCCTGCAACTTAAGCCAATCTCTTAGCTTCGGTTTGAAGGGCAGATGAGGGGGTAAAGTTCTGACGGCAGGTGGTAGTTTGTTTCAGAGAGTGGGGGCAGAGATGGAGAAGATCTTGCTGTCCATGACAGTTGATACACAGGGGACTACCAGGGGGAATGGAAGAGACTCTGAGAGAGTGGGTCACCATCCCGGTGGTGAGCATCTAGGAGAACGGGGACTCCTGAGAGTTCCTGAGAGAGATGTTAATTAGACAGCCCATGGTCCATTCATAATGGCCCTGTAGAGACAGCCAACCTAAGACTGATATGCAGAGCAGTGATGAGTGGAGGAGGGGGCCTGAAGTTCAAAGTGACATAGTTATACGTGATACTTAAACAAGAGAGAGAAGTGAGGCAGATGTGGAGGAGAATACAGGAGAGCAATAGTGAAGAAGGGACAGGAGATTTGCCTGGGTTATTGCAAGATGAGCCTCAGGGTCAGGAAGTGGTTTACATGGTAGGCTGCCCCCAACCTCTGGTGGACCCTCTTTATAATGTTAGCAATCTGGTCCTTTTAGGTAAGGGAGGGATCAAGAGTCACACCTAGGTATTTGAAGGAGGATACAATGTCAAGAGGAGGGCCAGCAGAGGTTGCTATGTGTAATTTAGTGTCAGTTTTGGCAGCCTATGTAAGGTATGGCTTGGACCCAAATAGCATGGTCTTAGTTTTTCTCTCATTTACCAGGAGTTTTTTGGAAAGGAACCAGTTATGAGCTGCACCATAGTTAGTGGTAAGGGTGGAGAATATTGATTTGAGGGATGTGGCACTATGGTAGATGACTACGTCAGCAGCATAGAGGAGTGCTTTACAGTTTAAACTCTCCATGGGAAGGTCATTTATAAACAGTGAGAATAGCAGAGGCCCAAGTATGGAGCCCTGCAGTACACCAGTGTGGATGGATAAGGCAGTAGAGGCAGCTTTGCCTATCAAAACAGATTGAGACCTATTTGTGAGGTAGCTGGTGAACCAGATGGTGGCATCTGGGGAGCAGCCAAGATTTAGTATGGTGGTCCATAACGTCAAAAGCTTTTGATAGGTTCACAAAAACTGTACCCATGGCCATGCCCATATCCATGTGTCTAAGGACGTGGTTAGATAATAGGGCTAAGGTAGAGGAGGTGCTGTGTTGTTTGCAGAAGCCATGTTGGAGTGGGCTCAGTAGGTTGTAATTTACAAGGTAATCGGATAGTTGGTGGTGAATGATTTTTTCTAATAGTTTGCTTAGATGTGGGAAGAGGGAGATGGGACAGTAGTTTTCAGGGGTAGCAGGATTGTTGGATTTGAAAATAAGCCCCACATGTGCATGTTTCCATGAATCAGGCATGGTAGATGATGAGAGGGCAAGATTAAATATGTGGATCAGTGGCCTAACCAAGGCTGGGGAGAGGGTTTTCAAAAAGGTGGGTTGCAAGCCATCACTGCCAGGGTTGCCACTGGTGGGTAGCATTTTTAGGAGCTTGCTAGTGACCCTATGGTCAATGGCTCTAAGGTAGAAGCCAGTGCTAGTTGAGTGAGGATGGCATGGCTGTTTTTTCTGGGCAGATGGAGGTTAAGGCAGGATTTTGCTGGAGTAGGAGGTAAGCTCAGTGAACATTCTATTGAAGGTATGAGCAATCTCACCTGGATCGGTGGTGGGACCAGATGTGGAGGTAAGTTCAATTATTTGTTTATTTGATTTGGGGTTTAGGAGGCTGTTAATTGAGGCCCAGAAACTGTGAGGATTTCTTAGAGACTCATTTTGCAGATTGGTATAATATTTACGTTTAAGTGATTTCACAGCCTGCTTGCAGGAGTTTTGAAGTTGCCTGTAAGCATTCCATAGTTGAGGGTAGGGGGATACCTTGAAATCTCTCCATGTTTTGTCCCTTTCTTTCATTTGGGCCAAAAGCTTACATGATAACCAATTGGTGTTTCCACCTCTAACCCTCCTGGTGGTGACTGGGTAATATTTATCCTGGAGGGAGCAAAGAGTTTCTGTAAAATTCATCACTGCAATGGAGACATCCTCAAGCTGGTAAAATGAGGACCAGTTTATGGCCCAGGCATCCCTTAGCACTAAGTCCGGGTTGGGGCTTTGAATTTCCTAAAAGATAGCAATTTGTAGGGAGGCCGTATTGATTTGGTGGTTAAAGCAATATACATAGGGGAATGGTCACTGATTGAGTCAGCCGTAGTGCCTGCTTGGAGGACTAGGTTTGCACAGTTAGTAGGAGTCCAGTCGATGGTGGAGTGGTTGGGGAAGTGGGGGTTGTATCTGGTGGGAGAGGAGATGACTTGTTCAAAGTGATGCAACTTTAACGGGTGTACATATTCCAGTGCTGGGGATTCCATCCAGTTGAGTTTAAAATCCCCAATTATGATGGTGTTCTTGGAAGAGGGGGCAGATGCAAGGCAATCCAGGAAGTTAGATAGGCCCTGTGCCCCTCCTTAGGGAGGATTATAGCAACAGCCTATGTACCATTTTTTTGATGCACCCTGAACAATTTCAGCATCAAGCCACTCACTGATTGCAAAGGGGGAGGAGTAGCTAATAGCAGTGACATTAATATGGTCTTGCACATATAGTGCAATGCCACCTCCCCTCTTTCTGCTGGGCCTATCAAGCATCAGCAGTGAGCATCCAGGGAGTTGGTAGAAGGCATCACTGTGGTATGGCTTAAGCCATGTTTTGGATAGACCTAGGACATGAGGTTTGTAGAGGCACACCCAGGCTTCAAGCTCAGGGAACTTGGCTGGAAGGCTGCATACATTCAAGTGTGCGACCCTGAGGCTGCAGCATCCTGTCCAGACAGCATTGGCATGATCAGTATGCATGTTTGCAGGCCCAGGGTTAGTTTCCAAATCCCCTTCTAGAAGGAGAGGTAGGAGGAGGTGATTGGTAGGAGAGTGCTAGTTCGGGGACTATATAGTGAGGGAGTGGAGAAACAAACCAAGGAGTCAAGTATCATGGTTTGTCAGGAGGGCCAGTAAGATAGAGCCCAAGGGGTAGAGCAGGTGTGCTTTTGTTGTGTGGGGAGGGGTTATTTGGTAGAGGTGTTTCAGAGAAGGATTGTAAATGAGTTTGGTCAACACCGAGGATACTGGCACAAAAATCAGTCATAAGTAACAGGCCTGTTATGGAGCATAGTGTTATGTAGACCACAGAGAACATTTTATGTTATAGGAAGAAATTTTATCTATGGGGGGGAGAAAAACCTCCTTGAAGACCAGTGAGATGGCAGGAGCTGAAGAATGTGCAGCAATGTTGGGGGCTGGAAAGCAGAGACACTGGGCTACTAAGAGAAACACAGTGATAAGTGTCAGGCCCTAAAAACTGCGTCCTGTTTCTTTAAGGGGAAAATGGAAAAGAAAAGTGAGAGGGGAGGAGGAAGAGAATTTCTGGGGGTGGGTCCACTGGGGAGGAAGAGTACTTAATAAAGGCTGGGGGTGGGAGTGAGGGAGGGGAGGAGGGCGGGCTGAAAAACCCCAGTTAGAGAAATTGCTCTGCAGTCAGTGCTGAAGTTCAAAATATCCTAGATTTGGCACCCAAGAAGCTGAAACCAGAGTGGTGTGTTCCAATATGCTGAGAGGCCTCAGAGGAGCTGACCAATATGGAACAAGGAGTCAGTGACAGGCCGCCAATCAAATCTGTGGCTTTGGAGCCAAAGGAAAGTGGCCGTACCTGTAAATCAGAGTAGCGGGGTGGAAGATCCAAAGTGGCTGGCTTGCTGTCAGAGCCAGGGCTGCAACACAGTGATGTACCCTGTGGGTTGGGGGAGCCTTCCTCTGTATGTCAGAGGAGCAGGGCAGAAGATCCAAAAGTGACCAGTTTGCCTTCAGAGCTGGGGCTGTGACATAGCAGTACATCATGTGGGGTGGGGGATCCTCTCTCTGTAAGTCAGAGGAGCAGGGCAGAAGATCCAAAAGTGGCCCCCTTGCCTCTAATACCTCTACTACTGACTCTCAGGTCATGAGCAAGGCATTGCCTTAAGTCATGGTTATTAAGAGACTTCAAAACTGTTATTAGGACACCTCTCATCCCCCTCATCTCCAAGGAAAAATAGACCAAGTGTACTCAGCCTAGTATTACAGTCCATGTGTTTCAGACCAGTAATCTTTTCCATAGTGTTCCTCTGTAACCTGGAGGCAAACAAGTTCTCACAGGGAGTGTGGTGCTCACGATCAAAACAAAACAGACATGATACCAAAAAATTGGACACTCACCACCTTCTACAATTAATTAAAAAGCTAGTATAATTAGAAATATATTGGTTCTTACCTATCAAAGAACAAAAGGCAATACTACACAGTTAACCAAAGGTGTTAAGGGTTGTCATCCATGTAAAAGATGTAGTTATTGTGAGTACATTAAAACAGAATCTAATTTCAAAAATCATGCAACACAGAAAGAATCTGAAATCTTACAATTAATAACATGTTACACCACAGGAGTTTTTTATTTAGCCACTTGCTCTTGTGGTGTATTTTATGTGGGGAAAACAGAAGTTTTAAATTTGGGGTTGCTGAGCACTGCCTTGCCATTGAAAATGCAAATTTGACATATGCAACAGCCTTGCTTGTGCATAATTCTAGGGACCCATCATTACATAAATTTATTTTTTTAGATATTGATAAGGTGAGAAGAAATACCAGAGGGTGAGATTATAATAAACTGGTCCTACAAAGGGAAGCTTTCTGGATTTATGATTTATGTGCAACAAAATATCAATGTCTCAACGCTGCATTTGAATTGCTTCTGTTTTTAAAAAAATTATAAAAAGGTGAATTTATCCATTTTTAAATATTGTTTATGGTGTATTGAGATATTATTTTTGTGATACATGTCCCAATTTTTGATTGATTTTTATATTATTGTATTTGTGTATTTATGTATGTAGTTCTCTTTTAAATTTTGTGGACCCATGGCATCATAAGTACATCATTCAGGTGAACCACTGTTAAATCTGATCTGCCTCTGGTTCAGTATGCCTTTGATAAAGGAAATGTACATCCGAAATGTATTAGGTGACTGAAATCAGGGCGTTGGTCCAGTTGGGTGTTGTATTTTTCAATAAAATGGATTTCTACTAGGAACATTGAAGCAACGTGTTTTTAATTGTGGTGAGTGCCCAATGTTTGGGTATCTCCTTTGTACCCTCTCCAGTCTCAGAATATTCCCCACATCTTGCGGAGTGCAGAACTGCCCACAGTACTCCAAATGAGGCCTCACCAGGGACCTTTAAATAGGCAAGACAACATTTCTGTCCCTACTTATAATATTCCTCCAGATACATCCCAATATTTTATTACATTTTGCAATGACCTCATTACAGTGTTTGTTGGGTTTTAGGCCCCTTGACACCAACACCCTCAGGTTCTTTTCTCTATCTGTGGATCTCAGAATGTAATTTCCAAGCATATACCTCACCTGCTTATTTTTCTTCCCAAAGTGCTTCATCACACACTTTTCCAGACTGAACTTCATCTTTTTATCAATTACCCATGTGTACAAATTGTTTAATTCCTCTTGGATATCCTTGATTTGTTTATTGGTTTTGACTAAATGGCCTATTTTAGTGTCATCTGTGAACTTACTTATTCACCCACCCTTCGTTGATATTCATACTGGTCACACCCCTCTGCTCAGAGTTGATTCCATTTATCCTTGCAACTTGATACCTATCTTTCAACCATTCCTTAATCTGGTTTATAATTCTGTTGTCTTGATTGTTATCCTGAAAGCATTTAATTAGTTCAGCATGTGGAACTGTATCAAAAGTCTTGGCAGAATCCAAGTAAACCACATTGATCAACCTCCCTAAGGTAGGAGTCTTGCTCACTTTCTGAAAGAAACCAATCAGATTTGTCTGGCATGATCTTCCCCTCTTGAAGCCATGCTGTTTTTTGTCCCAAAAATCCAGAAGAATTAGGTGATCCTCAATATATGTTCTTAATAATGGCTCCATGACTTTACACAGCACAGATGGGAGGCTAACTGAACTATCATTTTAGTTTTCACCTTGTTCCCTTCTTGAACATTTGGCCCAACAATGCATTTCATCCAATCATCTGGCACCTCCCCCAAATCTAAGGATTTCCTAAAAAAATTCTATTATTTGTTCAGCTAATTCCAGGGGCACTTTTTGCAAAAACATAGGATGTAAACCCAGGGGCCAGGGAATATACATTTTTTTCGAACCCTCACGGGACGTGGACAAGAATCGATTATATCCTGGTCCTGCTGGAGTGGAATGACAGGCTAATAGATGTTACACATAGTCCAATTCACATCTCGGATCACGCTATGGTGATAGGGAAGATCAGTATGTGAGGGATAAGAGATGTACCCCCACAATGGAAATTCCCCACTTATATGCTTCCCAATAAAGAATTCAGGGAATACCTGTCAAAGCAGTGGAGCTTTTATAAAGATACTAACCAGGGGTCAGAGGTGTCTAGGTCTGTTTTTTTGGGATGCTGGGAAGGCCTTTTAATGGGGTTCAATAACAGCCTATATGGCCAAGGTTAAAAAAGAAAAACAAGAAAAGAGACAAAAATTAGAAGTACAGCTTAAAGACTTGGAGAGACGGCTGGCTCAGGGACAGGGACATGCAGTGGGTCGATTGTTAACATCCACAAGAGAGACACTAAACTCTTTGGTACAGGGAGAAGCCAGGAAGTCGTGGTTCTATGCTAAATGCCAGATGTATAAGTGGTCTAATAGGCCAGGCCCACTTATGAAAAGACTCATGGGGGAGTAAAGATCCCATTAGGATAGTAGGGATCAAGGACAGGGAAGGCAAGGTGCATAGGGAGGTTGGGGAATTACGGGACTGTTTTCAGGCGTTCTACACCCAGCTATATAAAGCAGAATGAAAAAATGGGAGACAATGGATGCAGGAATTTTTAGACAAAATAGAGCTGCCCAAATTAACGGCGAGCCAAAGAGATTGTTTAAATCAACCTGTAACAAAGGAAGAGGTTATAAAAGCTATAGGCAAACTGCAAAAAGGTAAGGCGGGTAGACCAGATGGATTCCCCATGGAATTCTATAGGGCATTAGGGGGTCAACTAGTGGACACACTGTGTGGAATATTTCAAGGGAACCTGGGGGAAGAGCATCTGCAGGTGCCAGATACTTGGTATGATGCCATGATATGCCTGATACCTAAGCTGGGTAAGGAGCCACTGGAATGTGCCTCATATAGGCCAATCTCGCTACTAAATTGTGATCTTAAAATCCTGGTGACGAGGCTCGAAGATGATCTGCCAGTGTTGATACATCCAGACCAGACCGGGTTTATAAAGGGGAGGTTATCCTATCACAATATGTGTAGATTGCTCAGTGTGGTTTGGAGGGTGGGGCAAGAGGGAAAGAAAACATATGTTATACATATAGATGCAGAAAAAGCTTTTGATAGGGTAGAGTGGGAGTACCTCTTTGAAGTGCTGACCCAGTTTGGTCTGGGTGGGTCATACATTGGGTGGATTAAAGCTATGTACCGGGCCACTAGAGCATGGGTTCTGGTTAATGGGGTTCCCACTGCGCCGTTCAACCTAGGGAAGGGTACATGGCAGGGGTGCCCACTATCTCCGCTGTTGTTTGCATTAGTGCTGGAGCCATTGGCTGCAGCAATAAGGCAATGTCAAGGGATCCAGGGTATTGAGGGGAAGGGGGAGCCATGCATAAGGTGGCCCTATATGCAGATGATATGTTGTTATTTGTTAGAGACCCCCAGAGGTCTATGCCGCCGCTGTTGGAATTAATAGAGAAATTTGCCTCATTCTCTGGATACAAAATTAATTTAAATAAATTTGAGATGTTTAGCTTCCCTAAGTTGGAGCATATGGATAGGCAATGGGGAATACGGGGACAGGAGGTATGTATTACCTATTTGGGCATTAAAGTGGGTAGGACAATCGGATCTTTATATGGATTGAATTATACACCACTTATAAAGGTGATAGAGGTGGATTTGACGAGATGGATGCAGTTGCCCATAGCCTGGCTGGGATGAATCAATCTGCTGAAAATGAATGTCCTGCCTAAGATTTTGTACCCTATGCAAATGATCCCTATGCACCTTGTTAGAGGGGATATTGCTAAAATGGAGAAATTAGTTACCCAAATCATATGGCGGGGACAGAAACCAAGAATTCGGTTACAGAGACTTAAGGCAGAAACAGATAGGGGAGGTCTAAACTTTCCCGACTTAACAAATTATTATTTAGCCATCCAGCAATGTTATATTGCTGACTGGGTGTACTGTCCAAAGGTGTCAAGTTGGATTACATTGGAACAGTGGGGCTGCCCGGGGTGTCTATCTGCCTACTTACATACAAAGGGTGCACAGGCCTACACTGCTCGAGGGAGTGGTAGCCCACTAGTGAAATCAGTATTGGAAGCATGGAACCTTCTTAGGAAGTCTAGAGGGATCAATAAAGGGGAAACACTATCATTGCCGATAGAGAGAAACCCTTTTTTTTACCAGGATTAGAGGACAGAGGGTTCAAGGATTGGGAAAGCAGGGGAGTTAAATGTATGGGTAATTTGGTTAATAAAGATAGGCTGTACACGTTAGAAGAGATAGTGCAAGGGCTAAGCCTACAAGGGCAGCAAATGCTTCGGTACTTGCAACTACGAGCATTTTTAATGAAAGTAGAAAGGGGTGGGGAGAATCACATGGGTGGGGTCCAGTGGAGATGATGATACATAAGACACAAACTGACCCAAAGGGGTTTATTGGAAAGGTGGTCAAAATGGGGAGAGAAACTTTACCAGATTATATGCAGAAGGCCAAGCAGCAGTGGGAAAGGGATATGGGTATTCAAATCCCAGAGGATAGCTGTCGACAAATGTTGGTGGGTCACGTGGGTCTCTCGATCTGTAATAAGTTCAAGGAAACCTTTTATAAATTCTTGCACAGAGCATATCACACGCCGACGGTGGTGCATAGGGCGTGTCCTTCTGTTTCCCCCTTGTGTGGTAGGTGTGGAGAGGAGAAAGGAACATATATTCACTCCTTCTGGACTAGCACAGTTTTGAGGGTCTTTTGGACCGGGATTTGCAAAGAAATAACACAGATGGCAGGATTTCCTATTCAGGAGGATCCTATAGTGGGATTATTTGGCATGTTACCAGGGGAGACAGGAGACTGGGAGCCATTGCCACGGTGGATTAGAATAATGCTGGTGATGGGCAGACATTGTATTCAGAATACCTGGGTTAGCCATGCTGCCCCCACCATTCAACAATGGTGCCAGTTGGTGTTACAGAATTTGGCATTGGAAAGGCTGTCACTGGTACTTAGGGATAGACAGGATGTATTCTATAGAGAGTGGGCCCCTCTTCTGACAACATTGAGCAATGAAGAGGTGACCATTTTATATTGTGGTATGGAGTGAAATTGGTCATGGAAGGTGTCTTGGGCTTCCCCACGCCTTACTGCCTTACTGTTTTATTGTCCTATTGCCTCAACATCTTAGCACCATACTACTGTCCCAATGAGAGGATGTTATAGTCCAAGAGATTAGTAAAGATACTTCTGAAATAAATGACATTAAGTGAGAAAAGAAAATATTGATAAAGGGGCTATAGAATGTAATAAATATGAACTATGAGAAGCATTGCTTGTTTGTTTGTATGTCTGTATATCACTGTGTAATGTCATTGTTGACTCTTTTAAAATCAATAAACAAATTATACAAAAAAAAAAACACATAGGATGTAAGTTATCTGTCCAATGGGATTTATCCTTACATTCAGACATTTCAGGGCATCGTATACATCCCTAACAGAAATTTCTATTGAACTGTCACTTGTGGTATCACTAATCTGAATATTAACCATATCTATGCAGGATCCCTAGAAAACTGATGCAAAGTAATTATGTAAGCATTAATCACCGACAGAGGAGGGCTCTGCCAGTGGATTAATGCCGCTGAGGGAGTTGATGCCCGGGGGTCAGGGTTCAACCTCAGCGGGCATTAATCACCGGCACAGCCCGACGCTGGAGGTGAATATCTGCGCTTATATATAGCTCATTGGCGGGCGGCAACGCAGCCTATGTTACCGGTATGTGCACCTTGCTGCCGGTGGACCCATGGACAGGGGCACAGAGACAGTTTGCTGAACGGTAACGGCTTAGTAACTTACAGTCACAGCGGTCACCAAAATCGGTCACAGGGCTCACACCAGCACCCATCCACGATCGCGGTGTGGGGGGAGGCCAGGGAAATTGGGGCACTCGCACAGGTGCAGGGCAGTGGACGGCTGTGTAGCATACAGATTCACGGCGCTTCCAGCAGTCGGGTGCGTGCCATGCAGATTCATTCATGGTGGGCGGGGTCCAGGGCCGTGTGTCGCTCTGGTGACAACGCCATCTTCTACAGTTTGTTACAGAGGCCGGGTGTCCTGCGGGAGGCAGGAGAACGTTACTGGCTGGTGCTCCATCATGTTGTAGATGTGGAAGCTCTGATGGTCCGCTACCTGCCAGGCGGGCCCTACCAGGCTGTGGCTCTCGAGCACCGCGGGTGGCCTGAGGGGGTGGCGATGGAGCGGGTGAGTCCCCTCTACTGCTGCAGTGGCCACAGGTGGTACTAACCGAGCGGGCGTTACCTGTGGGTTAATCACCACTTGGTTGGTGTCACCTGTGCCACTTCAGCCAATGCAGATCCTCGATTTCACTGCTTTCTCCTGTGTCGTGTTACAATTAGGTATTCTGTCACTGTCATGTCATCCATAATAACTACATTTCACTCTTTCAGTTGCCCAACTGTCCTGTTTGTCCCTCTCTTGTTCCTAAAGTATGCCCAATATGTTTTTTGGTTGGATCCTGATTTCTTGGGTATATCTTTTTCTGCATGCTTCTTGGTCATCCTAATAAGAGATTTGCATTCTATGGCATACCTAATGTATTCTTCCCAATGTTCTCCAACTCCAGATGCCTTTGCTCTCATAAATAACTTTCTTTTCATTCTCATCACTTTCCACTCCCTCTTATTTAACCAAACCAGTTTCATCACATTTTTGGCATATTTTGTTTCCTCACAGGTACCCATCTTTTCTCAAGTGTTTTAATTTTAATGACCAATATATTCCACATAGGGTTCACATCGGAGTTTCTAAATTCCTCCTTCCATTTCCAGTCCTTCAGATGTTCCTTTAGTTTGTTAAAGTCAACCTTATTATATCACTTTACAGTGCAAGTTCTACTGATTTACATGGTTTGTCTCTCAGTGCTGAAGGATACCATCTAATGGTCTCTATCTCCTAATGACTCAATTATGTAGCAATTTCTAATGGTGTCTCCCATGTCACCAAGGACAACATCCAATGTGCTGTTTCCCCTAGTAGGTGCTCCTATGTTTTGCTCTAAGTTCAGATTTTTAATATTGATAGTCAATTTATCCTGAACACCGCCCCTACCATCCATATCCCAGTTCATCCCTAACATATTTAAGTCTCCCATGAGAGCTATATTCCATCTTTCCATAACATTTTCAATAGCTTCAACAACTTCATCATCCACCTCACCTGCCTGGCTTGGGGTCTGATTATTTCTACATAATCTGAACCAAAGGGTCACATTTTCTGGGCTGGTCACAATATTTGCTTCCTCGGCCCAGAGGTCTTTACTTATATAGAGGGCTACTTTGACTCCTATACAGCCCTTCTCGTCATTTTGGAATAAACTGTAGCTCTTGAGCTCTTTTCTCTAAGTGCTGTCACTATCCCACCATGTTTCCATTATTCCAATGCAAGTTATATTATTACGCTTAATTAATGTCTCTAATTCTCCATATTTGTTGTTTAAACTCCTTGCATTAAGTAAGAGGCAATTCCATATACTGATGTTTGCTCCAAGAGTAGGACGCCACATGGAAGTACGTGGGTGCTTGTCCCTGGTAACAAAAGTATTTGCTGTAGATGTGTGGTCAGATGCCCCATCCCCCTACCCTGGAGTCATAGTTTAAATATTTCTCAAGGCTTTTGTTCAGTCTCTCCCATATAATTTTTGTCATCATTCAGTTAATGTGAAGATCATCCTTCCTGTACATATCATTCCTGTCAACAAACCTTTCCCAATTGTGAATAAAGTCATGCCCTTCCTTTGACTGCCCAGTTTTTCAACCAATAGTGTTCTTTCTTATTGCACGTGTTTAATCTACTCCCTATCTAGGTACTGGTAATATCTCAGATATTATCATCTTACAACATTTATCCTTTAAGTAGCAATTGCCATCAATAAAGTCCACTTTGATATCATCATCCAGTCTATTACATATATCATTTACTCCTACATAAAAGATTACTACAGGAGTTTCTCCTGATCCTTCCAGGCGGCAATCAGTCATGTTCTTGACATCACAGATTTTGACCCCAGGTAAGCAAGAAACAGTAGTCCTTTCTTTCTTCCTTCTACAAATAATGCTATCCATGTTTCTTATGATTGAGTCCCTGATTACTACTGCATCCTTGTGATTTCTGCTTTGTGCCCCTTCTTCTCTATGATCTATTACAGAGACCCTATTAGGAGTTAAAACATGTTCCATATTGCCACTTGGTGTATCAGGAACCAGAAAGGGACAGGGTCAGATCTGTTACAGTACAGTAGCTTCTTCTTGTTGTTTTTACATTGTTTCTTGTGGATTTTGCTTGGTAGAAGGTTATTTCTTTTCTTTCTTACTACTTCTAAGGGGCTAGCAGGGTACTGTTTGGGGCTGTTGGAATTTTTAAACCTGTTTTGGTGGCTATAAGTGGGCTCATTGTTTGATGTTTCACTGTGTAGCAGTTTGCATCTGTAGAGGCCTATTTCTTCTGATTTAAAACCAATTTAGGGTGGTTTAACTGGGGCTGTTTCTTTGAATTGGAGACCCATATCTTCTAATTTCAAGCCTATTTTGATGTGTTGTTGGTGAAGCTGTTTGAACTGGAGACCTGTTTCTTTTGGCAGCAAGCCTATTTTTGGGGCTTTGAGTAGAACTGTGATTAATTTTTGCTGGCTTCACTAGCTGCAAAGTTTAGTTCATAGTGGGGGAAGGGTGTTAATGGTCTGGCCAGGTCTCACTCAGCTAGGGAGGCGGAGCTGAATCAGGTGTGGTGTCAGTTGCTTTGGCTTCTCAGAAGGAACTAGAAGGGGGCAGGATCAGATCTGTTACAGTACAGTAGCTTCTTCTTGTTGTTTTTACATTGTTTCTTTTGGATTTTACTTGGTAGAAGGTTGTTTCTTTTCTTTCTTACTACTTCTAAGGGGCTAGCAGGGTATTGTCTGGGGCTGTTGGATGTTGAAACCTGTTTTGGTGGCTATAAGTGGGATCATTTGTTTGATGTTTCACTGTGTAGCAGGCTGCATTTGTAGAGGCCTATTTTTTCTGATTTAAAACCTATTTGGTGTGATTTAACTGGGGCTGTTTCTTTGAATTGGAGACCTATATCTTCTAATTTCAAGCCTATGCTGATGTGTGGTTGGTGAAGCTGTTTGAATTGGAGACCTGTTTCTTTTGGTAGCAAACTTATTTTGGGAGCTTTGAGTAGAATTGTGATTCATTTTTGCTGGCTTCACTAGCTGTAAAGTTTAGTGCATAGTGGGGGAAGGGTGCTAATGGTCTGGCCAGGGGCCTCAGCTACCTAATTGTTTCTGGAAGACTTGGGCTGGTCCCACCCCAACCCCTCACCCCACCTGCCCCTGGTCCGTGATTTCCTTTATACCAGGGGTTCTGACATCACTTCCTCAAATGAGCAAAGGATATGCACCTGTCATAGCAGAAGCGGACATCCAGAAAAGGAACAGCAACGAGTGAAGAGGAGACTGCTATCTCAGTGGAAGGGAAGTAACTGCAAATCTAGGAGCTTTCATTGTTACTACTTTGCATTGCTATTGCATTGTGGAAAGGAGGAGTAGGCGTTTGAAGAAGGTTGTGCAATAGCTACTTAAAGTCTTTTTTTGAGTGTGGATAGGAAGGATAGGAATATAAAAAGCAGTTGCTCAATCTATCTAAATGTGTACAACAAAGGGGTTAAGGGAAATTAAGAAAAGAATGTTTTGCACTGATAGAAGGGGGAGAGGGGAGACTTGGGGGAGTGTTTGGTATCCTGCATCTGGAAGGGTGGGGGACGCTGGTGGGCAATGACAGCAATGGGTAGGGTGGTAGGCTGCAACAACTGTGGTGCACCAATCTTTCTAAAAATTGCCTGGAGTGTGGGAGGATGCTTAGTGTGCAACCACATAGAGAAACTTAGAAGGGAGATCGAGGGTCTGCAGGAGGAACTAAGACAAGCAAGGCAGATTGGGGGTGGGTTTAGCCCAATACTGGAGGGAGAAAGAAGGGGAGATGAGGGAGGGTGATTTAAGCCAACAGTGGTGAGGAAAGGGTCAGAAGAAGGGAAGCAGAGATTAAGGGGCCCACGCCAGGAAGAACGATTGCTGGGGAAACCAGGTCAGGAGATAAAAGACAACTGGAAGGAGGAGATAGGGACTTGTGAGGGGAGGCGAAGAAGTGATAAAAGTCATGAAGTGGAAAGGAGGGAACAGGTTACTATGAAGAGATAGGGAGCTGACATTTGTGAAGGGTCTTCAGAAAATAGTTTTGCACTGCTAGAGACGAAGAAGGTGGAGGAGGGAAATGATGAAATTAGAGGAGTAATTGATAAATGCCTGGACCAAACCTGAGTGGGGGGAAGTTCTGCTGGGAGAATTGTAAAAGGGGGAAATAATGTGCAGGAGGAAGAAGAGGAGCTGGAAATGAGAGAGCGAGATGAATGGAAGCAAGCAGGGAGTAAGAGGGGTGGAATCTTAGTGCTGGGGAACTCAATACTAAGAGGAGTCAGATGGGGTAGCAAGGGGGAGAGGCATAGTCGCATTTGGGTGGAGGCCATGCCAGGAATGACAGTGGAAAGGGTGGGACAATCTGTTCTGAAATATGCTAGAAGGGGTAGGGACAAGCCTCATTTAATTATACATCTTGGGACGAATGACCTGGCTGACAAGACAGTAGATATAGTCCAGAGGAGGTTTGAGGAACTAGGACAATTATGTGAGGGGGCAGGAAGATCAGTAACTTTTTCAGAGCTACTTCCAGTGCCCAAGGCAAGCACAGCAAGAAAGCTGAGAATAGAGGAATTTAACGGATGGCTAAGAACCTGGTGTTGTGCTAAAGGGTATGGGCTGTTGGGGGGTGGGGAGGGACCTGGGAGGACAATAGTCTCTATGCCAAGGACAGACTACACTTGAGTGAGGAGGGAAAGAAAGTGTTTAAACAGAGGATGGAGCAGTACATAGAGGAAGTTGGGAATTTAAAATAGAAGAGGGGGGGTGGCAGTTGGGCAAGAGACATGCAGAGACCACAGGTTGGGAAACCACATGAGCTTACCACCCATAACAGTGACAAAAGACAAATGGCAAGTACTATTGGTGATGCTAGTAAAGGAGGGCAGGATGGGGGGAGGGTGGAAGGTGGTTACCCTTAATGCTAGGAGCCTTGGGAGGAAAACTGCAGAGTTACAGGTGCTCATGGCAGAGAGAGAGGTGGACATCTCAGCCATCACAGAAACATGGGCCACCCAATACAATGACTGGGACCTGTATGTACAAGGGTACAGGTTATTTCGTAGGGACAGGGTGATTGGGAAAGGAGGGGGTGTGGCACTATATGTGAAGGAAGGACTGAAGTGTGAAAGGGAGGAAGGGGAGGAGGGTAGTACGGAGTCACTTTGGATGCAAATACAGGATTCCAAGAATAGGATTCTTAGAATGGGAGTGGTGTACAGGCTGCCATCTCAGATGGAGGAGTTAGACAGGGAACTAGTGGGGCAGATCAGGAGGACCTGCGAGAGGGGTAGTGTGGTGATTGTGGGGGACTTCAACGTGCCAGGTGGACTGGAGTACCCCAACAACCAGGAACAGAAGGGAGCAGGTACTGCTGGATGCCTTCCAGGACAGCTTCCTGCTGCAAATGGTCAGTGAACCAACCAGGTTAGGGAACACCCTTGACCTTGTGCTGACAAATGGGGACTTTGTGAGAGAACTTACAGTGGAGGAACGGCTGTCAGGGAGTGACCAGCACTCAGTATGGCTCACATTGGATATGGGCAAGGAAGGAGTGGAATCTGGCACAAGAGTGCTGGACTTCAGGAGGGCCGACTTTGGGATGATGGGGAAGTGGTAAAAGGGTACCTGGCCAGAATTCAATCTAGTATGGACACTAACCAGAGGTGGGAGCTCATAAAAGTGGGGATAGTGGAGGCAACCAAAACCTGCTGCAAGGCCCAGAGCAAGAAGGCTAGGGCTAAAAAACCAAGCTGGTTGAGCAAGGAGGTCACGGAAAAGGTAAGGCAGAAAAGAGCTGCCTTTAGGAAGTACAAGAAAACAGGAAGGGGGAAGGACAGAGAGGAGTACTTGACGGAATCGAAGGAGGTGACAAGGGCAATAAGGGGATCCAAGGCATCTGTGGAACTCAGGCTGGCACAAGGCATTAAGAAGAGGTAGAAGGACTTCTTTAGGTACATCAAGGAGAAAAGGAGCTGTAAGGACCACGTAGTAAGGATTAGGAAGGAGGGGGGTTGGGTGGAAGCAGGGTGCGATAAGGCAGAAGCACTAAATGAGTACTTCTGCTCAGTATTTACTAAAGAGAAGGGGGGGTGACACCCAGGGGAGAAATGGCAGAAACGGGGGAGGGGCGACAGATGGGGAAATCATGGAAGGCAGAGTTCGGGAGGGTTTGAAGGCACTGAGGGTGGACAAGGCGCCAGGCCCAGATGGCATCCACCCAGGAGTCGGAAGGAGCTGGAGGTCCTTGCAGGACCTTGGCAGACCCATTTAATTCTCACTACATTCGGGGTGTGTGTACCTCAGGACTGTAGGATGGTTCATGGTGCCGCTTCCACAAGGTGGCCCCAAGGATGAACCGAGAAACTACAGACCAGTGAGTCTCACATACATCGTGGGTAAGCCAATGGAGACTTTCCTGAAGGAGAGGCTGGTGGCCCTCCTAGAGGCCAAAGGACTACAGAACAGCAGACAGCATGGCTTCATACAGGGCAGATCCTGCCAAACCAACCTGGTGGAGTTCTATGACTGGGTAACTATGCAACTGGACAGGGGCCATGCAGTGTATGTCCTGTATCTGGACTTCAGTAAGGCATTCGACTCGGTGCCGCATGGAAGGCTGGGAAGTATGTTGGTAGGCACTGGGGTGGGTGCAAAGCTGGTGAGATGGGTAGGGAACTGGCTTCAGGGAAGGCAACAGAGGGTAGTGGTGGGTGGGGAGTTCTCACACCCAAGGGTAGTGACAAGCGGTGTTTCACAGGGCTCGGTGTTGGGACCAGTGTTGTTTGGGATATTCATTGCAGACATATCATTGGACATCAAGAGCAAGATCAGTCTGTTTGTAGATGATACCAAGGTAGGAGTGGTGGTGGATGACCTAGGGGGATGGCAGGGGTTGCAGGATGATCTGGCAAAGCTTGAAACCTGATCAGACACCTGGCAACTGGGGTTTAATGCCAAAAAGTGCAAGGTGCTACATTTTGGGATAAAGAACCCAAGGAGGAGTTACCAGTTTGGGGGAGTGCAGCTAGCCCAGACAGAGGAGGAGAAGGATCTGGGGGTGCTCATTACAGGATAAATGAACAACTCAGCACAATGTAGGAAGGCAGCTGCAAAGGCCAACAAAATGCTGGGTTGCATTGCAAGGGGTATATCTTCGAGGAGGGTGGAGGTGATTCTGCCAATGTATAGGTCATTAGTTAGATTGCACCTGGAGTACTGCATGCAGTACTGGCGCTCATATCAGAAGAGGGACATTAAGTTACTGGAGGGGATGCAGCGCAGGGTGACAAAGATGATCAAGGGGCTGGGGGACTTATCATACGAGAGGAGGCTGAGCGAGCTGAACATGTACTTGCTGGAGGAGAGGAGGGACAGGGGGGACATGATTGAAACCTGTAAGTACTTGAAACGAATAAACAAGACAGGTACAGAGGGGCTGTTCAAAGTAAGGGAGGGGAGGGACACCAGGGGCCATGATAGGAGACTGGAGGGAGGAAGGCTGCGGAGGGAGATGAGGAGACACTTTTTTACAGAGAGGGTGGTGGCTGGGTTGAATGCATTACCTGCAGAAGTGGTATCCAGTAGAACAGTGGACTGCTTCAAAAGGGGATGGGATAGGACAAGGGGGAGGGTCAATGAAGGGGAAGGGTGGAAGGGAGGGGCAGCTGCAGAATAAGGGGTGCTAGCTGCACATTCGAGCAGACTTGATAGACCTCTAGGCCTTTATCTGCTGGCAGATTTCATATGTGCGTATCAGGCACAGCTTCAGCTCTGTCTACATCCATGATCTCTACACCCCAGATTTGATACTAGTGAAAAAGAGTTTGCAAGTGGCATGGTATATGCATATGCCATTCGCCCTCTTTTGGCCCTTTTATCCCTTCTCACCACTGTCCATTCCGGTAGAGAGTCTGTAGAGTCTAATATAGTTTCTCCCACTGACTGGTCTTCCTCTTCTCCCCTCTTTCTTTTTTCTTTCTTCTGCAATGTATCCTCAACTGTGTCTGCATTTTTCGCAATTGTGGTTTTTCCTCCAGTGTACGTGCTTAAAACATCCCTTGGTTTGCTATGCAGTACAGTGTTAAAAATATTATCTGTATATGCCTCTACTGTAGCTGTTCTGCATTTAGAGCAACATCAGTTTTAACTCTCAAAGTACTTACTTCCTCCTCCACTGATTTAATTTAAATACATTTGTTATAAATACATTCCACACTTGTTTTGCCATCCACAACCTTGATAAACATTCTACAGCTGCTACACTCCCAAACTGAGAAATTGTCTTCCATGGTCCAATATATTAATAACAAGCTGAAATTAAATGCCTGGAGAGTATATCTATCTGGTTTATTTATTTATTTAGTTTTGTTGACTGAGAAAGGAGGACTAGACAATTCTGCTTATTTTCAGTCTCATCCTGGGATAAGGGGATACAAATCAATGCCAAATGACATTGAACCAGATTAAACTGTTTGTGGTATTTTTAGTGAATGGGGGAAATTTGGCCAGGACATCAGGGAAATTTCTCTGCTCTTTTTGAGAAGTGCCATGAGATCTTTAACATCCACCTGAACTACCACCAGGACAGGGAGATGGGACCTCTGTTTAATGCCTCATCCGAAAGACGGCACCTAAGGAGTGCAGCACCCCCCCCCCATGCTGTACCACAGTGTCAGTATTAGGATTTAACCCACGTGCCTGGGATATGGAAAGAACCCACAGCCTTCTGATCTTCAGAGCTCAGAAGTGGGTGTGCAACCTGTTGAGCCACTGATGCTGCTGGTTATTGTAGTATCACAGGACAGGCAATGCACAAATAAACAAGCCTGCTAACCTGCAACGTTTCCTCACCTGGCCCACCTGCCCTGGCTGAAACTGCAGACACTGGCCTCTGCCCATGTTGGCCTCTGCCCTGTGCTCGCCGATGCTCACAGGGGCCCTCCAGGAAATAGGCAGTAACCCAGAAGTCTTGATCTAGGGTGACTCACCAAGACCCCCCTCTAAGGAATTAAATTTTAATTACTGCTCTGTAAGCTGGACTACACTTTATCCCAATGTAAAACAAGACCCTCTATTTTTTTTAAATGTAAAGCTTTAGACACCACTTGTAAGGATCACCCGAGAGCTTTCCCAGATTGCTATGGGGTGGTAGTTCTCATAGAATCCCAGCAGCTGCCTGTTGCTATGGCAGCCACCTACAATGTAGGCAGAACGTTTATTCCAATGCCAATATTGTCAAAAGAATCCTTAGTTAACAATATTTTAGCCACAGATTACAAGCACAAATCAGCAGACCAGTGAATCTCTAGTCCACTTCAATGGATCATTGCTGATGCTCACAGGGGCCCTCCAGTAAATAGACTGTAACCAAGAAGTACTGGTCTGTGGTTACCTGCTGCAACCTGCTCTAAAGAATGACATTTGAATTACTACTGTGTAAGTTGGACTACACTTTACCACTAATGTAAAACCAGCCCCTCTATTTTTTAAAAATATAAAGCTTTAGATCTCACTTGTAAGGATCGCCCTGAGTGCTATACCAGGTTGCTGTGGGGCTGTAGTCCTCTGATCAGCTTTGTGGACAACAATCCCAGCAGCCACCTGTTGCGATGATAGCCACTTACAACATAGGCAGAATGCTTATCCCAATGCCAAAATTAATCATAGGAATCCTCAGTAAACATTATTTTAGCCACAGATTACCAGCACAAATCAATAGACCAGTGAATTACTAGTCCACCTTCAAACCTCCTTTAGTCTGCCTCCTATATAGATATATATTATTGGGGTACAGTCACGCCCCTATAGTTAAGGTTGGTACAGCACTTCAATGTGAAATCACAATTTTTGCACCTTAATAACTTTGGCAATTTTTGATGAAATAGCCCCATCTTTTGTGTGTGCAGTCATTCTGTTAGTGTCTCAAGATTTCTAAAATTTTGTGATAGCATCTTGTATGGTTTTTGAAATATGAAGTGGTGAAAAACAGAAATAAAACTATTTTTTCCCATAGGTTAACATGGGATCTCTTACCATAGTCTACAGTCGACACAGAATGACAAATTCTTGTGTAATTTTTATAAATGATGGGATGTGTGCCAAGAGTTTGCCTTTGAATGGTTTGGTGTAAAAATATATTACCATTTTTGAATTATAATGATTTTTGTGATAGCTGCAAGACAGGCAGGTAAATGAAAACAGTTTGAACTGTAAATGTACTGATCATGCTCAGTGGAAATACTGTCTGTGGTGTCAGCCATCTTGTTTTTCTAACAATTTATAAAATAGTGTTTTACACAACTACTGCATGCTAATTAATGATGGTAAAACACCTGTATTTAGGTTTCAGTGGAATGCTTAGTGCCATGTTTGTCTTAAAATTAGTATATCTCCATGGCAAATGTATGTTTTTCAGTGAAAATCATGTCCCCTATCACTCACTAAGTAATTTCAGCTTGATTTGTTATTTAAAGTTCAAGCTTTACTGTTCATACTGTAAATAACATTTGCATTTATTAATAGTTTAAATGTTACTGTTCGAACAATAAAATTCCATTCTGATTTCTGGGAGTCCAATCCCCCCCCTTTTCTCCCATCACTCTTCCCTTATGAAAAAAATAATTCTCTGGTAGCTCAATGGTCCCTCCCCCCCCCGTTCTCTGATCACTGTCCCTGTCTCTCATTGGTAGTCCAGTGGTTTATCTCCCCAACTGAGCTGTCTAATCCCCCTCCCCAACCAAAAAACCTTCCCTGGTAGTCCAGTGGTCCTTCCCCCCTCCCTCATTCTCCAATCGCAGTCCCGTTTATTACTGTATTTAGCATTGGTAGTTTAGCGGTACCTAGCCCCTCCCCTAATTTCTGATTGCCATCCTCATGCTCCCCTTTTATGTCACTGACATCTAGTTGCACCACCAATATGTCCATTTTTCCCTTTAAAAAAGAAACCCATCCATTTCCCTGGTAGTCCATTGGTCCTTCCCTTCTCCCTCATTCTCTGATCAAGGTGCAGTTTATTGTATTGGTAGTCTAGTGGTCCCTCTGCCCTCTCCTGATATCTGATTGCCATCCTCATGCTCCCCTTTTATGTCCCTAGTGTCTAGTGGCACCCACCCCCTTAGCCGTCTGTCCCTGTAAAAAAAGAAAACCGTCCTTTGATTTGTTTGTGCCTGCAAAAAAGAAAATGATCCCTTGTCAATCAGCCCTTACACCCCTACCTCCTACTCAGCTTCCACAACCCCATACCCCACAGTACACACCCACACACCCTCACTCACAAGAACAGGTCCCAATGTTCGCAATCCACTCACCTAATCAAAGATACATCTTACTACTGGAACTGATGACTGCAATATGAGAAACTAAGGTAAATGTGGGTCAATGAATTTCACAGGGTGGTTCAACTGTAATGTATAACTCAATCATTTTTTTTACATTTTGACCCAAATTTTCAACATGGCCTTTTGGGGACCCACCTCATGACCAATATGACTGTCATTATGTAACTCCCGCATGAAAGGTGATTTTGTGGTCGGTTGATAAATTCACCTTTTGGGTGGGATTAGTCAATTTTTCCTGACCTTGTTCATAAGGTGGGGTCATAAGAAGGCTATGTTGAATGTTTAGGGTCAAAATATGAAAACAAAGTCTGTGTTATGACCAAAACCACAAACAGATCTGCACAGGGGTTTCAGGGTGCTCACTGACAATATTCAACAGTAGAAAACAAAGTAGCAGCACTCGTCATATGCCATAAAGAAAGACACAGAGACTTAATTCAATTAAAAATTATTCTCATCTTTACTTCAACCAGTAAAAAACAGGAAACAGGGTACAACAAACTTCCCACATATCACCCAGTCTTGGGCATTCTCAAGGAGAGAATCAAGTCTCTGTCTCTTGCTTTATGTGCATATGGTGAGTGCCGCGACATTGTTTTCTACAGTCTGAGTTATGACAATTTGTAATTTCACTATGCATGCTGGTAACTTTAGAAATATTAAATATTTTTATCTTAAGTTTTCAACATAGACATATTACTCTGCCTCAGGTATGTCACAGCTGTCATTTTTTTAAATCCTGGTCAAAATATCTTTTCACACCTGTGGCACAGAATAGCACAGAATGGAATTGCAGTTGTGTGGAATTCTGTTTTGGCAGGGATTCAAAATTTTAAGTACTGGGTACATGAGTTGGGGTAATAAGATGTCGATACTGGCAATTTGGTCACTCTTGTCCTATGAATGGAAGCGCAGGGTCCTTCCACAGCTACATACATATATGCATTTATGGAGGGATATCTCCCTCAGGCAAATAAGGATGCGATTACTCTATCTCAAAAACTATACATGGGTGGGAGCGCAGGGCTTGGAGGGCCCTGTGCTCCCACAGGCAAATAAGGCTATGATTACACTATCTCAAAAAGTAAAGAAATTCATTGCAAAAAATACAGCACGTTAATACATCAGTTAGGGTTGAAGATAAAGTGACAAATGTAGGGAAATATGATGTTAGGGTTTCCAACCCTAAAACACTTGCCCCACCCCTGAAGTGAATGTGGGGTGTAGTCTTCGTTGTCAACCCTAACACTCACCTCATTGTATGCACACATGAAACATACGCACCTCTCTCCATCACATCTTAGCTTTTCTATTACTGCAGTGGGGTGAGCATCATGGTTGACAACCCCAAGGTTTAGGGTTGGAATCCCTAACATCATATTTCTCTACATTTGTTTCTTTATCTTCAACCCTAACTGATGCATTAACATAGTTTTTTGCAGTGAATATATTTAGGGTTGAGCTAGGCTTTCTATGTTAAATCTAATTTTTTTTTATAATGGGGCTTGCCATTAAAAGGCTGGCCAGGTTGTCCAGTGATCCCTACCAGGAATAAGTGCATAGGAGAGGAAGGGGGGAGGAGGAAGGGAACAGAGGGTTAGAGGGGAAGGGGCCTGATGATATCACCAGGCAGGAAAAGGTAATATGACAAGGGCAAGCCAGAGCCCCAAGGATTGGCTGGGGGGCAGAGCCCAAAGGGGGGCTTGACCAGGGGCCTATTAGGGGTATAATAGGCCAAGGCTCAGGCAGGACAACCTCTTTTGCTGGGAATTTTTCTTGAAGTAGAACTCAGCAAATCGCTGGCAAGTCAGGTAAGGCACAAAGAGCTACTAGGCATGTAGTCATGTGACCCAAGCGACCATGCTCAGTGGTTGCTTCTTTGTCTCTCATTTGTTACAGTGAGCAGTTTATATGGAATACGTTGGTGATAATATGTACTGTGAAGGGGCATTACTGTGGTTGCAGTAGGTTTGTGAGTGAGATTGAGAGAGATCAAGCATTTGTACACTTTGGCCAGTTGGCCACGTGGTCTAAAGGCTAGGGCTTTGTGATGGTTTAAAAAAAAAACTTTTGCTTGGCATTTGGGCAGGCAGTAACAGGCTGATTGTGTATGCACAAGAGCCTAGCTCAAGTAGTTTGGTAGGTTTTGTACTGGGGTAAAAAGAAGAAGTTTAAAGCCTGAAATACATTCGCAGATTGCTGTGCGTGCCAATCGCTGTGTTAGGGGTACAAAAATGAAGGTCTGCCCAGGGTTGGGGGCTCCATGAGGCCATTTTTTACAAGGCCTAGATATGTGTGAGAAGTCATTTGGGGAAGTGTATTGTGGCTGGGGGGGCAGTTTCGAGATAGCGTTGGATGTAAAATGTTGGCGGCATGGGGGCCTGTTCCTTGGCATAGCATTTGTTTGGAGAAGCTGACAGTATAGCCACTGGGCCTCCCCGGCATTTGTTGTGTCCTGCATCCAGGTGGTATGGCAGCAACAATGCTAGTTTACACCTTTCACATAAGGGAAAAGAAGGAAAAGGTTTTGAAATGGAAAGCTCACGATGAATAGCAAGCAACCAAAGTGGAGGAGAAAAGCCTGGTGGTGGTTTAACAGGACTTGACAGTGCATGGGGGGGTGGCTGTAGGAAGAAAATAGCAATTTTGGATGGCAGAGCACATGTTGTGCAGCTGGGTGCATGGCGGCTTAACGAGAGCATCGGGGGAAGAACCGGTGGACAGACTGGAATGCTGGTGAACATATTATGGGGGATCACAGGCATGGTAATGGGGGATATAGGAAGAGCCTGCTACAGTGGAGCACATGGCATTTGATGGAAGGAGGCATGGAAGGTTAGAGCAGCCAGGCACAGGCATAGGAGGGTGCAGATTTTGGGTGTGCAGGATGGGGTTCTCCCAGGTGGCCCAGGTCATGGAAAGACACAGGCAGAGTTGTTACAGGTGGCACAGAGAGTGGGGATAAAACACCATCCTTCCATTTATTCCTGGGCATTTAGTGGGAATTTTGTAGCAGTGTTTCAAGCTTCTGGTGGCAGGATGAGGCCACGTGAGTCAGGCGGCTGGGAGCCATGGGAGGTTTACTGTGGCCAATTTTTCCTTGGAGCAGGGACAACAAGGTGGACGATGGGGGAAGGAGAGGCAAAGCTGAAGAGAGTGAGGATGGGGACAAAGGAACCATGGAGGCTGTTAGTTTTGTGTTTAAAAAAAAAGAGGAACCAGGTTGCGGGGGGCTGCAGCATGGCAGGGTGAAGCCAAGGCAGGCCTCCTGAGGAGCAGCAGTGGGGATCAAAAAGTGACACAAGGGCCGTGTCACGTAGCTGTGTTATGGGATGGGGCCTTTGTGGGAAATAGTAGTCGCCAGCATCAAGGAGCCTATGAGGGGCCCAACGTGAAAAGGGCAGTAGCACCACAGAGTGCACAAGGAAATAGGGGCATTGCATGGTAGGGTTTGGGGCCTGATGCAAGGGAAGGCCTGGGCCTGCAGCAGCAGGGAGCGCACCTCATGTGTGCGCAGTCTAGCGCAGGGTTAAGGCTGAGCTGCATAATCAGAAGACCTGGGCAAATCCCACAACCCTCATTTAGGGGGCCTAGGCCACCAAAATGGGTCCATGGGGCACAGGGCACCCAGATGGGGGTTGGGGGAAGATAAAAAAAAGAGAGAAAATAAATGCATACATAAATAGATAAAGATGAAAGGGGAGGAAGCAGTATTGGCTCACTACTGCACAGGAACTAATGGACATGGGGATGGGGGGCCCAGAGCATTGGCTCAGGATTGGTCCATGGAAAGGGGGGGGCAGTCTGCCGTTCCGTACAACCTTGGCCGAAGGTGTAAAGTGGAGGTATAGGACTGAATGTATAACTTTTCACCCCAGAGACTGCAAAGACAGAGAAGCAGGCATGGCATTGAAATGAGCCCAGCTAAACAGTGAAAAGATGCTACAGGAGTCATCAGTCTTGATGGGGCAGATGTCGGAACTTTTGGCGGCAGCAAAGGAGAGAGGCAGAGGAGGAGGTGCAGAGAAAGTGCAAGAAATGGGAGGAGAGCCTGGGCAGGGGCAAAGGGGGTAAGTTGCCCAGGCAGAAAGTCCCATGCCCAGCACCAAAACCAGTGCCCCTGTCTGCACCGGAACCGGATGACGGTAACAAAGATGGGGGTAAGGAGGATGTGGATCTCACAGATGAGAATGGTTTAAAGGATTACCTTGAGGGGCTACTGGGCGGCATGGGGGACATGGGAATTGAGAAGATGGAGTGAGCAGTACAGGCCTTAAAGGCAAAGGGGCTGGGCCAGAAAAAGGGGGAGGGGCAACAGCTGGCAAGAAATTGTATGAAGGACCCCTGGGCCATTCATTTGGGGACCATGTGCCAGCCTCAATCAAAGAAAAAATCCTGAAAGGGGAGTATATTGACATCTTCCGGCTTGTGGATGAGAACACAGCCATGAAGCATGAGCAGAAGGAGTTAGTGGGGAAATCGGAAATGGCGGTGGCATTGGTGGTGGTAGGCCACAAGATGGAGGAAGCAAAGTATAAGGGGAAGGCAGTTTCATAATATATAGTGCATTAATGCTGGAGAACCAGCCAGAACTCACAATCCCCTTGCTGACACACATGTCCATTATTAGAGAGGCGTACAAGGCAAAAGTCGAGTACGGGTAGCTCAAGTATGATGAGGCCTTCCGGAAGTGAATGGCAGCAAAAGGAGACTTGGGATGGGATTGCATCCACTTGGAATTGTGGGTGAGGACCCTCTCTGGGGAAGGGGGGATGGTTGGAGACCAAGCAAGGAGGAACACTCCAGGCACAGGGGCAAAGGCGTGTTGGGGCTACAACAAGGCCACCTGCACATGGGGCAGCTGTCAGTTCCAGCGTGTCTGCTCAAAATGTGGGGGAGCACACAGCTGCCAGCAGAATGGTGACAGAGGAGGGCAGAATAGGGGTCACTTTTATGAGAAGTCCTTTAGGGGTGCCTGAAGGATACAGAGTAGGAGCCATTGGGGCAGCCACAGGGGGCAGCATAGCACCCCTGGGGGATGGTGGTAGCGGATCACTGAGGGACGGATGGTGGGGATATGCACTGGCATGTACTCCAATTTCCCTAGCAGCAGTGGAGGAGTGGACTGCAGAATACCAGAATAAAGGGGCAGGTGAGCTGCTTTAGGAGGGTTTCCGGATGGATTTCCCACTGGGGTTTCAAGGGGGGGGCGGGAAAGAACATTGGCCAAGAACTTGGGGTCAGTGAAAGGGAAGGAAGGGATTGTGGGGGCCAAGATAGAGAAGAAAATCACAGTAGGCTAGGTGGAGGGACCCCATGCATGCATTTCTGGATTTCCCCATTGGGTGTGGTGCCCAAGAAGGCAGAAGGGGAATTCCACTTGATTCATCATTTATCATACCCGGAAGGCTCCTTGGTGAATGATGGCATCCCAGACCACCTTAGGGTGGCGTTGTATGCCTTATGGGAGCAGGCCATAGCATTAATTAAGGCAATCTGTGGGGCATGGCTGGTTAAGATGGACATTGAGTCAACATTTCGGCCCTTGCCTGTCAGGCCAGCAGACTGGGTCCTGCTGGGTTTTCAATTTCAAGGGCACATATATTTTGACAAAGCCATTCCCATGGGTTGTTCAGTGGCCTGCTTCACATTTGAGATGTTCAGCACCTGGATACAGTGGGTTTTTGGGGCCAGGTATGGGCACAGGAGGGTGGCTCATTACTTTGATGACTTCCTTCTCATTGGGGAAACAAGAGCGGAGGTGCAGAAAATGCTAGGGGATTTTGAGAGCATGTGCCAGCGGATAGGGATTCCGCTAGCACAGGGCAAGATGGAGGGCCCTGCTCAGTGGTTGGAATTCTTGGGCATAGAAGTGGACACCGAGGAGGGTTGTTTTCAGCTGCCTGGGAGCAAAGTAGCGTGGCTAAAAGGTTTATTGGCCCAGGTCATGGGGAGGAGGAGGGTGCCACTGGTACAAATACAGCAGCTGCTGGGGCACCTTAATTTTGCCTGCAAAGCCATCAGCCCAGGCACAGCTTTTACAAGAAGACTGGGGAGGGACACGGGAAAAGCCAAGTGGCCCCGCCATTGGGTGGAGGTATCTAAAGGGGTTCAGGTTGACTTCAGGGTGTGGGAGGAGTTTTTTGACAGTTATATTGGGGTGACATTCTGGCAGAATGAGTGGGAGTGGAACACGGACCTGGAACTGTTCACAGATTATTCAGGCGCCCTGGGAATGGGGCATACTTTCAAGGGGAATGGATATCGGAACCATGGCTGGCAGTTTGGGTGGAAGGGAGGACACTGAAGGACATCACTTTCCTGGAGATCTTCCTGATATGGGTGGCCCTGGAAGTATGGGGTGATAGGATGAAGGGGAAGTGCATCTTGTTTTGGTGTGATAACAAAGGGGTAGAAGAGGTGATTAATAGGCAGGGGGAGGATAGAGATGGTGGGCAGGCTGTTCAGATGTATGGTATTACTGGGACTGTGGCTGAACCTGTCTTTCAAAGCACAGCATATTGAAGGTTTGAGGAATGAGGTGGCTGACAGTTTGCCCCGTTTGCAGCTTGACAGGTTTCAGGAGCTGAAGCCAGAGGCGGCGCCACACAGGACCAGGATCCAGGACCGGGTATGGGAGGTTGGAGGAACACAGCCAGGGCACTGTGCTGGGTCTCCTGGGCAGAGAACATGCTGAGGGCCTATGAAGCAGGGTAGACAAAGTTCCAGGGCTTCAGGGTGAAGCACAAGTGGGACAAGGATGAACCAGCTCAGGATGAGCAGGTAAGGAGGTTCATGGTGGAGCTGTGAGAGGAAGGGCTGGCCCACACCACGATGGTCATGCACCTAGCTGGCATCAGCTGAGTATGCCAGGACAGGGGCTGGCCTGATGTAGGGCCAGTAGGATCATAAAACGCATGGTAGCAGGGGGCAAGGGGTCAGGGTGGATGGAAGGCAACCCATAAAGGGGGAATTACTGGCAAGGGTCTTGGAGGCCACCCAGAAGGTGTGCACATCAGCCCATGAAAGGTTTCTATTCTGGGCCATGTTTGCAGTGATGGCTGCAGGGGCATTCCAGGTGGGCGAAGTGGTGGCCCCGAGGAAAATGGCCTCAGGACAGGCATTGCAGCATGATGATGTCCTGTGGGAACATGACAGGGTGGTCTTTATCCTGGCTGGATCCAAGATGGACCAGGGAGGGAGGGAGGTGGACACAAGTGTCACTGGTGAGAAAGCCACAGTTAGTTAGTTGTGGCAAGAGTGTGCTGGAGGAGTACAGGAGTGCTTGGGGGAGGGCAGGGGGATGCTGTTCCGACATGGGGCTGGCTCTCCGGTCACGGGTTTCCAAGTAGGGGCAGTCCTCAAGAGGGCACTGGCATTTTGGGTAAGAATCCCATCAAATTCACCCAACATTCGTTCAGGATCGGGGCAGCCATGGAGGCAGCAGAGAGAGGGGCTACAGTGGTGGAGTTACAAAGGGTGGGGCACTGGAGGTCCAGCAGCTATAAGAGGTATGTGAGAAAATAATAACAACAACTCACACTGTGTATTTTGCTTCCATGGTAGGTTCCAAAAGGAAAATCTGGATAGTGGGGTATTCCTTCCTGTACTGGGCTGAGAGGTTTGAAGTGGCCACTTCCAGAGGAGCAGAACTGAGATATAACACGGAGCATACAAGGGTGTTATGGAAAGGCATTGGGGAATGAAGTGGGTGAAGCTCATGCCTTTGATGGAGGAATTGAAATTGAAATGGGGCACCCCAGATTGCATCGTGATACACCTGGGGGAAATGATTTAGGGAGACTGGCATAAGGGGTATTGGCACAGAACATCATGGGAGACTTGGAGAGATTGAAGGTGTGGTGGCCCGAGGGTGTTGATCGGCTGGTCCGATATCACCTCACAGAGGGTATGTAGAGGGGTGCAGGATGTCAGGCTGATCAAAAAGATCAGGAAGCGTTTGAACAGGAGGGTATCCAGGATGATGATAGAGATGAGGGGAGTTCACCTGCAGCACAGGAACATTTCCTTTGACCAACCTGCAGTGTTCAGGTCAGACGGTGTCTACCTGTTGGAGTTTGGGATGTGCCTGTTCCTACGACCTATTGGGGAGCTAGTGAACCAGATGTCCAGGAAAGGGCTTAGATACTAGCCCGCAAGGGAGGAGTCCCTCTGTCCATTGCAAGCTGGAGGAGGGGCAGTGGAAGTAAGGCAAAGGGGGGAGCTGGGGAGAAAGGGGAAAGGGGGTAGGATACATGGGCTGGGGTCAAAGAACCCAGATGTGGTTGTAAAGCGGGGAGGGGGATAGGTCCAGGCACCAGATTCAGAAGTGTCCAGGCCTGGAGGGCAAAAGCCTAGGGAAGAGGAACGGCCTGGTTCTGGTGTGGAGGAGGGGGTCTGGATTCATAGTGTCTGGGCCCTGAAAGCAAGATGGAAGAAATGACCAGAAGAAGGACAGAGGCTGGAGCCAGAAAAATTTGGAAGAATGTTGATGTACAGTGAATTGTGAATTCAAAGTTATATGGTTTGTAAATACAGTCCTTTGTGCCATGAATAAATTTGCCAATGGGCAACCAACATGTAAATTGGTGTGGTGTCCATCATTCCTGGGAGGATTCAGGGGACAATGGGGCTTGCCATTAAAAGGCAGGTCAGGTTATCCAGTGATCCCTACCAGGAATAAGTGCATAGGAGAGGAAAGGGAGAGGGGGGAGGGAACAGAGTGTTAGAGGGGAAGGGGCCAGATGACATCACCAGGCAGGAAAGGGTAATATGACAAGGGCAAGCCAGAGTCCCAGGGATTGGCTGGGGGTGGTGCCCAAAGGGGGTCCTGACCAGGGGCCTATTAGGGGTATAATAGGTCTGGGCTCAGGCAGGGCAATCTCTTTTGCTGGAATTTTCCACCTCCACCTTATTAAGGAAGGTGATGAAGGGCAGGTATGGCACAAAGGAAAGGAATGGAGGGCAGATCAAGTGCCCTAGGGGCCCTAGGCATGGGGACAGGTATGGTGGTCACTGTGGGGAGGCAGTACTGAGCCGGGGGCTAGGGCAGAGTCCCTGACTGGGAGAGGCATATATGCCCATGGGGGGGTGAAGGAAGCAAAAGGGGAAGCGGGAAGCAGAAAGGGGTAGGATACACAGGCTGGGGACAAAGAACCCAGATGTGGTGGTAAAGCAGGGAGGGGGATAGGTCCAGGTGCCGGATTCAGAAGTGTCCAGGCCTGGAGGTTGAAAGCCTGGGGAAGTGGAATGGCCTGGTTCTGGTGTGGAGGATGGGGCCAGATTCACAGTGTCTGGGCCCTGAAAGCAAGATGGAAGAAATGACCAGAAGAAGGACAGAGGCTGGAGCCAGAAAAATTTGGAAGAATATTAATGTAAATTGAATTGTGAATTCAAAGTTATATGGTTTGTAAATATAGTCCTTTGTGTCATGAATAAATTTGCCAATGAGCAACCAACTAGTAAATTGATGTGGTGTTCATGATTCCTGGGGTGCATTCCGGGGACAATTAACTATACTTTATTGAAATGTTCATAATAAACAATAAAACCGAACAACAGCAATATACAAATGAACAATAACATACAAAAAAATTCAACCCCCTCTTCCACCCATCCCAAAACTATGCACAGAACAAGCTGCCAGTGAAAGGTTAAATTAACAACCATTGTCAGTCCATAATTTATGTCAGGAAAGTGGCTAGGAAGATACAAAGATAACTAGGGTCAAATGATTCTGACTCCCACAAATTATTAAAGAGTAATGAGCCAGGCATATAAAACACCCCATTACCCATAAAAGCAGATAATCTTTTTCTGGCATTTGCAATATGCAATTCAAGATTCAATGTGCTCAGGAGCTCAGCATGCCATTCCAGCCAAGAAGTGGATTTATCATCAGTCCAATGTCATAATAGAGCCACCTTAGCAGCAGCAGCAGAGATCAATGCCATATAACATTTTTGAAAACTCAAACATATATCTTTATATAAACCCAATAAACAAATTTCAGGACGGAAAAAATCAGATAAGTCAAAAGATGGGTCTAACCTCTCTTGAATAACTCATCAAAAAGAAACTGCAGTTTCGCAAGACCAGAGAATATGAAAAAGTGAATCTTCGGCTTTCTGACATTTGCAGCAAGTGGGCGAAGACAGCTTAGCCATTCTATGCAAATGTACAGAGGTAAATTACATATTATGTATGATTTTAAACTGGATCAACTGGTAGTGATCCTGCTTAATAATCCAGAACAAATCTATCCATATTTGTTGCAACTTATTCTGGTCCCTGCCTAATAAAAGACAATTCTGGCAATACTGACAAATTCCAATAGGTTTAGTAGGATTAAAAGTTTGAAGAAACTTATACAGCTGGGAAATGGATCTCTGGGACAAAGACAAGTAGATCATATCAGAAAAAGGGGCAGAGGTGGTGTCCATCCAGGTAGGGGATTCCTAAGAAGTAATAACGGCCCTTGTTAATAGTAAATATTTAAAATAATACTTTGGTTCCAAATGGAATTCATGCTGAGAAGTGAGGAAATCACAAATCCGATTTTCTAGAACAAGACTTGCTACCAGAGTAACTGGATCAATTGGTAAAAGGTTTGTGAAATTGGGTTTTGATCAATTTTTAAATTTGGGTTAACGAATAGAGGCTGAGCTACACATTGGTTAACTGAAATATAAAGATATTGACACTGCTGAGAATGTGCTCTCAAAGACCAATATATTGAGATGGCTTTTAGTGCACTTGAGAGTGTAGAAGGAGAAGCATACAATAAAGCACTGGGTTGAAGATGAAGGGCTCAATTCTAAAAGGGGCCTTTGAACAGCACAAGTGGTGGCAAACAGCAGCATGCGCCACGGCCCCTGCACCAGATTCTAGTACAGAAGGGGACCCAGCACCTATGTCCTCACACTTCCAAAAAAAAACCTCCCATGCAACAAACACATGGTGCACTGGAGGGATTTGCCACGGGCTTATTTAGCAAAGTAAAAAGGTCCCACCCTTCCCCAATCCCCAAGGTAGACCGTTTTTGTTAATATTTCCAAAATTGCTCTTTCCTGGTGGTCTAGTTGCACCCCAACCCCTGAGTTCACCATTGCATAAGTATATCTGAAATTGCTCTTTCTTGGTGATCTAGTGCCCCCAATCCCAAGCTCACATGTTATATTTATATTTCTGAACTCACTCTTTTCTGGTGGTCTAATGGCTCCCCCAATTAAATTCATTTCCAAAAATAACCATAAAGGAAAATAAGACAAACAGGATTCCTGAACAATACAGGCCCAGCCAAATATCTAACTCCATGAAGGGCAAGATTGTATACAAAAAGGTTCAGCACCTGGAGCCCACCCTGAGGTATCGGTAATGTATGTTTAGAGTAAGCCCACCTAACTGCCCCCTCCCACCACAAAAACCAAGATAGTACAGGCAGGACATTATGAAACTAAGAGTGAGGTAAAATGCAATTTGGCATCCCAGTGGGATATAAAAGGTGGGGGAGAATATTAATTGTGAGCACATTAATCCATCCCCACAGAGAAAGGGGAAAAAGGGGTCCATCTCTGCAAGTCCTGTTTTAAAGTTCAGAGTAGCAGGTCTAAATTCAATTTCCATAAGGTAGAGAGATGGTGGGGAATATATAATCCTAAATATTTTAATGTCTTAGGCTCCCATTGGAGGCCCAATAAACTGATAGTGGTTTTATCCACAAAAGAATTAAGGTGCAAAACAGAAGTTTTCCCCAAATTTAGTGTGTAGCCAGAGAAACTCCCATAAAAAAACAATATCAGCTAGGGCAGTAGGAATTTTGTTGCATTTACGCAGAATGACAGTTCGCACCACAATTGACAAGTTTTAGCACTTGGTTCATAAGATGTGGTAATCCCATGCGACAAACACATGGTGCACTGGAAGGATTTGCCATGGGCTTATGGAGCAAAATAAAAAGTTCCCACCCCTCCCCAATCCCCAAGGTAGACCGTTTTTGTTAATATTTCCAAAATTGCTCTTTTCTGGTGGTCTAGTTGCACCCCAACCCCTAGTTCACCATTGCATAAGTATATCTGAAATTGCTCTTTCTTGGTGGTCTAGTGCCCCCCCCCACCCCCACAGAGGGCACTGCACTTCCTCAGGCAAATAAGGATATGATTAAACTATCTGGAAAAATATAGATGGATGGGAGTGCAGTGCCCTGAGAACCCTGTGGTCCCACAAGTGATTAAGGATACAATTATACTATCTGAAAAAGTAAGGAAATTCTTTGCAGAAAAACTGAATTAATGCAACATTTAGGGTTCTGGCTAAAGCAACAAAAGTAGGGAAATGTGACTTCAGGGTTTCCAACCCAAAAGCCACCCCCCACTACCACACCAGAACCAAATTAGGGTGGAGTCTTCCTTGGCATTGTGAACCCTAAAATTTACCCCATTCTATATACTCTGCAAAACATACACACCCAATGTGGTGAGATTTAGGGTTGACAATGCCAAGAAAGACTCCACCACTGATTTGTATTAGGGTTGGGGGTGGTTTTAGGGTTGGAAATCCTAAAGCCACATTTCCCTACTTTTGTCACTTCAGCCAGAACCGTATAGATATATATATGTATATGTAATAGATAAACCACTCTGAGGTGTGCGGTCGTGCTCTGATATACGCACGGTCATGTGATGGTGTTTGTCCAGTGCTGTTGGTGTTGCTGACCATGATTGTCTCAAGCATTTTATAAATATATATATATATACTGTATATATATATATATATATATATATATATATATATATATATATATATATATATCTTGTGTTCTGCAGAGTTTAATTGATCAAAAAAGGTAGTGCTGACCTTGATCGATCTGTTGCAGACAGGCAAGGAAAAACAGAAAAATAGTCACACACTAATGCTTGGAAAGAGGGTGCTTAAGTTAGGGCAAGGCCAACACTGCATCATGTCATCTTTAAAATTCCATGGAACACTACGCCACTGATTCATCAAGGATCAAGGTTTTTTTTTTTCACTCTTAATGTCACATTTCCCTAAGTTTTAGGGTTTTTGCTTAAACTGTAACTGTTGCATTAACATAGTTTTTTTGCAATAAATGTGCTTACTTTTTGAGAAAGATATATAAAGCAACTGACTCATCATACAGTGTTCTGATCCTATAATGTGCTTTGTTAATTGTTCTGCATGCCATTTGCAAGGTACCTTGCCCATAAATATTGTCCCAGTCCTATAGTTAATTTTTGAATCATCCTGCATTCTGTTCATACAAAGTCTCACATACCACACACTGGCCCAGCCTACAGCATGCTTTGTGAATAATGGCCCTGCAGTACAGTCACAAAATGTGGCACCTCACTGCATCCCAAGTCTATTCTATTTTGTTGCCCAGTGGCCACATCTCCCATCCAATCTCTATATTTCCAGTATTAAACTGTTTTCCTGATCGTCTGTGACCTTCCCCTCCAACTGAATTTTAGTACAGCAATCACACAGTAGACCATGTCTAAATCGTTGATAGTCTAGTAGAACTTTTGCAACCTGATCATAATAGTATGATAATTCTAATTCCTCAATTTTCCTAGTATCCAGTGGCACCCCTACCTCCAAGTGCTCCCACCACACACATCATCCACCTCAATATGGTGACTAGTACAACCCTCCACTCACCTCCACAGAGGGATGCTGTATGGTCACAAGTCAAATCAAAACAAGTCCTGTAATGATATATAACTTGCATCTGAGACAGCGTGTGGACTGGATGGTGAGCAAAGGGTTGTATTGTTTTCTACCTCACGGTGGGTGTGTGGTGTGTGGGGGAAAGGGCAGGGAAAGTGAATCACTGGATATTGTACCACATAAATAGATGAATTTATATAATAACCGGTTTACAATATGTCAAAGTCCCTTGTCGTCTAGTGGTACCCACTCCCCGATACCAATGCCAGTAATAATTTAAATTCCTCCATTTTCCTGGTGTACATTGACACTCCCACATGTCACTTACCCTGGGATCATGACCAGCTCAACCCCCAGCTCACTTTGTTGCAACCACCATTTTATTGCAAGTCCCAATATATTAATACACACACACATACATGTTGCTGTGCAGTCACCAAATAATTTGCATGTGTATTTCTATTAATACAGTATATTGGGACTTTTGACTGTGATGGCAGCAAACTGCAGAGATGAGCAGAGGATTAAGCCATTTGTCATGCTATGGTAGCTGGATGTTGTGAGAGAGAGATATCACTGGACACCAGGGAAACAGGAATTTAAATAATCGCTGGTACTGATCTTGGAGAATGGGGTACCACAAGACTACCAGTGATTTTTCTTTTAATATAACTGCTATACTGGGATTGGGTGGAGGGAGGAACTACTAGAGTACCATTGAAAATACAATACTACCAGCACTGTGAATAGGCAGAATTGACCACTGGATTGCCAGGGAAATATTAATGACTAGGATGCAGGTGTGAGGGAAACCATTTTTCTCACTGGAAACCTTAGTTTTCATGAGACTATAGAGTCATACAAATTGAGGTTCAAAGGGGAAAATGGATATCAGGACATAAAACAGAATCATTTTGTTTTCACACAGAAAAACTGTATGAAATTTTGTGCAAATGAAACTGCATGTGTGAAAACAAAAACTGATTTTGTTAATAATTTAAAATCTAACAACAAGATCCTCAAACTCAGTCAACCTCAATATTACATAAAGATGATGATCTGTAAGGGAAACATTAAATTCAATATATCACATAGAGATATGTAACTGCAGACTGGATAAACTGACTCACCCACCAAAATTTGTTTGTATCAAAATGTATAATATACCTTTTATTATGATGGCTATAATGCATGTATCTGGATAAATACACCATCATTTTAGGGTATCTCAAACTCCTTCAGGATGTGTTGGTGATTTCTAGGCTAATAGATCAAGAATATACTTACACTGAAATCATCCATTTTGCCATCAATTTAACATTGGTGCATACATTTCTCAACTACAAAGAAGTACATAGCCATCATAAATTCAAAGATGTACGTAAAATAAACTATTGCTGAAATGTTGGTTATATTATAAAATGATGCTTTTATCAGTCTCCAGTATCAAATATTTCCAGGACAGTATCTTTAAAGATTATTCACTTTTCATCTGCAATAAAAAAATTCAACCTTCAGCATTCTACAAACTGTGAATCATTTCTATGCAAAAGTTGTTTTCTTTACTAGCAGCCACCACCAGTCTTCAAACTTCAGCATTATAAATCAATATCCATACCATCATTTGCACAGTCAGCATCATTGTCTGATTTGACTATTTAAATTCTTTAAAAAAGTACATAGCCTATGAGGTGTCTAATAAAAGCCATAAAATGATTACATACTAACTCCAGTGCTTGTTCTTTGTTTATTTAAAATTCATCTCCTGGAGCTCTATAGCTGAGAGGAGATAAAATTCTACACTAAATATTTTTTTTTGCCAATCAAATGCTCTGCAAAAGTAAAGAGAACTGAATGTAAGAACATATCACAATAGTGTGAAATTCTAGTATGGCTCCTGGGTGTCCTGCTGGTGAGAACAGTGAGCATGGGTGCAAGCTGCTTATAAACAAGCAAACTTCCTGGAATCAAGAATGATCATGCATAGCCCAACATTAACGTGCATAATGACATCATACATCATTATCGTGTGTGCGAGTAGATTCTCGTGGTCGCGCCCAATCTGCTAATAGTACTAAATACTACTGCACTGAAGAAATTCAGCAAGGTGTCCAGGCACTGAGAGAAAAACAGCACCACTTATTATTTCCAGCAATTATTATGTGCATTGGTAACCAGATATAAATGCATCATATGCTGCATGCAGTGGAAATTGGAGGAAAAAAGGGGAGGGGGGGTTGGACATTTTGGGGAGTGAAAAAGAAAACAATATCCTGAAAGAAAAAAAGGGAGCTAATCCAATAAAAAAAACTTGCAAATAGGGAGGTTTCAAGTGAGGAAAATGGATAGCAAGTCATAAAAATAATCATAATTGTTTCACACAAAAACACATTATGATATTTTGTGAAAAATGAAACTATGCATGTGGAAACCAGAAACTAATTTTGTTGATAACTTAAAATCTACACATTTCTCAGTTAAGTCACATCTCGAAGAACTACCCTTCAACCAAACTCTAACTGTCCTTAAGGTTTTAGGTTTCAACTCAGTCATTTATGTGCTGTCGGTAAGCAATAAAAAAAATCTTTAAACCATATCTAGTCACAGTTTCAAGCTTTAGAACATTCAAACATCCATATCAACTGTTACAAAATTGTTAGGATCCAGAGATCCTGGGCCCAAGAATGGATATGCAGGATTTCATGTTGTTCTGATTAACTTTGGCTGTGGTGTTATTGTGGAAATATCAATATTTAACATAAAAGTGTTTTCTCAACCTTAATTATAGTGATGCTACTATGCCACTATAATTTATTTATTTATTTAGTTTTTGTTGACTGGGTAAGTGCACTAGACAAATCCTGCCTATTTTCAGGCACGACTCAGGGGAAGGGGGATACAGATGAATGCCAACTGACCTTGAACCAGATTAAGCTGTTGGTGGTATTTTTAATGAATGAAGGAAATTTGGCCAGGACACCAGGGAAATTCCCCTGCTCTTTTTGATAAGTGCCATGGGATCTTTAACATCCACCTGAACTACCACCAATCCAGGCAGATGGGACCTCGGTTTAATGTCTTGTCCGAAAGACAGCACCTCAGAAGTGCAGCACCCCTCTCATGCTGCACTACAGTGTCAGTACTAAGTGCCAAATGTGGGAACAGAACCCACAGCCCTCTGATCTCCCAGCCTCAGAAGTGAGTGTGCTACCTACTGAGCCACTGACACTGACAATGAAAGGCACATGTCAGTGCACCAGTTATTAGGGTTGAGAAGGCAGTTTAATGTTAAACCCTGATTTTTGCATCTTAATTATACATCTGTCCCTGGACAGAATAGGCAGAAATGTGGCATGTACAGAATCAGTGCAGAATTCCAAAAGATGCAAACATGCCAAAACAGTTATTTTCATCAGTTTCCACTTCTTCATTAATTAATCCAGTCTGCCCAAAACATGCCCAACATTTTATCCAACATGCTTCCTGAGGAGATGGTAATCCTGTTTTTAAAATCAAAAATATATGCATTCAATATACTGCAAGATTCTAAATCTAAATTAAACAAAAAGTTTAAACCACCTTAATTTACTGATGGTCCCAAAATAGAAAATTACATGCTTACGGATTCAAAATATATATGCTTTTGTTCCTCTTCCCTTCAGAGGTATATGCAATTTTTATGCATATTATTATAAAGTATAGAGAAGAGTATAGCACATGAGTATCTGTCTACCTAATCATTAAAAATACTGTAGATATCCCCTTATTTAGTTGCAATTGTGTTGTAATTGCATGCTGAACAACCTTGTGACACTCTCTACACATCTTTATCTACTGTGGTAAGTTTTCTTACACACGTTATCATTGCAGTGAGTTGTGAAACATCCACATATTATACAGTACAAGCCACATTAAATTGTTACACCAATGAGCTGGTTTAGGATTGCCTTTTATGGTTGGCAATGCCTTGGAAACTCATATTGCATTATTTTTCAATGCTTAACCAGCTTAAGTGCAATGTTTGTACAATGCTTTTGCAACTTAATTGGAATGCATCTGCAGTCCAGTCACAATGCAATGCAAAGCTGCATTTTAACTCTTAAGAAACAGTTTGTAGCTGGCCCGGTGGTGCTGAGGGCTGACGCACTGGACACCACACCTCTTGCCACACCGGTGACCTGAGTTCAGGAGTGAACTCGAGTGCCATGGGTCTGTAGGGAAGGGATTGGATTGAGCACCCACAGGGCTGCTCTCCTATCCTGAGGGGATGGCACTGGGGAGCTCAGCACTCTGGCAACCCATGGTGGAGATCGGTGGTGTCACAGAAGCATGGGCAACATGTAACAGCGTGCCCGACTCTGGCAAGTTTGCTGTGCACCGAGCATCAGGGGGTTCACATGCAGGGGGGGTAGGGAGTGCAGAACAAAGGAAAACTCCAGCTCACTGGGATAGGTGACAGCATCTATCATCCATGCCCAGTGCCGAGTTCATCTCAGCTGGCCTCACTACTCCTCCATCCAGGCCCCACCTGCATGCTGGAGTCTGCTTTTCACGAGAGCCCAAGGAAGAAGTCAGGCTACCCTCTGTGGGTGGGTCAAACTGGGGATGCTGTCTGCAGGGAAGGGGAGAGAAAAGGCACAGACTGTACAGAACCTCAGGAGGGCAGGCACAAGGATAAGGTTGCCTGAGAGAGTTTTCACAAACTGCGACCGGAGGAAAAAAGAAAAAAAAAACAGCAGTTTGTGCAGGGTTCTGTACTGAATCAAGCAACACTTATACAACTCAGTGAGAAATGCTAAAACAACTCATTGAAGGAACAGTTTGTTGTTTCGTAATAGTTGTACACCAAGTTTTCAACATAGCCTTTTTATGACTCTGCCTCAAGGAGAAGGGCAGAGCAAATGTTCAACTTCTTCTCAAAAGGTGATTTCATGCAGGGACTGCAAAATCAGCTTTCAGGACACAAAAACACATTTTGGTCTAGAGCTGAAAAATGGCAGCTGTAACAATCATGAGATGCTGTAAAGATATAGCTATGTTGTAAATTTGGGGTAAAAATACTGAAAATGACCAAGGTTATGAGCCTGCATTCCCAAAATTCAACACAGGCTCATAACTTTATTGTTTTTTTTAATATTTTTACACCAAATTTTCAACATAGATTTCTTATGACCTCACTTCATGAACAAGGTCAGGGAAAATGTACAACTCCTACCCGAAAGGAGGTTTTGCACATTGGCTGCAAAATCGTCTTTCAGGATTTATGAAAAAAAAAATTGACCAAGATTTGAAAAAGGAAAGCTGTCACATTCATGAGGTTCTATAAATATATGGCTATGTTATAAATTTGGGGTAAAAATATTGAAAAGTACCAAAATTACAAGCCTGCATTTGCAAATTTCACCTTAAACTCATAACTTGGTTGTTTTCCTAATATTTACACACCAAATTTTCAACGTAGCCTTCTTATGACCTCACTTCATGAACAAGATCAGAGAAAATGTTCAACTCCTACTGAAAGGAGATTTTGCATAAGGGCCTCAAAATCATCTTTCAGGATGTACAACAAAAATGTGACCAAGATTTAAAAAATAACAGCTGTCACATTCATGAGGTGCTGTAAAGATATGCCTATGTTGTAAATTTGGGGTAAAAATATTGAAAAGTACCAAAGTTACAAGCCTGCATTTGCAAATTTCACCTTAAACTCATAACTTGGTTGTTTTTCTAATATTTACACACCAAATTTTCAACGTAGCCTTCTTATGACCTCACTTCATGAACAAGGTCAGAGAAAATGTTCAACTCCTACTGAAAGGAGATTTTGCATAAGGGCCTCAAAATCATCTTTCAGGATGTAAAACAAAAATGTGACCAAGATTTAAAAAATAACAGCTGTCACATTCATGGGGTGTTGTAAAGATATGCCTATGTTGTAAATTTGAGGTGAAAATATTGAAAAGTACCAAAGTTATGAGCCTGCATTCGCAAAAATCACCATACTCTCATAACGTGGTTGTTTTTTAATATTTTTGCACCAAAGGGGTGGCCCACTGGCACAGTGGTCGACCTGCCACTTGCGGAGCCATTGACCCGAGGTTGGTATTGACCTTGTGAACTGGAGGATCAGCAGGGGAGAGGTGGGTTGAGCATCCCATGGACTGCTCTCCTCCTCCGGGGTGAGTGGGATGGATGGACTGCTGTGCTACTGGCTCCTGGCTGTGGCTGGGGGATGTTGTACTGAGCAGCTGGAACACAGGGTCAGCATAGGCAGATGTCTGATTTGGTAGTGCCATTGCAGTCATTGCACACCTGCATCATGGGGGAACAAGGGAAAAGATCCTCCGGTGCGCATGAAGACTGGTGCTGACGGTGCTACACCACTAGTACTCAGGCTGCTCCCCCCAGATCCTGACCCTGGGCCTCCTGCGGTAGTGGGGTAAGTACCAGCCATGAAGTGGGTTGTGTGAGGAATGGAGGAGGAGGTGGTCGAGTATGAGTACTGCGAGCAGTGCGGTGCCGCAGGGCCAGTCAGATACAGAGATTCACAGGCAACACCCTCTGCTGAGGAGGGAATAAACAAATAATCTAAAATAAAAAATATTTTTGCACCAAATTTTCAACATAGCAGTCTTATGATCACGCCTTATGAACAAGGGCAGAGAAAATTTTCAACTCCTGCCCAAAAGTTGATTTTGTGCAGGGTCCTCAAAATCACCTTTCAGGATGTAAAGAAAAAAACATTTTGACTAGGATTTAAAAAATGACAGCTGTTACACTCTTGAGGTGCTGTTAAGATATGGCTATGTTGTGAATTTGGGTGGAAATTATTGAAAATTATCAAGGTTATGAGCCTGCGTTCACAAAATTCAGTGTAGACTCGTCACTTTGTTGTTTTTCAATATTTTTACACCAAATTTTCAATGTAGTCTTCTTATGACCCCATCTCATGAACAAGGGCAGGGAAAATGTCCAACTGCTGCTCAAAAGGTGATATCACACAGGGACCACAAAACCACCTTTTGGGACAAATCTGCCTAATGACAGTGCACTTGTTCATGAGATGGGTTCCCAAAGAAGGCATGTTGAAATTCTGGGCCAAAAACATGCGAAAATGCCAGGTTATGGCATTAAGTTCAAAACCCTATTGAAATACATTGAATTGCATACTTATGTCATCAGTTCACAGTCCAGCTTTGAAGATTGAAGAAGTGTCTGTGGTCCAGAGAGGATTATGGCATTGGACCCCAATGGGTAAGTAAGGGCTTGGGGGTGTGGGGTGGTGGTGGGTGCTGATTGGGAGGATCAAGAGGGGGGATAAGAAACAACTGCAAAAGACAATGATAGACAGTTTTCATTTTACAGGTGAAACAAAAAAAATTATTCAGGATCGGGGATCCTCAATCATGACACTGGGGGATTGGGCACCCCCAGTGTCACTGTTATGTTTCTGGGGTGGGTGTGGGGAGGTGGGTGCTGAGAGGGAGGGTCAGGTGGGGAGAGAAAATATATATTTAAAAAAAAGGTCATGACAAGCATGAGCATGACACTGGGGGATTGGGTACCCCCAGTGTCACTGTTCTGGGGGAATGGGCACCCTAGTGTGATTGTTATGTTTCTGAGGAGGATGTGGGGTGGTGGGTGCTGAAAGGGAGGGTCAGGTGGGGGGATATGTATAATAAAAAAAAAAGGGAATCGGCAGTCATGGCAGAACACAGCACAGTCTGCAGTGATCAATATGGCCAACCAAACTGTACTGCACATGCAATAGCAGTCACGCATGTGTAATATAGTTTGGTGGCCATTTTGGACAGGGTGGAGTGTATCGTGTTCCGCTGTGACCACCAACACACTAAAAATAGTGCAGTGCAACTGCCTCTAGAGACAGTGAGCAGAGTGCTTCACAGACACGGAGGTGACTGTGTAGCAACTCCAACATGTTGTTCGGTCAGAAGGAATGTGGTAGTCCTTTTCTCATAGCATGAGGTCTGCAGGGCTAAGCCCACTGTAGCCCTAAAAGCATAGCTAAAATTCATATATCAGTGTTGTATGAGTTATGGTAGTGAATGTGACCCAATATTTACGCTAACCACTAAAGATACATGTTAGTTCACTACACCCATGAAGAAAGATAAAACTTCTGTAGCAGCATGCATACCTGCTCTTCATCTCAAACTACAAGGATGTGGCTTCTCTTGTGCCTCTTACTTTTTCTCTGAGCACTTCTATGAGTAGTTTTTGTATTGCTAACTTGGATTAGAGTGGGGTCACATAACAAACATCCAGCATATGACATCATCAGTGATATCGCCACACTGGTGCCCCCCACGACAGACTTATGACCCCATTGCTGCCAGTGTTTACAGACAATATCCAGCAGCTGCCAGATCACTGCATCAAGGGGAAGCATTCTTGTATGAAGGACTGAAGGACAGCAGACAAGCTACTCACCCCTCATAGGCATTGAGAAATATAGAATTTATATGGTGACTGGGCCAAGCTCAAACTTTGTGCTGTCGGAAAGGGTGTCATTCTAAACAGTGTATACATTCTGATTACATCAGAGTTTCTAAAAGGGATTTAAAGTAAAGTTTTTATTACCTTACTGTTGTGGGGGGGGGTTGTGGAAAGGAGGGGTTTGAGTCAAGAGTGAAACCTCAGGTTGGATAGTGGCTAGGAAAGCAGTGACAGTGTTGTAAATGGTGCAGGGATGGAGGTGGGTGCTATCACACTTGCCAACCCCTCTCTTTATTTCTCTCTATGTCACTGTCAAGGTACCTAAAGTTGAAATTGAAAACATTAACCCCTTTCTTACTGCTTTGTTCTAGTATCCTCCCCTGCTTGGTTCTGGAACCAATTTGATGCTCCAGAATCTCAGAGATGCTGGATTATATCCAGTTATGTTGAAATGTCATGCAAGGGCAGAGTTCTCAGTCCTCACACTTGTTCTGTTTTTATGTTCACCTATACAAGTCTTTAAATCTCTAGTAGTCTTACCTACATACAACATTGAACATGGGCGTGTGATTTGGTATACAGTACAGGTACTGTCACAGTATTTTGCATCCCTAATGTAGAACTTTGTGTTTTTTCATGGGTATTCATAGTAATTATTTTTGCTAAAAAAAAACACCAAAAATATGCACTGGGATGGTGGTGCTACATGACAAAAATGAACATAGTAAAAGCACAAAGTCAGGCACTCACCACCTCTTTAAAAAGAATGCTGAGTTCGAAACAGATATATGTGGCTTAATTGTCTTTCTTACATACAACAATCTAACTTTTAAAAATAGCAGACACCCATACAAACAAATGCCCGGCTGATGAGTTTCAGACCTGCTGGTACTTTATCAAAGGCTGGAGCAAACTAATAACACTTTTCAGTAAACAGACCACATTTGTTGACATCACAGTGATGTAATAATAAGAACTTTAAAAGTATTGGACTGCAGTAGAAAGGACAAGCTGGAATTGAGGAAGAAACTGGATACCAAAAAAGGATGTGAGGAATGGGAATGACAGAATAAACACATTACAAAAGTTGTGAAACTCAGACAAAGCCTTTCAGAAATACAACTTCACAATACAATAACACCATAAAAACCCCACACATGTTTAAAAAGGTCAATTTTAACACAGTATCCATTGTATATTTGTAAACAGTACACCATTCTAATGGTGTTCTTGTAATATGAGGTTTTATTTTTGGCAGGATTTGTCTGGGTTTCATAACATTTGTAATGTATATTTATGTATTTATAACTAGGATTACAAATACCTTTGAACCAGGGGTTCTTTTAGAAAGATTCCACATCAAGTGAGTTAAGCCATACAAACATAATCAAGAGAGGAACAAATAATGTCCATTTTGAGTAAATAACATTGTGGAGGAATTAATGAGCCAAAAAATTACAGAGGTGATACACTGGAGAGAACAGTGGAAATACTGTGATTTAACAGTAAAGCCAAAAGTATCTCAACACTAATTATGCAGTCATATATAATGAAGACTTTGTCAAACAAATGTGAAGTCAAGAGAATAGTGGACTGTGGGCCGGCCCGTCGGTGCAGCAGTTGGAGGGTGAGGAAGCGCCCAGAGCATTGTTGGCGACCCCTGGCGGAGGCCAGAAGTTGTACCGCTACTGGTGCTCGCATACCTAGGAGGCGGGGCAGACGCTGGCATCATTGCACGACCCCGCCTCCCCAAGAAAATAGGAGAAAAGGCTGCGGCCGCTGCTAGTAGGCTCACCACGGCTGGTGGCTCCATGGGCCAACCCCGACCTAGCCGAATGTCTGCGGCATGCAGGGAGAGGTGCCGCAGCCCCACCGTGGGGGCAAGCTCACCGGGTATCGGGGGGGTCAAGGCTAATCCGGGGAGTGGAAGTCCGTGGCCCGTGACTGGGCTGAAACACAACAGGTGGCTGGCAGCTCGGAGGAGAGAAAAAAAATAGTGGACTGTGTCAGACTGGGAGTTTCAAAAGGGAGGCAAGAATGAGTAAGCACTGTAGGAAGGAGGCAGGGAGATAGTGGGGGGGTAAAGATTGTAGGAAGAGGTAAGAAGGGAGACAAGGGACAGAGTTAGGTCTATAGGGCATGATCACACTTACTTAGAGCTGTAAGGTGACCTCTTCGTTTGTGTTTGTTCTGTCATTCCCATGCCCCCCAAATACTTTGTTGATTTCCACTTTCTTCCTCCATTCCCATTTGTCCTTTCTGCTGCAGTCCAATACTTTTAAATGGTTCCATGTGATGATAGTGATCGCAGAAAGACGATCACCATTTGGGTGAGTGTACATCACCGAAAATCTATTTCGGCAATGTACACTCATGGTGAACATCAAAAGGGCACGGGAGACTTAGGTTTTCTTTTTTTTTATGTGGGGGATCTGTGCCCCCTATACTCCCCTACTACAGGATTCTCAACTCCAGGATGGTGCATGTCAGGGGGGTGCAAAAGTAAAAAAAAAAAACAACCGGTTGCAAAAACCACGAGCCTGCCCAGAACTGAACCCGACACCCTCCCAGCCACAGCCTGCCACCAACCCACCATGCCACATGGCCAGCTCAGCAGCCAACCACTGCACTACACCCCACAAAACTCCCTCCCCTACTATCCATTATATGGCATGGTCCCTCCACACCCCACCCCACGCACATGTATATATATAGCAACATCCTATTGCTATATTCACTGAACCTCCTATCCGGTCACCTTCCTTGATTAGTAGCCCTGTACACAGGCGTCATGATTGAGTCACATTTTTTCAAAGCACTCAATTGCAGTAGCCATCATCACAGGCTACCCTTTTAAAGTTTTAGTTATTAAATCCCTGTGATGTCATCATATGTGGTCTATTTAATGAGAAGTGTTACTAGTTTGTTTCAGCCTTTGATATAGGGCCAGCTAGTCCAAAAACACATCAAGCAGGCATTTGTCTGTATGGGTGTCTGCTATTTTTAAATGTCAGATTGCTATATGTAATAAAGACAATGACACCACATATACTGTATCTGTAGATGCTCAATGTCCTTTTTAAAGAAGTGGTGAGTGCCTGACTTTGTGCTTTTACTAATTATTTTTTTTTCTGCTGCTGATGCAATGGCAGCACCAGCCACATGACAACATCCCTGGATGCAAGGCTCTTGCAATAGTTGTCCCATCTCCTGGTTGCTTTTGCAGGGATTGAATTTGTGTGGACCAATCTGTCCTTCGTGCTATGTACTTATTTAGATGCCATTTGTTGTTCAGTGCCAGGATCTCTGGATCCTGAAAATTTGGTAACAATCTATTTACTGAGTTAAATGTTCTAGAAGGTTGAAAATACATAAACATATGGAAACTGACATTTTGTTTTAGCTTACCAACAGCACAGAAATGACTGGGAGTTAGAACATGAAACATTTATATTCATTAAAGATTGGGCCTAGAAGGACTGCCCCCGTGGCATGGAGGGCTGAGGCATCTAGTGCCTTACCTCCTGCCACACCAGTGACCCATGTTTGGGAACAGAATTGAGTTGTTCATGGGCTGGCCGGGGGAGGGAGGATCAAGCATCTCACTGGACAGCTCTCCTCCCTCAAGGAACAAGAGTTGTGTGACCTGGTGTTTGCCTGCCACCTAGAGGTGTCCAGGTGGTAGAGAAGTTTGGGCATACACAAGCAAGCCAAACACAGGTGTTTTCAGATGTCTCCACAGAGGTGGAGCTTGTCCATTACACCACTGCATGTGGGTGGTTATGGAGGCTACAACTCTGGGGAAAAAATCAGGTGGAAAACTGGAGGTTGAGTTACATGAAGCCTGACCTGCAAGCAACAACAGCCACCTGGTCTCTGGGGGAGAATGAAGAATGGAGACTCGGGATGGCCAGGGACCATGGGATGGACTGATACACCTGCTCAGCTTGCCATGAAAGGATAAAAACCTGTATGAAAAAAAGACTGGGCCTAGAATGTCATTGTTTTTTTTATAGGTGACTTTACTTGGAAAAAAAGTGTCATTTTTAAAAAATTATCAAAATAAAATATAATTTTTTCACATGCATCGAACATTTTGTTAATGTTATATTCATAAGTATGTTTTTCCAAAACTGACATACTTCAGTTTTGTGAGAGGTCTCCATTTACATGACTCAAATCTGCCATTTTTGTACAGTTTTGAGTCACAAAAACAAATGCTTTTATTACAGATTGCCAGAGGTTGGGGGCTCATCACCACCACTGGCACCAGACCCACAAGTGTGTAAAGTGATTGGGAGTCAAAATCTGCCACTGTTACCCCCTCCCACACACCCAGTCTCTTATGCAGCCAGAAGAAGATGCTGAACCATGCTGCTGATAAGCTCGCCTACCAGGCCAAACTCTAAAGCAACTGGTGTCGAGTGTCCAACCCCACTGCCGAGATCCTCCCCCACCTACCTACCCTAACTCAAAAACAACTGGTGACATGCCCAACCCAACCACCATCACCCAAGCAACCAACAACTGGAAAATCCATACCACCACCCACAGATCAAGTTCTCCTTCCACACTTTGCCCTCCATCCATCCTATATAATCCCATCCCATTACCACATAGAAAAATGAAATACTTCCTCTTAGCTTCTAGCAAGCATGCCACACTCTCCACATAGTGCCCTGCCCACACATACTGGTCCCTCAATGCAAATTCTCAATGTCCCACATTAAGAATCCTCTATTTGTAGTGGCATGATCCTCAGATATCATTAGATGTGTTACACTTCCTGCAGATAATTAAAAAATTAAAAGAAAAAATAAACCAAATTGTGAAAGAGGTACTTAGACTTATTAAGGGGAAAAACAGGTATCTGAAGATGGATTTAGGTACAATTTGGAAATTTACCAATTGGGTATTCAAGGAGGGGTAAGAACACCAACCCTTAAGTTTGATAAAAACAAATATATAGATATTATGAAAAACTCTCAGCAAATGTGCAATTACTTATTTTTTTGTCTAACTTAGCTTTCTTGTAAGGGTTTGTTTTCCAAAAAAATAAATTTTCTTTATTTTCTACAAAAATTTCACCAAATTTGAGGGATGGGGTATTTAGTATACATGAACACTTATTTGGCAAGTTTCATGCCTGCTTGATGGAAGTGTTGCTTCACATAGGGCTTTGTGGGCCCTTTGAAATCCAAGCTACAGATCCAGCCAACTGCTTTATGGGACAGAAACATAGAAACACAGAATATGATGGCAGATTAGGGCCTCTTGGCCCACCCAGTCTGCCCATGTTTACTACCTTCATACTTGCAGCAGACCCTGTTTGATTGACAGCTCATTACTCCCACCCTCCTTATGCTGCTTTGCATGCAGCATGCAGGGCCCTCCATGAAAAAAGCTGCAGGTCTTGTTACAGAATCAGAACTGACAGAAGTATTCCAGCTACAGTCTCATGCATGCTTTCTACAGTGATACCATAACTCCCCTAGATCTGCTTGCAAAGTGTCTCCTGTTTTAACCCAAAATGTGTGTCACCTTTTTAGAAGCTATAACATGCTGGCTCTCCTATTTAGAGTCCACTGTTATAACACCCAAGTCTCTCTCTCCTCATCTACTTTCCTTAATTTTACTCCATTTGTATACTCTAGTTGCTTACCCTGCTATTGTTCTTGCTTAAATGTGACACTATACACTTATCCTCAATAAACTCCATGTCACATTTGTTTGCCCACTCTGCTATTCCATCAGCATCCCTCAGGATACTTCTCATACCTTCAACTCTGTCTACTACACCACTGAATTTAGTATCATCTAAAAAAATAGCAACCAAATGTTCTGCTCTCTCATTTAGATCCTTGAAATGAATAGTAAACAGTTGTGGACCCAGCACCGATCCCTGAGGCTCTCTGCTTATTATGTTTCCCTCTTCATATGCAAAACCATTTATTCTCACCCTCTGTGTACTACCCATTAGCCAGCTACTTGTTCAGTTGACTATCATCTTGCTGATCCCTTTGCTGTAAAGCTTTTTAAGTAACTTCCTGTGTGATTTCTTATCAAATGCGTGTCTAACATAAAATAAAAGTACATCTACCTGTACTGGTAAACCCTTAGCCATACTTTTACAAACTGGTTTAATATCAGTTAGTAAGCTAGTTTGCTGGTTACCTAGTTAGTAAATTAGTTAGTTACATACAGACATAGACGGAGTCAGCAGAAAAAGACCCAGAAGTCAACCCAGTCTGCCAATTACCCTGCTTAGCTCCATGCTTGGCCTAATGCCAGACTGAATTTAGAGATCTAATATCCCTAGTGGTTAATTGTCACCCCTTCCCCAGGTATCCCTTCCACTCTTCTTCCTGTTGGTCCCACTATTTCCTTATATTGTTTACACCTAATTTTAAATCCTTATACAGCCTTGGCTTCAACCATCTCTCTGAATAGTTTGTCTTTCATCCACCACCAGCTATGTGAAGAATTTCCTGACATCCCTTTCGAAGCTCCCCCCCCCCCATCTCCATCCCTGTCCTATGGTTACTGTGCAATTGTTCCTCATGAAAAAGTCCTTGCAAATTCCACTGTTGACTCCTCACAAGACTTAGTAAAGATTTAGTCAGTCAGTTGGCATAAGAGGTACAGATTGACAGGCCTTGTCCATTGTGAAAAATACAGAATTCAAAAGGTTGCTTTAATTTTTACAGCCAAGATCTTGTATAAAATACCATCTAGGTTTATATTTGCCCAAAATACTTCCATGTACAGTACTAACAAGGCAATTAAAACCTGCATCATTCAGTACATGTCCTAAAGGAGGTGGTGGTGGGACTCTATATTTCACATCAGATTTCTGGACAACTACATCAACACTTGGGGCTTTGTATATCACCACACAGTTGCTTACTTTCTCATAGTCAAAGGAGCCTAAACTGACACTTAAAGGGTAGTATTGGATGATTGTATTAATCAGTACCACTGTTATAAATGGGGAACAGACTGCAATTCACACATGAAACTGTAGGATAAATAAATACTTGAAAATGGCTGATTCTCTATGCAAGGCATTATAGGTATGTAAATCCTTTTTGCAAATCTGACTGATGAGACTTTGCTGAACAAACACTGCCTTTTATAGAAGTTTGTACATATGATACAGTCCAATCTGTACTTTGTTATTCTCAACCTATGCTGGTTAAGATGTTCAAGGCAGTTTAAATGGTGATATCTGTTTTGGTGAAGCCTTAACCACCTGACCTGCGCTAGGAATTGCCTACCCATGATACCTTGCATTAAGAATGAGACTTTAAAGTATGTGTATGGTTTAAAGAGATGCACAAAAAATAAACAATGTGGGTACGTATTCTCTCCTAGCATCATTGTATTGCTCTCATGAACTACTCTTCATGTAAACTATTTATCTGGTATGCTCACTCAGAATGTTCTAAACATCTGTAGGATACTTAAAATGGATTAAGACTAAGAATGACAGAGATCAATAATGGTTCTTACATGGTAAAAACTTTCAGTGACAGTGACGGTGTTGTAAAAATAAATGGAAACTGCTTTGTATTGGGGCTCAGCAAACTTGTCATACTTTGAATTTGCCTAAATTTGCATAATGCAGGACAAAATACAGGAAATTATGCATTTTTTACATTGTTGCCAAAATCTCAGTTTTTACATGAGTTCTCTGAAACTCAGGTGGAAAATTCAGGGGTAACATTAGGAGGAACTTCTACTCTCAGAGGCTTTTTAACCTATGGAACAGATTGTCACTGGAGACAGGGGACATGAAGACAGTACAGGCATTTAAGGTAAGCTTTTTAAATAATGTCTTACCAGTGAAATCACAGGATACCTTGGGTGGTGGATTGGATAACGAATCCCTGTAAATCAGCACATGCTTACATAACACACGTATTCATTTCTGCTTCTGACTCAGGGTGGGGGCAGAAGATTGCTGACATCATTGACCTAGACTGCCTGCTGACTTTAAACTACCATGCTGCTATGTTGCTGTATAAGTTACCTGTGATTAATGTACATCCTTTTTAAAATTTTAAATAGAAATCATTCAAGACATCATTACTGCTGTTTCAAGTACATCTCTAGTTACTATAAATATGTTCTTTTTTACCAGTTTCCTCACCCTTCATTATTCTCTTCATGAAATTGCCCTTTCCCTGGAAAGGCAATCTCTGCAACTGATCCTTTCCCATCTAACATTATTCATTCAGTCCTAAAAACCAGTAGTTCTTACTTGTGTGTCACAACCAACCAAGCCTTTGCAAACTATGATTTTTTTCCACACCAGCTAAAAAGACTGCAGACAAATCTAAAAGTAGGTCATGTTATTTCTTTCAAAAATCAGTTTGTGATTTAAATTGCTTAGCAGTGGCTAATACTGCACCGAAAATCAACTAATTGTTATTTTGATATTCCTAGTTACAGGATGTGCAATATCAGAGAAAGGAAGTCAGTCAAGGAACCCCAGGTCCAGCTACGTGAGTCTGTAGCTCAGTGGTTAGAGCATTGGGACGGTATTTTGGGGGGCTGATTAAAATTCCCAGTAGATCATTTTATTTCTTCCTCACCACAATTTGTGATTTATGTTCCTTAGCAGTCACTAATACTGCACTAAGAAAAAATAATCAAATTATCACTGATTCTAAAACACACCTTTCCATAACCTTAATGTATTTGCTAATTATAGGCCTACAAATCTACCATTCCAGGAGAAAAAGGTGACTTTTCATCATCTAACTTCTCATCTTATTGCCAACAATATACTTTATCTTTTCCAGTATCATTCTAACAAATAAACTTGGCAGGTGCAGAAGAAAATACTGCACTCAAATAACAGCATGTACAACATAAACAAAGGAAAGAATGTGCAAAAGGAGTAAAACAGCAAAAATGCTAAGGAAAGCCACTCAGTACAACTTTATTGTGACCAAACAACAGACAGCACTAGACCCCTGAACTTTGAACCTTTGCAGATTCTTCTGGGGGGGAGGGGGATGCTGTAGAGAGATCCCGTTTAATGGGAAAGTTTAAAAGCACAGTGGCTCATTTCAGTAACTCTAAGCAGATCCTCAATTACAGGCAGAATTAAAATATTTATTATAAACTAAATGCTGGGAAGAAAGTTTATATAGTACAATAAATAAAGACATATATTCCTAAATGGTGAGAAAGACTATATAAAAAAAATTATAAAAAGTGTTTAAAAAAGAAGGATGGAGAAGGGGAAGCAATACAAGACAGCACTCAATGACATTCACAATAATATCTTCCAGATTTCTGGCTGCTGGAGTGGGTACTAAGACTACCAACAGAGGACTCATCCAGGTAGGGAACCAGAAAAAGAGAAAAAAAAAATTTATATAATGTTGATTAATAAGGATAAGTGAAATTAAACAATAAATAGTAAAGATATATGACACTGGCATTTTTAGATCTGAGTCAGTAGTTAGTGTACTTATAAGAATGGCCTCAGAGCCCAATTCTCATTCAGTCCATCTGCTGAGACACCCCTGAAGGAAAAATGAGTCTTCTTTCCCTTTGTAATAATTTTCTTGGATGGTTGGCACCTCTGATAGTAATAGGGATATGGTCGATACCCATCACATCACATGTGCTGTGTTAGGGTCTGAACTATGAAAATGGATCCAATGTGCTCCCACTGGGGTATGACCTTTGGCAACAACAGTTCAACTTATATGCTGTTGAATACATTCTTTTAAAAGACGGATGGTGAGTTCAATGTATATTGATGGACAGCTGCACAATCTCGCATATATTACGAACTGGGTTGATTAAGTGGCAAATTTCATAAGTATGATTTGTGACTACAGCAGGGAGGATAGTGCCAGTGTGAATGTGACAGCAAATGTTACAATTTCTTCAATGATTCATTCCTTTAGGGAGAGGTGGTATGCCTGTGCATAGGGGCTCATAATTGATAAAATGACGATGAACTACCCTGTCAGAAATGTTAGGTCCCCTGTGGTGTAATACTTTGGGAGTTTGGCCCACTACTTCATGGAGGTCAGAATCTGTGTGTAACAGATGTCAATGCATTTTCAAAGTTCCTGCAATTCTGGGACTCAGAGAATTAATTTTTGTGATGAAATTGACATGGGATCAAACAAAGGGGGCCAAATTCAATAAGAGATTAGAGACGATCTTCCACTCTGCAACTTCAGTTGTGGACTGAAAAATCTACAGCTGCAGAGATTCATATTCACAGTCCCCCACAGCTGTAGAGATGTTATGCTGGGTCCCACTAGCCATAAAATTGTTCTGCAGCTGCAAGGACTTCCATGGCAACACCACCAGCAAGCTGCCATAAATCATGGAGCCGGTGGTAAACTGACTCCTGCAGAAAAAACTGATGATCCACAAGTGGTAACCCGCTTACTCTGGGTTTTTCTTGCAGGGGTGGGAATTTCATGAGTTTTGTGAATCCAGCCAAGGATCTTTAATTTTTAGAGTTAATAAACTATTTCTATCTTGCTGAAGTGCATGTGTATGGGTCTCCTTTAGGATATCTGAGTTGTAACCCCTATCCACAGACCTATGAAAGAGGTCATCAGCATGTTCTTTGTAGGACTGGACAGTAGAATAACTATGGTATAACCAGAAAAATTATCCCATAGTAATTCCTTTTTCAGATTGCCAGGGTGGGCACTGTCATAATAAAATAATGTAAACCCAGATATGGGTTTATGCAAGTTCTCTGACTTAATATTGCCAGTTGGGGAGGTGAGAAGGGTAAGGTCCAAGTAGGTAACTGTAGTAGGGGGACAATGACAAGTAAAACACAACTTTCATTGGTTGTCATTAATATATTATATAAATTGAAGTTCCTCTATAGTCCCCACCATATACATAATACGTCATCATTAAAACATTCCCAATATTTGATCCTATCAGTAAATGGGTTGCAACTGGGGTCATAAATGACCACCTCCTCCCACTACCCCATAAAGAGGTTGGTGTAGCACAGGACAATTGTCCATCCCAATGCAGTTTCACATACTTGCAAATAAAATTGATTATTAAAAGTGAGATAGTTAGTCTTAAGGATCAAATACAAGACTGTTAAGATTAATTCAAAAGGAAAAATATCCTGAGTATCCAAGCAGTTCATTAAAAAACTATCTGCATTAAGTCCCAGATCATGTTTGATGCTCATATACAGTGATGTCACATCAGTGGTGAGCCACATTGAATTGGCATCACAGTATTGTTGCCTAAGGGCATCGAGGAGTGCGATAGTGTCCTGTAAGTTAGATGGTAATCGTACAATAGTTTGTAAAAATTAGCCAATGTTTCGCGACAGGACCTCTGTAATAGAATCTATTCCAGACTCAATAGGTCTCTCGGATGGTCCCTTGATATTTTTATGCATTTTAGAAATTATATAAAATGTGGGGACTAATAGGAGATCTTGTTTCAAGTAAGGCAACTCCTTTTCATAAATGTAATTTAGACTGAGTGAATTATTGAGGGAAGAATCCATTTGTTTTTTGAACATCATGGTTGGATCAGAATTTATTCTCTGATAGTCTTCAGTATTGGACAGTTGACTCTGGGCTTCCTCCAGATAGAGGTCCTTGTCCATGACCACTATCTGTCCTCCATGGTCCACATGTTCAATAATGATAGTTTCCACATTGCTAAGATCATGTAGGGCTATTATTTCTTCAGCTGTAGGATTGCTGTTATGAGTCTTATGCGTATTATTAAAAATCATATCCACTTCACATTGAACCAAGTTTTCAAAAGTAGTGATGGCTGGAGAATAAACATTGGAAGGGTTAAATACTGAGCACAGTTTGTATCTTTTTCATTCTTGAGTAAAATTCTTCATGCTAGTTCTCTGGTTTTCCTCCCAGCTATAATAACACAGCATTACTTACTGACCCTCAGGATCCCAACTCGAAGGTAAATCCTCTGGATCAAAAACAGTTCTGTAAGTGAGTCACTTAATTCAAAAGTAGATGATGTTTCAGTCATGTTTAATGTTGTATCACTACTATGATACTAACTAAAGGAATCAGCTGTTGGTAAGATGGTCTGTTCAGTGTCTCTTGGTATGGAATTCTTATAGTTTTGATTACATGGCTGAAGCTTAGACAGTTTAGTTACCATTTGAACATTAGTGTAATCCATTGTGTTATTCTTTTTCTGATAAAAAAACCTTTTCAGTCTTAGCTTGCAGAATGTTTTCTATAGCCAGCCTCTAAACTGAACCTATCAACAACTGGATCAGGAACAAAGGATAATCCTTTATATAGGACACTAATCCATGAATCTGAAAGCATTGTACAAGAAATATTGACTACTTGTCCCTGGTTCATAAATTGCATTAGCATGGTTCTGGTGGTTTTTTTAATGTGCTTCTTTTTGCCTGACCTGCACAGTCTCTTAATGATTTTTTTTGGGGGGGTGTGATTGTTTTGGGCATCGTGTCCTTTTGAAGTTGAGTAGCCAGAATCTCTGATGACTGTCACAATAATAAAAAGTGACTATCTCCCATATTACCAGTGTTATTATTGGTTGGCAATTACTTATTTTAGATCTGGGTCTGGAGCCCTTTCTTGAATGGCTTCAGGATCTAGCATTCCTACTTTGTGATCTTTCTCTGCTATGCACCAGTGGTGTCCCAAATGTACACCTGATTATTATTGTACTCAGTGACATCTCTAGTATATTTATGTTGTTTCATTTGTATGACTTTTTTTTTCATGTGCACATATTTTATTAGTTAATCTCTGGTTAGTCCTCAATGTCTTTGTTCTTAGATTCTTGTGTTATTTGATCTTCATGAGCTTCAATGTCCTTAAGTGCCTAGGTGTGATTTTCTCTGTCCTGGTCCAACAGTATATGTTTATCAGAGGAAAGGAGCAGATGTTGAGTGCTTCTTCCCAACATTGTTGGTAACACTCTTTAAGAAACCTACCAGCTGGTCCTTTGTCATGGTGAAGTCCCCGGGGTAGAATTTGGATAATTTTGTTCTTGTTCAGACTTTGCTGGGTGTAATATAAATTGGTCTGTATTAGTTTCAGTCTTTCAAGCTGATTAAATAAATCTTTGACATCAGTAGTAAATTCCTGGTCAGGAGTGTAATTAACAGCAAAAATGTCCCCAACCTCTTGCCTGCATTTTAACAACTAGAGATGCAGCAAATTTAATTTCCACCAGTGAAGTGGTGGCAAAGAGGCAAATTTCGCAGTGTGGAGTAATTCATGAAATGTTCCGCATTAGGTGGATTTTCACCTAGGCAAAATTTCACCTTCAGTGTGTGAAATTTCACCTTCAGTGTGTGAAATTTCACCACAGAAGGTGAATTTTCACCGTGGAAGGTGGAATTTCGCCATGCAAGGCAAAATTTCACCATTCCTCTGGGTAAAATTTCATATTTCACTCCATGAAATGGGTGGAATTTCATGGATTACTCCACAAAGTGAATTTTGCTCACTTCGCCCACCACTAGTAACAACATTGCTACCTATTATAAACCTATAGTGGAGGTCTTGTTAGATGTACCAGCTGCAGCTCTTGTCATTTTGTTAGATGTACTGACTGTGGCTCTAGCCAATAATGCAGAAATAGTCTTTGTTTCTGATTCTTCACTTGAGGACATGCAAGATTTTATTGTTTAAAACTCTTGTTGTAGATGTAATGGCTCTTTTGTCACATAGCTGGAATTGAAGCTGTGTGATGTCAGAGATCCCTGGACATAAATCAGGAAGTAAACAGTTGACCAAGGGGACCAAGCAAAAGATCACAATATACACTACAAGTCAGTAAAACAAGCAAAATATACTGTACTCACTGTGCAGTGTTTTGGCATCTTAAGGTCTGTTAAGTAACAGACTAAGAGAAAAAACAGGATGAAAACCAGTGTTTGCTATGCACTACTGTTAATAGCATCTGTGCATGCTGAGTCATGAAAAATCTGTGAGCTGAGACAACAAACAAATTTTGCATGTGCACACACAAAAATACTGCTGTACTCAAAAAAATGGCAAGTACAACATTTACAAAAGAAAAGAGTTTGCAAAATGAGTAAAAAAGCAAAAATGCTAAGTAAAGCTTCTCAACACACTTTATTATGATCAAAATACAAATGGACAGCACTAAACCCTAAAGTGTGCTGAGCAGCTTTATATGGTATGTTGGCTTTTTCACTCCTTTTCCACTCTCTTTCCTTTGTTTATGTTACAAATACAGTCTCATTTTATCCTGGACAGAGGCTCAACACAGAACAGTTCATCTATGTTCTATATTGCAAATGATATATTAAGACAATAGTTTCATTATTCTTATTACATATCTTCTGAGGATGCAAAGATTAATTCTAGCAAGAAGAATTATTATGTTTGCTTGAGCATATGCACAAGAAATAGTATGTGGCAGCTTAGGAGAGAAGCAGGTTTTGGAGGTGCAGCACTGTGATGGCCAATGCCACCACTGCATTCTTGGGTTTGGCCCTCGTTTCTCAATGTGGTGGCACACTGCTGCTGACACTAGTTCAGCCAGCATGCCACCAACTTGAAATGAATTAGCCGCTGCAATGAGGGAGCAACCCATCATTGCAGGACGTGCCTTGCCTGGTGTAACATTTCAACACAACATGGTGGTGGCTGTCATCATCTGCTCACAGTCCTCATAAAAGCTGATGGGGGAGCCCAATACCCCTGTTGGCATGCCCCTGCCCCAATTCATTTGCCAATGGGGGGCCCAATCCCCATTGGCATAATGTCCCCACCATTTGTTGTGTGCTGAGAGGGGGGGGCCCAATTCCCCCTCAGCATCATGCCCCACCAAAACAGCCTTTATTTGATGATGGGGTGCCCAATCCCTGTCAGCTTAAGTTCCCCCTCCCCAAAAATGCAGGTGGTACACTGGGAGCCCACCCCAGCATGCAAAAATCAAACCTGCAAAACAAAAACCCTTCCCACAATGTCTTTTGTTTTGTTTTTTCCCCTGAAACAAAGAAAATGGTCCCTTGCCATTGGGCCCCCCCAACCCACACCCACCCTCTACTCAACTCACCTCCTCACACCCCTCTCACCCCATACTTACCTCTGGAGCTGGACGAGAGGATCTTCGGTGGACTGGGAACATATCTGCACTCTTCAAAGCCAACCACAAACTGAAGAAATGCCAGTAAGCTGTATAATGGCATAAATGTTTTTTTTTTAACTCATGTTGATATCTCGGCCATTTTTTCCATTTTTGGCACCAAATTTTAAACATGGGGTTCTTGGGACCCCTCCTCATGAATTCAGTCACTGCCATTGTGTTATTTGATCCCAAAAGGTGATTTTGTGGTGACTGTGCAGAATCACCTTTCAGGACCAATTAATGAAAGCAAAATGCCACTGTTCAAGAGGTGGGCTCCCAAAAAGTGTATGTTGCAAATTTGGTCAAAAAATTCCATAAAATGACTGTGTTACAAGCGTGCATTGCACAGTTTACACGCATGCTCATAACTTTGAGAATTTTAGAGAGTTTTACTCCAGATTTTCCACATTGCTATTTTAACATACCTCCTTATGAACAGTACAGCTGTCATTGTACACATCCTGCCCAAAATGTGTTTTCGCACATCTGCTGCACAATGGTGAGGTCGCTGTGTGAAATCAATGTTCAGGACAGAGTAAGAAAATCACAGTGACACTGTTCATGAGCAGATGTCCCAAAATGCCTATGTTGAAAATTTGGTGACAAAATTCCACAAAATAACTATGTTACAAGTGTGCATTGTGCAGTTTCCATGCACACTAGTAACTTTGAGAATTTTTAATATTTTCACTACAGATTTTGAACATTGCCATTTTTGCACACCTCCTTATGAACAGTGCAGCTGTCATTTTTCACATCCAGCCTGAAATGTGATTTCACACATCCAGTGCACAATGGCATGGTTGCTGTTGGAAATCAATGTTTGGGACAGATTAAGAAAATCATAGTGATACTATTCATGAACAGCGGTCCCAAAATGCCTATGTTGAAAATTTGGTGAAAGAATTCAAAACGAGCGTGCATTGTGCAGTTTCCACGCAGACTCATAACTTTGAGAAATGTTTAATATTTTCACTCCAGACTTCCAACATTGCCATCTCTTCACACCTCCTTATGAATGGTTCCACTGTCATTTTTCACATCCTGCCCAAACTGCGGTTTTGCACATTTGGCTCAGAATGTCATGGTTGCTGTGGGAAATCAACATTCGGGACACATTAACAGAATCACAGTGCCTCTGTTCATGAGCAGAGGTCCCAAATGCTTTCATCAGGAGGGGGATCATAAAAAGGCCATGTTGAAAATGTTTAGTGAAAATACCAACAAACGTTTGGGGTGTTAGGGGTTTCTAACCATAGCGTCTCACCCTGTACAGACTGACAAACATCAGGAGTGTGCCTTTGGATTGCCGGCAGTAATGCTCATGCCATTCCACCCCCACCCCCACCCTGCAGCCAGTGACAGGCATTGAGGTGTGCCTTGGATTATTCAGCCCCAGAGTTCACCCCATTCTCCTATACTGCACCCATTTCAGCATATGTCTTTATGGAATGTGGTGACTATAAAGCCAAACACCCCAAGGCACACCTCACCACTTGTCAGTGTCTGCAGGATAGGGTGAGATGAAATGGCGTGAGCATTATGGGCAACAACCCAAAGGCATAACCCAATGCCTGTCCATCTCTGCAGGGTGGAGGTGGGGTTGGCGTGAAGTTCAGTACTTCACTGCCATTCCTATTCTGCATCTGTCTAACTCCTGCACTTCCAATGCTAATACCAGCAAGCAAACATTCGGCATTGACAAATGCTTGTTTAAATGTATGTGATGATGCTATAAAACAGGTTAAAATACATGAAATGTTTTCAAAATACGGCAGAACATTATAGAATATTTTGTAATTTATCCAAATTTGAATTTTAAAGAAAGTATTTAATTTTGCTGGGTAGTGTGGGTATCATGTTAAAGGTCACAAGCAGAATGGTGACCGCTAAAATGGCTTATGGATAATGCTGAATGACACATTTGGCAATGGCCCCTCCAAGTTAATATATTTAGTAAGGGGAGGTGTGGGGGACACAGCCCCCCACAAAGAGAGACATCACTGAATTTACCATTTGGCATTATCCAGAAACCGTTCTAGTAGTCGCCATTCAGCTTTCGCCCTTTTGGCATGGAACTGATAATGTGATACCTTTTATTGAACCAACATATGTCTTGAACAAAGATGGTTTAGTACAGAAGTTTTGGGTGCCCACAGGTCAACTCTAAAACATTTGGAGGAATCTGTCACAGTTGAGTCTGTGTTAATACAGGTGACTTGAGCTATGCGATTTGTGGAATTCTACTTGTGGAACACATGTGACATGTCAGTTTCACTTTTGAAATGTTTTTAAGACTTTCTTCTTGAAGTCTGAGGAAGTCTGCAATGCATTTCTAATTTACTTTGGGCTTACTTTCTGTGGCATACACAAACCATTGAATAATTTTCCATGGACTATGGGAAAGGAATCCACAGTTAACATTCCAATTTTGAAATGTTGGAACTCTGCTACAGATGAAATGTTGTGGAATTAGATGGAATCTTCTGAAATTTCATGGAATTTCATTCCTTCAGAATCTGAAAATTCTGCACAGCAATAAGTGTGACAGGTTTGTTATGTTGCTGCTTCAGCCTTGTGCCCTGTTTTGCACAGCTGGTATATCCTTGTTCTTAATGGAGACTCAAATAGCTAGTAGGCACCTGTTACTCTCTTTTTACCTTGCTTGAGGATGTAAAGAGAAACACCTGTCACTCTGGGTTTTACCTGCTTGCTTCAATTGTGTGCCAGTGACTCCTCTCTTGAGTCAGTAGGTACAGTAGAGAATTTCTTTCAAACACCCATAGTACAGAAGCTTCTCATCAAAGCAGTATACATTTCTTTCCAATGTGTTCATTGGAAATTAAGAACTGACAACACTTTTTTTATTTTAAAAAATCTGAAAAATCTGAAAGCATGAATTGATCAAATGATTAGTCATACATGATTCTCATGGTTTAAAAAAGCTGAATATGAAGGGAACTTGTTTCAGTCTACCAACTGCATAAAATACAGCTTATACAGCTGATACATATACCATAGTAAAATCATTTTGAACTGTGGTTGCTGAATTCAGTCTGTTCAATGTTTCTTTTTGCTTTTTCTCTGACTGCATTTTTTGGACTCTCAGGGCCAGATACTCAAAACTTTGCCCGGGGCTAAATTAACACTGCCCAGCAGGCAAACTTAGCCCGAAGCACATAGCATGCTATATTGAAAAGGAAATAGCCTGGTGCTAATCCTGCTGAATATAGCAGTCTAAGGAACCCAGGCAAAAAGGTCTGGGAGTGCAGAGCAAAAATAGCCTGGGAATAAGACAGCACTGCATATAGCAACAGGGAAGTGAAAACTGCAACTGCAGCTCATTAGACTGTGTAACAAGCCAGGGTTGCAAGTGGAGAACATTGTGTGTGATTACACAGAGATGTCTCACATCTACTGCAATTCTGCAAACAACAATGTAAGCCACACACTGCAGAACTGTGCTATGCTGAAGTAAGGTTTGTCCGGGGCTAATCTCATTGCACAGTGCTAACACATTAGCCCACTGCAAACTGGTTAGCCAGGGGCAAACGGGGGCTATATTCAAAGCTCCAATGCAATTGAGTCTACTTAGGTAATCCGTGGGCAAGCAGGTATATTTGCATCTCATTAGGTGCTGCTTAGCATACATTACCATGCAGTTTGCCTGGTGCTACTGCATAGAGCACAAAGCTCCCCCTTTTGGTTGGAATGGAAGTACAGGATGGATGCTGCAGGCCAAGGTATGCCCACAGCATCCCCTGTTGGTCTGAACAGAAGTACAGGCTGGAAGCAGCAGGAACTGTGTGTTGCCAGACACAGTCAGTGCATACAATACACACACATGAATCTGTGCAAGCAGGACCTGTATATATGTATGTGTATACGTATCTCTCTCTCTATATATATATACATAAATATATATATATATATATATATATATATATACACACACACACATATACATATACAGATCGATAGCTAAACAAAGACACACTGCCCATGGCCATGCATGCCCTGAAGGATGCCTTCACCAACAACATAGGTACCCCACTGCAGTAGTGGGTGAAACAGTGGGGGGGGGGAGATGCAATGCATGGGACAGGCATAAGGCAAACCTGGTGAGGGCAGGTGGCCATAGGCTGTAGGATCACTAGGAACTAGGATATGCAGCATATCCAGTAGATAGGGAACAGGGCAGTCTGGCTGGGCCAGGCAGTCCTTTTCTGCTGTCATGGTCCCTGTTCCATTGTGTGCCTGTTACACCCTGGTAGGCTAGTGCCCCCCCAGCATGCTCCCCTACCCCCAGTAGCCCCACAATTCACTGTAAACCCTGATAGTCTAGTGGTCCCCCCATCCCCCAGCATGACTCCCGACTTCCGTGTACTGTAAAATACATAATACATTCGTACCTCAGTTGGCAGCCAGCCATGGAGGTGAGAGGAGGGCTGAGCCAGTCACCAGCTCGGTTCATGGGGGGTCCAATTCAGATGGGGGGGAGTCACTGCTGGGGAACCACTAGACTGCCAGGGACAAGTCATAGATTTTATTTTCAATGGAGGTCGGGAATCGACCTGGTGGCGGGGGGACCACTAGACTACCAGGGAAAATTAGTTATTTTACATTACACGGAGGTCAGGAGTTGAGCTGGGGTTGGGGAGACCAGTAAACTACCAGGGAAAATTATTTGTTTTACATTACACGGAGATCAGGAGTCATGCTGGGGGGTTGGGGGACCACTAGACTACCAAGGAAAATTATTTATTTTACATTACGTGGAGGTCGGGTGTCATGCAGGGGGGTGGGGGGGACCACTAAACTACCAGGGAAGATTATTGTATTTTACATAGATGGAGGTCAGGAATCATGCTGGGAGATGGGGGTCCATTAGACTGCCAGGGAAACATCCTTACTTTTAAGGTCAATGGGGGCTGGGATTCAAATGGGGGTGGGGGGCACCGCTGCATTACTGCCAGCTTTTTGTTGGCTGTATTTAGGGCTGCACTACAGGTCACGCTAATACCTGTAGCGTGGTGCTGTATTTTTAAATATATCAGTGCACCGGCATTCAGGGCCCCTCCCCTGCATACATTATAATTTAGCATCGGTGCTAACACCTAGCGCCGGCGCTAAATGTCCCTTTGAATATTGCAGTGGGGCACAAATTTGGTGCTAGTCCAGTGCAATGGATTTGCACCTGGTGCTACCCTTTGAATATCTGACCCTCGATCTTGAAAAAGCATATATCATGGACTGATAACCCTATTTTGTGTACGAACTTGACAATATAAATATGACCAGTCAGGATGCCATTTAAAACTAAAAATGTTGTTAATTAACAGGATTGCACTGTCAGCCTGTAATCCTTGTTACTTATATATTTAGGCTGTACCTGTATATCCAGTTTCCTGACATTCAATTCTGCTAGCCCTTTGTAACCCAGAGGAGGTCAATTATCTTTTCTAATGGATTATCACAATATTTGCATTAACTCCTGTAGTGTCTCTACCATTTGTAAGCTAACAGTCCCGTGACAATGAATTCCATATTGGTTGCACCTTGAATGCTATACCCAGTTAGCAACAGCATGCTTACCATGGTCTTATATATTTATCGGACCAGACCAAAAAGCACTATGGTCAAATAAACTCAGCAGTATGTCACCAAACACCCTAAGGTAACAACACCAGAAAGGGGTGTGTGCGTGTGTGTGTGTGTCAAAATCTAAACAAAAGTAAGCAGACTTATAACTTTTTTGTCCAATCTTTAGGGCACAATATAAGGGAGAATCTGTAGGTCTCACTATTAATTATTCAAGTATAGTAGTAGTAACAGTAGTAGTAGTACTACTAGTATTTTATTTACAAGACATGAACAGATATATATCACTTGAGCTAGTGCTCATTTTCAAGGGACACCTTGGCAATGGGATAATACATACTATCTTAATTACACATTTGCAGGATTACACAGTTAAATATTTACATGAAATACATAATTTGCACGGTTGCATAGAATACTTTGTTTACATGGTTGTAGAGATGTTGTGAAATTAAATTTTGCCTAGCGGAATTGCCATGAAATTGGCAATTTTGCCATGTAAAACATTTTGAAAAAAACTGCTGTTCTGTGAAATTTTTTGCCACATGTAAAGTTGCCAAATTTTGCCCGTGGAATGCAGAATTTCACTGTGAAATGCACAATTTCACCAAAATGGCAAACTTTCACCAGATTTCACTATTCGGCAGGCAAAATGTTGTATTTTGTGGGCAACATTTAGTGTTCCACAGCAAAATTTCACATTTCGCATCCACGAAATTTCACATAATAACATTTTGTAATTTCGCACATCTCTACTGGTTGCATAGATAATTTTACATACAGAGAAAGCTCACATGACGAGAGTCTAAGTAAAAGTAATAACTTAGCTGACTCAGAATAGCAGATGCTGCAGCCAGGCACTGAAAGCCAATCAGATGTTCCTTGGTGGGTGTTGGGGGGGAGGGCATTGTGGTTGGCAGCATTGTCTATGTCTGCATTTCTTGTTTTATAGGCTAATAAAAGCCTTACTTAGCATTCTTAAGAAATGTGCAGTGCCTTCTATGAGTGAGAAGTTGTTCTGGGACTTGTAGCACTTCAGGCTGGTTGCCTGTTTAACTCTGCACCAGTACTGCCTCACTTGTTCACAATCTGCTTTGTAGAGCAGACCTTGGGGTCACATGATCTTGGCAAGGATGCTATTGACTGGCTCTAGGGCTTTGTAAACAGAGTAAGCTTGTTAAACCATTAAAGTGCTTTAAAATGCAATAGTAAAAATAGTGCTATAGTAAAGTAGTGCAATAATAATGCAAAAGAGAAACAACAGTAGAGCAGAAAATCAATGCAAGAGTGAAAGAAAAAAATGAATGTGAGGTAGCAGTAATGAAAATGACACTGAATGACATCTCTTGCAGAGTTTCAGACTTGCTTGATAACTTTAGAATGCTTAGCTCCAGCAAAGTGCATTGAAGTGAGCAGGATGTAAAAAAAGTGCAAACTCACAGGTTTAGTAATGACAGCTCAGCTGGTTTCCAGTGTGCACATAGTTCTCTGAACTTGCCTATATAAATGCTCTGCCTGGTGGCTTCCCTGACAACCCCCATAGCTGGGATGCAGAAATACTATTTTTATGACTTTTCTTGGGCCTCTGGGTATCCTGATCACAGTATTAAATGCTTCAAAATATTCCAAGTATTCCAAACAAATGCTAATATACAGAAATTCAAGGTAATTCCACCTTCTGGCTCTGGACGCCATCCTAAAAATATTTACAAATAAGTGAAACTGAATAAAATACAATGCTTCTGAGATATTTATGGGTTAATTACAACACCAAACACTAAAGATACACTTGCACTGTACCTATCAGATGTCGTGCAGTTCTTGGATGTCCTTAAATCACTCGGCTCCCAGTCACTCAGTCATTAGGTCACTGCTGTTGCAAAGTGTTCTTCACTTGATTTAAGCAGTTCCACTCTTGACAAAAACTCTATCCAAATAAACTCGCTGGCCCTTGTCAGATTTTCATATAATGGCGTGGGTCCTAAATATACACCTTCCTGGGCCCTCCTAGTCCAGTGACTTGCCATTGCTAGTGATGCATGAACTAATAATAAAAAGGATGAAATAAAAAAATCAATTCTGAGATAAAGTCTGAACTGAACAAATGATAGCAGCAATCAGTGCTGAGCCTATTCCACTAACAGTAGCTACTATTCACTAATGTCAGAGATTTTGCTGCATTACTATTTATAACCCCCATAAAAAACACGGATAAAAATATAATATGATTTAATTTGTGGAGGCTTTAGACACTACAAAACATCACTATGCTTCGAGCACTTAATCACCACTATGCTTGAAGCACATAATCCATATTAAAATTCAAGTTACAAAATGATTACAAATACTTACTCTGTCCATCCTTAAATTTGTCGTTGGAGTTTTACTCTGCAGTAATACACAGTAATGCGCAGTGAGGCACAGTTTATTTTTCTTTGGAGGCTGATGGATTAAACAGCTAGGAACTTTATACTGTATATGGCTCACTCTGGTCTGAATAACAGCTGATAGCTCAAAAAAAAGCCAATTTGAATTAGCTTGGAAAACAAAAAAAGTCCACTCCCTTGCTTGCTATCTCTCACAGTGGTGACCATAAAACTAAAATGCCAGTGCATGTGCCTTTATCCAAGAGTATCACCACACATGATCTAACTGCCATAAATTTCAAAAAAAAGAACACGACAAGAAAAAAAGAAAATAATATAATGTATGTATTTGTATGTATAAATGTTTGTAACCGACTTCTTAATTCTCCACCCCTATGGCAAAGCCTCTGCTAGAATCCTCTAATCTTCACTCACATACAGTAAGGCATCAGAAAACAAAAACAGAAAAAATGGAAAAACAGATTAAACTGTATAAAATAAAATGAGATAGGTAATAATAAAATGGTGGGGTGTAAAAATGAGCTTTCAACATAACTATTAAGAGGATTATAGTCTCCATATACTCTCCTTAATTCTTGGTTCCTTCAGAATACATGCAACAGCATGCAAGACACAGGACCTTATCAATAGGAAGTGAGATCATATCAACGTAGATGAAGACTGCATTGGCATAAGCTAACTTAATGTAAATTAGCTATTTTCCTTTGACGACATCTCATTTTAAGCTGATAAATGCTAACTTTACTGTAATATGACACAAATATGACACAGATATAACCTGGATACAAAAAAGGGGTTGCGTTCAGTACATCATAAGCTGCATCATATTGAACTCAACCACTTGAAGTATTAATTTTGCATAGCAGAAATCATCAAACATATGTTTTTTAAAATAGAAATATGCTTCAAACAGAGCCCCACCCATCACTCACCCTATCCTCTTACCTTTGAAATAGTTGGGGGACCTCTTCACCCCTGAATATAGCTGCCACCCTGTTCCTGCCTACTCTGACAGGGGGATTTATGTAACTCCCTGATCCTTCAATGTCTCCTTCTCCCCACCTATCAGGAGTCTTGTAATCAGAGACATTTAAAAATATTTGGGGCCTTCTGATGGTCCTTAGTGTTACTTTTTTCTGTTGGTGCCTGCCTTGGAATGCCAGGTCCCAGTATTGTTGTCAACAGTGAGCCCTCCCCATCTCTATATCATCAATCATCCCTGATGCTGCTTGCTCTGGCAGTGGTGAGACTGGTATTGGAGGGCCACTGTGTTCCGCCAGTGTAGCTTAGACTTGCCTTGACTTCTTAGCTGACTTGGACTTTATATCACCACTGCCACCTCCTGTAATGAGGACATTTCCCCAACTCCAAACTCACAATCTATTCTGTGAAGTGCTGGTACACTGGTACTTGTGGATATCAAATTTCACAGGATAGCCTCATTGAATTTTTTGACTGGGTGACTAGGGAGGTGGATCAGGGGAGGGCAGTGGACATGGCCTATCTGGACTTCAGCAAGGCCTTTGACACTGTGCCACATAGAAGACTATTACACAAACTGGGGAATATGGGTGTGGGCAGGACAGTAGTGTGGTGGGTAGGTAACTGGCTGGGTGGCAGGACACAGAGGGTGGTGGTAAATGGCTGTCACTCCACAGAGGAAGAGTGACCAGTGGGGTACCACAGGGATCAGTGCTGGGACCGGTCCTATTCAACATCTTCATCAGTGACATTGCACAGGATATAGAAGGCAGAATTTCACTGTTCGCTGATGACACAAAGCTCTGTAACAGAGTAGACACACCAGAGGGTGTAGACAGAATGAGAAGGGACCTGCAGAAACTTGAAGAATGGTCAAGGGTTTGGCAGTTGAAATTCAATGCAAAGAAGTGCAAGATAATGCATATGGGGCACAAAAACCCTGGCACAATATATCAGTTGGGGGGTGAGGATATAGCATGCACCAAGCAGGAAAGGATCTTGGGGTTGTCATCTCTGATGACCTCAAGGTAGGGAAACAGTGTGACAAGGCATCAGGTAAAGCAAATAGGATGCTGGGATGTATAGGCAGGGCATCACCAGCAGGAAAAGGGAGGTCATAATTCCGCTATACAAGACACTAGTGAGGCCCCACCTGGAGTACAGTGTACAGTTCTGGAGACCATACCCACGTAAGGACATAGACAGGGTAGAGAAGGTTCAGAGGAGGGCAACAAAGATGGTGCATGGGTTGCATCACAAATCCTATGAAGCCAGGTTGAAGGAACTGAACATGTACTCCCTGGAGAGAAGGAGGAGAGGGGATATGATAGAGACATACAAGTATCTTACAGGAGGAACAGGGTGCAGGAAAACACTATTTTTAAGCGAAAAATGTTTCTGGACTAGAGGGCATGGGATGAAGTTGGAGGGAGGACGATTCAGAGGAAACATGAGAAAGAATTTCTTCACAGAGCAGGGTGGTGGACAAGTGGAACACCCTGCCAGAGGAAGTGGTGGGGGCTGAAACAATCACGGGATTTAAGAATGCATGGGATAGACATAAAGGAATTCTAGAGGTCAGGGGTAAGGGGAAATAGACTTCTAGGAAAACAAACTGAACTTACAAGCTCAAATGGGCAGACTAGGTGGGCCATAGGCCCTTATCTGCCGACACTGTCTATGTATCTATGTATCTATGTATGTATCTAGCCTATGAGTTTGACAGCTAGGGAAGGGATCTTATTCCTGGAGGTGGTAACAGAGATTTTAGGATCCAGCCAGCCAGATAGGCAGTGGCAGTGCATGGTAACACTGATGGCCTCTAGAAGGCCCCCATTCTAGTCTCACCACTGTCAGCACAGGCAGTGGTGGGGGAAAGGAGTACTGTGGGGTGATACAGCAATGGGAAATTGCCAGCCAGGGTAGGTAGTGGTTATAACACCTGGACACATTTGAAGGTCCCTCACTGCTATCCTAGCACTTTCTTAACAAGTAGTGGGGGGATCAATACTGTAAAGTGCGAAGGAGGGGTATCTGGAATTGGGCTACTAATGTAGACAGCATCAGGTTGGGGTAACAATAGGAGGCTGTCTAGAAGGCATCAACATTGGCAGGGATTACGAGATCTCTTGCTAGGTGGCAGTGGCAGGGTACTAAGGGACTGCAGTATTACATGTGGACTGCCTTTCATGGCAGGAAGCAATAGCGAGCAGTTGGATTCAGTGGGACAGAAGGCCATTGCCTTTTTTAAAAGTTATGGGGTTGGACATGCAGGTGAGTGGGTATTGAAAAGATGGTTATCATTCTCCATAAAGAAGGACTAACCCCTTTTCTAGTTCCACCTAACCTTAGTTCAGTTTTTTTTTTTTGTTATTAAACATCTTTATTAATTTCCACAAAAAACACCTCAATACAGGTACATAGCTGAGAGCGCGAAATGAAGCAATATAAAACAACCAGACACTAACTCGCCCATTCATCGGAAAATTAAAATCCCTCCCCCCACCCCTCCCAAGGCTACACGCATAAGCAAACCTTAATTTGCCAGCCCTGAGGTGTTCTGAGGCCAGGCCTCCACGCCATATATGAGCGTTTCAAAAGAACTCCAAAGCGCCGTGTATGTTTTCAATCTATTCTGCATACGAGCAATATGTTTTCTAATTGTACTGCCAGGGTACATTCTCGGTACCACTCCAACAAGGAGGGGGCTTTATCACTGGTCCAATGCCTTAAGATTGTCAGTTTTGCCACAGCGGATAAAAGCGACATTTGGGCCTTTTTAGCCTTGGAAGTGCCAACTGGAAAAAGGCTCATCAGACATACCTCAGGGGTAAACAAATTTGTTAAGCCAAGGATAGGGTCTAAGAGATTGTTGATAGCCCGCCAAAGGACCTGAATTGAAGGGCATGACCATACCATGTGATATAAAGTACCATCTTCCTTCCTACACTTCGCACAAAGAGATGTATCCTTTGCCCCATATTTGCACAGTCGGGATGGAGATAAGTATAAATGGTGCATTAAGTTGAAATGTACCATCCTCAATCTGTCTTGTTTTACATATTTATGCATTGTACAACTTCTTCCAGAGATCGGGTACCTCAGATATTCCTAGCTCCCTTGTCCAATAAAAACATACCCCTAGAGGAAGTCTGTGGTCCCATTCCTGAAGTGTTTTGTATACCTTAGAGACTGAACTTGGTTGAGAGGCTATGGTGAAAAGTATGTCGGTGTCTCGGTCCCCATAGTCAACTAGAGCCCACTGAGAAAAAAATAGATGTTAGGGCCTTACTAATTTGTAGCCACTTAAAGAGGTCCTGACCCGCAACTCCGAAAACATTCACCAACTGATCAAAAGACCGAGGTCCCCCATTCACCCAAAAATCCGAGATTCTAAGGTGGCTTACCTGAGGCCAAAATGCGGCGGACAGGGTCTTACCCCCAACCCTAATGTGGGGGTTTTCAAAAATGGGTTGGTTGATAGATAGATACCATTTAACTGCGAGGTAGTTTTGCAACTGCTGAAAGGCCTTTAACGACCATCCCATAGGGTTGTTTTTCAAAGGTTTGGGTATAGCCGACGGAGAGGCATATAACAGGGCCCATAGAGAGCAGCTCACCCTCTTCGCCAGCCCTCGCTCTATGTCAACCCATAAAGGCAAGTAAGTCGATTGGACGCTCCTTGCACTCCAGTAGACCAGCTTGCTTATGTGCTGTGCGACATAATATAGAAAGAGAGAGGGAGCAGCTAATCCTCCCTTTAACTTCGGGGCTGTTAATTTAATATAGGACCTGCGTGCCCTTTTCCCCTTCCAAATAAATAGGTTGAACACCCTCTGTAAGTTGGTAAACCACGTCTTCGGGAGGTATACGCCCAGCATACCCAAGGGGTATAATAATCTGGGCAGAATATTCATTTTTATGACATTCAGCCTACCCCAAAGTGACAAAGAGAGCAATCTCCACCTATCCATATCCCCAGTAATGGTTTTAACTAGGCTACTCAGGTTATCTTTGATCATGTGATTCAGTCCTGTGCTAATATTTATCCCTAGATACGTGAGCGACTTTGCCTCCCAACAGAAGCCAAACGATGACAAATCAGCCTTCCTAACATTGGTATTTAAGGGGAGAATCTTCGTTTTCGTGCGATTTAACTTGTAGTAAGATATTTTGGAAAAGGAATCTATTTCCTCCAAGATAGCTGGAACCGAGGTCTCCGGGTCTTCAACATGTAATAGTGTATCATCTGTGTATACCGAATACATGTATCTGGCATCCCCCACCTGTATACCCTTAATCAAACAGTTTCTAGCCAATCTATGCAATAAAGGCTCTAAGTATAGGTTGAATAGTAATGGGGATAAGGGACAACCTTGCCTCGTGCCTCGCTCCAGCTTTACGACTGGTGACATAAACCCGTTACATTTTACTCTGGCAGAAGGGAAAGAATATAGGATTTGGACCCATCTCAGGAACACGTCGGGTAAACCAAAGGCAGACAGGGCAGCAAATAAGTAATCCCAGCATACACTATCGAATGCCTTTTCGGCATCTAATGAAATAAGTATTGCTGGGATCTTGGCATCCTTAACAGTAGTAATCAGGTACAATAACTTCCTCATATGATCTTGGGGCGATCTCCCCCTCATAAAACCCACTTGTTCCCTACTAACCAACTTGTCCATAACATTGGACAACCTGTCAGCTAAGAGTTTTGCTAGAATTTTGATGTCCGTATTTAGAAGGGAGATAGGCCAATAACTATCCATACTGAGAGGGTCCTTCCCCTGTTTTAAAATTAAAGAAATCGTTGCCTCCAGAAAACTAGGATCTGATAACCCATTATCAAACCAATACTGAAAAACCTCCTTTAAAATTGGGGATATTAGCGAATAGCAAACCTTGTAAAAATTACTAGGGAACCCGTCTGGGCCAGGGGACCTGTCCAAAGGCATTTGTTGGATGGCCTGCTGGATATCTAAAACCGTAATTGGAGCACTCAGAAAGGCTGCATCTCCCTCCATTATTTTGGGTAGCTCCACGGACCTGACAAATAGCCTAATGTCATCCTCCGAAGGTTTAATCTCTGGGTCAACCGCATATAACTCCTGAAAATACAAGCCAAAGGCATTCGCCATTTCCCCTGGATCCGTGCAAACCTGCTCCCCATGCTCCTTGCGTATTCCCGCTATGAAATGGGAAGAGTCTAATTGGCAGATGCGCATAGTGAGCAATTTCCCCGCTCTCTCCCCTATATCTAGATATTGAAGCCTATTCCTCAAAAGGGCCAGCTCCGCCTTCTGTGATATTAGACTCGCATATTGAGCCTGCAACTGATGAAGCCTTGCCCAATCTGCCGCAGTCGAGACACGGGATAAGTTACTTTCTACCACCCTAATCGAACCTAGCAGGGAATCTAATTGCACCTGCTGCCTACGTTTCTTATTAGAGGCCATTTTAATCAGTTCTCCCCTCAAGGAGCACTTTAAGGCAGCCCAAATTAGGTCCTTTTGAACCACTGAGCCTTGACTACTTTCCAGGAAGTCTTTGATGAAGTCCAGAATGTGCTTCAGCGAGGATTCCTCCTTCAACATCTTGCAATTTAACCTCCATTGTGGAGACCGCCTAGGCCCCATGGCTAACCGGTATTCCAGACTGACTGGCGCATGATCAGATATTACTCTGGTAGTTATCTCGGCCCGTGTTACCCCAGGCATTGCAAACGAGCTAACTAAAATATAGTCTATTCATGAATATGTCATGTATAAGCAGAGAAAAGGTGTATTGACGTGACATAGGATTAATTACCGTCAAACATCAACCAGAGGCGGCCTTACTGATGAGATCCTTCAACGCCCTTTGTGCAGGCGTTAAACCTCGCCTCTCTTTACATGATCTATCCAGATCATTCTGAAGAACTAGATTCCAATCCCCTCCTAAGACCGTAAGCTTCTCGGGGTTGGATACTACCATATTTAGTAATCTCATAAAAAAGGCTGGGGAATCACAATTGGGGCCGTATACTGAGCCCAATAATATCGGGTGAGACTCTAGCAGACCATGTGTAATGATGTATTGACCTTACGGGTCCCAAAACTCTTCCACCAATTTGAAAGGAGTATTCCTAGCTATAAGGATAACAACCCTTCCCCTATTCGTGGATATCCCAGCCCTGAAAACTTGCCCTACCCATGCCCTTCTGAAGTAATGAATATCACTCCTCTTCAGGTGAGTCTCTTGCAGAAAGGCAATTTGTGCTCCCAATTGATGAAGGTGCCTTAATATAATTTGTCTCTTGACCCTATCCTTGGCTCCTTTAACATTCCAACTAATGAATTTATACGAGTTGCTCATTATGCCCGACCATCAAGCTCAATAGTTGATGCAAAGAAAAAGTTTCAATCAATGTGTTACAGCGCTATTTAGGCACATACAAACCCCCTGACTTAAGAAGTCCATAATAAATCCAGACAATGTGTAACCTTGGAACCCCACCCTCCCTCCCTGGAGTCCAATCGACTCATACTGACCTACGACCAAACACCCCAAATACCGATACCAATATCCCCCAACTAAAGCCCCCCTGCCCTAGCACACATACCCCAGTTCCAAAAGAAACTGTCCTCCTAAATATTCAGCCCACGTGATTCACTACTAAGCAGCCCAAACTACTCAACCCCACCCCCCGGAGCCCGCTCCCCCACCCATGATCATTGCAAAAACTACCCTCTAACAACAGACAAATTTTGTTAATAGAACATAATCCTGACTATGTAAATGTAAATGCTCACCCCAATATACTCGAGCTAACCCTAACTGCAAGAACAACTTGAGTCATTAACTATACACATCTCAGCCGCATTAATAATTCAAGGCCCAAATTAATAACCCCTCGAATAAACAACCGGTTCCTGGAAGAGGAAAGAAAAAAACAAAAAAGGGGGGGAGGAGAAAAGGGGAGGAAAGGGAAGGGAAGTCCTGCAGGTTTAGGCCCTGCCGATAAGTCTAATGTATATTAGGTAACTCAGTGTTCAAACGCCACAATATGAAAGCAACGTATAGCCCATCAGGCCTCCATGCAGTCACCACGGTGTCGATTAAGCCACATTATAAGGCCATTGTCAATATCCAAACATCCAAAACATGACCTCCCCCAGGAAACAAAGGAACTGATATACGTTGCATCGTGCCAAATAAATCCATCTACCGAAGATGAGCAGGCTCATGTCATAAAGCGGTACGAATCCAGACCATTCCCTCGACATCGATTCCAGTGACCCAAAATGAGGGGGTTTACATACATCGGAGCAGCAGAGATCGATCAGGTCAGTGTCCATGTGAAAAATAGATAACCCGGGTCAACTCCGTCCATTTCTAGGATTGCCATCATAAACAACTCCGTACTATTTTGCACAGTCTAAGACGACCAACAATAATCAGTAGTCACAGGGCTAGTAATCGCCACCGAATTTCTGAGATAGCATTCCTCAGTTGATTCTCACAGATGGCATGGCCCACGTGTCAAAAATTGCCCTCTGGACCCTCGAGACAGACAGCTATATCTGCACTCGCAGCCCCTCAGCCAAGAAATCCTCCTAACACAGAATCATTTGTAAAGGTCTGGGAAGATAACCTTCAGCTCCTGTGTAGCCTGTGCTGGGGAGTCGAATGTCAACCATTTGTCCTCATGTTTTACCATCAATATGGCAGGGTACTTAACCCTGAATGGCTTAGAAGCATACACCAATTTAGATATAACGGTGCAACTCTTGTCTCTGAACTCTCACCGAGTATGGCAGGTCCTGCATAATTCGAATCCTCTTACCTTCCCATGTCAACTCCTTTGCCTCCCTCGCCTTAGAGAAAACATGCTGCCTGTCCAGAAAATTCAAAAATTTCAATATTATTGGCCTTGGTGGCTGACCCTGGGTCGGGGGCGGACGTAGTGCTAGGTGGGCTCTCTCGATGATATACTCCCCCCCCAGGAGGAGCACCAGCTATTTTGCAGCAGAGTTTCTGTAAAAAAGTGATTATAACATTTCCTTCTTCCTTTTCTGGCAACCTGATAATAACTAGGTTATTCCTTCTACTGCGGCCTTCCTAGTCCTCCAGCTTCTCTTCTAACTTTTTCATTCTGTGCCTCATATTAATAAACTCAGACTCGCTCCTTTCCTGTTTCTTCTCCATAGAAATGATCTTAACTTTGGAGTCCCCAACCCTCCTGGATAGTACATCCACAGCACCTTTAATATCATGCAGATCACTTAGTTCAGTTTTTGACAGGTTATGACACTAGTGATCACTCAATTTTCTTTGTCTGTCTTAAGCAATATGTTGGTGTCACATGCAGTATGTATATTCTTGTTTCAGTTCTACTTTACCAACTGCTCATATACTGTGTCAGATGGAGGGTCTTGTCGCCATTTCCACTCTGATTTGCAGTTTCCAATGGCTATGTCCTTGGCTTTTTTCTATTTTCAATATATCTCCTGCCTCTTAGCCTTATTAGCTGTAGCTGTAATCTTAACTACTGTATCTCTTGTATGTTGATGACCATTAACTCTGTATATCTCTTTTAATTCTTTAAGTGACATCGCTTCTCTGTTTATTTATTTAATCATGTTTACTAGGTATACAAGCAGTGCCCAGGAGGCATGTTTCCCCTGTGGGAGGAGGAGAAGCATGGTCTTATGGAAGAATACGAATCACAGACATACTTATTAAATACCGATTATACTACAACGCCAAAAGTGATACAATTGGTGCTGTGCAAAATAGTGAAGTTACAGTAAGAACCCTCTGTCTGAATACAATGTAATGTGTGTGCAGCAATGTACAGTGCATGTAGCCTTGAGATACAGTAGCATAGAGAACTTCATAGAAATAAGCAATGAAATGAAATCAAGTCTCTTGGTTGACTGATGGGACACATACAAGCTACATAGTGCATGCTGCCCTGAAATACAGTAGCAGGTCCATGTCAGATGCAAGCAGAGGAAATATGTCTAGGGCAGCTGCGGCAAGACATTGAAGAGGAATGATGAGCCTTGATTAATCTCTTGCATGAGAAGTAGGTAGGAGATGTTGTGATATTGGCAGGAAAACTGTTCCATATGGAGGCAAGCCTGTAGGTAATGGAGGCTTGCCCTAGATTGGGCATGCAGTGTAGGGTTAGATAGATAGATAGATAGATAGATAGATAGATAGATAGATAGATAGATAGACAGACAGATTGATTTTGTATTTTTATACAGGAACAATCTTTAAAGAAAAAATAGAAAATCCCTGTTTACAACAAATGCCCTGTAAAATTGTGGATATTACATGAATCAACAGCAAATATAAATTATCAAGGTAAAAGTTACAGCAAACAAAACAATAAAATCGTATTTTTTATTTTTTAATTTTTTTTTTTGTTGACTGGGAAAGGAGGACTAGACAATTCTGAGTATTTATACCCTTGTGCCATGGGAGGGGGATACAGATGGATGCCAACTGACACTGAACCAGATTAAGCTTTTGGTGACACTTTTAGTGAATGGGAGAAATTTTGCCAGGACACTGATGAAATTCCACTACTCTTTTTGAGAAGTGCCATGGGATCTTTAACATCCATCTGAACTACCACCAGAACAGACAGATGGCACCTTGGTTTAATGTCCCATCTGAAAGATGGCACCTCATGATTGCAGTGGCATATTCTCATTGTCATGTGTAGCAATCACCTTTCAGCACTCAGAGTGCTGGCATTATGGCACCGGGCAATCAGGGTGCCAAATGCGGAATGTGCCCCATCCCCAAGGTCCACCTAACCCCGGAGTTAGAATCCATAAGTAGGGGGTGTGTGGAGGTGCAGCCCTCCACAAGGGGGGTGCAAGGGGCGCAGACCCCAGTGAAAAACAAGTTCTTCACATTCCGGTGGTAGAACTGGAGCAATCACAAGTGTTGATCAAGGTTTTCCATAACAGACTGAAATTCATTAAGGGAGTTCTTAACTCTTATTACATTGGGCAATGGATACCAGGATTTAGCAATACACATCTGTAGTGTCATATCATCATATATGTTGTGCATAAATACAGTAGATAAGGTATATTCCAGTTGCTTGTCCTCAGATGGTACCTTCTATCTCTAAGGGGTTCGGTTGTTACAAGATGTCTCAAGGGGTGGACAACAATTGATTTCAGTAGCTCGAAACACCACATCATCCAATTATATTGTCTTGTGTCCTCTGGCCTTTGCCAATTCAAGGCCAAGTAAACATCACAATGATGAGTACCTGTTTTGTTTAGATTGACACATCTTGCCAGTCTGCAATACATGCTGTAAATTTTCTTTAATACAGATTTAGTGGAATTCCTGTATAACAGACTGCTATATTCTAAAACTGGAATTAGTGGTCATTTAACTAATTTCACTCTAGACTACTTTGACAGCCATGAGGACACCCTTCATAAGTTTTTGATTTGCCATTTAGACCAACAAATTTACATGTTTAGCAGACGTTAATTTGTTAGCAACATGGACACCTAAATAACTGTAACTATTTTCACTGATTACATTGTGCCCATTTTTAAAATTTGTGGCCAGATTTCAGTTTGGTAGATTATTCACCCCTATGGGAAAATAAATGCACTGTGTTTTTTCCCCATTTAACAAATTCCCTGACTCAGTAAACCATGTTTCAATTGTCTGAAGATCAGTTTGAAGTTTGTGTATTGGTTTGGAATTGGCAGCCCTCTTTGAACCTGAGTGCACCTAGCACCCACTAGTGCTGTGTTCAGTGAGTACCTTGCTAAGGGAGGCACCCAACCAATTTTGTTATACATGATTCAGTGGCATGTCCTGGTTGGTAAAGCCAGAATGAAGCTACAGAGGGCATTGAAAAATGGGGTACATTTTTTCAAGGAAGAGGAGTTAGAACAAGCATAAACAATGTCCCCGTAATCTAGCAGGGAAAACACAGGGTGTTCACCCACCACTTTCCTGATCTGAGGCTGTAAGCAGCTCTTCACCCTGTAGAGGGCACTACGTTTTGCATAGCACTTGACTAATACTAAGGAGATATGACCAGAATAATGGAGGTGTTGCTCAAAATAAAGACCTAGGTACTTGTATGTGGATATGGAACCTAGGCATTTGTATAGGGAGTAACATAAGTTCAGTGAGGCTAGGGAGGAGCTTATCTAGTTACCAGGGCTGAACAACATGGGAACAGTTTTATTTTGATTCATAACAGATTGGTTGTCCTGGAACCATTTTTGTACACAAATAAGTTTTGTTGCAGTGGGTCTTTGATAGAGGGAATGGTAGGGCAGGAAGCATACATGTGAAGGCTGCAAGAGGGTCATCCTAGGGGAAGTCAGTGATGAAAACTATGAAGAGTAATAGAACCAGGAAACAGACTTGGGGGACCCCAAGGGTGACTGGGCTGTGTTTCCACCTAGCTTGACAGACTGGGAGCGATTTGTTAGGTAAGAGTGGAACCAAGTTAGAGATGTAGGGGAGACACCTACATCTGCAAGTTTGTCCAGTAGAAGCTTGTGGTCCATGGTGTCAAAAGCCTTGGCTGAGTTGATGAAAATGTCTCCTGTGCCCTTACCTTTTCCCATGCTTGAGTGAATGTGGTCAGTGACTCTGAGGAGGAAGGTGGAGGTAGAGTGGTTGGAACAAAAGCCAGACTGATAAGGGGTCAGGAAGTCAGAGCTTGAGTAGAATTTTTTTTATTTTTTATTTAGTTGTTTAACCAGGTATAGCACACTAAGTTGGAAGCTTTTTTACAGCAGCGACCTGGGAGCACAAGAAGGTTAAGTGACTTGCTTAGGGCCACACAGTATGCAAGTGGAAGCTGTGGGATTCAAACTCAGGTCTGGTCTGCTGGATGTCACCAGATTTGCAGCTCAGAGCCTTAGACCACTGCGCTATAGTGCCTCTTGGCAAATGGAGTTCTACCTGCTCACCAGCTTCTTGAGAACTTTGGAGAAAATGGGTAAGAGGGATATCGGGTGATAGTTGGATAGTGCATCTGCAGGGCCACCTTTGTGAATAGAAACAACCAGGGCATGCTTTGAGCTATGGGGAAGGAGCCAGCTGAGAGAGACTTGTTGAAGATATGGGCAATAGGTGCTGCAATTTTGGGGTAGCAATGCTGAAAACAATTTTGGGGAAATACCATCATTGCACACTGCTAGAGAACATGTTAAGCACTGAGACAACATTGTAGTCATGTACAGCTCGGATCACCCGGAGGTGGAATATGCCATCAGGACGGATTGGTGCTGGTGTGTGGTGCCTGCTGAGGTAGAATGGTGCTGGTGGGTGGGTGGGCAGGATCAGGGAATTAAACACCTCAGACCTTTTGTGAAGCATTGGTTTAGTACTTCAACTGACAGGGTGTTACCATGAATGGGTTGGTCACCTGCTGATGAGGGGGAGGGGTTAAGAAGGCTGTGAATCATTTCCAGAATTTGGATGGGTCTGAACCACTGCACACAAGCTTGCTCTTGAAATAAACTGCTCTGGCCTTACTAGTGAACTTGGTGCAGGGGTGGCAGACTGCAGAGGTTGGTGAAGGCTTGCCTGTACCATGTACAGTAAGTCCTGAGGATCTTTGCATGGCCCATGTTGCATTTCTGTGCTGGACACATTCAATAATATTAGTGGAGATCCAGGGCATGTGGTGTCCCCAGACTCTGGACCTTTTCATAGGGGTACATTTGCTGCAAATTGCAGTGAAGGTAACTCTAAAATGAACATGAGCTGCCTCAGAATCCTGAGCTGTTAGGGCAGGTGCACAGTTAGACAAAAATAATTTTGTAGGAGTTTGTCTGAGTTGAATGATTTAAGGGATTTGCTTAGGATAACCCTGGAAGGGGCTTTACTGATTAAATTTTCTGCACACAGTAGGTCATGCAGTGATTACTAAATATATTGGGCAAGGTGTCCATGGCCAGGATTTTCTGTGTTTGAGAAATTAACATCCAGTTTAATGTACTATGATTGGAAGTCCGTGGGTTAAAGCTTGTGGGAAAGGAGATCATCTGGCTAAGGTTCAGGGCTCTGATACTGGAATGTAGATTGGAGGTGGGAGGGTCATGTGCCAGCCATAGTGTTAATATTTAAGTCATTAAGATGTGTTCCCCATTGGATATAGGGTCCAGCACCTTTTGGATAATACTCATGACAACATCTGGAGGGTCACAGGGGAACAGTAGACTCCTGAAAAATCAATCAACATGGAGTGTAGTCTGGATAGGACCCCTGTGATAATATTATGCCATTTAGGGATACCGTCTTGAAAGGAGATGTTAAAACTGACTGTGGTGGCAGGCAGCATATAGGAAGATCCTGCCTCAGTGTTTGGAGTGGTCAAGCCTGAGGGACAGGTAACATGGGCTTTCTATGGTAGAGGAGGGGGTTTGGGGAGAAAGCCAGGTTTCAGTTAGCATTGAGATGTCTGGACTATTCAGTGAGACCCCAGTTTTTACTAGTTTATATTTGGGAGAACCTTGAGTTGGGGAGAGAACCACTATGAAGGTTGTGTGGAGGGCTGGGATTTGCCTCCACATATCCACCCAGTAGGAGCAGTAGGAGGGTAATATGTTGCCTGCTCTGGGTGAGAGAGTTTCTCTTGGGAGCATAGACTGGCAGGGGCAGTGTTTTAGTGATGAGACTTCAGCCACAGTACTGCAACAGGTATTGTATGTGCCAGTTTTGTGAAATCATACCTGGGTAAATTTTCAAGAAGTGAGATCTTGGGTCAGACTTGGAGGTGGCCTGTAGGAAGAGGTTTGGGTGCAGGGAGGTGAACATAAGCATCAGTATTGTAGTTCATGTAGTTCTACACTCAGCTGGTGATTAGAATGTTTGCTTTAGCCAAATAGGAATCACCTTTAACAACTGCAACGGAGACTAGCCTAATGTGGGATCAGAATATCCATGCCACCTAGATATGGAATACCTAGAATATATACTCCACCCATATAGGGAGTAGCTGGGGGGGTAACTCAGTGCCAGTTAGTGAGTAAAGTGGCAGTGGGTACCCTAATGTTGGATTGGGAAATACACTCCACCCTGAAAAGGAATAACCATAATATACACTCCACCCTGATAGGGACCAGCTGAGGAGAACAAGGTAGCAGTTAGGGAGTAGTTTGGCAGTGGGTGATCTAATGAGGGATTGGGAAATATGCTCTGCCACCATAATGGGGTAACTAGAATATGCCCTCCACCCAGAGAGGGAGTAGCAGGGGGAAATAGTGTACCAGGTAGTGATAATGTGAGCCTGGGAAACTACGCACTTTGAGCCTGGTAAAGGGATAAAAAGTGGGATCCCTAAGCAACTTTGTCATCAGTGCTGGGTCACAGTAGGACAGTTAGGAGTTGCTAGAAAACCAGCAATCACCAGTAATAGGACCACTGTGATCAGCATAAAACATAATCAGTGAGCTACCAAGAGAAGGCATCTTATTTAGTATGGCAGATAACAACAAGCACAACATAATACATTGTTACAGCTATAGTCACAAATATACAGTACATATCACAGAAGCATGTACATAGCATGGAAGACATGTACACAACATGGGAGGTGGAAGCAGTTTTGTATACTAGCAGTTCATTGCTCCTTAGCACTATCTATTCTCTCCTTATTTCTGACTCAGGTCAGCTGTTAGATATTTTACCATTTCTGCAACAGTTTAATGTACGTAAAATGGAAGGACTTCTCCATGGCAAGTGAAAGTCTCTCAAATTTAATTAAATTACTTCTAAAATGGTCCTTAGTTCTGATACCAGTGTTGTAATTACAGTATGTAATCTTGGTGTTATTGTACTGTAAATCCTAAAATGTCCTTTCCCTCACATATAAAAAAGTACTAAAAACCTATTTTGTGCATTTATACAATATTTTCAAAATCAGTTGCTTCCTTGATCACTCATCAGCTGCAACACTCGTATATGAATTTATATCTTCTCATCTTGACTAATGTATATATCATCTCTATAGCCTCTCAAGCTCTTAACTTTCAAAACTACAGCACTTCCAGAATGCCACTGCCCATATCCACACTTATTCTAGAAAACATCTTATTACCCATATTCTCAAAGATCTGAACTGTCTGTCAAAAAATTCCAAATTATATATATCTGTCCTGTTGCTGTATTAAAATAATTAAGGGTAATGCAGTGTATTACCTAACCCATTCAACCGACACTCCTACTCATTCATTTTGCTTCTTACAGTTCCAACTACTAAGTTACAGTATCTACCACTGCAGTGAGATCTTTTTCCTCTCCTTCTCTCACTTTATAAAATGTGTTTCCTTTCTCTCATTGACTACTTGATTCTCAGTTATTCAAATTTCAAATGAAAAGCCCATCTGTTCTGTCTCGTTATAATTAAAGTCCATAACTCATAACTTTATTATACTGCTCTTATTACAGGTAACATTTTGTTGTATTTCTATTATGGATCAACTGTGTATTCTATATTTTAATTGCAATTGTGATGTGTCCAATGATACACTTGTATATCTACAGAAGAATGTGGGATGAATGAGGGGGTATTATTCTGGAATGCAGCAAGAATACATAAGAAATTAGCTGATGAGCAGTGTATGAATTTTCTCAAGAAGAACTTAATTATTTCATTACAAGAAACTTGGACCTCAAATGATATACAGGCTGAAGGACTCATCTATATTTCTAGTAAGGCTGTTTAAAAGAACACCTTGGGATGCTACTGGGAGGATTGGTTATTCTAATAAAGGTCTAAAAAGATCTTATATTAAAAGAAATAATATTAAATAATGATAATTTTATAAACTTTCTTGTTAATTGGAATCAAGATCTATTTATTACTAGGACATTTTTATATTCCACCAATAAATTCATAATCTTTTGAGGAGAATATGTGGGATTTACTGACCTGTGAAGTAAACAAAGTCATTAATAGGACCCCAGAAGCAGAGTTACTACTAATGGGAGAATTTAATGCACAAATTTGCAAACAAAGGGTTAATACAGATCATTGGGATTCATTGCTTCCTGAAAGAAAAACTCCAGATAAAGGCATAAACTGAAGTGGCTAGAGGCTCATTCATTTTCTGGAAAAGGATCATGTGTCCTGAATGGGCTTATATTTGGAGATATGCCTGCCTAGCATGCATATTTTTTTATTAGATGCACTAGTACTATTGATTATTTTCTTTATTTCTTTCTACTGGCAGATATTTGATTTTGAGGTTTTGAGAGTCACAGAGGGAGCTGAGAGTGACCTCTTTCCAATTCATCTTATAATGACTAAGAGAATGGGGGGGGGTGGAGCCTGGCAGCCAACATGGTGGCATGCTAATTCTAGCTGGAGTTACCCTGTGAACCCCTAGCAGCCCATTCATGTCATCCAGTCGGGAGGGCAGCACTTCTAAGAGCAAGCTGTCATTGTTGGATCACCAGATCTTTCATTTAAGACATTTCTTGTGAGAAATGGAGGCAGACTCGCAACTCTACACCGTGATTAACATCTCAAGGCTGGCTGCATCTCACGCACTATATAGGCTGGGAACCAAATGCCTCCCGAGTCTTTGGAGCACCCAGTTTGATGCACGGTGTACAGGCATCAACCCAGAGACTACAGGGGGAGAAATGGCCTCCTCCACCACTTTCGAAGGTTTGGCCAAGGACATTGCTAATATGAAGGTGATGTTAAGCAAAGTATTACAAGATACTACAGAGCTAAAGCAAGCATCTACACAAATAAACAAGGAGCTGCGAGTACTAGCCCAGCAGTTGGAGGGCTCCAAAAAAGTTATAAAGCAGCAATCTGAACAAATTTTACAGCATGATGGTCACCTGAGGAAACATCATGGCCAGATTCAGTACTTACTCTCCAAAGTGGATGATTTGGAAAATAAAGCTAGAAGGCAGAACATCAGAATAGTGGGAATTCCAGAAGGAATGGAAGGCAAGGACATGAGATCCTTTTTGGAGGATGCGCTGCCAGCACTGCTAGGGCTGGAGCTTAAGGCCCAACCAGAGACTGAACGAGCCCACCTCACACTTGCACCCAAACCCAAACCTGGTGAGCGCCCTCGTCCAATATTGTGCAAATTTCTTTGATACCCAGTAAAGGAGAGATATCTCCACCTAGCAAGAGAACTAAAGTCCCTAACGTGGCAAGGTTGCACCATCCAGCTTTACCAGGATTTCTCTCAGGAGCTAGCAAGGTGGAGAAGAGCATACACAGAGGTGAAACAGCAACTATACAAGGTGGGTATTCCCACCTTGCTCAGATATCCAGCGCAGCTCAGAATCCAATACAATGGGGTCTCTCATACATTTAGCAGCCCTGGGGATGTGGAATACTTTCTGCATAACATACAGATATTGAGCAATGACATGATCAAATCCCCACAACATCCGAGTAGCACAAGTAAACATGACAGGGAGAACTCCCCAATTTCTATGGAGATAGCAGTCAGTTCCGAGCCGAAGGATACAGAGCCAGGGGTGGCCTGGTGGAGAACTCAGTGGGGATGATTGAGGAAGCCTGGGAGGGATACACTGAGCAGAAAGTCATCAGTCAGGAAGAACAGATCTAGGAACAGACAGAGATTGCAGATCCTCTCAGATGACAGCACGATTTCCCCAGCCATTACACCTATTAAGCTGTCCAATAGATATGAACCTCTGCGGGACCTTGTGCCACATGCCCTGGACTTAACAAAGAATTCAGACTGTCTGTCCCCAGAAGATCTCACGGATCAGAGTTTGCTTAAGGACGGGGCCCCACAGTGCACAGACTGGGTCGAATGTGAGGGGGATCTGCAGGCCAGGCAACAGCCGCCAAAATGACTGAGGGGTTCCAACCTTACATTATCTGCCTGGCTTGCTGGGCCTTGTAGGGCTATGGAGGGGTTGGGTTACTCTCCCCATCCTTCCCTCTTGCCAGTTAACATATACAGGATAGTGCCCCTTGTTTGGCTGGCACCCGAGTAGGGTCTTTTATGTTTGGCCGGTTATGGTGAGGAGGCAGTATTTTGGGGCTTGCCCTGCCTCCTCTGTCAGATGGCCTAAGGTCTAATATGGGTCAGGTTATTTGGGTGAACCAAGTTAGGTATTTTCTAACTACATCAGAGAGTTAACGCAAAGCTTTTTATTATTTTATTTAGATCTGCACAGCAAATACTGGGTTCACTCAGTTAGAGAGAGTGCTTCCCCCATCTAGTGGTTAATGGGGGAACTGGTCTGGATTTTATTGTTGGTTCAAACATGGTTTAAGGGTGTCAATTTTATGTTCCATGATTTTCTGCTTTATAGCCTGGTACTCCCCACATGGTGAGTTTTGAGGGGGTTCACAGGGCCCTATTCTGGGCAAGTAGCAGTAGAGGTCACACTATAGGATGACTGCAAAATTAGAGGTTTCTGGTAAATTACCAGGCCCCGCGCTCAGGAGGGATTTTATTGATCATGGACCATATTCATATGCAATGGTCAGATCATACAAGGAGAGCCTTTTAGGCGATAGTTTGGTACAAGGAGGGTGGTATGGAAAGGTACAAAAAAAAGTTGTTATAGGGACTAGAAGGGCATTAAGCGAATTGTTTCACATTGTATGTGGGGATTGCAGAAATACAGAGGGTAGACATGGGAAGGGACTAGGGGTTGTTTTGAAGGCCAAGCTTCCTACATACAGACTTCTTAGTTTCCTGGTAATTAGGTGGGGCTCTCGGGCATTTTTGACTGTTACTGCTCATGGCAGGTAAAGATATGCTAATGGCTACCTCATGGAATGTGAGGGGCCTGAACTCACCCAATAAATGTAAGAAAGTACTTGCCAGACTTAAATCCCTGAGAACTCAGATAGCCTTCTTACAGGAAACTAAGTTAAATCATATGCAAACACAAAAACTAAGGTGGGAATGGGTGGGATGGCAAGTTCATAGTGTGGCTAACAAAACCAGAGGAGGGGTTGCCATACTGTGTCATAAAAACTGAAAATGGTCTATACAAGAACAATGAGCTGACAAAGGAGGGAGATGGGTATTAGCCAAAGTAGGCACCCCCACAGGGAATATAGTTTTAGCTAACATATACGCTCCAAATGAGGACACCCATGATTGTTTTCATAAACTCTCACAAGAGCTATTGGAGTTGTCGGCAGGGGAGGATGACATTCTCCTAGGGGAGATTTTAATTTAACTATGGATTCCCTCCTGGATAGATCCAACTCCAAGCCAGATGTAGACCCACAATCCATTAGGGCTTTAGAAGATATGTTATCCCTGCACAAGTTGCAAGACATGTGGAGAGTAGCCCACCCGGTTGAGAGGGACTATACCTATTTCTCTTAGGACAAACAAGTTGCTAGTAGATTAGACTATTGGTTTATCTCTCCAAACATTATAAATAAGGTACTTGATGTTACAATTGCTCCTTTATACATTTCAGACCATGCCCCTTTAACATTAGCATTGGGTCCTTTTGCTCCCCACACTAGGTCAGTCAGTTGGAGGTTAGACCCCCTACTGTTGCAGGAGACAGACTTCAAAGAGTGGCTTAAAGGGGAGGTTAAAACCTTTTTTTCTGACAATCCACGTGGGTCTGCAACTGCAGCAGCCATCTGGAAGGGTTTTAAAGCCACGATTAGAGGTTGCATTATTAGTTATGATGCCTACCGTAGGAAGCAGAGAGAAAATGAGGCTAAGGAACTAGAGAGGGTATTGGGAGAGAAAGAAGGCCTATACAAGAAGGACCCTACTAAACTCCAGAACCCTGATCTGCTGCATGACCTCCTGGCCCTACGAATGAAATTAAACATGCTTGCATCTAGAAAAGTGGAATTACAAATTCTAAGATTAAAACATAAATACTGGCCGGGGGGGAGAAAAAGCTGGGAAACTCCTAGCCTTCCGGCTAAAAAAACAACAAGCTGAGAGGCATATAGCCCAACTAAGGGACAATAAGGGGGTAAAACATAGTAACCAAATCATGCTATCTTTCTACAAAACCTTGTACAGCTCCCACACTACCTGGGATGAGTCTAAATTTGAGGAGTTCATGGCAGGTACACGACTTCCTAGACACATAGATGCCCAGAGATACCATCTAGAGAGGCCCATGGAGATTCAAGAAATAAAAGAGGCAATTAATACAATGGCCCCAAAGAAAGCCCCAGGGGGAGATGGGTTCTCTATTGATTTTTATAAGGCAATACCAGAGATAGTATCTCATCCACTAAGGGATATGTTACAAGAAGTTTGGGATCAGGAGATTCTCCACGCCACCCTCAGGGAGGCTATCATCACAGTCCTTCCTAAAGAAGGTAAGGACCACACCCTACCTACAAGCTATAGGCCCATTTCATTGATTAACGTGGACACCAAAATACTAGCTAAGGTACTAGCAGCTAGATTGGAGAAAATCTTCCCCTGTTTGATTCACACCTCCCAGGTGGGCTTTGTGAAGGGCCGTGCCAGTTCAGATCACATTAGATCCTTAATTTCCCTTATACAGAAGGCAGGGATGGCCTCCACTCCAGCAGCCACTATTTCAGTAGATTCTGAGAAGGCCTTCAATTCGGTAGAGTGGGATTTTCTCCACAAGATGCTGCTGCACTACAACTTTGGTGATGTGTTTAGGGGCTGGGTCAAAACACTAAAAATGTTTCCTATGGCCAGACTGCTTACTAATAACACACTCTCTGTGCCATTCTAACTACATAGGGGCACCAGGCAGGGATGTCCCCTCTCCCCGATGTTATTTGTGCTGGTCATAGAAGCCCTGGCTAGTGCTTTGAGAGAGCATACAAATATTAAAGGTATATGGGTAGGCTCTGAGTCATATCAGGCGCTGTTATATGCTGATGACTGTCTCATTATAACTGACGATTTTCAATTCAGTGCCAAATATATTGTGAAGTTACTCCAATCCTTTGCTAGCATCTCAGGCCTTAGGATTAATCAGGTAAAACAGAAGTCCTCCCCCTGAATAAGCAGCTTTCATCTAAAGATATCTCAGTGGTGGGCTTGGTTAGGGCCAAGGCAGGAATTAAGTATCTGGGTATTAGGGTAAATGCTAATGTATCCTCCCTTCCAGAAACTAACCTCTCCCCACTGGTTGATAGCCTCAAGGTAGAAACTCAAAGGTGGAAACAGTTAAATCTCTCGCTCCCCGGGAAAGTGGCAGCAATTAAAATGATGACTGAGCTGAGGGTGTTTTACATACTATCCCCCCTTCCAATTGAGATCCTCAAGAAATGGTTTCAATTACTGGATAGTATAATATGGGTGTTTATGTGGGAAAATAAAACCCTGCGGTATAGTAGAGCCAAACTCCGTGCTTCATGGAGCAAGGGTGTGAGGTGCCTTCCGCACTTTCAACATTACGCATATGTGTTTTCTGCCATAGCCACATGCAGACTGCTTCAGAGAAATAACTCTGATTTACTAGCTTGGGAAGCAAAAGAGAGGGTGGCCTTGCAAGGGTTCTATCTGGTTGGATATATGGGCAATCCCTTCCCTTCTAATTTTCAGTTTGGCTCACAATAAAAGCAGCTCATAAGGCCTGGTATCAAGTGGGGGCTGTAAGTAACTCCTGTTTGAATCTGGGGAAATATCTCCCTCTATAGAACAACCCAGGTTGGACCATTGATCATAAACCCCTGAAATGGGAGTGCTGTAAGGGGAAGCAGATCAACACTCTACAAGACATACTAATGGAGGATGGCCATACCATAGATAGTTTTACCTGTCTGAAAGAGAAGTTTAATTTGGGTCCTAGTGATTTTTGGAGATATCTTCAATTGCGACATGTTTATTCATCCGGATTGAAAAGATGGTGCTGGTGCTCGATGTGTCAAGGCAAGGACAGAGCCAAACAAAATAAACTGCCTCTAGATGGCTGGCTACAATCACAGAAAGGCCTGGCAGGCTGTATTTATAGATATATGATGGGTGCTCTAACAGACCCATCCCTACCTGCCAAAACTAGGTGGCAGCATATGTGAAATCTTCCCGTCACTGAGGAAGCCTGGCAAAGGGGCTGGTTAATAACAAAAAAAAGCCTGTTGGGACCCCAGAAGCTTCTTTATCCAAAATAAGATAAGACACCTCTGGTACCGTACTCCAGTAGTACTAAAGAAAATAAATTTACTTATGAATTTACTTACGAATGATAGGTGCTGGAGATGTAATGCGAATAGAGCAGACTTACTCCATATACTGTGGCAGTGTGATCCCATCCGTCCTTTCTGGTCGGAAATACTTACATGTTGTTCCAATGTATTGGGGCAAAAGGTTCCTACCTCTCCTAGTTTTTGGATCTTGGGGCTTCCGCCCACTGAATTCAGACCATCTTACCCCCATTTGTCCTGCTTATACAGGCCTCAGTGGAGGATAAATGACTGCTTCTATGTAGATGGAGGACTAGGGAGGTACCCTCTCTCATGTCTTGGTTAGTAGCCATGTCTAATTTGACCAGTTTCTCCATGCTAACTCACTTGGCTGCAGCAACCCTGCATGCCTTCCTGGATAAATGGGATCCATTTATGCAACACCTTCAGAATGCACCATCACATTTCATAAACCCTTTGGGTAAAGACATGTTAAAGCCACCTTGAGTGCTCCCAGTCTTACTTCTTCCTGCCCGCTGGTGATAACTGGTATGGTGAATGAGCCTCCTCCCCCCAGTACCCCACATTGCGAGTAACAACCCAGTCCCATGTCATGACCCTGATTTTGTCCACTTTCTTCAAATGTATTACAAATGCACTGTGAATACTTTACTATGATACAGTATGTAAAATCTGTATGAAATGTATCACTTATATATGCACTGTGATATATGCCCTGTCTCTGTAACAAAATAAAATAATCTAACTGCAAAAAAAAAATGACTAGGAGAAAAACTTATATGAAGTTCTCTGAAAATTAAGCAGTCTACATGAAACAGAAATCAAAAATGGAAAACATGGTTCTCCTTAATGATGAAATAAAAGAACAGATTACAGAGATCATACAGAGTTCCACTGCTAATGAAATGGCTTATCAGTTTAAGGAGGAACTTATTGGGCCAGCTCCTTATTCCAAAATCAAAGAAGTATTTAATATATTCTTGCCACTTCTGTATGAACAGAAAATTGGTCATATTTAAATGTAGTTTAACAACTTATGTACAAATTTTAAGGCAGAGTTACTGAAGGTGGTTAGAATGGTTAGAATGAACCCAACCGTAAAAACTGTGCATATTTAAAAAGATGTAGTAAATAAAATAAAGCTTATTTGTCTATTATGAAAAAAGAATATTGTAAAGAGCAAAGAAGCAAAGTAAAGCAAAGCAAACTTTATTTATGAAATGCTATTCCGAATCGATCATAGCATTGTAAAAATATAAATAAAACACCAATTAAACAAATACATATAATTTAAAAATGATACAACAGTCAGCAGGATTTAAATATCAGGGAAAGTATAATTAAACAGGTATGACTTTAAGGCAACTGTACGAAGCTATTGAATTGCAAAAGTCAAAGAAATTCTGAATGCTGGTGGCAAAAGTCACCAGAAATCTTTCAACCGATATCTTCACTCACATCTCTCTCTTAAGTTGAATACATTATAATAAAAAAATTCTTCTTTATAGAAGTTGAAAGGTAAAGCTATTCATCTTTAGTACAGGAGCTACAATTGGAAAGTGAAACTTTAGTTAGACTCCCGTTGGAGGTGGCAGAGGCTACTGAACGAACAAAAAGTAACAAGGACCTGGGTTTGCATAAAATTCCACCCTATGTATATAAGATAGAAATCTATGTATAAACACTGATTCATCTGTTGACCTGAGCCATTAGAAACTATTTATATGCTGGTAAATGACCTATTATTTGACTGTATTTGTCACTGATTAATATAGGTCTACCTGACTGTCTTGTATATTCTGTTTTTCTACTTTGTTTATCCAGATCTGTACTAAACTTATATTCTCACTATTTTTATATGTATTATTATCTGGTATTAATGACATTGTATATATTGTTCATCATCTTTGGCACTGCAATTGTATTTATTTACTCATCACTCTATTGTATTTTTTCAATTGAATTTACCTATTTTGTATGCTGTCCTACCCCGGACCTCCTTGAAAATGATCTTGCTCAATGTAGTTTCTTTCTGGTAAAATAAACTTGAACTTGAACAGTAGAGTATCCTTCTTGCCATAGTTTTCAACAACATTATTGAACAGGATACATTTCTGAAGGAATGGAAAGGACATATTATTGTACCCTTTCCAAAAACAGGAAATCCAGCTTCTCCCAAAAACTGTCAACCCATCAGCCTTATAGATGGTTAGAGAAAAATGTTTACAAACATAATCTTAAAAAGATTGACTATGTGGTTGGAGTCTTTCTCCCCACTGACCAATTCTTTATTCTATACCACCTTATAGTAAAATATTATTGTGAAATGAAAATACCCCTCTATCTTGCCTTTATAGGCTTCAAAGTCACATCTGATTTTCTCTCAAGACCACTTTTGTGTGAAGAGCTGTAGGCTCTAAATTTGAATCACACTATCATAAGGATAATCATTAATTTGTATTCCGAAGACTGGTACATGGCCAAATATGACCTAACGGGTAATATCTCAGTAACAGTTGACCTCAATTCTGGGTGTGAAGCAAGGATGTTCATTGGGAGGGAGTGATGAAAAGATATTGATCACATAGGGTCAGTGGCCACATACAGTGTATAGGGTCTATGGGAAGACTGGATGGGCCTAGCAGTCCTTATCTGCTGACAATTTCTATGTTTCTTTTGCTCCCTCCAATTTACTTTATTTACTGATGCTCTCCCCTCTAAGTCCTTGAACATTGCTGGCAATTCTTCTTAACTGAGGATCTGTCCAGTACTGGTGTTAATGTATGCCAATGACTTTATATTAATCTCAATGTCAACTACTGGACTACAGGGAGATCTGTTTTGGATAGAGAACTACTGTCTAGGAAATAAATAAAAAATTCATAAAGGGAAATAAATGCCTAATATATGGGAAAAGAAAAAGTTAAGACAAAATGGAAAACAGAGAGAGAAGCTCTTGAAATTTTTTAGAATTACTGCTACTTAGATCTTATTTTTTTCTAGTAATAAAAAAATGGGAAGTTCATCAGAATTATATGAAGTCTAGGTTGATACCAATTAAAAATGGGTGGCTCACTGGCCCATCAGCACAGGGGTTGGATTTTAGCTTGTGATGCCAGTGACTTGGGTTTGGAAATAGACCTGGGTGCTGGAGGGCTGTCCAGGGAGAGAAGGCTTGAGCATCAGATGACTGCTCACCTTCTCTCTGGGGGAGGGTGGGGAAGCAACCCAGTTCTCGCTGACCCCTGGTGGAGACTGTGTGCACAGCACTGCATGGAGTCCCACTAACTAGTGGGACATGGTGAATGTCGGTGTAGTTGTGATGTTAGTGGCATGCCACAGCAATGGGGAGCAAATGGGAAAAGTGCCCTGAGGCTGACCAGATGACGGTCAACAGCTCCTGCTGCCATGAAGCCTCAGGCAGTGCATGGATCACCCCAGCAGCACCCAGGCCAAGAAGTGTACTGGCCACCCCACTGGTGCCTTCCCCCCTCAGAGGAGAGGGACCCACCTGGTGAAGGGTTATGTCCGGGTTACCCACAGGGCTGCAATATGGAGTGATGGGTGGCTGCACCAAGGCAGTGTGGCAACGAGGGGCATAGGAAGGCCTGAAGGAGAGGCCAGCCTGGAGCTGGGGGGCGCCAAAAAAAAATGGGTGGCTCAATTCAATAATAGATATGTTGGTTATACCTTTTTTCCAGCATTATGGAATGTGAGATGAAGATGAACAGTGTTGCACTTTATTTACAGAAGTGTGAGTTGGGGGTGGTGAGGAATCTGTGATCCAAATTAGAACAACCATATAACCAATTCTTTAAGATAATCCTACATATCCCAACAACTACTCCTGGTCAGACAGCACTGTTTTGAGACTGTCAGAACTACTGTAGATTAGAGAGCAGGCAAATGTGCATACTGGATAAAATCATGAGTATGAACATGAACAGAGTACTGTAGTAAAAAGTGTTTGGAGGAAGAGAGAGAATGGCTCAGCTCAGAGCCACCATCTCCATGGATAAATGAGGTCAGGGAATCCTTAGAAATAAAAGATTTAATGTATCCCTGGAATGATCACCAAAAGTAGATCTTGATTGCTCCAAACTACATAAAAATAATTAAAGACAAACTAAGGACGTTTTGGCATCTGAGGTTATGAGAAGAATAGAACACTCAGTGCTTATTTGTAGTATATAAATAGCAAGGTTTCACATACTTTACAGCCATATTTAACATTTTTCAATGAGAGGTTTCATCATGCTTAGGCTCCAGATATTCCCCTTTATGATACTGAAAATAGATTTAAAGTGAAAGGGATTAACTGTGAAGCAGGTGATTTAAAATGTGAGTGTGGACCAGGGAGGGTGAGGGTGGGGGTGGAGGGGTGGCAGTGGATAACAAAGGGGGGGCAGCTGCAAACTAGGGGTGCTAGCTGCACACTTGAGCAGACTTAGATAGACCAGGTGGTCTGTTGCTGCTGGCACATTCATATGATCATTTGAAACCTTAACCCATATTATACTTAATTTCCCTAAACATCAGTGCATCAGAAAAGCCTGCATCTCCTCTTACTTCAGAAATTTCTGTCATGTAACTGATGACATTTTATTGGATCTTATGAATCAATTTTCTGAAACAGTGGCACGTGATATTTAATTTGTTGAAACTAATACCTGACAAATTATTAAAAAGTAGTACATTGGCACTTACAAATTACTGCAACTGTATTTGTATCTACTGTATATTGTACAAGAACTTTCTCAACACAGTGGAAAGGTCACTGGTGATATTATACAAATCATATTTTCAGATCCTGCAAAAATTGTATCAATGCATGCAGCTATATTGAATTTGGCTTTATTAGCTTTAATTTGCTTAGTTTATGAGCATATAAAATCATGGATAATAACGTACTGTATGAGTACTTTTTAAGCCTCAAAGACTATCCGTTTATTATGAAATTAGGGATTATGGACAACATTAAGCCCTAAGGGGTTTAGGTAATCAGGCCTGAACCCTTCAGTGCCCAGTTTAAATTCATCAATGTATTTGTACAAATTTGCTAAAGTTACTCACTTAAATGTCAGTCCAGTATGCACTACAGAAATACACATGAAGTCATGTTTTAATTACAAAATGATACTGTATTTATAAATATCAAATATATTTATTACCTAATATTGCATAAGAAAGATGCTAATATGAACTTGCATAGGACAGTACTAGTTGTTGGTAATATCTTTATTCTTTTAAATTGCAATGCCTTTATTAAGTTGAACAATAACATTCTTGAACCTGTATGTAATGCTATGCAAAAGAAATTGTATTGTATTACACTGCCTTTTATTGTAAGTGATAAAAAGGGTGCTAATTATGTTGGTAAATTTTGTGATGTAGACTTATCCAAATGAATTGGATGGAGGCCTGTCTTTGTTGAATAACATGGTCTCCTTCTAGTTAGGTCCCTCTTATAAAACAGATCACCTAGATACATAAGTCATTTGTTTCAAATCAGCCACTGAACAGCTACCAGATGATAACAGCTTTCATAAATTACTGATTTAGGCCAAACTCAGATTAGAAACATAGAAACAAAAGGTTCATTAACCCACTGCCATTCTGCTGCACCATACAGTCCCACTCAATTCCATATTTTTTTATGGGAAAGGACCATCCTTTGAACTTGGAAAAATGTACGAGATTTGAGATTTAAATGATGCATAGTATATTTTCAGCATTTTGGGATGTTATTTCACTCATAGAATTCTGAATTACTATATTGTTGGTCATCTTAGAATGTGCATTAGCATTAATTTACTACTTCAGGAGAAGTTACCACAGTACATAATCTTGTATCCTAGGAAACCCCATGAGAGCTAACTGAAAAGAGTTGGTACAGTACCTGTATAATTAATTAAATAGCAATGCTAATTGGAAGGATATAAATAGGGAGTGCTTAGCTGGCAGGGGAGCCTGGTGTTAGCATGTCAAATTGCTGGTTTAGGGATTTTATTTTACATTTCAATATATTTATGCAGTTTTATAACAAATAAAAGTGCTTGACCTTGGATTTTGTGCCTTGAGAATATTTTATTTAGAATTTTTAAGTGGCTACAACTTATTTTTCTGTGCTGCTCAGATAAGGTAATAATCATCAGAATATTATGTCTGTCTGTCTGTCTATCTATCTATCTATCTATCTATCTATCTATCTATCTATCATCTATTATAGGCAAGGCAAGACAAGACAATTGTATTTTAAAGGGCACTATCCCAGATCAGGACATCATACTGCAATATCAATAAGATAGTCCATGAAGATAAAAACACAATACATACAAATCAATGGAAAACATGATCATAGAAACATGAATAAATAGATATATACAGTAAATGAAGAAATTAATTAAGCAGTGCTGAATACTTGTGTAAAAATATAAAATTCCAGTCCCTTCTTAAATGCCTCCACCAATACAATCTCCTAAGATGCAGTCATAGGGAGTTCCAAATAGCTGTGACTGCCACCAAGAAGGACCTAACTACAGAAAGCTTTAGCCAGGATCTGGTGTGGTCAAAAGTCATGCAAGTGCATACCATACCAAGAGATCTTTAAAATGGTTGTCGACCCAAACCACACAAGGCCTTGTACAGAATGTTAACAAAGAAATCTAAACTGATGTACACCACCTAACTACAGTAGTAGCTGGTACAGACGCTGCAGCATGTATGGCTTGACTCTTCAGCTGTGCTTATTATGAACCACACTGTTTGGTGATCACTTGTTCCTAGATGGCTACCCACTCCTTTTTTTTTTTTTATTAATTTATTTTTTTATCTATACATTTTTTCTTATTTTTTCATTTTTCCTCCCTCCCCAGGGCCATGGCATAGACATGCATCCATGCATGTGGAGGTGCACACCCACACCAGGATCCAGTGGCCACTTCCACCCCACCCCAGACTTGCATCACCACTCCTGCTGCCTACACACCCACAGACCTCTACCCGATGGGAGCGGGACTACAGAGGAGCAGGCATCCACCACAGAGGGGAGAGCTAAGGCTCAATCCTGCTCCAACCCACCCCCCTGAGCTGGCTTCCCAGTGACCCGAGGTCATTCCCAAACCCAGGTTGTCAGCATGGCATGAGGTAAGGCACCAGCACCTCAGCCCTCAGCACCACTGGGCTGGCTTATGGCTACCCACTTCTAAATTAGAGATCCTCTCTCCATGCCCATTTGAGAGTGCCAGGTCTAAGATTGCTCCCTCATGAGTGGGTTCCAACACTAGTTGTCTGAGGCATGCCCCCTGCGGGGCATCAAGAATGACCCTGCTCTTGGATGTGGCTGCAGCAAAGGTGCTCCAGTTAACATCTGGCATATTCAAGTCCCCCATAAACAATATCTCCCCTTTTTCTGCCATTCTAAGGATGCCTCTTATCATTTCTTTGTCCATTTCCTCTCCCTGAGATGGGGGTCTGCATTCAACCCCTGTGTGGATTGTAGTGCCATATCCTGTCTGCAGGGTGGCCCACAGTGCCTCCTCTCCTCCCTGTTTACCCTTTAGTTCCATAGCTTTGATCCCTTCCCTTACGTAGAGAGCTACTCCTCCTCTTCCTCTTCCACCTTCTCCATCCCTCTTGTAGATTGTGTACCCTGGTATGCTGGCATCCCAGTCATGACTCTCTGTGTACCATGTTTCTGTGACTGACATAATATCCAGGTTTCCCCTTCCATTAAGGTCACTAGTTCAGGGAGATTGTTACCCAGACTATGGGCGTTGGTACTCATTGCCCCCCATTTTTTGATGGCCTTACCCTTTTTAGCCCCATCCCTGTCCTTACTGCCTTTGTCTTTTTCTCCATTTACCCATGCCCTTCTCCCTATCGACTTCTCTATTTTGGTGTTTGCCTCACTGACTACCATGTTTTCTTGGGGGGCTGGGATTTTCCTGCTTCTTTTCAGTGCCTCCCCCCCTTGGCTAGTTTAAATGCTTGCCAATGAAGCATTTAAACCTATCACCTAGGATCCTGATTCCCCTCCTGGACAGATGCAGACCATCACACCAGTATAGACCTGCATCCCTCCAGGTGGACCCCCAGTCCCCAGTGAAGCCAAAGCCCTGAGCTCTGCACCAGTTTTTCAACCACTGATTGAATCCAATGGTGCAGAGCACCCTAGCTTCAGCCATGCTATAGACAGGCAGCACCTCTGAGAAGGTTACTGTGCATGCTACTTGAGTAAGGCACCTCCCCAACTCCACAAACTCCCCCTGCACTGCTCTGATCCCATTCCCAGCCTGGTCATTTGTCCCTAGGTGGACAATGATGTCCAGCTCCCTCCTGCGATACCGAGGATTTGATCCCTGTCCCTACAAGCCATGGCACTGGGCAGGCACCTTACCTCCATCTCCCCTACCTCCCCCAGTTCTACCCCCTAACAACTGAGTCTCCAACCAGGACTTGTTTCCTTCCCCTGTGGGGTCCTGTGCCACCATCCTGTGGGTCTCTTTTGTGGAGGTTCCCAGCATCCTCCTTGGTCTCCACTGTTGGTGCCTCCATAGAGGAACCACGCACTGCCAGAACAGTATATGAATTGTGGAGAGGTACACCCTCCCTGATTCCACTGTGGGCCAACTACTCCTCTTTCTTGGCAACCTCTGAGGCAGCGGCGGTGGCCCTGGTGGTCCCTGGGTGGGAGAGGAGGTCCCCCGAATCCTGGCCAACTCAGCCTGAAGACAGACAACCTCCTCCCTCAGCTCAGATAGGTGCCTGCAGATGGGACAACACTACATCCACTAGAATGTCTCCCAGAAAACCGTTGCTCCACAGCCACTGCACAGCACCACTCCCATCATGTCTTATTTGTGGCCCAAAGACTGTTGTTTTGTATGCTTACTCTTTCCTCTCTCTGTTTTCTTTTTTGTTTGTTTTTTCTCCCTACTTTCCTACTGCATCTGTGCCCTTACAGCTCCTGTCCTTCCTGTTCTGAGACAAGAAGTTCCTGTATTCCTAGGTTGTCTCCTTCTTACTTGCTCAGAGACAGATCTTCAGCAGCTAACCTTTTTTTCCTCTTCTTCTTCTCTCCCTGTCTTTCTCTGCTTCTGTAGTGACTTACAGCTTCTGTCTCCTCCCCTTGTATGTGCCCTTTTGGACCTAGTTGCAAGCTACACCCTTAGTAATTCTGCCTATATACCAATTAGGCTATTACTTGTGTTGTGCTTCCTAACTGTTCCTGTATCTTTAAGTAGGTGTGGCCTGGCCTTCAACTATAAAGGTAGAGTACCCGGGGGTGGTTGGAGAATGGGGTGGTGGGGAGGTTGTTCCTTTGGTACTTGGTGTCTAAAAAATCAACAATTTAGTAATAAAAGACTTTGTTCTGTGACCTACAGTGCAAAACACAGCTGTAGTTTAAGGTAGCTGGTAGCTGCTGTCCATCTCTCAGCTTTTGCAGTAAACAGGGTCCACAGTCAACCCCTGTTTGTAATCCACAGCCCCTGAAGCCTTCTTTAGCTCCTCCCCTTGTCAGACACCTCTTTCAGAGAGTTTCAGTAACAGCTCTAGTCACAAATGACTGCAAATATTCTCCCAGCTAGTTTACCTACCTGTCAAATTAAAGTTACGCAAAGGAAAGACAACCCCAAAAACAGAGAACCAAAACACTGACTTCTACTTAATATTACATGCCCCTGAATTAAGAATTCTGCTCATGCTGGCCCAGTGGTGCTGAGGTTTGAGGCACTGGATGCCACACCTCATGCCACACCGGTGACCCAGGTTTGGGAATGGACTCTGGTTGCCAGGTGTTGGCAGATGAGAGGAAGGATTGAGTGCACCACTACTGCTCTCCTTTCTCTGGGGAAGGTAGGTGCAACGCATTGCACTGCAGCAGAACTGATGGAGGCCAACTGTACTACAGCTGCATGCCTAGATGGGAGGAGCATGGCAGGGTGTCTGCATGGCCGGGATCTGATGCAATTACATGTCTGGCTCCCAGGGACAAGAAAATGTCAGAAAATAGTGAGGCAATCTCAGCAGCTGATGGCCATGCCCTGTGCCCCTGGACACGAGAGGTGCCTTCACCGGGGTGTGGCTGACCCCCATTTGCATGGGGCATGTAAATCTGTGCACCAGACCTGGTCCAGGGGTGCTGGTGCTGGCAGCTGGAGATCACTGGGTCCACTCTGTAGGTGGGCAAAAAAAACAGGAGGAATATAAAAAAAATGAATTCAGTTCAATGTACTCAGTAAATCACCTCCTTGCTGTGGGGTAGCTCCCTTCCCTCTCTCAGCTTCTGCAACAAAAAGCTATGAAGCTGGAGGGGGTAAATTCAAGGGAGATGTGTGGAAGTACTTCTTCACAGAAAGAGTGGTGGATGCCTGGAACAGCCTGGCAATGAAGGTGGTGGGGGCTAAAACTGTAACAGGTTTCAAGAATGCATGGGACAGGCATGATGGAAACTTAGTGGTAAGGAAAGGGGGTGATTAATCTGGAGATCAAGTAGGGTCTGCAGCATTACAGTATGTAGGGAAAATGGACACACTAGGTGGGCCAAGCAGTCCTTAACTGCTGTCAAATTCTATGTAATCTATGTAACATATACCAGGGGGACCCCACCAGAAAATGTAGAGCATGGAGATCTGTTCATCCCACTGAATCCATCTTGACATCCCAGATGTTCACCCCAGGGAGAAATCAAGGTCTAAGGTGTGACCTGATTCATTAGTAGCAGAGGTATTCACCAGAATGATATCCAGTGAATTCATCAACAGGAGAAATTTCTGAGCAAAATGTGAACTTTCATCGTCAATCCAAGTATTGAACCTGCCCAATACAGTCAAGCTGGGGTTGTCCAATGTAAGGTCAATGATTACAAATCCACAAATTACTGTAGGAACTCTTCTTTCTGTCCCAGAGGGCTGTACACTCAAAGAATACTACACCTGACACCTGCATAACCTTTAATGGTCACACAATGAAAAGCCTTTCCTCCTTTAGTGGGTACAGTATATGTGTCAGGCAGGATCTAAAACAAATGGTCTCCCCTATGCTCCTACTTCAGGTGATGCACCTCCAAGAATGCCACCAGGATCGCTGCCTCAAGGACTGGCCCAGAATTTTCAACAAGCCAGGTCTTGGTGAGACACACCAGGTCACCTGAGGAATCAACAGTAAAATCTAATATTACCACAGTCTTATTTCTCAGGGACCCTGTGTTGTGGAACAAACCCTGAAGAGGTGGAGCTTTGCCAGTGGGTTCATTAGCTATCTGCCTCCTATTCCTAGGCAGCTCCCTTAAGACCAGGGTGAAACAGAGTTGACCCCTGTCTCATATTCTCCCTTGTCTGGGACATCTAATTGATGTGACACTACAAATCTTATTCATCCTGACACCTACCTCCAGGACATGCATCCAGCCTGCGATCCACTATTTATGGATACCCAGAGACCTACAGCAGTTGTAGACAGCTCCTAGAAGAACTGGACTCTAAAACAAGTGGAGCAGTCAGAGCAGTCCTGAAGAGTAGATGTGCAGAGAGGTTGATAAAGGATGGCACATACTGAAATGTAAACACTACACTAGCTGCCACTATCTAGCAGACTTTAAGCAGCCTAAAATACTAATCAAAACCACTTCAAACAACCCTAATAAAACCACCCTTAACCAGACAAAGCAAGTAGTGACTGTGGTCCATGATTAAGCTGCTGAAAACTTCTGAAAGTCTACTGAACATCAACGTTTCCTTATAAAAGAAAATATTGCACAATCCTGCCCACTCAGTTACCTATTCAAGTCCATACTTGGTCTCAAAGGGAAAACACATGGAAAAGGGAAAAGGAGGGATACAAAGATGGATCCACACAACTTACAGTTTACTTCTTCTGATGGTGTTTAGTGAGTCAAAAACTAAAATTCAGCCAGAGTAAGCTGGTGATGAAAACACAGCAACAGGGGGAGGTAGGGAGGGCCCCTATAGTATACGTCACCTACCCCCACACAGCAAAAGCTGGACTTTAGAGTTACAAAAGGGTATGGCAGAACACACACATGGGAAGAGGAAATCCATGCTGTACACCCCATCCTATCCTAAATGGCAGAAGTCTCAGGGTCAGAGTGAGGACAGCAGACACATGTTGACCTGACAGGCACTGTATAGCTCACAACTGTGTTAGCAGCTTTCAAGGCAGCTTCCAATATTTAAAATCAGTTAAGAATTCAGGAACAGAGCACAACAGGAAACCCCTAGACTACACTGTTGTGATGGACTGGCCATAAAAACAAAGTATAGCAGCCAAACTCAAATCACCAAACACCTGAGGCTGCCAGCAAGAAGAAAAACCAAATCAGAAGTCCTGACTCCATAAAGGTTACACCCTCATATTCTGAACTGTTTGGCTGCTTTTAACAAGTCTTTACAGCCTGACAGTATCCCTCAATCTGTGGGATCAAACACTTCTGTTTCACAAGTGTAACCCCCCTGCAAATGGGGGTTCCCAAAAGACTTCCAGGAGCTTGCTTGAATGCTCCAAGCCTGAATGGTGTTTGGCATTTAAGCCATTTATCAGTGAGTGTTTTTAGAACCTCTGGTACTGTCTCTTTAAGAGCTGTCTGCTTGCAGACATAATTAGTTTGTATGGGGGACTGTGTGTTTCTTTGATTGAGTACCACTCAAGCTGCTGCCAATTCACTTCATTTTCGCAGTCACTAGGAGTGCAAAGGGAACCTATCTGAAAGATGTAACCGTTTGCCAGAAATTATTTAGAGTAATAATGAAATTACAGTTTGTCTAACCTGCTTTCTTTGCAGTCAGAACTGTGTCTGCTAGTTCCCCATTCTAGTTTTGAACTGCTGAACTGGACCAATCAGTGTGGGGTGGGCTGGCTCTGGAGTGGTGCCTTGGACGAATCAGAACTTGGACTCATAATCTGAGCCAGCCACAAGAGGATTGTTTGGGCAGTGACTCTGGGAGATGTAGTTTAGACTTCAGTGCCTTTTTGGACCAACAGCAGCAGTCTATTGTGAGTGACAGCCAATCCAGTCAAGAACTGAGAGGAACTCAAAGGAAGTGCCCGGTTTTGTCGGTTGGAGTTTCAGTTGAGCTTTGGCAGTGAAGAAGGAAGGAGCCCTGTGCTTTTTCAGTGTGCAGTTTTAGTCAAAAAACGTGTGTAAGGCCCAGAGTTCCGGTCTGCAGCTTGTTAGGATTGAATCCGTCCTGTGAAAAGAATCAAAGTATCTCTGAAGAGTAGAAACCAGGCTCACCCTGTAGAAGACTGGAGGAATTGCTGAAAATTGCACTCTGTCTGTCAGGAACTGAATCTGCTGCGTGTTCTCCCGGGTATTGTGCAGTAATTGCGATCGGGATACAGATGCAGCCTGCCTGGTATAGTGCTTTCTTTTATATGGATGTGTGAAGAGGTTTGTGTACCTCAAGTGAGCCCTGCTGACATTGAAGGACCCTATCTTATTTGGAGGTCATGAGTACTAATTCAGGGTCGCTCCCTGTTGAATTGCCACATTAAATCCAAATGGAATTACTGTACTGCTGGCTGTTTAATTCTCCTTTTCTCTGTGTGAAAGGGCCCCAACAGCTGCCACGGTTTGGACTAGCCACTAGGCTTGGGTACCCCAGGGACAGTAACTGATAGGGATAGGCCTGTGCACAGAGCCATAGGTAGATTATTAGAGTGATAAGCTAATTAACCTGATTTCCCTGTCCTTGTTATATCCCCTAAATAAATCAGAGCTGCTTGTTTCAGCAAAGTTATACTGCCTGAGGTATTTGTCTATGTTAAAGTACTGTACTGTGATTGTTGCACTGTATCTCATTTCACAGGAGTCCCAGTGCGGAACCAGACCTGGGGTAAGTGTATACTGTGAAGGTAATTCTGATATATTGTGTGGGCCACTAGTGGGAAGAAAGGGGGGTTGCAGTGTCCCAGAGGGCTGTGACCAAGTTAGTTTAACTATTGCAAACCCTGACCTCTGGGTGGAGGCACCCGCCATTGGATCCAGGCCCCTCAACCTGTTAGTGGCAAATCAGGCAGGGGTAGTAGCCCCTGGGATAGCGCCATCTAGGGGTTACACAAGATAAGGAATACTGCTGCACACACACTGGCAACAAACCAGACCAAATTATTATATAGACACATATAAGATGACAGAAGAAAAAAAAATACCCTATCCTAAACTGAGACTGCGTGTCTATATGGGCTTTATGCCCACCCTACCAACCCCATGTTCCCTACCTTCATGCTACCCCCAATGAATCTTTGTACTTAATCTTTTTATTGAAGTATATATGAAAGCACTCAAGCATATACAATGAAAGGATATCCAAAATATGGAAATACTAAGGAATCACTTAACAAGGCACATTATGTAGAGTCAGAGTAACGGAAATGCCTAAAAAGAGATTACATTCATAAGGTATACTGAGTTCAGAAGGGTAAGCAAATACAAATGGATGCTGAAACCTGCTATAATAAGGCATTCAATAATTTGTACAAAGTGATATCTATTGGAATACAGATAGTATACACTACTAGGGAAAAGGAAAAGAAGAAAGACAACAAAAAGAAGGGATAGAGATGAAAGAAAGAAAGAAAGAAAGAAAGAAAGAAAGAAAGAAAGAAAGAAAGAGGGTAAGAGAAGAAAGAGGAAAGATATCTGTGCACAAAGATGTAAAAGAGACCCTAATCTGGGAGTAAAGGACAACGACCAGGTGAGTTTTAGGGATTAGGGTTTACGGATCTTGAAGATTCAACATACTTGAAGTAATCCTGCCAACAACGATCGTATACAGTGAGCCAGTCATGAATACTGTGGGGCAAATGATCTAGCAAGGCATACTGAGAAAGGCTTTGCAGAGCATCTGAAAGGGAAGGAACAGAAGTGGATTTTCATTTCATGAGAATCAGACATTTTACCAAAAGAAAAAGTATGTTTAGCCATTTAAAATGTGCATGTGTGGATGACTCTTAAGCCCTTAAAGGGGAACAGTCAGCACAAAGGGCCACCCACTCAAGTCTGAGGCTGGCCCTATGGGTACTTTGTGTGCAAAAACATTTTGGTTTACTTACTGTTTACTGTACTATAGTAGATTGCATCAAGCTAATTTTGTTTACTGTAATTCTAGGCTTGCATCTTCCGTAACAGCAAATCCCAGAATCTCCTGCAGTTGCCACTAGAATAGTAGGCAACAGTGGGAGATTCAATAGCCTGTAGTGCATGTTAGAGTTGATATAAGCTTTGATCTTTTGTTTGCTGGTCCTGCTGTCCTCCCTGGGCTAAATACAGTCACAGTGGACTGTACTTACCCCTGGAGAAAAGCAGAACAAGTAAACATCTGATAAGAAATTATGAAAATTTGAAAATGCACTGCATGAGTGTGGGGCCCTTGGTGCTGACTGTTCCAGTATAACACTGTCCCAGCTGTGTCAGTGGCTCAGCAGGTAGCACGCTCACTTCTGAGGCTTGGAGATCAGAAGGCTATAGGTTCCACACCAGGCACTTGGGTTAAATCCCAGTACTGACCCTGTAGTTCAGCATGAGGGGGGTGCTGCACTCCTGAGGTGTCATCATTCAGATGAGGCATTAAACAGGGTCCCATATTCCTGTTCTGGTGGTAGTTCAGGTGGATGTTGATCCCATTGCACTTCTTGAAAAGAGTAGGGGAATTTTTGTTTATTATAATTTCAAAATCAAATATGAATTCAGTACATGTTATACATCACATGAGAAACATTTGCAAAATTACAACAAAAAAAGGTGACCAAAGAAAATCCCAGTGAGAGTCATACTTTTCCATTCATTTCTGCAATTGGATTACTGTACTTGGGGCAGATAGAAGAGTTATCTGAGTCTGTAAAAAGACTTCCTGGTTGCTCATTACAACACCAGAAAGGAATGTATGTGTGATTCACATGGAGAAACACAGGGGTCTTAATTGGCTGAACTCTCATAGCTCAGTTGGTTAAGAACTAAAGCTTGGATTGCTGATACCTGGGTTCAAATCCCAGTGAGAGTCACACTTTTCATTTCATTTCTACAATTGGATTTCTGACTTTGCCTCTCAGTGGCATATACTGCACTTGGGAGAGATAGAGGAGGAGTTATTTGAGTCTGTAACATTTGCAAAATTACAACAAAAAAAGGTGACCAAAGAAAATCCCAGTGAGAGTCATACTTTTCCATTCATTTCTGCAATTGGATTACTACACTTGGGGCAGATAGAAGAGTTATCTGAGTCTGTAAAAAGACTTCCTGGTTGCTCATTGCAACAACAGAAAGGAATGTATGTGTGATTCACATCGGAAAACTCAGGGGCCTTAACTGGCTGAACTCTCATGGCTCAGTTGGTTAAGGGCTAAAGCATGGATTGCTGATACCTGGGTTTGAATCCCAGTGAGAGTCACACTTTTTCTTTCATTTCTACAGTTGGATCAAAGAAAAATAAGGATTCCAGAATACACAGCACAACAATAAAATGCAGTCAATCTTAAATTCATACTGTATCCAAGAAAAATAACTCAAACCAATAAAAACAGAAAAAAAAGAGGGTCATGTGATGGCAGCCTAGGAGTGCAGTAACGAACTCCATTAGCTCAGTCCCCCACTCGCTAAAATCCACTAGTTGAGCACCTCTTCAGAAGTTAACACAGAGGATTTGAGTTAAATTGCTGCAGTAGATCTTCACCTCGCAGTGAAATCGTCAGTCATGGAGGTTTTTATGCGACAGGCGCCACCACGGCATTCACCGCCACCATCCCCCAAAAAAGACAAGGACCCTAAGTGGCCTAAAGCTCAAATGCCAAAAATGTCTGTGGGGGCTATGCCACTTACAGAAGACAGATTCCTGGAAATTATGAAGCCTATGCAGGAGTCGATAGATAACATAGTGGATGAACTCCACCAGATTAAAACAGCTACTGACTCATTAACTATCCGGATGGCTGATTCGGAAGCTCACCTCACATTGACGGAGAAAAAACTTGACAAGGCTGCTATAGATCATACTCTCACTAATCGGAGAATTAAAAAGCTTGAAGACAAATTAGTAGATTTGTAGGGGAGAAGTCACAGGAACAACTTGTTAATAATGGGCATCCCTGAAAAAGAAGAAGGTGCAACTCCCATACTCTTTGTCCAGAGGTTGTGTGAGAAGATAACAGGGCCCTCTCCTAACGGCCCTGCCTATATTGTGGAGAGAGCGCACAGGGCACTTCGACCACCCCCACCCCCTGGCTCAGCGCCTAGGCCTATAATTTTCAAACTGCTTAACTTTCAGGATAAGCGACATATTATTGCAAAAGTAAAGGCATTACAAGAAGTTCTCTGGGAGGGGGAAAAAGTCAGGGTGACCCAAGATTTGCCACATTCGGTCCGCATTAAAAGACAAGAATTGCACCCACTTGCAACAAAGCTTATAGTGGTGGGCAAGCCTTTTTGAGTTAAATACCCAGCGATCCTGCAAGTAAAACTTGGTGATCAATGGCAAACCTATGGCTCCCAGGAACAGGCACTGAGTGAACTGAAAACAGTGCTCCCAGATTTATTTAAATGAGTTTGTTCTATAGAGAGATGTTACACTACATTTGATTCTATTTGTAGCGGCAGCTTTTCTGTGCCAATGCTACGAAGGCCACATCTTTATATATAGGTGGACAGCCTTTAACAGCCTGGTAACCATTAAAATGGTAGATCTTCTTTTTTGCACCGGGAACACAGCTAAAAAAGGTGCCGTATCCCTGAATGCTCTACTTGACCCCGTGACAGACCATTGCAAGTCTCAATGAAGAAGCCTCTTCAAGCGGATCCCCTTCATGCAAGGACACAGGACTAGTCCCATGATTTGTGAATTTTGTGTTGTAATTCTCGAAGGTCCACTTGGTAAATTAGAAACAGTGCTGACCCCCGATTTTGACATGAGACTTTATAACTAAGGGATCATCCGAAATATGTATTTTTTCTGGAAGGTTTAATTTTTATGTTAGGAGGTCAGCTGATTACTGTTTATATTAAGAAGCATCTTTGGATGACCTGCAAGATTTAATAATAAATCACCAGTGGATTTAATTGGAAGAAGCCTCTATGATTGTCTCGCGCATGAACATGAGACTACCCCTATGATCCGCGAGCTCCACATTAAGGCTTTCAGAGGCCTGCTCATCATAAATGAAAAACCTGTCAACCTACGCTCTTTGAATCTGACTGTACAATTAAACTCATGTGGAGCCAAAATCTTGAAAATCTGCTCTTCTGTGAGGTGGCGTAATAGCCACAGCGAGCCTTAATACCAAGACCATTAACATTTTATGCACTATGTTGTCTTTCTACTACTTTTATTAACATAGCAAAACCCTATTGTTTTATCTGGCAAATCCCAAGGAGTAGTTTCTTTGATTAGGGGAGTTTTGTCTCTTAACATATTAGTAAATTACTTTTGCCACTATTAGGGGCAATTAACCGATTGTTTAAAGCCTTAAAATTGCCAGATAAAATTAGCAAGTTGGGGAAGGGAATTTTGGGGGAAGTAATGGCTTTTAGGCATGTTTGTTTGCCTACATCACCTGACATATTTGATGGTAGATCAGTTTTTGGAACTGGCGGTAGTTTTAGGATTTAAGATGGTTAGAGGGTTGGGAAATTATTGGGACGGGTTATTTCCTCCTTACCTACCTTTATTAACTACTGATAAAAGCATCAGGTACTCTTATCAGGACTCCGATGTGCCCTATCCTACTTGGAGACCTAATCTAAACATCAAATAATGGCAGGTCCTTATACAATTCTCAGTTGGAACATAAAAGGTGCTAGGGAAAGAGCCAAGCGGCAAGTAATATTAAAACGTTTGCAATCCCTTAGCGCAAATATTGTCTGCTTACAAAAAACACACCTTAAATGAGAGGATACCTCATTATAGTGTAAAGGATGGGTAGGACAATCTTATGGGGCAGGTATATCCACAAGCAAAGGTGGAGTTGCCATCATTTTCCATAAAAATGTTCCTTTTAGGTTAGAAAACGAGGTACGGGACAGTCAAGGGCGGTATATAATACTACATGGTATATTGGGTATACACCAAATAACAGTTGGGTCTATTTATGGCCCAAACGTAGACTCCCCAGCTTTCTTCACCAAATTAATAGGAATTGTCTCCACTACTCCTCCTAGAACCATAGTTCTGGGAGGAGACTTGAATATTACTCCTCGGCTTTCATTAGATAGATTGGAGCCAAGGAAATCCGGTCTCTCCCCTGCCCAGAGAGCCCCACAAGATTTAACAAGTGGGCTGGGTCTCCTTGATGTAAGGAGGATATTTAACCCCAATGAAAAGCAATACACCTTTTTTTCTCACCCCATCGCACTTGCTCACGCATAGACTACATCTTGGTCAGCTCCCACATTATACCTGGAATAATGGAAGCCTTGATTCACCCGCAAGTGTTGTCAGACCACTCCCCAGTCTCGATAGCTTGGGTATTGGGGCTCGGAATTAAAAGAGATTCCATATGGAGAATGAATACACAGCTGTTTCAGACCCCCTATATGCAGGCCCATTTCAAAAATTTTATTACTTCCTTTTTGGATAATAACATAGGAACTGTCTCTAAAATTGATATTGTCTGGTCTGCCTTGAAGTGTGCATTACGTGGGGAGTGTATCCGTTTAGCCACATTTAAAACAAAAACATATAAAATGCATACTGAATCCCTGCTTCCAGAAATAAAAACATTAGAATCCAATATTAACAAACACTCTTCAGACTCTGAATGGACTAAGCTCCATATGTTACATGCTCAGTTCTCAGACCTGATGTAGCAAAATGTGGAACTTTCCTTAAAACGTGTCCAACTGAGGTACTTAGAATTGGGAGAATGTGCTGGTAAGCTGCTAGCTATCTGACTTAAGCAGATAGAATCAAATTGTTTTGTACCTGGGCTGTATTCAGGTAAAGAAGGCCCGCTTGTTACAGACCCGAGGGAGATTGCTTCCAGCTTTGCAAAATATTATAGAGACTTATACCACTGTACAAATGAAGATATCCCAAATGAACAAGTACAAGCATATTTCGATCAATTGGCGCTCCCAGCTCTACCTGTGGATAAAAAACTATCCCTGGGTTCCCCTATTATGGAGTGGGAAGTAACCCAAGCAATTAAGCAGCTTACAGCAGATAAGTCACCTGTCCCGGATGGCTTCCCATCCAACTTGTATAAATTATATAATGCAGAACTCTCCCCCCTGTTAACAAGAGTCTTTAATTCGTGGTTTGAAGCAGGTCTTTCAGACCAGACATACCTTGAAGCCCTGATCACTATTATTCCCAAACCAGGCCGAGACCCACACTATGTTGAAAATTACCGCCCCATCTCGCTACTTAATACCGACATTAAAATACTAGCAAAAATATTAGCTAATCACTTAGGACCTCTAATGGATACTTTAATCAGTAATGAGCAAGTTGGTTTTATGCCAAGAAGATCCTCGAGCAACCATATGTGTTGATTACTACACCTTATTTCCCTAGATAATGATTCAACTATACCTATGGCCCTGGTAGCCTTAGATGCAGAAAAGGCCTTTGACCGGGTCTCCTGGCATTTTTTGCTCACTGCGCTATCCCGCTACGGTATCCCACAAGCATTCATTAATTGGGTCAGATTGTTATATTCATCTCCTACAGCCAGGATATGGTGCAATGGTCATCTTTCAGAACCGTTCCCATTGCGTCGTGGCACTAGGCAGGGCTGACCCTTTCCCCGCTTCTTTTCAATTTCTATTTAGACCCCTTCATTAGAAAACTTGCAAGGAATTCTAGTAGGAAATAGACAGCACTTTTTGTCTGCTTATGCAGACGATCTCCTAATACATGTCATGAACCCGAATAAAAGTGTTCCTATCCTTTTACAAGAAATGGTGTCCTTCTCCAAGATCTCCTATTATAAACTCAACTTGGCTAAATCTATTATCTTTCCCCTAAACCAGAAACTACTTAAAAGTGATGTAGAACAAAATGGACTACACTGGGAAAGCAAAAGTGTAACCTATTTGTGTATTAAAATCTTTGAATCATATTCCTCCATCGTTAAAGAGAACCTTTTTAAGTTAATAAAAACAATAAAAGCAGACCTGGAAAAATGTAACACCTTGCAGACTTCCTTATGGGGAAGGATTAACATCACTAAGATGAATGTCCTCCCCAGAATCTTGTACCCTCTCAATATGTTAGCCCCCTATCTTCCTAAATTATGGTTCATGAATTTAAGAAATCTACTTAATAAATTCATTTGGAAAGGTAAAATGGTGAGGTGGGCATACCATAAGCTAACAACATCAAAAAGCCATGGTGGGCTTTCCTTGCCATCTTTTTTCAGTTATTATGGAGCAATCCATATCACAAAATTGGCTCCCTGGATGTTTTGCCCACATGAAGGAGACTCTGGGTCTTATTCTTCTGCATGGCTAGATATTGAAAAGACCCTTCTGTCCCCCACATTGTGCTCCCTACCATCCCTACTATATTCCTCTCTGAAATATATCCCCAAGAGCCTCTGGAAAACCCCACTAGGATGGTCACTGAGGGCCCTGAGTCAGCTACAGAACCACCTGAAAATAAATTGGCAGGAGTGGATGGAGAACAGCCACTTTTAAACAATCCACATTTCAAAATTCAACAGAAACCTATTCCAACAAAGTTTTGGCCCACTCTAAGGAACATTAGGCGTAAGGATCTCATGCCTAATGGCAATATACTCTCATATACACAAGTCTTACAGAATTCTCCTGAATTAAACGGTCACCCCTTTAAATACTGGCAAATTGCTCAAGCGGTTTCTTCTTTCATGGCCACAGGTCAATCCCTTGAGTCTCCCAAGACCACCTTATCATCCTTACTGAGAGTAGCCACCTGTCCACATCCAATATCCATGGTGTACAAGGAACTGCAGACTCTTGATACGTGATTGCTGGTAGGTATGTGCCAGTACTGGGTTAAGGTCCTATCTCTTTCACCTGCACCTGATTTTTGGCAACAAAACTGGAAAAACCTACATAGGTTTATTAAACAAGACCGCTTGTGGCTTATACAATTTAATGTTATGAATAACCTGTATTATACTCTCCTGAAGCTCCATAAAATAAGCAAGATACCATCCCCCTGTTGTCCTCGGTGTCGCAGTAGAAACGGAGACCTCCATCATATGTTATGGGCATGTCCTGAAGTTTAATTATTTTGGAGGGCTATACAAAATTCCCTGAATCCTATACTAGCTTTAGACTCACTGTTTTCCCCATAAGTTTGTTTACTTAATTCTTTCCCAAAAGGAACATTGAAATCCAAGAAGTACTATATGGCCCTTATCTCGGCAGTGGCCAAACTTGTACTCATGAGACATTGGACCCTGTATTCCTTGTCTACAATATTAGAGTGGCATAGAGAAATTATGCAGGTCTTGCAACTGGAAAAACATATTGCTAGCATGGGTAACTGGCTGCAAAGCTGCCTAGATAAATGGGGCACCTTAGATACACTATTGGCGATATGGAAACCTGAAAATAGATAACCCAATGGTTACTGATTTTTCCCTTACACCCTGGTTATCTCTTAGAAGAGCTATGCCTAATTGTAGTAGGGAAAAAGTTTTGTGCCTGATGCCTTTAAATGGAGAGAGGAGGGTATGGGAGGAATAGGAAGTTGGGGGAATTCTTATGGGGAGGAGGGAGGGGAGGGTTTATATTAACCCCCTTTTTTTTCTTTTTTCTTTTTCTCTCTCTTATGATTTTACTATCTTTGCCTAACCAAAAGTTACAGTGATACCTCAGCAATGTCGCAGTATACTTTTATGTTAGGTTTATACTTAACTACAAGAATATGTGCTTATGACATTATGACATGCTTATATAGAAATGCTTGAATCTAGGTGCTGCGACTAGGATAGGCATAACTAACAAGCATACTATGTTATATTTTATTTCATATTTCTGTGAATTAATGTGCTGAAAATAAATAAAGCTTTTTGAATTAAAAAAACAGAAAAAAGACACATAAATTCACTGAGCACCCCCCATTCCTCTTTACCCCCTCCCCCACAGTAAGTAGTGGATTATGGTTTCTTGAAAGGAACCTTTCTCTCAATATATAATGTAAAATCATACAGGAACACATCAGATTATCCAAAAAGGAAAAAGGAAAACAGAACCATAAATAACTCATTTATAATGTCAGAAAATGTTTCCACAGTTCAAACTGTTTCCTAACTAGCGCAGATTTCCCTTTTTATTCCATAAACATTTTAATATCATTTTTAATAATGGTAAATAATTGAACCTGTTTTATAAGATGCTGTTGTAAAGAAAATCTACACCTTCTTTGCCAAATCCAGTACTTGAAAAAGGCACAAATCACATGAGTACTCCTTTTATTCAGAGTCTTCCAGTGACTGGAGAGGATCCCTATTACAAAAGTGTCATAGTTAAGGTACTGAAAAGGTAATCTAGCCGATGCCAGATGAAAAATTTTCCAAACAACAATAACAAATGAATAGGTAATGAATAAATGATGTTTAGTTTCCAGTTATTGATTACAACATGGTCTGGGACAATACATTTCTGAGAGTTCTTTGTGCTTTAAATTATGTTTTATGTTTAATTTACCCTGTGCTCCCAATCATATCACATCCCACATTTTGTCAGGGATTCTACCCTAATTCAGCATTTGACAAATTTTGACTTTTCTGTCTCATTTCCATCCTGAAAAGCCTCAGCTGCATAATATTGTTCCACTATATATGTATACAGAAAAGTCCTACTATATGTCAAGAGGTTGTTTTTCTCCAATTTCCATACTTTCAGTTTATCCATGCAATATTTAAAATGTGTATAGAGCATATGAGTTTTACTATTTTTCAACAGTGATTCATTGTCCTGCCAATTATCAAGAATGGGAGTTTAATATACCATTGTCCACAAGCCCAACGTAGTTTTTCAGATTTCAATACTGGTAATAAATTGGTGGAAACAAATATACAAAAATAAAAAAACAAAGGGTTGATCATACCCATATCCCCTTTTTGTTTTGTTAAGTATATTATTCCCCTTTTCACGGAATTTAGCCTACCTCCCCAGATCACAAAAAAAGAAACATCCAAACATTTTTGTTTCCAATGTTTTAGGTATGGGAAAAATGTGACTAACATAAAGGAACATTGGAATCAAATATGTTTTCACCATATATATTCTTTTTAGTTTTCCCATGTTCCATCTTTGCCACATTTAAATTTTCAGTTGGGCCAACTGTAAATGTGTATTCCATTTTATTTCAGACATATCCCCTGGACCAAAATAAATTCCTATTATTTTACATGGGTCATAAGTTATAGGAATTTCACTGAAATGATGATCACATTTATCCTGTGACCCAACCACCAAACAAATGCTTTTGGAATAATTTACTTCAGCACCAGTTGTATGTGAAAAACCTGCTAACAGCTCCAATGCTTTATTCCCCAATTCTTTATTAGGTACAGTTAAAATAAGGCCATCTGCAAGATATAATCATGAGCTACCCTATCAAATGCTTGGGATTGGTCTAAACTAATAATATCATTTTTTGTTATGGCACTTTCACTATGGTCCACAATCTCCCTCAATTGAGGCAGATTATCTGTGATTTTCCTTTTCTGGATAGCGCAAGTTTGCAAATGATGGATAATGACAGGTAAAATTTCAGCTAACCTTTTACTTAAAATCTTTGCTAGGATATTTAAGTCAGCATTTAATAATGTTATTGGTCACCAATTTTTAAGTAAATGTCTCTCTCCTTTCTTAAACAACAACACCAATATCTCAGCATGCATCTCTGCCAGAATCTCCTTACCCATAAGTAATTTGTTATACACTTCTAATAATCCCACAACCATTTATAAAATTCAGGTACTAACCCATCCAGCCCAGGTGCAGTATTACTTTTCACATCAGTTATAATTTGTTGCAATTCAGAGGCAAGAATTAGAACTAATAATTTCATTTTTTGAGATGCAGATATCTGGGGCATATCAATGTTATTTATTCAATCCTTCATATGAGTTACATTTCTAAAAGCTGTCCCAAACACCTTTTGCATATACATGCCTATCTCATTAAAAATGTGTTGCCTGTTGGAAGAAATTTCCCCTGTTCCTATTTTTAGTTGTGTTAACCGTTTCCTTTTACTTCAATTATTGCAATTTTCATATGGGTTGATTATATGTGATTTTCCTTGCTTGCTAAACTTGTGTTCCCGCTCTAATGTCATAAATCTATTGTACTGTTAGGATTTTAATTCTTCTTTTACATTTCTTATGAGGCCAGCACTCTGCTGATCTCCCCTCATATTCTCTCATAATTTTGCAAACTGCCTCAGTAATTCCCTATGTCTATTTTGTTTCTCATAATTTTGCTGTCTTGATAATGAGTGAAAACAGTTCCTGAAGTCCGTTTTAGTATCTAGCCACCATTATACATGGTCTTCATATAAACACCAGGCAGATTTTCTGGCTATCACTACATCCTGCAAGTCCTCCTTTATTTTTGGATTTTTTAATATTTCCGAACTCATTCTCCAGATTCTCTTCCAATATGACATTTCCTTAAAATTCAAAATTTCACTACTTATGAGACAGTGGTCTGAAGTTGCCACTATTTGGAATTTGGAGTTACTAACTGGAATCCATTCCATAATCCACCAGTAGTCAATCCTAGTGGATAAAGCACCTTTGTACAAAGTATGTGCATGATGAGATTTATAAGGACCTCGAGTATCTTTCAGATTGGCTTGCAACATCATATTGTTTAAGAAAGTGACATCACAAAAGACTTTCCCTGTTCTAATACCCTTATCGGATCATAGCACCCCACAATAAAAATTCCCCTCAAACAAAACAGCCTTCGAGGTAAACAAATAAGGCTGTATTATTTTCCATAAATCAATTTTTGCCACCTTGGTTTGTGGTGCGTAACAATTAATTAACCTAAAAAATTGTTCTTGGAAAATTATGTCCATTAAAAAAGCCTTCCCTTATTGAATTTCAGCAATGTTTAGTACCTGTGTATCCCTTTCCATAAAGGCAATACCCAGACCATTACACAGTTCAATGCCTAATGACCAGAAACTCTGTCCCCATTTCCAATTGGCTGAAGCTCGAGTAGCTTCAGAATTTACATGTATTCTGGTGCACTGAACAAAAATTATATCAAAATGCTGACATTCAAACAATGAGAAGGTGGCTTTTTGTCTTTTCTCATTTTTTACACTATTTTTGTTCAATGATGCAAATGATAATTTCAACATTCATAAACTACCTCACTGTCACGTAGGATATACCTTTTTTGCTTTGTTTCTAGTCCCCCATCATTTTTTCTTTACTAGTGGTTTGCACACAAAAGGTTCCTCATTGTCTGAGGATTGTTCCACCAAGGAGGAAGTGTCAGATCTATCTTCTATCTGTCTCCCCCCATTGTAACACTTCATATTTATTTTGCACTGGAATAATACTATTGCCACTGAGCCTCCAGAAACCTTTTCCTTTCCTTTAATGACAGTATGAAATATTTCAGAGTCTGGAGGTGGCATGTTGGAGAGGGTGGGAGTCTTCTTGCCTACCATGGGAGGGGTGAGGTTCTTCCTGCATGTTTGAATCAATTACACTTTCAGCCCTATCTTGCCTTTCCTGTCCTGAAGGCATATCACCATTGCTGGATGGCTATTGCACTGATTCTTCTGTATTATCTTGTCAATGGGCTGGCTGATCTGATTGCATCTTAGAGGGGCCTGCTTTTTCTTCTTCTGCATCAGTTCCCCTGCAGGTACACCAGCCACCTCCTCACTCTGACTGCAGTTCACCATTATGGACAAGGTTTCCCCCTACTGGTGAGTAGTGGAATTTCAATGGTGCCCTGGCCAAATTTCTCCCCATCATTAAAAATATCACAAACAGCTTAATCTGGTTCAAGGTCAGTTGTCATTCATCTGTACCCCCCGCCCCCCAGGGTGTGCCTGAAAATAGGCAGGATTTGTCTAGTGCATTTACCCAGTCAACAAAAACTAAATAAATAGAAATAAATAAAAAACTGCTGTATGTTTGAAGCTTTTAATGTGCATATCAAATTAACTCAGAGTAAATAGAAGCCACCTAATGAGGATATAATTAATAAGGATGATACAGATAAAAGGGACATTTTGTTTAAAAAATCTTGTCCTCCTCTATTAAATCAATAAATAAAAATTCTGTCTGGTAGTGATAGTAATGATGAAGGGCATATTTCACATGCCACCATGATGTCTCCGTTATAGTGTGTGTGTGTGTGTGTGTGTGTGTGTGTGTGCGTGCACGTGCGCGCATGTCTGTCTTTTACATATTTATTACATTACTAAACTGTATATTTGGCCATAACATAAATACTTTACAATTTCCTACCTACTATATTACTTAAAATGACACTGTCAGCCCATTAATGGTAATATTAGTTCTACTGTAGCTTAACAAACACATTTAATGATTGTTCACATGCTGCCAAAAGTGTTTATGTATAGTCACTGGCTGTTTTTATTTTCTTATATTTAAAAAAAAATGAAACGCATGTAATTCTGTAACCAAATCAAAACCTGTTTTGTTTCAAAGCCTCAATTTCATCTGACTGAATCCTTTCTGAATTGCAGTACTACCACCAACACATTCCAGACACTCATAATATAGCAGTCCCTTCATGCTGCTCCATGAGTGCTTTGGCTGGATGGGGAGTTTGAATGTTTAGGAATGATACAGTGGGAGTGCATTCAGGACACTAACCAAACACATCTTTTTTTTGCTCCCACTCTCCCTGATGGCACCCTTCTGCTCCCCTTGGTCCCAGCCTCATCACCCTGGCATCCCCCATGGCTTTTGTGCATCCCTCCTTGTTCCCCCAGAGCTTTCCCATTCTGGCTGGGCAAAGCAGACACCCCTTACCTTTTGCCATGGACCAGATCTAGTTAGGGAGGGACCTCCTTGAGTAGCCAGGTGCATGGCCTGTGAATGGGGTGGGCTGTCATCCTGCCATCAGGAAATGTTTTCTCCTTTTGTTCCTGCACTCCTGGCTGGGATGTCAGCTTTGCATGCATGCCAAGCATGTCCCCATGCTAGCGTGCAGCACATTCTGATGTACCCCCTTGCCACTAACTGCTCCAACTACACTGCCATCTGTGATCACCCAGGTGGCAATACAGCAGTGGAGCCAGCTGTCCTCCCTCTCTGGAGAAGGAGAGTGTCCATTGGGTTGGTCAATCCTTTTTCCCCCTGCAGCCAGAGTTCATTCCCAAACCTGGGCTGCCATAGTGTGCGAGGTAAGGAACCAAACACATTTTTGTGTGGCAACACCAATATGGTGGGCAATCAGCTGTTCATATTTATTATGGAACTGGCAGCATATACAGTACAATGCAACAAGCTACACAGTATCATTATTTCTACAAAAGGTACAGTAAGAAATCATTAGTCTGGTTTCTAACCTAGTAACAATTTGATACTTAAAAGGGGTAGACATGCACTTTTAATGAAAAACATAATCATTCGTTTGTTGTTTTGTCTTTGAATGTAGATCCTTTTACTGTTTTTATTTCTATTTTGAATCTGTACTGAATGTTTTATTAGCTAGCTATCATGTTACCATTATCATAGGAAAATATGAGGTTTTAGGGATGCAGAAAGGCTGAATTTATCCACAAGGGTCTTCTGTTTCTGAGAAACTAACCCCTGTGATAGTTTTCCTTACTTCACTGTGAAAATGTTTAACACCTATCCTCCAATTCTGCCAATATCTAACAAGGATTTGTCAATGCCAAATATTGTCTTGCTGGCATTGGTATTGGTAGAGCAGGAGTTAGAGATGCATAATAGGAATGACAGTGAAGTATTGAACTGACGCCAACCCCACCCCACCCTGCACAGACTGATAGGCATTGGGGTGTGCCTTTGGACCATCAGCAGTAATGCTCACACCATTTCACCTCACCCTACTGTGCAGTCACTGACAAGTGTCATGGTGTGCCTTGAGGTCTTCAGGCCTTGTGCTCACCCCATTCCATATGGAATTATGCTGAGATGGGTGCAGAGTAGGAGAATGGGGTGGACTTTGGGACTGAAGAGTCCAAGGCACACCTCAATGCCTGTCACTGGCTGAAGGGTTGTGGTGGGGGTGAAATGGCATGAGCATTACAGCCAACAATCTCAAGTCACAACCCTGATGCATGTCAGTCTTTACAGGGTGCAGTGTTTTGGTTAGAAACCCTAACACCATGGGCTTTTGTTGATATTTTCACTCCAAATTTTCAACATGGGCTTTTTGTGACCCCACCTCATAAACAGTGGCACTATCAGTTTGTTAGCCAAAAGGTGATTTTGCACAGCGACTTAGCCATTTGGCACCACAGGTGCAAAAACACATTTTGGGCATGATGTGAGAAATGACAGCTGTACTGTTCATGAGGAAGTGTAAAAAATGGCAATGTTGAAAATCTGGAGTGAAAATATGAAAAATTGGTGAAGTCACGAGCCTGTGTAGAAACTGTGCAACACATGTCCATAACACAATTATTTTGGAGCTTTTGTTAAACACATTTCCAACATAGGCATTTTTGGGACCTCCGCTCAGGGACAGTGGCACTGTGATTTTGTTAATCTGTCCCAAATGTTGATTTTCCACAGCGAGCTCACCATTGTGCACCAGATGTGTGTAAACACATTTTGGGCAGGATGTGAAAAATTACAGCTGTACTTTTCATAAGTAGGTGTGTAAAAATGGCAATGTTGAAAATCTGGAGTGAAAATATTAAAAACTTAATAAGACATGAAGAATTGTTAGAAATGGTAAATAAGCTAAAATCAAATAAATCAGCAGGGCCAGACTTAATACATCCTAGAATGTTAAAGGAAACAGTTACTTATATTATTGGTCCATTATCTCATTTATTCAATTTGTCATTTAACACAGGGATGGTGCCAGATGATTGGCGTCAAGCTGTTGTCATTCCATTATTTAAAAAGGGTAATAGATCTGTATGTTCTAACTACAGATCTATTAGTCTGACTTCGCTTGTATGTAAATCGGCTGAAACATTTATTAAATCTAAACTTGAAGAAAATTTGAAGGATCTTAATTATTGTGACTATACACAACATGGGTTCAGACAAAATAGATCTTGTACTACAAATCTGATTAGCTTTTATAACAGGGTAAATAAAAATATTGGTAATAATGTTCAAACTGATGTCATAATGCTTGACTTTCAGAAAGCATTTGACAAAGGTCATGATTTATTGATAAACAAGTTAATAAAAATAGGGCTCAATGCTGGTTTAGTGACCTGGATTAAAAGTTGGTTGTTGGGTAGAAAGCAGAGGGTGAGGATAAGAGGCTGTTTGTCAGATGAGGGTGAAGTGTTGAGCGGGGTGCCGCAGGGGTCCGTCCTGGGACAGGTGCTATTTTCTGTTTATATAAGTGATTTGCATTTGAATGTGGACAGCTGGTTGGTAAAATTTGCAGATGATGTAAAATTAGGAGGGCCAGTTAATACAGTCAAGGGAACTGAACAGCTGTCACAAGACTTGTTAAAAATAGAGACATGGGCTAAATTAAATGAGATGAGTTTTAGTGTAGATAAATGCTCTGTTTTACACATGGGTAAATTAAATAATAATTATGATTATAGTTTAAATGGGGTAAGGTTAAAATAGGTGTGTTCAGAAAAGGATCATTGTGGACAGTGGATTGAATTTTAGAGAGCAGCGTTCAAGTGTTCTCAGGAAAGTGAACTTTGTGATTAGAAATATAAAAAAAAATATTTTATGAGTAGGTCGGTAGCTGTGATACTCCAATTGTATAAGACATATGTCATACCCTTGTTGGACTTTGGATCTGAGCTCTGGAGTCCTTACTTTAGGGGTGAAGTTGATAGATTGGAGAGTATTCAGAGAAGAGTTACAAACATGGTATCAGGTTGGAAAAATCTTAATTACAAAACTAGGCTACAGAGATCTGGATTGTTCAGTCTGGAGACCAGAAGATTAAGGGGAGACTTATTAATGCTATACAAAATCATGAAGGATGGGGACTTAGTGCAAGAATTAGACATTATCCCCCAGCTGAAACCCAGTGGCTTAAGATCACACAAGCAGCAATTAAAAGTAGATTTTTCCAAAAAGAATGGAAGATTTAATTTCTATACTCAATGATCATGTAGATACTGGAATTCTTTACCTGAAAGTCTTATAGACAGTTATAATGTGAATCTGTTTAAAAACAATTTAGATGTATATCTGTTGAATTGTGGGTGTGTTTAGACCCGCTGATGCGGTTGGATGGTTAAAATGGGCAGTTATGCCTTCTTCCACCCTTTACCCAGTATAAACCCAGTATGAACCCAGTATAAACTGTTGAAGTTACGAGCATGCGTGGAAACTGCACAATGCATGCTCGTAACACAGTCATTTATTTGAATCTTTTCACCAAATTTGCAACCTAGGCTTTTTGGGACCCATCCTCAGAACAGTGACACTGTTGTTTCATTAATCTGTCCCAAAGGGTGATTCTGTGCAGTGACCATGAAATGAGCTTTCAGGACAGAATAACGAGATGACAGTGCATGTGTTCATGAGATGGAGTCCTAAGAACCCCATGTTGAAAATTTGGAGCCAAAATTCAAAAAAATGGCTTAGATATCCCACTAAATTGAACTCCCCCCCCCCATTGATGCCATTATACAGCTTACCGGCATTTCTTCATTTTGCAGTTTAGCTTTAAAGAGTCCAGATGCGTTCCCGCTCCACCGAAGATCACAGCACCAGATCCCCAGAGGTAAGCATGGGGTGAGAGAGGCAGTGGGAAGGTGGGATGCATGGGGGTGGGTGCAGAATGGGGGAGTGGTGCCGAAGACAATTCGAGGGACTGTTATCTTTTTTTCAGGTACAGAAAAAAATGAACATTGCAGGACCATTTTCTTTCTTTACAGGGGAAATAAAACAAATGTTGGCAACACTGGGGTGGGCTGCCATTGTGCCCCATAACTTTCAGGGGGGGATGTTGGCCACACTAGGGTGGGCTCCCAGTGTGCCACAAAGTGGGCATGAGGGGAGGAACACACTGATGCAGTCGACTTTGTGTGATCAGCAGCATACTGGGGTGGGCTCCCAGTGTGCAACACAAAGTGGGGGGCATTGGAGACATGCCGACATGGGGATTGCACCCCCATATCAGCTTTTTTGGGGGATTGTGTGGCGGTGGCTCCTTCCACCACCATGTTTATTGAAATGTTTCACCAGGAAAGGCATGTACGAGATGAGTGTCATCTGTGATGCTGCATGACGAGCTTGTCTCCAATTGCAGTGGAATGTTTCTTTTAAGTTGGTGGCAGTTTACATAACTCTTGTGTCAGCGCTAGCATGTTGGCTAATTGGGGAATGAGGAATGCACCTATTTATTTATTTATTGTTGACCAGGTAAGTGTACTAGACAAATTCTTGCCTATTTTAAGGCACAACCTAGGGGAGGGGGTTACAGATGAGTGCCAACTGACCTTGAACCAGATTACGCTGTTGGTGGTATTTTGAGCGAAAGGGGGGAAATTTGGCCAGGGCACTGGGGAAATTCCTTTTCTCTTTTCGAGAAGTGCCATGGGATCCTTAACATACACCTGTACTACCACCAGAACAGGCAGATGGGACCTCGGTTTTAACGTCTCATCCGAAAGATGGCACCTCAGGAGTGCAGCACCCTCCTCATGCTGCACTACAGTGTCAGTATTGGGATATTAACCCAAGTGCCTGGTGTGGGGATAGAACACACAACCTTCTGATCTCCTGGTTTCGGAGGCGAGTGCGCTACCTGCTGAGCCACTGATACTGTACTAAAACTGACACCTACTAAATCGTGCCCTGCATTCACCAACACTGACACACCTCTGCATTTCTCATACTACCACAAGATGTTGCTTGTGCATGTGCAAGACAACATAAAAATGACTCCAGCAGTTTTTTGATACCCTTTATAGTAGTGGCTTCTTTTTTCCATTTATAATGTTATTTATTGGAAATCCAGTATGTGTATAATAATTACATTATCATCTTACATTGATGTTCTATGAAGGATTCACAAATATATAATAATTATGTAATGTCTGCAAACTGATGTTAATATTATTTCTTCATAAAAGGTGTAATCAAAGGAGATTATAAATATCCTAGAATCCATGTATACCCTGTAGGACTCAAGGCTGTACCTGACTAATGAAACCCTTTAGTGTAAGTAATTGAAGAAAAGATAGTCATGTCCCAATTATTAATCTCCATTTTAAAAGTTTGAGCATATTGACCATCTGTCTTTATTAAACCTCCATAATACAGGGTGTAAACAAAATAATTTTCCAACTCTTTTAGGGAAAAGGCTTTATGCCAGCCTGGGTGTTCCTATAATTTTAATATTAGTCCTTTAGTTGACAGTTACATAGAAACATAGAAGTTGTCAACAGATAAGGACTTCTTGGCCCACATAGTTTCCCCAGTTTCCCCTGCCTACTGTGCCACCACAGACCTTACTCGATTTCCACGTCTCCTCCCCTTGCCCTACTACCAAGGTCCCCTTGTATCTGTCCTATGCATGCTTGAATCCTGTCACCATTTTGGCACCCACCTACTTGGCTGGAAGGCTGTTCCAGGCATCTACCACCCTCTCTGTGAAGAAGTATTTCCTCACATTTCCTCTAAGCCTTCTCCCCTCCAACTTCATAGTGTGACCCCTTGTCCTTGAGCTTCTTTTTCTATGGAAAATGTTACCTTCTTGTACCTTATTAATACCTGTTAGGAATTTTAATGTTTCTATCATATCCCCCTTTTCCCTCCTCTCCTCCAGAGAGTGCATATTCAGTTCTTCATGTCTCTCCTTGTAGGGCTCTTGATGCAGGCCCTGCACCATTTTGGTAGTCCTCTTTTGTACTGCCTCCACTTTATCAATGTCCTTCCAGAGGTGGGGCCTCTAGAACTGGACACAGTACTCAAGGTAGGGTCTTATCAGTGATCTGTCTGTACAGAGGAATATTACTTGCTTCTTCTTAATGGTGATACCCTTCTCTATGCACCTAGCATTCTGCTAACCTTCCCCACTGTCTTATTACAATGCTTGGCTACCTTCAGTTCATTAGAAATGATTACCCCCCAGGTCCCTTTCCTGTTTAGTGGCTACCAGTACTTCTCCTCCCAACTGGTACATAGCTCCCAGGTTTCTATGCCCCAAGTGCATGTCTTTTTCATTTTTTTTTTTGCATTCAAACCCAGCTGCCAAACCCTTGACCATTCTTCCAACTTTTTAAAATCATCCCTCACCCCCTTCCCCACATGGTGTGTTTACTCTGTTGCAGATTTTTGTGTCATCTGTGAACAGGCATACTTTCCCTTCTAGCCATTCCTTCCACAATGTCCCTAATAAAGACATTGAAGAGGACCAGGCCAAGTACTGAGCCCTGAGGCACCCCGCTGGTCACCTTGCCTTCTTCAGAGTGGACACCATTTATCACCTCCATCTGACTCTTGTTGCTTAACAAACTTCTTACCCATTTTATAACTTTCTAACCCACCCTCAGACAGGCCAGCTTATTCACCAGTCTTCTATGTGGAACAGTGTCGAAGGCCTTACTGAAATCCAGGTAGGCCACATCTACTGCTCTCCCTGATCCACTACCCTGGTCACCCAGTTAAAGAACTCAATCAGATTTGTCTGGCAAGACCTCCCTCCTGTGAAACCATGTTGTCTTGGATCCTGTAACCCACAGGTTACAAGGTATTCCACTATCCTTACCTTCAGTAGTGTTTCCCTTACTTTGCCCACTACTGAAGTCAGGCTGACAGGTCTATAATTTTCTTCCTCCTTTCTGTTCCCACTTTTGTGAAGTGGGACCATGTAGGCCCTCATCCAGTCCCTCAGATCTTCCCCTGTTTCTAATGATAAGTTGAACAGAGTTGTCAGAGGTGGGGCCGGCACCTCTTTGAGCTCCCTCAGTATCCTGGGGTGCATCCCATCAGGTCCCATTGCCTTGCCTACTTTTAATTGTGCTAGTACCTTGAGGACTTCTTCCTCTATAAAAGGACTGGTTTCAGCCTCCCTACCATTTATGCCCTTGTCCCTTATATTTGGCCTGACACGTACCCCTTCTTCCATAAATACTGAGCAAAAGTATTTGTTCAATGAGTTTGCCTTCTTTTGGTCCTCCTCCTCCTCATAAACCCCTTATTCCCCTTTTATCCTTACTATTCCCCCTTTGATCTTCCTCTTCTCGCTTATATATCTAAAGAAAGTTTTATACCCTTTTTTTACTGATTGGGCAATATTTCTACTCTGTTTGTGTGTTTGCATGTCTAACTGCCTTCCCTGCCTCCCTTCATTTCTCCTGGTAGTTTTCCCTATCCTCCTGTGTCTTTTTGTACTTTCTAAATGCTGTTTTTTTGCTCTTACTTTTTCTGCTATGTCTTTGGAGAAACATAGCAGTCTCTTTTTTTTCTCTTGCCCTTGTTATCCTGCCTGATAAAGAGATGTGTTGCTTTTTTAATGACCCCCTTTATTTTTGCCCATAGTTCCTCAACTCCCCCCAGATCCTCCTACAATGCCAGGGCATCCCTGATGCATTCTCCCATTTTCCTGAAATCAGGCCTCCTGAGGTCTTAGTGTGGCTTGATTCTGGCTCAGTACTTATATTGAACCACACTGTATGGTGACCACCGGAGCACAGGTTGCCACCCACTGTGATGTCAGCATTGCCTGTGCCCCCTCCATCAGCACTTCTTGACATAGTGCATGGTGTGGAGTGTAGCACTGCCCTATGGACACTCCCCCAGTCCATCCACATGTGCAGAGGTGCAAACGGAGGGGAGATCTGGTCTGCCAGGAGCCCACATCCTTTCTATGGGTGCCACAGGGTTTTGATGGCACCCCTGATGCAAGGCAGGTAAAAGCAGGGTAGCCTAAAACCCACGTACTGTATATGTTGCACATAGGCTTAATGCATATGCACCATCTTAAATTATACTCTTTTTAACTGAACCAAATTTGGCTGCATGGAACCATAAGTTCCTAATAGTAATTCTGTCAGTAGACTCTTAATTTGTAAGTTTGTCCCCAAATAGAAGTCTGTAATATGTTTTTATATGTCTAAGTTAGTGACTGTTTGTAGAGAAAAGTAGTGTTTTTTTATAAATATCCTGGCATGCCAGCCCCCCTAAAATCCAAGACAAGCATACCCTATTCAAAGATATAAGCAACATTTTGAAATTCCATGCATATTCATTATAAACATTTTTATATCCTTATACCAAGATTCTGGGATTTCCATCAATGGTAGCTTTCAAAGCCTATGATATTTTTGGAGCCACTATCATAAGTGTTTCTCTCATAAATATAAGCGTATTTTGCTCCAGTCTTCTATCAGTAATGTTTTCCATAAATGTCACAAAATTAGTCTACTGCATTTTCTTTTAAATGTGCACTACAACCTTGATACTTAAATACTCCAAGTGATTGTTCCATATAGTAGCATTCAATTATTTGATGGTCTTTTTGTTTGTATAGTTTAGTCCCACACTCTCTGATTTAGTTTCATTTATTTTGTAGCCTGATACTTTAGAAAACTGTTCTCTTTTCTTTCTGAAATTCTTTAAGGCCACTTTGTGGACTGGAAAGAACTAATAAGACATCTTCTGTATAAGTGTTAATTTTTATGTATTATTCACTATTTTTGTAATTTCAGTTATTTGATTATTTCTATTTTTGTATAAAGATCTCAATACCTAACACAAAGTCAAAGACAGTTGTCAACCCTGTCATATCCTATAGACAGGTAAAATATTTGTATTGGTAATTCATTTTATAGTGATTTTAGTGAACCTTCAGATATATAACTGTGTTTATAAAAGAGTCCAGTAACCCCCAGTTGTAATTCTGTAAAACACAATACCCTGCACCCAGGTTGAAGGCTTTGCATGCATTTCAAGATACGGCAATCACATCCAGTCTTTAATTAGTTCTGTACTCAGTGATTTATTGTACTTAATGTAGTCCTTAATGACTACATTTACCATTTTAAACCCACTTATGTATTAATATATTATACTAGTTAACAGGTTAATATTTATATTACTGAGTACTTTTGCAAATGTTTTGTGATCATTATTTAGTATTGCTACTGGTCAACAGTTTTCTACTTTCTTATTATACTCATTGAGTTTTTGTAAATAATGTTATTTATTTATTTATTGCACAATCAGATATACAACCTTTGAGCCAGGGGCTCATTTACAAAGGTACCTCATCACAGAGAGGACACACAGTGTAACATATTTACAGAATACAATCACACAGAATAACATAGTTTTACATAGTTGCTAGAACACAATGAATAATTAGAAACATTTCAGAGAGACAGGTTTAGTACCAGCAGGTAATGGCAGAGGGATGGGAGGCTATGAGGGAGTGGGGGAGGTGAGGTGGGGAGTTCAGCCCAGAGGGCTATGTCAAGATAGTTTTGAAAGTAGCAGAGCATCTGTTAGAGACAATTGCAGCAGCAGGTGTTAAGCAGTAGGTTCCAAAGGGTGGTTTTGAAGGGCGCAATTTTGGGAGTGCTGGAGATGGCTGTGGGGAATGAGTTGAACCAGGACAGGGCTCTGTAGCTGAACGACCTCTGTGCCTGGATGATCCTAGTTCTGGGTACTATTAGGGTGACCTTGTCTGAAGTTCGGGTAGAGACTGTGGATGGTGTAAGTTGGACGGAGGCAGAAACCCGGGGGGGGAGAGCCCATGCAGAATTTTCTTTCACTAGAAGGCAAGTTTGGTAGCAGATGTGTTCATGGAGGTTAAGGAGCTTGGCCATGTCATAAAGCTGACAAGTGTGGGTGAGCCTGGGGGCATTTGTCACTAGTCTGCAAGCCTTGTTTAGGGTGAGTCAAATTTTTTTGAGGGCCGTGGAGTCAACAGCACCATAGTCCGGAAGGCCGTAATCCACCAAGGACATTACTGAGGACATAATGGCAAGCCTGAGAGCATCAGGTGGGAGGCAGTCCTTGTGACAGTAGAGGATGCCAAGTTGGGAGTTATTGGTGGATGTGAGGGCTGTGATGTAGGCTTGAAAGTGGAGGGCTGAGTCGAAGGTGATCCCAAGGTATTTGTAAGAGTAAACTTGTTCAAGTGGTTGTAGGGTGCTGGGGAGGATTTGGTGGGGGTTGTTGCTAGCTTTGTTCTGGTGGTGGGCAAAGAGCATTGACTTGTTTTTTTTGAGGTTAATGACTAGTCTACTTTCCTAAAACCAGTTCTCTGCATCATTGAAGGAGTGTTGGAGGGAGTCTTGGAGGGAGATGGGATTCTGGTGAGTAGCATAAATAATGGCGTCATCGGCATACAGGAGAATATTGCCAGAACAGGCACTGGGCAGGGTGTTAAGGTAGAAACTAAAGAGTAATGGGCCCAAGAGAGAGCCCTGGGGAACCCCTGAGCAGACAGGATGGGTTTCAGAGAGTGTCCCGTTGTTTTTGACATGCTAGGAGTGGGCTGATAGGTAACTCGAGCACCAGAAGAGGGGGCTAGCAGAGAAACTTGTATGGTAGAGGGCATTTAGTAGGAGGGGGTGGGAGACAGTGTCAAAGGCCTTAGAGAGGTCGATGAACAGTGCTGCAGCTAGGGAGTCTGAGTCCAGGGAGGAGTGCAGGAAGTTGGAGAAGTCCATTAATGTTGTATTTGTGTTGTGACCAGCGCAGAAGCCATCCTGTTCCAGGCATAGAATGTCGTATTTTGCCAGATATTCAGTAAGTTGAGTGGCCACCACTTTTTCTAAGGCTTTGGAGAGGGGTGGAAGGATGGAGATTGGATGATAGTTGCTCAGGGTGGACCTGTCACCCCCTTTGTGAATAGGCGTGACTATAGTTGTTTTCCATGGTGTGGGGAATTTCCCCAGACAGAGGGAGCGGTTTAGTAGGCCCATGAGTGGGACCAGGACATCATCCAGAACTAGCTGGAGTATTTTGGGATCCATTGGGATTTGGGATTATTGTTGCATATAGAAAGGAATCTGGAATCTTGCAACTTTTTGAAACTCTTTAAACATTAATTCAGACATTGAATATGAATAGCCTGAAATGTTATATAGCATTCTAACATGTAAATATCTACTGTAAGTCAGTCATTGTTTCCTTGGCAATGGGCATGATTACCTGTCTGATTTCTTGTTTGATTACGTGTCTGCAAAAATGTTCATGTATTTTGCAATATATTGTTTTCATCATTATGTATTGTCATTTTTTTTGTTTTACTTTTTTATTTGTTTATTTCAACCCAGTGTTTTTATGCTTGGATTATTTCTAAGTTACAAACTCTTAGTGTTGTATTCTATGATTGGCCTAGATAGTTGTCTTCATTCCATATATTTTAACTTTCCTCTGTGTGAACAAATGCCACCTGAATTCTTATGGACTAACATGTTTTCTTAGTACAGTAGTGTTTGTGTTTGCCCTGTGTTTTACATAGTATTACGTTATCAGATTTTCTGTAAGTAATACATTAAATCATCTCTTTGTTCTGTGTATTCTGTATCATATTCTTTCTATCCCAAATTTTTCCATCAGATTTATATCTGCTACTGCTGGGTCAGTGCATCAAGAGACACTCCTTTCCATCACATCCATAAGGTGCATAAAGAGGGGTAGAAGGAAACCACACATTGTGGTACATGTGGGGACAAATGACCTAGCAGGGGAATGGTGGCAGTAACAAGGGAGAGGATTGAGGAAGTGAGAAGATTGTGTGAGGAGACTGGGGAGTCTGTGACCTTCTCTGAAGTACTCCCAATACCTTGCACAAGCACAGTGAGAAAGGAGAGGATTAGAGAATTGAACACATGGTTGGTAGAATGGTGTCGATCTAAGGGGTATGGGCTTGTGGGCAGCTGGGGAAGTACCTGGGATAATAACAATATGTTTACAAGGGATAGGCTGCACTTGAGTGGAGAGGGGAAGGAAATATTAAAGCAAAGACTGGAGAGGTATATTGCAATAAGGGTGGATTTAAACTAGATGGGGGTGGCAAGTGGACAGCAGGTAGGCAGGGATCCAATAGAGTGGAGTCACAGCCTACCCCCCAGGCTAGCAGGGAAGGACTCAGGGACACCAAAAAAGGAGGGAGTAGAAGGGATGAGATGGTGGCTAGTGAAGGGAAGGGGGCATTATGGATGGTGGTCTCACTGAATGCAAGAAGCCTAGGAAACAAATCCGCTGAGCTACAGACACTCTAAGCAGTGTGGAGGGTGGATATTGCAGCTGTCACAGAAACATGGGCAACTGAGCACCAGGATTGGGATCTGGCAATCCCAGGATACAAATTATACAGTAAGGACCATAAGAGGGAGGGTGGGTGGGTGGCAGTCTATGTGAGGGACACGATCAAATACACAAGGGATGAGGGAGAAGAAAGGAGAACAGAGGCAATCTGGCTGTAGCTCCTAACCTCAAGGGGTAGGAAACTAAGGTTTGGGGTGGTATACAGGCTGCTGTCCCAGTCTGAGGAGCTTGACAGGGAGCTAGCAGGACAAATCAAAAAGGTATGTAGAAAAGGAAAGGTGGCCATTGTGGGGGATTTCAACTTTCCGAGGGTTGACTGGAGCACTCTGGTCACCTCCAGTGCTAGGGAGCAAGTGCTCCTGGATGCGATCCAGGATGGTCTCCTGACACAGGTGGTTACTGTACCTACTAGGCTAAAGAGCACTTTAGATCTGGTATTGTCGAATGGGGAGGCAGTGAGGGAAATAAAGATAGAGGACCCACTATCCGACAGTGATCACCAAACAGTGTGGTTTAATATCATGATGTGTGGGGAGCCAGAGAAATCGGTTACTCAGGTGGCAAACTTCAGGGGGGTGGACTTTGGGATGATGCAGGAGGTACTGGAAGGGAAACTGGAGGGCATAAGGCATGAGATAGTCGTGGAGCTGAAATGTGATATTATTAAATGGGGAGTTATAGAGGCAACAGAAGCCTGCACCAAGGCACAGAGTAAAAGAAGCAGAGCAAGAAAACCATGCTGGTTGAACAGCAAAGTTGTGGAGGTGGTGAGGGCAAAACGAGTGGCTCACCAGAGGTTTAGGAGGACAGGGAAGGAAGTGGACAGGGAAGAGTATGCAAGATGGTCCATGGAGGTGATCAGAAAAGTGAGAGAAGCCAAGACCCAGAGGGAGCTGAGATTAGCATAGGGAATTAATAGGGGGGAGAAAGACTTCTTTAGATACATCAGGGAGAAAATAAAGTTCAAAGAGACAATAGTGAGGATAAAAAGGGATGAGGAGTGGATGGAAAAGGGGGAGGAGCAGGCAGAAGCACTGAATAAATACTTTTGTTCTGTGTTCACAGAAGAAAAGCGGGGACTGCTACCAGCATAGGCTGGGATGGTGGGGACAGGAGGAGAGGTGGTGACAGATGGAAGAATTGAGGCAAGTAGAGTCCTAGTGGGACTGAGGGCACTGAAGGTAGACAAGGCACCAGGGCCTGATGGTATCCACCCCAGGGTGCTGAGGGAGATGGTGAAGGTTTTGGCAGAGCCACTGGCAGATCTGTACAGCACCTCCCTGGAGTTGGAATGTGTGCCAGTGGACTGGAGGATGGCATATGTAGTGCCATTACACAAGAGCGGGCCAAAGGATGAACCAGGTAATTATCATCCGGTAAGTCTCACATACATAGTGTGCAAACTCGTGGAAATGATACTAAAGGAAAGACTGGTGTCATACCTGGAGGACAATGGCCTCCAGGATGTGAGGCAGCATGGGTTTGATTCAGGGAAGTCTTGTCAAACCAACCTGATACAATAGTATGACTGGGTGAAAGGTGAACTGGATAAGGGTCATGAGGTGGATGTTCTTTACTTTTACTTCAGCAAGGCCTTCAATTTGGTGCCGCATGGGTGGCTTGGGGGGAAGCTAACTGGTGTAGGAATAGGGACAAAAATGATAAACTGGATTACAAGCTGGCTGAGTGGGAAGCTACAACTAGTGGTGGTGAGAGGGAAGCTCTCAACTCCAAGGCCGATGACAAGTGAGGTGCCACAGGGCTCTGTGTTGGGGCCAGTATTGTTTGGGCTCTTCATATCAGACATTGGACATGGGGTGGTGAGCAAGGTAAGTCTGATTGCTTATGACATCAAAATCGGAGCAGTGGTGGATGGAGAGAAGGGGTGGAAACAGGTGCAGGGGGACCTAAGTGAGCTAGAGGAATGGTAAGAGAGGTGGCAGCTGGGGTTCAATGCAAAGAAGTGTAAGGTTATGTACTTTGGGGTGAAGAACCCAAGGAGAGAATACTGGCTGGGGGGGAGTTAAGCTGGGGATCACAGAGGAGGAGAAGAACCTTGGGGTAATGATAACAGGGACCATGAACAACACTGCCCAGTGCAGGAGAGTGGCTGCAAAAGTGAACAAAATGCTGGGGTGCATAGTGAGGGTTTTTTTGTCTAGGCAAAATGAGGTGATCTTGCCCCTCTACTGATCGCTGGTAAGGCCGCACTTAGATTATTGTGTGCAGTTTTGGAGGCCATACCTAAAGTGTGATTTCAGGCAGCTGGAAGGGGAGCAGAGGAGGGCAAGAAAGATGATATGTGGAATGGAGGTGAGAGACTATGACAGCAGGCTGGGGGACCTCAATATGTACACCCTGAAGGATAGAAGGGACAGGGGGGACATGATGGAGACATTCAAGTATCTGAGGGGAATCAATAAGAATGGGGCAGATGGGGTCTTTAAGTTAAGGAGGGGGACGGTCACCAGGGGGCATGGGCTAAGAATGGAGGGAGGGAAGATTTAGGAATTAAATGAGGAGACACTATTTCACAGAGATGGTGGTAGCAAAATGGAACACCCTAACAGAATGGGTGGTATCATGTAAATCTGTGAACAGCTTCAAAAGGGCATGGGACAGGGAACAGGGGAGAGTGAGGGTGATAAAAAGGAGGGGGTTGGGGCAGTTGAATCCTAGGAGTGTTGGCTGCACACTCAAGCAGACTTAGATAGACCAGGTGGTCTGTTTCTGCTGGCACATTCGTATGTTCGTATGTCAATATTATCCCCACTGGGTCACTTCTCTGTGGTGTATGACAAGTTTAGCTTCCAAAAAGGCTAGACCATTTTTAAAATGACTTCTACTTGTCCCACAGTCTTTTTTTTTCCAATTGTTTAACCAGGCGAGACACACTAAGCTGAAAGCCTGGGAACACAGGGAAGTTAAGTGACTTGCTCAGGGTCACATAGTATGCAAGTGGGGGCTGTGGGATTCAAACCCAGGTATCCAGATTTGCAGCTCAGAGCCTTAAACCACTGTGCTATACTGCCTCCACCAGTCTGGAGGTCTATGACTGATAAAGAGGTGTATTGAACCATCATGTCCCTAAACCTAATGTAATTGAATGAATAATGTACAGAGTATGACATGGATGTATATTTTCTTTGTAGACTGTTGATATAAACTCAGTTCATTCTAGCTAAACACAAGATATTTTAGTTCTACCTGGCAGAAAATCAATACTAGTTTTTAATTACAGATCTTTAAGATATGTGGCATAGATCGCTGTAGCTATCATTACACATTCCTTTGAAGCACCTCTTCCAGGTGTATGGTATAGCGGGTTACCTCTGGGTTCTAGACAGAACCTGGACAGGAAGACATTAATCACTGAGATTTACCACTATTGCTCCTCAACTCATTTAAACTTCAATCAAGACTGAGTGTGCCATATGATCATACCACAGCATCATTAGTTATACTTAGATCCTTTACTCCTGTAGGGACAGCTGGTTGTTTTCCTGGGCAATCATGTATGGCTCTTGAACCTTCTGGATTTTACCAGGAAAGTTGACCCAGCCATCCACTGTCAGTCTTTCAAAAAATGGTGTGGGGTGAATGAACCTTGGTCCCTGGTATGAAAATGTTTTTATATCAACTGATGTATAATGATGCAAACAGAACCCACCATTCCAAATATAAAGTATTTCAAACAACAGAAATACAGCAACATAGAAAAACAGAATTTGATGGCAGATATGGACCACTTGGCCCATCCAGTCTGCCCATTTCTCCCTACCTACACTATTACCTCAGACTGTGCCTGATCTACAGCTCTTTCTTCCTCCCTCCCTTCCTTTCCACTATGACACATTTGTGCTTATCCCATGTGTTCTTCAACCCCACCACTATTTTTGCCCTCATCACCTCTACTGAAAGGCTTTCCCAGGAATCTCCCACTCTTCCTTTGAAGAAGTACTTCTTCACATCTCTCCTAAGTCTACCCCTTCTAGCTCCATAGCATGTCCCCTTGTTATTGAGCACCTTTCCATCTGAAAAATCCTCCCCTCCTGTATCTTATTTACCCCAGTGAGGTATTTAAAGGTCTCTATCCTATCCCCATCTCCTTCTTCTGTTTCAGGGTGTACATATTGCGGTCCTTTAGTTCCTCCTCATAGAGCTTTTGATGCAGACCCTGCAATATTTCAGTTGCCCTCCTCTGGAATGCTTCCACTCTGCCTATTTCCTTCCAGAGATGTGGTCTCAAGAACTGGACCCAGTACTCTAGGTGGAGTATTACCAGCAATTTTTACAGAGGCAAAACTACCTCCTTCCCTCTGCTAGTGACACCCCTCCACATGCACCCCAGCATCACACTCACCCTCCCCACTGCCTTGCTGCACTGCCAGGCCACCTTTAGGTCATTGAATATGATTACTCCAGGTCTCTTTCCTGCTAAGTGGTCTTCAGTACCACTCCATCAATTCCATACTGCACCCCTGAGTCACTGTGCCCCAAGTGCACTTTGCATTGCAACCCAGATGCCAACCCATTGACCACTGCTCTAGCCCCCTCAGATCTCTGCTCATCATTTCCACACCCACCTGAAATGTCAATCCAATTGCAGATTTTAGTGTCATCTGCAAAGAGGCAGACCTTCCCTTCCATCTGCACCACAATGTCACTTATAAATACACTAAAGAGGTCCGATTCTACCACTGATCTCAGATACACCCCACTGGTCACTTTCAGGAGGTCTAAATCTTGCTCTCAGGTTCTTGGCAATAATGGGCATGCAAGGAATCACAGACATGTTGCATAGGAGTAATAAAACTTGTTTATTACTACTAAAAGGAAATCACAGTTGCCCTAAACAGTTCTTACCATTAGGAACTGGGAGTTAATGCTAAGCATTCCCTATACCTCGAGGAATCTCCGTGTCTCCTGGGGTCTCCGAGATAGAAGACGTAATGTCTTACATTATATACCAAGATAATTACCATGGTTACTGTAAGACAGAAACATTTCTAGTTAGAGAGATGAGTCCTATTAGCTAAATTAGAGGTGGCTCCTCAGTCCAAGATAACATTATACAATTTTGTTATAGTCATCACTTTGTAGAAACAAAGAGGTACAGTTTGTACATAGCTGTGTAGAAATACAAATCATCAGACGATGGCAATGCTGACTTATATATCATAATCATTACAAGAACACAGATGTCCTAACATCTTGTAAGCAAGAAATACATGTATATATTGGAAAGTAAAGTATATAACAATTATATGCATACATATCCTGACATCTACTCTTATACAGCAGATGCCCTTAGCCCTATATGTTAGTATAACATACACCTAAATGCTAGCTTAGGGTGCAGGGACCTCGTGTAACATTTCCCCACTTGTTGCCTCAAAATAGGCAACACAAGCAAGAGTAAGGAAGTGGAGAGAGAGCAGGGGTCATTTACAGACCCGACGTGTGAGCCTTGTAAAGGGACTCCAGCTGCTCACGGTGTTGGCGTGATGTGCACCGCAGGCAGCAAAGCATAATAATAAGAAAAAATATCAGGAATGCTTGTATAATAACAAAACCTTTAAAGGTAATCTCTAACCAAGTGTTAGTAAGTGTACTATTTAAGTCACCATCATTAATGAGGGCGTAGACTGCTTCTTCAGCTTTGGAAATATTATTGCTGATGTGGATGAGATGAGTATCCCTCCTGTCTAAAAGTGATTTTAATGTCAAAGTTAATGGATCAACGTGTACATTAATATATGGCAAATACTCTGAAAGATTGAGCAGATAATTGGGGTTACCATCAATGACATCAGGGTCCATAATGGGAACAGGGGTAATAACTGTGTGCCCAATAATAGTGGTTTGATGTGGTATGAAGCAAAAATCTGAATTATTAATAAAACATGTTTTCTCACCGTAGGTGAACTGTTTAAAGTTTGTCACTACACAAAATTCATCCGAATTATATTGCATTTTCACAGTAGGCAATCTCCATTTTTGTAACTGTACTGGGCAAGTATAAGTCTGTTTTGAAATCTGTGTTGACAGGCAGTGAACCTCCTTCCGATAAGACTTGTACAGCTGGGAGTTATCTGGAGCAGATGTTGAGCCCTGGTATTCTGTGCCATTGGTGGTATTGTCTTCGTCCATGGAAAAGAACCAGTCAATACTGTCTGGGGAATATCCACATACAGGTTTAATAACATCAAATACTGTAAGTCACATTGACACAAATAAATATACCCTTTCTTTGCACAGCAGTCCATGTGTGGAGCGACCAATGCATCCAGAAGAGGATGGAAAACCAGTAGAGTAGGCAAGTCAATGTGTTCTTTGTAGATGTCATCATCAAGGTGCCCAATGGAGTGAACTGATGCTAGTTTATGAAATATAGCTGTAGTAGGATCAAAATGTAATAATGAAACAGTAAAGGACACAAACACAGTATCCTTAATAGAACATTTTTCAGAAGTGAAACAAAGACCAGTATTAGGGTGTCTGGACACAAATCCAAAATTCCTAGCAGTAGCAATAGGAATAGTAAGACACTGTAACATACACATGGCAACACAGTTAGAGGATTTGCAATGAGGGTAATACCATTTAGAGATACGTCTATCATGTATGATGTCAGGGATTCTTCTGGATTCCAGATCACGGAAGAGGTTATTTATGGTAGTGATAATATATGACCCGTAGGCGGAGCATAATATTTCACAGGCAATGTATTGCTTATCTGCTTCCTTATTGTTTTGGGCAATAAGGGAGTTACTCTCATCTTTAGAATCTGTAAATGCCTTAGCAATGTCATGCATACTGTAAACAGTATATCTTTCCTCTTGACTAAAGCCATCCACACCATGCAGTAATGGGGGTACGATGTCATTGATTATACCAGTTTGAAACGTCTGTCAATGTGCTTTGATAGTAGCAATGTCCGCTTTATTCCAGATAGACATTGCAGTACCAAAAACACCAGTGACAGTACCCGTGGCACCAGTGACATCAGATGTGTCACGGATATTTCTTTTATGACTTTGATCATCTGGTTTCGGTTTTCTCCTAAAACTGGCTCCATGCTCAGTGATGTGTACCCTGGCAATAGGGTCTTGGCTACAAATCTGAAAAGCTGCTAAGCTATCAAGTAACAAAGTACTATAAAACAGGGATGTATTAATAGCATGAAACATACCAAATTATTTCATATTCCAGTAAGTCAAGTTAAACAAAACAAGTACATGCATATATTGTAGATTGTTAATCAATGAGCCAGGTAAAGCAGTGGCTGTGAGACCCCTACGAGGACATGGGGGTTGTTTTGGACATTCCAAAAGCTATTTCTCAGTAGTGGGTAACACAGATAGGTACATGGCAGCTGATGCCATGTTGTGTACAGCACAAAATTTCCTTGCAGAATCTTTAGACAATGAATCACAATATGAGGGGTCAATTAAGGCAGTTATGTTGTATAAACCAGAAAGTCTAAGAGAGGTTTGGTGCAAGGACAAAATACAGTCAGCACTCAGATATCCGTCTCCCTTGGTGCCCAGGCATGGTGACGGTTATGTGAGAGAAACGGTTAAATGCATCTTTTTCTGTCTGATTGTCAGAACTCATGGAAACCGTTTAGAAATGCAGGAAAAGAGTTTCTGGTGAGCCTGCAATACTTTAATGACTCTAGATATTAAGTAAAACACTATTATACAATGGCAAGAAAAAATCCAGGCTTCTGATTGGTCAGCTGTCCACCACAGCAGGGATGTTATCCTGGCATAACATCCCTGCTGTAGTGCCAGCCAGCTGTCAACCTCATTACTAAACATCAAAAGACAGATCACTACACACATCAGCTGTCAAACGACTACTGTGACAGAAAATACTAAAGCAAAGAAAGCAGACTCATGTCATCATTTCCAAGCTTAAATTTCAATTTATTTGAAATGGCAACAATACAGAAATTGTTTTCAGAAGACCAAGAAAATACTGATCCTAAAAAGAAAAAAGAAAAACGAAGACATGTAGAAATCCAGGACAACCAGCTAGATCAAATTGAACGTGAGAGAAATGAACCATCGACAAGGAGGCAAACAGTGTGGGCTATTAACGTGTTAAATGACTGGCTAAAAGAAACTGGTACCACAGTAAACTTAACAACAGTAACGGAAATGGAATTAAATCAAACCCTAAGAAAATTCTATGCCTCAGTGAGAACCAGCAACGGAGACCAGTACGGAATAAGTAGTTTCATCGGTTTGAGATCTGGCATAAACCGTTACCTAAACGAGCCCCCGCTGTCAAGAAACATCAATATAATTAGCCACACAGAGTTTCAAACGGCAAACAATGTATTTACAGCCCAAATAAAAGCCCTCAGACGGGAGGGAAAGGACAAGGCCCAACACCACGCTCCCCTCACAGACAGCGAACTGTCATTGCTCAGAGAATCCAAGCACTGAACACAGACACCCCAAAGGCCTTCTCGGCGAGTCTGGCTAGAAGTACAGTTACATTTCGCCAGACGTGGTTGCGAGGACAAAGACAGCTAAAACCCTCCAGTTTCCAATTCCTTACAACAGAAACCGACTTCAGTATGCCACACTAACGCTTAACGAGAAAACAAAAAATCACTCTGACCCACTAGAAAAAGATCCATGATCGCTACAGAGGCACAATGTTTTCAATAGAAGGCCATCCTCAATGCCCAGTTGCTCTATTAAAAAATACATTTCAAACTCCGCTGAACAGCCCATGCCTCTTCTTGCACCCTAGAAACACCCTGCCAGTCCCTGGAAACAGAAAAGTGTGGTACACTTTAGAGCCCTAGGAAAAATTACCTCTTCCATGCTGCGAAAATATGCCGCGCTGCAGGCTCCCACACATTTGCCACTAACCACTCCTTGCGAGCGATCTGCATCCAACCATTCAGCAACGCCGACTGAAAAGCCGCCACATAATCACTGTTACTGGGCACAAGCAGGAATCCTCCCTCAAAAGCTACTGAGCCCGACGCGAAGCAAAGATCGCAATGGAGTGCCATTTTATCAGGAACAGGAAGCACCACATCCACGCCTCGAACCGCTGACCCAGGAAACGTCATGCCGCCGGAACAACTAGCGACACCTACCCCACCACACACCATGGCAACAATAAACATCCCAGTAGACAGCATCGGAGAAAACAGCAATACCGCCCTGCAAAACACTACCAACAGCAACCAATTTAACATCCAAGGCAACAGCATGTGTGTATTTAACATTTACAAAGCTTAAATGAACTAGCATAAATGTTATAAATTTTACAAATGTTGTAAACGTTTCACATATTTCAAACAGTTAAGTTATTGACATATTTAGAGTTAAGTTATTGACATATTTATAACACATTTACAACTTACAAAACAGAACTATTTAATTCAGTGGAAGGATATTTCACATTTTTATCAATAAAAACTATTTTAAACTTACTATTTGTAATCTTTCTTCTTATTTAACACATTCGAGCCATTGTATAATGGAATAATGCCCTCAGGGTGGGTGTTATGCTGGGATAACATCCCATTGAGGTGTTGGAGCACCGGCCATTGGCCTCGGGCCCAACCACCCAAGGTGGGATGTTATCCCAGCATAACACCCACCCTGTCGGGCATTATTCCTTTAATAAACTACGGCTTAAAATGTAAACTGGTCTTTATTTCTTATTTTTTCTTGTTTTAGCACTGTTTTTCACTGTGCAGTTCTGAACCTGTAGTGCTACAGTACAGTATATTTTTTTACAGTACAGTACTGTACATTTTCCACTTTTTAAAACAATTACAGTAACCTTGTTACAGTACAGTAATCAAAACAGTACCCTGTACTCCATCACAAGAAATCATGGCATTTTTCAGTTTCATGAAAAACATTCCACCACACCATCACAAAGAATGGCATCCCCCTCCCCCAATACAATACCTATACTGTATAGTACAGTACAAAAAACATGGCAATTTTTTTTCAGCCTCATGGAAAACAGTTCTCCATGTCACCATGAAACAAGGCACTTGCAATAAAAACAGTCCTCGACAAGCCGAGAATAAAGCATGGCATTTGTTTAACTTTCAACACCTCACCATCACAAAACCATGGCATTTCCCCCCCCCCACCCATAACATGGCATTCTGTTTTTCATTTAAGAGACAACAGTCCCCCATATACTGTACTGTACAGTACATACTGTACCCAGAGTAAAGCATGGCACCTTTTTAACTTTCAGGGACAACATTCCACCGCACTATCACAAACCATGGCATTTTCCCCCATCCCACCAATACTGTAGCATGGCATTTTTTTTGTCACTTAAGAAACCACAGTCCCCACATGCCCAGAGTAAAACATGACACCTTTTTAACTTTCAGGAAAACATTCCACCATGCACCATCACAAATCATGGCATCCCCCCACAGCATGGCATTCTTTCTGTAATTTAAGAAACCACAGACCCCCACATGCCCAGAATAAAGCATGGCATCTGTATAACTTTGAGGAAAAACATTCCACCACACCCTCACAAAACCATGGCATCCCCCCATACCCATAGCATGGCATTCTTTCTTTTTCATTTAAGAGACAACAGTCCCCCACATGCCCAGAGTAAAACATGGCACCTTCTTAACTTTCAAGAAAACATTCCACCACACCATTACAAAACCATGGCATCCCCCCACACCTATAGCATGGCATTTTTTTTTCATTTGAGACAACAGTCCCCCACATGCCCAGAGTAAAACATGGCACATTTTTAACTTTCAGAAAAACATTTCGCCACACCATCACAAACCATGCCCCCACAGCATTGCATTCTTTTTGTCACTTAAGAAACCACTGTCCCCCACATGCTCAGAATAAGCATGGCATATGTGTAACCACACCATCACAAAACCATAGCATTCCCCCCTCCCACCCATAGCATGGCATTCTTTTTTTTCATTTAAGAGACAACAGTCCCCCACATGCCCAGAGTAAAACATGGCACCTTTTTAACTTTCAGGAAAACATTCCACCACACCATTACAAAACCATGGCAGCCCCCCACACCCATAGCATGGCATTTTTTTTTTCATTTAAGAGATAACAATCCCCCACATGCCCAGAGTAAAACATGGCACATTTTTAACTTTCAGAAAAACATTCCACCACACCATCACAAAACCATGGCATTTCCCCCCTCCCACCCATGGCATGGCATTCTTTTTTTTTAATTTAAGAGATGACAATCCCTCGCATGCCCAGAGTAAAACATGGCATCTTTTTAACTTTCAAGAAAACATTCTGCCACACCATCACAAATCATGACATCCCCCCTCCCACCTAGAAACCATGGCCTCCACCCCTGCAGCATTGCATTATTTTTGTCGCTAAGAAACCACAGTCCACCACATGCCCAGAATAAGCATGGCATATGGTAACTTTGAGGGAAAAATTCCACCACACCATCACAAAACCATGGCATCCCCCCACCCCCACCCATAGCATGGCATTCTTTTCATTTAAGAGATGACATTCCCCACATGTTCTTGGACTTACCAACAGTGCCATAACATCACAATTGAAAATGAAATGCACTGACTCACAGTTTGAAGTCCTCACAGTTCACTGCCTTCATGATCTTTTTTAAAGAATTGCTCGAGTACAGTCTGACGTGACTTTTTCTGACCCACCACAAAAGTCTTTGCAATCAGGGCCCGGATGCAGTCAATATCCTTTATGTCGAAGAAATCCATATTCTGTTCGGCATATCCCAAGGCAACTTCCAATTCATGACGAGCATCCACTGCTGTCCGGGTGACAGGTGTTTCTGTGTCATCGATGCTGTCAGTGTCTTCATCGGAATTTTCTGCTTCATTGGATGGTTTCACCATCTGAACAATTTTCTCTTCATCTAGTGCAGCACAGGTTTCAACATTCTCATCAGCCCGCAGGATATCTACTGCATTGACATTTGTGGTGTCAGGCAGTTGGTCAAGCATGAAGGAGATGGATTGCACCACAGAGTCAGTGGAGTTGTTAGGTTTTTCTTGGGTAGAACTGTTGTCAGTAGACGGCTGAGCAACAGGGTACAGAATTTCCGTATGTTTCCAGCAATTGACGACTGTTGTTGTGCTCACATCGTGCCAACTGTCCTGTATGAAATACAGAGCCTCCTTGATGTTAACATCTGCTGGTTTGCCATCATCCAGGCAGTTGACATAGTGCTGCAGTTGCTGTCGTCGGTACAGAGCCTTAAAGTTCTGGATTATGCTAGCATCCAATGGCTGGATTTTAGAGGTAGTGTTTGAAGGGAGGAAATGAAGGGTGACATTACAGTGGCGAACTGTGTTGGAGTGTGAGGAAGCATTGTCAAGCAGCAGAATCACACGACGTCTCCGCAGATGCATAGATCGGTCAAACTCCTTTAGCCATTCTTCGAAAATTGCAGCTGTCATCCAGGCTTTTCTGTTACTCTACCAGTAGCAGAAACTTTTAGGATCAAAGTCCCTTCCAAAGCACCGAGGGCAGTTAAATTTCCAGATGACCACTGGCTTACGTTTGTCTGTGCCACTTGCATTGACACATAGTGCCACTGTCAATCTATCTTTATTTTTCTTTTTTCCAGACACTGGCCCTGTTGAAAGTGTAGCATTGGGTTCCATCCAAAAGAATAGACCAGATTCATCCATGTTGTAAATGTCATTAGGGTCATACTCTTTCAAAACAAGTTGCAACTGCAGACGCCCATCAGACACAACTCCTTCATCCACACTTGCAGCCTCACCATGCAGTTTGTAATGCCTAATGTTGTGATGCTGTTTAAATCTTTGCAGCCACCCCAATGAATAGGAAAAGGAGTCTGGCACACCCAGACGCTGGCCAAGTGATTTTGCTTTGGTTAACAGGACATCATCACTTATGGTTACTTTTTGCATCCTGGCATCTGTGAACCATAAAAACAGGGCATCCTCTAGTTGTTTATGCTGAGGCTTTCTTACTTTAGTTGAGGCATCAGAGGACGAACAGGCTAACCACTTATCCTTTTCCCTCAAAATGTCTGAAACTGTGGATTTTCCTATTGACAGTTTATGCTCCTTTAAAACATAGGCAACTACGTCAGACCTTGAGCATTTTGGATTCTGGGTATGGAAAACACAAATGCTACATTTCACTTTTGCAGCAATGGCTGTCCTGGCCCTTTTGTTTGCAGGCTCCATCTTAAGTACTGTACATACTGTGCTGTGCAGATTACAGTCTACGGTAAGCACCTTCAATCTGTAAAAAAAAGATTGCTGTTTACTGTACTGCACAGCTGTACCCCCCCTCTGCCTTCTGCCCCCCCAATGAAACAGCTGGTGGTGCTCCAACATTTAGTTTATGGCTGCTTGACTGGTGGCAGAAAAAGTCACTGTACCACCCTCCTCCGCCTTCTGTCCCCCTCACCCCATGAAACGGCAGGTGGTGCTCCAACATTTAGTTTATGGCTGCTTGACTGGTGGCAGAAAAGTCACTGTACCTCTCCTCCGTGTTCTGTCCCCTCACCCCCATGAAACAGCAGGTGGTGCTCCAACATTTAGTTTATGGCTGCTTGACTGGTGGCAGAAAAAGTCACTGTACCTCCTCTGCCTTCTGCCCCCATGAAACAGCAGGTGGTGCTCCAACATTTAGTTTATGGCTGCTTGACTGGTGGCAGAAAAAGTCACTGTACCCCCTCCTCCGCCTTCTGTCCCCTCACCCCATGAAACGGCAGGTGGTGCTCCAACATTTAGTTTATGGCTGCTTGACTGGTGGCAGAAAAAGTCACTGTACCCCCGCCTTCTGCCCCCATGAAACAGCAGGTGGTGCTCCAAATATTTAGTTTATGGTTGCTTGACTGGTGGCAGAAAAGTCACTGTACCCACCTCCTCTGCCTTCTGCCCCCCAATGAAACAGCTGGTGGTGCTCCAACATTTAGTTTATGGCTGCTTGACTGGTGGCAGGAAAAAGTCATTTTCCACCCCTCCTCTGCCTTCTGTCCCCCTCACCCCCAAGAAACAGCAGGTGGTGCTCCAACATTTAGTTTATGGCTGCTTGACTTGTGGCAAAAAAAAAATGCTGTACCCCCTCCTTTGCCTTCTGTCCCCCACCCCATGAAACAGCAGGTGGTCTCCAACATTTAGTTTATGGCTGCTTGACTGGTGGCAGGAAAAAGTAATTTCCCTCCTCTCCTGCCTTCTGTCCCCTCACCCCCATGAAACAGCAGGTGGTGCTCCAACATTTAGTTTATGGCTGCTTGACTTGTGGCAAAAAATTGCTGTGCCCCCTCTGCCTTCTGCCCCCACCCCATGAAACAGCAGGTGGTGCTCCAACATTTAGTTTATGGCTGCTTGACTGGTGGCAGAAAAAGTCACTGTACCCCCTCGGCCTTCTGCCCCCCATGAAACAGCAGGTGGTGCTCCAACATTTAGTTTATGGCTGCTTGACTGGTGGCAGGAAAAATCATTTCCCCCACCTTCTGTCCCCTCACCCCATGAAACAACATGTGGTGCTCCAACATTTAGTTCATGGCTGCTTGACTTTGGCAAAAAATTGCTGTACCCCCTCCTGCCTTCTGTCCCCCCACCCACATTTAAGAAGAAGTGGTGCTCTAACATTTACTATGGCTGCTTGATTGGTGGCTGCTTTGCCTGCTTCAGTTTGTCTGCAGAAAAGTTTGAAGTGCAAATTACATTACAGCACACAGGTTCTATACTGTACAGGTTTTACTGTACAGTACTACTGTACCTGTACTGTTTTCTATTTCCTTTAGGTACTGTACAGTACAATACTGTACTGTAATGTACACTACAGTGCAGTAGTGATGGCGCATTTACAGAGCTCTCCCGATGTGGCTGGATCCTCCTTGATGTACTGCTTCTTCCTATTGCTCTGCTTGGAGTGCCTAGAACTCGTGCTAAAAAAATGCGATGTTTCCACAGCATAGTCTCACAGAAGGTCGGTTATCTGAGAGCGGAGACTGTGAGCTGCATAGGAGACAACATGCAGGATCAGTGACGGAAACGGATAACGCGAGTGATGGTTATGCGGGTGATAACACAATGGGGTGGAAAAAAATAACCGGTTGATGATGGATACGTGCGTGCGCCGGTAAAATGCGAGTCGGATAAACGAGAGCTGACTGTACCATTTGGGGATAATTTTGCATTCGGCCATCCATGGAAAGTTCCCTTGGAAAGTTGGGCCATAGGGAATATTTGTCCTTGAGACTTGGTTTGCCACTCAATTTGTAGGGTAGATTTATCAGGAGCAACAACCGAGGCAGTGAGGTAGACATCTGAAACTTCCTGGACAGTAACCAAATTGTCAGGAGTATTGATGGAGACTCCCTCTTGGGGTAGTTTCAGGTAGATCAGGGTGAGGAAGGAGTTGCTTTACCATGCCTTGGATGTAGGGGGTAACTTCTGAGATAAGGAGAAAATGGAACAAGATAGCCATCTTGTCAGTGTATCTGAAAAGGAAAATCAAACATTAACAAATTAGTACTATTCCACCCAATGGGGTGAGGAAAAGTAATTATACTCCTTTATACAGTTTCAACTGGTTTGCATGTAACCATTTGTCAGTCAGTTTGTTGCTTTGCATGAGTCTAACCCGATAGACTGCTGGACTGAGCTTGTTGACAATGGGGTAGGGGCCTTCCCACTTATTGGAGAAAGAATGTGTTGGGCACGCAAATCTGAGAACCATTACCTGATCCCTAACTTGCCAATCCACTTCTTGTGCATGTTTGTCAAACTGAATTTTGGACTGTTGCTGGGCCTTGCCCATGCAGTTCACAGCATACAAGTGAATGTGTATGAGATCTTTTCTGAGTTTTTCTACATATTGGTCCACAGAGACACAGTCTGCAGAAGGGGTGTGCAGATCAAACAACAGGTGTTCAGGTAATCTCATGTTTCTACCAGTCATCACCTCAAAGGGTGTCAACTGGGTGGTGTCTGAGGGTGTGCCTCTAATTGTCATAAGGAGTAATGGTAGTAGGGAATCCCAGTCCTTGGGATTGTCCTCAATTAATTTGGAAATCATTTGCTTACTCCATCTGTTGACTCTCTCTACTTGACCTGAGGATTGTGGGTGGTAGGGTATGTGGAATTTCTGATGAACTCCAAGGAGTTCAAGGGCTTCTTTCATCAACTCACCTGTAAAACTTGTTCCTTTGTCTGAGTCTACCTTGAGAGGTAGACTCCACCTGGAGAATTCTGTTCCACCAGGACTTTGGCAGTGGTTTTAGCAGTGCATGTCTTAGTGGGGAAAGCTTCAACCCACTTAGAGAAAACATCAATTACCACAAGGGTGTAGTTGTTTCTGCTGGTATTGGTTAGAGGACCAATAAAATCAGTCAGAATGTTGTTGTGGTAATAGTTCGGCATTTTGTTTGGTGGGGATGGGGTTGTTCTGTGCACAAACAAGGCAGTTGTCTATGTACTGTTTAACATCCTTGGTGACACTAGGCAACCATGTGGTGGTCTTGAGCCTTTAGAGTGTGTTTTCCACTCCCTGGTGTCCACAAGTAGGGGTATTATGCACTTCATGCAGAAATTCAGACCTAAGGTGATGAGGAAACACCCACAATTTGGTGGGGGTGTCATCTGGTTGATACCAAATGAGCTTGTCTTCTGGGGATATGTGTAGCTTACCTTCATGCCTTCGGTAATGGTTGTAGGTAGGTAAATTCTTCTCAGTGCCCTTGTCCAGGAATCTAATCACATCTTTGAGTTCAGAGTTAGCATGTTGGGATTCTGACAAATCCAAGGGGGAGAAGGGTTCAGGTTTCTTTCTGACTGCTGCAATGTGCAGTTGCTCTGTCCTCTGGATGGTCCATCATCCAGGTGTCCCCCCTTGGGCCCCTTCCTTTGAACAGGTGTCAGCAGTGTCATTGAAGGCATGATAGGGATCATGTATAGAGTGATCCTTAACCTTGGTTACATAGAGTTTGTGTACAAATTTCTGTGCCAGTGAATGAATGCATATTACCAGTTCCTTGTGTTTAACCGTGGTGCCATCGGAAGAGGTAAAAGAGTTCTTCTGCCAGAAAGGAAGACATTCTGTAAGGGAACAACAAACCCAGTTAGAGTCTGTGAAAATGATGGTATCCTCAGTTCCATGTTGGATGAACTTGAGGGTACAGGCCACCGCTGCCATTTCTGCATACTGTGATGATGCCACACTGCAATGTTTAGAAATCTTAACAGTGTTACCAAAAGGGTAGATTACTAATATGCCCATTCCTGCTATCTGTTCTCCCTGATAATAGGAGGCTGATCTGTCTGTAAAGACATGGCACAGTGAGGTGTTCTCAAGTGCCTGTGGTGTAGCAGGAAGGAAAGGACCTGGATCTGGTAGATCCGGTGGCTACAGTGTACAGTCATGGGGTTCTCCTTGAAAAAGGAGATCATGCACAAGCATGGATGGCATTTTAGTTGGATGGACCTTGATATATCTGTCCTGGACAAGAAGGGACCAGTGTGTCAGTCTGGTATTGGAGACTGACACATCCTTCACTCTCTCTGATAGCAAAAAGGTTGTTGGGGTGTGGTTTGTATTGATGATCAGGGGGAGTACCCAATGATATACAGAAAGTGCTTGACAGCCCAGTAAGTGGCCAGAAGGTTCCTTTCACAAAGGCTGTACTTCTGTTCCACTGGGGTCAAGAGCTATGATGCATATGCAATGGGTCTCAGGGTGCCATGGACCTTCTTGGCCAGCACTGCAGACATAGCAATGTCAGAGGAGGTGGTGGATTCCAGATGGAATGGCAAAGCTGGGTTAGGGTTAACCAAAGCTGGAGCTGATGCCAGAGCCTGCTTCAGTGACATCACAGCTTGGGTGTGAATGGGGCCTCAAGTCCAGGGGACATCGTTTTTCAGCAGTTGATACAGGGGGCGGCCTTCTGAGCAAAATCACAAATAAAATCTCTAGAATAATTTACCATACCTAGAAACCTCCTACAGGTGGCCACGCTGGTGGGCAGTGGCAGATCTTGCAATCCTTGTATCTTCTTCCATGTAGGGCTTCAGCCTTCATCTGTTATCCTCAGGCCCAGAAAGAGTACCTCTTTCTGACATAGTTGTGCTTTTGCTGGGTTAGATTTGAGGCCTGCTCTCTGGATGAGGGTCAATAACTTGTCTGAGAGATACAGATGTTTTTCCTGTGTGGCTGTGGCCAACAATGTGTCATCCACATACTGCAAGAGACACTGGGGTGTAGAGAAACCCTCAAGGGTGTCCATCATATGCCAATGTAACAGGAAAGGGCTGTTATGGAACCCCTGTGGTAAGCACGTCCACATGTACTGCCTGCCCTCAAAGGTGAAGACAAACTTATATTGAATTTTGGGAGCCAATGACAATGACCAGAAACCATTGGAGATGTCCAGGGCACTAAACCATTATTAGTCAGGGGTCAGTAGTTGTAGCACATCTGGTGCTGATGCCACAGTTGGGGCACAACTGGAGGTGACCTGGTTTAGTCTCCTGGAGTCAATAGTAAGTCTCCAGGCACCTGTGGGTTTTTTTAACATGCCACTCTGGGGAATTTGCAGTGGAAACACATGTCCTGATTGCACCTTGCTTGAGGAGTGATTTAATTGTTTCCCTGAGAGAAGGCAAGGCCTCAGGTGGAAAGGGGTATTGCCGTTGCCTATCATGCACTAGGCCTGTCACTTTAATGACAGTGTGCATCCTACCACAGTCATGCTTGTTGGTGGCAAATGTCTCCAGATACCTTTTTAGAATGGGGAGGAGCTTTGGGAAAAGCTCATGGTTCTTAAACAAATCTATGACACCATAATCTTTATTGTTTGCAGAAATTGTTGCAACCACATGTGAGTCAGGGATCATGATGGTATGATATTGTCCCTGAATTTGCATCAGTAGCATGTTGGCTAGATCCGCCACACAGCCGTGTGGTGCCAAAAGTCAATTCCAATTATACTAGGCTGATCATGCAATACCATCAGCTGAAAGATATGATATGCCTTCAGGTGTCCAGGTGCCACAGGTAATGGCAGGGAGTGGTATGAAGGTAACCTAGTTCAGTCTACCCCAGACATATTGGTCCTCTGTCTGGTAGACCAAGGTGATGTGCCTGGGCTGTCATCCTGTAATACAGACACAGCCATGCCTGTATCCAGTAGTACTGTCAGTAGGTGGCCCCCAACCTCGGCCTCAGTGCAGGGCCTTCTATTTGTATCCAAGACCAGCTTGTTTACAATATGGACTGGGGCCTGTAATTGTCAATCTGTACCAGTGGAAGCATGGGGGAGCTCTTGAAAGAGAGTCTGGGCCTGATTCCTGTGAACCATCTCACCATGCTGTACTGTTGCAATATAGGGATCCACTTCTGGATTTAGGCCTGTAGGGGTCTGAGAGCCTGGACTTCCCATATCCCCGTAGCCTGTGGAGGCTTGCTCTCCTGGTTGTATTGCAGCAAGGTCCCGTACTGGAACAGCGTCTGCTATGGAACACATTTTTCCAAGCAGGTCTCGGGGACTGCAGTTCTCATCAGCTATTTTCTTATTTGAAGAGCCTGGTCTCTGTTGTTTACCCTTATTATTCTTGTGGTGTTTCTTATTCTTATGGCAGTTCTGGTTCCCACCCCAGGGCTGTTGTTGTTGTTGTTGGGCCTGTTGGGGGTGTTGATTATCTGTGGGGAGGGGCTGTTTCTCCTGGGCCTGCCCTTCCACCATGTAGTGCATCATGGCCTCCGGGATGGCTTCCATGGCAGCTACTTTCTTGGAACCAGAGCCTGAATCACGGATGTAGAGTTGATAAACTCTCTCTGTTTTCTGAAGAATGTTGGCGAATCTCTTCATGTTGGGGTAGGTAGTTGGATTTACCTTTTCTCTTACTGTAGGGATCATGTTCCTAAGGAACAGGGTCTTGTATTCAATGAGGTCCACATCTGCGGCTTTTCCTGCAAGGTGCTTTCCTGCTTGGTAGGCCATCCAGATCCTCTGGTGGGAAGTCGCTGGACTTTCCTTTGCATTCTGTTTCACAGGGTATGCAAGCATTACTCCTACCACACCTCGGTTGTGTGCAGTAATGAGTTCAGATGTTACTACGTCGAAGGTGGCATGGCTGTCCTGGTGAACAACATCGGGGAGTTTTGCCCACAGTCCAGGATCGATGGTCTGGCATAGGATTTGAACCTGGTAGTCTGCAGCAAGACTAAGCATTTCACATTTAGCACGCACCTTATCCAAGTGGCAACTGAGGTTGTCGGACGGGCTCATCAGATCAATACTGTCAGCTATTTGCTGAACAGAGTGGGCCATTTGAAGGGGATTATTGGAATGATCAGGCAAAGGTAGGTTACCTTAGGTGCCCTGCAGGGCTGCCTGAGCTGCAGCTTCGGCCACAGTACTGACCATTCCCTCCTTTGTACCAGCCTCTTGTAGAAGCTACTTAATCTGGGTTTTGAGGACCCGTTTGTTTTTCTCGGGGATGGACATGTTGCCTAAGGCATTCTCAATCATTTTCTCTACCTCCTGCCTGTCTTTCACATTAATAATGGCTATCAGTGGTGCCACTGGGACTAGGCCTGGGCTTGCTCCCCCCCATCATGGGGGTCACCATGTTGGCATTGCCCATGATGAGCATTATGCCATCGATGACGTAGGGATATGGTGTCATGTGACGGGGTCTGCCATGTTGTGGATGGGGAGGGGGGGTGTCTGGGCCATAGTTGGGGTGTGACTGGGCATTGTACTGTGAGATGTCATCATCTGACTCCTTCTCCTCAGGTGATGGTGACAAGGCAGGGGCTATGCCTCCCATTGCCTTGATGTGACCAACAAGCACCTCTCTCTGATGGCACAGTTTCACCATTTTATATTCACAATACTCATGACTCACTTTTGCAACACGCTGATCCACATCATCCTGCATCTGCTTCTGTAACACTCTATACGTGGCGCTCAATTTGCAGTTGTCCCTAGTAGCTACTCCTAAATCATTACATACCTGGTTTATCTCGTCCTATAACTCTCCCAGTTCTTCACACATCTGATCATTCATTCTGCTTAACAAGTCATTCATTTGCAAAGCCTGACCCTTATCCTGTCTCAAACTTTCACACTCCTGCTTCAACATACAAAGTTCCTGCTCGCTTGCCTGAGCAGAATGATATAAAAGGGAATCCTTTTCATTCCACAGGGTCTGGAGATCAGACTCCAAATCCTGTTCACGTCTTACACATTCATTTTCTTGTGATCCCATCTCCTGCTTAAGAGATGAGATTTGCAGTTCAAGGATTTGAAACCTCACTTCGGAGGCTTCCAAAGCAGCATAGAAAGCTGCGACCAACAACCCTTTAGCTTCTCATTTTCTGGCTGTTTGTCTCATCTCTGAGTATTGGGTTGAAATCCCCAGTATGGGGTTTTAGGGTTGACTTGCCTCCCGCATGAAGTCAGCCCATCCTCCATGGGAGGCAAGGAAGTTTGAGACATCGAGTCTCAGGTCTGCACAGATATTTGATAAGGTGGTCATTGTGTGGGAGGAAATGGAAAATCAAACTGTGAAAAGGCACCATGCTGTGTATTGATCCACAACAGGTGCACCAGTTCACAGGCGGGCTACTGTGCACTTGTAAGCTTGCAATTCAAAGATGCCATGGGATGAGGTGAGTCGCCAGTGACCACACCCAGTAAGCAGTCAGACTTTGCAAGTGATTACAAAGTGGGTGAAAAATGGGAGAGGTGATGTGGGAATGCACACCTGCTGTCTTCATTGGGAAGGGAAGATTGTAGCAACAAATGAAACTTTGCAAAATCCAAATATTGCCTGCACGCGGTCGCCAATTGTAAGGAGGTCTAAACCTCGCTTCTTAAGTTCTTGACAATAATGGGCATGCAAGGAATCACAGACACATTGCATAAGAGTAATAAAACTTGTTTATTACTACCAAAAGGAAATCACAGTTGCCTTAAGCAGTTCTTACCATTAGGAACTGGGAGCCAATGCTAAGCGTTCCCTATACCTCGAGGAATCTCCGTGTCTCCTGGGGTCTCCGAGATAGAAGACGTAATGTCATACATTATATACCTAAGATAATTACGATGGTTACTATAAGATAGAAACATTTCTAGTTACAAGATGAGCCCTATTGGCTAAATTAGAGGTGGCTCCTCAGTCCAAGATAACATTATACAATTTTGTTATAGTCATCACTTTGTAGAAACAAAGAGGTACAGTTTGTACATAGCCATGTAGCAATACAAATCATCAGAAGATGGCAATGCTGACTTATATATCATAATCATTACAAGGACATACTGTAGATATCCTATCATCTTGTAAGCAAGAAATACACGTGTATATTGGAAAGTAAAGTGTATAACAATTATATGCATACATATCCTGGCATCTACTCTTACACAGTAGATGCCCTTAGCCCTATATGTTAGTATAACATATACCTAAATGCTAGCTGTCTGCAGTGTACCTCTGGGGATACCAGTTAGGGTGTATGGACCTCGTGCATCATCACCCTCCCTTCCTTGGAGTGAACTCTGTTTACCACCACCCTCTATCATCTATTCTGTAAACAATTTCGTATTCAGTTTACCACCTTTGGATCAACTCTAAGCTGCCCAGCTTGCTTACTAGTCTCCTATGTGGAATGGTGTTCAATGCCTTACTGAAATCTAAGTAGGCCACGTCCACTGCTCAACCTGATCCAGTTCCTTGGTCACCCAGTCAAAGAAATCTATCAGATTCATTTGACATGACCACCCACCACACCCATGAAACCATGCTGTCTCAGATCTTGTACTTGATCACAGCTTACACTGTGTGTTTCAATTAATCTATTAGAACTGTATGTGAGCATGGACTTTGTTTATCTTTATGTTTAATAAGTATCAAACAAAGTAGTTATAGAAAAGTAGAAAATCATTGATTTAAAATATATGTGAAGCCTTTCTAGACTCTGGCAGCATATTCAGTACAGTAGTAAGATACATCATATGCCCATTCATCAGGATGTAGTGCTGCAGTTGTCCTGTGTTGCATCAGCAGTTGTTATTTCTAATCATTATTATTTTCAATAGCTATAATAGTTTCCCACATCATGAAACTAGTTAAAAGAAGTGATATCTCTAGCCACTAAAGTATGATGAGGTAGTCAGACCTAATAGTTAGAGTGCTGGCTTAGAAACTGGGAGCATGCAGGTTGAAATTCCAATAGCACCACACAGCATCAAATACTCAGTGTGTGTGACCTTGAGCAAGTCATTTAACCTCTCAGTGCTGCATTTCATTAGGTGGCAGAAAAGGATAGCAGCAGAACTCCACTGGAAACAATATATTGCATCTGAGCTGGACTACTGTCAGTAAATAAATTGTAAAATATGCCACACTGAGAAAGCGCATATCACCACTGTACATACACAAGTGTGTGTGTGTGTGTGTGTGTGTGTGTGTGTGTATGTGTGTGTGATTGTGCATGTGCACAAGATAATGAAATAAAAGTAATTTTAATTTGATCATTGTTGCATTTGGCATTGATAATATATAATTTAGTAGATACATTAACTAGGTATTTAGGTAAACAGGCACTACTAAGTATGAAATTTATGTATTTTTTTTAACATTTAACAATTAGACTCCATAAAAGAATATGCTTGGGTCTGAATTGAAAACCTATGAGGAGAGGCTGAGGGATCTCAATATGCACACTCTGTAAGAGAAGAGGGAGAGGGGAGGCATAGGAGGGGGGCATTTGTCAGAGGAAAAGGTACACAAGAACAAGGGAGCATGTATTCAAGCTGGAAGGGGGGATTTTGGAGTGATGTGAGGAAGTACTTCTTCCCTGAAAGAGTGGTGGATGCCTGGAACAGTCTTCCAGTGGAGGTGGTGGGGGTGAAAACAGTGGTGGGCTTCAAGCATGCAAGGGATAGTCATAAAGGAATCCTGGTAGGAAAGTGGGGGGTAGCCAGAGAACATGTAGGGTCTGCAGTAACAGAATTGACCAGGAAAAATTGGCAGACTGGGTGATCCAAGTGTTCCTTATCTGCCAACAAATTCTGCTTCTATGTTTTGTTTTCATAAGTGTCCTGGGCAGAAAGATTGAACAAACTCAGATACAAATTGCAGACATAAAACAATGCATCCAAACACTGATACACCATCATATAACATATGATTAGGCTGATTACAAACTTCTTAAGAATACAAAAATAAGACTATAGACTGGAGCCAAATCATTATATCAATTAAAAATACTGTACATTCTAATCTTCTGATCAATGCCAGTCATTTTGAAAGGAGCAATATGTTTTTAATTTAATTCTATCATGTGTCTTAGATCATGTCATTTTACACATTGAAAAACATAGGCAATGCAACTAAATATTATTTATTTCAAAAGTTACAGCAAGAAAGACATAGTAAGCTGATATCAGCTCATTTCAAGGTGTGTTCTGGGGGGAGGGATGAAGATAAAGTAATCAATACAATAGATGCAAGAGTAAAAATACATTAACTGTAATACAGCCAAGATATTGTCTCAGGTAAAATGGTGCACACAAAATTATGTGCAAAGTACGGTACATAAAACAGATGTGCACAGCTAGAATTGCGCAAGTCAGTAGCATGTGTAACCTTTTAACCTGGGTGGGTGGACTCCATCTCCAAATCAGAGTCAGAAATAGTTGCAGGAGGGAGATCTAAAATCCTAAAGGAGACACTTAAGTGACAAGATGGAAGAGAATGAGCAGATGGAGAGGGGAAGAAAGGCCTAGAACCTCAGGAAGTGACAGCAGAAGGCAGCTTGGCCAGCAGAGATATCCTGGGAAGGGGAGTGGGAATGGGGAGCAATGTTATAGGAAGCATAGGAGATTGGAGGAGGGTTAGAGAGAAAAGATAGGGAAGGAGAGAGCAAAGTCAGAATCTGGACATGAAGGAGGCATAGTGGGTGAGGTGTCTTTGCTCAAAGCAGGGGAGGAAGACAGAAGACGAGAGAGAGAGCATTGGTGGGTACAGGGAAAACATCCTTTGGCAAAATGGCAGAAAGGGTGAAAGATGGGATCAAGTCTGGGAAGGGTGGTTTTGGGGGTGATGCTGTAGATGATGTCACCATAGTTGAAGATAGGGAGGATCATCTGTGAGACAATCTTTCAGAGGGCAGGAACTGGGATATTCACTCTGTTCCTGTAGAGTGCACCCAGTCTGGGGTGGAGCTTGTGGTGGAGGGCATCTATGTGAATCAAGAAATGAAGGTAACAGTCCAGCCAAACCCCAAGGTACTTAAAGGAGGAGACAGCCTCGATACCAGTGCCACCAAGGGTAAGGAATGAAGGAGAGGAGTGAGCCTATGATCCTCTGCAGGAAGTCAAAGGTTGGGGTAACTGTTTTCATTGTATTAAGGCAACAGTTCTCAAACTTTATCACAGTGAGCCTCCCCTAAGCCATGGAAAAAATCTTGAGCCCCCCCTCCCCTCAAAATACTGAAATATTTTTGGGCCTCCCCATAGAAAAATAGCCTGCTTTTCACAGTACATCAGGAATAAATTGAAACCTTTTTGCCTAGTTGGCTCATTTTATTAAGCTTATTGTACACCCCCCAAACAGGACAAACCTACTTGCTCCAATATTTTGACTCTCGAACCATTGTTACCCCTTACTGCCATACCTTAATGGGTCAGACTGCTTGTTTTGTTTCCCCTCTATCTGGAATAACCTTCCTGCCAACCTCTGCCTCTCCCCCTCTCACCCTGCTCTTAAGGAATGTCTCAGGGATTATTTTGCTCCCTCCTGCTCTTATTCCTAGTACCTGTATCATTAACTCTTGTATTTGGACAGATCTGCTGCCAGTCTAATTGATCGACTGTTCCTGGCATTGTTAGTTTATTGTTCTAAATTCGTTTGCACTTTTATTCATTTTGTATTGCTTGAGTGTTTTTCAGTTACATTTTGAATTGTATTCTCTCATTACCCTTCTCTGGGTACGCCTGAAATAAGCCATAGCTCAGTGTACAGTACCTTCCCTGGTCACAGACTTGTGAATAAATACATAAATTCACCTACTATTATCCTCTTTCAGTTTGCCTTATCCCTTCACACAAAATCTATAAAGTTCAAAATTGAAATATAATACTTTTTCAAGACTTGCTTAAGCCTCCACTGGAACAGGTTGAGGCCTCCCCACGGAGGCTGGCCTCACCATTTGAGAACCCCTGGATTAAGGGATAGCTGCTTTGCCCTGAACCAGTGCTGGATGTTGTCAAAGTCAAGTTGGAGCTGGTCAGTGAGATCAGGTGTAAAGGAGCAGAAGTGAAGAAAACAAAGCACATGCTTAGTAGAACGGGCATGCAACTGTTTTGGCCATCCAAATGATGCCATTCCATACCATGAGCAATTCTGTGGCCAACAGGTGAGGAAGGATAGAGGTAGGCTGGAAACCGTAAAGAGAAGGGTAACAAAATGATCCAGGGTCAGCAGGGTAGATTAAATGTGAAGACATTAGAAGGGAGGGGGGGGACTATAATAGATACATTCAAATACATACAGGGGTACAATAGGGTTAACCTCACAGAATTGTTCATGTCAAGGAACAGTTCATTTATCAGAGGTCATAATCTCAAGCTGTAAGGGAAGAAAGTTAAAAAGGACATGAGGAAGTATGTATTCTCATAGCAAGCAGTGGATGGTTGGGATAGTATACCAAGCAATGTGGTCAGTGCTGGGACTATAGCAGGACTCAGCCCATAATGCCATTAAGGGAGTTATTGGAAACTATATCAAGGTAGTTCTGTGCAGTAGAGAATGCATGCCATGTACATTACATAAACCCCCCGCTCTCTGGGTTTGCATACAGCAGCCAGCCAGGAAGGTGTAAAGGAGGGCTCTGCCAGCCAACATATGGTCTCCCATGGCACTAAAGAGTCAGGTAAGGCATGCCTGGCAGGGTGGTGATCGATGCCACTGTGCAGGGGCTTCAAGATGCCAGGGATTCCATACATCATTGGGGGGAACAGCAATCTTGGGGTGGTTCCACAGAACACCAGGGAATATGTTGCATTGGGTTTTGCACTGCAATATGCATTCTAATGGCATTTCTCCTAAACACAGGACAGGGTGTTGTCTTTGTTACAGGGCGGGGGATCAAAGCTTGGGTGGGGGGACTACCGGACACCAGGGAATATGTTGCATGTGACAGGGCTGGAGATCAGGGACTGAAGGGGTCCAGTGGCCACCAGGGAGCCAGTTTATTTTATGAGCTGGGTACTGGGGGGCTGCAAGGCACCAGGGACTCTTATTGTACTATATGGGATGGTGAATGGAAGGGGAGCCCACTAGGCACCAGGGAGTAGTACAGTACTATACGGGCAGGCAATCAGATGGAGGGGGGACCACTAGGCACCACAGCTTAACTACATGGGTACTGGGATGGTGCTCGGCAGGGAGGACCATAGACCACCGGGGGGGAGGTAGTTTCACTGGCCAACATGGTTGTTGGCTGCAGTAACTCCGTCAGCTGCTAAGGTTGTCTGGAGTAAGTCAGGGTTTTGTTCAGTGGTATCTGCACAGAACTAACATGCTAACCCCTTTTGAACAAGACAAATGTGGTGAATATGAGGTTGTGCAGATATTCCAGTCCCTGCCTCTCCCATTGCCCACCCTCATTCATTATTGTTTTGCTGGGGTGCTAACCATATTAGCCTGCACAACCGCCTCTTTTGAATGTCACACTCTGGTGCAAAACCCAGTTTGACCATGTAAACACTCATTTGCACCGGCACAAACATTTGAATATCGGGCCACTGGATTGTTCTTTAACAGTCCTGGTGTCAAACTGAGATCAAGGGTAGACTTTCTAGTCACTGTTCACCCACACCCACACTGTGACACACCCACAATAATTTCTCCACATTTAATCATGCTCATGATAGTTTAGCCACATTTAAAATAGCAGTGCAACAAAAGTGGGCAAAAATGTTTACCCTACCTTTTTCTCCACTTTAAAAGACTACAGGAACCTTCCAGTTTTATTCTTAAAAAAAAAAAAGATGATCACCATGTCAGGCTTAGAAATACAAGCTGAATTTAAACTGAAGAGGGGGGGCAGCAGAGAGCAAGGCACTCGGCACCAGATGAGGGTGGTCCCTGGGTCTCCCCCAGCAGGAAATAAAAAAAGAAAGTTGAGGACAAGGGGAGAGGATAGTAGGAACAGGGGTGGAGGAGAGACATAAAAGGATCAGGAGCAAAGAAGGACAGGGTTTGCACTGGAAGGTGGTATCCTTGACTGCAAGGAGTCTGGCTAACAAGGCAGCAGACATACCTCTACAGGTGCTGATGGCAGAGGGGGACGTGGACATAGCTGCCATCACAGACATATGGGCAACTCAGCACCATGACTGAGACCTCCAGATCCCAGGGTACCAACTGCATAGGAAGGACAGAGCAAAGGGAAGGAGGGGGAGGAGTGGTGTTGTACTTAAGGGAAGTGATAATAGGCACTAGGGAGAAGGGCACAACTGAAGCCCTATGGGTAGTGCTCCAGAAAACTGCTGGGAGAAGGATTCATGTGGGGGTGGTGTACAGACCACCTACTCAGGGAATAGAGTTGGATAGGGAGCTGGGGGAACAGATCAGGAGGGTAGGGGGAGAGGGAACACTAATACTAGGAGACTTCAGTCTACCTAATTTTGCCACTACATCAGCTTTATTCCCTGGTGTCTAGTGGTCTCCCCCCCCCGGCCGCTCACTGGTCCAAATTAAAAAGAAAATCTTTTCTCTAGTGTCTAGTGGTCCCCCCAGCAGTATCATTGCTGAAATTGAATAAAGCCCCCCCCGAGTTACACTGAGTCATTTCCATCCCGACTGAGTCCCCTACTGAATCTGACCTTGTGTTAAAAAAATTCTTAATTAAATACACAACTCCCTAGTGTCTAGTGGACCCCCCACCCTGGCATCAGATAGTGCCCAACTGACTACCCCCAGTACCCCTATCGGGCCACCGGCACAGCCCTCCACTCACCTCCATGACCAGCAGCCTGACTAAGCACTTCAATGAATGAGCGCATGCTTGTACAAACATGCACTCATTCATTGTCAGACAGCCAGTGCTCTCACTACACTCCAGTAGTCGTGAGAGTGCTGGCTGTCTGAATCCAATGAATGAGCACATGCTTGTACAAGCACGCGCTCATTCATTGAAGTGCTCGGTCGGGCTGCCTAGAGGTGAATGGTCTCCATGACGATAGGCAGCATGGATTTGTCAGTGGGAGATCTTTTAAAACCAACATGATAGGATTCTTTGACTGGGTTACAAGGTCATTGGACAGGGGTCAGGCAGTGGGCGTAATATATATGGGCTTCAGCAAAGCATTTGATTCAGTGCCATGTGGCAGGATAATCAGCAAACTGGGGGACCTGGGATTAGGAGACAAAATGCTGTGGTGGGTCAATAGCTGGCTACTTGGCAGGAACCAGAGAGTGGTGGTGGGGGGGACGGTCCAAACCTAGGCCTGTAACCAGTGGGGTCCACAGGGCTCAGTACTTGGACCTCTACTGTTCAACATATTTATAGGTGACATAGCAGAGGGGGTCAATATTAAGATCTGTCTTTTTGAAGATGATACTAAGCTCTCTGGGAGGGTGGACACAGTGGAGAGGAGACAGAATTTAAGGGAGGACCTGGCTAAGCTGTAGAAATGGTCAGGCATTTGGCAGTTGGATTTCAATACTAAGAAGTGCAAGGTAATGCACATGGGAACCAGAAACTCAAGGGCCAGTTACTGGCTGGGTGAAATACAGGTGACAGTATCAGAGGAGGAAAAGGACCTTGGAGTAATGGTTGGGGGTGATATGAAACACACAGTACAGTGCCAGAAGGCAGCAGCCAAAGAGAAAAAAATGCTGTGCTGCATCGCCATGGAAATCACATCTGTTGCTAGCCTTGCTTGTACAGCAGAAAGCAGCTAACTAAAAGAAGCTACATTTTCTTATTAATTTAAAACGTATATCTCAGCAGGAGTCAGTGTCTGTTAAGATTAAGTGGACAGATAACTTTATTAGAATTAGAAGGGGTCTTATTTAGAGTTAAAAGAAAGAAAAGAAAGAAAGTCAGTGTATGCTCTGTGCAGTGAAGGGTACTGTATCAGCTGACTTTGCTAAACCAGTAGGAGGAAAGAGAGCTTACCTGGGGGTGTGGTTTAGACACTATAAAAGCAGGTGAGTCAAATTACAACTTCCTTGTGCTAGCCTTTTTTCTTACTAATTGCCCTCCATCCCACCCACCCAAAGCCAGTTCTACTTTTATAGCCACTGGATTTGACTGTCAACAGGAACTTCCTGTTTGGCAGTAGGAAGGAAAGGATCATAGAGAAACATTGTTTTTGTTAACCCTAAAGTAAAAAAAGTAGCTCACTCTCCCCCCAGCTGCTGGTGGTCTGATACTGAGCAAGAAAGAAGGAGGCTACTGAAGAAGATAGGAAGTTGCTGTCCCAGAACAGGAAGGGTGAGAGTTGTAAGGATAGGAGAGAATAAGCATCCAGAGAAACAGTAGAGAGGACACAAAATAAGACATGATAGGAGTGGTGCAGTGCAATGGCTGTGGGGTGGCAGTGTTCCGGGAGACATTCTGGAGGCTGCGATACTGCCCTATTTGCAGGCACCTCTCTGGTCTGAGAGAGGAGGTAGCCCGTCTCCAGGCTGACCTGGCTAGGATTCGTGAAACCTCCTCCCCAACCCAGGGACCACCAAGGCCAATGCCACTACCTCAGAGGTTGCCAAGAAAGAGGAGAGGCTGGACCAGGGTGGACTCAAGGAGGGAGAGGGTGGTGGAACAGAGTTTCATCCCTCCAGCTGTACCTCGCCACAATTCATTCACCCTTCTGGTGGATAGTGGTTCCTCTATGGTGGCACCTGCAGTGGAGACCAAGGAGGATGCTGGGAACCTTCACAAAGGAGACCCACAGGAGGGTAGCATGGGCCCCCACAGGGGAAGGAAACGAGTCCTGGTTGGGGACTCAATCATTAGGGGGGTAGAAATGGGGGAGGAAGGGGAGATGGAGGTAAGGTGCCTTCCTGGTGCCATGGCTTGGAGAGACAGGAAGCGAATCCTCAGAATCGTGGGAGGAGCTGCACGAGGGAGGGAGCTGGATGTCATTGTCCACCTAGGGACAAATGACCTGGCTAGGAATGGGATCAGAGCAGTGCAAGAGGAGTTTGTAGAGTTGGGAAGGGGCCTTAGACAAGTAGCACATACGGTAACCTTCTCGGAGGTGCTGCCTGTCTATGGCAAGGGAGATGCTAGGGCACTTCTCACCAGGGAATTCAATGAGTGGTTGAAAAACTGGTGTGGAGCTCAGGGTTTTGGCTTCATTGGGGACTGGGGAGCCACCTGGAGGGATGCAGACCTATACTGGTGCGATGGTCTGCATCTGTCCAGGGGGGAACCAGGATCCTAGGTGAGAGGCTTAAATGCTTCATTAGCAAGCATTTAAACTAGCCAAGAGGGGGGAGAGGCACTGAAAGGAGCAGGAAATCTGAGCCCCCAACAAAACATGGTGATTAGTGAGGTAAACACCAAGGTACAGAAGTTATTAGGGAGCAGAACAGATTTAAATGTAAAAAAAGGCAAAGGCAGTAAGGACAGAAATGGGGCTAAAAGGGGTAAGGCTATCAAAAAGTGGAGGGTGATGAGTACCAATGCCCGTAGTCTGTGTAACAAGCTCCCTGAACTAGTGGCCTTGATGGAAGAGGGTTGCCTTGATATTGTGGCAGTCACAGAAACATGGTACACAGAGAACCATGACTGGGATGTCAACATACCAGGATACACAATCTACAGGAGGGATGGGGAGGGTAAAAGAGGAGGAGGAGTAGTTCTCTATGTAAAGGAAGGGATCAAAGCAACAGAACTAAAGAGTAAACAGGGAGCAGATGAGGCACTTTGGGTCACCCTGGAGACAGGAAATGGCACCACAATCCGCATGGGGGTTGTATACAGACCCCCATCTCAGGGGAGGAAATGGACAAGGAAATGATAGAAGGCTTTTATAATGGCAAAAGGGAAGATATTGTTGATGGGGATCTGAATATGCCAGATGTTAACTGAGCACCTTTGCTGCAGGCACATCCAAGAGCAGGGTCATTCTTGATGCCCTACAGGGGGCATGCCTCAGACAGCTAGTATTGGAACCCACTCGGGAGGGAGCAATCTTAGACCTGGTAATTTTAAATGGGGATGGAGAAAGAATCTCAGATTTAGAAGTGGGTAGCTATCTGGGAACAAGCGACCACCAAACAGTGTGGTTCACGATAAACACAGCCATACAATCAAGCTATACAAAAGCAAGAGTACTAGACTTTAGGAGGGCTGACTTTGGGAAAATGAGAGAGTGCCTCAGAAAAGCACTAGCAAACAGGCAAGAAGGAGGGTGGAGGAACAATGGGGAGTGATCAAAACAGCCATCACAGAGGCAACAAGCCTTTGTAAAGCAAATCAATAAAACACAATGAAGGAAAAACCACTATGGTTCACAAAAGAGGTGGCAGGAAGGTTAAGGAGAAAAGGACAGCATTCAGGAAATATAAGGAAACACAGAAGAAGCAGGACAGAGAACTTTATCAGTTAAAGCAGAAAGAGGCTGGGAAGGCAGTCAGAATAGCAAAGGCCCAAACCAAGGAAAGGATAGCCAATTCTGTTAAGAAGGGGATAAGACCTTTATAGGTACATTAGGGAGCCAAGAAAGACCAAGGAGGGATACTGAAGCTTAGTAAAGGGGAGGGAATGTGGGTAGAGGGTGACAGTGAAAAAGCAGGGATACTGAACGAATATTTCTGCTCAGTATTCACAAAAGAAGAGGAGGGGGAGTTACCTAAACCAAACAAGAGAAACACTCTGAAGACAAGGGTCGATACCAGTCCATTTACAGAAGAAAGGGTTCTGAAAGAACTAATAAAATTGAAGGTGGACAAAGCACTGATGGGATTCACCCAAGAATTTTAAAAGAACTAAGGGTAGAACTAGTGACACCACTGACTACTCTCTTTAACAAGTCATGGGAGGATGGGGTGGTACCCGAGGACTGGAGGAGGGCAGATGTGATTCCTCTTCACAAAAGTGGGAGCAGGACAGAGGCAGGAAACTACAGACCAGTTAGTTTGACCTCAGTGGTAAGGAAAATGATGGAATCACTTCTGAAGGAAAGAATTGTTGAGTACCTAGAGGCCAGTGAGGCACAGGACCCAAGGCAATATGGATTCTCGATGGGAAGGTCTTGTCAGATAAATCTAATAGATTTCTTTTACTGGGTGACCAAAGTAGTAGACCAGGGAGGGGCTGTGGACATGGCCTACCTAGATTTTAGCAAGGCATTTGATACAGTCCCATACAAAAGATTAATACACAAGATAGCCAGCCTTGGAGTGGGTCCCAAGGTGGTAGCCTGGATAAAAAATTGGCTAGACAACAGGACTCAAAGGGTAGCAGTAAATGGAGTACACAGTGAAGAAAGGAGGGTTACTAGCGGGCTACCGCAGGGTTCAGTACTGTGACCAGTCCTTTTCATGTCTTTATAAGTGACATTGCAGAGGAACTGGAAGGAAAAGTATGTCTCTTTGCAGATGACACAAAGATCTGCAACAGGGTTGATACACAAGATGGAGTGGAAAGGATGAGAAGGGACTTGGCAAGGTTGGAGGAATGGTCAAATGTATGGCAGCTCAGATTCAATGCAAAGAAGTGCAAGGTAATGCACATTGGAAACAAAAACCCAGGGGAAGTGTACACAATGGGGGGTGAAATACTGACAACAGTAAAAATAGAAAGGGACCTGGGGGTAATTATATCAGATGACCTAAAGGTGGGCAAGCAATGTGAGAAGGCAGCAAGGAAGGCTGGGGGGATACTGGGATGCATAGGAAGAGGCATCAATAGTAGGAAACAGGAAGTTGTTATTCCTCTGTACAGACAGTTGGTGAGACCCCATCTGAAGTACTGTGTGCAGTTCTGGAGAGCCCATCTCTGCAAAGACATAGACAGAGTGGAGGCTGTCCAGAGGAGGGCAACAAATGGTGCAGGGTCTGCACCAGAAGACATACGAAGAAAGACTAAAGGAGCTTAATATGTATACTCTTGAGGAAAGAAGGGAGAGACGGGACATGATAGAAACTTTCAAGTACCTCAAGGGAATTAACAAAGTCCAAGAGGGTAGCATCTTCCAGAAAAAGAGATGTGCAAGAACAAGGGGGCACAATTTGAAGATAGAGGGGGGATGGCTCAGGGGTAATGTGAAGAAGTATTTTTTCACTGAGAGGGTTGTGGATGCATGGAACAGCCTCCCTGAGGAGGTCGTGGAGTCAAGAACAGTGGGGACTTCAAGAATGCATGGGACAGGTATAAGGCAGTCCTAGTGGTGGGTAAGAGGAAGCAAGCTGTTGGTTAACTAGGATCTGCAGCTTATCTGTTAGGTAGGAAAATGGGCAGACTAGGTGGGCCAAGTGGTCCTTATCTGCCATCAAATTCTATGTTTCTATGTTTCTAGGAGGGAGGAAGTTATTCTGCCACTGCCACTGGCGAGACCGCACCTAGAATACTGTATTCAGTTCTGGTGCCCTTACCTGAAGGATGTCAAACTACAGTAGGGGGTCCAGCAGAGGGCAACAAAATGGTCCAGGGCATGAGGGACAGATCATATGAGGAGAGGCTGAGGGAACTAAACATGTACTCCCTGGAGAACGGGGGGAGAGGGGGACATGATTGAAACCTTCCAGTACCTTAAGGCTATAAACAGGGTTGGTTCAGAGGGCATCTTTAACTTAAAAGGAGGGAGCAACAAGGAGGTATAGCCTGAAATTGGTAGGAGATAGATTCAGGAAGGAAATGAGGAGGCACTTTTTCACTGAAAGGGTGGTGAAAGGGTGGAATAAGTTACTGGAGGAGGTAGTGGTGGCAAAGATGGTGACCAGTTTCAAGGGGTGGTGGGACAGGGTGATGAAGAAAATTAGGATGGAAGGAAGCATTACTGGGAAGTGGGAGGGGGTGGGAAATGGGATGGTGGGGGATGACTCCAGGACGATTGGGGGGGCAACTTCAGGGAATTAACTGAGCTGTGTACTTGAGCAGACTCAATAGACCATTACAGCACATTTATCCTGGCAAATCTGTATGTTAGTATGTTCTTATTGTTGGCCTGGTAAAGGTTAGGATAGAGAAAAAAAAAAAACTTATGGTGCCAGATTTTCAGCAGTGGAAACATTGTGCATGTGTGTAAAAAGGTTGCACAAGTGAGAGTTTTCTTGTGTAATGGCAATTTATTTTTTAATTCACTCAATTTTCAAAAAGGGTGCCTTTCTGCAACCTTTTCCACAATTTATGGCAGCTTGTGATTCTTTTTTTGCACAGCTGCTGAAAAATGCAACACTTGGTATAACCAGGCAGACCATTTTTTGCACCGCTGCAGAAAAAAAGGAAAATGCCACTGGTGCACATAAAATACAGAAAATAGCATTGTTGCAGTTCCAGAAATTGTTCTCCGCTCCAAAGAGTTGTACACAGTGACTTAGGGCTGGATTTTCAAATGGGTGGGAGACTGACCAACAGCCCCTGATGCAGGATGAAACCTCCACACCTGAAAAATTTCATATTTTCAGCTGGTGCAGCTACAGAAGAAGTTATGACTGGTCCCACCAGATGTAACTTTTCCTTGCAGCTGCACGCAAAACATCTGCAAGCTGCCTGAAATCATGGAGCTGGTCACAAACTGGCTCTGCTTTTGAGAATACTGCAGCTGCAGAAAAAACTGTGGCCCTGCACGTGGAAATCCACCTGCGCCAGTTTTTTCCTGCAGCTGCCTGATTTTGGAAGGCTTTAAAAATCTAGCCCTTGGTCTCTGGGTCATGTGAGACCCTTTGAAAATCTACCCCATGGTGCAAAGCATACAGGATATCAAGAAAAGTATATCTGACCAGTATGCTAATATTTGTATCATCTGTAGCTGAAACACCTTTTTTAGAAAAATATTTTTCTTTGTACTGCTGCTTTAAGACATGCACATGATAGTTTATTCACCTCACAGAGAAAATGAAACAAAATAATGTATGACACCCTCTACTTCAACCGCCATAGAGCTTTTAAAATCTTGGCTTCAAAACTCCTAATCATATAACAGTAATAGCTTTCAGTTAACTGTAATGCTTTCCATTACTGGGCTATGTGTGATTTTGTATTCAGTTCACTGTAGTATCCTCAGAATAACTGGCTTCTGCACATAATCATACACCTTGGCCTTCAGCTTCAGGCCCCTAACCACCCACATCCTGTCAGTTTTATTCATTTATTGATTGATTTTTTTTTTGTTGAACGGAAAAGGAGGGATAGGCAATTGTGACTATTTTCAGCCTCGTTCCATGGGGTGGGGTGGGGGGGGTCATAAGGAAATCAACCAAATTGAACTGCATTAAATTGTTGGTGGTATTATTCCTTTTCCTGCTCTGGATAACTAATTAGTATCACTTAAAACATTCTGCTTCTTCTTTGTGAAGAAAGATGCATACCTTATATGGACACATTAAAGAAAAAAAACTTAAAAACAAACCAGAATAAGTCCTGAGGTGCACTGTGTGCCAAAATAAACCATGGTCATGTGATCAGATTCCACTAATCGTAATGCAGGACTTTCCAAACCTATTTTATAACTACACTGAATAAATATATTTATACAATGGGGTGAGCAAATAACTCACTGAAAAAAAAAAACAAAAACATGTATTCTCACTGCAGTGAAATATTCTCACTACAGTGAAATAAACCACTGTGGTGACATCACCACAGTGGAATTCTTTACATTTATTCAATGGCTCATACAAAACATCACCAATAGTGTGAAACAGTGCAACTGAATACCATTATGCAACATACATTGCGTGACCGCGCTATTCTCCACTAATGGCAACTTTTGTATGATCCACTCCCAAGAGTAGGGGGCCCTATTGTATGAATCAAATACATGATGGGCAGGAGTGGAATATGGAAAATATCTACACGCATGAACAGTGACCTCGACAACTATCACTCATGGCCCTGCTACGCTGCGCCACTCATGAGGTATCCTGAGGTCACTGTTCACTCATGCAGATATTTTCCATATTCCACTCCTGCCCATCATGTATCCTCTATTTATCTGTAAGGTTTGACTCTAATCTACACTGCATAAATGATTTTTGTTAATGTTGGCTGCATTATTAACATTTAACCAACTTTGGAAGGCTTACAAAGGAACCCTTAAATAATAGACAAGCATTTTGCACAATGTCTGATGATATTACAGTGCTCTGTGCTGCACTCAGAACTGTGAAAACAAACAGAAACAATATTGAAAAAAAAAACTTTCAAAATTCACAATTTAAAATATTATGCATAAATTGGATGCATAATAGTAGCCTGGCTCCTCTGAATATGCCACGTACCATAACTTGTGAGGGGGCAGGACTTACATAACTCACTTGTGGGTCTGCCATTAGTGAGATATTGTCCTACTCTCGCTAATGATGATAAATGGTATATATTGAGTCTGACCTGTGTGTGCCATATAATTAAATTAAGAAACAGCTAAAATTAAGAAATTTAGTAATCAAGTTTCAGGCAACACAAAGGGCCCATTATTCATCAGGGGGTTACATTCCTTTTAGACAAATATTTCTTTAAGAAAAGATTAAGGAATCAGATGCTCAGGCAGCAAGTACAGTAAATCTTTTTTGACTAGGGCCAAATGTCCTGGGGCCAGATTCATAAAAAAAAAAATGAAAGTGTGATGCAAAAGTTTGCATTACGCTTTACAAATGCCCAGGTGTTAAAAATTGCTAGTCTCTGATGGATAGCATACAGCACTATCTGACTGTGAACAGGGCTAGGTAGAGGCAGTGGTAACAACATTACCACTACTTCTGACCCACTAGTACTGCCCCAACCTGCATTCCTGTAAATAGCCCAACAATGAATAGTGCCAGTGTGCTATTTGGCACTCACTAAAGCAGCCATGTAAATGAGCACATTGAGCATGCACATTATGAGTCCATTTACATGGACTGAGGGTGTCATAGTCACTGGTGGTCAAGTGGTCCCTCCACTGCCCTGATCACCAATCGCTGTTGCTAACACAGAACAGTACTCCATTCCCTGGTGGCAGTGGTTCCCTCCCCCATCCCTGATACCGATCGCTTTCCTATTATGTTTCTAGTAATTCCCTGGTAGTCCAGCAGTCCCCTACCCCACCCCCCAATGCTGATCACCCTCCCGGTATTTTTACCTAAAGTTCCCTCGTAGTCTAGTGGTTCATGCCCCTCCCAATTGCCAGTCATCCTCCCAGTATTTTTATGTAACATTTCCTAGTAATCTAGTGGTCCCTCCCCACTTCCAGGTTGCTCATCACCCTCCAATATTTTTATTTAAAATTCTCTGGTTATCTAGTGGTCCCTCCCTGCCCCCAATCCCCTTCCCATGAAATACGAAATAACATATCCCTGGTGGTCTAGTGGACCCTGCACTGCCCCACTCTCTCAGGTAGTGACCCACCACCCCGCTCCCTCATCCCAATCCCCAGCCAGTGACCAGTACAACCCTCCTCTTACCACCATGGCTGACTGCCAACTGACCTGTGAATGGGCGCGTACAGTATACAGAATGTGCTTGTTCATAGTGCTGTCAATCACTGTCAATGAACGTGTACACAAAGATCAGTTAGTGGTCAGCTGTGCTGGTAAGGGGAGGGTTATGCTGGTCAACAGCTGGGGGGCAGGATGGGGGAATCGGGGTGGTGGGTCACTACATGACAGGGTGGAGGGTCCACTAGACCACCAGGGATAAGTTATTTCTTATTTCCAAGGATGCTGATTAGGGATGGGGATGGACCACTAGACTACAAGGGAACTTTAAATAAAAATACCAGGATGGCTATCGACGATCAACAATCAGAGTGGGAGATGGACCACTGGACTACCAGGGAAATAATACAAACACCTAATGGAGCAGTGATCAGATTCATGGGGGGGGGGACCGGCACTAGACTACCAGGAAAATATGTTTTTAAACACAAGGGGATGGAGATCAGAGAACAGGGAGAGGTGAGGGACCACTAGACCACCAGAGCAGATTTTACTGTATGTTTGGACAGTGTTGGGTCTGGCAATCAGTGATTAGAGGTGGGTAGAGACCACTAGACCACAAGGGAAATGTTCACTTTTCTTATTACAGGGACAGTGCTTGGCAGTACCTCCGGCAGCCACTAGGGTTGTGCAGAATACCACCAGATCTAGGTCAGTGGTATTTGCTCCACACAAGGAAGCCTCACAAATGGCCCTTGCATGTGGAAAATCTTTGCGAATAGGACTGCACTGATATGCAGGTCCCCTCCCTCTCATTTGCGGCCCCCTAAAAACTTTTCCCCACTGCAAACTCAGTTTGCCGGTGTAAACTGGGCTTTTGTGAAGACACCTTTGGTGCAAAACCTAGCTTGCACCTTGCAAACTCTGTTTGTGCTGGGGCAAAGTTTTGTGAATTGGGACCCAATGTCAGCACTGCATCAATAACACTTCATCTTACTGCAGGACCCAGTGGCCTCAAAGCCTGTGTTTTTTGATTTTTCTATGTTTGTCATATAAAGGTATCATACTACCCAAAGTACAGAATATTTAAGCAATATACCATGACAGGGTGTGGGTATATGGGTGGATATAACACACATGGTATGGTTCGGTGGCCTAGTGACTTAACCACACCGGAATTGGTAAATTCGCTGTAGAGGGAAAACAAGAGCAGAGGGAGGGCAGACTGTAAAACATGGAAGGTCATGCTAACAAATGCCCATAGCCTAGGAAATAAGGTTCCAGACCTGGAGGCCTTGTTGGCAGATGCACACCTTGACATAGCAGCAATAACAGAGACATGGTACTCTGCTAATCATGGCTGGGAAGTCAATATACCAAGCTATACACTGTTCAGGTGGGACAGGGAGGGTAAAACGGGTGGGGGAGTGGCCCTGTACATCAGAGATGGTATAAAGGCTGCAGGGAAGACTGGGGGAGGCCAAAGTAATGTGGGTCACCCTGGAGCCAGGGAATGGAACAGCAATATGCACAGGGGTGACCTACAGAGCTCCAGCACAGAGGGAGGAAGTAGACAGGGAACTAGTGGAAAACACATACGACATGACAGATAAAGGAAAAATCCTGCTACTGGGGGATTTCAATATGCCAGATGTGGATTGGGCCACCCAGGTGGCTATTTCAGCCAGAAGCATAGCCATCCTTGAAATTCTGCAGGGGGTTGGACTCAGGCAGTTGGTGCATGAGCCAACCAGGGACAAGTCAATTCTGGACCTGGTATGGACCAATGGGAACAGAGTCAAAGAAATACAGGTAGAAGGGCAGATGGGGTCCAGTGATCACCACATGGTGTGGTTCAGCATGGAGACATGAACTCAATTAAGCCACACAAGGGCAAGAGTACTAGATTTCAGAAGAGTGAATTTCACTGAAATGGGTAGATGTATACAAGCAGTCCTGGGGAAGGGAGAGGTAATAGACTGGGTGGAAGAACAATGGGAGAAACTGAAAGGAGCCATAGTGGATATAACAAACCAATGTGTTAGGATAGTGACCAAAGGGAAAATAAGGAAACCACTGTGGTTCTCCAAAGAGTTGGGGGACAAAGTCAGGGCTAAAAGGTTGAGTTTCAGGATATATAAAGGGAGCCAAAGAAGGGAGGAGGACAGGGAGGTGTACCTTGAATGTCTAAAGGAAGCAGGGAAGGCTGTTAGGAGGGTGAAATCACAGACAGAAGAAGGCTTAGCGCAGTCTGTAAACAAAGGGGATAAGGCATTTTATAGGTACTTCAGTAAAAGAAGAAGACAAACCATGGGGAGGATTGTGAGGCTCAAAGGGGAGAACTGAGAGTGTAAGGAGGGGAGTCTGGACAAGGTAGAAATACTGAGAAAATACTTCTGCTCAGTATTCACTAAGGGGAAGGATCAAGGACCACAGTTGGGTTGCAGAGGCAATGGGGGGGATGAGAGGTGGACACCAGTCCATTCACAGTGGAGAGAGGTCTGGAAGAACTCCTACAACTGAAGGTGGAAAAGGCTATGGGCATCCACCCGAGGATATTAAAGGAGCTGCGAAGGGAACTAGCAGTGCCTCAGGTGGCCCTCTTCACAGAGTCACTCAACATGGGTGTCATTCCAGAGGATTGGAGGAGGGCACATGTAGTCCCACTGCACAAAAGAGGCATTAGAGAGGAGACAGGGAACTACAGGCCAGTCAGCCTCACCTCAGTGATGGGAAAGAGCATGGAGACACTGCTGCAAGAAAGGATAGTGGCACGTATGGAATATAATGGTGCTCAGGATCTGGGGTAACATGGATTCACAGCAGGAAGGTCATGTCAAACTAATCTAATATTTTTTTTTTTTGATTGGGTGACTAGGAACTAAATTAGGGAGGGGAGGTAGATGTCGCCTACCTAGATTTCGGCAAAGCCTTCAACACCGTCCCACATAGAAGGCTGATTAACAAAATGGGCAATCTGGGCATGGGAAACACAGTGGTGAACTGGGTTAGGAACTGGTTAACAGTATAGCCTAGACGTTAGAGAAACGAGGTGTGAATGAGCTTGATACATCCAGCAGACCAGACCTGAGTTTGATTCTCACAACCTCCACTTGCATACTGTGTGACTCTGAGCAAGTCACTTAACCGCCCAGTGCTCCCAGGTCACCCCTGAAAACAGGCACTTGTGCCTAGTGAGCCTTACCTGGTTACCAATGACTAAAATAAAAAAAAATAAAAATAAAAAGCAGACAGAAAACAGAGGGGAGGTGGTAAATGGGGTACAATCTAGGGAGAGGGGGGTGAACAGTGCGGTACCACAGGGATCAGTACTGGGACCAGTTCTGTTCAACGTCTTCATCAGTGACATTGCAGAGGAGCTGGAAGGAAAGGTCTGCCTCATTGCAGATGACACCAAGATCTTCAACAGGGTGGATACTCCAGAAGTGGTGTAGAAAATGAAGAGGGAACTGGAGAAGCTCAATAGATGATCAGAGATGTAGCAACTAAGGTTCAATGCAAAGAAGTGCAAAATAATGCATCTGGGTACAGGGAACCCTGGGGAGAGCTACAGGTTGGGGGGGAGCTGACTGTCACAAAGGAGGAAAGGAACCTAAGGGTTATCTTCTCTAATGACCTTAAGGTATCAAAGCAGTGTACAAAGGTGGCAGGGAGGGACAGTGGCATGCTGGGGTCCATAGACATGGGTATCACTAGCATGAGGTGGGAGGTGGTGATGCCATTGTATAAAACATTGGTAAGGCCTCACCTGGAGTACTGTGTGCAGTTCTGGAGGCCACACCTGTGCAAGGATACAGATAATGTGGAGAACATCCAGAGAAGGGCAACAAAGATGGTGCGGGACTTGCACCACAAAACATATGAGAGACTAAGGGACCTCCATATGTATTCACTGGAGGAGAGGAGACAGTGAGGGGGCATAATTGAAACTTTCAAGTACCTCAAGGGCATAAACAAGGTGCACGTGGGGGACTTTTTCCAATGTAGAAAAAGTACTAGAACAAGGGAGCACAATATGAAATTAGAAGGGGATAGATTAAGAGGTAACATGAGGAAGTTTTTCTACACAAAAAGGGTAGTCGACACTTGGAATAGTCTGCCACAGGAGGTAGTGGGGGCAAACACAGTGGAGGGGTTTAAGCATGCCTGGGATAGGCACAAGGGAAGCATGAGAGGGGAGGGAGTGATGAAAAGCCATTGATCACATAAGGTCAGTGGCCACATACAATGCATAGGGCCTATGGGCCAACTGGATGGGCCTAGCAGTCCTTATCTGCCGATAATTTCTATGTTTCTATATGCCTATACCCTGGAGTGGAACATTGCTATCATACAATGTCCCACTTCATTTTTTGTGTGAAAAAATACAGAAAGATTCAGTTTTTTTGGCATTTTTAATGATTTTATATACAGTATTCTTTCACCACAAAACAACATTCCAGTCTGTAGTTTTGTGGGGTTTTTTTCCACTCATGCACTCCCCTGTCCCATGGTTTCTGTGTGGGTCTCCTGATCCTGATTGCCATCCGTCCATGTTTCAGCATGCAGTCCTTGCACTGCACCCTGCCACCCCTCTCTGTACTTGTTGCTCTGGTCCATCTGGTTCCCTGCATAGTGTTGCCTACATTCTTTGTTTGCCAGCTTTGGGACAGAGGTAGCACACAGTTACCACTACAGAGACAGGAAATGAGCAGCCATCAGAGAAATGCAGTTGTTCGGTAGTGTAAGTTTTAATAAATTTCAGGAATTACACAACATGGATTGGAAAGCCAGAGGAGGATTTTTGAAGCCGATAAAACAATAGACTTATGAGAGTATGGTGTTGCGATTGGGTAGGGGTTTACATCAAAGGAGGATTTTTTTTTTTATTTACCGTGGCGCTGGTTTTCAAGCAAAGGAAAAGGTGGTGGTTTCATTTGATGTGGGGAGTTGTGATGGAGGACAGTTTGAAAGAAGGTTTTTTTTTCAGGGGGTGGGTTGTATCTTTGCAGGGTTATGAGAGCGAGTGTTTTTATTTTTGAGTGGTAACAGCCAGTACTGTCGAGTTCTGAATCTCATCGTCCCTTGCCATGTTTGGGAGTTGTAGTTTTGTCATGCTCATAGTGATTTTAGGAGGAATCCCTGCTGCTGCTGCTGCTGCTGACTGGTGGCTGGCACCTTTTCCAGTAGGTACACTGGAGGATTTATCATGCTGAAAAGCTGCCAGCCAACCATTCAGATTTCAGGAATTGGGGATTTGGATTTACCCCACTGTATAATGTAGAATGTTCAGTTACTGTATTAATTGTAAATACCACAAACAATTGAACAGAGTGGTTAGAGTGTCAGAGCAAGATAAATCACACTGGTAGAGTCATTTGCAACTGTATGGTAAGATATAGTGAGAGACGGGGAGGGAAACAAGTTAGGTTACCTAACAGCCTACAACCTTGGCCTACAGTTTTAAATTTAATCATTTTTAACCTCAGTTGCATATTTACTTAAATTCATTCAGGCTGGGATTTCCTTCCCTCAGCCCATCCCACGCTTCCATACCAGGTAAAGCATTAGCATACAACCTGGTCCTCAACATGCTCATTTCATACTGTTTCTTCTAAGCCATCCCAACATGTCATGATATGTTCCAAGAATGTAACCTTCATTCAGAGCACTATGTACTGTAACATGCAATCTAAAAGAACCACAAATAAAAGATTTCTCTCCCCCAATATCTAAAGTAATATATATGATTTAAGAAGCAGCCAGGGATACAGAACATATGAAAATACAGCTCCACAGTTTATTTAGCCACTTATGTGTTGGAATAAGCCAGTGCAATGCTGCACACTTATTCAGTAGTGTAGAACAGATTTGATACATCTTATGCATGAAGAGTACTGTAGCAAGCTGTGGAATATACAGCAGAGGTCTGTGGCCCTGAGGGAGAATGCAAAATGTTATTTAAGGATAGATACTTCAGTTAATACTGTCTGCCTTTATGCAAGTCAATGAAGCATACATAAAGCTGTGTTTTACACCTAGTGATTTTAAAATAGTAGAAGCTGGCCTTGAGCTATTATCTTTATCGTAATCTTGAATTTGGCCTCCTATAATTATTGATGTTTGCAAAAAGTTAGTGAAAATATTATTTTAAACAAGTCGCACAGTATACAGATCAATCATACTATCAAAACATATCAGCGCTAGAAAATAAACTGTTTTCTTCTTCAGGGAATCAAGCCCACATTATTTATATTTATGTTCTTTGCAAAGGTCTGCAATAATGTACCAATTAGGGTTCAGCTTAAAGCATCCAAAGTAGGGAAATGTGGCATTAGAGCTTCCAGCCCTAACTCCCCACTCCCACCCCACCCCTCAAGCAACAAAAGAGAAAAACATTAGGGTTTCGGGTCTCCTGAGTCTTGACGAATCTGTGGTGGGGTCTTCCTTAGGGTTGTCAACCCTAATGCTCACTACACCCCCCCCCCCCAGCTTGTAGCCTCCAGCCTGTAGCCTCTTGTCTGAAGCACAATGTACATCTCCAAGGCAGTGCTTCACAGTGAAACAGTCTTCACAAACAGAGAAGTATGTCTTGCCACATGTTTCTAACAAAATCTATTTTAGCTTTCCTTGATGCAGGGCCAAGTGGGCCCTGTGTGAAAAAAAGAGATCATATCTGACCTTGTTTGCTCAGGGGAGGTGGTGAGCATTTGGGTTGACAATCCCAAGGAAGACTCCAACACTGATTCACCAAGACTCAGGAGACCCAAACCCTATTTTTTTCCTTTTTCTGCTGTGGGGGTGGGGGGGGGAGTTAAAGTTGGAAACCCTAATGCCACATTTCCCTACAGTTGTTGCATTGAACACTAACTGGTGTATTAATGCAGTTTTTTTGCAAATAATTTTCTTTCTTTTAGAGATAGCAAATTATATCCTCCATCACGCAGGTCCACAGCTGCAGATGTGTAGGGCCATCTAGGCCTGTGCCAAGGGAAGACTCTGTATACCTACAGAAGCACAGGGACCTGCTGACCCTGCAGTTCTGTGTGGCAGATGTCAAAAATTACCAAAGTTATGGATGTGCATAGAAAAATGTCAACATACCTTCGTAACTGTGTTGTTTTTTAATACTTTGAGCTGAAATGTTCGATATAACCTTGTTAGGAACCCACCTCATGAACCCGGTAGGTGAAAATTTTCAAAATTTGGCCACAACATCATACTGTGGCACAGGTGCCAAACATAGAACATAGAAAGTGGTGGCAGAAGGAGACCAGATGGTCAACCTATTCTGCCCATAGGCCTACTTCCCCTCCCTTAACTGCTAGTCAGAGTGGTGGTGCCTTTGTACTTGTCCCAAGCGTTCTTGAAACCTACCTCTATTTTTGCCCCCACAACTATCTGAGGAAGGCTGTTCCATTTATCCACCACCCTCTCGGTAAAGAAAACCTTGTGTGTGTTACCTCTGAATTCTCCACCCTCCAGCTTCATGTTGTGCCCCCTAGTTCTTGTGTGCTTTCTGACTTGGAACAGTTCCTGAACCTGCACCTTGTTTATTCCATTTAGGAAGTTGGAGGTCTCAATCATGTCTCCCTCCACTGCTCCAGGGAGTGTATGTTCAGGTTTTGCAGTCGCTCTTCATAGTTTTTTGTTCTGTAGGCCGTGTATCATTTTTGTAGCTCTCCTTTGCACTGTCTTCAGTCTGTTAATATCCTTTTTTAGGTGTTGTCTTCAGAACTGTATGCTGTACTCCAGGTGTGGCCTCACCAGAGATCTAGAGTGGTATACCGTTGTAACCTCAACACTCTTACAGTGACACTGTTACAGCTACAGTAACCCATTGACACCTGCAGTGTCAACCAGGTTGCCGGAGCGCTAACCGAGTCATCGATTATGGAGTTTGGCCTCTCTCCCCTGACATCTGCCCCCACTGGATTTAGAATCCTTAAGTCCAGGGGGCTGGGGAAGCAAAGCATGCGGGGGTGCTGGGGGTGCAGCCCACCTCTCACGCACACCGATCAGATGTCAGGGCATTCTACGGTCATGGACCAGAGTTGGTGGCATCAGGGATGTCGGTGACCATGTGTCACTTTAGGGGAGATCACTGATATTCCTGTCACCATGGCATAGTGGAACCCTGTAGAGTGGCAGGATGACCTCCTTTTTTCTGCTGGTGATCCCCCTGCCTATGCAGCCCAATATTTCTTTTGCCCATAGTGCCTCTTTCTTGCACTGTTTGGACATCTTTAGGCCATCCGTTATAATTATTCCCAGATCCCTTTCCTGTTTGGAAGATTCCAGTTGTACTGCTCCCAAGCAGTAGTCCTCTCCTGGATTGGCCCTTCCTAGGTGCATGACCTTGAATGTTTTTGTGTTAATCTTTAGTTGCCATGTTTCTGACCATTTTTCCAGAGCCCTAAGGTCGGCCTTCATGTTTTCTACCCCACCTGGAGTGTCTACCATATTGCTTATTTTTGTGTCATCTGCGAATAAGCTCACATTCCTTGTTAGCCCCACAGTTATGTCACTAATAAAAATATTTATCAGGATCAGACTGAGTACTGATCCTTGTGGCACTCCACTATTTACTCCTCTTACTTCTGAAAGTGAGCCATTTACAAGTACCCTCTGTGTCGTTCCAGTGAGCCAGCTCCTTACCCATTTCACTACTTGCTGTCCTACTCCCATTCTGTCCAGTTTGTTACAGTAAGTAGCCTTCTGTGTGGACCAAGTCGAAGACTTTGCTGAAAACCAGGTATACCATGTCTACGCTCCTCCCTGGTCTATTATTTTGTTAAAGAAGTCTATCAGATTGGTTTGGCATGACCTTCCTGTTATAAAGCCGTGCTGTTTTGTATCTAATTTGTTGCTTTCTTCCAGAGAGAATATAATCCTCTCCTTGAGCAGGGTTTCCATTATTTTGCCCACAATTGAGGTTAGGCTTACTGGTCTGCAGTTGTTTGCACTTTCTCTGCTTCTGTTTTTGTGCAGGGGAATAACTGTTGCCTTCTTCCAGTCTTTGGGGACCTCCAACAGCTTGAATAATAGGTTGAAAGGATCAGCCAGGGGTGCTGTCAGCTCATCCCTTAGTTCTCTTAGTTATCTAGGGTGAATTTCATCTGGTCCCATGGCCTTGTTTATATTGAGTTTCTGTAGTTCCTTTAGGACCCTTTCTTTTGTAAACGGACCCGAGTGTATTCTGACTCCTTCCTTGTTGTGTCTTGCATTGCTGGGTCTGCATCCTTCCTCCTCCTCCTTGGGTGAATACAGAGCAGAAGTAACTGTTGAGGAGTTCAGACTTGTCCTTGTCATTTTCTGTGATCTCCCCATCAACCCTTGTGAGTCTAAGAATACCTCCTGATGTCTTTTTCTTCTCACTGACATATCTATAGAATGCTTCGTCACCTTTTTGGACTTCCTTGGCTATCTTCTCCTCAGTTTCCACCTTTGCTGTCCTGATCACTTTGTTTGTTTCCTTCTATGTCTTCTTGTATTCTTCTCTGTCCTTGTTGGATCCGGTTTGTTTGTATTTCCTGAAAGCCATTCTTTTCTCCCTGACCTTAGTGGCTACTTCTTTAGAAAACCAGAGTGGTTTTCTTTTCTTTTTAGCTTTGCTTATCCTTCTTATGCAATGGTTTGCAATATTTAGTATAGCCCTTTTGAGCTGTATCCAGTAGTCTTCAACATCTATCCCTCGCGTAATGTTAGTCAGACTCAGTTTAAGACTTTGCTTTATTGTTGTGATGTCTGCTCGCCTAAAGTCCATGACTTTTGTTTTGGATTACTTTGTGTCTGTTTTTGTCTTGACCTGGAACCCACCATTAGGGTTGCCACCTGTCAGGTTTTCTACCTGGTGATCAGGTTTTCAGGGTCTCTATCTGGTAATCCAGTTTTGCTCTGTGCTGGTCAGGTTTTTGAGTGCTCACATACTTTTGAAACAAATGTTGTCATATAATTCATTGTTTCAACTACATGTCCAGGTTACAGACAAGTTCTATTGTCAATGTAGCCTTTTGTTTGTGAATGTAGTCACCCTGGGAGGTGTAAAGTATGGCCATTAACACCATTAGCACTTACTTACCTAATCTTTCCACTGCATCTTAAAGTGTCATAGCAGCACAGCTGCCCCCACCTTTTGTAACAGTAACAGAGCCAGTTGTCCTCCACTTTCATTTGCTGGTAAAAATTTTCATCTCAAAGAGAATTTAGGCATTTTTAAATGTTTTAAATTCTATTTTTTTCCACAAGAAAAAAGTATGGTCACTTCTTTGGCTTTGAAATAGTACTGTGGACAAGAACAAGAAATGGAGCCAGAAAAATATATAAAGTATATATCATACCTCTCAACCTCCCTCATCATAAATCAGGGACAAGGCTAAAAATAATCAGGGACAAATGATCAAAATCAGGGACACTTCTGAAAAAATAGTAATATTAGTTTCAGAAGCTGTGTATAATATGCTTCTTAGCATGAATAGCATTTTCTTAATGAGAAGTAGTCTGTAACACCAATGGCTGGCATTATTTTGTGATTCAAATCCCTACTTTTCAGTGATAGACATGCCAAATTTAGGAGGGACAGAAGAAATTTCTGAGGCAAAATCAGGGACATCCCTGAAAATCAGGGACAGTTGAGAGGTAAGACTGTTGTATGCTGTTTACAGTATTTCCCTTGTCTCCCCCCGATCATATCTGTAAATGAGATTTCTTTTATCTTTATATGTTTATCTGGTAAACCAATGTCAATAAATAAACAAATACATAAATAAATAATTAGGAAGAACCTAGGAAAGCAACTTTAACAGGCACAGTACAGATTTATTTAACTGCTGCATTAAGTGTTGATTTTTACTGATTTAACAAATGGACTTCTAGGAGGAACAATGCATGATGAGTCATGAAAAGGGGTGGGGCTGGGGCAGAGCTTAGGATCTGTTTTTTGCCTCATCCAAAGGTGCCAATCCTACCCACCATACAGTGGTCACTGGTCCCCAGCTGGCTCCCAACCTCTACTTCTGTGATATTGTCCCCATTGGTTAGTAGCAGGTCAAGCACCGCTTCCCCCTGTTTGGCCCCTTACAAGCTGTTTCAGACCCGATACATGCTGGGCCTCTAGAAAGTCCTTGTTTCTGGTTGAACTCACTATATGTGTATCCCAGTTTATGTCAGGTAAATTGAAGTCACCCAATACAATCACCTCCCCTTTGTCACTCATTTTCTGTATGTTTTCCAATATTTCCTTGTCCTTCTCCACACTTGCACACTTGTTGCTGAGGGCCGGTAGAACAGGAGTTGCTGCTCCATTGTTTGCCTCTAGAGTGACCCAAAGTGACTCTGTTTCAGTATTGTCATTTTGAGTCATAGTAGCTTTTATTCCCTCTCTTACATACATTGCTACTCCCCCCCACCTTCTACCAGTTCTGTCTTTCTGAAATAGACAGTATCCTGTTATAGTCGTGTCTCAGTCGTGGTTATTGTTGAACCATGTTTCTGTGGTGGCGACCCAGTTCAGATCAGCTTCGGTGATGATGGCAGTGAGGTCCACAAATTGATTTGTCAGACTCCTTGAGATTGTGAACATAGCTTTCCATGTGTTGTCACCCCTCTTTTTGGTGCCCTGTAATATGTTCAAACAATTTGTAATCTTGACCGCATCCGATAGGTTGATTTCCTCCTTTGCATTTGTACCCCTAATTTGTTTATATTTTGGGGGAGAGGTAGAAGATCCATACATTGCTGCTGTCCTCTCCCCAGTGTTTAGTTTAAATGGTTTATGGCTACTTCCAGTTTCTGACCAAGAGCCCTCATGCCTTCCTGAGTGAGGTGCAGACCATCAAATTTGAAGAGCCCTCTGTCCCAGAAGTTGCACCAGTTTCCTATGAAAAGGTGCCCCTTTTCTTGGCATCAGTTCTGGAGCCAGTTGTTCAACTCATCAATTTGCTCTTTTCATATCCTATCCATACTGCCTCCTTTCCTCCATACTGGGAGGATCGCAAAGAAGGCAATGTTTGAGGAATGGGAGGACAATTTGTCCCCTAGGTGAGAGAGGTGCTGTTTTATCTCTTTGACCATCTGATTTGCCAGATTGTTAGTACCTTTGTGGATGAAAGTGCCAGCTCATTTACCTTCTCTTTTTATTAACCTATGTATGTGGTCAGTATCCCATTTTGCAGAGGTACGGGGTAGACATTTAACTATGATCTCCATCTATGGGCCCTGCTGTATATGTGATTCTACTCTTCAGATCATGGAATCACCTACAATCAGAACATTCCTTAACTTCTTATTAATAGATGCCTTTTCAGTGCTTTCCTTGCTCTTTCCTGTTTTGTGCCCTATCTGGCAGTGTGTTTTATTATACCCCTGTTTGCATTCTGTGGCTAGAGGGGTGTATCTATTAGTTGTTTTGATTTGTGCATCGTGATAAGGAGACTGCTGCTGAGGTCTGTGTGATGTTTTCCTGCCCCCCTTTACTACCTGCCATTCTTCTGAATGAGGGGTGGTCAAGCGGCTCAGAATGACCTCCTGGTGGATATGGTGTAGTGTATAGGGGCGAGCAGGTATATGGTTTCTAATGACATTGTGGAGATGATTTATTTGGTTCCATGCTTCTTTGAGATGAGCTTTCAAGTGTTGCATTGTCCTAGTGCCTCAATGCACGCCCTCTGAAATGATACAGTGCACCCTTGGCAGGTGATGATGTCCCTGGCCTATTAGGGTGCCTTTGAGGATGGAAGAAAGTAGAGGTAGTAGTATATGGAAAACAATACACTATTGTCTGAAAGAAAAGAAAATATTTTTTTTATGAGTTGTGCTGAAATTTCGCCCTTCCTTCTAGCAGGCACGAAGGTGAAGTGTTGTCCGACTGTAAAAAAAATTGCTCTTTATGCTGAGAGAACAGCTGCTGGCTAGATCGGAGGAGAACGATCGAGGAGAGAAGTTGTCTCAGTGGAGAAAGGAGCCCAGACTGTGTGCTAGGGGTGCCCTTTATGTCTGAGCTGTTGCTTTCAGCTGAGAGCTTTCTATTAGTTGACCAATAATTCAGTAGTGGTAAAGCAATTCAAATGCTGATTTACTTACAGCAACCAGGCATTCTAGGTAAGTGTTCCAACTGCTCCTTATGCTGACAGAGCAGTCACTGTCTGGGTCTGAGCAGAGTGATCAAGGAGAGAAGTCACCTCAGCAGAGTTGGGAGCCCAGACTGTGCATTTCAAGGGAGATTCACCCAGGTAGAACTGCTGTCAAGGATTCCCTGCTTCTGCACCTGTCAGAGACTGCCTTGCCTCCGTGATTGGTCTCTTTCCCCTAGTCAGTGAAGATCAGTGAAGCTCAGCAGATGGTAAGGCTAAGGGCTGGGCTGCACTTGGCATATGCCTCCTAGGGTTGCCCTTTGTGTCTGGCTAGGATTTAAAAAAATCACTGCTATCATGTTCATGATGTGGTGTGAAAAAATGGCTATGTTTAAAACTGGGGTCAAAATAAAGAAAATTACCAAAGTTATGAGCTAGCACAGAAAAAAGCAAGCATAGAAAAATTTCAACGTATGCTCATAACTTTGTCATTTTTACATATTTTGATCCACAATTTTCAAAATAACCTTCCTATAACTCCACCTTATGAGCAAGGTTGGTGAAAGCTTTCAAATCCTGCCAGAAAAGTAATTCTACAAAATGACCATGACATCGCCTTTCAGGACAGATTTGCATAGTTCCACCACAACTGTTCATGAAATGGGGTCTCAAAAAGGCCATGTTGAAAATTTCATGCAAAAATACTCAAAAGATCAAACCCCATGGAAATACATTAAACCACACGTACCTTATGTTCTCATACTGTAGTATACAGTTCCAGCAGCAAGATGTGTCTTTGATCACAGAGTGGATGTTTGTCATGTAACATGTTCAGGTGAGTGTGTGCGTGTATCAGTGGCTGATCAGGGTGGGGTGGATGGGGGATATGGGGGAGAGATCATCGGTGGACTATTTTCTCTTTTTTCAAGTATTAACAAAAAAAGATCAGTATTGGATGGTTTACTTTATTTTAAAGGGACTCGAGCTGACACTGTGGATTGGGCATGCCTGTGTTAGAATGGTGTCTGGCAGCAGAAGGGGTGGGCACCCTGGTGCCACAACCCTATTTCTTTGGGTGGGTAAATGACCAGGATGGGAGGAGGTGGAAAGAAACAGTACTGAGAGTGGGTACCCCAGTCCACTATTTCTATAGTTACAAGGGGAACAGGTGACCTGGAAGGGAGGGGGTAAGAGAAGTGGTACCAGAAGTGGGCACCCCAGTCAACTTACCACTTGAAAATAAAAAAATATCAGGAGTTTGGGTGGGTGACCTGAAGGAGAGGGAGGAGTAAGAACCTGTACTAGGTGTGAGCACCCTGATCCACTAAACAAAAATTATAGATAGATACTATAGATAGATAAAGGAAAGGAGGGGGCATGATAGAAACTTTCAAGTACCTTAAGGGAATCAACAAAGTCCAAGAGGGTAGCAATTTTCAGAAAAAGAGATGTGCAAGAACAAGGGGACACAGTTTGAAGATAGAGGGGAGACAGCTCAGGGCAACATGAGGAAGTATTTTTTCACAGAGAGAGTGATGGGCGCATGGAATGGCTTCCTGAGGAGGTGGTGAGGTCAAAAACAGTGGGGGAATTCAAGACTGCATGGGACAGATATAAGGCAATTATAGTGGGGAGTAGGAGGAAGTAGGCTGTTGGTTAACTAGGATCTGCAGCTTATCCAATAGGTAGGGAAATATGCAGACTGGGTGGGCCAAGTGGTCCTTATCTGCCTTTAAAGTCTATGTTTCTATAGTCAGACAGGTATGTAGGTAGGTAGGTAGATAGATAGACAGACAGACAGACATACAGACAGACAGACAGAAAAAAGGGACAGCATTGCAGATATTACAGTGGGCAGTCCCCTAGGTACCAATGATCACAGTATAGTGTAGTTTAACATTAGGACTGGAGCAGAGCCAACCCACATGAGGATGAGGATCCTGGACTTTAGGAGGGCAGATTTTAAAGAAATGCGAGATTGACTCAGAAACTGCCTAGTAGGGGAGTGGATTGTCAGGGAGGGTAGAGGAACAGTGGGGAAAAAAAGGAAAGGCATAATTAAGGCTCCCAGTGTCTGTGTGAAGAAAGTGAGTAAAAGCAAAAGGAAAAATAAATCGTTATGGTACTCTAGGGAAGTAGTCATGGTGAAGAAGGAAAAAAAGGGTGGCATTCAGAAAGTATAAGGAAACACCAAGGGAGGAAGAAGGGGAGGTCTAACAGGTAAAACAGAGGGAAGCATGTAAAGCAGTGAATAGGGCAAAAGCACAGTCAGAGAAAAGGATAGCCAATGGGGTAGCTATCAGAGAGGCAGTGAAATTGAATTTTGCTGGTGAAATTCCAGTGAAATCTTTAATTTCCCTATGAAATATTTGCCTATTTTGAGGAATATTTTGCTGGTGTGAAATGTGGCATTTTGCCAGAGAAATGCAGAATTTCACTGGTGAAATGCGGAATTTCGCCACCCACTGGAGAAATTTCACATTTGAAGGGGATGAAAATCCATGTATATTTAAACATAAAATAGTGCCCCCACTTCCTGGCCAGCATTAAAATAAATGTTTACAATCCCCACGATCCCTGTTCTCTAGTGGTCCCGTCTCCCTTGCTGATCGCTGGCCCAATATAAAGAATTCCCACCCCGAGATTCACCCCTGTCCCCCATCCAGAATTTTAATTAAAAATAAAGATAATTGTCCCTGGTGTCTAGTGGTCCCACCCACCTGGCCGATCGCCAGCCCAATATGAAGAATGACAACCCCCCAGATTCATCCCCACCATCCATTAGGTCCACCAACATCAATCATTTAATTTAAAAAAAATAAACTTTCTCTGGTGTCTAGTGGACTCTCCACCCTGTCTGGCTGTGACTCCAACCCTGCACCCCCCATCCAGGACCCAGGCACGCCACTGGCACAGTCCTACACTCACCTCCATGATGGACAGCCCAACTGAACACTTTCATGAATGAGCCCGACTGAGCCCTTTCAATGAATGAGTGCATGCCTGCGCATGCACTCATTCATTGAAATGGCTCAGTTGGCCTGGAAATTAACTACTAATTTTTGGTTTTAATCAAGGTGGTCCTTTCCCTTTTCACTTATATGTTTTCCTCTTAGATATACATTTATCCTGGAGGTCAAGAATTATGTATTTATCGTGGAGGTCAAGACTTTTCCCCTTAAAAGTCCAACCTGGTATTGTATTTATGTTACTTAGTGCTGTTTTCCAGTCCCAATCTGAGATGGTCTCTAATCCTTACATAATCGCTTGTGTTATAATAACATTTGATTGTTATTCCCATATTTTTGATATACTGCCTACTGAATTTGAAAAGAATGATATTATGATCACTATTAGCAATGGTTTTGTGATATCATAATCAAAAGCATCTTAGTAATTAGTGAAAAATAGATCTATTATATTTTCACCTCTAGCTGAACTATTTATAGATTGTATCAGGCTACATTCTTTAATTATAGTAAGAAAATCATTCCCTGCACTTGTATTGGATACATTTTTAGTCCAATCAATTTCCAGTATATTCCAGTCCATTTTCAGAGGAGAAGGGACTTGCAGCTCTGAAAGTGACAATGCTATGGGATCAGACAGGATACATCCAAGGGTGGTAAAAGAACTCATGGAAGTACTGTCTGTCTTGCTAATTGCCTTATTCAGTAGCTCACTGGAATAGGGCATGGTTCCAGAGGACTGGAGAGGACTGCAGGAGAGTGGACATGGTCCCTTTATGTAAGGGTGCCATCAGGGAAGAGGCAGCCAACTATAGGCCAGTAAGCCTCACCTCAGTGGTGGGGAAATTAATAGAAACATTACTGAAGAAAGGGTGGTAGAGTATCATAAATCAGATGGGCTACAAGATGAAAAGCAGCATGGATTCATTTGAGGGAGGTCATGCCAGAAGAGCATGATTTCTTTGACTGGGTGACCAGGAAAATAGATCAGGGGAGGGCAGTGGACATGGCCTATTGGGACTTTAGCAAGGCCCTTGACATTGTGCTGCACAGGAGACTGATAAAGAAATTGAGCAGTCTATGGGTGAGATCCAAAGTGATGAATAATGTTAGAAACTGGTTAACTGACATGTGACAGAGGGTGGTGTTTAACGGCACTCACTCTAAGAATGGATGTGAGACCTGTGGGGTGCCACAGGGCTCAGTACTGGGGCCAGCGCTCTTCAATGTCTTTATAAGTGACATTGCATATGAACTATACGAGAATGTTTGCTGTTTTGCAGATGATAACAAAATCTATTATAGGATAAATAATCAGGTGGGGTTTGCAACAATGTGCAGTGATCACTGGAAACTCAAGGAGTGGTCAAAAGCATGGCAGTTGTGGATCAACACTAAAAAATCCTAAATTATGCACCTAGGTCATAGGAATCTAGAAACTGAGAAGAGTATAGGGGAGGTACTGTCAGTCACTAAGCAGGAAACAGACCATGGGGTGGTCATATCTGATTACCTCAAAGTGGCAGGGCAGTATGAAAAAGCAGTGGGCAGGGCAAGTATGATGCTGGGATGCAGTAGGAATGGTATGTTCTGCAAGATGACGGATGAGGTATTGCCACTATATTGCTCACTGGTGAGATGCCACCTGGAGTATTGTGCCCGGCTGTGGAGGCTGCAACTCAGAAAGGAAATAAACAGAATGGAGGCAGTCCAGAGGAGGTCAACTAAAATGTGGCAGAGGTTGTACCAAAAGCCCTATGAGGTGAGAATGAGTGATCTCAGTATGTAAATTCTGGAAGAGAGGAGAGCAAGAGGAGACATGATAGAGACCTACACATACCTCATGGTGGTGCACAGTGTGCAGGAGAGGAGTGCCTTTCAAAATAATAAGAGCATCAGGACCAGAGAGCAGGCAAGGAAGCTGGAGGGGAAGAAGTTAAAGAGGGGCGTCAGGAAATACTACTTCACTGAAAGAGTGGTAGACATCTGGACTAGACAGCCAGCAGAAGTGATGGAGGTGAAAGCAATAGGTGGTTTCAAGCTTGTACTGGAAAGACATAAGGGGATATTAAAGAATAGGCAGGGAGAATGAGGGTTGCTGGAGACCAGTTAGTGTCTGTGAAGGCTAAATAGAAAATGATCATCTGGGCAGACTGGGGGACAAACAATCATTTTCTGCTGAGAAATTCTATGTTTCTATGAAATCAACACCTTTGATGTAGGATCGAACATATAGCACTGTACCTGACGGGGCCTGGGGACATGTTGCCCAATTATATGTACATTATCACACTCTGCTTGGTCAGTTTAGTGCCTTTGTGGGGAGCACATTTTACACAGGAGCAGTCTTTTTCCATTTTTCTCCTGAAACTGAGACAGATATTTAGTCTTTCACCTGGAAAGGAGCTCCCCCTGGTCTTTCCAACCCCAATTCCACCACTGAAATTACTCCTAAGTTATTTTCTTTCTGGGCTTTTGATCTTTCCTGACTTAACTCACTAAAACAACTGAAAAACAAGAGAAGTAATGAAACTGCAGAATGCCCAGGAGAGGCTAAATGCAATTATTATACACCTAAGATTTAGAGTAGGAAGACTGGGAAGAATTGAGGGGGCAGCAGATGACTGGGCAATGTGGGCATGATATTTGTTATGACAACAGGGGCTGCAAATTACACTGTGGGCCACATATTGACCTGAAGATTTTCACACATCCCTACAATGCTCGTGTCAGTCTTTAGATGCTTAAAATATATATTATCATCTACAGGGTTGGTAAACAGTTGGTAGGTGACATTGCACAGAAACACTGCTGTGCATTTGTATGCCTCTGCAAGCTCTTTAGCCTGCCAGTTCTAGTATTCACCTGGCAAATTGGTAAGAGACAGGCAAGTACACAGTGATGCTCCTTATTATTCTTGGTCGTTATTCAGTCGAGATATTGAATGACATGAAGGAACCTGAAGTGGGGCACAACTGTATATGTGCTAACAAGCTCCATTCCAGGAATGGCATCCAATAAAAATGCTATTTTATACTGCCAATTTTAAAGTTCACATAGTACTTATAAGGCCTGATTTTTAAAGGGGTATTAGACTTTCACATCTATTTTGATTATCTAAATGTGGAATAATACTGTACCTATACAACACGAGTCTTTCTTCAGCGACACATTTCAAAGGCTATACTTACTGAATATGGTAAAAAACAAGCACACAAACCTAAAATCCTTTTACAGTTTAGGCCCATTGTTTCAGTCCCTTAGATAACAAATGTGATTTCTTCAGACTTATACTACTGTTTCATACACTATATTATTATGGTAAAATCCCCCCTCCCCCCCCCCACCACCACGGTAGATTGCTGTGTCATTTCAGGAAACTTTGTTACCGTGAATTCAAACAACCTTAACACAATGTTCTTTAGAACATAAAACTAATCTAAAAATATCAAAACAGACATTTTAATCATATTACTCTGTAAGCATTCTAAAGTATAGCACTGTAGAGTCAAAGCTGAAATCCAGTACACAGCATTTCCAATGCATGGAAACTTCATTTAAATCATGGAACTAAAGCAAGCAAGAAAGCAAAACAGAAATGTTTGACCAGTTACCTTATCACTCTAAGTGGCTAGGCTACAGATTGGGATTTCTCTTTCTCACTGTTTGCGTTAATATTACAATTTATAGTAAATATACATGGTTTCCTTGTACTGAATATATGTGTTGAACTTCCATTTTTATTCAAGACTCAACAAATCTGATTGTGGCATGGCAGCACTAACACCACCTAACAATTAGAAATGAAACCCAAAGATATTGTGCCCGATTCTCATAGTCTCCATCATGGTGCAAGGGGCCTTCACCACAACAAATGTCTCAAGGTGCACCTTGCACCGAAAGATACTGGCGGGAGCTAGTCAAAAAGGCAGCCTGCATCAAACACAGGCTGGCTGCCCCAAACAGATCTAGCACCACCCTTGCACCCATTGACGGGCTGCGACACGGTGCTGGGGGTGCATGTGGTGGACGCAAGCTGCCATAGCCCAGAAGTGGGATTCTCAGAACACCGCTGGTGGGAGAATTTCTAAGTATCCTTAGACCAGTCACTGCTGGTCTAACGGTACTCAAAACAAAATCCACTGGAGCAGGGTAACCCGTTGGGCACAGTGCCATGGGCACCCAACTCATACACCAAACCCTGACATGTCCATCATGTTGTTATGACATATAAGCAACCCCGGTGGTCTAGTGGACCCTTTCACTGCCCCGATATGCTTGTTACACCATTGTAATAAATATTGTACCTGGTGGTCTAGCGATCCCTTTTCCGCCCTGATATGGCCAGTAGTCACTGTCATAATCATATACAACCCTGGTGATATAGCAGTCCTACCCCCCACCACACCCTGGGACATGCATGCCCACCCCTCCCTTCCAACCTGCCCTGAGCCAGCACCAGAAGACCACTCCACTCACCACTGCAGCCAGCGCCAACTGACCTGACTTGTCATGAGCACCTGTAGTATAATACAGTACACACAATGTGCATGTACAGTATTATAATACAAGCAGACTGTTAGTGGGTCAGTTAGCACCAGCTGCAGTGGTGAGTGGAGTGGTGTTCCAGTGCTGGCTCGGGGTATGGGTTGGGAGAGGTTGGGGTGGGCATGACATGCCAGGGTGTGATGGGGGTTGGGACCACTTGATCACCAGGGTTGTATATAATTATGATAGTGACTAATGGCCATATCGGGGTGGGGGGACGGATCAGGGTACAATTATATTTCAATGGGGTAACAGGCACGTGGTACTGCACCACATATGGGGGACACAGCTGCTTGCCCTGTCCACAGGGGCTTCTGCCAAACCTCTCCTGTGCATCGGGTGTGTGTCACACAGGAGAGGTTGCCGCATGTGTGGGCACTTAGGTGCCGGGACTCACCCTGTACTAGAATCTGGTGCAGGGTCCCTGGCACACGGGGCTTCAGTGTAAGCTGCAGTTTGTCGCAGCTTGCGCCAGATGCAGCCCTGTTTGAGAATCTGGCCCAATATGTTTAAATAAATTTATAATAGATACGCTGCAGTAAGGATTCCGGTTGACATCACAGACAGGGAAATTTAGGTAGGTACTATGAGAATTAGGGCTGTGCAATACAAATACTGTTCGGGACAAATACACATGTAATGGCACATAATATGGCATCAGGTTATACAGAATTATGAAATGGGTAGAAAGAATGCTGGCTCCTGATTGGCCAAGTGGTACTTTCAGCTGGGCCTTTATCCCAGCACAACAGCCCAGCTAAAAGTAGCTCAACAAAAATATGCTTACAAAAACATAAACAAAAAGGATCTATTTCATGTAAGCAATAATACCCAACAGGGTGGGTGGTATTGGGAAATACCAGACCACCCAGGGGCATAATGAGGCCCGACGCCAGAGGTGGTGGGACTTATAGCCCCTGGAAGGTCCGGTATTTCCCAATACTGCCCACCCTGGAGGGTCTTATTGCACTTAGAAAATGGACACTGTAAAAAAAAAGTAGGTTTGATAAAAAATTGTTAATGTAAAAAATATTTAGATTAAGTTTAGTAATTAAATAGTCCCTCGGCCTGTATTGGAGTAAAAAACTTTTATCCAAATGTAGACTCCATAGTAAAAAAAAAAAAGCCACTGGAATGCTGTTAGTGCCCCTATAGCAGACGGTTACTGTTTGTTCTGTCAGAATCCCCCAATCATGAAATACATCCCTTCCCCTGCAATTTTTTTACTTTGATTTTTATTTCTGATAGTAGCTGTTGTTGTGACTTCTTTTTCTTTTGTATACTGGAGACAGGAGCTGTTGTAGGGTAGGCTTTGCTGAAGAAACCGCGGTTCGGGAGAATGAGTATGCAAGGCAGAAATTCAGGCTGCTGATGATATGGGGAGAATTGTTGGTATGCTCACTATTTGACAGAAACTACTGCATTTAAAAGTATTTATGAGTTACTTTCTGGTTTTGAAGGAGAGAGCGCAGTTGCTCTGGTAGCACTAGTGTGCATGACAAGGGAGAGGTATTGTGTTCTGTTTTCTGAACCACAGATGAATGTCCATCTTTGGTATGGAATACTAGAGAAATGCTGTTCCTGTCATGCACACTAGCAGAGTTAGTGCTGTGTCTTTTTATCTTACTGATTTTGGAGCCACATTGTTTTTGAAGTAGCCAAGGTTTTCACTGAGTTTTGCCAGGGGATTCAAAGAATGACTGAGTGCTGGTTCGTGTACTGGTTAGCGAGCAGGGGAAAATGGTGGCATGCTAGTTTTGAACATTCAGGGTGTCCATGGATTCTATAGGTAATTGGGTACCCTGAATTGGCACTTGATTTTCACTGGGCATCTACTGAAAAATAAATGCATGCTGAGCATGGCTTTCAGCCAATCAGCATACTTTATTTTTCAAGCCGATTTTCTAAAATCACAATAAGGCATTCCAGGGAGTGCATTATTGTGGACTAATGGCCCTTCTCGAGCTGTGGAACAACTCAACTTTACCTTGTGCTTCAACACACCCAAGAAGGGCCGTTATCTCACCATAATGCACCCCCTGTCATGCCTAATTGCTTAATCAATGTATGCCACGGGTGCATTCTAATTAGTGCATTAATTCTGCTGAACTCTGTAACCTTGAGAGGGTTATTTTGCTGTTACAGCATATAAAAAAACTCTGGCCAGAGCCGATAGAGCTGCAGCTGTGGAATTTGGGATAAAAATATTTAAAATTTGTTTCTTACTATTTTTACACCAAATTTTCAACATAGCCTTGTTATGACCCTGCCACATGTAGACAGGCAGAGAAAATGTTCAACTTCTGGCTTAAAGGTGATTTTGCACGAGAACTGCAAAATCAACTTTTCGGGATGCTAAAACACATTTTGGGCAGGAGTTGAGAAATGACAGGTGTCACATTCATGAGATGCTGTAAAGAAATGGCTATGTTGAACATTTGGGGTAAAAATATTGAATATTACCAAACGTACGAGCCTGCATTCACAATTCAATGTAGGCTCATAACTTTGTTGAGTTTTAATACTTGTACACCAAATTTCCAACGTAGCCTTCTTATGACCCCACCTCATGAACAAGGGCAGAGAAAAATTTGAACTCCTGCCCAAAAGGTGACTTTGTGCAGTGACTGTGAAATCTCCTTTCAGGATGTAAAAAAACATTTTAGCCAGTATTTGAAAAATGAAAACTGCCACATTCATAAGGTGCTGGAAAGATATGGCTATGTTGTAAATTTGGGGTAAAAATATTGAAAATTACCAAACATATGAGACTGTGTTTGCAAAATTCAATGTAGGCTCATAATTTTGTTGTTTTTAATATTTTTACACCAAATGTTCAATGTAGCCTTCTTATTACCCCCACCTCATGAACAGGAGCAGACAAAATGTTCAGCTCCTGCCCAAAAGGTGATTTTGTGCAGGGACTGTGAAATCACCTTCCGGCACAGATTTGCCTAATGACAGTGATATTGTTCATGAGGCTGGGTCCCAAAGAAGGCACGTAGAAAATTTATGCCAGAAATATGCAAAAATACCCAAGTTATGCCTCTAAGTTCAAAACACCATTGAAATACATTGAACGGCATACCTGTTTCTTCAGTTTGTGGTCCAGCTTTGAAGAGTGAAGATGTGTCTGCAGTCCTGAGATGAGTATGGCATTGAAACCCCCATGGGTAAGTAAAGGCTTGGGGTGGGGTGGTGGTAACTGAGTGGGAGGGTCAGGTGTAAAAGACATAGATGGATGCAGGGGTGTAGCCAGGAATTTTAAACTTGTACTCAAAACTGCTGCACTGTTGCCCCCCACCATTATGTAAACATAAACCAAAATATGCACTGCCACGTCACACCAACAATAGTCCCCACCGCCTTTGCCATGTCTGAATTCAAGTAATCAGTTTTTGCCTGTAATCCTCCTTCCTTTGTTTTTCTGCCTGCCTGGTAAATTGTTCTTGTTTGTGTATTTGACTGGTGGCATCAGTGCCCCATAGCGAACAACGAAGACAAAAGGGCTCAGCATGACACAGACACAATGTGACTCACAATGTCCTTGCTTTCCTCTTTTTGTTGTCCCAGCCTGATTTATTGCCCCTGTATGATTTTTTTTACTGTACTCTGCTGAGTACAGTGTGTATGCCTGCCGAAACCCCTGGATGGATGGTTTTCTTGTTACAGGTCAAAACACAAAGTAAAAAACAGGACTGAGATGCCAATCGTGACACTGTGGGATTGAGCACCCCCGGTGTCACTGATATGTTTCTGGGGGATACTGAGTGGGAGGTCAGATGGGGGAGGAAATAAAAAAAATAATAACAAATAACCCCGTATGTATGGTAGTGGGGGGGCAAGGATCCTGCATTGTGGAATTGGGCACCCCCCAGTGCCACTGTTACATTTATGGGGGGAGTGGGGTGGTGGGTGCTGAGAAGGAGGGTCGAATTGGGGGAAAAAATTAAAATATATGGGGAATAAAGCACAACTGTGCATGCGCTGTAGTGGGGGGGATTTTGTGATCTGGACACTGTGGGACTGGTCACCCCCAGTGTCACTATTATGTTTTGGGTGGATTGTGGGGTGGTGGGTGCTGAGAGGGAGGGTCAGGTGGGAGGTTGCGTATTTCATCAGTCACGGATCACTGAAAGTAAAATAAAAAAAATAGAGCAAGCGCAAAGTGTTCCAGCGTAGAGGCAACTTTTTTGTCACTCCAACTTGCTCATTCGCAAGGATGCAGGAGTCCTTTTTCTCAAAGCAAGAGGTCTGCAGGGCTCCACCCACTGCAGCCCTAAAAATGTCCAAAACATGTGTAAACATTTCAAATGTACAGAATATACATGCTTCTTATTCCATTGCTACTTTTTAAAATTATTGCAAAATAATTTGAAATGGACTGTTCCAGTAAGTGTAATATTTTCAAGTTTGAACAGCATTTAACATACTAACATACTAGATGCCAGCAGAGTAGGCCTTTTGGTCTATCAAGTCTGCTCGTGCTTCAGCATCCTGATTGGGTACCATAGCCCTCTATCTGTCTCCTTCCACTGTTACATTACATTACATTTCTGTTCTGCTTTTAAAGCATGTGGAAAGGATTTGACAGATAGCTCTGCTGAGGCTTACATGAAGAAAACAAAGGAGCAGAGATGTCTGTGTCTGGGATAGATAAAGCGGGAGCAGATCCGTTTTCAGTCTGCTGCTTTTCTTTTGCAGTAGATGCTTCTGTACTGTTGGTGATCAAAATACTGCTCCAGTTCCTTCAGTCACTTTTGGAAGTTGACCAATAATTCTTTAGGCTGTTTTTTTTTATCGATGATCAGTTATTACCATGATCTCTCAGAAAGCTGGTCCTGCTTTTGACAGCATGTGAACAGCTAAACTCCTAATCACATGGTTAATGCAGCACTGTGTTAAACTAGCATCTTTGGACAGTTTAGACATCATGTAGCTCAAATATATGATGCCCATTGGTTGTTTACTGTGCCCACTCTCCATTCACAGTGGAGAGAGAAAGAGTCCTAGAGGAGCTCACAAAATTGAAGGCGGATAAAGCAATGGGGCCAGATGGCATAAACCCGATGATATTAAGGGAGCTGCAAAGAGAGCTAGTAGCGCCTCTTGCAGCCATGTTCTCAGAGTCGCTCAACACATGAGTGATTCCAGATGACTGAAGGAGGGTACATGTAGTCCCTCTACACAAAAGTGGTAGTAGGGAGGAGCTATAGATCTACGGGCCAGTCAGCCTCACCTCAGTAGTGGGCAAGATCATGGAGGCACTGCTCAAAGAAGGAATAGTAGGAGACTTGGAATCCAACAAGGCCCAGGATCTGAGGCAACATGGATTCACAGCAGGAAGATTGTGTCAGATGAATCTGATATATGTATTTTTGACTGGGTGACAAAGGAGGTAAATCAAGGAGGGGGGGTATCGCCTACCTCGATTTAAGCAAGGCCTTCAACACCATCCCGCATAAAAGGCTGATTAACAAGATGAGTAGTTTTGGCATGGGACACAGGGTGTTAAACTGGGTTAGGGTGATGGTAAATGGGATCCAATCTGGGGAGAGTGGGGTTATCAGTAGGGTACCTCAGGGATCAGTCCTTGGGCCAGTCCTGTTCAATGTATTCTTTTGTGACATAGCTGAAGGGCTGGAGGGAAAGGTCTGCCTGTTTGCAGATGACACCAAGATCTGCAACATGGTGGATACTCTTGAAGGGGTGGAGAAAATGAGGAGTGATCTGGGGAAGCTTGAAACATGGTCCGAGGTGTGGCAACTGACGTTCAACTCAAAGAAGTCCAAAATATTAGGGTAGATTCAGTGCGCAGATTCAAAAGGGCTTGGGACAACTACATGGGGCTAAATAAGAATAAAAATGGCATGAAATAAAGGGAGTAAGATAAACTAGGCAGGGAGGTGATATTGGGCAGACCAGATGGGCCAAAGGGTCCTTTTCTGCTGGCAGATTTCTTGGTTTCTATGTTATAATGCAACTGGGATGGGGGAGGGATACAGGATGAGGAGGTGGTTATGACAATCACCAAGGAAGAAAGGGACCTAGAGGTTATCATTTCAGATGACCTAAAGGTGTCAAAGCAGGGTATAAAGGCTGCAGGGAGGGCCTTTGGCATGCTGGGGTGCATAGGCAAAGATATCACAAGCAGAAGATGGGAGATGGTGATGCCACTGTATAAAACACTAGTGAGACCTCACCTAGAGTACTTTGTGCAGTTCTGGAGACCACACCTTCCCAAGGATGCAGATAGGGTGGAGAAGGTTCACAGAAGGGCAACAAAGAATGCACAGGGCTTGCACCAGAAAACATATGAGGAGAGAGAGACTGAAGGACATCAATATTTACTCACTGGTGGAGAGAAGGGATCGGGGAGACATGATAGAAACATTCACGTACCTTATGAGCAAGGTGTGGGGGGAGGTGACATCTTCCAGTACAAGAGGAATACAAGAATGAGGGGGCATAGCATGAAATTGGAAGGTGGCAGGTTAAGGGAAATGTGAGGAAGTTTTTCTTCATGGAGAGGGTGGTGGATAAATTGAATAGTTTGCCACAGGAGGTGGTAGGAGCGAGCTCTGTGGAGGGATTTATACATGCCTGGGACAGGCACAAGGGGACCGTAGAGGTTGGAAGAAATAGTAAAAAACCATTGACCAGGTAGGGTCAGAGGCAGCAAACAAGTGTAGAGCTTATGGGCAGACTGGATGGGCTTAGTGGTCCTTATCTGCTGACAACTTCTATGTTTCTTTTTTAAAACATATTTTTATTATGGAAATAGAAAAAACAAGAGCATACTTTGCATAACAGGTCATCACATCATATATACAGTACAATGTAAACAATCTTAAGTTCCTTTTGTCTTTAAAATAGCCTGTACCTTATGTCACACTTCATGTATTACATCTTACAGTTATAATCATATGGGACCGTGCAGTTTAAGTATATCTTGCTTTGTGTCTTCGAGTCATAGTACATCATTAATGTGGATAAGACAAAAACAAAACCTGGATGCCACAGAACCTGGCACCCCTTCGGGAACTATTAGCTCAACCTTTGTTCTGTGTTACATGCTCTGCCCTCTTTCCCACTTTCATGGGACTATCCTTTGCCTCGGGCTTTAGCTTCATTGATTCTGTTTTAACCTTAGCCTCTGGTTGCTGGGACAATGGCCTCAGAACCTCCACTAGTTTCCCCCAGGCCCCCAGTGGTCTTCTATATCTTCTTCCCCGGGTTGCCCTTAAGTCAAACAGTAACTACCTATCTCACCCCTATCCCTGCAATCTCTGTTCTGTACCCACTTCTTGCATAGAATACCACCCTGCCCACAGCTCCTCAAGCTTTGGGCCTGTAGGTCTTAGAGAATCAGTGAGTTCCTCCATTCTTCTACTGTTGCCTACCCTAATAATCCAGGAGTGCACAGAAGGGGAACTCTGCTGTAGCCAGTTTTGCTGTAATTTCCTTCATTGCTGTCAGGCATAGGATCCTTAAAAGTGCCATCTGTTTTTTTGTCCCTTAGTGTGGAGGACCTTAGACCTAGGACCATTGTTTTAAAGTCAGACTGTATTTGTGTAACCCAGAGAGTTTCCAGGTGATCGTATATGGAAGACCAGAATTCTACTACCCCATGGCATGCCCAGAACACATGGAAGTGGGTACCTTCCTGTCCACAACCTCTCCAGCACCTGTTTGAGTTTCCTGTCTGGAAGTGTTTTATAATGGAGGGGGTGTGGAAAAATCCAGATAGGCACTTCCACCTAAACTCCCTCCTCCCAGGGGATGCTGTAGTCCTCAAGCTGTGTTTCTAAGTCATCTCCCAGCTTTCTTCTGGCATAGGGGGTACTCAATTCTTCTTCCCATCTCAATCTTAGCTTATTTAGTGTTTGGTCTTAGTCACCTCTCAGTACTTTGTACCCTCCTGCTACCAGTTTCCCCCCTTCCTGCTAGTCTAGTGGCCTAGTAAAGGAAGTTCTCTAATGGTGTAAGATCTTTGTCAATTTCTGCTACTAATTGATTCATGATCAGGTAGTGCCTTATCTGTAAGTATCTGTAGAAATTGAATTTTGGTAGGGCAAATTTTTGTTGCAGTTCCATGAAGGACAAGATATTGTGGTTGGCAGCCAAGGATCTAAACAGAGCCAGAGAATGGTTGTTCCATGTAGTATACCCTGGGTTGGTTCTTGCCAGGCTGAAGTTAGGGTCCCCGATTCTGGCTGTTAAGGGGCCCGTCCCTTCTAGTGTCTGTGTCAGTTTTCTAGCCTTCGATCAGACTCTCAGGTGTGTCTGGTCCATAGATTGTCTAAGTCTTTCCAAATCTTGGGGGTTGGTGTGTGGGGAGCAGTGTGGAGTGGGATGATGGTTGACTGGCTCGCTTCTATCTCTTGCCAGCCTATGTCACCCCTCTGCTTGATCCAGGCAATTAACAGAGCTATCAATTTTTTTTTATCTTTTGTTAACTGGGTAAGGTTCACTAGGCACAACTGCCTGTTTTCAGGGGTGACCTGGGAGCTTTAGGCTGGTTAAGTGACTTGTTCAAAGTCACACAGTATGCAAATGGAGATTGGGGGAATCAAACCCAGGCCTGCTGAACCAAGCTCATTCACAGCTCGTTACTCTAACCTCTAGGCTATACTGCCAACCAAATGGTAATTCTGGAGGTCCGAGAGGGTCAGTCCCCCCCCCCAGGGCTGTGAGAGTGTTGCCTGGCAAACTCATCTCCTACCTTTGCCCCACATAAACCCCATTATGGCTTTATTTGTTATTTTCCAAAATAATTCTGGGATGTTGACTGGGAGGGCCTGGAAGAGAAAAAGGAGCTGGGGAAGAATGTTCATTTTAAACATGTCACTTCTTCTCCCCAGTGATAGAGTATATCATGCCTCAACAAGTCTGCTTTAATTTCCAGCCATTGTTTTTCATCATTTAGTTAAAAAGATTGGTGGTAATAGGGGGAGATTTTTACCCCTAAGTAATGGACTATGTTGTTGTTGGCCCATTTGAAGGGAAAGTCATCCAGGGCTCCTGCCCCAAAAGAGGCTCCAAAATCCTATGGCTTCTGACTTGTTGTGGTTAACTTTATAGCCTGACACCTGCCCGTATCTCTCTAATTACTGTACAAGCTCTGGGACAGAGGTCCATGGCGATGTCAGGAAAAACAGAGTGTCATCTGCATAGAGTGAGATTTTGTGGGCATGGCCCCCCCCCACCTCAATGCCCTGTATCTTTTCATTAGCTCGGACCACCACAGCAAGTAGCTTGATACATAAGGCGAACACCAGGGGTGATAGGGGCACCGCTGTCTGGTTCCCCTGGTCAAGTAGATGTAATAACATTTACCTTCACTGTGACCTGTGGGGATGTGTGTAGGGCTTTTATGCTATTTTTAAACCCTTGGACAAACCCCAGTTCATCCAAGGTCTTGTGCAGGATGAGCAAGTCCACCAGATCAAATGCCTTTTCAGCATCCATAAAAATTGCTAGAGCAGGAGCCTTCATTTTTTGTTAGTACGTGATTAGGTTAAGTAATCTCCTTATGTTATCATGTTATTGCATTGGTTCAGCAGTGTCAGTGGCTCAGTAGGTAGCACACTCACCTCTGAGGCCAGGAGATCAGAGAGCTGTGGGTTCAGTTCCCACATCTGGCACTTGGGTTAATACCCTAGTACTGACACTGTAGTGCAGCATGAGAGGGGTGCTGCACTTCTGAGGTGCCGTCTTTCAGATGAGATGTTAAACCGAGGTCCCATCTGCCTGGATTGGTGGTAGTTCAGGTGGATTTTAAAGATCCCATGGCACTTATCGAAAAGAGTAGGGGAATTTTCCCCGGCGCCCTGGCTGAATTTCCCCTCATTCACTAACAAAATACCATCAACAGCTTAATCTGGTTCAAGGTCAGTTGGCATTCATCTGTATCTCCTTCCCCTGGGGTCGTGCCTGAAAATAGGCAGGATTTGTCTAGTGCACTTACTCGGTCAACAAAAACTAAATAAATAAATTAATTAATTAATTAATCTCCTATTGATAAACCCTGTTCAATCTGGGTGGACTAGCCCCGCCACCCAACCCTGCAGCCTCCTTGCCAAAATTGAGGTGCAGATCTTCTGATCTACATTGAGTAGAGAGATGGGTCTATATAACCCACAGTGCAGTGGGTCTATCCTGGGTTTGTGTATTACTGTGACCTGGGCATATTGCCAGGAGGGCGGCGCCACCTCACCTTCAAGGATTTCCTCGAAAACCCTACCCAGATGGGTGGAGAAGTCCTCCTTAAATGTTTTATAAAACTCTCCAGAAAGCCCATCAGGGCCTGGGGCCTTTCCTGATTTTAGTCCTGCTATTGTCACCATTATCTCCTCCACGGAGGAGTCATCTAGTGGCTCCACATCTTCCTGGGATAGTTTGTTTAGTTTGACCCTCTTAAAGAATTCCATAATTCTCTCCACATGCCCCTCCTGATTCTCCTGTGTATATAACCTCTGGTAGAATTTTCCAAATTCCTCGGTAATCCTTTGGGGATCCATGAGTACACTTTGTCTATCCCCCTGAGCTTTTAGATGCAGTACAATTCTCCCCACCACCTCTCTGTGGAGCTGCCATGCCAGAAACCTATCTGCTCTACTTCCTGCCTCTTTGGGGTGAGTATCACAGCCCTATCTGCTCATCTAGGAGTTTGTTCAGCCTAGTTCTACATTTCTCTAATCTTGTTCTTACCTCTTCTGTCTGAAACAATTTTATGTTCCACTTCTAGGTCGAATAGTGTTCTTTCTAGCACCTCTTATGTCTTGAGTCTGGCTTTCTTAAGGCTTGCTGCATAACTGATTGTTTTCCTTGTAAGGATTGCTTTAAAGCCATCCCACCAAATGGCCCCACCCATGTCCTGCAAGGGGCTGAGGGTCTCATACACTCTCAGGGTATTTCTAACTAGTTCTTTTATACTCTTCTCTGTTCAGAAGGGGAGACATTCAGTCTCCATGAGGAGTTTCGACTTCTGGAGGTTGCCTGTAACTGCATTATTACCATGCTGTGGTTTGACACTGTCCTGGTCCTAAATGTCACTGTCTCTAATTTATGCAGCCACTCTGCAGTGATAAACACCTGGTATATCCTATAATAGATCCTGTGGTGGGCTGACCAGCAAGTATAGTGCCGGACCTTAGGGCTACAGTGTCTCCAGGCCTCAGTCAATACTAATTCCCAGGATATTCTGTTTAGTCCTCTAGCTGTTCCTGAAGGCTGGCTCCCTCCTATCACTGACCTGTCTTGTGTAGGGTCCGGTGTGGTACTAAAATCTCCTTCTACAGTAAACAGCTCTCCCCAGGGAGGGGGGGGGCACTTTGAGCATAACCTTCCTAAGGAACTCGGTGTTCTCCTTTTTTTGAATCAGGGCATAAATATTCAGGAGAATGCATGGCATGGATCTATACTTGCCTTTGGCCAGTACATATCATCCTTCCCTGTCTTGCTCCAGTGTAGTGAGCTCCCAGGGACAATCCTTGTGGACTAGGATGTGCCACCCTCACCTGTGTTGTTGTGCTAGGTAGAAGGAGTGGTGTAATCATAATCATCATCTTTATTTATTTTGCGCCTTTCAAATGTCAAGGCGCATTACAAAATATAAAACCTTATAAAACAACAATAAATACTTAAAACCATGAAGTTACACAGTTAATCACAGTAGGCCTTTCTCCACAAATGTGACTTCAACACCTGCTTAACCCCCCCCCCAGGTCACGTACTCCCGAATCAGACGGGGTAGAAAATTCCAATGGGTAGGGGCCATGTGAGCAAATGCACGGGCCCCTGAAGATTTCAAAACTACCCTAGGAATCTCTAGCAACCCCTCGTCTATTGAGTGGAGCAATAGCTCTGGGTAGTAAGGGAATATTAGCTCTTTCAGGTAGTCAGGGCCGAGTCCACATAGGGCTTTGTAAGTCAGTAATCCGACTTTGAAGGTGATCCGCCACTGAACTGGCAGACAGTACAGTTCGCGCAGCACCAGAGTGATATGGGAAGTCCGAGGAGTCCCTGTCAACAACCAGGCTGCAGCATTGCAGGAAGTAGGCTATTGGTTAACTAGAATCTGCAGCTTATCCAGTAGGTAGGGAAATGGGCAGACTGGGTGGGCCAAGTGGTCCTTATCTGCCGTCAAAGTCAAAGTCTGTGTTTCTGCACCAGCTGCAGGTGGCTGAGATCAACCCCCCAGAAGCCCAGAGTAAAGGGAGTTGCAATAATCAAGGCGCAAGGTCACAAAGACGTGGATTAATGTAGGTAAATCACCAGACGGAACAAGGTGCTTGATCCTAGCAATGTTCCTTAGATGGTAAAAGGATAACTTAATGACGGCCGACACCTGAGATCATAGTGTCAGCCTGTCATCAAGTATCGCTCCTAGGTCCCACACCCATTCAGAGGTCAGGAGCTGGAAGTCTCCCAGGAAAAGCCCCGAGGGGCAACCCATCCCTAACCCCCCTATCTGGCATCTAGGATTCACAACAATCACCTAGTCTTCCCTGGGTTCAACCTCCACCAGCTAGAATTCATCCAGTCCTGGATTTCAGCAAGGCAGTTATTAAAAACTGAGAGATTCCTGGTCAGGTGCAAAAGACAGGTAGAGCTGGGTATCATCTGCATAGCAGTGAAACCTCAGCCCATACCATCTTACAATATCACCGAGGGGCAGCATATACACTGTGAATAACATGGGTACAGCACAGATCCCTGAGGAACCCCACATGACAGAGAGAGAGGGTCAGAGGAATAAATCCCCGACACCACCCTCTGAGTTCTGCCAGTGAGGAAAGATCTAAACCATCCGAAGACTGAACCTGTTAGTCCACAGATGAACCTCAGGCATTCAAGCAGCACCCCATGATCCACGGTGTCAAAAGCTGAAGAGAGATCCAGAAGCACCAAGATGGATCGGTTCCTTTGATCTCTCGCCATCAGGAGATCATTGAACACCCGAACCAGCGCAGTCTCTCTACTATGCCTCTTTTGAAAACTGGAGTGGAAGGATTCATAGATGCTATGGATGGTTAAATGGTTCTCCAGTTGCACAGCCACTACTTTCTCAATTACCTTCTCCACAAAAGGGAGGTTAGAGATAGGTCTGTAGTTTGCCAGACAGTCTGGGTCCAAAGAAGCTTTCTTCAAGTGGGGAGTCACCACAGCTTCCTTCAGGGAGCTAGGAAACTCAACTAACTCAAGGGAGCACCAGACTATCTGCGCTAAGACTGGGCCGATAATATCACAACAACCCATAATCAGGAAAGTTGGGCCGGGGTCTAAACTATAGCATGTAGGGTGTATACCGTGTACAATCCACATAATATCCATGATCTCCAGCCAGTCAAAGGTACTCCAGGAGAAGAGAGGGACAGTGACCAAGTGCCAATCATCATCAGCTCCCATAGAGTGAGTCAGTTGGATCTCGGCCCTGATGTCGGCCACCTTGTCAACAAAGAATCGAAGCTCCTCACACTCCAATTGTGAAAAAGCTCTCAGAACCTGCAGACAGGCTGGGTTGAACAGCATATCTATGGTTCGGAAGAGCTGTGCTGGTTGGTTCTGAGTGGCAGCAATCTCCCTGGACAGGAACTCTGCCTTCTTACTGGAGATTTCTGACTGGTAGAATCGATAATATTCTAACAGTCTAAGATGGTCAACATCTAGGGCCGACTTCCGCCAATGATGCTCCAACCTTCGTCCTAGTCGCCGCAGCTCCCTCAAAGTCCCATCAAACCACAGGGCCCGAGAGCAGAGGTAGAGAGGTCAAACGCAGATAGGAGCAACAGAATCCAGAGCTGTAGTAATAGCCTTATTATAGGCTAAAACCAAAACCTCTGGATCCATGCTTGCCATAGGAAATTCCGATAGATCAAGTACTGACGCTAGACCATCAGGGCATACCTCCCATAAAGGGTGGTACCTGACTATCTCCACAGGGGTAGGCCTATGGGGGGGGTGTAAAAATGGAATCTCACAATGTAGTGTTCGGATCATCCAACGGGTTCCACCCCCATGTCGGAAACCTCGATCCCCAAGAGGAAAACCAGGTCGAGAGAGAGGCCGTGTTTGTGATTAGCAGAGGTAACAACCTGTGTAAGGCCCAGTGATGTCATCAACTGGAGGAAGCGTTGACCAAAAAGCGAGAATTCATCATCGATCCAGGCATTAAAGTCACCCAGGACCATCAGCCTGGGTGACTCAAATGCCAGATCGACCACGAAGTCCGCTACTTCCTGCAGAAATAGGTTCTTGTCCCTTGGTGCACTGTAGACGAGAGCCATTCTATATACTCCACCTGCTACTACGGCACACTCAAAGGACCTGGCATCCTCAATTGGTACATTAGTAAGACCCAATTCAGTCTTGAAACAGACCGCAACCTCCCCTCCCCTGCGGTCCAATCTCGGTCGGTGAGTCACTGAAAACCAGGTAGGAATCGCAGCCTCCAATATTGGGCCCACGTTTCCATCTAGCCAAGTTTCAGTGATGCACGCTGGATCTGCTGTCCCCACAAGATCCACAATAATTGCGGTCTTGTTCTTAACAGATCTGGCATTACATAACACCGCTCAAGTTGGACAGAACTCCTGGGCTGCCCCAATCACCTGCCCACCAATGCTGGTGGTGCCCTTGGGTATTGAGACTAGACATGGGGGTCACGTTCCAGGCTCCATTTCACCCCAGGGCGTCTTCTGGACTTAACAACCCCGATGCAAGTGCCACGTTCATCCAACCTCCGCCGTTCACACCCCCCGCCCCACCTCCCTCCCCTATGGGCAATGCCCAATGCTCTACAATGCTGATAAGTAGAGAATGGTAAAGGTGGGTGGAAAAGGGCAGAGAGCATGGAGAGTGGAGGCTGGATAGCACATGACCTGGAGGGTAAGTCCATAACACATATCACAGGCCAAAAATAGACCAAGAAAATATTCAACAAAAACATTTCAATAACACCCCTTAAAACTAAAAATAATTATTCAAATCTAAATATACCCCCTTTTCCAAGACTCCAAACATGCTCTCACCGGTTGGGGGGACTTGAAAAACAAATCAAACTAAATTCCCCACCCAGCCTAATAACATTTTATCTTAACAATAAAAACAAAATAAATACTTTATAAACAAATAAATAAAACCACACCAAAAGAATGTTAAATCCCATTGAAAGTCACTTTCAGGAAGTCTAGATTAAAATTACCAAAGCAATTCAGTACACCTCCTCTTACATGGTGCGCTAATTATCACAAAATGTAAGACAGACAGGTTCTCTCACTACCTGGGTACCCAACGCAACCGGGCCCTCTCACTGCTCAGAATTTTTGGCAGTCCTGTTTCCCAAAAGAAACTCCTCAAATGGAAAGAAGCATCCACCAAGTCTCCAAATCCTTAAAGACTCTCAGCAATCCAAATCAAAAAGCAACTAAGTCACTTAAGGCCCTCCTGTGAGACCCAGCCACAGGAAATATCAGCCCCACCACTTCAGCTCCTCACTTAATGCCCACTCACCAGCAGGCCAGTTAAGAGTCTTGGAGAGATCTTGAGCCCACCAGCCAGCTCCCCAGCTCAAAGTAGGCCCAACCTTCCGGGTAGAAGCAGACTCCTGTGACCGGCCACCACAATATAAGGGCTACAAGCCAGTCTAAGGGACTCTGTATACATTAATTGAACTGTAAAGGCAGAATCCAGCCAGTAGGTCTGCAAATAATATCCAAAAGTACATATAATCTTCGAGTTCTTCTTAGCGCTACAAATCCTCCGAACACACACACATTACTGGACCCTTAGAATTAGTAACAGATCAAAACAGTCTTACCAAATAAGATTCAGATAAGTTGATCCTTGGCAGGTCCTTGGCAAATAGTCGGTAGTCCTTATTTGTCTCCACCCATAGACTCCAAATAATTTGCAGCATGACAGGTGGCAGGGGTGACAGAAAACACTTTTGGAACACACCAAAGAAAACAACCCAAAACAGTCCCGGACAGGCATATTACATGCCAGCAGTCTTTAGCCATCAAATAAAAATGGGCAGATGGCCACAATTTCCACAAATAAATGTGGAAATTCCATTACAGCAGTACCAGTAAGAAAATACACGGACGAAGGAAGACTCCTTAAAGTAGCAGTAGGATCACCAAATAATCCAAGTAGACAAAAACACAAGAGGAAAACATAAGAGAGGACAGCAGGTTTAGCAAATACAAAACCAGTACACGATTGCGAGCTGTGACTTGCAACATTCACGCATGGCAACGCAAAACAAAAATCGTTAATGCACTAAAACAAAAAATAAATAAAAAATAAAATAAACGGACTAAACAAATAAAACAAATAAAAAATAAGCTACTGGGTTACTGTGCAAACACAAACCGAACCGATGGTCAGCCCAGCGTGGCTGCCATCATGAAGTAGGCCCACCCACGCTCTCTTTAATTTGTCACTTTCTGTTGGGGTGAGATGAGTTTCCTGCAAAAATATTATCTCCCCCTGCTGGCCCTTGAGTTCCTGCAGGATCATTTTCCACTTGGTGGGACTGTTGAGTCCTCTTACATTGTATGTTATAAACGTACCTGCAGACATTGTCCTATATATACCCTCCTTTTCTTAAAGTTTTCCTAAGGCAGAACCTGGCATTCAATCAACTCTAAAACTACTGAATAAAAACCAATTACTATATACATTTCCACTTTACTTCCATGGTTTAGTACTGTACCCTCTGTCATTTTTATTGATGGCACCACTCTGACAGGGGTTGGGTGCTTTAAAGAAGCATCTAATGCTGAAAATGCACTTCTGAACTGCCACCTCTTACTCAATTTGCTTGGCAGTTCACACTTGATATGAGTCTCCAAATTATGCAGTAAAACACATCAATATTTTTCCCAGCCCCAGTGATGGGTTGCTGCAAGTGGTTATGGAAGATGAACTCTCCCTGCCTCTTGTTTTCCTCACCTCACTGCCCCAGCTATCCCCACCCAGTAACCCCCTTCCAGTTTCCTCTTGGCCAGATTGTACCAGACTCTCAACCCCTCCATCACCTGAGGTCAAACAAAGGCAACCGTGTTGTCTGCGGCCAAATCCTGTGTGTATTCGGCCGAGGGTCCACCCCCTGTCTCCGCCCTGTGGCTATACTTCTTCCTGTGGAGTACCCCAGGACTACATACAGGTTTCTTTTCTCAGGTGAAGCTCTTCCCAGTGCACTCCCCCTCTAGCATAGCAGAAGCACAGCCAGTGGTCCCTGAGCCCGTGGTCTGCAGCAGTTGTGGCCCTGTGATCTGGACAGCTTCTCTCCCTCCCTGGGCCCCCTAATGTAAGATCCCAGAACACCAGGCAGGTTCAAAGATCAGTCCTCCCTCCTGGTTGGTGCAGAGGTCTTCCCCACTATGGCAAGACCCCCTCCATGCCTTCCTCAAGTGTGCCACTCTGGCATCCCATTGTCCATATCCCCTCCCCCATCTCATCTTCTTAGACCTCCAATGATCCGTTTTCACCAAAATTCCGTGTGGGAGAGGTGTTCCCAGGCCTCATCTCACCAGTCCAGTGCTCTGGCCCCCAGGCCCCAACCATCACTCTGACTGTGCTCCTTGGAGGGAGACAAAGTCCCATTCATGCTGCTGTGGATGTGTTATCTCCCCCAGATTCAAAGGTTAAAACTAGGGCTCAACTGGGGCCCTGGGTGGCCAGTGCAGTCTCACTGCTGTGAAGTGACTTCTGAGACTCCTATCAGCCCAACTGTCACTGTGGTCAGCCACCTCCTCCATAATGGTGAGGCAAATCCCCCAGCATGCTGCTGCCAATTGCCCAGTGCCCTCAGGATCCACTGGAGGCAGGAACCCCCCCAAGGGGATGATCTGGACGAGCCACAGGTCATGGCTTCCCATCCACGCAACCAGGGCTTCAACAAGCGACCATCCAGGATGGTTCTATACATTCTGAGCCCTTGTCGGCTTAGAGAGGAAACATCATTAGCCGGGTCCATCCCATTCCTCCCTCTGGTCCCTGTACTCACCGCCAGCCACCCCAGGCATGTCTGACCCATCCCCCAGAGGCCTCTGGATCCCTGTGCTTCACATTGCCTGACATTGTCGTCGAACACTTTTTCTTTTTTATTAATATTTAGTGAATCACATAGCCCTCCACTCTTCCTAGCCAAAATCCCCTGAGGCTTACCTTTTGAACCTCCCCGCTGGTGATAGCTGCAGTGGCTGCCCATGAGCACCAAGGGATTCCTCAACCTTCACTTCCACCTCCAGGGAGACGAGGGTTACCGATGCCAGCCTGATGACCCACCTTAGGCTCTCCAGAGAGTGGTGAGCCCAAATTATGTTCAGTGGTTCATCTGCTAGGAATCTGAGAGTCTCATTCAAAAAGGATTCCAGAAACACAGTCATGTTTCCTTTCTCTGCATCTTCAGGTAGACCATAGAGCCTTAAGCTGTCTCTCTGTGTCCTGAGCAGTAGGTTGCCAAGTTTGTCAGTTAGTTCTCTCTCCTCTCTCTCTCTCTCTCTCTCTCTATCTCTCTCTCTCTCTCTCTCTCTCTCTCCCCCCCTCCTCCCCCCCCCCCCAGGAGGAACCTGATGGCTGAGTCTTGTTTATCCGCTGTTGCAGCCGTATCTGTGAGGCCCTGCTCGAGGTCAGAGAGGTAAATGCGAGACCTTATCTAGGCCTTTGCTTGTCTCAGCCACATTTTTGTTCATTCTATCCATTGCTTTATTAATGTTACCCAGTTCATGGAACAACCTTCTGGAGGTTATCGTGAAGTTTTCCTCTGATTCATCATCACTAGCACTGCTGACTGAACTGGGGTCCAGAGTCATTCAGCCCTTACTGTTGGCTCTGGTTTCTCATGGTTCCATGGCCATTTGCGGTTTTAGGTATTCAGGGAGTGTCTCTTTTGGCTAAATCTTTGGCAGCATTGCTCTTTATTATTGTAATAAGTATCTGACATGGCTTGAGATGCAGAATGTCCCCGGATCATTACTGATTATTCTAGATTTAAAGTGCCCCAGGGTCGAAGCTCTGTAAGTTAGGTCACCATTCCTCGAAGCCAGAACCAGAACCAATTTCTATATTTCTAGGCTTCACTTCTTCCATGTCAAGTACTGTACAAAGTGAGGCAGCTTTTAGGGGTATAAGTAAAAGCTAGGTACATCTTTGGGGCATTTGGCCACACAATATTTTAATATTTTTCTGTGTAGAATGGGTTTTCTGATTGGACAAAAATAAAACTTCTTTCACTTTCATTAAAGAAAAGAGACAGTCATGGCACTTACCCAGGGCATAGATGTACAAAGAAAGAAAAGTCCAGAGTTAGACAATTCAGACTTGTGGCTTTATTTTATCTGCCAAACACAACAAGAACAGCCCTCCTGGGCCAGGGAAACCACACCAGAGATCTGATGCTTCAATTCTAATGAGTCTTTATCAAAGTTACTGCCCTCTCTGTTTCCAACATTTAAATAGCTTGTAAAACATCACATGATGTCCATGTTAATTGCATACATTTAAAGGCACAGCATTTTTAAAAAAGTGCTACCATATTACTTATAACATGCAATATTCATATAATAATAACCACATTCCAACATGTAAAACAGTTTGCAAAGTGTTAGTCAGAAATAATTTATGTGAAAAACACATTAAACAAAAACACAGTGGAGCCATATTTAAAAGCTCTCTCCTCTAAATCACATCCACTAGTCATACTTAATTCACTTATTAATCTAACTATACTTTTGATAGATCATTTCAAAGAGCCTTTTTGTATGTTGACTGTAGACGGAAGAGAGTGAAAGAGTGCAGAAAGTTTAATATTTGTTCATTTCCTGAAGTAGCAACTACAATTGTGCAATATAATTTAAGGACTGAGAAGGTGGTTTAAAAACTGGGACATTCTTCATCTATCTGAAAGAAGTATCAAAAATCTGAAATGAGAATTAATATATTATGCTTCAGAAGGTGGGTTTCATAAAATCCAAAAAGAAAGTATGATGGGGGTTGGAGGGTTAGGTTTTGGGGGAACGGTATGGATTGGTAACATTTTAACAAAGAAAAAGACTACTTTTTTATCTAAGGCTCCACTAAGTAAGGCAACATGTCCAGTGTTGTTCCTTTACCTCTTCAAGGTGGGCCATCATTCATTTAGTAATGTTTTTTGAAATTCAGTAACCTTTATTGACATATTGTAGATAAAAATTAACAAACACCAACAGTAATAAGAACAAAAGAACACAACTCCCCACCCCAACCCACCCCTGCGGAGTGACTCCTTGTATTAAAAAAAAAAAGAAAAGAAAGTAAACAATGCAATTGCAAAGTCCAGGAGTTAAGAAAATACTCTTTATTAGACTAAGACGTGTTCAGGGTGTGTAGCTTACCCCACTATCAAATAACCAGGGTTTGTTGTGTAAGCTGTCAATCATACGCTCAGCTCTGAGGCTGAACAGTAATTCATGCAATCACTCTTGAAAAGAAAGAGGGGTGTGGTCGAGCCAATGTCTGAGAACCAGCTTCTTCACAGAAAGAGAGATTAGAGCAATGTAGTATTTTCTCTCTCTCTCTCACCTGGATAGTATTATAGTCACACAAAATACAAATTTCATGTTGAAACATATCCTCCAAACCCAGCAAGGAGACCACTTTAGCTTCAGTAAGGTCCCATAAAAGTGCAACTTTGGAACACATCCAGAAGATATGCATGAGGGAGTCCACCCCTTGCCCATATCTAGTACATGTATCTGTCACCAACCAGCCCATTTTAGCCAGTTTTTCAGGCATATAAAAGAGATTATGCAATATATTAAATTGGGCAATTCTAAGCCTGTCATGGGAGACAAAGGTATATAAATCCCTCCAGATTGACTGCCATTTGGGGAGTGAGAGGGAAAAGATGGAATCCCAGTAGGGGGAACATAGAAACATAACATAGAAACATAGACGTTGGTGGCAGATAAGGACTGCAAGACCCATCCAGTCTGCCCATTTCTTTTTATACCTTATAAATGTGCCATCGGCCTTTGCTGTCAGTGGCCAATCTATTCATACTCAGCTGTATTGCTCCTTTATGCCTATCCCATGCCTGTTTGTAGCCCTGCACTGTATTCATAGCCACCACTTCCTGAGGTAGGCCATTCCATGCATCCACCACCCTTTCTGTGAAAAAGAACTTCCTCACATTACCCCTTAATCAGCCTCCCTCTAATCTCATGCTGTGTCCTCTTGTCTTGCTATTTTTCTTATATTGAAACATGTTAGACCCTTTCACCTTGTTAATGCCCTTAAGGTGTTTGAATGTTTCAATCATATCACCTCTCTCCCTCCTTTGCTCTAGGGTATACATATTGAGCTCCATTAACCTGTTCTCATATGTCTTCTGATGCAGTCCCTGCACCATTTTGGTTGCCCTTCTCTGGACTGCCTCAATTTGGTTAATGTCCTTGTGAAGGTGTGGCCTCCAGTACTGCACTCAGTACTCCAGATGGGGCCTAACCAGTGTCTTGTAAAGAAGGATTATTACCTCCCTCTTACTACTTGTGATACCCCTACTAATGCACCCTAACATCCCCCTAGCCTTACGGACTGCTTTAGAGGTCTGCTTGGATGATTTCAGGTCATCGGTGATCATGATGCCCAAGTCTCTTTCTTCCTTTGTGACTGCCAGCAACTCCCTTCCCAGCCTATGGGTGGCTTCAGGTTTTCTTTTCCCTATGTGCATGATCTTGCACTTCTTTTCATTAAATCCCAGTTGCCACTCTTCCGACCATTTTGCTAGTTTATCCAGATCTCTTCTCATTCTGCCCACCCCATCTGGATCATCTACTCTGCTGCAGATCTTGGTGTCATCTGCAAACAGACAAGCCTTACCCTCTAGTCCATCTGCAATGTCACTGATGAAGATATTGAAGAGGACTGGCCCCAGAACTGATCCCTGAGGTAACCCACGTGTGACTTGCATCTCTTCTGACTGCATACCATTTACCACCACTCTTTGTTTTCTGCCCGTCAACCAGTTTGCCACCCAGTTGACCAACTTCTGACCCACCCCGAGCCTACCCAACTTGCTTATCAATCTTTTATGTGGAACAGTGTCGAAAGCTTTGCTGAAGTCAAGGTAGGTGACATCAGCTGCTCCCCCTTGGTCCACCACTCTGATTACCCAGTCAAAGAAATCTAGGAGATTAGTTTGACAGGACCTTCCTTTGTAAACCCATGCTGTCTTGGATCCTGTGCCACTATGGATTCCAGGTGTTGCACTATCCTTTCCTTAAGGAGTGCCTCCATAATCTTGCCCACTACTGAGGTAAGACTGACCAGTCTGTAGTTCCCCGCCTCCCCTGCTACCACTCTTGTGGGTGGGATCACATGAGCCCTTCTCCAGTCTTCTGGGACCTCTCCTGTGCTCAGAGACTCACTAAACAATTCTGCTAATGGCTCTGCTAGTTCCTCCTTTAGCTCCTTAAGTACCCTGGGATGTATGCCATCAGGTCCCATTGCCTTATCCACCCTGAGCTTAGCAAGCTCTTGTAGGACCCTTTCTTTTGTGAAGGGAGTAGTGCTCACCTCCTTCCCCCCTATGTCCATAGTGCTGAGCTGTGGGCCCTGCCCTACCTTCTCTTCAGTAAATATTGAGCAAAAGTATCTGTTTAGGATAGATGCTTTTACAGGGTCCTTCTCCTTACATGTCCCCTTTTCTCCTTTGAGCTTAGCAGTACCCCCTCTAGACTTTTTCCTTTCACTAATGTATCTATAGAAAGTCTTGTCACCTACTTTTACTGTTTGTGCTAGTGTTTCCTCAGTTTAGGACTTTGCCTGCCTTACTGCCTTCCCTGCTTCCCTTAGGGCAGTTTGGTATGCCTCCGTATCTTCATCCCGCTGTGTTCCCTTATATTTCCTGAAGGCCAGCCTTTTGGCTCTGACCTTTCTGCTACTGTATTTGAGAACCAAAGTGGTTTCCTTCTTCTTTTGCACTTCCTTTTCTGTCTAACACAATGGGATGTTGCTTCAAGTACTGCATCCTTAATGCTTACCCACTTTGCCTGTACCCCCCCCCCCCACCTGTGTTTCTTTTTGCCAGGGCTAGCTTAACTCTGTTGGCCATCTTATCAAAGTCAGCTTCTTTGAAGTCCCATATTTTTGCCTTGGAATGGGATGATTTAGTTGTAGTGGCCAAACTGAACCATACCAGGTGACCTTCTACCTGGAGATCTGTGATCCCTTCCCTGTTAGCCAGTTAGTCTAGTACCTCCCACATCAGGTACTAGATGGAAAAGAAGTATAGAATATAAACTAGCAACCACATGAGGCTTTGAGACCACTTCTTTAATGAAAGACATGAGCTCTGAATGATCAATCAGCCAAAGACCAGACCCAAACCATTGTTGCAGAACATGTCTTAATTGACAAATCTTGAAAATAGTGGAGACCTCCAAATAGAATCCATGTAAAATGTTAGATGAGGTAAGCAGCACACCCTGAGAAACAAGATCTCTAATTTTAACATCAGAAAGTTGTGGTAACCAAGTAGAAGATATCACCCTGCCTCCAATTTTAAAATTATTATTACAGAAAATAGGTTGAGAAATATATTTTGATTACTGGTATTTAATTAAAGCACAGAATTGGGAGTACATCCGTAAGAAAGTCTGTCAGAGATGCAGGAAGTAATCACCAGGGGAATTCATTTAGTAATTAAGGACAGATGTTTACATACAGTTCGTGATTTTATGTTAATGACACTATACGTGCAAAAAGTAGATGAAAAATGCTCTTCAGTCAATAATGTCCCTTTCCAACAGTATTTAAAAAGAGGAGGTGGTTATAAATCTCAACCTATAAAAGAAAAAAGAGGTAAATATTCAACATCAGTGCCTGTCTTTCAGAAACCATTTCAGTTCGATCTGTTCATTCAGACCTTTTACCTTATAGGATTCTAGTGTATATATGCAGCACATTTCTCATTTCCCCTAACAGGGTATCTCTGACTCCACCCCTGGGTCCCATTTGGACCCGTTCGATGCCAATAAACTGTTAAGTTATACGCATCTGGATCTTGCACATTCTGCATGTGCTGTGCCCACACACATTCGAAGTTTTTTGTTGGAGATAGCCCTCATGTGCTCACCTACCCTTTCCTTCATTCTTCTTTTTTGTCTTACCAACATAATATGCTCCGCATGCGCACAATGATACGTATACAATATAGGTGTATCACACTTTATAAATTGATTGATGTTATACATTCTGCAATCGTCAGGATTTTTGAACATTGACATTCTTTAATTACATTACAGTACTTGCAATATCTGCAGTTCCTGCATCCTTTGGGTAGAGGTGAAAGGCAGTAGAGCACAGTGGTTTAAGGTTCTGAGCCGAAAATCTGGAGGTCTGGGTTTGAATCCCACAGCCCCCACTTGCATACTGTTTTATCCTGAGAAAGTCACTTATATTTCCTGTGCTCCCAGGTTGCACCTGTAAACAAGCTTTCAGCTTAGTGTGTCTCTCCTGGTTAAACAATTGAAAAAAAAGATGTGGCACCCAATTTCTGTAGTTCCAATTCTTATTCTGAAATGCTGAATGTACCAATATGTCCCTCAGGTTTCTTGACATCCTATTGGAGATTCTAGGGGGATTATTGGCAATGTCTCTGAGTCTGTGGTCTGCCCCCAAGACATACTGATTTTTATAGATCAAATCTTTAAGCCTCCAGGATTTAGTGCTATACATACTAACAAAATTAATACAATCCTGTTCCCTTGTTGTATCCAACCACTGAGTTTTTCTCTCTAGTAGGATCTCCCTTTCCATTTCCTCTGTTGCCTCTTTAGGTATCCTGCTAGCAGCATTTGCCAGATCCCTCACTAGCTTCACAAAAGTCTGCCCACACAGAACACATCCTCCTATATACTGCAAACAACCACAGATGTAAAAGACCCCTCTCAAATCAACTCGTTAACAAGGTAAGGGGCAGCTACACGGAAGTTGTGGTCGGTAACTTCTCACTCGCTTTCAACAGCAGCAGCGCACGACTGACAGTAACGGGCGAGTCTTCTTTTTTCATACATAAAAACAAACCGGGGCTCGAATGACACAATGGCTGCAACTCCCCTGTGTGGTTCCTTACCAATGTACTGTCCATTGTCTCACCCCAGTCACAGTTCTCTTCTCTGTGCTGACTCACAGCATCGGCACTCCATTTCAGTGTGCGGCTTTTTACTCTTCATTTAAAAAGAAAACAGTAAGCTCCACAAATCCTTTACATGCCGCTCGCTACTACAGAGGAACAAGAACCTCTTTAAAATAGCCACAGTTCACATCTGGATGTGATGTAAAGTGAGAGATGAGTTCACAGGGACACAACAGCCTCACCTCTATCAACTACCAGTATAACAGTGCCATCTACTGTCAAGAACTATTTTATCAAAATGTGACCCTACACCATCCAAAAACTCACTTTAAAACATTTTAAAACCTGTTTATTTTACTTTTCTATTTTTAAAACTTTAAACCCAGTTCATAATATCAATAAGTCACTCCAGGGTGTGGTATATCATGGGATATCATCACTTCTCAAATGGTTGGATGCACTTGGCCTGTGGCCTCATGCCCAACCTCAAGAGGTGTGACAATATCCCATGATATACTACACCCTGTGATGCCTTATTGCTTAATTGTATACTTATCACTGTGCACTTGTGTGGCATATTATCTTGGTAAGACAAAAAGAAGAATGAAGGAAAGGGTAGGCGAACACATGAGGGCTATCACCAACAAAAACCTAGAATATGTGTGGGCACTGCACATACAGAATGTGCAAGATACGGATGAGCATAACTTACAGTTTATTGGCACTGAACGGGTCCAAATGGGACCCAGGAGTGGAGATAGAGCTACCCTGCTAGGGAAGCAAGAAATGTTCTGGATATATACACTAGAATCCCATAAGGGAAAAGAACTGAATGAACAGATTGAACTGAAACTGTTTCTGAAAGACAGGCATTGATGTTGAATATTTACCTTTTTTTTTTTATAGGTTGAGATTTATAATTGCCTCCTCTTTTTAAATACTATTGGAAAAGGACATTATTGACTGAAGAGCACTTTTCATCTACTTTTTGCACTTATAGGGTTATTAACATAAAATCATGAACTATAAGTAAACTTCTATCTATAATTCCAAAATGAATGATGGCCCACCTTGAAAAGGTAAAGGAACAACACTGGACATGTTGCCTTACTTAGTGGAGCCTTAGATAAAAATAGTATTTTTCTTTGTTAAAATGTTACCAGTCTCGTACCATTCCCCTGAAACCTAACACCCCCGACCCCCACCGTACTTTCTTTTTGGATTTTATGAAACCCACTCTCTGAAGCATCATATATTAATTCTCATTTCAGATTTTGATATGCCTTTTCAATAGATGAAGAAAGTCCCAGTTTTTAACCCACCTCCTCAGTCCTTAAATGATATTGCATAATGGTAATTGTTACTTTAAGAAATGAACAAATATTAAACTTTCTGCACTCTCTTGCTCTCTTCATTCCAGAGTCAACAAATAAAAAGGCTCTTTGAGATGTTCTATTAAAAGTATGGTTAGATTAATTAATGAATTAAGTATGACTAGTGGACGTGATTTAGAGGAGCAAGCTTTTAAATATGGCTCCACTGTGTTTTTGTTTAATGTGTTTTTCACATACATTTTTTCTGAATGGCACTTTGTACACTGTTCTACATGTTGAAATGTGGTTATTATATATATATATATATATATATATATATATATATATATATATATATAGTTGCACTTTATAAGTAATATGGTAACACTTTTTAAAAAAATGCTGTGCCTTTAAATGTATGCAATTAACATGGACATCATGTGATCTTTTTCAAGCTATTTAAATGTTGGAAACATAGGGAGCAGTATCTTTGATAAAAACTCAGAGTTGAAATGTCAGATCTCTAGTGTGGTTTTCCTGGCCCAGGGCGGCTGTTCTTGTTGTGTTTGTCAAATACAATGAAGCTACAGTATAAGTCTGAATTTTCTAGGACTCTTGATTCTTTGGACGTATATGCCTCGGGTAAGTGCAGTGACTGCCTGTTTACTTCAATTGCTGGTTGTCACAGAGCACCCCAGGTCACCTTGGTGTGGCTCTTCTGTTGTACAGTTTTCACTTTCATTACTTGTTTCTATAAATTATGGATTGTTGGTTTTCTTTTGTTTGTTTGTTTGTTTATTTGGGTTGTGTTTCATCTGTTTAAATTATAAATAAACTCTGTCTGAGTTTGCATACTCCTTGGCCATATGGACAAAGCAGAGCTGTAACTTGTGCCAAAGACATCCAACTAAACCACTGTCAGTGTCTGTTGGCAGGGTGTATGATTATTGGAGCTTCTATAGATCAGCAATAGCTATGCATAGGTGTTGAACAGTGGTGTAGATTCCAATTAAAATCACAAAACAGTTCCCACCAAACCCCTGAAGGTGTTGCCAAAAACTTGTAAATTTGAGAAAATAAAAGATAGTGCACACACTAAAGGCTACTGTGAAGAATTTTATTTAGTAGGTATGCAAGGACAAGCTCCAGGAGCAGAGCTGAAACACAGCTACATATTGCCTACAGGTTAGCTTTCATCAGGAGTAGAGTTTCAAAGATGACACAACCTTTAAATAAGTACACTCATGAATATTTATTAAACCCCACATGCAAAAGTTAATTAAAGTGGTGTAAAAGTGCTAGCAAGTGCAGACTGACAATACTGCACAGTACACGTGTACAGATATTATAGTGCTATGTAAACCATTTCTGCTGTTAAAACCAACTCTTAGATACAACTAAAAGGAACATCTAACAGTATTGTACTTGCAAAATGACAGTCACACAACGCTCCCCAGTTTAATCTAGAACATGTTATCATTCCTATTAAAAAATGTCCACTCTTGCCACTGGTAGGCAGTATTCCACACAAATGCATTAATAGGGAAAAATATAGTTGCTAGGTAACATCCTAGGTAACATGGCACATGGTCCGGTCGGCATCTTTGCATTGATCTCCTGATGTCTGCCTTGTAGAAATATGACCAGTTAGGCTGGTAGTAATTTTGTTTTTAACTATTTAATACTTTTATGAAATGGGTTTTTGTTGCGTGGAGAGAAGAGTTGGAGACAATGTGGGAGATGTAGAGGGCAGAGCCAGCTGGCATGCTGAGTGCAATGCTAAGTGTGTAAGCAAGTGAGAGAGCACATGGTTATAGGTAGATTTTGACAGAGCAGATGACAGCAATGGTTTAGTTGTGTGGAGTGGGCATTCCTCTATGGAAGATGAGGCTTGTAAAAAGAAATAAACTTTTACCCTGGGCACAGAAAAACAGCGTAAGTTACAGCTGCTGTTTTTAGTCATAAGGGGAGCAAATGTTGATGCAAGTCTGCTGAGTTAAATAAAAAAAGCATAAAGGCATAACAATATGCAATAAGAACAAATTAAACAGTTATTTTGTAGCTGCGATGGGGATTTTGCAGCGCCAAATGCAAAGCACAACATCATTGGATGCTATGTGCTTAAATCCCCGAATGACAGATATCAACTGATCGGTGCAGCACAAAAAATGAAAGAGATGAGGCTACCTAATATCAACTGTCCAAGAAAATTTGGTTATGCTCTATTAACTAGTTTTACAGTATTTCAAAATTCTTCAGACCCCCAAGCAAATGCTGGCCAAAAGGACTAGTATCATTAACGATGATCAATTTTGCCAAACGATGGTGAGCAGGGACTTGCTGGGAGTACATTGTCAGAGGGGCTGCAATTTATAATTCTTTTTACACAATGATATAGTTCATGATATTCATACAGTGTGGGTTACCACATAGTTCTAGTTAAATTATGAAATGCTCACTTTCCAACAGAAAAACACAATAGCCCTATTCACTGAAAAAATTGTCATAATCTAGGGAATTAAAAAATACTCCCAGTCACTCAAATTTAATATTCTGTATATTTGATATCTCTAATTATAAAATGGGCTTTAAATCAAGATCTTCATTCAGTCCCACAGGGAACAAAGCAGGTGTTATCAGTCTATTGTCCCAGATTTTCCCAAGAAGAGGCTTACACAGTAGTGGTGGGTGCTCAGCTCAACAATTATTTTATTCATTTATACAGCCCCATACATCATTACTTTTCTTAAATCATATTTACAACTTGAAGACCATTGGTCCCAAACTTTCCAATAATCTTCCCAATTTGTATATATAATGTTATGCTTATGTCCATTACCTTTACACCAAAGGTTCCAAACACTGATTTTCTTTCTTACGCATTCTTCTTTCTTTATCTTCTCCCCCCCAGGTGTAGAACCCCGGGGGGTGGGCGCCCTTCTCCTTCTTCTTGGGAGGTAACAGTGTGACACCCATTACCACATCTCTTCTCCTGTTTTCTTATACTCTTTTTGCTTTTTCCCCTCACAGCCATCCACCTTTGGCTGTCCTCTCTTTTGTTATCACTGGTCTCTAATTTTCCTTTTTTCTTTTCCCCTCTGCCATCCACCTTCGACGGGGTCCAACCATATCCCTCTTTTTCTTGCTCTTTTTAGGGTGGGAAGGTAGGTTTTCACACTGGAGAGTAGCAAGCTAAAAGAGGGCTCTTTCTCCCACTACATCCCCTTAAAAGGTTGGTTTAACACCCTCCTTTTCCTGTTTGTCTCTCCAATTGCTTGCTTCTTCTGACCCCCTTCTTTGCTCCACCCCTCATGACGTCATCCCCCTTCCTCTCCCCTACCTCTTGCCCCCTCCTTTCCTGTGAGTCAACCTCTTAGCTCCTACCCCTTCCTGAGTTCTCTTCCCCCATCCCCTCTTTCTTTCCTTTTGTTTTCCTATAGCCTTTACTCGGGGAGCCTCCTGGACAATCTGGTCTGCCCTTTAGAAACAAACTCCATTGTCCCGGATTTTCCCAAGAAAAGGCTTACACAGTAGTGGTGGGTGCTCAGATCAGCAATTATTTTATTCTTTTATACAGTCCCATATATCATTACTTTTCTTAAATTGTATTTACAACTTGAAGACCATTGGTCCCAAACTTTCCAATAATCTTCCCAATTTTTATACATCATTTAATGCTTATGTCCATTTCCTTTATACCAAAGGTTCGAAACACTGATTTTCTTTGTTATGCATTCTTCTTTCTTTGTCTTCTCACCCCCCCGATGAAGAACCTGGGGGGCCCTTCTCCTTCTTCTTGGGAGGTAACGGTGTGACACCCATTACCGCATCTCTTCTCCTCTTTTCTTTGTTCTCTACCTGTGTGTGCGCTCTCCTCCCTCCCTTCTTGGCAGCTCTTGTACTCTTTTTGCCACTAGGCCATCTCCAGCCCACTTTGGATGATGGCCTTCCCCCCTTTTCCAGGGCCAATTCATAGCCCCCCTCTGCTAAGCCAAGCTCTTTCTCCATTCCTCAATGCTCCCCATAGTCTCAGCGTTAAATAGGTCGACCCATATGTTTGACAAGTGTACCCCGTCTGGTCTGTAAAATTCATCCTCACATTCTGCTATGCTCCTCATAATGACTCTGTCCCCATGTGCTGTGAACCATGTACCTAGCCTTCTATTCATTTTTCTGCTTACCCCATCCATTGCTAGGTGACTATGTGCATGTCTCCATACCCTGCAGGGTACCATGTCTGACCACGTCAGGGTTACTTGTGGCCACCATTTCTTTATTATGCCAATGTCATATTTGATTTGTTGAAAAATGTCCAGCCATAGTCTGGCCCCAATGTCATTGCCTCCTAAATGTATAGCAATCATGTCTGGCAGTGCCCTTCTCTCTCTCTCTCTTAGGTCTCTTAATGTCAGGAGCAGCTGGGCCCACTTCATGCCCCTGATGCCCTGCCATGTCACCCAGCACTGTCTGGGGTCTGGGTACAGTGGTATGTCTCCTTCCTTTTGGGGCACTCTCCTTTCTGCCCAATAAATGTAGGAGTGTCCACATATCCATACCTCCTGCTTCCACCCCTTACCTGCTGAGAGATTAGTGCATGTGTGAGTAACTGGTTGTTCCTGTAGTTGATGCTCCCTACTTTGTCTATGCCTGTCCCCCCTTTATTTTTTATGTCTTTCTTCAATTACCCCCTCCCTCCAACCTGCGCTTCACCTGTGAATAGAAAATGGGGAGATATGGTTAATCATTTGCTTAGTGGTCTTACATTTCATTTATAGCAATCAGACCTCCAACATCCGGCCCCCTGCACTTGTTCATCTGATCCTCCTGTTGCCACCAGCTGTGATGCCCGCCTAATGCAAAATGAATGAGAGGAAAAGTTCTTGGGGTTTTCCCCCAGGAATTCTACACATTTTTAAGAACCACTGTTACTTGATAACCTGTGGCTCTTTTCCCATCCTCATGAATAAAGAAAAGCCCTGGTTGTGCAGGATGTTCTGCGGCGTAGGCCCACAGTAGTCTGACCAGGCAGCAAACTGACTCGCTGCTTCTTTTGAGCATGATCTGGTCCCCTTTGACCTCTTGATCTGTCTTTGATCTCTTGTTCCACATCTGAATTGCATCCCCCTGCCATGTAAGGTTGTCCTATTCCACCTCCTCCCCCGTGCCACCCCCCATGCCTTACTGCCTCACTCACCCTCAGGGTTCCATGATACATGGCTGTGAATATTGCCTGGAATAGTAGTTTCTCAAATTCTGTCCTGCATATGGCTGCTGTTGCCTGCCCCAGCCTGTCCATCAGGCTTTGTGATACTGGCCTCCTTTCATCCCTTGCTTTTGTCCCCAGCCTGCCCCTTCTTTGAATCATACATCTTATTAACATGGTCTTCATTGGGTCTTTCCATAGCCTCAGGTTACAAACTAAGCTAATGGCAGCCAGGTGCACTCCCATAGTCACCTGTGTCTTCTCCGTTTTCCATTGGTGTACTATGTATTTACTCACTTGCTCAGCCGTGACTTGCCCACTTACCTCCATGCGTTGCTGTTCCCTCAAACTCTGGAATATTCTCCAGGCCCCTTTGTAGGCTCAGTGCATCCTGGTAGACCAGGAGTTGCAAAACAGGACTTTGGGCTCCTTCCATCCAACTTCCCATGAATCCTCTGGTATCGGCATCTGTTGCGCCTCTGTTAATAGTGCTGAGGCACGGAACCTGTCCAGCTGAAGACGGGAGAGGCTATCAGCTATAGCGTTTTGGATCCCCTCTATGTGCCTAGCTCTGAATGTCATGTTAAGCCTCAAAGCTTGTATTACCAACTTCCTCAAGATCCATAGCACTGGTCCAGTTGATGACCTCCTATTGTTGAGGACATCCACTATGGCCCTGTTGTCACACCAGAACGTCACTTTTTGGTTACGCAGCTCGAGTCCCCATACTCGCATGCATGCCCATATTGGCATGATTTCTAGTAGGGTGATGTCCTTGGTCATCCACCCCCCTTCTATCCAGCTCATGGCCATGCCTCGGAGAACCATTTTCCTCTACAGTAGCCCCCCATCCCGAGTCCCCCAGCTACATCTGTATAAAGGTCCAGGTCTGTATTAAGTACCCAGTCATCTTGCCAAAAGGATGTGCCATTGAACGTTTCTAAAAATATTTCCCATATTCTCAAATCTTCCCTTGTGTCCCTGGGGATGTCCATCCAATGGTGTGGCTTTGTCCCCTCCCCCGGGGTGGCATGTGCCAGTCACCTGGTGAAGGATCTCCCTGGGACAATGGCCCGGCATGTGAAATTGAGATGCCCTATTAGTTGTTGAATCTGTTTCAGTTGTTTACTTCTTCCCTCTCCTTGTTCCTTTAGGAGCCCACTTAGCCTACTCACCTTGTTTTCCAGTAACCTAAACACCTCCTTTTGTGCATCTATTTCTATGCCCAGGAATTCTATTATTCTGCTGGGACCCTCAGTCTTGTCTGGTGCCAATGGGATCCCCAAGTGTTCCCTCCAACTCCCAATCAGCAGGAAGTCATCTAGGTAGTGTATCACTGTTTTATGCCCTGACCATCCTTGAAATATACCCTGCAGGCACTTACTGAACAGTTCAAAAGAAGCACAGACCATGCAGCAACCCATGGGCATGGCTTTGTTGAAGTAATATTCCCTGTTTAGCTTAAAACCTAACAGGTCCCAGTCTAGCGGGCAGTCTGGCAGGAGCCTGAATGCTGCCTCTATGTTGGCCTTTGCTAGCCATGCCTTCGGTGTTGCCCTAAAGATTTCCACTGCTTCCTCCAGGGTGGCATACATCACTTTGGAGTATCTTTCTTTGATGTAATCATTTACTGACTCCCTCTCTGGGAACGATAGGTGGTGTATCACCCTAAATTCCCCTTGCTATTTCTTGGGCACTAGCCCTAGTGGGGATAGTCTCAGATTGTCAAATAGGGGTGCTTGAAATGGACCCTCTATCCTCCCTCCCTGCCTCCTTCTCTTTTTTTAGTTTCCTACTCAGTATCTCATCTTTCCCCTTCACTGAACCTAAGTTCTTGCTTTCTCAGAATTCCCTAGGGCCTTGACAATGTAGGCTGAAACCCTCCTTAAAGTCCTTCAGTAGTTTCTGTGCTGCTGTTTGGTCAGTGTGTCCTTGTAATGCCACCTCCCAATTCCCGATAATGATTGGTGTCTTTGCCATGCTAAATATCTGTCCCTCCCCCCAGTCTGCTAGGATTTGTCTTAATATCTGCTTCCCCCATCCCAAAACCTCCCTTCCCCCTGAATCCCCTGGTCCTTGTCTGTTCCTTGAAACCTCCTTGGTCCCCCGGAAAGGACTGGCTGTTGGTGCTCTGTGTCCCGTTGGGTTGCCCACCTGGTCACCCAGCTTGTCCTGCATCTCAAGGCTGGGTGGGTCCCCTTTGCATTTGGAACATGTATAGCAGAACCAACATTGTGGCCTGGAGCAAAAAGCCTGATTGTATCCCCAGCAGCATTTTTGCACTAATGTAGACTTCCTTACCCCTTCTCCATCTGGTGTGGACTGATCCATAACGTAATCTGTCCACAGGTCCAGCTGTTTGGTGTCCCACCTAATGTCCCCATAGGTGGCCATCCTTTGCCTGAAAAACTCATCATGATATATCCACCCTACCCCTCCTTTTGCCTTTGCCCTCCTTATTATTAGCTGATAGGTTATCAAGGGAATTCCCAATTTGGGCTTCTTCTCTAGCACTATTGCTGCATATGTGGCAAAGTCCATGGACCAAATGTCCCATGTCTTGCCTTTCTTGAACTTGTCTTCCTATTTCTTCCCTAGCAGGACTACTGCTGCCACCATCTCCACTTTTCCAATGCTCTCCATCTCATCGTACTTCATCACTGCTTCTCTACTGAACAGTGCGAAAACGTCCACATATTCTCCCTTCCATATCTTTTCTTTTGCTGCTATGGGGACGTGTTTGCCTGTTCTCATCCCTGGTGAACCTATGTCTCTAGACTCTCCTGGCAGCGGTTCCACTTCTGGCATGGTTCCTGCTCCTTCCCCTTCTCTTTTTCCTGTTTTGATTTCCCCCAATGCTTTTTCCAGCAGTCCTATCCCATCTTGCCCCATAGCCACAATCATTTGCTCTACATATTCCTTTATGATACTGCTCAGATTACCTGGTGTTGGGCTTGACTGTTGCCCTCCAGCTCCTGGGGTCAGTCCTCCTGATGCGTTCTGTGTTGCCGGTGTTGCCGGTACTGGTCCAGATGTTTCCGTCAGCAATGGGGTGATTGGTATGGGAGCTGTGATCGGGGGGTGGCCGGTATAGGGGTCAGGGTCTCTGGCTCTGGTCTGACTGGGCTTGCCGCTCTGGGCAGAGGCCTTTTTAGGCTAGAAGACTGGGCTGGCCTGCGTCCCGTGCTGCTGCTCTCCCCGTTTTCCCCTTTCTATTTTCCCACTGGTCCCTGTGCCTCCATATCCTCTACCAATTCCCATACTTTATTGGCCCTTTCTTCCAATTCAATGATGGCCTTGTAAGCTTCCTCCTTGGTTGGCTTGCACTTCTTTGGTGCCATCATCTGTCACTCTTGAACTTGCTCCTAACGTTAAAGAAACTGCTATAACAGAAAATTCACATGTTAATACCCCCAGTGTTGTTTTCATTCTTACGATTCCTTGCTCTCTTTGTCTCCATCTTGTGCCAAGTGGTGTCTGTGATGCCCGTGTGTCTCATCCCTCTGTCTAGCCCGGCTCTCCACCCATCATTACCCTTTTTCTCCCCCCAAACTTCCTCTGCCCCTGAACTCCTGCTTGTCATAGATGAGGCATTAAACCAATTGAACTATCCAACTTAAATAAAACAAGGGCATTTAAGAGGAAGGAAGGAGCTAAACATGCCCCATCCATTTTGTAATGTGAGGTAATCCCAAAGGAAGCCCGTTCTGACAATAGCGTAAGCAGGAGTTATTCAGCATGTGTCATATCTGATAAAACCTTAAACCAAAACCACATGGGAGGCTGTTTCTGGAAGTTCTTCCCACCTTTTCTTTTTTTTTTTTGCTTTTGAACTGCCCCTGTCCCCCCACCTCATGGTGGCCACTTTGGGGTATCGTACCCCTTGATAAAACCTGTCTTTCCTTTGATTCTCCCTCTGCAGCCCTTCCTTCACCCCAATGTTCCTGCAATCTGGTCCCAAAAAACTTCAATGAACCCCCGGTGCCTCCTTCCTGGCAGATTACCCTGCTGGTTCCTGTCTGTATGTTTCCTTGGGCCCTGCAGCATGATGTCATCAGAATGACCTTCCTCATCCATCCAGCATGGACATGTGCCATGTTTACAGTCCCCCTCCAATATTCCTTCCTGCACTGCCAAGCAGGGCCTCTGTGCCCTTGCCACGTCCTTCTCTGGCCTTGTACATGCCCCCCCCACCCTTGGCTGCTTGGCCATGCATTCTTGCCCTTAAGTCATTTCCCCCAGTGCTGTGGCCTGCTTGTTTCTTGGGCTGTCATGCTGCTACTCCACCAGCAATCTCCCGGATGCCCCCCCCATCCTCTGCCTGCTACCGTGTGGCCTCATGATGAAAAAATGCTGCATAGGAATGCCATTCCCCATCGAGCTTGGGGCATTCACCCCATAATGCAGCACCCTTTTAACCTCCTCTTCTCCCATCTGACAAACCTGTCCCATTAATACCCTTTTTCTCTTCACTCGCTCCACGCTGGGCCTGCCTCATTTCTCCTGCTTGCCCCATGCTGGGCCTATCTTACCATGTGGTTTTTTGCCCATCACCATGTTGTTGTTGCTGCGCGGTTGCCTGGGCCACGTGGCATCTCTTTCTTTTGTCCAACTTCACAAAACCCCTGTTTTTTTTTTTTCCTGTTTTTGCCCAACCTCTATCTTGTCCTCTTGTGTCTGTTCTGCTGGCCTACCCCTGGGCCTACCTGCGTGTGCAGTCTCCTTACCCCTGCTCCACACTCTAATCATGGTGGGATTGTATCCACTGCTACCCAGGCTGTGCCAGCCGCGCTGCTCCGAGTGAACGCCCTCTGGGAAAACATTCCCTCCCCACGACTGCTGCCAAAAATCACCCCCTGACCATTCTGCTCTCTCCCCTGCTTAGCGGTCGTTTGTCTGCCATCCTCTTCCCTGCATCCAGCTTTGCTCCATGCTCTACCTTCTCTCCTCCTCAGGCCTATGCATGTGTGGATTCTTCTCCTCCATGCCGCACTCCTAGTGTGGCTGCCTAGGCTGCATTGTCTTGTCTATCTGTCGGACTCGAGCTCTACTGCTTAGATTTATCTTTTTTTTAATACATGCCCTCTCAGCACCTCTCTTGAGACAAAAACAACCCCTTCTGGCTTTAAATCAATGCTGTTAGCCCCCTGCTTTCTGAAAACAAAATCTCTCACTCTGGCACCTAAAACAAATGCCTACCTGCCACGTGGCTCCAATCAAGCTCTCTGGTCCTCAGTCATGCTTGGCTCATGTCGCTGCATTTTAAATCCTGTTTCTTGTGATGAAAAAATGCTAGCTTTCTTTGAATAGTAGGCCAGCACCTGTACCAGGTTTCCAATGTGGTAATCTAAATTCCCACTGTAATTTCTAACTGATCTGATGTGCTGCTCTCCACGCTTTTCACACTGGAGAGTAGCAAGCTAAAAGAGGGCTCTTTCTCCCTCTGCAGCCCCTTAAAAGTCTGGTATAGCCCCTCCTTTTCCTGTTCATCTCTCCAAACATTTGCTTCTCCCACCCCTTCTTTGCTCCACCCCCTCATGACGTCATCTCCCCTTTCCCTCCCCTTCCTCCTGTCCCCTCTTTTCCTCTGAGTCACGCTCTTAGCGCCTCCCGCTTCCTGAGTTCTCTTCCCCCTCCCCTCTTTCTTTTCTTTTGTTTTCCCATAGCCTTTTACTTGGGGAGGCCACCTGGACAATCTGGTATGTCCTTTAGAGGCAAACTCCATTATCTCCTCACATGGGCTTTGGTACCCTTTCCATAGCCGTGAACTTGAAACATTGTGGGTTGCATTTTTGGTACTCCTTGTAGTGTACCCTAAGAGCACTTTCAGAACTGCCAGCCCAAGTTGTCCTCACTTGCTCTTGAATCAAAAATTTAAGGGGTTGAATTGTTCTACTTATGTAGATACGATGTGACCATAACTGCACCACCCCTACATGTACATAATTGGTCTTGCAGTTCATGTAGTGTTTGGTACTATATTTTCTTCCTCTTATATGGTGTGTAAACTCTTCCCCCACCTCTGCAGATTTAAAAGCATTACACTTCCTGCAAGTGTCAAAGCGGAGCCTCAACGGCACAGCTTCCTTTGCTCTCAGAAAATGGCTATTTGTCAGCAGCTTCAACAAACTGTGAACCCTTCTGAAGGTAACAAGGGGATTCAGGCTCACCAAAGGGGCAGTTCAGGTCAGAGAATATTATTTTCCATCTTTCTTTGATGATTTTATGCATTTCCATGAAATTATTATTTTAATCAGTTACAAATGTTATCTGATTACTGTTGTTTGAAGTTTTCACCTTGGGACTTAATTAGGTCTGTTTGCCAATATTTTTCACATTTTGCCTGACTATGTATCACATGGGTAGAATAACCCCTTTCCCGGAATCTGGTTATCATCATCACCATAATTTTATTTATCAGTGCACTTTCTTATCATAACTCAAGGTGCTTTAGATAAACATTGTAAAATTGCAAGATTATAACATACTGTAATACAAACATATAATACACATATTATAAGATTTAAAATGGGTTAACTAAGCCAGCCCAGTGGCGCTAAGGGTTGAGGTGCTGGATGCCACATCTCGCTCCATGCCAGCGACCCGGGTTTGTTGATGGACTGAGGCCATCGGGGGTCAGCAGGGGGAGAGAGGGATTGAGTGCCCAGTGGCAGTTCTCCCTCTCTGGGGAGGGTGGTGCATCTCTCCTGCTGCTATATCGACCTCTCCTGGGTGAACCTGGGATTGGCAATGTAGTCAGGACATGTAGTGGGAGGGGCAGCATCAGCCGAAAGCCCTGGGTGGAGTTGCGTCTTGACTTATGCCTCCCAATTGGATCTCCTAGAGTGCCGGTGACTGTGGGGTAGGGACTCACAGAAACAGGGAAATGGACCCAGTCACTCCTAGATGACAGCCCCTCCAGTGCTGGACCATGTCAGCAATCACCACCAGGACAGACTTCGTTGTGTACCACCCACTCCATTGTTGTTTGGAGGAAGGTAAGGGGAATCCTTACCTCACCCCCCCCAGGGGTTATACCAAGAATCTACCTTGGGTCTCTGAGCTAGGGGGTCATTCTAGGAGCAGAATCCGGGGGTGATAAGGGGGCAATGTGAAGGATGTGGGTTTCTGATTGAATGGAGTGATGGGGCGAGCAAGGCGAATAAAGAGAAGTAAAAACAAAAATGGGTTAACTATCCACTAAACATCCTGATTGAACAGAAGTGTTTTTAATCGTCTCTTGAAGATTTCTAAGGAAGGGGAGTCCTGCTGAAGTCAAAGTCAAAGTTTAAAGTCAAAGTTTATTGTCAGGAAAAACTCCATTGAGCAGGCTTATTTACAAGGAGGTCCTGAATAAATATTCATAAGCACAAAACATATTTAGCAACTATACAATGTACAGGGTAAAACAGGCAAACAATAAATTCACACGTACAAATAAAATGTATACAAGGTTATATACAAAATATACATACAGGTCACAAGTGTACAGGGCAGTGAGGTTAGGATATGATGAGAACATTTGGTTAAGCAATTGGAACAAATTGCAAAACAGGGAAGTAAATCACGGAACCAGCAGAGATATTGAAGGAAAGTAGGCTAAGGTGAAGGTTAAAGAGGGAAGGTGGGTAAAATCAAGGAAAGTAGATGAGGGCAGGGGTGAAGAGGAGGGGGAGGGTGGGGTGCAGAAGGCAGCAGAATGGAGGGCAGAGAAGTGGGGGAGAGGGAGGAGGGCTGGGAGGTAAAGGAAGTGGGTGTGAGTGTGGACAGAAGGGATAAAATAAGGGAGAGAATTCCAGAGGGTTGGGGTGCTGAATGAAAAAGCCAGAGTCCCCAAAGTCTTTAGGCAAATCCTTGGAATTTCCAAAAGTCCCTCCTCAGTGGAGGGGAGTGGGCGTGTAGAGTGGTGTAGAATGATGAAAACAAAGGAGGAGTCAAGCAGTAGGAGGTGGGGTCGGTGTTTTATCAGAGAGGAGCGGGCATGTAGAGTGGTGAAATCACAGGAGGCCCCTGTCCATGTAGGGCTTTATAGGTCAGCAAACTGACCCTGAAAGTGATCCACCACCTATTAGGCAGCCAGTGCAGAGAGCACAGCACAGGTTTCATATGATATGATCTGGGAAGTCCTGTCAACAACCCAACTGCTGCATTCTGCACTGGCTGCAGGCAGCAGATATCAACCCCCAGTAGCCCTAGGTAAAGAGCTTGACAGTAATCCAGCTTTGAAGTCATGAAAGCATGGACTAGTGATGGGCGATCACTTGGTTAACAAGATGTTTTACCTGGGTGAGAGTTCTTAAATGGTAATACTCGCTCTGGACCACAGCCGACACCTTAGCCTTAAGTGTTAGGATACAGTCCATAATGATGCCAAGATCTCTCGCTCCGGCTGAGGTAAGCAACCGCATGTTCCCAAGCACCAGCCCAGAGACCTGACCAGATTGCAACCTCACCCCCAGGTGACTAGGTCCCATCAACAGTATTTCAGTCTTATCCAGGTTCAACCTCAGTCAATTGGCTTTCATTCAGTCTTGTATCTCAGAAAGGCACTGGTTAAACATTGACACCGCCTCTTGCTGCACACAATCATCCTTGCCTCCTCTTATTTTTTTCAGAGGAAATGCAGTTTATTTTAATTCTTAAAAACTTGCCAAAGGAAATGCTGTTGATCAGGGACCTAGGGTGACATCTCTCAATTCAGAGGAGGGAATTTCCCACTATTGGTTTTCAGTAGGGGCACAACCAACATTGCCATTACTTTCTACATACAACAGAATATCTAAGAACTCAATTGACTTCAGAATTAAACTGATAGGTAAGCTTGAGGTTAAAATTGTTCTGCCTGAGCCACTGAATAAAGGCAGGTATGGAGCCTGAACTCTAACGCAAGACACATATGGTGTCATTGATATAACTATAGCAATGCAGAATGAGCCCTATGCACAAATGCCTCTGTGGTACGTATGGGCAGCATGTAGACATCGCTATGTCCAAATTCCATGCAACAGTGATCTGTGCACCTCCAGCGGCATTCACCACAGGTGCACTGGATCCCCTGGTTGGCCAGAAGGCATGTGCCAGAAGGCATGCCTCACACTGAGCGCCATGTACTCAGGTGCGGAGCACTGACCAGGGTTATGTGAGGGGGGTCCCTGCCATAAATATTTATGTATGCCCCCCAGAGGTTACCAGCATGGTGTGGATACACCAGGATCTCCCTACACACAGCTGCACCTACACTCTGTGATGCCTGGCATGGCTGGGGGTGTCTGGGCAAACTTCCATTGTTTAACCCTAGTGAGGTACTCTTCTTCCTAGGATCCCCTGCCCATGTGCTGAAGAGATCCACTGTGGAACCCAGGATGGGCATCCCATTGGATGCCCACCAGCATCCCATGCTTTGCCCCTTTGCTGCCATGTTCCTCCCCTGTGCAGCTGCATGCTGTGGGACAGGGACATGTCCAGCTGCTGGTGATCATGAATTCTGGCTTGTGCACACCTGCGCACACGTGCAGAACAGCAGAGGTGATTTACACATGTTCCACACATATTTCATGCATAGTGCGCAATGTGTCTGAGGTTGGGGTTCGACTCCATCATGACTACATGATGATCCCACCATACCACGTAAAGATCTGCATACAAGAGAACTAATGACACCGTGTAGCAGTTTTCTGCAGCTGGAGGGAAAACTTTTCATCAAATCTGAAATAGTTTTGATACAACATAGATGTCAAACATGTCCAGAATAGTTTTTTGGGGTGCTGTTCTCAGTTCAGTATCAGAAACTATGAACTATTTAGTAGCCCTAATGCCCTCCTGGTATTTAATACAAATATAATGGGATGTTCTATTAATTGTTATGCATCTCAAATGATCAACCCATACTATTCCCTCTAATTTCTGTACAATATTCATAGTGTCCTGAACAAAATTAGGCTATTTTGGGACAACCTTCTGTAAAAAACGTTTTATAAATCTGGAATAACCCTCACTGAGTGACCCTTGTTGGAAGCAAGGAGTCACCGAGGAGGGCATCCACAAATTTGTGTATCTTGAGCAAAGTATAATGGTTAGGTGACATGGGAAGTCAGTTTTCAAGAAATTGCCCTCCTCCATGCTTTTACAACCTGTCCTAATTTCACAATTCACCTTTTCATCCAAAAGATATTTATAGGTTTGTGTGGGACTGAACACAAGTAAAATAACAGTTGCTATCAGCCAATTGCCTTTTGATCTCTCCAGCATAATTCTTTGTAACCTGCTCTCTAACCATTCCTTCTGTATCTGCCTGCTTGATGACAACATTGTTTTTAGGGCTGTGGGAGGAGCCTACAGCCCTATTGGGATCACTCTGTAGCTTTGAAAATGGCCGATCATAGAACCTTCCATTGGACTTTTGGAAGTATCCTTCTGAAAGCCCAATGGATCTTGAACCCCTCTGGCACAATAGGCCACTACAGAATAACAGCTACACTATTTTGGTTGTTACTTCCGCATTCCGGTGCATGAACTGTGCATGCGCGTGTCTTGTGTACATGTGCAGTTTTGCAGGTGCCGCCATGTTGTGAATGGCAAAATGCCATTCACCATAAAGTTCCCGACATCGGCAGACATCTCCACTGCATTCTGTGCTCACCCACTAACTCAGCTGGCACACTGGGAGCCTACCCCATTGTGAGCAAAGATTTTTCTGTGCTACCCTCCCCAAGTCATGTTGCAGACTGGGAGCCCACCCCAGTGAACCCAAAGATGTTCCCGACATCAGGGTGCTCAACACCCATGTCAGCATCCTGTAGAAACAACCCCCCATTCATGTGGCACAATGGGAGTCCACCTCAGTGTGCCAAAATGTTTTTTTCTTTCTTTTTCTGTAAAATAGAAAATGGTCCCTCATCATCACTGCAGGCCTCCTCCCCCCTCCCCATCCTTCCACTGAGCACCCACCTTCCCACACACCCCCTTACCCCATACTTACCTCTGGAGTTCAGCACTGTCATCTTCTCTGGACCAGGACACATCTGCACTCTTCAAAACCCAACCATGAACTGAAGAATCAAAGGTAAATGTGCTATACTGCCATTTAATGGGGTTTTCAGGTTATGCTGGTATCTCAGCCATTTTTAGGAATTTTTGCCCCACATTTTCAAGATGGTATTCTAGGGACCGCAGCGCGTGAAAACTGTCACTGTCATTTTGTTACTTGATCCCAAAATGTGATTTCATGGTCGCTGCGTGGAATCACTTTTCGGGACTGATGCATGAAATGACAGTGCCACTGTTCATGAAGTGGGGTCCCAAGAACCCCATGTAGCAAATTTGGGGCAAAAATGCAAAAAAATGACTGTGTTATGAGTGTGCATTGTGCAGTTTCTACACATGCTCCTAACGTTGCCAATTTTTAATATTTTCACTCCACATTTTTAACATTACTGATTTTGCACATCTCCTTCAAAACAGTACAGCTGTCATTTTCTCCAACTGTCCAAAATATGTTTTCGCACTTGTGACGCAGAATAGCCCATTTGCTCTGTGAAATCACCTTTCGGGAGAAGTGAACAAAAATTATACTGGCACTAGAGATGCAATGAATTTAAAATCTGCTGGCGAAATGAACACGAAGTGGCCATTTTGCATTGGCACTTCGCTATGCAGAGTGCCCCATAGGAAAAGCTCACTTTGCCTTGTTATTAGTACTTCGCATTGTCATTCTGCCTTAATCATGAAGTAAGGCGGAGTGACAACAATTTTGGCAGCATCCCACCCACACAGTCACTAGAATGAATGCGCATTCCCAAAGTGCTACTATCTTCTGTCCAGAAAACTCCCCAGTGCTGATGAAGTGAAATGAGAATGTAACAAGAAATGCAATGTCTCCCAGAATTAATGGCACACTCAGTCATGCGTGCAGTGGTCAGGTCACACACAGAGTCACCAGAATTAATGTACATCCCCAAAATGCTACTGTCTTGTGTCCAGAAAATTCCCCAGTGCTGATGAAGTGAAATGAGTGTGTAACAAGAAATGCAGTCTCCCAAAATTAATGGTGCTATGGAAATGCACAGACAGATTAAGATTGCTCTGTACACTCAAGGGATGCATACGAAAAGGTACAACAACACCTAACCAGTGCTCACGAGTCACAAATCCAAATATGGAAAGGAATACATTTTGCCAGTTGGGGGATTGGTACACAGCAGTAGCAATCCACTACCAGTCAAGATACCACAAAGCAGTATAAAAATTCATGCAGGTGCGGTGGATTGCAGGTTCACACTGCTGCAATTACTCTTTAACAGAATAAAAGGTGTATGATTTAATGACACGCATCGCACACACACTCACACACACTACAAGTAACATATAGAAAATTGAAAACCTATAGTAATATAACCAAATGTTTTAAACAAACTGAAATTATACAATGCTGCACCACAACAATCAGCAAAAAGAGTCAAGAATTACTGAAAATATTACTGTGTGTACATTAACACAGTTATACAAGAAAAATATCACCAAAACAGAAAGCACTGTCTTTTTCTTCAAGTTAATCTACCTACACCAGAGATACGCTCCTCCCCAAAGCACACTTCTACAGATTCTCAGTACACAGACTGAATGTTGTACATTAACATTCAAAATCCACACACAAACAATAAATGCTTGATGATAAGAGCACAGGAGGGTTTCCTATAATTGACGAACTAAAGTTTCAGCAAAAAAAATTACTCAAAAAGGCTTTTTTAGCAGCTTTTAGAAGGTTTGAATTGCAGAGATGTCTCAGAGCAGATTGTCACCTACAGCTTCCTACACACACTACCCCAAACTGAGGCTGTGTAGAACAATCTAGAGCCCATGTGACCTGAAATCCCATGAATCATTGCAAAATTCACCTTTGGAGCTTAAAAACAAGGCAAAGTGAGACGAAGTACATTGTTTTCAATATACGTCTCCTTAAGAATTGGTGGAGTAGTGGTTTGGGAAGGCAGAGTAACACAAAGTCATTGTTTTCAATGGACCTTGCGTTACCCATTATAACACGAAGTACTTCGCTTTGCGTTGCAGAGCACTCCGAAAATTCGCCTTCACTCCGCGAATCACTTTGCAGAGCGAATTGGGGCCACTTTCGCCCATCTCTGGCATTGTTCATGAGGAGGGGTCCAAAAAAGGCCATGTTGAAAATCTGGTGCAACACCTCCAAAAAATGGCCAAGTTACAGCCGGGCATTGAATAATTTCTATGCAGATGTGTAACTTCAGTCACTTGGTAGCTCTTCACAGCCCTGTCAGCTCTAACTAGACTTTGTTATATTTTGTAACTGCTGTATAGCTACCCTTTCCTCTGTGGACAAGTAATGGAATGACTGCAGTGCAGGAGATATAAGCATTTTTTTCCAGGTCCTGCACAGACAAGCATTTAAATGTCTTAATTGTTGGATGTCTAATGGCATATAGACAGAACCTGCTTTTTGGTTGAAGCCAGTATTATATCTGGGGGTTACAGTAGTTGCCTTATTACATCTGCACCATTTACTGTATAGTTATACATAGCACAAAGGGCTCTATTCACAAATGCCTATGCCCCGTGTAACAACAGCACATAGGGAGGTTCTATGCCTGAATGCCACATGGTGGTACCCTGCACACCCCAGTGGCATTCATCAAAGGCACACTGGTACCTTGTGTGAGGGATCCCCATACTGAATGCGTGTCTCCACATGGGGGGGCAGGACAGGGGCATGGGCCTGGGGAAGTGCACCCATGCCATGCATATGTATGATGCCACTTTATGTTGTGCTGGCCTTGGTAGTCTATGCATGGGGTGACCCTGCCATAAGTCACTAAGTGCCCCCCAAAGGGATAATGACCCATCCCACAAATGGCTGCCACAGCCTACTTTGCTACCTGGGAGGGTGGGGATGGCCATTCTGGTCAAATTCCCATTGTCTTTTCAGGGTGGGCTGCATGTCATCCCAGACTTCCCAGCCCTGGTACATAAGGGATCCACAAGGAGAAACTGGGATGGGCATCCTATTGGTTGCCCACCCACAGCCTGTACTCCACCCCCTGCACCACTAGAGTTCTCAGCCAAACAGCTGTGCCCCAGGGGGGCAGGAGCACAGACTGGTGGATGGCAGTTGTGAAGCCGACCAGTGCACACCTGTGCAGCAGTGAGCAGCTGTGTGGGTGAGCTATGCAAATTTCATGCCTAAGCTCGACCCATTCATGAATCGAGTCCCATAGTTTGTTCCCCAACCCACCCCCCACAACATTCCAACATATCATTTATTTCATCTCTTTTGACACTGTCTCTGTCTTCAATATTGCCCACATTTCTAAATTCAACTTCCTCTTCATTATTATACTCATTTAACAGTTGGACTGCAAGTTAGAAATTAATTTCAAGATCTTGAGACATCCTCAGATTACTACCTCAGTGTATTAAACACCATACTGGACATCTGGACCAAGTCCTGATTCTGTGGCTTGAAATTCATTTTTTTTCTTTTTCTCTTTATACTCCCCCACCTGCCATCAGCACTCCACTCTTCAGGAGTCGCTTATGCCTGTATGTGTCCCTCTCCTTACTCGACCAGTCCAAGCAGTCTCATCCCCCATGGAGCCTTGGTTTACCCCCAGGTGAGGTCAAGGTGGGGCCTGGACACCTCATCTTATTTTCTGTCTTCTTGGGATGCCGGTTCAGTGGCAGGTAGGAGGCATTTGGGATCGGGGCCAGTGCTCCATCTAGCGGAGGTGCCGCAGCTGTTTTCCCCTGGTTTTCTGTGCCCTGTGGTGTGTGCCCTGATGTCATGGCACATAGCACCAACATCCACCACATGGCTCCCCTGTGTCTGGCTGGGCTTGCTGTACCTTGAGTCTCAACCTGGGATCAGTCAAGCACCAGCCCATGGTCTATCCTCCCTCCCGGAGAAGGTGAGCAGTCCCTAGGATACTTGAGCCTTCTTACCCCCAGCCAGCCCTCTAGTTGCCCGGGGTCATTCCCGAACCCAGGTCGCTGGCATCACAAATGGTAGCGTTACCACTGTAATGGAGGGCAGGCTCTTGAATTACATTTTTAAATGCAACTTTCTAAGGAATATAAACAATGTAAGCAAAAATCCACTCCAATTTGAAAGAATTCAGTTTCTGAAAAGGCACAAAGCAAAGGACTTAGCTAGGACCCTTACTGTGTCTGTGATTAAGTCCAGGGAAGCAAATATCGAGTACAGGTAAATTATGTAATTTCCAGTATGATAAACTAATTTTAACATGGCTGCAAAAATATTGTTTGCTAATTTCATTTGTTCATTAGTTCCCATATTTTTTCATCAGTAATTTGTGCTCCTTATCTTCCCCGGTGGCCCCCATCTAATCAACCCTTCCAGCCCTATCACCCGGTTTCTCCCGGATCTTACCTTCTCACCATCCTGACCACAGGACTTGGTTTGCCCAGTCACCAGTGCAGAGCTTGTGGGGGTGTTGATCGTTATCTCTCTGCCATGGGTGTTCTCCATCATTTTTGCCCTTGACCCTCCCCATTGATGAGGCAAAATACATCAGCACATGTGTGTGGAGGTGTATGCATGCTGCAAAATCCCACAGCACCCACCCTTCACTGGCATCTCCATCCCATTCTACCTTCAGGCCTCCACCTGGGGCAAGTCATTCAGCAGGACTGCCAAGCCACCCTTCCCAGGAGAGGAGTGGAGAGCTGTGCTTTAGATGGTCGATCCTCTCCCACCCCAGCCGACCACTGGCAACCTGCTTGCACTGTGAACACGGGTCACCAGCATGGTAGGAGGTAAGGCACAGATGCCTCAGTCCTCCACACCACTGGGCCAGCTTGATTGGTTGATATAGCAACATTTCTTTTGATTTTGACACTAGTAAAATACCAATTTAATCCAGTGTGCAGTGCAGTAAATCTGTTTACTGTGTATTGTTACCCATAAACTCTGTGTACAGAACCATAAAACTCACGAAGGCCACTACATAACTCTTTGGCTGACACAGCTGGGAAATTAATGTCAGCTTCTTTACAGGTAATCAAATCTTTGAAAACAATTACAGCACATAGGGGTGGATATGATGAAATGTGGTATAAGGAGAAAGGAATTGGTTATTGGTGGGGGAGAGAGAGATGGGTAAAGCTGTTGAGGGTAGGGAACGGGTAGCATGATGGGTGTTTATGTGTCTAAGTTTATGGTGAGGAAAAAAGGAAATATGTAAGGAATCAAAAACTGGTTTTGTGATTATGAATATAAATGGGCACGGAGAGACACTGGTGAATAAAATAAGCACCTATTTATGGATGTATTATGTAATTTAGATATAATAAGCTATGCTAATTATTAAGAACATCGAGTTAATTATTATTTCATAAAATGTCAAGGGTTTATGAGATCCTATTAAAATTAATAAGATCATTAATTATATCAATAGAAATAAAAAAAAAAATATTACTACAGGAGACTCACTTTTTTAGAAAGGAATTCAATTTCTTTCAGAAAAAGGTGGACCCAGGTTCTGCTTCTTTTTTTCCCCCCTCCTATCTCTATAGGGGTTGCTCTGTGTATAAACAAAATGGATACATAATATTAGGGAAAGCTATGTCTGACATGAAGGGCAGATATGTAATACTGGAAATTCTTACCCATGGTCAGTCCTTTATGGTTGCCAATATTTATGGTCCCAATGAAAATGGCCAAAGTTTCCTTTTTATAATTATTTTTACATTTTGTGACATTCCCCTCACTTTATGTAATAGGGGGTGACTTCAGTCTAACCATAAGAAATATTCTAGACTGTTCTAAGGGCCCATTTAATAAAACTCCTTCAGCAAATACAACAATCAAGAATTTTGTATCAGATCTGAATCTTGTGGATCCATGGAGGCGTACAAACTGCATTACAATTAAATATCCCTTTTTCTCTTCTGCACATCAGTCATACCCACGTATATATTTTTTAACATCCATGACTTATTGCATACACTCTTAGAAAGAAAGTGTTAAATTTGACTACAAGTTTGTTAATTTTTAACACAGCAGTTAGTGCGGCTAGGGAAAATACAGTGGGCAGGATTCACAAAACACTTTGAAGGGAAAAAAATGCACAAGTCCCCAAAATTTGAACAGTTGCAGAAAAAAGGAAGTAATTGCACTGTGTCATATACACAAAAAGCCTGCAGCTGCATAAAAAAAAATACATTGCGGACTGTGGAAAATACGCAGCTGCAGAAAATTCCTGTGTAAAAAAATGGCATTGTAAAATATGGCATATCCCCTTATAGGGTATTCTCAGACACAGTTTTTCCACAGTTGAGGAAAATGTGTTGCACACGTATTGCACCAGGGAGAGTGAGAGGTAACTCACCCTGAGCAAAATGCAGTGTACTAACACTTGGGAAACAATCATACTAGGGGTTCAGTGCATCAAACAACAGCAAACCTGTGGACTGCATAGTAATGTCAGTTGTGGTCATCTTTGGATTCTCATCACTCTCGGGTGGTGTTATGTAATTCCAGGTCCATTAGGAACAAGACCGCAGTAACTGCAGATCTTGTAACTTCTGCAGACCTGTCAAGCATCACTGAGACCTGGTTGGATGATAATGCTGTACCCATTCTGGCAGCTGAAGTCCCTCCTGGGTTCTCGATGATACACTGAATGAGAGTGGATTGTAGGGGCAAAGGGGGGATCTTAATCTGTTTTAGATCAGAACTGGACTCAGGGAGGTGCCAGTGGGAGATACCAACTCCTCTGAATGCATTGTGGGTATGGGTGCAGGTTGCAGGATCCTGCTCATCTGCCATCCACCAGGTGATGGGAGGGTTTTCCTGCAGGAGGTGGCAGACTTTGTTGCCAATCTGGTGTTGGAGATCCCCTGGTGGTTAGTTCTGGGGGTATTTCAGTGCCTGGGTTGATGATGAACTCTTGCCATTTGGAGAAAACCTTCTCCAATTGATGAAATAATTCAGCCTGACACAGTTAGTTACCTCCGCAACCCACGGGTCACTCATTGGACCTGGTGTTCCAGTTGGGGATGAAAATCACTGATATGGTCTAACCATCATGCCCTGAGATTCATTTTTGTGACCCCTCCAGATTAGACTTGCCCCAAAGGAAATGGTACAGTACTGTCCTTTGAGAGGCATTACCTCAGAAAGCCTAATGATGGTGCTAGACATTTTGGGAATTCCATTTGATAGTAGTGACCCAGGAAACCTTGTTATCGCCTATAATATGGCAATATCAGAGGCCCTGGTCATTGCTCCAGTGCATGTTCATCCTTTAACTCTTTGCCCAGGTGCCCCATGGTATGATGGGTCATTACGGGAGTTGAAGAGGTTAAGGCGAAGGCTGGAGAGACACTGGCAGAAAACTAACCTGGAGGAGAACAGGCTTAGATTGTTAGACCATTATAAGGTTTACCAATCAGCAATTTCCTTAGAGTTCCTGTCCAGGAAATTGCCACAGATAGAAACAGACCAGCGTAGCGCTTCCAGACTGTGGACGGACTGTGCAATCCAGCCTGTCTACAGTCTGGGCGAGCATTGTCGCAAGGAAAATGTGATGAGTTTGCACAGCATTTTGCTGTTAAGGTTGCCTCCATCAGGGATGAGATCAGCCAGTGCCTTACCATTGGACCTTGCAGAGATCAACCATGTGGTACTAACACCCAGATAACTTGGTCTATCTTCAGCCAACCAGTAATCACAGATGTAGTGAGGATCATCCAGACTCTGCTGCCGACTTGCTGTAACCTGGACCCGGGCCCAACTCACCTTGTAGGGTGCATTGAGATGATCGCCCCAGTCCTTGCTAGAATAGCAAGGGTTTCATTGGAGAGAGGGATATTTCCAGATCCCTTAAAGGAGGCTGTAGTCTGACCCCTCCTGAAAAGGCCCTTCCTTGACCCTGACTGTCCAGCAATCTATATGCCAGTATCTAACTTACCTTTTATAGTTGAAGTTATTGAGAAAGTGGTCATTCTGCAGCTGGAGATTCATTTATCCAGCCATGATATCTATGATCCTCTCCAGCTTGGTTTCAGAAAAAAGCACAGCACTGAGATAGCCCTGGTTCAGGTACTAAATGATCTCCCAATGGCCAGAGATAGGACAGCCCATACCATCTTGGTTCTCCTTGATATCTCATTAGTATTTGACACTGTAGACCGTGGTGTGCTGCTAGAGCACCTGCATTTTTTTCTGTGGACTGGGTGGGGCAGTCCTCAGCTGGTTTTGATCCTTTCTTGAGGGCAGAACTCAGAGATTGGTGTTGGGAATTTATTCCTCAGCCCCTCACTGTCTGCCTTTTGGGGTGCTGCAAGGCTCGGTGCTGTCACCCATGTTGCTTGCAGTGTACATGCTGCCATTAGGAGACATTATAAGATGGTATGGTTTGAGTTTTCACTGCTATGCAGATGACTCTAAGCTGTACATGTCATTTGTGCCTGAGCAGGTGACAGATACTGTCTCAGTGTTTAACAACTGCCTAAATGAGATACAGGACTGGATGAGTGCTAGCTGACTGTGGCTAAACTCAGGAAAAAAACAGAGGTGTTGGTAGTGTACCCAGATCATAGGATGGCTGGGGCATGAGTGGGACAACCCACTGGGTTAAGATTTGGGGGATCCCCATTATGTTCTCAGGCAAGGTGCGTAACCTTGTCATGATCTTTGATGACAGCCTGACCTTGCAACCTCAAGTGTCGGCAGTAGTAAAATCTTCTTTCTATCATCTAAGAAATATCACCAGGGTGAAGCATCTAGTTATGTCCAAAGATCTTCTTACTTTGATCCATGCCTTTGTTACCACCTGTCTTGATTACTGCAACGCCCTTTTCCTAGGACTACAGGGTGTGGATATCTGCTAATTGCAGCTGATGCAGAATGCAGTGACCAGGTTGTTAACTGGAACCCCTACATCCAGTCATATGACACCTGTGCTGCATGAACTGCACTGGCTGCCAGTACAGTGGTGGATAACCTTCAAGGTTGTGTTCCTGATCTACAAAGCCCATCATGACCAAGGACCCCATTACCTGCAAGATCTTCTGCACCCCTCCTTCCCCTCCAGCCCACTCCAATCCTCCGATGAGGGATTACTAGAGATTCCCAGGTTATGTTTAAAGACATCTGGAGCATGATTTTTTTATCTTTATGGCTCCTACCCTGTGGAATTCTCTACCTCGTTGGATACAAGATAACCAGACTGTTGAGGATTTCAGATCTACCCTCAAAACACACCTCTTTCTTCAGGCCTTTCATGGGTCCTGAATGGGATTGTGGAAGGGTTTTTATAATAAGTGCATAACTGTATTTAAGTTTATGTTTTATGTTTAGTTTTAAGCTAACTGCACTCTTTTATGATGTATTAATTGTTCAGGCACCCAGAGCTCTGGGAGGGCATCTTTTACAAATAAAATTGATGATGATGTTGATACTGCAAAACTAGCACACATTGCCATCAAAAGGCAACAAAACACAATCACATGACCCTGTGCAGCCCATAAAGGAGCCTCACAGGCAGTACAGGCAGTGGTGGTACCAGCCAGAAAAGTGTGCTACAGATACAGGAGAAAGAGACACCTCAGAGACAAAACCAACAGGTACATATTGCCACTTGATGCAAGGTCCTGCTGGTACAGGTGGTGCTACCATAGTCCCAGTTGTGGGACGTGCTGCTTGCTTTGCTGGGAGTACTGTTTCTGCTGCAACATTTGCAAATCTGTCAAAGCCTCCTACTCCACTTAATGTGGATCACCTGCTGTTGTTCTGTCTGCTGGGACTTTTATATTATTTCCACAGCTGCAGAAAACACGTTTGCAGATTTTCAGCACTTGCAGAATTTCGCAACTTGCCTGTTTTGCGATTTTCTGCACATGCGGAAATTTTGACTATGAATATGCTGCACTTGCATTTCCAGTTTTGTAAGCTTTTATTATGCACACATGGATTTTTTTCTCTCCTTATGATTCTAGCCCAGTGTGCATTAAAATTAACACATGCAATGTGTTAAATAAATGTAACACAGTGGTGTGTAAATTGTTCAACACACAAATGTGTAGCTTTTACTAACACTGGAGTATTAAAATGTCCATATTGAATGTATTATTTCAACACATAAGAGTGTTGAATTCTGAAGTATATTAGTCTCACATAGATTGAATGGAAAACACAAATATTAATCAAAAACATTGACAAACCACTACTAAAGAATTTTAACTTTAGTGTCAACAGGCCTTGTTATGTAACCAACAAAGCCAATGCACAGCAAACCTGTACAGGCGACATGCCTTTGTTGGAGCTCATCAATATGCTTATTTGCATCATGACCTAGGACTTGGGAACCTTGGGGGTGCTATGAGGGTCTTACTTTTTAATGTTATGAAGAGCCCATAGTAATAAAAAGAATAACTGCCAAAGATAAGAACCCAGAAAAAATTCCCTGGGGCAAAGGTTACCCTGGAAATGTATTGGCCATACAGCCAAATATGAAAGAAAAACACAGTTGCACACAGCGTATTAAGCAAATATAATAATGGGAAGTATATGTAAACTGACATGAAGGAATTACTGGCTCAACTCTAAAAAAGTATGTATTTTAACATGTATAGAAACATTGCTAAAGCTGAAAAATAAAAATAAAGTAAAAATCACAGCACTGCTTGCAAAATCATTTCAATTAATTGCTGTAATACAGCACTATACCATTTCTGGGTACAGTTGATCAACAAAATTAAGTGTTATTTTTTTAACACATTTGTGAGTTAATATTACATACACTGTGTTAAACAGTTATTTATAAACTTACAGTGTAAAAAATAACACTTATGAAGTGTCATTTATTTGCACTGTAATTGTATAAATAACTGTTTTCATAAATATAACACAATTGTGAGTTAATGTTACATGCACTGTGTTAAACAGTAATTTACACATTTACAGTGTAAAGAAAAAATAAAACTTCGGCCCAAATATTCAAACTGCACCCAAAAAGTGCGCAACAGCAGGAGCAAGCGCAAGTCCATTGCACCCATGTGCAAGAGGCGAGATATTCAAAAACTGAGCTGGCCAAAATGCACCTACAGCTGACGACTGAATATCGCACCACCTGTGCCATAGTGCAACTAGGGAGGGGAAGCTGAGCAGATCAGATGCGCCATAGCGCAACAAGAGATGTTCAGCTGAGCAGTCCAGAGGTGCCATAGCGCAACCAGGGATGCCCCCCATCAGCAGGGTGGCAATGCAACTGCACAACCAGGGAGGTAGGGCCCACCACCCATGCCACAGATGGGTAGAGGAATGCACAGCAGAACAGACATCGTTCCCCCACACCCCATGCACTGCACAACTGGAGGAGGGCTGGAATAACCACTGGCCCATGGAGACCAGCAACCAACCCACAGCCAGGCCATGGTCCCCATCACACCCCCCAGCAAGCTGTGACTGGCACACAAGGAGGGCTGACCACCCCGTGCCACACCATCCCCCCAATGCAGAGCACACCCTGCACCATGACCCCTAGACACTCTTCCCAGGAGCAGCGTCCACCACTGCAGGAAACCCCATGCATGCCACCACCCCCACTGTGACAATGCAACCCTGTGCACCACAGAACCATGCAAGGCAGCTCCACCATGAGCACCTATCAGTGGGTGGCAGCACACAGCAATGCAAAGATGGCATACACAGTGCCACCATGCATAGCCCCTCCGAGGTACTGCTGAGAGACCAACCATGCGTCGGCACACGAGGTACCCCACATGGGAGAGAGCATGCCCCAGACCCCACCACCAGTGGTACAGCACCATGCACACTCTCCCAATGACACACCCCAACCCAGCACTGGCCACAACAGCCAGCGCAGACACCCACAGTGGTGCATGGAAGCATGCACCACACTGGATGCCACACAGTGCATGGACAGAGACCCACCCATACCCAGGGCACAACAACACAGGGACATAGTAGCGGTGCAACCAAGCCCCCAGCGTGGGCCCATGTAAACTGTGTACACACAACCTGTAGTCCTCCATGGCACAGGAGTGCCAGCCACCCTGTGCAGGCACTGCGGACCTGTACACCACCAGCATTTGCCCGGAGCACAAGTCACAGACAGTGGTTCACATCCCCTGCAACACACACAAGCCACAGCATGGAGGTGGGTCAACAACTGTGGAGACCACAGTGTCACCCGAGGCAGACATGCACCACACCAGTGACAGTGGGCAACCCAGCATTGTGACGGGTACAGTGGCTACCCTGCATGTACAGCCACCACTGACATGCCAGCAGACCGTGCAGGTCACAGACATGCATGGGTGTCAGCTGCACAGGCCATGGACGGGCTGACAGGGGCGCCATGTACACAGAGCATGCACCATGGACCACTGCACATAGTCTTCCAGTACACAGGGCACAACAAACACCACAGACACTGACTGATAGCTACCCCAACACCATAGTCACCTCCCCATGGACACACACACATACTCATGACTGCACCACCCCTGATGCCGTGCATACCACTGCAGCTGAGCACCTATAGCCCACTGCAAATCAGAGACCACCACAGTATTCTTATCAAAAGATCTGTATTAAAACAAAATATGAAAGTTAACTGTATACAACAATATATACAAGGTGGGGGGCAAACAAGGATGGGGTGGGTAAGAGGCAGGGGTGGACAAATGGGACAGGAAAGGAGGGGTGTGAGGGTGGGTCCATGGGGGTAGGGGATATCAGGGGCAGAGGGACTTTCAACAGGAGCCCCGCTCCCTGCTCTGGCTTCTCCTCTGCAGGTGCCTCCTGCGGACCCCAATCTGATCAAAGTGGAGAAGGATTTCCAGGGATGCCCTTGCCATGTGCAGGATCTCCCACAATGCCTCCCGGATGTCGTTCAGCTGGCGGACACCTAGGACAAGGGATCACAGTTAATAGATGTGAATGCACAGCCCCATACAGCCCACCCACTGTGCATGGCATACAGCCGTGGGACGTACCTCTGTGATAGTGTGTGACCACCCACATTGATCACATCCACATGACCTGCCCACCCTGGCGCATACAGCTATGCGGAACGCTGCACACACCCACCGGCCAAATCACATGCAGCACCATCGTGGCCATTTAGTGACATGGCTATGTAGTGCAAAGACAGTGGCACAGCCATGTACCCGGTGCACATGGACCACCACCGATGCACTCCCAGACATGCATTGCCACTGGACAGTGCTGACTGTAACAAGTTGCATGCATGGCAGTGGTGTCAATGGATGGTGGCCATGCCCCACTGCCCACCCTGTTACACAGCATGCAATAGTAATCATGGAGGTATGACACTTACCATCATCGGGCCAGTCCCTTGGGTGCTGTGGACCCTCACCCCACCTTGCCTCCCTGTCCTCTTCATTGCACCTCAGCTCACGTGCCAGGTGCCACTCCTCTGGCCCTGTGGTGAAACATGGAGAGAGGAACATCAGTACAATCCTGTAGCAAAGCCCCCCTGCCCCCAGGTGTGTGCCCTCCCACCCAGCCAGACCCACCCACCCGACACCCTGATAACACCACCACAGCCAACACCGACAGTCCCTCCCATGTGCTGGATACATACAACCATGATACCCATATGGAAGATAAAAGTGTGTTGACATAACACCTACCTGGCTGTGGCACCATGCCCCTCCTTGCACATGCCCGCAGGTGGGCTAGCAGGTCTGGCTCCCTCTGCCACAGGTCCCCATATCAGTGGTGGCACTATTCTATTGTCCGCCCCTTCCAGTGGCCTCCTCAAGTGCAGTGGCCACCTCCTCCCACACCTGGCTCCTGGAGCTGTCCAGGGGTGCCTCTCCAAACAGTGGTCCATGGTGTGGCTCCACTATGGCCACTAGGTTGGCCAGTTTGACCTGGCTCCATTTAGCAGCCCTCTTGCATGCCATTCTCACAGCTCGGTCTGCAGAAATGGCACTCTGCAGCACGGCTCCCCACGTGCAGGTGCTGTGCGGTACAGCACTCCCATTCCCTATCACGCTGTCACCGAACAGCACGATAGTGGTGCACCCATGCCTGATGCATGGTGCCTAGGGGGCAAAGGTCGGGCACAGGGTCAAGGGGCTCTGGTGCATGGACACGCACAGCACCATTGGAACCCAATTCGTGTAGCGTGATTGGCTGCCTGTGTGCTACCTCCAGTAGTGGCCTACCGCGCTGTTGCCCCAGTGCGCCTATGATGGCCCAGTGCCACAGCATCATGTAGGTGAACATTGCTTTAGCACCACTGGCACAATGGTGGCCATGCCCTGCATTGCATGTCAGCAGCGCAGCAGACACCTGCATCAGCAATCCAGGCATGCACAGTGAGGTGTGTACTACACATGTCACAGAAGTGCGCCCTTGGCTCAGCACGTTCAACACAATTACACAAAGCGCAACAGTGTGATATTCAGTCGTCATATGCAAAACAGCTAATCAGCCATGCAATGGCGCAGCACTGCGATTTGCATCCACTTAAAGTTGCGCCTCACCTCATTTGCATGGGTTGCACTATAAAAGTGCGACATTGGGCTGCAGTGGCCAAAGTCGGTTACTGCAGTCTATTGGTGAGTTGCATGCTGCTTGGGAGTGTGGACTGTGGATTTAGGGACTTGCATGGGACTGCACAGTCACAGGTATCAACTGTCATTCTTACAGGCTAAAAAATGACCAAGCAAGTTGTGGGAGAGGAGGAACACAGTGGTGGTGAAAGGAGGAGGAGGCCTAATTTTACCAAGGCTGAGACCGATGCCCTGTTTGAGGCCTACCTGGATCAGGAGCCACATCTCAGCAGATGGCAGGGAACACCTCAAGCCCGTGCTACTGCATGTGAGGAGGCGGCATGTGCTGTGAACCTGCATGGCAGCCACCAGTGCTCCATGCAGGAGTGAAAGAAGAAGATGAGCACAGACAGGAGGAGGATAAAGGAGAAGGTGGCTGCCATCAGGGCAGCATGAGCTGCGACAGGTAGGGGACAGCAGGAGGTGGTACACCTGACACCACAGGAGGAGAGGATTGCTGGAAGCATGCAGCATTGTGCCATTGAGGGTGTTCCTGGTGGTGGCTTCCAGACGGGTAGTAGCCCATCACTGCATGGTAAGTCATGGTCTGTCTATGGGGGGGAGGGGTAGGTCACATGCAGTAACGTGACTTTGTTTTCCCTTACAGATCCTGAGTGTCTGCATGGGTCAGCGGTGGTGGACCTGTCCACTGAGGACAGTCAGCTGGAGATAGAGGAGGGCCCATCCACCTCCACAGGTATACGTGGCTCAGTGTGACAGTGGACCCGCCTGGCTGTCCACACAGATGTTGTTGTAACAGGTGCGGAGGAAGCCCTGCCCATGTCCCAGCATGCCAGTGTCCATGGATGCCAGCATGATGTGACTCGGGCTGGTGCTGAGTCCATCACCGAAGATGATGTCACTAACGGCATGGGCAGTGACATGTGTATGCCATGGAATGGCCACACAGCAGGTAACATCACGGCCATGGCTGTGGGTGGTGCTGCCGTGGAGGCCTGCGTGTCAGCACAGTCCCAGTCTCTGCCTGTCAGCACCAGTGGGGCAGCACTGGTGTGTGTTCAGGACAGTGGGACTGTTGCGGCCACTGCAGTGGCACCACTGAGCCCTGGGGAGCAGCAGCCAGAGGGGCAGCATCAGCAGTCGGCCAATGGTCTTGGGGTTACAGGGTCAAGCGGTGGCCTCTGTGCACCACCTGTGGACATGCCCAGACCTGGTCCTGGTGTGCAGCGCCCACCCTCGAGGGATGCTGAGCATCAGGGCCGTGCACACCCTGAGGGACAGGATGCCGAGGAGGCAGATGACCTCTTGGATGAGCACACCCGCCTACTGCAAGCATCAGTCCAGCAGCAGATGCAGCTTGCGACGTTGGTGGATGCACTGCGTGCGGCTCTGGAGTGGGCAGAGGAGCATTGCAGCAGAGACACCGCTCTGATTCTGGCAGGGATGGACCGGTTGTGGGAGGATGTGATCTCTGCCATTGACAGGCATGCATAGGCATGCACTGCTGTCATGGCCACAATGGGCACACAGCCATGTGCCCATGCATTGTGGACACCATGCAGTGCACTGTCCACCCCGCTCCGGCGTCATGTGACACCCTCTCTGTCAACACCGGGTTCAGCTGTGGGCATCCCGAGCATGCCTGGTGCAGGCATGTTTGGTGTGCTGCAGACCCCTGCGCGAGCATGGTCGCATTCATGCAGTGGAACCCTTGGGGGACCATCGGTGCCACTCCATGAGGCCAGTGGTCAGCCTGTCAGTGCTGGCGGGTCTCGGCGGGGCCACCCACGCATCCGTAGCAGCAGGGGCACTGTGTCACATGACTGACCTGTCTCCCAATGCAGCTACTGTCTGGTGCTTCCCTGTGTGCATTGTGTCTTGCAGTGGGCAGTGCACGGGTGGGTATCTGGCCCTGCACGCGGACACGCAGTCCATCCGCACACCTTCCCAGCTGCTGTCCACAGTTGCGTGTGCATGATGATGCCTGCATTGCGCTCTACACCAATGTGCAATGGTGCTCAGCATCTGACACGCACATGGACAGGCAGTGGGCGTGGTGCTCTGTGGACATGTGTGTGTCTAGGGGTGGCATTCTGGATAGGTGTGCCTCCAACCCCCTGTGCATGTTTGGTGCATTGTGTGCATGTGCATGTGTGTTTGTCTGTCCACATGGCATGTTAGACCTCACCCATCCCTGGTTGGGTGTGTGGTTCCATGCCCTGCCACTTCCCTTGATGGCATACACCCCTGGTGTGTGTCCATGTGTGTTTGTGTGTTGTGCCTTAGCCACTGTTGGCTGCACATGGCCCCATAACTTACCTGGGTTGGCTGAAGTGCTCCTCCGTGATGGTGTCCCAATGCAGCTGTGCCAGCTGGAGCAGTCGGGGGTCCCATCGCCCAAGGGGGGCTGCCCATCACCATCATCACCGGCATCCTCATCGTCCTCATTGCTGTCCCCCTCTTCAACCTGTACAGCTATCCCACATTCATTGGCCATGTTGTGCAGGATGCAACAGGCCAGAAATAGCGTGTAGGCCTTTGAGGGGCTGTACTGTAGGGCACCGCCGGAGGTGTCCAGGCAATGGAAACATGCCTTCTGCATCCTGAACACCCGCTCGATGACATTACGTGTGGTGGCGTTTGCCTCATTGTAGCGTTGCTGCGATGGGGTCATGGGCCGCCGGTAGAATGTGAGCAGCCAGGGATGGAGTGGGTATCCACTGTCACCTGTGTGTAGAGGGTGGAGGTTTGTTTGGTGATCAGCATCACCGTGCCCCGGGTCATGTTGGTCACTAACCATGTCACCTCTGACCATGCCCCCCCAGGCCCAATGATTGTCCATGTGGTTTGCATACTCACTCATTAGGTGTTCAGTGGGGATATCCCCACTCTCAAATCTGTGGCACAGTGCTGACTGGTGCCAGATGAAGGCATTGTGTGCTCCCCCAGGGTGCGTGGCACAGACATTGATTATGCACCCCTTGGCATCGCACACCACCAGGCAGTTGATGCTGACATAGCCCTTGTGATTGATGTATGCGGCCCCCTCAGGGTCAGGTGGTGTGCAGATGGCCACATGGGTGCAGTCTATTGCCCCTAGCATGCCAGGCATACGTGCTACCCAGTGGAACTCCTGTATGTTTGCTGTGTGCTCCGCCAGTGTGCTGGGGAAATGGATGTACTCCACAGCATATGGCAGCAGTGCACTGAGGAATTGGGTGAGGTGGCGTGATGTGGCCAACTGGGTTATGCCTGTGGTGTCCCCAGTTGGTCTCTGGAAGGTACCCATGGTGAGCAAGCACATGCAAGCTGTCACTTTGGTCTCCACTGACAGGGCATGGCTCCGTCATGTGGGTGCCTGCATCACATCACTGCACAGCTCACAGAGCCGTCTCAGAATTGCCCTATTCAGGTGGTACCAGCCCACAATCTTGGTATCACTGTACAGCTCGAAGCTGGTGCAGGCTCGGTACTGCCTGTTGGGGGCATACCACTGACGGGGCCCTTCCACGGCCACGCCCCCCTGCTGCACACCTTCTCACCCCCTGATAATGGCCTCCATCTGGAAGGTGGCACTGCCCATGTCCCTGGCTTGTGTTCACCCCCCCGGCAGCTGTTACTGTATTCCCCCCGCTGTCCTCACTGCTACTTCCCCTGCACCAGGAACACCTGCCTGTGCTTGCCTCACTGCTGTGTGGTGTACCTCCCCCTTCTGCAATGTCTCCCCACACCTTCCCCTGTGGCTATTGCTTCCAGGTGCCCTTTCCTGCCTGGCCCTGTGTGTCCCTGCTGCCCAGTGTGTCCTGCTGTATTTTGCTCTCATGCAGCTTCCCTGTAGTGTTCTTGCACCTCTTCCTTGCTCCCTTTTATTTTGGCTCATTTCCGCTATGGCGCAACTTCCGCTTGCTCCCCTATTGCACATGGTGCAAGTTGTTGAATATTGCACTGCACCATTTATGCATGGTTCCTCCCCATTCAGTTGTGCATGCCTTCATTATTATTGCACTGTTGCTCAGTGTGATTTGGGGGGCACAACTGCCTTCTGCTGAATATCGCAGAATGGCACATTTTCGTACTTGCACAAGTGCAACCCTATTGTGCATGGCTCAACTCTTTTGAATATCTGGGCCTATTTCTTTTAGAGTGTAATATTTGTGATTCCCATTATCATGATATATTAATTTCTAATCATGGAACGATTACTTTAAAATGAAAGTTATGCAGTAGGAAAATGCCTGCATTATAGCATCTAGAACACACTATAATTAATGACAAAGAATTTATTAAACTATTAAGTCAATGAATCTTGAACCTTTTGACTTAAATTCTCCTTTAAAAACTTCAAATTTGATAGATTGTGACTGTTTTAAAACCTTTTTGTGAGGCATTACAATTTCTTCTATGTCAAAAAAAAAAATACAAAGAAATTACAGCCCAGTTAGATGATTTAGAACAAAAGTTAAGACACTGTAATCAACAATATGAAATTCAACCATCAGAAAAATTATTACAATTAACCGCCCAGATTAAATTTAAATATGACTCCATAACTACTAATGAGTCTGAATCTTAGTTATTAAAGTCAATAGCTCATTACTGTAATATGAGTGACAAGTCAGAAAAGTTAATGTCATATCAGATTAAACAAGAATAATCTGATTGATTTATTAGTTAGATTTATAGTGTAGCACATGCTAAACTGACTGAACATGAAAAGGTAAATCAAGTTTCTTTTTATTATTATTCACAACTTTATACCTCACGGAGACTCTTATCACTGGATGATATTGCACATTTTTTGTCAAATTTTGTTCTACCAATGCTAACCCAGGACCAGACTTGCACATTAGATTCACCATTTGCAATTGCAAAAATCCAGGTAGCAATTAAGCAATTAACTGCAGGTAAAGCTCCTAGACCAGATGGGATCCCTGTAGATATTTATAAAAATTTAAAATCAGCTGGCTCCTAGATTGACTACCTTATTTAACAAAATAATTAATATTGGAACACTACTGGATTCCTTTTACAATGCTATTATTAGTGTTTTAGTCAGAAAAGAGAAAGATAATGAACAGTGTTCTTCATATAGGCACATTTCACTATTGAACTCTGACTTAAAAAATATTTTCAAAAGTTCTGGCTATTGGATTAGAAGCAGTTATTTCATCAATAGTTCATCCAGATCAGACAGGATTTATTAAGCACCGACAACTTAACTCAAATATTCATAGAACCATTAATATAATATAACTAGCTAGCCACTCAGATAATATTCTTCTTACATTAGATGCTGAGGAAGCATTTGACCATGAAGAATGGAATTATATGTTTGCAGTATTGGACAAGATGGGCTTCGACCCCAGATTCCTTACTTGGATTAATTAACTCTCTTCAAAACCTACTGCATAGGTTAGGACCAAATATAATATATCTAAAACACTACTATTTTCTTGGGACACTTGGGCTGCCCTTCATGTCCCCTTCTTTTTGCAATTGCAATAGAACCTTTAGCTATTGCTATAAGGTCAGATCCATAAAGCAAGGGAATTAGCGTTAAGAATGAGGAAGGTAAAATATGTCTTTATGCTGATGATGTTCTACTTTTTATTTCCAATTCACCATTGAGTCAGTTTTTCTCAGTTGCTGAAAGATTTGTACCCTTCAGCTATGAATGACCTCCTCTTCTACCCTCAACTTGGAGCCTGTACTTAATCCACTTAGCTATACTATCATTCCCCAGTATTATGTGGCTCACCGATGGGCTCCCTTCCTTCCTCCCTCTCCTTTCCTTCCTTCCTTCCCTCTGTTACCACCCTCCTTCCCCTCCCCCATTGATATCATCTTTATACCCTGTTACCAAATCCATGATCTCTCCGTCCTTCCTCTGGTTTCTTCCAGGCTATTGTATACATATTACATTAATCACTGAAATTCCTTATATGTTCTGTAAGCATTATTGTCCATGCCTTGCTACTGTTATCACCCTGTTCATTGTAACTGCTTCTGGCTCAATTTTGTATATGGTTGGTTCTTGTAAACATTATTGTATATTATGACTATGTATTCTGTCCAGGTCCATCTCAAAAATGAGCATTGCTCAACGGTGTTCACCTGGATGAATAAAGATTTTGATTTGATTTGATTTGTTTATGCCTCCGGCTATAAAGTTAACTGGAAGAAATCAGAATTGTTATGATTCAGCTTCCCTGTTCAAAAATTTCTAATGTCTATGACTCAGACTTTAGTAGAACTTCCAGTCATTAAACCTTGGTGTTAAAATCCCTAGTACTATATCAGAATTATGAGTTAAATTACATACAGTTACTTCAAGAAATTAATTAAGAGTTGGAAAAATAGATCTCATTCTCTTGGATCCTTATTGGAAGAATTTATTAAATTAAAAAAGTCATCCTTCCTAAGATTTTATTTCTCTTTCAGACTGTTCTGTTTAGAGTTCCAGAGAGCTTCTTTTCTATACTGAATACAAGTATTTCAAAGTTCATCTGAAAAGGTGAAACAACTTAGCATATTTATTGGAAAGTTAATGGTACCAAGATGTGAGGATGGTTTGGACCTTCCCAATTTTCTGCTTTAATATTATGCCAGACATTTAAGTCAAGTTGTCAATTGGTTTTGAAATCTGGACTCAGCAAATTATATGCTTGAGGTTGACAAGACACCATAAACAGGGTTACTATCTTTGTTGTTCTCTGGTCTACCAAATGTAAAGTATAAAGATATATTAACCTGTACTGCTACTACTTATGCAGCATGGCAAAAAATTCATCAAATATTAAGTGGACACAGATATTGGCCCAGACATCCCTTTGATTCAGAACTAAAATTTTAAAACCTCATTATGGACTGAAGAGTGAAAAACATGGTGTTCATGTGGCCTGACCAAATTTGGGCAATGCTTTGAAAAATCAAACTTTTAAAACATTTGCTCCATTATGAACGGAAAACCTTATTCCAAACAGATCCACAATGGGTGTTCAACACAATTTTTATCGAATGCCCTGACAGTGAAACTGGCAGGTTGACCATATTTTGTAGTTGGCTGCCGGTTTCCAGTGCCACTAAGTGTTTTTGGGGGGGCTTCACCCCAAGAACCCACCAAGTGAGGGGCTGCACCCCTTGCACCCCCCCACTTAGGATTATCAACTCCAAGTCAGAACTTATTGGGGGGCTGCATGACCCCCGACAGACACTGCCAGGTTGCAGTGGGTTCCTTTTAGTGGCATGGCATTGTAGTTTCTGTAGAGGGCCTCACTGTCAAACAGTCACTGTCGGTTGGGTGTACCATTCCAAACCAACACCTATTTAGATGTTTCCAATTGAGTGATTTTGTTAATAAAAGTAATAATATCTTATTTGAAGAAATATCATACTCTCTAATTCATAACGCTATGTTTTCAAGTTTACTCAGATAAAAAAAAAATATTTCAAGTGTTTATTATACCTTAATGATGTTTAATAATGTTAATCTAAATTCATTATAGACCAAATTCTCAGATAAGAAATGGCTTAATAGATTAAGGCTCCCTACAATGATTTAATCTCAACCAAAGTGCAGCAAATTAGATAAAATATTTTACAGAGAACTTACTATACTCCAAATAAACTTAGTAAAATGAATCCGAATGTCTTGGACAATTGCCTGTGTTGTAATTCCAGCAATGCAAATATAATACATATAATTTCTGATTGCCCGAAGTTATCACTTTTCTGGGAAAAGATATTTCAAACAATTTTGATGGTCACTGGCACTCATGTAAAGGATAATAACTCCCTTATTGTATTAGAATATAATCAAAATGGTGCATTAAATCAGGTTCAATTTATATTTGCAAATATTAGCATTACAATTACTAATAATAGTATATTATTAAAATGAAAGGATGGTAATCCTCCAAATTATGATCAATGGATTAAGTTGATGATGGATCTGATAAAAATTGAAAAACTACATTATATATAACAAGAAAATTTAGGGTTAATTGTAACCAGCACCTGCTTGCTGTCCAGACTTAATCTTGAGTCCCAAAACTTTTTTTTTTAGATGGAAATGAAAATGAGCATTTCTGGATGGGAGTTTTATTTTATTCAATGGATATAACAATGTGCTTGCTTAGTAATACACAACATCATTAAAATCACAGGTAGTTTGTGGATGCTCCCCTTTCTCATTCATGATACCCTCAGGATCCAGCCACATTACTGAAAGCATTTCATGCTGCTGTGCATGAAAATGATACGGTTACTGCAATACTGTCATTATATACTCTCCCCTCTTAATGACATATACAATTCATTAAAAGCATGATGTACATAGTGCTGTGCTCATAACACCCTATTACAAACAATATAAATAACAACATTTAAAATACATAGCTTATACAAACATAATGTTAAAAATACATATTTTGGCTGGTTGTCTCAAACTCCTTAAGACTTGAGGTAAAGCTAAGTGTCACAACACAATCCCAGTGAAAACTTTCAAGGGTATTGCAAGTCTAAGATGACCACCTAGATTGGTAAATAGGAGGATAAAATACATTCAAGACTTAGTTGTACATTCAGTGCAAACACAGCCAGAGAGACCAAAAATGTGGCTTCCAGCAAGGAATGAGGGTTGTTACAAAATGTGGCAATTGCAAATATTGTCCAGTGGTAGTGCCTCCGAAGTAGTCTATGGATTGGTCCTGGGGACTGCACTGTTGATGTCTTCCCTTGGGGTGACAACTCTTGGCATCATCCTGGATGACAGATTGACATTTGATGCTCGGGTGTCATCTGTTGTCCAAAGTGTTTTTTACCACTTAAGGAATGTCACCATAATTAAATCCCCAGTTCCGCCAGAGGATCTGCCATCACTAATTCATGCCTTTGTTCTATCTTGGATTAGTTACTGTAGCACTCTGTACTTTGGGGTCAGTGGAGGGATCCTCCACTGGCTGCAGCTGGTGTAGAATGCAGCAACTAAGTTGCTGACAGGCCTGCCTCGGTCTAGTCATGTGACCCCAGTCCTGCAAACTCTGCACTGGCTGCCTGTCAGGTGGAGGATAATTTTTAAGGTGGGCTTGCTCACTGATGTGGCCCTATATGGACTGAGCCCTGGCTACCTGGCTGATCTCCTGACACTTGCCTCCTCAGCTCTACTCCTTCTGCTCCTCCACCAGGGGCCTCCTGGTGGTTCTGAGTGCCAGGTTAAAAACTTCCAGTGACCCTGCCTTTGAAGTCACTGGTCTGGCCCTCTGGAACTCAATTTCCATCTCTGTTAGGGAGACCCCAACAGTGAAGGATTTTAAAAGGGGTCTAAAGACCCACCTCTTCCTTCTGACCTTCCCAGAATAATCAGAGCTATTCTATTTTAGTTTATACTTATTGATTTTAATACTGTATTGCATGTTGAATATTGTATCTGTGTTTATTTTATTCTAGCTGCATTTCACTCCCTGTCTGTTTTTATGTAAGGTGCCCAGAGCCTCCAGGATTAGGCACCATATAAATAAATGTACCTTGCCTTGCCTTTAAGATGTGACAGTATATAAAGGTAGTACTGTATTAACCATATCATCATTTGAAAATGTGCAACAGTGTGAAATGCATTAGGTGATGTGGTTGGATCCTCAGGAGATCAAAAGTGAGAAGGAGGAACATCTATGAGCTACTGATTACCTGTGATTTTAATGCTATTGGCCATGATTTACTAAGGCACAGGTTTCAAGCATGAAATACATGTGAAATGACTGGGCAGCTCCGTGGACAGGCATGCACCAGCCGGTGGTCACCATTGCTGGCTGCCTGTCTGTGGCCACCCCCCAGCATACATGGTCACAGGGGACAGACAGGTGCTGAGTGCTGGACTCAGACTAGCATCCAATTGAAAGCCTATCATGGTTCCCAGAGTGGATCCCCATTCATGCTCGTGGGCAGCAAGTCCTGGGATGATGTGCACCATCCTGTTTTTAACCAGTAGGTGCATGCCTGAACAGCCACCACTGGCCTTCCTAAGTGGCTCACCCAGATGTGGCAGCTGTGTGCAGGGGGTTTCCATGACCACCACACCCCACAGTTGACATGTGAGGGAGCATAGGGAGGTATGCCGGATTCCCACTTGCAGACGCGTTGTAGGCACAGCACAGTGCACTGTGCCATTGTGCATGTGTGCAGCATGGGGTATTCTCCCTGGCCCACCCTGAGCCCACTCCTGGCATGTAGCTGCTAAAGCAGCCAGGGGATCAATTGTGAAGGCTGCATGGGGGTCCATTCTATGGCTTTGCCACTTAGGGTTGCCTATGTGCCTCATATGTGACTCATAGGCAATCTGCTCTTTCATGAATCATGATCATTGTGTGTAAGCAAGCATCTTGTTATAGGCACTGAATAAAGTTGAGCATGAAGTGGTTCATCTCATCCAGGTATGCTCACTTTCATTCCAGTCTTAAAAAGCAGTGTTTTGGACTCAATAATAAATCTGAACTGCAAACAAGTGCTATCTACCCTTTACCCTAAATTATTGCCTCAGTTAGAGAGACAATGGTTTTCCAAGGTGTGACTCTAAAAGTCACTCCTACCTGTAGTATTATAAGAAACTGGAAGTTTGGAAGGAAAGTTGGGCTCCCCTTTGCAAAGTTATTACAAATTTGGGCCTCCTGTACATTGCTTAATTTTCTTTCTTTCTTTCTTTCTTTCTTTCTTTCTTTCTTTCTTTCTTTCTTTCTTAGGCTATTGTTAGGTGCTTGTGTATTTTCTTTACTTAGGGTATATAACTTGGTATAGCACTGCAGGTGATGTATCCATGCCCATAATCTCTGTATATACTGATGCATGTGTTAATACTGATGTATGCATATATACTGATGTATGTGTTAATACTCAATAAAGATTCCTCCCCTTCCTTCTTCTTATCCTCTCAGGTGATCTCCACCCAAACCGTAGCCCTCTCTCTCACTCTCTCCTTGATCTCCCCAAAGGGCTGAAAGTCTGCCATTTCAATGTCAGAAGCCTTCTCCCCAAGATTGACTCTATCCAAGTCTGAGTCACCCAATACTCTCCTGACCTACTATGTGTAACTGAAAACTGGCTCTTGTCATGTATCATTGACTTTCGGGTATCCCTCCCAAAGTACTGTTTATTTTGTCAAGATCGTGGAAAACATGGAGGATGAGTGGCAATCTATGCTCGGTTAGATCAACCTTTTCATGCAACCTTGAGCGTGACTAGCCCCTCCTCCAACGAAGGTCTGACAGTCACCCTAAATTTCCCATCTTCCCTCCCTCTCTCTATTGTCATGTTATATGCCTCCCTAAAATCCCTCCCTCCTCACTCGTAGGCTTAATCATTCCCTTGTTGCAAATGCATCACCTACAGAGCTACTCTTCCTAGGTGATTTCAATTTAAACTGGATCTCACCATCACATAAGCCTTTCCTTGAGCAAATTGAATCTCTAAACCTGACACAGCTAATCCTACAGCCTACCTGTCAAAACCTCATCACACAGAACCATTCCCACCTTGACTGGATTCTATCCACCGACCCTCATCAGACAGTAGCAGCTGGCACCCTCCCCAACATCTTCAGTTATCATCTTATGATCTTCTGTGTCTGCAAATGTCACACTCCTCACTCATTCGTTATCTACATATGGGTTCTCTCCCTCAGATACCTTGATCCCATAGCTCTCCTACATGATCTACACTCAGTCGATTGATCCATCATGTAGGCAGCTCCTGACATAGACTCCATCCTGTCTATCTTCAAGCATTTACTAACATACTAACATACTAAAATGCCAGCAGAATAGGCCTAACGGTCTTTCGTGTCTGCTCGTTTGGTCAGCCCCCACCCTGGGTGCTGACCTTGCTGTCCCCCTCGCCTTCTCTGGCTTCTCCCTTCCCAGTTCCGGATATTCTTGCTGCATTGGATTTTGCTTCCAGAACCCTTCCCCTGTACCTGTCCCCCCCTGAACCCCTCCACTGTCTCTGCCTCCACCAGCCCCCTAGGTAGTGCATTCCATGGCTCCACCACCCTCTCAGTGAAGTAGCACCTCCTCCTTTCTCCCCTGAATCTTCCCCCCTCCAGCTTTCACCGATGTCCTCTAGTGGCCCCTTCCTCCTTCCTTTGAAGCACCCTGACTGTTCCTCCCCCATTTACCCTCTTCATGTACCTGAAGACCTCTATCATGTCCCCCCGGTCCCTTCTCTCTTCCAGGGTGTACATATTTAGCTCTTCGAGCCTCTCCTCATAGGTCCTGTCCCCCAAGCCCCAAATCATTTTGGTTGCCCTCCTCTGGATCCTCTCCAGGAGGTTAATGTCCCTCTTTAAGTGTGGCCTCCAAAACTGCATGCAGTATTCCAGGTGCGGCCTCACCAAGCAGTTATACAGAGGGAGTATCACTTCCCTCCTTCTGGAGGTGATCCCCCTAGCGATGCATCCCAGCATCCTGTTGGCCTTGGCTGCTGCCCTCCTACAAGTCTCAGAGTTGTTCATCTTGACATCCATCACCACCCCCAGGTCCCTCTCAGCCATTGAGACTTGTAGTATTCCCCCAGGGTGTACACTTGGCCTGGGTTTCTGGCCCCCAGGTGGAGTACCTTGCATTTCCCTGCATTGAACCTCAGCTTCCACTTTCTAGACCATCTTTCCAGAGCCTCCAGGTCCCCCTGCAGGGCCACCCCCCTCCTCCCCATCCACCACCACCCCCAGTTTCGAGTCATCTGCAAAGAGACTCATCTCACTCCTGATTCCTGGCCTTATGTCAGATAGGTAGGCATTGAACAGAAGGGGCCCAAGGACTGATCCCTGTGGGACCCCACTAATGACCCTCCTTGGGGATGAGACTATCCCACCAACTACGACCCTCTGGGTCCGGTCCTGGAGCCAATTGCCTATCCATCTGATCATCTGGTTTCCCACCCCCATTTCTCCTAGCTTATCCAACAGGCCCACGTGAGGAACAGAGTCAAATGCCTTGCTGAAGTCTAGAAAGAGGACATCCACTGGTCTACCCAGGTCTAAGGCACTTGTCACCCAGTCATAGAACTCCACCAGGTTTGTCTGACATGATTTCCCCGGGATGAATCCATGCTGTCTATCGTCCAGGCACCCTGACTTATCCAGGTCCCCCCTAGCCTCTCCTTGACAATGCCCTCCATCACCTTGCCCACCACCGATGTCAGGCTGACAGGCCTGTAGTTCCCTGCCACCTCCCTTGATCCCCCTTGTGGATAGGCACTACATGCGCCACCTTCCAGTCTTGGGGCACCCACCCTGTCCTCAGAGAGATGGTGAAAAGCTCTGCCAGGGGTTTCGCCAGGACATCTGCAAGTTCCTTCAGCACTCTAGGATGTAATTTATCCTGCCCCGGTGCTTTCTCCATCTTAAGGGAGCTGAGGGCTTCCCTCACTCTCTCTGCTGTGATTTCCACTTCTGGTACCTCTTCTCCCTGCTTAGCCCTCCCCCCAGCTGCCAGTGATGCCTCCCCTTCTCCCCAGACCTGCCGATCGGTAAGGGTCCCCCTTGGGTTTCCTCCAAGGTATCTAGAAACTTTGTGCCCCGCTTAGAAGGTGCAGAGTTAAATGACATCAGCAGCCCTGGATCTCTGCTGACATTCTACATCTAAGCAGAACTTGTGACCAAGCCTGGGCCTGATTTAAAACCTGTGGTGTCCCTTCTGACCCACAGCTCTACAGGACCCTAAGAAACACCTGTACCAAAGCCGTAAGATCTGCCAAAGCTTCCTCTCTCAACTCTGTCAAAACTATAACTCCCCTGCCAAGTTCTGGCAAACTATCTACTCACTCTTTGACCCTCACACAACACAATCCACCCCTACTCTGCTCCATGATTGCACTCCAGTCTCTGACCCAGCCACTGTAGCCTCTGAGCTAAACTCATTTTTTGTAACCTGCACATTCCCTCCAACCCCCTCCTACCCACCTTCTCCCACACCCACGTGCACCTCAAATGGCTATGCGTTCCCTTCAGTCTCCAGCCTAGACATCTATGATGCCCTCTTAGCCATCAATCCCCAAGACTCCAGCCCCGACAACCTTGACCCCTATCTTTTATGCATTTCTGCACCTGCTTCTCCCTCCTACTTACCCATCTACTGAACCATTCCTTCCTCCTTCTGAGGTCTCCCTGGCCTGGAAAACTGCAAATGTAATACCATGCCACAAGGGTGGTGATGCATGCACACCAGGGAACTACTGCTCCATATGCCTTCTTTCTTCCCTGGCTAAACTACAGGAGTCCATAGTCCTCTCTAGACTTACCGACTTCCTCAACTCCACTGACTACCTCCCCCACTCCAGTTTTAGAGCAAATTAATCTACTGTCACCTCTCTCTGTCATGTCACTAACACTATCCTTTCAGGGATCGACAAAGGCCATCTAATGGCTACCATTTTCATTAACCTAGGCAAAGCCTTTGACATGAACTCCAACCCCCTCTTAATACATTTAGCTCTACTGGTCGCTACATCTCAGTGGTAAAATGCTTTCAGTCCTACTTCTCCTGTCATTCCCAACATGTATGACTAGGTGGTGTCCTCTTCCCACCTTCCCATCCTATCTGGTGTCCCCCAAGGCTCAGTTCTTGGACTGATACTCTTTTTGATATTTGTAAACAAATTCCCATTAGCTTGCTCATCATCAAACGTACAAATGTATGCTGATGACACTGTTCTGTATGTCACTGGCCCTTCCCATTCTGACATTGAATACAAGCCCCAAGTCATCTTTCACTTGGTCCTAAAGTGGTTTCATGTCAACCAACTCAAAGTAAATGTCAAACAAATTGTCTCAATGACTTTTGGCTCCCCTGACAAACTAGTAAACCTTCCCTCCCTGCTCAAATTCTCAACCTTGAAGGGGGTCCGACTAGAAGATGTCTCTTAATATAAATACCTAGGTGTCTGGCTCAGTCACCACCTGGATTGCTCCAAACACATTGAGTACATCCACTCAGAACTCTACCCCAGGCAGGGTGCTCTCTATCGCAACAAAGACTCACTCCAGCAAAACTCTTGCAATGCACTCCTGACAAAAATGATCTTACCTTCCTTCGACTATGCCAACATTATCTATTGTACTGCTGTGACTAGGCATGACTCCCTCTACAATGCCTTCTGTCACTTTGTTTTGAATGCCCCTCACCATACACACCACTGCACTCTGTACTCCTCCCCTTCCCTCTCCTCACTTCACTGTCGTCACAAGCTGCATTCCTCTCTCTTCATCTCCAAGTTCTGGTTTGGTATCCTTCCCTTCTATCTCTCCTCTATCCTCTTACCTGTGTCTGAGCTCCCATATTCCATCCAGTCTGAAGACTTCTGCACTTTCTCCATTCCTTGCCCTTTGTCTTGTGCCAGTTCCGCTGCTTTCACCTTCAGGCTCCCCTCTCTCTGGAATTATCTTCCTCTCCCTATTCATCTCTTAACCTCCTCACCTGTCCTCAAGAAAGCCCTAGCTGAACACTCACTTTTCACTCACACCAGTTCATGCTAGGTCATCTCCTACCCCTCCTCACTTCCAACCACTAATATTTTCTCTTTTTCACCCTAGCAAACTAATCCTAATGTATGGCTCCTGTTTTACCTTATATGCTTAACTTTAAAGTCTTGTAATAGATGGTTATGTTAAAATAATACTATTCTGTCCTATACAAACATTTTCCTGTAATACACCAGTGCCATTTCCATAATAGTATCATCCCTGAAGTGATAATACTATCGTTCACAGCTGATAATACTATCACTTCTGCTCTGAGGGATAGTATTATCACAGAAATGACACAGCACATGTGCATGTCTTCCTGCCACAGAAACCCAGTTGCCATGGTGCCATGTCCCTTCCTGCACAGCCTATGTGATTGTGTGCATTCTCATTGGCAGCTTTCCTCTGTGGGCTTGTAAAAAAACTTTAAAAACATGGCAGCTGTTTACTATTGCTTAGCAAGACTACCACGTCACCTTCATTTCTTGTGTTGTTTTTTTGTAAACATTCAATAACTTATTTGTTTAATCCTGCATTTGCTGAAGGATGAGAAAAGGAAAAGGTAGGACTGACTGCCTCCCAAAAGTAAATGACAAAAACTTAACAGACATGGTGGGGATGAGTGAGTGAGTGAGGGAGTCTTCAGTGCATCTGTTGTTCAAGAGCGAGTGAATCTTCAGTACAGTGCTGGACTGGCCAGTTGTCTCACACAAAAAGCCACAGAATTTTAAGACAGATCCATATATTACAAAAAAATAACAGATATACAAGGGAGTATTAAAAGGCATTAAGACCATCTCAAGGTTTTGGGGACTTTGGGAACCTCTCAAGCTTCGTTCTAAAGGTTCCAAGTCCCCAAAACCTCTTGATGATTTTACTGTCTTGTAATACACCCTTATCTATTTATTATTCTGTTTATCTTGTAATCATCTGGCTTGTAACCTGTACAATCAGATCAATTTTATGTATACTATTAATTTTATTTTATTTATTTAGTTTTTGTTGACCGGGTAAGTGCACTAGACAAATCCTGCCTGTTTTCAGGCACGATCCGGGGAAGGGGGATACAGATGAATGCCAACTGACCTTGAACCAGATTAAGCTGTTGGTGGTATTTTTAGTGAATGAGGGAAATTTGGCCAGAACACCAGAATTTATGTATAATTATTTCAAAATATGTGCCTAATGTTCTGTTATTGCTCCTTTTCTACCCAGCCTCGGGTCACACCTGGAAAGGAACCTTGGCTCAGTGTTCCTCTCCCTGTTATCAACTTTTAAAATAAATAAATAAAAAGGAAAAATACAATTACAGCCCACGCTCAGCTTTTTTGAGTATTTTTTTTTTAAGTTCATCTACTTCTTTGATACTTCAATGAAGATATCTACTTATAGTCTAGTTTATTTCTTTTATTTTTTTAGCTCATTTTTGGTAAATATTTCATTCATACACTGATTCATTGGTTGTTGGACAAACAGACAAAACTTGATAGGATGAATATTAATTAGTTTAAATTTTCCTTCATTGTTATTTTCAACACTTTTTCTGGCAAAATGTTTGCATTAATTTTTTTTTTGTTTTGTAGAAAAAGCAGCTGTATGTATTGATATTGTGTACGCACTGTTCTGTAACTAGGTCACTGACAAGGGAAAGATTTAGTTCAGTTGCCTAACCATTCGTTAATATCAAATTAATCCACAGACCGGTGATGCCTTTCTTTCAAATAAGATTCAGTAGTTGATTTTTCTTACATTTTTTTATTACCCCAAATACTACCCTTCTTAAAAAGATAAATATCACTCTTATATACTGTATTTATATTTGTGTTACTGTTTAGGTATGTCTTCATACTCTATATATTGTTGAATCAATGGTAAAACAATTGTGTTTAAATATGATACAGAGGAACAAATTCCTGTGTGCTACTTCAAACCATTTTAAGTTTTACTGAGAATGTTAAACAGATCGAATTAAAAGAAATGACAAGGCAAATCTGGTTGATTTTGTCCTGTCTTCCTCCCTCTGTCTGCTCAGCCTCATCCTTCTTCTCCTTCAAGTCTCTTCATTGTGACCTTTCTATGGTCTTCTGCAACGCTAACTGATCCTTGTCATCATCCTTTTATGTTTTGAACTCCCTTCCCTGCTGTAAGCAATCGACCTACCTCTAGGCCTTTGGTCTGTGTGACTTTAACTGCTCCTTACAGTTATTCCTATCTCATACAGTTTGATCAGTTACCTAACCTGGCATTAATAACTCTTTTTCGATGGTAGCCTTAGTGGAAATAATCTGCTCCATTTCTGGTGTGTGCCACAGTACTGTATTGGACTTGCACCTTAATACATTGTTTATCTTAATGAATTGTTTTACAATGCTATTTTGTGTTATTCCCACTATCTCCCGGTACATCATATCTGGATAATGTAATCCATTTTACTTTTATTGTTATTTAATGTATTCATGTTGTATTGCTTGTATTTTATTTTTTATTACCATTGCACTTCACAGTATGTTATTTTCACTTGCTTATTTCGCATGGCTTCTTCCTATTCACTCTTTCTCCTACAAAACATCTGAAAAGAGTTTTTTCCAGTTCAGAATGTCTTTCTTGGTAAATCTTTGGAAATATATATAAATAAATATAAAGTTTACATTGTGCAGTTTCCATGCTGGCACATTCTTTACTCACATTAGGGGTTCAAGTTTGGATTAATTAGCATTGCTAAAAAACAACTAATGTCTTTATGACTGCATGTTAACAGTGGGGAAAGCTGTTTGTGAGCATACAGGTTTTAGAAGTGACACTTTGAGGTACAACAGAAAGAGAAAGTACTGTACAGTACAGTACAGCACCAGGAAACCTGCTGCTCCATCTTTGAGACAGAGCTACTGTAGGGACACAGAGATGCCATTTCCTTTCTCTATCTCTGACCCTCTCTCTCTCTCTCTCTCTCTTTCTTTCTCTCTCCCTCTCTGCCTCAGACATATGGCACAGCTCCCTGTCACTAAATGGAAGTCTCTAATGTTTTTGTTTTTTTAAATCTTTCCCCACCTAGAGTTACTGCTTAGAATTAGTTAATATTCAAAATAAACATCGCAGGGTGAAAGGAAATGAAGAAGCATGAACATTGGAGTACACAGTGAGCCATAGCTTTAGCCATGGGTTTATCACATGTGAGTATTGTAGTTACAAACAAAGGCAAGCTTTCTCTGAAATCTCTGGACACTGCTTTAGCAATACTGTTGTCACAGTTTGTGAACAAAAATGTCTGCTTTCAAGAGTGAGTTGCAGCTAAACTACTAGCCTTGTGGGAAAAGAATTCTATGTGAGGCCTCTTAGCCAGAAAAAGACCGTATCCCAGTTCCCAAGTTTCCCTGTAAAGCCAGGTAATAAATGAATCATCACTAGCAGTTTGACAAAGTGCATTCTTTCCTCTGCTAGTGATGCAATTTAGCAGAAGCTGACTGACAGTCTATTCTTGTGGGTATACAGCTGCCTCTTCAAATTAGTTCACTGAGGCTTACTGAATGCAAAATGGTAGAGAATCTATTCCTGGTCAGAAACACAAAATTTCAGGTTTCAGACATTGAGTCTGTATAACGTAAGTGTATGTGATTCATACCTATGCAATTGCATTGCTGAAAAAGACATATCATTTTTATTAGAAAACTTTGAAGCATTTTACTGCACCTGCTGTATAAATGGAATTATTCTTTGCAGTTATTAAATACTAAATGGAAAACATTGGTTCTAACTGATCAACTTTAGTTATGGAATTATGTATTACTATGGCATGGATATCTAGACATTGACATAGAGTTAACTCCCTGTAGGTCACATAATTTTGTAATACTGATTTTTATCTTGAGGTAACCCAGGATAACATAGGAAAGTAGGCTACAAGTTTCATATCAAGATGTATTGATCAGATCAGTGTTCACTGAGTTCTAAGGAGCAAAAAAAGACTGTGATCCAAAATTTAGATCCTGTTGTGAGATGCAAAGCATCTGAGAAAAGGTCAAATAGCAAATTATGGATGATACAGTGAATTTGTTCTATTTTTACAAGTGTTATATAACAGGTTAAGAATGTAAATGCAACATAAAAGGAAAAATCATATTTGAAAAATGATTTAAGCTCTCTTATTGTAATAAAAAACCTTGGTAATGTTACCCATGTCATCAGCCACAAAAGACTATTGATATTATCAGTGCCTCTGGTTTGTTTACAAAATAGTACCATGAAGCAGGTAATGCTGGCATTTTGTTTAGTTGTTGAGACATTTTACACACGTCATGGGAATAATGCTTGTTGACATTTTAATACACAGAAACATCTATTTTATTTATTTAATGCTAATTGGTAACCGGGAAAGGCACACTGAGCCAAGACTCAATACAAGATGAAACACAGGAGAGAGAGAGATGCAAGGAAACACATTCAGTGCTACTGTGCAGTCAATGTAAATGCAAGAGAGTACAGGCAATATAAGCTTTCAAAAGGCAACATAAACATTAGGAAGGAAAACACAAAGGCCCAGATATTCAAACGGGTTGCGCCATGTACAACAGGGATGCACCAGCGCAAGTCCAAAAATGCGCCATTGTGCAATATTCAGCAGAAGGCAGATGCACCCCACCGAATCACAATGCACAAGAGTGCAATGGTAGTGAATGCATGTGCAACTGAAGGGGGAGGAACCATGAATAAATGGCACAGTGCGATATTCAACAACATGCGCCATGCGCAATAGGGGAGCAAATAGAAGCTGCGCGATAGTAGAAATGATCCAAAATAAAAAGGAACAAGAGAGAGGTGCAAGAACACTACAGGCAAGCCACATGTGGGAGAACTGCAAGCAGGCACACAGTAACTGTGAGCAGGACAGGGCAGGAGCAGGACAGAGCACCTGGAACCACCAGGAACAGGGAAGGAGTGGGGAGCCTGTGCCACTGCACAGGACAAAGGGGGGAAGTGCCACACAGCACTGAGGGCATGGACAGTGAGCAGTATGGCCACTACTGGGAGGTGTTCCTGGTGCGGGGGGAGTAGCAGTAAGGACAGCGGGGGGAACAGTAAAACATATGCCGGGGGGGTAATACAAGCCAGGGACATGGCCAGTGCCACCATCCAGATGGAGGCAATAATGAGAGGGGTGAGAAGGCAGGCAGCAGGGGGACACGGCCATGGAAGGGCCCATCGGCAGTATGCCCCCAACAGGCAGTACCGAGCCTGCACCAGCTTGGAGATGTACACTGACACTGATATTGTGGGCCGGGTACCGCCTGAACCAGGTGATCCTGAGGTGGCTCTGTGAGCTGTGCAGTGATGTGATGCAGGCACCCACATGACGGAACCGTGCTCTGTCAGTGGAGACCAAAGTGACAGTTGTCATGTGCCTGCTCACCATGGGTACCTTCCAGAGACCAACAGGGGACACGACAGGCATAACCGAGTCAGCTGCATCATGCCTTCTCACCCACTTCCTCAGCAGACTGCTGCCACATGCTGCAGAGTACATTCATTTCCCAAGCACACTAGTGAAGTGCACAGCAAACATTCAGGAGTTCCACAGGGTAGCACATATGCCTGGCATGCTTGGGGCAATAGACTGCATCCATTGGCCATCCGCATGCCACCTGGCCCTAAAGGGGCCTTCATACATAAATCAGAAGTGGTATACAAGCATCAACTGCCAGGTGGTGTGCGATACCAGGGGGAGCATAATCAATGTCTGTGCCATGCACCCTGGGGGAGCACATGATGCCGTCATCTGGCACCAGTCTGCACTGTGTCACAGGTTCAAGAGGGGGGACATCCCCACTGGCCACCTAGTGAGTGAGTATGCAAATCACACAGAGAGACATGGAGCTTGGGGGGGCATAGTCAGAGGTGACATGGTTACTGGCCTTGATGGCCCATGGTAGGGCGACGCTGATCACCAAACTAATGTCCACCCTCTACACACAGGTGACAGTGGATACCCACTCTATCCCTGGCTGATCACACCATACCGGCGGCCCGCGACCCTATCGTAGCAACGCTACAATGAGGCACATGCCACCACATGCAATGTCATCGAGCGGGTGTTTGGGATGCTGAAGGCATGTTTCCGTTGCCTGGACACATCTGGCGGTGCCCTACAGTTCAGCCCCTCAAAGGCCTGCAGGCTATTCCTGGCCTGTTGCATCCTGCACAACATGGCCAACAACTGTGGGATAGCCATACAGGTTGAAGAGGGGGACAGAGATGGGGATGATAAGGATGCTGGTGAAGATGGTGATGGACAGCTCCCCTTGGTCTAAGGGACCCCCGACTGATCCGGATGGTGCAGCTGCACTGGGACACCATCACAGAGGAGCACTTCAACCAACCCAGGTAAGTCATGGGGCCATGTGCAACCACTAATGGCAAGGGCTCAACACACAAACACTCATGGACAAATCCCAGGGGTGCATGTCGTAAAGGGAATTGGCCGAGCATGGAGCCACACACAGCATCAGGGATGGGCAAGGTCTAACATGGCACACGGTCACACACACACACTCACACACACACATACACCCCACAAGATATGCACTAAGGGTAGGAGGCACACCGACCCCAACTGCCACCCCTAGCCACACATACATCCACAGACCACCATGCCCAGTGCCTGTCATTGTGCGTGTGTCAGACCCTGGGCACCATTGCACAGTGGCGGACAGCACAGCACAGGCATCATCATGCACACCACAGTGGACAGCAGCCAGGAGGGTGTGCAGATGGAACGTGTGTGTGTGTGTGTGCAGGGCCGGGTACCCCAACCATGCATTGCATGTTGAACAACACACTGCACACACGGCAGCGTCAGACAGTTGCCTTGGTGGGTGTCAGGTCAGTCACATGCCACAGTGCCACAGCCACCACGGATGCATGGGCTGCCCCACTGAGACTCGCCAAAAGTGATAGGCTGACCAATGGCCTCATGAGGTGGCACCGACGGTCCTCCAGGGGTTCTGCTGCATGAACGTGACAGTGCTCATGCAGGGCTCTGCAGCACACCGAACATGCTTGTGCCAGGTGTGCTCAGGATGCCCACAGCTGAACCTGGTGTTGAAAAGGAGGGTGTCACATGACGCCAGGAATGGAGGGGTGGACATTGCACTGTGCAGTGTCTGCGACTCATGGGCAAATAACTGTGTGCCCACTGTGGCCATGACAGCTGTGATTGTCTGTGTCAGCCTGTCAATGGCAGTGGTCACATCCTCCCACAGCTGGTCCATCCCTGCCAGGAGCAGACCGGTGTCCCTACTGCGCCACTCCTCTGCCTGGCACAGGGCTACACTAAGTGCATCCACCACTGTCACAAGTCACAACTGCTGATCAACTGAATCTTGGAGTATGCGGGTGTGCTCATCTAAGAGGTCATCCGCCTGATCGGCATGCTGTCCCTCACGGTGTTCATGGCCATGATGGGCAGCACCCCTTGAAGGTGGGCGCTGCACAACAGGGCCATGCCTGGACATGTCCACAGTTGGTGCACTGACGCTGTACCCCCATGGCCTTTGGCCGACTGCTGACAATGCGCCCCCGGCTGCCGCTCTCCAGGGCTCAATGGTACCGCTGCAGCAGCTGCAACAGCCCCACTGTCCTGGACACACACCAGTGCTGCCCCATTGGTGCAGGCAGGTACAGGCTGGGACTGTGATGTCACGCAGGCCTCCACGGCAGCACCACCCACTGCTATGCCCATGCTGTAACCTGCTATGTGGCCATCCTGCGGCCCATACTTATCACTGTCCATGATGTGAGCTCCATCATCATCAGTGACAGATCCAGCACCAGTCCGAGTCTCAGCATGCTGCCATCCATGGACGCTGTCATGCAGGGACACAGGCAGGGCCTCCTCTGTACCTGCTCCACCAACATCAGTCCGGACAGCCAGGCAGGCCCACTGTCGCCCTGACCCTCGGACACCTGTGGAGGTGGACAGGCCCTCCTCTATGTCCATGGTATTGCCCTCAGTGGATGAGCCCACCACCACTGGCCCATGTAGATGCTCAGGAGCTGTAAGGGAACACAGTAGCATTAATGTATCTGCCCTACCCTGTCTCATCCCCCCCCCAGTGACAGATCAGGACCTACCATTCAGTGACGGGCTGCCACCCATCTGGAATCCACCACCTGGAACACCCTCGATGGCATAACACTGCATGCTGCCAGCAACCCGCTCTTCTTGTGGGGTCAGGCGTTGCACGACTGGCTGTCCCCCACCGGTGGCAGCCCATGCTGCCCTGATGGCAGCCACCTTATCCTTAATCCTCCACCTGTCCATGCCCACCTTCTTCTTGCACTCCTGCATGGACCGCTGGTGGCTGCCATGCAGGTTGATAGCACACGCCACCTCTCCCCATGCAGCAGCATGGGCCTATGGTGTTGCCCGCTGTCTGCTGAGTAGCAGCTCCTGGTCAAGGTAGGCCTCATACAGGGCATCTGTTTCTGCCTTGGTGAAGTTAGGCCTCCTCTTCCTCCCACGTCTCTGTTCCTCTTCCTCTTCCTCCACCTCACGATCGCTCATTCTTGATCCTGTGTGAATGACAGGTGTTACCTGTGACTGTGCAGTCCCATGCATGTCCCATACACCACAGTCCACACTCCCAAGCAGCATGCAACTCACCACAATAGACTGCAATACCAGACTATGGCCTCTGCAGCCCAATGTCATATTTATATAGCTCAACGCATGCAAATGAGGTGAAGCGCAATTTTAAGTGGATGCTAATGGAGTATCTGTGCCAATGAATAGCTGATTAGCTGATTTGCATATGCTGGCTGAATATCGCACTGTTGCGCCTTGCGCAATTATGTTGAACATGCTCAGGACAGGGCGCATTTCTGTGACATGCACAGTGGACACCGAACGGTGCATGCCCAGGGTGCTGATGCTGCCACCTGCTGCGCTGCTGACATGTTGTGCGTGGGAGGCAATGCAGAGCACAGCCACCATTGTGCCAGTGGTGCTACTGTACTGTTCACATGTATGGTGCTCTGGCACTGGGGCGCTGTAGGCACACTGGGGCCACAGCTCAGTAGGCCACTACAGGAAGTAGTACACAGGTGCCCTACTGTGCTACACACAGTGAGTACCAATCGCGATGTGGTGGTCCCTACACGAGAGACCCCTGACCCTATGCCGACCTTTACCACTAGGCGCCATGCATCCGCACGGGTGCACCTCTATCCTGCTGTTTGGTGACAGCATGATGGGGAATGGCAGTGCAGTACTGCGCAGCATCCACACATGGTGGATGCGCCATTTTGATACTGAAAAATTGCAGGATGACATGGAAATGGGCACCCATCTGGAGCCAGGTCGAACTGGCCAATCTTGTGCAGTTGGTGGAGTGCCATGCTGCTGCCCTATTTGGGGAGGCACCCCTGGACAGGACCAGGAGTGCCATGTGGGAGGAGCTGGCGGTGGCCCTGGAAGAGGCCACTGGCATGGAGTGCATGGTGGAGCAGTGCAGGCACCGCTATGGGAACCTGTAGCATCGGGACACAGACAGGCTTGCCCAGCTGTGGGCACGTGCCAGGAGGGGTGAGGTGCCACAGCCAGGTAGGTGCCCCATCCATACACTGATAATGTCCATACGGGTATCACGGTTGCATGTGTCCAACACATTGGGGGGGCCATCCAGTGTGGGCCATGGTGGTGGTATAGGGGTGGGGGGCAGATGGGTATGGCTGTGTGGGATTACACACACACACAGGGGTGGGGACTTTGCTACCAGATTGTACTGATGTTCCTCTCTCCATGTTTGCACCCTAGGCCCGGAAGAGCACCGGCGTGCCAGGGAGGGGAGGATGCGCCGTGAGCCACAGCATGTGACAAGGGCGGCCAGACCAGACTGGCGCAGAGACCAGCCAGATGATGGTGAGTGCCTTACATCCATGATTACTTTTGCATGCTGTGTAACAGGGTGGGCAGCGGGGCATGGCCACCATCCATTGACACCACTGCCATGCACGCAACTTGGTATGGTCAGCACTGTCCAGTGGCACTGCATGTCTGGGAGTGTGTTAATGGTGGTCCACGCGTGCACTGGGTACATGGCTGTGCCATTGCCTTCACACTGCATAGCCATGTCACTGTACAGCCACGGTGGTGCTGTGTGGGACTAGGCTAGTGGGTGTGTGCAGAGGTCTGCATGGCTGTGTGCATCTGAGTGGGCAGGTCTTGTGGACACGATCACTGTGGGTGGTCACACACCATCACAGAGGCATGTCCCATGGCTGTATGCCATGCACAGCGAGTGGGCTGCAGGGAGCTGTGCATTGAAACCAATTGACTCTGTTCCCTTGTCCTAGGTGGACAGCAGTTGCAGGTGATAAGAGAGATGCTGCAGGAGATACTTCAGGTTGCCAGGGCCTCCCTGGAGATACTTGAGAGACTAGACTGTCTGGGAGTCCAACGGTGGCATGGCGGGAGGTGCAGCCAGAGTGGGGTGCTGGGTTCCCACTGAGCATTCTAATGCCCATGATTTCCTCTACCCCCTGGACCCACCCTCACACCCCTCCTTCCCTCTACCATTTGTTCACCCCTGCCTCTTACCCACCCCCACCTTGTTTGTGGCCCTCTCCCCAACCTTTTGTAAATATATGTATATAGTTTTGTTTGATCTTTTACAATACATTTGCTTTGATATGCCTACTGTGTTGGTCTTTGATTTGCAGTGGACTATAGGTGCTCAGCTGAAGTGGTGTGCATGGCGGCAGGGGTGGTGCAGTCTTGTGTGTGTGTGTGTGTCCGTGGGGAAGTGACTATGGTGCAGAAGTAGCTATCAGTCACTGTCTGTGGTGTGTGTGCTGTTTTCTGTGCACTGGATGACTGTGTGCATGGTCCATGGAGTATGCTCTGTGTCCATGGCACACCTGTCAGACCGACCATGGCCTGTGCAGCTGACACCCTTGCATGTCTGTGACCTGCACAGTCTGCTGGCATGTCAGTGGTGGCTGTCCATGCTGGACAGCCAATGTACCTGGCACAATGCCGGGTTGCCTCCTGTCACTGGTGTGGTGCATGTCTGCCTCAGGTGACACTGTGGCCTCCGCTGTTGTTGTCCCACCTCCATGCTGTCACTTGTGTGTGTCACAGGGGATGTGCACCGCTGTCTGTCACTTGTGCTTCAGGCACATGCTGGTGGTGTACAGCTCCATGGTGCCTGCGCAGGGTGGCTGGCACTCCTGTTCCATGGAGGGGTGCTGGCCGTATGTACATGGTTTCCATGGCCACATGCTGGGAGCTTGGTTGCCCCACTACTGTGTCCCTGTGTTGGTGTGCCCTTGGGTATGGGTGGGTTTGTCCATGCACTGTGTTGCATCCTGTGTGGTGCATGCTTCCATGCACCACTGTGGGTGTCTGCGTTGGCTGTTGTGGCCAGTGCTGGGTTGGGGTGTGTCCTAGGGAGGGTGTGCAGGGTGATGTACCCCTGGTGGTGGGGTCTGGGGCATGCCCCTGTCATGTGTGGGGTACCTCATGTGCTGACACATGGTCATTCTTTCAGCTGTACCCCAGGGAGGACGTGCGTGGTGGCACTGTGTATGCAGTCGTTGCATCGCTGTGTGCTGCCACCAGCTGACAGGTGCTCATGGTGGGGCTGCCTTGCATGGTTCTGTGGTGCACAGGGTTGCATTGTCACAGTAGGGGTGGTGGCATGCATGGGGGTGTCCTGCACTGGTGGATGCTGCTCCTGGGCAGGGTGTCTGGGATCATGGTGCAGGGTGTGCTCTGCATTGGTGGGATGATGTGGCACAGGGTGGTCGGCCCTCCTCATGTGCCTGTCACAGCTTGCCAGGGGGTGTGCTGGGGCACCATGCCCCAGCTGTGGGTTTGTTGCTGGTATCCATGGGCCTGTGGTTATTCTAGCTCTCCACCAGTTGTGCCGTGCATGGGGTATGGGGGGCAATGTCTGTTCTGTTGTGTGCTCCTCTGCCCATCTGTGGCATGGGTAGTGGGCCCCTGCATCCTGTTCCTGCGCATCCCTGGTTGTGCTGTTGCACTGCTGCCCTGCTCCACTGAGCATCCCTGGTTGCGCTATGGCACATCTGAACTGTGCCACTGCACATCCCTGATTACGCTATGGTGCAGGTGGCATGATATTCAGTAGTTTTCTGCAAGCACATCTTGACCTGCGCAGTTTTTGAATATCGCACTTCTTGAGCATGGGCACAGTGGACTTACGCTTGCTCCTGCTGTTACGCACTTTTTAGGTGTAGTTTGAATATCTAGGCCACAAGGTACAATAAATTTAGAAGCAGACAATAATAGCAATGCATGGCAATATGTTATACTGCAAATACAATAACATATTTATAAAACTAGTGACATACAGAAAGAAAGGGTTAAAAGAGTACTACAGTCACAATTTGCAAAAACATATGTTGTGCAGAGTGTTTTGACTTGTTTGTGTAGTCCTAGTGTGTCCTTCCCTTTGTTTGCTATTCTGTTTTTTTTCTCAATTTATCTAGTTGTTTTGGCCTCTGGGGATCTTCTAGTTAGTATGGTTTATTGCTCTTCTTTTTCCTACAGTGCCTCTTGTCTCATGTGACAGTGATGCATCCAGGATCACTGATTCAGTGAGGGAAATCACTTCAGCACAGTAGTAACCTGCAGATAGGAGCCTGATGTTCTGGCCTCAACTAAATAACTCTGATTCTACATATTTGTTTTCTATCTGTGTGCCTAGGTCTAGCCAGTAAAACTGAATGTTTTGCTTTCAAAGCTTTTCATTTCATCAAACTACACACAGCCATGAAAGTACGCAAATCATCCCAGGTCATCAATGCTATAATTAGTAAAAACACTAAATTCTGTTTTCTTACAAAACAACCGACTCCGTTAGCTCTTGAGTGTGTGCTAAGCTGTAAATGTAGCCTTAGCTGCTCACTGGATAAGAAATGTTACTTACAGTCACAGCTCTACTGCTGCAACATTGACTCAAACCAGTACTTGCTGAATCTACAGTCATGGCCACAACACTGTCATACAGAAATATAGAAACACTGAATCTGCCAGCAAATAAGGAGCACTTGGCCCACTTTGTCTGCCAATTTCTCCCTCCCTCCCTATTGTATCACCACAGATCCTGCTTGAGCTCCAGCCCATTCACCCATGACTCTTTACTTTTCCCTAAGATTCCCTTCTGCCTATTCTATGCATTCTTGAACCTCAACACTATTTTCTCCCCAACTACCTCCACTGGAAGACTTTTTCTGTGAAGAATTACTTCCTCACATCTCTCCTGAATCTATCCCTCTCCTGCTTCTTTTTGTGCCCCCATTGTCATTGAGCACCTTTTATTCTGAAAAGCACTTCCCTCCTGTACCTTATTTACCTCTTTAATGTATTTAAAGGTCTGTGTCATTTCCCTCACCCTCCTTTCTTCCAGCATATACATATTTGCAGTAGGTCCTTAATTCTCTCCACACAGGTCTTCTGATACAAACACTGCACTATTTTAGTTGCCCTTTTCTGGACTGCTTCCATTCTATGTCTTTCCAGAGATGTGGTCTCCAGAACTGGATACAGTACTCTGGGTGAGTTTTTGCTAGAAATCTATACAGAGACATACCACCTATCTCTTTCTGCTGGTGATACCCCTCCATATGCACCCCAGTATCCCACTAGCCCTTGTAAGTGCCTTGTTGCATTGTCTGGTCACCTTTAGGTGATCTGATGCAATCACCCTCAGGTCTCTTTCCTGCTTGGTGGTCATTGTTACCATTCCTCCCATTTTGTACTCTGTCCTTGGGTTTCTGTGCCCCAAGTGTATTACTTTGAACTTTTTCACATTGAAACCCAGATGTTATACCCTCAACCAGTCCTTGAAGTTTCTCAATCTTTGCTCCTAATTTTCCATATTCTCCAGAGTGTCAACCCTATTGAAGATTTAGGTGTCATCAGCCATGAGGCAGACCTTCCCTTCCAGCTCCTCTGTAATGTCTTTTATAAAGATGTTAAGGAGGACTGGTCCCAGCACTGACCCCTGAGGTACCCTGCCAGTCACCCTCCCTTCCTCTGAGTGAACTCAGTTTACCACCACCTTCTGCCACCTATCCCCTAATCAGTTTCTTACCCAGTCGTCCACCTTTGGAGGCACTCCTAAGATACCCAACTTGCTTACTAGCCTCCTATGTAAAACAGTGTTGAAAGCCTTACTGAAACCTAGGTAGGCCACATCTACTTCTCCACTCTGATTTATTTCCTTGGTCACCCAGTCAAAGAAATCAGTCATATTTGTTTGACATGACCTCCCCCCAATGAATCCATGCTGCCTCCGGTCTTAAAACCTATTCAGTGATTGGCAAAAGTTCCGATTTCCATCATCATGGAAGTTCCATGAAATTTCTAAACTTTCAAAGAATTTTCCTATCCCACTTGTGGTGGAGTTCTGAACTTTTACCAGTTTACAGTGGATTTCTGCCTAGTTCTGCTGCATCTGTTTGCAATCTGCAGACATTTTGTTTTGAAATGCAGGAATAAAGTGTTTTGCCAAATGTTTCACCATATCATGTTATTATCAGTTGTTTTCAAGGTAATTCTGTGGATTTCTTTTTCCACCAGCTATGTATAACTATACTTGGTTCTCTACCGGTACTATTGTAAATCTTAAGTTCACATAATGAACGTAACCACCCAGGCTGTCAGGCACCATAAGTGTGGGGTCAGCAACTAATCTTTTTTTTTTAATTGCTTCATTTTTACCTCATTTCCTGGTTTTATGTTGAGTTTCTTTCTTTTGAATTCCATAGAACCCAAGAATTGCATTCTTTTTAATTCCATGGTATACAAACAATTCCACGGTTCAGCACAGAAATCCCATAGAAAGGTCAAATTACACTGCATGTAGCTCTAATCACTTACTTTGCAGCTCTGCAGTCACATGGGGTGCAGAGGGAGGCATCAGGTGATAGCACACATTCTCACTGTGTAGCTACTCACTTCTGAAGAGTTTTCTGAAGAGGGAAGGGCTCTGCTTGTTCTACTGACCAGAACAGGCTTTCTCAGTGACAGTCTGCCACTTTTTTAGTCAGGAGAAGAAATATAGTGCTGGTATATGTACTTGGAGTTCTGGGGCAAAGATATTTCAGCAGTTTTGTTGATCTTGTGATTATATCATATGTTGTGGTAGTCTTTGTTCTGCAGTCTCAGTCTGTAGTAATGCTGCATTGTTTTCGAACACTTGTTAGTATTTAAGGCTTTAGTGAAGCACATAAAGTACAACATGTCAGGCAAAGGCAAGGGGAAGTGTGGAGGATGTGGAAAAAGTGCCATTGGTACTCAGTCACTCACAACAGTGTCAAGAGGAGGAGGTGTACAGGGTGCTACGGAATGTGGTAGTAGGAGCAGCACTGTTTCTGGTACTGCAAGTTCTGGAGGTAGTACAATGCCAGCCATGCCACATGCTGTGCCAGTGTCAACTAAGTGGGAATCAAAGCTTCCAACTTCTTTGGGATGTAGTGCAGTACTGCTACTTACAGTGCAGCTGTTGCTCATCATTCAAAAGAATGTAAAAAGACTGCCATGGATGTTGCCACATTACTGTGTGAGTCCCTAGGGTCAGGAGAAGCAGGAATATAGTGAACAGTCTCACTCACAGGACACCCAGGAGTTAATTCAGGAGCTGCTAGGGACTGAGAGTGAGGATGACTTGGGTCCAGTGGCAAGCATTATCAGAAATGATGACAGTAAGGGTGGTGCAGGACCAGTTACTGTGGGGGGAGTAAAGAAGGAGAAACAGATTAGACAGCTTCAAAAGGTGTCTGAGGAGTAAGAACCTCCTTGGAGCAAACATCCTATTAGTGCCATTGTTAATGCGGCAGAGAAGGCTACTGAATAAGAGGAGATGGGGTACAGTCAGCCCTTACTGTCACATCTGGAAATGTCAGAAAGCAGTGAGGATACTAGTGATGAGGGTATTAAAGATGAGCGTGATGATAACCCAGTATTAGACCCTAACTGGCAGTCATCCCTTCCACAATCAGCAACTACAACTGTCAGTGGTAAAGGGTAAACAATCCCTTTTATCTCACTCTACAAGCAGCAACCTGTCAGGGTAAAGGGACAGCAATTGCCAAAAATGGGATATGGGAATCATCAGCAGCAGCACCAGGAGCATCGTAAGAAAACAATGTTGCCCACCACTCCATCCCTGTACCCATCTGATCTGCACAGGAAAATCTGGCATGTCGGAGGATATTCACTTGTGTGGGATTTCTTTGTCATTGATGAATCTGATGACAGTGTGGCTATGTGCAACATCTGTCATACCAAAAGTAGCAGGGGTAAGCCAGGTTCACACTATGAGATGGCTGGTATGCACAGGCTTATGTAAAGTAAGCACCCCATTAAATGGACACAGCATAAGTGGTTGGCATCAATGCCCAGTTCTGATAGTTCTGCATACTCTGAAAAAGAGGATCCACAGACTGGTGATGATGTGGAAACATTGGACCCCTTATTGTATTCCACCCCTACATGTGCAGATACAAGTGGAGGCAGCCAAGCTGATCCATCCAATGCATGCATAGAGAGCTTTTTCCAGCATGTCCCTGCTGGTGGACAAGGCATCCAAAGCCCCAAGACCATACCTTGCAAAGCCAAAACACTCCCACAATTCAGCATACTGTGAGGTATAAGCAGCCAAATATCAAATCGACATTAACCAAGCACACCAAATATCATCAGAAACACCCAGTGACAAAAGAGCTGAACATGACTGCTCCCAAGATGCTGGCAATAGACTTTTTGCCATTCTCATTTGTCAAGAATTAGGGTTTCAGAGAACTTATGGAGAAGGCTGTGCTTAAATATAAAGTGCTCAGTTGAACTTATTTCAGCAGTAAGGCTCTTCCAGCAATGTATAATGACTTTGCGTGCATAGTGTCACATGCTCCGTCCCACTCTACAGTAGCCAGCATTCGCCTCACCACCAACATCTGGACCAGTGCCCATCATCGGGTGTTAGTTATATGTGCATTGGTGCACACTGGGCCTATTTCCCTATGGTATATATGCCCCTGTATCTCATCTACTTGTCCCCTGACTACTGGTAGCAGTATTAGTGGTGGTTGACAGCATGACACATTGAGTATGAAGACTATTCATGGGTCACAAAACTCTGACAGAATTTTCACCCACATTAATGAGGCCATTAGACAATGGCTAAAGCCATATGGATTTAAGGCTCCATATATTCCCAGTGACAATGCCCTGAATTCCATCAAAGCAATCTCTGTTGGCTGTTTTTATTATGTCCCCTGCTTTGCTCATGTGTTGAATCTCATTGTGTGGTCCTTTCTGGAGCATGAAGCAGTGAGTACCACATTGGCTGCCAGCCACAAAATGTGCAGCCATTTCAGTCAATCTGCACTGGCTAGAGCAGAGTGCAGGGCTCTACAGAAGGCCAATAATGTATCACAGCACCACTTGAAGCTTGATGTGCCAACCTGATGGAATTCCATACTGTATATGGTTGAGAGGCTGTATGAACAGTATAATCCACTAAATGAGTACATAATGCACACGAGTGATCGGGAAGCACAGGCAGCCATGTCACTGAGTCCATTCCAGTGATTTTTGATGAACAGTGTTATCCAAATCCTCTGTCCACTTGAACAGGAGACACAGGTTGTGAGCTCAGAAAATGCATGTTTGAGCCAGGTGATACCATTGCTGCATGTACTCCACCAGGCACTGCTCAATGTAAGGGGGAAATTTGAAGTAGCTACAGACTCTGTTGGAGTAGAGCTGGCTGGCTGACTGCATCATGCAGCTGTGATATGATGATCCCAGAGTCATTAACATTAACAACTCGAAGGCATAAATCCTGGCAATCCTGCTTGATCCCAGGTACAAGCATGGCATGATGGCACTTCTTCCAGGTGGGGAGGCTGATCTTGATCACTATGTGGTCATCTTGCATGGCAAGGTCCAAAACTGGATGACACACTCAGAGCTAAGGATGGAAAAATTGGTCACAGTACAGAAACCAGAAGCAGCAACAGCCTCTCACCCAGTATCCTTCTCCTCCACCAGTATGGTGTCTGCACCCTCACCCTCATCATCATGTGGTAGCACTGGTACCACAAACCCCCTCTGGTCCATGCTGAAGGACATTGGTGTCTCTGTGCATCAGCCACTGGAAGGCAGCACAGAACTGCAGCTGTTTGCATGCCATATGGTGCAAGTTGAGGCATCTAACACCTTAACCCTCAGTGCCACTGGACTGGGGGTGCTCTAACACCTTGTTTCTTCAGTTAACATTACCAAAATAAAGAGTCTTGCATCTGGAGTCAGTGTGCAATGCATGAGTCATAAACTGCTGTGTTAACAAAAAAGTTGGTGAAGCAAAGGATTACTACATCCAATTTATGCTGAAATTTCACACTAATCTCAGCAGAAGTTCTGTAGTTATAACACTGCATTACTTTCAAGTTTGTCGCTATTTAGCCTCCCCAATAAAAAAGTAAAAAAAAAAAAAATTCTGCAGACATTGTTCTTGTCCTGAAATGTTGTTAATGTTCAGTGTTTTTAACTGTCACACTTAGCTGGTGTTCAGGTCACCCCCCCAAAACAAAATAAGAAAAAAATCCAAAAATTTCTGTGGACATTGTTCTTGTCCTGTAATGCTGAGTGTTTACAAGTTTCCCAGTTTGCCACTGTTCACCCCCCCCCAAAAAAAAATAAGAACAGTCAAAAAAATTGCAGTGGACATTATTATGTCCTGAAATGTTGAGTGTTTACAAGTTTCCCAGTTTGCCCTTTTTCAGTCCCCCCAGCCCCCCAAAAATAACTGAACCTTGAAACCCAGTGAGTAGACTCATAACAAGGAAGTCTTATGTCAAAACATATAAAGTTTTATATTTTCAAGAAAATCAAGAACAACTTATATCAAACAACCACGAAGATAATAACAAGAGAAAATCAACTATTGAAGTGGAATGAAACAACAAGAAGTTAACAACAGATTCAAAAAAAATATTTACACGGAAACATACTGAATCAACAAGACAAAAAACACACAACCGTCAGAACATTAGGTGATAACTATTTATAGGTTGGAAAAATAATTCCTCAAAAAACCTAAATCACCGATAGCGTTGGTCGCCAAGCGATGATCGGTTCTGTGGACTCCTCCTTGGAGCCATCTTTTTTAAGAGCCACAGCATCTTTTCCTGGTTCACTTCTGTTCTCACCTGGTGAGCGTCCAGTGCCACTATTTCTTTTTTAACAAGTTTTATGTCCTTGTCCCTTCCTAACCCTGGAGGGCTCTCAGTATGCTTGGTGGCTGCTCATTCTTGGCCACATCGTACCGCAGATGGCTGTGACCCTACTGCCACTGGCCCTGTCTGTGAAGGACTGGGCTGCTGCTGTTCCTCTCTCTCTCTCTCTCTCTCTCTGCCAGCTTCTTCAGCTCCCACTGGAACTTCAGCACATGGTTTTTAGTTTGTGTGCTAGTTGTCTGCTGGGGCTGGTCCTGCTGTTTGGGTGGGACAGGTACTGGTGATGGCAATGTGTCGGTATTGCCTGCAGTACAGAAAGAGATATACAGTTTTAGCAGAATGTACTATGCAAGTGTGTGTGACTGTCAGATTAACATCATCATCAGTAGCTGTGGTAAACTAATCTATCTAGTATCCAGTGTCACCTCGCTGTACCCTGACCTTCTGCTGATGCCATGGTTTACAGCCCTGTATTCATTCAGTACTCTTCTTGGTCAGTGTTGGACATGTTACACCCCACTCTGCCACATCCAGAGAGGTTGGGAAGTATGAGTGTGTGAAAACTGATGTATAAGCAATATTGGAACAGCACCCACATATTGTGGTATGCTGTCCCCTCACCTCTTGTCATCTGCATCCCCACCACTGTGGTGTCTCCAGGACAATGGTGTAACACCCATAGGAAAGTCATCCCCCACACACAGTCATCTACACTGCGTTTTTGCACACACTGAAGTCCACATATATAGTTGAATGTGAAGATGTCACAACGCTGTTTAGCCCATTCTAGTATGGGAACTTCTCTCTGTAACAGCATGTAGCATAAAAAAAAGCACGGATCCTCTTTTCCATCATGTGATGACTACATGTTTAATTTAAAAAAATTAAGGGAATCATACCATATGCATGGTGTGGTTCACTAAACCAAGTACTAAGTTAGAGTACTACCAAACAGTGTGTGCTGCAACAGACACAGTACAGCATGTATATATCTCTCCTGTAGAGTACCCCCTTACTGGACACTGTACACAGTACTGTACTCAGGCTGAACGATGTGGTGGTGTTGTCGGAGGCTGTGCCATGTGTTCGACATGTGAAATGAAAATGAAACAGCAGTAGGCACTAGTAGCAGTCAAGGGCCACTTCAAGGGGCAAGTACCAATGCACTGCTGTTACGGAAAGACAATCAAACATGGCGGATGATGATCGATTTAAACACAAGTGGTTATGTCAAACATTTTCTCACAATACCAGACTGACATCGAAGGACAAGAAATTGGTATGGGGGTTGCATACCAATGGTTCCAGCAATGGTAACTCTGTCTCATATAGGGATATGATACAAAGAACCATACAGATATCTCACAGGTAAAAGCAAGGTACAGAAAGGCAGCACGTTTCAAAGGAAAATATGCACAACTATGAAGGCTCCCGCTTTGACATTGGAAAGGGGAGGTTCAGAAGGAATGTGAGGAAGTACTTCTTCAGTGGGAGAGTGGTAGAGGAGTAGAACATCCTATCATCCTATCAGTCCAGGTAGTGATGTCAGAAACAGTTACAGGATTCAAGAAAGCATGTGATAGGCACTACAGGATATTGGAAGTGAAAGGAGTCCAGAGACAGAGTAAGGTATACAGTGATACAGTAGTATAAAAGATAAATAAAATGCAGACTTGTTGGCTCTGGCCCATGAGACCCATTTCTAATGACACCTACCTTCTATGTTTCTCTGTCTCTATATGTCAATGATACAGCAGACCAGGGGTTCATTGATACTTTCACAGCCTCCATATCAATTACAAGCTGTGTTGCCTGCATTGAGCAACAAACTGAACCTACCTCTGCTCTGAGGTCACACTTGTAAGCTTCTTACAGTAGTGCAGCAGCAGTACTGCACAGTAGCCCTTTTACTTACCTGTTTGCCTAACATAGAAATGCAAAGCTGTACAGACAGTATTTCCTATCATGATTTAATTCTTGCCTGATCTCACCCAGTAGTGGTAATGCTAACACTATCACCCTGACAGCAGGTTCTGCTGAGTAGTTGTAGATATCCACCTGATGGCCTGTCATGACCCTTCTGTTTCATTTTGTCACATTGTGACCACAGTGTCATAACTCCACAGGCCACGAATGATGAGGCTACACACACCACCTCAACCCACTATACATTCAGTCTTCATATCCACAGTTTTTGGAGATGACACCTTGCACTCCACTGGGGGGGGAATAACACATCACCACCAGTCCCTACCATGATGCTGTAGTTTAGTCAGGTGGACATGGTACTCACAAGTGATGATTCATAAAGATTATAAAATACTGATTGGAGCAGTCAAGGTTATGCCACTTCTTAAAGTGGAATTGCTTTGGACATGAAATTAATTACTGCCCCCTGACCCTCTTCCAGTGACCATGTAACAATGCTGGTAGTCTGGATGACATGAACTGGACTGCTAAGGCACTGAATGATTTCAGCAGTTGTCATTTGGTATTTTATGACTAGTGTAAACTTATAAGGATCACGTAGATGAACTGAACACCAAATCCCATACCCTGCCTGGTCTGTCACAAATGTTGATCTGTGCACACACATACCACCACAATGATCAAAAACAGTGTATACCACTACCACCCTACTGCATGTACTACAATGCAGGTGTGTTTTGAGAAATCCAAATGACTTTGTCATTATTTACACAGGGCCACATGGGGAATATCAGTGGGTTACTAAGCACCAGAAAGGTGGAAAGGGTTAGACAGCTAGCTGTTCCTTGGAACAAAGAGCACTTCAACTTCAAAACACAATAGAGGAAAACTTTTCACACTGGTGCCTCTAGAATAGGGTGCTCACTAGCTGCAGGCCATGTTCCACTGGTTTGCAATGGTGAATCACAAACAATGGTAGTCTGTCAATTCAATTGAGTTCTTCAATATTTAAATTAATTTGTGAACAATATACATAGCTTACCGGACATGGGCTCTCCACTGCTCCTGCTTGGTCCTCTGGCTCCTGTCACACTACTGCTGGAATCTCCACAGATGGCAGCAACACTAGACCTTCCTGCAGCACCTGTTCCAAATGAAGATGAATAGTTCAAATCGGCGTTGGAAGTTGGGTCACATAACAGTAAAGTAGCACTGCAGCAATCAAACACATTCCATCCTGTGGTGAGGTCAAACTGCTAACTTGACCACAGAATACAACAGATAATCACATGAAGGGAGGTGAGGAGAAATCAAACTAAGGGGCCCACTTCCTTTATGGAAAACTGCACATCACATATTCAGATATGGAATGCTGTTGGAAATGGCCATGATGGAGTGACATGACTGTCCAGGGTGAGGATTGCAAATCCAGATACACACAGTATAGCACACATATTCACCGGATGCCACAGCACTGCTCACACTCTGCTGCAGTGGATGCCATGAGGGGATGTAGGGAGCAGTGGGCACTGGGCAATCCTGCCCACTGACCTGATCACCACTCCCACTGAACCATCTGGATGAGGATGTCGATGGTAGGCATGACACACACGGCAAGTCACATATAGGCACAATGGAGACGGTTGCTATGCACACGATTGCAGACACAACAAGTGTTAACAGTGTCATGGTTGGACAACAAGTTAACACAGCAACAAACTAGAAAGCAATCCAAAATGGATGCAACATCCTCTCAATTCATGCACCTGTCCCTGAAGATATATGTGTGAAATATGGCGATGCTCTGGCACACTCATACAAATCAATGGCACTGTTACAGACAAAGTACGTCTGTGATGTGAAAAACACACACACACTCATATACGTACATACACACACACACCAGTCACCATCAAAGAGGGGTTGTAGTCAGCTCAGGGGACAAACATCATCCATGACACAACAGGCAAGTATGGTAACAACACACAGAGCTATTTCCTGTTCATCACATTTTGTTATCTCAATGAAATTATGAAAAAAGGCTCACATTACATGCAGTGTATCAGGGTAACAGTTTATCTTTAACTTGTTCTGGAATTACATGGGATCAGGGCTTAGCACCACATAAAACAACTGTGCAGTAAGCCATGGTAGCTCAAGCTCAAGGTCGGAGCACTACTATTCAGTGTCTAGAGTTATAATGTGAAAAACGGGCTGTATTTCACAGTTGTGCTTCTATGAGCCACCCTGGCTCACTGTAAAAACAATCATATCATGTAATTCAAACACTGACTGATGAAAACAATAACTTTGAAGAATATGACAATAACTTTGAATAATAAAGTCAGTGTACTCAGTAGTGCAAGGGGGTTTGCCGGCACAGTGGTACCACTACCACTTTCGACACCAGTGACTCAAGGTTGGGAGTGAGATCTGGTTGCTGGAGGGCCAGCCAAGGGAGTAGGTTTTAATGCCTGAGGGGCTGCTGTCCTCCTCCTCTGGGGATGATGGACTGCACGTCCCACTGCCTGGGTGACCACAGATGGTGGTGCAGCAGGGCCACAGAGTGATTGGGATGGTAGGACATCGGTTTGGAGTGGAGGCATGTCTCAATGTGCCCCACCTCCTTGGATGCCCTTGCATGCTGGCGTTCTCAGGGGATGTGGTTAGAACAAAGGAAAAACCTAATTGAGGCAGCTGGTAGATGGGACCCAGCTGCCCCAATCTCACAACCAGGCTCCCAATGGGGGACCTCTGGCCCACCTGATGCACACTGTAAAGTATTGGGAGGAGGATGACCCTGGCTACCCACCCGGGGGTAGGCCAAGGCAGGATGGGGACAGGTCCAGTGGCTCCTCCAGGAGTTGCCCAGGATGAGACTAGAGGACACCCAGCCTAGGGATTACTGAAGAGTAGCTGCCACGGTGGAGAGAAGTGGGCTGACAAAGATTAAATAAAGAAATAAAAAGTATACTCACTAGGGCTGATTACTTCCTCCACCCACATCCTCTTGCCTTCCGCAGATCCAGTGGTGGTCTCCTTATCTGGTGTCCTCTTCCTCTTCCACTGTTCATGAATGGTCTCTGCACCACCAAAAGCCTCCAGTACTTTGGTATCTCTCCTTTGGCGGTCATCCTCTTATGTGTTATTTGGAGTATAGTAAGGGACATAGTTCCTTTCCCTTGGCAAAAAGAGTTGACTTTATTGATGCCCACAATTTATCCCTCCCTTTGAGAGGTAGCCTTTTTGGCCCAAAAAGTTTGCCCACATGGCTGGTCACCTGCTTTACTAACAAAGCAACCTCCTTATAGGAGAATGCAGAGGCCAGCTTTTTCTATGGGCTCGTGTTAATGGAGGTGGTAGCCTGCTTTGCTTGGCACTGCTGTGGCTGCCAACCCTGGTCCTCACTCTGCAGATGCTCTCCTTCTTCCTGGGTCTGGCTACTACTGAACAATCCTCCTTCTCCTGTTGTTGCTATCTTGTAAAGAAAACAACAACTCTCTGTCTCCTCTACAAACAACGTTAAAGTAAACTTAAAAAGTAATATAGTCTAGTTTGTCCTCTCTCAGAACTACTCTCTCTCTCTTTCTCTCTCTCTCTCTCACGTCCTCCTCACTCTTGTGTCTTCTCTGGCTACAGTAGAAGAAAACTTTGCTATATCTGCCTGCTGATATGCAGGTTTTTAAAAAGATTTCAGACAAAATTCCGTGGATCACTTTGGAGTACTCTTTAAGAGATACGGAATTATTTGACTACAGGACCGCATGAAGCAGAAATACATCACATATGGAAAACATGCCCGCACCCGTGGCATTCTGGGAAAAATACACTTCTTAAAATTACATGTGCAATACTCTCAAACATGTGGAATCACAATTATGTCATATTGAGCAAGGCAGCAGATAAAGAAGGATTAATACACAAAATATTCCACCTCTCTAGAGAAACTGGACAATTTGGACTGAGGAACTTTTTTCCACAAGTTAATAAAAAAAAGTTGCATAACATATAAAAAACCAACATGTCTAAGTTGAAAATTCTGTGAAAGTTGGCAAAATGTTTTCCGAACTTTCACTGAAGTGAAATTCCGACTTTCACAGAGATGTCGCTGGTGGAATTTTGTTTTTTTCATACATCTCTAAACCCATTGAATTCAAGATATTCTGCAATCCTTTCTTTCAAAAGTCACTCCATTAACTTTCCCACCACCAAATTCAGGCTGACTGGCCTGAAATTGATAGTCTCTTCCATGCTACCACTTCTGTGATGTGGGACTATATTTTCCCTCCTCTAGTCCTCTAGAACCACTCCTGTTTCCAATGAGCTGTCAAATAGGACTGTCAGAGGTACAGTCAGTACCTTCCTGAGCCCCGCAGTACTCTTGGATGCACCCCATCTGGCCTCATTGCTTTGTCCGCTTTCAGGTTCACTAGTCCCTTCAGGACACTGTCCTCTGAAAATTGACTTGTGTCCACCTCCCTCCCTCCAGTGCTCCTGATTCTTTTTTGTAGTCCCTCCACTTCACCTTTCTCTGTGAATGCTGAGCAAAAGTATCTGTTCTGGGTGTCTGCCTTTTCCTGGTCCCCCTCTGCACAGCCCACCCCACTTCCCTTTTTAATCTTACTATCCTAGCCCTGGTCTTCCTTCTTTTGCTTACATAGCTACAAAATGGACCCCTTCATCACTACCTGATCAATTCTCTCTTCAGTTTGTGCCTTTGCACTCTTCACTGCTCTCCCTGCTCCCCTCTGTTTCGCCTGATATACCTCCCTAGCCTCCTCCCTCTGCATCTCCTTATACCTTCTGAATGCAACCCTTTTAGCCTTTACCACTATCTCTTTTGAGAACCATAGCAGTCTCTTTTTCCTCTCACTTTTGCTCAATTGTTTGATACAGAGGTTTGTTGCCATTACTATGCTCCCTTTTAGCTTTGCCCACTGTTTCTTCACCCCATCCAGGTCATGCCCCCAGCAGGTCAGCCCAGAGGCATACAACCATCTTTTTAAAATCTGCCCTCCGGAAGTCCAGGACCCTCTCCCTTGTGTGGTTCCTTTCTGCAGCTGTCCTTATACTGAACCACAATATACAGTGATCACTGTTCCCCAGGTGGCCTCCTACCTTGAAGTCTGCAACACTGTCCCTGATATTTAGCACCAGATCCAGCACAGCCGCATCATGAGTGGGTTCACTGACTAGTTACCTGAAGAATGCCCCCACAGGAAGTCCAGGATGTCCTTGCTTCTAGCTGAAGCTGCAGCTGGAAGGTTCCATTCTACATCTGGTAGCTTGAAGATTCCCCTGGCAGCACCTCTTCCTTTTCTGCCATCTTGCCAATAGCTTCCACCAGTACTTTATGTAACACCCCTCCCCCTACTGGAGGTCTTTAGATCATGTTAGTGTGAATAGAGACTCCATTCCTTGTCTGTAGGGTGACCAACAGTACCTCTGCTCCCCCCATATTCCCTTTATCATTGCTGCTTTTATGCCTTCCCTCACATAAAGCACCATATCCACTCCTTTCCTTCTTACCCTGTCCATCCTGAACAGAATATAGTCTGGTATGGACAAATCCTAGTCATGGTTTTCAGTGCAGTATGACTCAGTAATGACCACAATAGCCAGGTCAGTGTCTGCCATTATGGCCTCTAGGCCACAAATCATATTTCCTAGATTTCTAGCCTTTGCACGCATAGCCATTCAGATTGTGTTGCCACTCTGCTTGTTGCCTGTTTTTTTTTTCATTTTACCCCCTCTCCTTCTGCCCTTCTCTTTTTAATGCTTCTGTTTCCATCTACCTTCATTTCAACTGCCCTGTTTTCTTTGTATTTTCCTTCCAGGGGGATTCCATTCCCCTTGGCTTCTCCCTACTTTCTACTTCAGCCTGGGGGGACAGCTACTGCACCTAAATTTCTTCTGCCACCCCCCTATTAGTTTAAATGTTCATAAAAATAACATTTAAATCATCCCCTGAGGACTGTGGTTCCCCTCAAGGATGGGTGCAAGCCATTACCCATGTAAAGGCCCTTATCTTTCCAGTTGGTTCCCCAGTCTCCAATGTAGCTGAACCTCTCCTCTAATTACTATTCCTTCACCCATGAGTTGAAGGTCTTGGTGCAGAGATCCCTCTCTCCCCCCTGCTATAGACAGGCAGGACCTCAATGAAAGCCACTTAGTGTGCTACCAGTCTAGGACCTATCCCCAGTTCCTTAAACTCCCCCTGCAACTATCCAATCCAGTCCTTATCTAGGTCATTAGTCCCCAGGTAGACAATGACATCCAGCTCTGCCTCCCATCCTGGTGCCCTAGCAATCCTCAGGATCTGCTTCCCATCCCTCCAGACCATGGTGCTGCATAGGCACATAACCTCCCTCTCCCCTCTTTCCTATTCCCAAATCTATTCCCCTCACAGTCGAGTCCCTCACCAGAAGTTGCTTCTTTCTCCTCTGGCATTCTATTCTTCCCTCCTTGGGCTCTCCACCATGGAGAACCCCCCACAACCCCCCTGGCCACTACCACAGCTGCCTCCTCCTGGCAGTCCTGCCTCACCAGAGCTGTATAGCAATTTTATAGTGGTACTGGTTGAGGAATGTACCTCTGACCTACCACCCCCCACCCTTCCAAAGCCCACTGTAGTCCAGCTGTTCCTCCTACCTGCAATTCTCTGGGGTAACAGTGTCAGAGTTGGTGGCTATGGGATGGGAAGAGGTCCCCAAATCCCAACCAACTTGGCCTATAGTCTTGCAATCTCCAGAGAGGTGAATGTAGATGGTGCAGCAATGCAGTTTCCATAAGGTCTCTCTGAAAACTACTGCATCAAAGCCACTTCAGTGCACCATTCCTAACATTCTCCAATTCTACACTCTCTATGTTTCCTGGAAATACTTACATATAGTTTTTGTGCAAAATGTCTGAATTTCACTCTGTGAAATATTACACATAATTTGGCCATTTTGCAACATTTTTCCCGAATGTGAAATTTCATCCGCGGATCAAAAAAGTGCCGCTTGCTGGTGAAATTTCACCAGTTTGTGTGCTTCCACTGTTGAGAGCTGAAGCTAAAGAGAAACAAGTATTGCAAGATGGCAGCCACAATGGGCTGACCACCACTCCAGGTTGGGAGCATAGAGGGAGAATCTATTTAGTTTATATACTTTCTTTCTTTGTTTTTAAGACTGCAGGTTGTTTTTTAGGGTGTTACTGTCCTTATTAAAATTGTTTTTGGCTACTGATAACTTTGAACCCTACTCATGGCTGCTTGGGCTTTATCAGGAGTCTGCTGGTGACCTATGAAGAAGGAGTTTTCTTCTGAAGCCAGTTTTGATTAGGATAGTCTGGATGAGATGGTGGATGTCCATCAGTGTGGGAGTGGTATCGGAGTTTTCCTTGGCCACATGTTAACTTGGCTACATCTTCAGTACTCTCTGGGAGGCCGCCATGGAAGCAACAAGCATGGTACTGTTGCCTTTTTAATCTGTGAACTGTCTGAGAGATATTAGAGTCCACTAACTTGAGAGAATGTGGCTGGTTTATGGACTTTGTTGGTCTGCTTAACTATCTGGCTCGAGTACTTTGTTCATTGTCCCATAGCCATTTGGGATCATTACCTTCTGATTGAGAACTGTGACCCCCTTGGACTGTAAGAGAGTCACCGAGGGATACCTTGAGATCTGGGGGGAGTAAAGATTCTAAAAGCGATCCCTGGTTTCTCAAATTTTATATAACCTTGGAAATTTACTTCCTGGTTATCTCCTAACCTGATTTCTTGAACTGCATGATTATGTGATTATATCTTTTGGTTCCATCTATGTTGGATTTTTGTTAATCTGAGTCATCAGACAAAATTTCATAACTGTTATTATTTGCCAAATGGTTTGGGGATGCAAAATTCTGCATTTCTCCTGCAAAGTGTGAAATTTCGCCATGTCATGCAAAATTTCAGATCTCGCAGGTGAAATTCCATGCTTTTGCATCCCACAAAATATTTCAAGAAATGGCAGAGTTCCATGAAGTATTTCATGAGGCAAAATTGCCGTTTTCGCAGGAATTTCACCAGTGAAATAAAATTTCTCAACATCTCTACTTACATACAGGTATCCTTACCCATAATATGGTGTCCCTAGCTTCCCCTGTTTTTGTGTGTTGCTACTTGTGTTCTCCTGTACTTGATGTACGTCCCCTTATACTGTTACCCTAGATAAGGTGTTGCTCCTGTTCTCAGCTCAGGCCTATATTTTACCTTTCACCCTTCCCAGCAGTGCATGCAAAAACAGGAGTGAACAGGTGCCTTACCATAGTCAACCAGTAGGGTTCCAAGCTTCTCCACTTCCTTCTGCTGACACCTGCTGATGCCTAAGATCCCAATCTTTCACCTGTTCTACTCCTGCTTACCCCTAGTTAGAACTAGTCTAGCAGAAATGTTCCAGGCACCTCAGTAAGCTGTCTTCTTGCTCTGATAGCAAGATTGCTCTGTCATGGGACAGGAGGCATTGTAGGAAGAAGAAGAGTCATTCATAAATAATGCAAATATGAAGATTCCCAGGGACCAGAAAACTAGCAGACAAATTTAGAAAAATCTCCTCATGGCAAACAAAGGTACGGACACCCCTGGGTTACACATACAAATCAAAGCACTCTGCACAATATATGTTTTTTCACATTTTGACTGAAGTACTCCTTTAAGAAACTGTAATTAGAAATTACCTGACTGAGATCAGGCTAGCAGGTCACATGTATAAATTAGGTGAGGGAACATGTAGGCCACAAACAACTCAAGAGTTGAGGGAGGACACAAAAATACTAGCCAGGTCTAGGACCAGAGCAAGAGTGAGTGAAAAGGAGTTTGAGTTGATGACTGAGTGAATAATAGAAGGAAGTGGGAAGACAAAGTGTGGAGGATGTGCACCTCCAAATAAAGGAAAGATAGGAGAAGAAAGAGGGTTGCTCAGCAGTGGATTTGGAGTAGGGAATGGAGAAAATGTGAGAGTCTTTAGAGTCAAGTGCATAGGACATGGAACTGAAAGGACAGGAAAGAGAAGAGGTAAGGAGGGAGATATGAGTACCAGTATTTAGAAATGAATGATGTGTCATGAATAAGGTGGTGAGATGCAAGAGGTGGTATCAAATGATTAGTGTAAATAGAGCCAATAATGGTACAAGAGGAAGAATTACAGGCACTGAGAAAATGATAGCAGACAAAGATGCAAGGTCCATCAAGTCTGTGCCAGGTTAAGAAATGTCTTTATCCTGCTAACTTGTGATTCAGTATTATGAGGCATCCCTGGAAAGCCCTGTCATTTATTTATGATCTAGCTATCTATATGTATATTTATGACAAAAAAAATGTGTTTAATGCATCATTTATGGTTAAAGTGAAAAAAGTCAGGCAATGAAACACTAGTGTTGAGACCCTAACCCCCCCTCTGCAGACTGACAGATGTCAGGGTGTGTCATTGGGGTTATGAGGCCCAAATCTCACCCCATTCCATGTGTAAGCAGGTTGACATGCTGCAGTAAAGATGAATAGGGTGAGATTTAGGCCTCATGACCCCAATGACAGACTCAGGTGTCTGTCAGTCTGTGGAGCATGGGGGGCACGGGGTGTGTGTGTGTGTGTGTATGGGGTTAGGGCCTCAACCTGACTGTTTCATTTTCTGACTTTTTTCACTTTTACCCTAAATGATGCATTAAATGCAGTTTTTTTGCTATAAATTTCCTTACTTTTGGAAAAAAATGTAATGTAATTGCTAAAAAACATGTATTGGTGGGTGTGCGGGGTCCAACTTGCCCATTTCTGCATAATATCATAATATAAGTATGAAACACATGTATTGGTGGGATGTTGCCCACTACTGCATAACAATATACATGTGGCATAGCTTTTGAGCTTTCCTACACCTTATAATGGGATGTTCTTGTGCACCAAAAAATTTGATCGAGATTGTTTTCGCAGTGCACATATACATTTTCCCATTGACTATAATGAGAGACTGAAAATGGCCTATATTTTAAATGGAACGAGATTTTTTCATGAAATCTTCAGAAGAAACCAGTGCAGCCCAGGACTCATGTAGATAACTGAATTCGAACCCACTCAAATTAATTCTTCAGTACATGATGGGCAGACAAAGAAAATGGAATGTTGGGGATTTTCACTTTTTGAGCACACCATGATTCCACAACCATACATCCCTCCAACATGAAAATTTTGAGATCCAGAGATCTATGATAAATCTTTCCACATTCCAAATTTCACACAAATCCCACAAACTGTTCAAAAGTTATAAAAGTGAAAAAAAATGAAATTTCCAAACTTTGGCGTGGTGTTACTATGGGCCTGTTGAATTTTACACACCAAACCACTGTAAGGGATATCCTTGGCACTAGGGCTCCCTACCCTGAAAATTTCAAGGCAATAGCATAATCCACCTCATCACAATTAAGTGACAAAGAAGAGCAGCAGATAGAAAAAATCTTCTATCTCTATAATGGGGATGTGATTGTGATCAAAAAATGTGATCGCAATCACATTAAATGTTTTTGTGGAAAAAAATGTTGTCATTATAACAGCATTGGAAACACCAACAAAACACACATCTGTAGGACCAGGACTTGGCACCCTGCATATATCGACCCAGGAGCACAATACTCTGGCACAATGAAGTGACAGAGAAAGAGACACCAGGGACAATGTTGTGGCGAAATGTTGCCGTGGCAAAAAAAATGTGTTCATAGCTTTTCTATACCTTATAATGGGATGTCATCACACACCAAAAAATTTGATTGTAATTGTTTTCAGAGTATACATATATATTTTCCCATTGACTATAATGGGAGACAGAAATTGGCATAAGTTTTGAACGGAACAAGATTTTTTCACAAAATCTTCAAAGGGCACCAATGCAGCCCAGGACCCATGCATACAATCTAATTTGAAGCCACTCAAATGCATTCTTCACTGCATTATAGGTTGACAATGAAAATGGAATGTGGAGATTTTTCACTGATTCAGCATGCTATGATTCCACAAATGTACATCCGACTGACACTAAAAATTCCACACCTGGAGACCTATGATAAATCTTTCCACACTCCAAATTTCATGGAAATAGGATAAATGGTTCAAACATTATAACAGTGCATAATGTGATGTTTAACATAGAAATGGCTACACAACCCTAACTGTAATGGCACACAAAAAATGCTATAACTTTTGAACGGACAACTATTTTATCACAAAATCTTTGAAAGGCATCAGGGCAGCCCAGGACCCATGTAGACAATTTGAATCCATTCTTGAGTATATAACAGGTGGACAAAGAAATCGCAACTTTTGGGCTTTTCCACTTTTTGAGCGTGCTACGATTCCACAACTGTAAATGCAACCAACACAAAAATTTCCACCTTCAGAGATCCATGATAACTCTTACCAAATGCCAAATTTCAGGCAAATCAAACAAATGGTTCAAAACTTATAACAGTGCATAATTTGAAATTTAACATAGAAATGGGTACACAACCCTAACTGTAATGGGACATAAAAAAATGCTTTAACTTTTGAACAGACTAATATTTTCTCACAAAATCTTTGAAAGGCACCAGTGCAGCCCAGGACTCATGCAGGCAACTCAATGTGAACCACTCAAATGCATTCTTCAGTACATAAGATGTGGACACAGAAACTGTAACTTTTAGGCTTTTCCACTTTTTGAGTGTTTTTGAAAAAGTGTAATATAACTACTAAAAAATCATGTATTGGTGGGGATCCAGGCTCTCACCAACTTGCACATTTCTGCATAACAGCATAATATAAGTAGTAAAACACATGTATTGGAGGGAGCGTGGTGCCCACCATGTTGCCCATTACTGCATAACAATATACATCTGGCATAGCTTTTGAGCTTTCCTAAACCATATAATGGGATGTTGTTGCATACCACAGAATGTGATTTTGATTGTTTCCACAGTGCACATATGAATTTTCCCATTGACTATAATGGGAGACAAAAAAATGGCATAATTTTTGAACTGAAAAAGATGTTTTCATGAAATTTTAAAAGGGCACCAGTGCAGCCCAGGACCCATGCAGACAACTGAATTTGAACCCACTTAAATCCATTCCTCAGTGCATTATGGGTGGAGACAGAAATTGCAGCTTAGGGGATTTTACACTTTTGTGAGCACACTATGATTCCACAACCGTATATCCCACCAACACAAAAAATGTTACAGCTGAAGATCTATGATGAATCTTTCTACATTCCAAATTTCAGGCAAAACACAGAAACAGTTCAAAAGTTAATAAAGTGCAAAACATGACATTTTCAAATTTTGCAGTGGCATAACCTAGGGCTTGTTTAATTTTTACACAACTGAACCACTGAAAAGACACATCCACGGCACTAGGGCTTCCTAACCTACAATTCTCAGGGAAATAGCACAATCCATAATCCTATGGGAAAAAGTCAAATACCTCATTGAATATCTCTACATACAATTAATTACCCAACACCTACACAGGGTAATTGACATCTCTAGGACATTCCCTCAACACCCTGCAAATTTCAAGTAAAAAGACCAAACCGTTCTTGAGATATACAATTTTAAAGTTTTTAAACCTTTTAAAATATTTATTTCATGAGAAAATCTTCGACTGCACGCTTCAGCCATGACCTAACAAAATCTTCAGCTGTGAGCGGCCATCTGGTCATCCCAGTTTGAGCCATCTCGTCTTCCTCATAGACATCTGGTCATAAAAATCTGGTTATCTGGTTGTTTCCTTGTGGAAGAAGCTCATGAACGAAAAACGTCTCACGGCTGAAAAATTTGTAGGCTAGTGAATGAAGATCATTAGCGAGCCACGAATGAAGAATTTGTAAACTTTAAAACTCTGTCTTTTGACAGAATTAAAGCAAAACAAAAGGCATGGCTTGGTAGAGGGGATACCCCTGAGCTAAACCCCATGCCTCATTTGCCTCCAAAGTCCCCCATGGAGTTAAATATAAAAAAAATTTTAACGGCAAAGTAAAAAAAAAAATGGCGGCTCTTGCAGCTGTAAAATTTCTGGCCGCCAAAGATTTTTCAGCCGTGAGCCTGCAAATTCTTTGACTTCGACGGAAGACCAAATGGCCAGAACCCCATTCTTCTTTCGCAAATTATACATATAAGTTTTCCCATAGGATATAATGCGAACCTCAAACTTTAATAACTTTTTAATGGATTAATATTTTTCACCAAACAAAAATTGGCATGTTCCTTGATATAAGCACTTTCTACATCCTAAGTTTTGGACCAATCAACCACACAGTGGCCATGCAGCACCACAGTCAAAAAACACATAAAACTGGCAAAAAGTGCATTTTTTGGTGCTTTGCTGTGCAAAAACTGTATGTCCAACTGAAATGCAAATTGATAAATCAAGAGATATACAATACCAGACCATGTATTCCGAATTTTGTGCAAATACATTAAATGGTTGCAAATTTATCAACGCACAAAATTTGAGGTTTAACATTAAAGTGCCTACTCAATCCTAAATATAGGGGCGCTACCGCACCCCTACTTTATATATGTGTATATATATGTAAATATACACGTATATACACACATAGATATATGTAAGTCAGGTTTCAAGGTTTATTGTTTGACCTTATTTCATTACAATTGTTACAAAGAATAAAAGAAGTCACAAAGATATATCACAAAAGGTATTCAGCAGACTAATGACTGTACAATACACCGTCAAAACACAATTGACAGTCCAGAAAATAGATTGCTCATTTAAATAAATAAAACAGATAGATATATCTAAAGTTGGAAATGGGGAAATCCTCAGACATTTAGTTCATACTTTAAATTATATATTGTTTCAATGCTATCTCAGCTAGCAGAACATTTCATATACCTTTCAAAATGAGTAATACACACTATTAGTAAAATATGAAGACCCAGTATTTAAACCAAGTAATACATCTAATTTAACTTATGGTATTCTTGTTGGTCAGGATACTAGTGTATTCCACTGGTCTACAATATTAGAAGGTACATAACTGGACATAAATAAATAACTGACCCGTATAGATCAGACATGCCTAAAGTTACTCAGAGATTAGAGGGTTACTCTTTCATCATTCCTTCCTCAAGTATAGGTGTTTCTCATGGTATTAAGTAAAAATGGTAAAGTCAACTTTTCAAAGGGCATTCCTAGAAACATCCACTTTTGGTAGGATGAAGACTTTTCTGATACCCATTTGGGGTGATCCTATCCATGCTATTGTCTTGCACTACATAATGGTGCCACCAAACATTACTACCAGCTGAAGGTCACTTAGCACTCCAAATATATGTCTCTCAACACCTATCCGGGGAAATTAGACTGAAGTAGACACTTGTACTATCTCCCCATAAACAGGGTAAGCTTTCCTTTTAGGCCTGATAAGCCAACTGGATCTTTTACAGTCCCTAAACACCTAATATAGCAGGGAGTCAAAACTGATTCATGTCTACTGTCCAGATGCTAAAAAGTATTTGGTCCTGTCCTTACTTTGTGTTATACCACATCATGCCAGAAATCTCCTCCAAAATTTGGCATACTAAGTAATCAATGCAAAGGGCTTTGAAGAATATCTAGAGAGCACTCACCTACTTCAGGCTATTATCCAGAAAAGCTACAGTAAAACCATGTACTAAATATACTAGATGGATAGGGAATTAAGAATTGAGTCCAACACCAATTCTTAAAGTCCCAAAATACAGTACCTTATAACTTATCAAGTTTTGCTGACTGATCCAGTATACTTCAGGTTGGTCCTAAAAATTATTCCCAATACAGGCTAATCATTTTGAAATCTGCATTAGTTGTTAGATTCACATTAAACATCTGTATTTTATAAATACCCAATACCCATCTCCTAAGATAATGAATTTCTGAACTGCATAATGGAGTAAAGAAGGGAGTAGAAGAAATGTGGGGATCAATTAAACAAACCATGTTAGAGGCCACAATGATATGCACAAAGATTGTGACAAAAATGAATAACCACAAACATCCCATTTGGTTCACTGGTCAAGTTAAAACAGCCATTAGGGCCAAGAGATAGGCCTTCATCAACTTTAGGAGAAAGCAGGGAAATGACCTATGGGAAGATTATGTATAGAAGAATAAGGATGCTAAGTAGGCAATGAAGCAAGCAAAGTCAGCAGTGGAAATTCAGATAGCAAAATGAGTCGAAAAGGGAAACAAGCAGTTCTTCAGGTATTTACAACAGAAGAGAAAGAAAGGGGGAGGAGTAGTTAGACTTAAAGATGGGGACAGGATCATGGAAGATGACAGACAGAAGGCCACCATTCTAAACAAATACTTCCATTTAGAGTTCACCAAAGAACACAGTGGCCCAATGACTGGCAGTGGCATTACAGCACATGACAGGGGTGTCCCACAAATGGAAACACCAATCATTACCTGACACAGAGATAGGGAGGTGCTCAAGCATATAAAACAAGACAAATCTCCAGGACCAGATGGAATACATCCAAGGAAACTAAAAGAATTGGCAGGTGAGTTAGCAGACCCCTTGGCACATCTGTTTAACTGTTCTCTTCAAGAGTCGTGTCAAGGGACTGGAAGAGGGCTGACGTAGTACCTCTACATAAGGGTGGAAGCACGGAGGATGCCGGTAACTACAGACCAGTTAGCCTCACATCAGTGTTAGGAAAATAAATGGAGATCATGATTAAACAAGACCTAGTAGAATAGTTGAGTAAGAATGGTGTTCAGGATGAGAAACAACATGGTTTCATGGTGGGCAGGTCATACCAAACAAACCTGATAACATTTTTTGATTGAGTAACTAGGCAAATGGATAGGGGCCTTCCAGTGGATCTCCTCTAATTCAGTTTCAACAAGGCCTTTGATTCCATGCCACATAACCATCTGCTGAAGAAACTATAGGATTTGGGCATAGTAAATTACATTTGTTAAGTGGGTGGATAACTAGCTAGGGGGCAGAAAGCAGACAGTAGTTGTCAACAGGGAGAAGGCAGAGGAGGGAGAGGTGACAAGTGGGGTCCCTCAGGGCTCGGTCTTAGGACCAGCCCTCTTTAGTGTGTTCATCAGTGACATAGGAGTAGGTATCCAGGGCAAAACTGTACTGATTTTGGATGACAATAAGCTAGGTCGTAGGGTGGACAGCAAGGAAGCAGTTGAGAACCTACAGAAAGATCTGAAAAAGTTGAAAAAATGGTCTAGTGTCTGGCAGCTGAAATTCAATGCCAAGAAGTGTAAAGTGATGCATCTAGGCACGAATAACCTGAGGGCAGTCTATTGGCTCAATGGGGTCAAGCTCAGTGCCTCAAAAAGAGGAAAGTGATCAAGGAGTTATTATATGTGACACCCTAAAACAAGCCAGCCAATGCAATGCAGCATATAGTAGGGCAAACAAAATGTTGGGGTATATAGGGAGAAGATTTGACAGTAGGCATCAGGAGGTGATATTGCCACTGTACAGATCTCTGGTGAGAGCCCACCTGGAATACTGTGTCCAGTTTTGGAGCCCATACCTTAAAAACGACAGGGAATGGCTAGAAACCATACAGAGAAGGGTTACCAAAATGCTACAGGAGTTCCAGGGGCTACCGTATGAAAGGCATTTTGAGGTGTTATACATGTACTTGCTGAAGACAAGGAGGGAAAGGTGGGATATGATAGAAACCCTTAGGTACATGAGGGGAAATAGTGCAGTGCCTTGCTCTAAACTATTCATCAGAGCATCCAGCTCGCATACAAGGGGACATGGATGGAAGCTGAGAGGTAGGAAATTCAAAGGGGAACTTAGGAAATACTGTTTTTTTAGAAAGGATAGTGGAGCCATGGAACAGGTTACCCATAGATGTAGTGGGAACTAAGACCATATCAGCTTTCAAACAGGGTTGGGATAAAGAGTGTGTTTGAATTAAATCCATGGGTAAAAATATGGACTAGTTCCTGGGATCTCCATGATCTCAGGAACTCATGGGCTGACTTAATGGACCTTTGTTCTCCTTCTGCTGTCACCTTTCTATGTTTTTATATTTTTAAAATATAATGAAAAAATACCATTCTTCAGCACTTATAACAATGGAGTTTGCCCCTTTTAGAGGGTAGACCAGGTTGTCCTGATGCACCCCGCTCCCATGCTTAAAATGGTTATGCTTAGAAGGGAAGGGGGGAGGAAGGGGAGGGGCTAAGAGGAGCAGAATAATGGACAGACAAACAGGAAGGGGAGGGAGATAGGGAGGTACTTAAGGGACAGCACAAGGGGGCCTCAGCCACTTTTGCAGGAGTTTTGGATAGACATTAATTGCAGCACGTCGGATTGACAATTCTTTAGGTTTGTTTCACCAGGAGATAGAGAGGTAAGGAAACAGTAATAGTGTGTGAGATGTGATGTTAAAAAAAAAGAGGTATACAGTAGCAGGTTGGAAATAAGTGTAATATACAGCTGAAGACATGAAGGTATTGAGTAACAGTGGGGGCCAGAGTGTGGTGGAGAGAGTGACACAGGACCATGTGGGTGCAATGCACACACCGCATGGGGGGAGGGGCTTGTGGAAAGCCCATGTCTTGTTTGCTAGGATCTGGTTTTCTGGTTTCCTGTGGAGGCATGATTTGCTGGTAAGAAGGGAAAGCTGGGGTCAAGGGAGAGAGAGCAGGAACAGGGCCACGTAGGAGACACCACACGCCACATGGGAGGGGTAATGTAGCTTTGTTAAAGTGTGTGGTAACTGGCAATTTTTTGGAAAGGCTGCGATCTCCTGCTGTTCAAATGAGTGATAATGGCTTTGTTGATTACTGCACAGCTGACTAACATTTAGAATAAGACAAGGCATTAAAGAGTAAATCATTTGGTGGCTGTTTTTGAGCTTAAACCAAGGTCATGCAATGCTTACCCAAATCCTGATACTGTGCATTTAACATGCCATGCCATTAACATGCCACGTGGAATGATGCAACATGTGGAGTGGGGGATGGTAGGATCCCTTTTGCTTCTTCTGGTATGCTGGTGGGGTTGTTTAGGGTGGCCATGTTGGTTCTGGGAAGCTGAATAGGGTGGGCCACGTGACGTGAAGGTCGCACGCCATGAAAAAATTGGTGAAGCACAGGCGTGGTTTCAGGCTATGACTCTTGGTGTAGCTTGTTTTGTGCAAATACGATGTGAGGCCTGGAGGAGGACTGGCAGCTAAGGGGGGAGCGAGCGTGACCGATACCATGTGGCGTGACATCACACGCGGTAGGGGGGAGCATAAAACCCCTAATTTTCTCACTTTTTAGTAATTTGTGGCCATTTTGGGGGCCAGCTTGATCCTGGAGGTCGGATGGTAGGCCTGGGAGGAGCCGGAAGGCATGGGCTGCGTAATGGATGGGTCACATGCCAGGTAGGAGTGTCGGGAAGTGCTGGCCCTGGTTTTTGGGCTATGGGGGTGCTGGGAAGGTTTTTTTTTCCATTTTCCCATGGGAATAAGAGGGCTGGAGGAGGCATTGAAACTGGGGCTGAAGGAGTGCAGCACGGTCCATGGGGCGTGACGTCACATGCCACATGGGGGGGTTGTAAATCCCCTCTTTTCCTGAAATAAGGCTCTGTGCCTGGTTGTGGCCATGGTGGGGGCCTGGATAGGAAGTGTAAGGCCTGGAAGAGGCCCAGAAGCAGGGTGCAACTGGCACACCACGAGCCATAGGGCGGTTAGGGTAAGGCATTTTCTAGGTCTGGAGCAAGCAAGTAGATATTGGCAGGTGGTTTTCACAGCCCAGGTAGTCTTTAAGTAAGGGGTCTAGGGTGAGACCCGGGGCAAAAAAGAAAGAGTGTGACCTGTGACCTCATGGGTGACAGCACTCGCAGCGAGGCGGTCACATGGAAGGAATACCCGCACTTTTGGGGAGGGCGGTTTCCAGCCAATTCCTGGGGGGGGCTGCTAACTGTGGGGTGCCTTGGTTAAGCCAGGCAGACAAGGCAGACAGTAGAGTACAGCAAGTAGGGACTAGCTACAAACAGGGAAGGGAGGTTCGGAGGGGTCTAAAGCAGGTGACAGAGAGGGGCAAGAAGCTGGACAAGAGTGGATGGGGTCTTGACTGATGTTCTGGATGGGGCAGTTATTCGTTTTGACCTTGTTTCCTCTCATAGTTGTTTTTACAGGGAAAAGAGGAAGAGGACAATGGCACCAAAGAAGAACAGGCCTTCGAAAGAGGAGGCTTACAAGGCAATAATGGAATTGGCAGAAAAAGCTAACAGGATGTGGGAGCTGTTGGAGGAAGAGGAGCCAGGGAGACCTGGGGAAAGAGAAAGGCGGCCACAGGCAAGGGTGGCAAGGAAAGATGACCAGCCAAAGGCTCATGGGGTACTGGGAAGGTACCACCTGTGGTAACGGGGCCTGCCAGGTTGGCGGATCCATTGCCCAGGCAGCCTGTGGTCACGGTGTCACTGGTGTCCCACCCAGATCAGGATGACATCTCCCGGTTTGAACTCCACGATGTCCAGAATGACTTGCTTCCTCCACAAAACCCACCAGCCCACCCCCCTCCACAACCGCTGGGACAAGCAAAAGGGACCTTGGAAGACTCCAGGCAGGAAGGCCCAGTCAAGGTCACAGGTAATACACTCAGCGCATTGGGGGACAGTATAAAAGAATACATAGGGCAAATAGTAATGGCCTTAGGAGCAGGCAGTATAGGGCAGATGGAATCAGCATTGGCGGAGATCAGGAGGGAGAAAGAAGGGACAGAAAGGAAGGAACAGGAAGGGGAGAGAGAGGGGGAAGGGACAAGAGAGACAGGTGCCCCTGGAATGAGGATAGGTGAGCACGTGCCGCTGACCAAGAAAGAAAAGATTTGGAAAGGAGAATATGTGGACATATTCGCCTTGGTGATCTGCGAGGCCGCTGCCAAGTATGAAGAGGCTGAAGGCATAGGAAAGAGTGAGATGGCAGCGGCTATAGTGCTTTTAGGGAAGAAAGAGGAGGACAAGGTCACAAAAGGGAAGACTTAGGATAGATGGTTCCTAGGTTTTGCTACTTTCTCAGCCATTATTATGGAAAAGAGGCCAGAGTTAGGCATCCCACTCATTACCTATTCCCTTATAATTCGGAAGGCAAATGCAAAGGGCGGGATGGGGTGGTTATACTATGATGAATCCTTTAGGCAGAGAATGGCAACCTTTGGGGACATGAGGTGGGACACCAAACAGATAGATTTATGGATGGATTACATCACAGATCAGTCCACACCCGAAGGTGAATGGGGCAAGAAGGGTTTTGGGACCCAGAGATGCTGTTGGACTTATAACAGAGCTTTTTGTTCCTGGCCTCAATGTCATTTTCGACATGCGTGCTCAAGGTGTGGGGGAGGCCTCCCAGCAAGCGGATGTAGAGCGGCATCTGGACAAGGGATGCAGGCGCATGGGGGGCAAGGAGCAGGCCAACAGCTTTTTTGAGAGGGTCACGGTTTTAGAGGCCAGACCTGGAGCAGAGGAGGTCGGGGTAGGGAGAGCACGAGTAGGGGTGAGCAGAACAGATGAAGGGCGAGAGAGCATTCAGGAAGAAATAGGGGGAAAAAAGGGGAAGGGCGGGGGACGGGGTAAGGCACATTTTGGGATTGCCAGAACTCCAATCAAAGATAAGGTAAGGGCAAGTTATATGGACAAATATCCAGACACAAGAGTGTGGAACATGATTTTACAGGGCTTTAGCTCGGGTTTTTCATTACAGTTTACGGGACCCAGGCGAGCCATGGAGGCCAACAACCTAGAGTCAGTAAAAGGGAAGGAGGATGTGCTAAGACAGAAGATAGAAAAGGAAGTAGCAGCGTGCAGAATAGAGGGCCCGTTTGAGAAATCCCCATTGCAGGGCATGCGGGTCTCACCATTGGGTCTGGTACCCAAGAAACAGGAAGGGGAATACGGAGTGATCCACCACCTGTCCTATCCAGAAGGAGAGTCAGTAAATGATTTTATTAGTGAGGAGCACAGTAGGGTGACTTATTTGACTCTAGAAGATGCAGTCCGGATGATCAGGGCCACAGAGGGGCATGGATGGCTAAAACAGACATTGAGTCTGCTTTCAGACTGCTTCCGGTCAGGAGGGAGGATTGGGATTTATTGGGTTTCAAAAGCGGGAGAAGATACTATTTTGACAAAGCAATACCGATGGGTTGTTCCACAGCATGTGCGACATTTGAGGCATTCAGCACCTGTTTGCAGTGGATATTTCAAGAAAAAACAGGTTATAGGAGGGTCATACATTATCTAGATGATTTCCTATTCATCGGAAGAGGGAAAAGGGAGACACAAATGATGCTAGGTAAGTTCCAGGAGTTGTGTCAGGAGTTGGGGGTGCCACTAACCCGGAAAGACAGAGGGGCCCAACAGGGTTATAGGTATTTTGGGATGAGATAGATGCCTGACGAGAATATTTAGACTACCTGGATAGAAGGTCAATAAGCTGAAATTAATACAATTGCACACCAGCAGGAGACGGGTACAGTTAAAACTGGTACAACAAGTACTGGGGCATCTGAACTTCACCTGCAGGGCCATTGGTCCAGGGAGGACATTCACAAAGAGGTTAGCCAGGGCCACAGCAGGGGTCACCAGATCTCATCACTGGGTAGACTTGACTCAAGGGGTTAAGGAGGATTTTAAGATTTGGGAAGAATTCCTGAAGGAGTACAATGGTTGCTTGTTCTGGCAGTAGGAATGGCTATACAACACAGATCTTGATCTATACACAGATGCAGCTGGAGGTATAGGCATGGGGGGGGTACATGGGAGGAAAATGGTTAGCAGAACCCTGGCCAGACATTTGGGTACAGGAAGGGAAAGTGAGAGACATTACATTGCTTGAGATCATGCCCATATGAGCGTGTACTTTAGTCTGGGGAGAGGAATTGCGAGATCAGAAAGTAACTTTTTGGTGTGACATTAGAGCAGTGGTAGATGTGTTGAACAACAAGGGAGCCAGATCGGACATAGTCATGCAGGTATTATGGCGTTTAGTCTTAAGGGCATTACAACTGAATATGTCATTTAGAGCGCAACACATAGAAGGGGTACACAACACTCTGACTGACAGCCTTTCCCATCTACAGCTGGACCATTTTCGGAGGCTGGCACAAGCAGCAGAGGAATTAAAAACATCCACACCAATGAACATCTGGGACGTTGGTAGGAAGGAGCAGAAGTGTTGTTTCACAGCTCATGGGTGCCTCGGACTCTGAGGGCCTACGACGGGGCCTGGCGAGTGTTCCAAACATTCAGGGCAGAGCACCAGATGAAGGTAAGTAGGCCACTCACAGAGGAACAGTTGGGAATGTTCACAGTGAAACAGTGGCAAAAAGGCACAGCCCACACCACGATGGGAGTTTACCTGGCAGGGATCGGGCTTATCTGCAGTCTGAAAAGGTGGAGGGACCCAACAAAGACATTGCTCATCAGAAGAATGATGCAAGGATGGAGCAGGTTAAAACAAGGTCCAGCAGATAGCAGGAGGTCGATAGGGGAACAATGACTTCTAAAGCTAAAGGGGATGCGCCCAGTAATGTGCAGATCATGGAGCGAGGCCCAACTGTTTCACACAATCTATGTGATAATGTTTGCAGGTGCCATGAGAGTGAGTGAGGTAGTAGGCCATGGGAAGGAGGACGGGGAAGGGGGGCTAGACTGGGATGACATAACCTGGGGAGTGACTGAGATACAGATCAGGATTAGGAGGTCTAAGACTGATCAAGGGAGAAAAGGTTACATGTTGACACTGAAGAGTCGAATAGAGGGTGCAATATGCCCGGTGCAGGTGCTGTGGGTTTTCGCCGCAGCACAGGGGAACAGGACAGGGAAATTATTTGTACACGGGGATGGGAGATGGGTGACTGGCTACCAAGTCATGGCAATGCTGAAGAAGGGCATGCAGTTCTTAGGAGAAGACCCAGCTAATTATTCTTCCCATTCCCTGCGGATTGGGGCCGCCTCACAGTGGGCGGTGGCAGGCGAGACAGTGAACACGATATTAGAAAAGGGACGCTGGCAATAGGCCATTTATAAAAGATACATCAGAGCACTGAAATAACTAAAACAAAAAAAAAGAGGGGAGTAGATAGGGATGGGTGCATGGAAAAAGAGGGGACGAATAGGGGAGCTACATATTGAGCTTGTATATTAATGATTTTGCTTGCACCCTATAGGTAGAGGGAGGATCACAGAAATATGGATCTGTGGCCATTCCTACATCTATTGGGCTGGAAAGAGAGCAGATGAGGCTGGGGAAAAGCAGCTATACCAAGATGTGAGAAGGTGTAGGTTGTTCTGGCATGAAATACGGGGATGAGATGGGCTCAGCTGCTTCCCACGTTAACAGAAATAGGTGAACGGCAGCCCAGGCCAGTCCTAATTATTATACATTTGGGAGGCAACGACCTGGCAAACAGGCCTTGGGTGGACACATATTTACAAATAATAAAGGACTTAAGAACTATACGGCAGCGGTGGCCGCAAGTGTGCATCGCTTGGTCAGATATGATACCGAGGAGAGTGTGGAGGCAAGATCACAGCCACAGAGCAGCAGAAAGGGCCAGGAGGAAGATGAGCAGGAGGGTGGGGACATTGATAAGGCACATGGGAGGTCAGGTAATACTGGGGGAGTAGAAGAATGGGTAGATGAATTTTACAGGTCAGACGGGGTACACCTGTCGGACGTAGCCATAGACATGTTCAATAGGGAAATGATGGGATTTATAGAAAAATGGAGGAGACAGACAAACAATGGGAAATAAAAAGAAAAAAGAAAAAGGGGGCAGATTATAACAGATATAAATGGAAAGGCTCCCTGGAGTAAAGTTGAAAGGCTACCATAGTTAATGGGGGAAGCCAGTCATCCAACGCAAGCTGGAGACTGGCTAATGGGAAAAGGGGGGCGGAGGATGGGAGGGGGGGAGGAAAAAGAAATAACACAAGAAGAGAAGGAAGATGAAGGAAAAGCAGTCTCAGTTTTCACCGTTATCTAATGGAAAAGGAGAAGAAGAAGAAGACACCCAGGTCTTCACCTGGGGGAAGAATAATCAGAGATTGATATATTGGATGGAATAAACAAAATGTTGGAAATATGACAACAAAGGAATTGGAATGGAATATGGAATTATGAATTGAAATAAATGAATTGCCAATCTGAGCACAACAACAATTAATGGTGTCTGTCTTTTGTGGGGGAAGAGGGGGGAATCCAGTACAATGGAGTTAGCCCCTTTTAGAGGGCAGACCAGGTTGTCCTGGTGCACCCCTGCTCCCATGCTTAAAATGGTTGTGCTCATAAGGGGAGGAAGGGGAGGGGCTAAGGGGAGCAGAACAATGGGCAGTCAAACAGGGAGGGAAGGGAGATAGGGAGGTACTTAAGGGACAGCACAAGGGGGCCTCAGCCACTTTTGCTGGAGTTTGAACCCTCCGCCCACCTGTCAAAAGGAGCAGTAAGGAGGACAGTTGAGATGGGACTGTATGGGGGTCTGTGATGGTGCAGATGAAAGCACGTCCAGGCTGGACAAAAGATGGGGCTGCCAAAGGTGGATGGCAGCTAAGGATATGGTCAAGAACTGCCAAAGGTGGATGGCAGGTGATAACATGGTTATGGACTGCCAAAGGTGGATGGCAAGTATGGATATGGTTAAGGACTGCCAAAGGTGGATGGCAGGTGATAACGTGGCTAAGGACTGTGGGAGAAAGGAGGGGAAGGAAAGGAATAACACAAGAAGAGAAGGAAGATGAAGGAAAAGCGGTCTCGGTTTTCACCGTTACCTAACGGAAAAGGAGAAGAAGAAGGCACCCAGGTCTTCACCTGAGGGAAGAATAATCAGAGCTTGGTATATTGGATGGAATAAACAAAATGTTGGAAATATGACAATAAAGGAATTGGAATGGAATATGGAATTATGAATTGAAATAAATTAATTGCGAATCTGAGCACAACAACTAATGGTGTCTGTCTTTTGTGGGGGAAGAGGGGGAATCCGGGACAAGTTCAGTTCCTTTTAAAAGTCAACTAAAACAATAAACACATGTTCATAGTTACTCATAAATTCTAATCATCAAGTTTATGTCCAAATATTTTCTGAAATGAGGACTTCCATAGCTATGGTACAAAATAAATAAGCATAGGGTTCAACAGCTAGAGAGGGGCATAATAGTTTTATTCAATGCTGGGAAAATAGCAGGATTCCTAACAACCATTTATTCAAGTTCATTTTGTGGTCTGGAGCTATACCAGAGTAAAAGGCCACTTTTCAAATTCCTTGTTATTTTAACTAATGGGAAGTAAAATGTTACCTCTGTGTAGGAGTCCCTTAAATAGTATAAGTGTGCAAAGAAGTTCGTAACAGACCTCCAGTGGGCATTATAAGATCAAAATCTTTTCAAAAATCAATATGGGAGCCAGAGTTAATGCCAAAATTAATGAGGTCCTATCTCTCTCTGTCTCTCTTTCTCTCTTCTGGCATTTTTTAAATTTTATAGAAAATAAAAGTGTTATCTCAATGATGGAGGGAATATCCCCCTCTAGAACATGCATACCAGATTTTGAAAGTGAACTAAAGATTTTTTTTTATATAGATGAGGTCCCACCCTGGCATCCTTCCATCTTAGATCTCAGCATCTCTAGCCTCCAACATCACCGGACTCTCTTTTCCGTGAGGAACCCGTAGATCATTTTACCTGCAAGAAGGTAAGGAGGAAAAAAACAACATGCACTAAGCACAGCATTTCTGCTCCAAAAGAGTTAAAAGTAATATAGAGCCCCTGGCCTCAGGCATGTTAGGATACCTTTCAAAGGTAAAACCAAAGATGCCTGTCCGCACTTTTCATGCAATCCACCTGGGTCCTCAGCATCCTCAGTGTAGTTTCCTAATTATTTGTCACTTAGTCCAAGAGAGATGTTTATGTCTTTTATTTTTAACTTTTCAAAGTTTTGGACCAAACAGATACTTTATGAGCTGCTCAATGTTCAATATACTGTGCAGTGGTAATAAAAACACACAACTTGAGGCATGCTGCTAATCAGTCTATTTTGCGGTGCTGGGCATTCCTTTTCTCACTCCGAAATATACATAACAAGAAAACCCTAGGTGACAAATGATCCCCTTCATAATAGGCACCAAAAGTAGATGAGAAACGTCAAAATACTGGAGAATATTAAAGGGGACAGGCAATTCTTTCTAACTGGCAGCTGTTTATTAAGTTATTATTTTCAGAAATCATATGTACCCCCCTAAACTATGAATATGTAACTGTACTTGAATTAAAAGTTATACAAAAATTGTATTTTACATTGTTTTGTTTTTATGGGCAGCATTCTGTTACAGTTATCTTCACATTACCTGTAATCTGAAGTTAACTATGTCACAGTTTGTGAACAGAATGTTAATTATGAGCTGTTGACCTATCAGAACTATGCTCAGAGTTCTGTATAGAAACAGTGACATAGTTAAAACTCCAAATATTGGTTCTATGAAGAGAACTGTAACAGCTGCCCATAAAGAAAAAACAATGCAAAATACATGTTTTATCATGTTTTATTCAGCTACAGTTAAACATAGATAATTTTGGAAGAATGCATATCATTTCTGAGAATAACAACTCTTTAAGGGATCCATTTAAAATACAGAAACTCTGCTTCCCATGTAATAAAATTCTGACACCGGATGCTCGAAACATGGTTACCTGATGTCGGGATTTTGCCTGCAGTACAATAAAGAGTTGCCAGTTAGAAATTATTTCCTGTCCTCTTTAAAACATATAACTGACTTTGCCACTGTAAAGGAGCAGCAAGTACAGTAGCTGGTTAATTGACCAGAGCAAAACAGCCCCACAATTCCTGGGCTTGAGGCTGCCAGCTCAGGAACCTGCTGGCTTGAAGGCAGACAAACTCTAGGAAAAGCAACTCAAAAAGCCACAAATTGCTAGAGATAGCTACCTCGCATATATGTTGCCTTGGTTTAAAAAAATGTAATTTTATGTAAAAGAATAATAGCATTTTTACTTCAGGACAGAGCTCAAAAGTGGAGCAGTGAAGCAGTGTGGCCATCTTGCTGCTCTGCCCACTCTTTCTGGAGTCTTTGGCGGGGGGCATTCAGATACTGTTTTTCCTATACAGTTGTGCCACGGTACTTCAATTAACCTTTTTGGGACTGTAGCATACAGTGCACACATGTTAAGTATCATGCTCCTCAGCTAGGGATGACTGAATGCTATTTTCATAAAGGAATGATCATTCCTGATAATTCCTCAAAGGGATTTTGTCTTGATGACTGTTTAACTGCCTTTTGCATGAGTTACAATAAGGAACTCCATATATACATCTAGGGTGGAATATTCAGAAGGGTTGCGCATGGCACAACACAGTTGCACCATGCACAACCCACTGATGTGCCCTGTCATGATATTCAAAAGGGGAAAGTGCTTGGCACAAATCCCAATGCGCTGGGGCACATCAGTAATGTATCTGGCGCAAGTAGGGGGGGAAGTGCCCATGTATAACCCCCCCACGCATCCCAATATTCAGCTTGGGATGTGAGGATCCCATGCAGGTGCAACCCCTTCATGAGCCGCATACAGTTGTTCCAAAAAATAAAGGAGCAACATCTGGCCACCCACAGGTGAGCTGCTGTATTGCAGGGTGCAACATGGCAGCTGCCAGCTGTGGGTGGCCACCCAAGATCCGGCAGCACCCACCATCAGGTAGCATCCCCCCCATGCCCAATCATGGACATAAGTATAAATATAATAAACCCCTATATCCCTGGTGGTCCAGTGGACCAGTTGCAGCCAGATCGCAGGCATTAGTTTAGAAATAAAATGTCCTATATCGCTGGTGGTCCCGTGGACTGCTCACAGCCCGACCATGGGCAGAAGTCTAAAAATATAATAGATCCCATCCCTGGTGGTCCAGCGGTACCCCTCTCCCCACCCTCCCACTGAGCCCCACCACCCACTTCCCCCCAGTCAGCAGTGGGTGGCAGCTCCCCACCCACAAGCTGCCCGGCTGCCTGCCAACTGACTGCATACAGGTACAGCTGTGCCCATTGAATCCACAGGTGGACCAATGATATACTGAACCATGCTATGCTACACAGTCCAGATATCTGAATGGTTATTCACATATCTGGACTGTGTCGTCTAACACCTTCTGCATGCCCATTGGCCCACGCTGAGGGCCAGTGGGTGTACAACTGTACTGTATGCAGTTAGTCAGCAGGCAGGCTTGTGGGTGGGGAGCTGCCACCTGCCACTGACTGGGGGAGGGTGGCAGGGCTCAGTGAGGGTGGAGGGGGCACTGCTGGACCACCAGGGATGGGATTTATTATTTTTTTAGACTTATGCCCATGATCAGGCTTTGAGCAGTCCACTGGACCACCAGGGATATAGGACATTTTAGTTCTATACTTATGCCCGTGATCAGGCTGCGAGCGGTCCACTGGACCACCAAGGATATAGGGGTTCCTTATTTTTATACTTATGCCCGAGATCAGGAAGTGAGACACTTTGCTGCTTGTGCAGGAGGTGTCGATCCCCAGCGGCTGTAGTCTGGCAGGGCGCCAGGTACAAGTCACCGGGGATGGGCACATCTGCATGCAAATGGGGTCATAATGACATGCAAATGGCCCCATTTGTGCCTTGCATGTATTACGGCCCCATTTCATGTGTACATTTGAATATCATGGTTGATGCACCTAGTGCAATGGCACTTGCATTAGCACATCCCCCTGCCCCTCTCTGGCCACTTGTGCTGGTGCAGTGCAACTGTGCCATGCACAATGCGGGTGGCCACAGAGCGATATTCAATGGTGCTGAGCCATGGTGCAGCACCATTGATTATCACCCTGTCAGCGCCCTGGCACATCCCAGTTATGCTGCAGCCAGGCTTGTGCCACAGCCTGGTGCAGTCTGAATATCTCACCCCAATGTATAATTAATTTACATACATTCTAGAACAGAGGTAGGTAGGGCTAGGGCTGTGTGTACAATAACGTACTTGCTATAGATAGGCACAGGGTGTAAAAAGATCAGCTGGAAAGGGCCTTAAGCAGGGAGGGGGAGAAACACACTCCTTTACTTCAAAATGGAAACATACTAATTATTGGGAAGGGGTGAGAGAAAGCCTGTTGCAAGAATTTAAATCCAAAGGAAGCAAAAAGTCAAAGCAGCTTCATTAATATTATACACCACCCATTATGCTCTAAGCACTGCACATTAAAATAGATAATAAAATCAAACACACATAAATGAATTTAGAAAAAAGGGACAGTGTTACAGAGAATTTAGCAGTGTCCCTTTTTGGTTTACTATGTTTGTCCAGAGAAACTGATAACACACTGAAATATGCGATTTTGGATATGTTGGGTCAATTTTTGGACACTTTGTTTGTATGAAAAAAAATCTATTATCAGCAAAGAGACTAAATAGTGATCCAAACTGTGACAAGATTCTGATTTCATTAGATTCCAAAGAACTTTATGATAACATTTTGGAAAACTTAACTACTTTTGATAAAATGGGTATTCATATAATTGATAATAAATTAAATATTAAAGCAACCATGCTAGAACAAGAAATGGAGAACTAGAGGGGTTCTTTTGAAGATTTTCCAGACATTATGACTCAGACCACACAGGTAGTAAAAAAAAAAAAAGAACTTCAAATACAGTATAACATTGATGTAGAAAACAGATACACAGAATTAATGAGTGCAGGTGGTTGACTAGATACCTCACTAAAGGGCATAAAAAACTTAGCATCAGATTTAAATTGTAAATCGATCACGTGGAACATTGCAGGCCTTGTTCCCCACATGGCAAATATGGACTGGAGAAATTTCATAAAAGAATAATATATTATATGCCTACAAGAAACTTGACATTCAAAGGATACAGATGTTTATATAAATGGCTTTGACAGTTATCATATACCAGGCAAACAATATGGTAAAAGAGGAAAAATATCAGAAGGTCTTATTACATGTTTCAAGATTGATAAAAGCATCTCAGCTGAAGTAATAGATAGTTCTTCAACAGCACAATCTTTTTGGATCATACTGCGAACATGCAGTTTTGTTTTAATTAATGTATATATACCACCGTCAAATTCAAATTACTACAGTGAGATGCTTTGGCAAAACTTGAAGGATCTGATATATAAAACACAAGTCTTCCAACCTGAATCTAAAATATTGCTATGTGGGGATTTAAACTCCAAAATAGGATCTTTGATAGTTATGTGAATAATGAAATACATAATTGGTTATTTTATAAAGCTGCAGAACAACAGAGAGTTTCTTTAGATAAAAAAGTAAATAAGATAGGAAAAAAATAACTGAGATATTAGAAGTCTTTATTCTTGCTCCAGTAAATGGTAGAGTTATACCAGACAAACCAGGAAACTTCACACAATATAATATAAGAGGCCCTTCAGTTCTAGATTATATCTTCTGGAATGGTAATATGAATTATTGGCAAAATTGTGAAGTAATAGAAAGAAGTGAAAATGATACTTTCACGGTTACACTGTTAGCAGAAGATCAAATAATCAGGGCTAGGTCATTACATTCAGAAGATCATATGCTAATTGAAATAAGAAATCATAAGAAAATAAGATGGGAGCCAAAATGTGACAGACTAGTGTTGGAGGTATTGTACAATGTAAATATACTTGACTTAATAAATTTATCAGATGAAAACTTGGAATTACAAAATGTACTGGAAATTTGCTTTAAGTAAATAAGAAATCTATTATATGAAAAATCAGAAATAATACAAAAGCCTAAGACCAAGAAAACCTGCTTTGATAGGGAATGCCGCATGGGCAATAGTGATCGGACAAGGCTAATTAGACATATAAAGTCAATAAATGATAAACGTAGATTTAAAGTATTAAACAAAGATAGACAAGAGTGTAAGAAACTCCTTAAGAATAAACAAATAATCTTTCATGAAACACAATGGTTACTTATGCTGGATGTGATTGATAGGAAGGACCAACAATCCTTTTGGCAAATGGTTTCCAAAGGTACATACAATAGTAATAATACAATAGACATGTATATTACTGAAGACATGTGGATTGAACACTATGCAAGTATTTTTTTAAAACCAGATTTAGTGGACAAAACACCAGGATGGGAACTGGATATAATAAGGTCATCATATAGAAACATTAAAAGTCAAGAGATATATTTAGCAATAGCATCATTAAAGAAGAAAAAGGTATCTGGCCCTGAACAGATTCCTTCTGAAGTGTTCTTATGTTTCCCTGCATTATGGACAAAAATATACTGACACCATTCTTTAATATTTATATCAAAAACAGAAGTATTCCCAGTAAGTGGAAAGGAGCAATAATATTCTCAATATATAAAAATGGTGACAGGAAAGATCCAAAGATGTATCATCCAGTTCCATTATTGGATGTTGTGGGAAAGATTTTTGGTAAAATCATTATGAACAGATTACGTGAACAAATAAATAGCTTAGGCAGCCTATCAGAACTACAAGTAGGCTTCCATAGTGGATATTCAGTGATAGATAACACATTTATAATAACTCACCTTATATGAAAAATATGTTACTCTGAGAAATCAAAAATTATATGTAGCATTTATTGATTATAGTCAAGCTTTTGATTCTATTTCTAGATCTACCTTATGGCAAGTAATACAGTAAATAGTTGATAGGAATTGATCCAGTTTTGATCAGTATTATTAGAGAACTGTGTACACAAACATGGGCCCAAGTCAGATGGGGTAAACAAGAACAAACATCTACATCCTTTAGAACAAATAAAGGGATAAGACAGGGGTGTATAACAGCCCTTATTTTGTTTAACATATATATTAATACACTCTTGGTGACTTATAGTAAAGATGACATTGATTCACCAAAGGTAGGAATTCATCTTTGTCCAGCAGTTGTGTATGCTGATGATTTGGTTTTATTAGCACTTACTCAATCAGGTTTACAAAAGAAACTACATAAATTGTCAAATGTTGCAAATGAATATTACTTAAAAATAAATGAGAGTAAAAACCAAGTCCTGATTTTTGGAACAAAAAAAGTAAACATAAAATGGAAAGTAAATGAAAATCATATAAAACAAGTGGATGAATATATATATGTATATATATATATATATATATCTATATATGTTTGTCTATTCAAAGTAATGGGAAATGGACAAAACATATAGATAGATTAAAAATTAAACTTAAACAAACAGCAGGTGCATTGCGTTTTAACCACAAATATTGTGGCAATACTGATCAGCCTGTACTAACCTCGGTAAAAGCCAAATATCTACCACAAAAGACATTTCAGTGTGAAATATGGGAAACAATATTCAGTTACTTGAAACTCCATTAAATAAATTATACAAAACAGTATTGGGTTTAGCCCCTTCTGCACCAAATACATTGGTTAGAGCAGAATTTGGCATGCACACTATAAAAGCATTGATGGAAGCTAGAAAACTTATTTATTGGATATAATTGTCAAAAATGAAGAAAAATAGATTACCATTTTTATGTCTTGCAGAGAAAATAAAATCTCAGACACTGAGTTGTAGACAGTCAAACTGGCTAAAAAATATTGAACTACTCATGCAGATTCATGGTTTAAATTTGTTAAAGTCCTATATAAAGAAAGGAATTACTATTATTACAAAATATATTTATTTAATTAATTTATTTATTTATTTATTTATTTATTTATTTGTGAAATCAGTTTACAACCTTTGAGCCAGAGGCTCGTTTCCAAAGGTACTTCATCACATTAAAGACATACATAGAGTTTTAGGTTACATAGCAAAGGTTTGCAAAACAATAGGCATTCAACAGAGGCGCCGCGTCACACTGAGGTCAGACAAGATACATTTAGGTTACAGGGTACATGTAATTGAGAACAGGTGTTACACAAGTTGGTATCAAACATTGAGCAATCTAATAGGTATACAATGAAACAGCTGGCACTGGCCAGGCTAGACATAGGTACGGTGTACATTACAAAACATTACAAATAAGATTATAAATTATTGTAAAGAAAGAAATTTAAACCAAGCACTAGGACTAAGACCCTCTACATGATTAGTAGCACATCATTTGAAACATGAATTTAGATATTATTTAAAAGTAATAACTGAGCAAGATAAAAGAAAGTTATATACAAAATTTCGCTTTGATCTTTTTCATAGCAAAATATTTTAAGCTTGATATTCCAAAGCTATTAATACATCTGAAAAAAATGTGTGAATGTACCAGACCAGGTTTGAAAAATTTGATACATGTGATCTTCTCCTGTGCAAGGTATGATATGCCTAGAAAATATTGACTTCAGCCAATTTAGGATTCAATACAGTACAAACCACAGATACTACTGTACTTTTAGATATGTTCACAGTAAATAATGAGCAAATTATTAATAATGTAGCTTATTATTTAAAAACCATCACAAAAGTCAGTCTAAAACATATATGATATTAGAACAATATGTTTAGAGAGTAATCCAAACAGTTACTGTAAAAGTGCCTGTTAGCTGCTATGGACATTTTTCATGTGCTAGTTGTATTCATATGCTTCTTTTGTACTAAATGAATATTTATAAGCATGATCTGTAAATGCTATTTTAGCAGTTTATGAAATATTTTTACACATGATTTGTATTTTTTTTAGGTAATGGTCTTTGAATGAACAATAAACTTACTTACATAAATGAATAATAAAAAAAAGAATAACTTAATAAGAAATTCCCTGGCATAAATCAAATTCTTAACAAATTAGTTCAGCAGCAAATTGGGGAAGCACTGCTCAGACTTATCAAGGCACATCAATGGATTTAAAAATACTAGCAAGTTCCACAGCACCGTAGTAAAGTAGAGATATCCAAAACAATACATTCACCCAGAGGCAGGTTTATTTAACATAAAGCACAAATTCAATTATAACTGTTTAATAACCAGTTACTTCATCTAGGTAAAGGTTTTTACATCATCAACAATATATCATTATGTATTTAATACTATTATTGCACCATTTAAGTTCATAAAAACGTTCGTGCTATGGCAGATCAAGGAGAACTTGAGAAAATGCTATTCATGTCCTTAGTAGTGAGATTGTTGCATATGATGAAAATCACAATTTTTACAAAAATAAAAGGGATTGTTTTAACAAAATTGTGAAAATGGCAATAAACAAACATTAAACATTATGTGCTATTTCACCTGCAGCCAATGCAGCTTCTCCAGTGCAGGGGAGATATGAGATGAGGTGCTTGTAGATATCAGCCTAACAACTGCATTCTGCACCAGTTGCAGACAGCATATTAAACTACCAGGTTGCTCTTGATATAGAGTGTTGAAGTAGTAGAGGTGCAATATCACAAATTCATGTACCAATCTAACTAGGTGATTTGACTTCAACCTAGTAATGTTTTTCAGATGGAAAGAATGGCATCAAACTGCCACACTTATTTATTTATTTATTGTGATCTCAGATTAACATCTTTGAGAACTAGCTCATTACATAGGTTCCATGTCAGAATTACATTAACAGTGATTGAAAAAAATATATAGGTATACAATAGAGCTGTAAGTGCAGGCTAATAACAAGTATGAGACTATGTATTAATATAAACATAAACAAACAGACTAAGTCAGCAGGTTATTATATGTACCACAAGTTGATGAGAGGGTTAAGGCAGTTTAAGGAAGAGAGGACAATTCAAATTGGGGGATGCCTGTAAGGCAGAGGAAGGGAGGTAGGTACTGCAGCAGACTGAGTTGTCAGGTTGGAGGGCTATATCCAGGCGTTATAGCAGCCCAGGGTGGCCAACAACCCACTAAAGAAGTGGGGAAGGATCAGCCCAGGAAGGCCTTGTCGAAGCTATTTTTTTTATTTAAATATCATCTTACAGTCAAATGTGGCTCCAAGCTTTTTATTCAGATCTATAGTTCGAAGGGGAACACAGTAGCATTCAAAGATGGCACAGTAATACTAGCCCCTGTCATTACTGAAGGGAGAACTGTATTCAATCAGCAGCACCTTGGTTTGACTGGGTTTGAGGCTTAGCCTGATTGTGACCATTCCGTCATTTATTTCTGACAAGAAGCAGGTAAGCACACCTGTCTAGTCAACTTTGACAGGTGCAAATAACGGATATGTATAACTATCATCTTCACGCTGGTGAAGTTCCAAGTAATAGCATCTAACTATCTCTCACAAGGGCAACATGTACATTTCCAGCATTATCATGGAAAGAATAGAGCCCTAAGGGACCCTACAGCTCAGAGCAGCAGACTCTGAGAATTTTTCAGTCATTTGTCCAATGCTCACTGCCAGACAGGAAAGACTCAAACAAGAACAAAATGGTCACAGTGAGCACTACATGGCATTTAAGGCAATCTATCAAAACACAATAGTCCATGGTGTCAAACGCCAAAGCAAGATCATGGAGAGCAACGGTAGAATGCTCATTCTTTTCTGTTGCCAAAACAATGTCATTCAACAGCCTTCAAGAGATATCTGAGTGCTGGACTGGCTAATTGATGTCATAATGCTCACAGTGTACCCTAAGCTGCAATTCTGCCACATTCTGAATTACAGTACCTTTCCTTTTTTTAAAAACTAAATAAATATTATTAAAATGTTTTCATTACATTACAGTAATAACATTGCTATATCATATATAACAATGTGATAAATGTTAACAACAGAGTCCCTTCTCTCCTCCCCCATTTGACATAACATAATCATTATTGAGTTGCAAAAAGGAATAATAATTAGACTCAAAAATAACTACATTATGAAGTTTCAAGAGTGAAAATATTGCAAAACTACAGTAGATAGCCAGAATTCTAAAGTGCTCCTTTGATGGATATAATTAGCAAAAATGTACCTCATAGCTGCTACCATTCTTTCCATTTGTAAACTTTGGAATATTTCTTTATACCATTCTATAACGGAAGGAATATTTAGATTTAACTTATGTCTTAATATTATTTTCTTAGCAACCATAGTAATCAACATAAAGTACAAATGTGTATTCCCTGTTAAGTCATTGTCTTCAGGACCCAAAATGCAATTATGTTTAGAAAAAAATTCCTTGATGCCCATACTAGGATTTAATAGTTCCATTATTTTCTACCATAAAGGTTGTTCTTTAGGGCAATCCCATAAAATATGCACATATGTGCCACAGTCTTGAGTACATCTAGTACAAAGTGAAGAATTTAAAATCTTTCTTATATACAACTTGAAGGGAGTATTATAAATCTCATGTACAATGTTATATTGAGTAAAGTGGTAAGCATCAAATTTAATGAATCTATGAATATTTGACCAAATGGAATGCAACTGAGTGTCAGTTATTGATACGTTCAAAGTGTAGGGTCAATATTTAGAAAGGAATCTATATCTATAAGCCCATAATTGCTGCAGTTCTTTGTATAAATTAGAAATAGCATGTCTTTCTATAGACAAATTAATAAATATAGGTAAAATCCTAGAGCATCCTGTATTTGAGCTTGGATTACCTAATGTAGAAAAATCATATGCCAAATTTGGTTATATGATAACCAATCTTTATACTTCTCTTTCAAGTTTGAAAAAGATATCCACTTCTGTCCACAGGCAAATAGTATAGGACTTTCAATACCTCAAGTTTGCCAAATAGTATTACATAAAACGTTCCCTTGTATTTTGAAATGTGGGATTAACCAAAGATGCTATTCCCAGAGGTTTAATAAAGGAATTTGTATGTTTTTTTAAAATGTTTTAAATACTGCCAGCAAAATACCTATTGGTGAATTTTTAAGCTGTAACAGAAGAGTGAAGGTTTAAGAAAAAATAATGCCCTAAGTTGTATATTGTATCTTAAACATGTCTTTTTTTAGTTTGCAGCCAGAGTGGGGTATAAGAAGATAAATAAGCTGAATTCTGAGCTGCCCACTGAAAATATTTAGAGCCTTGTGTAGCATGGTAATAACCATAAAAATCTGGAGCAACTAATCCTCCACCTAGCTTAGGGGCTGCAAGTCTAAGATAACATAGTTTAGGGTTATGACCATGCCATCAAAATTGTATAAGCAATCTATGAAGTTCAGAAAACAAACCAGATAATAAATGAACTGTTAACATTGTCATAGGATAGAATATTCTCGGCATGATATTCATTTTCATCAAACCGACTCTTCGCAAAACAGATAGAGGTAATTTGTCCCATCTGTCCAAATCTGCTTCTATTGATTGCAAGAGATCAGTAAGGTTTCTAAAAATCATTGTAGAATTAGATATTGAAATAAAAATCCCAAGGTACAGAAATTCTTTAGTAACCTTACCGAGCTTAGACATGTTAAGTCACTCCAAGTAGTATATTTATTTAACAATAAAACTTGTAGGTGCAACGGGTGATAGGTGAAGTAAAGTGTAGGGGAGTATGAGGTAAGGGCAGGATTGGGTGGTGAGACAGTAGTGAGGGGGAGAAGAAATGAGGGAGTAGGAGCAGGTTGAGAATCACAGGAATGGGATTGAATAAATGGAGCTCAGGCATGCAGAAAAGGACTGAGAGGAACAAGGTGGGAGTAGGGGCTAATCTGTGGTGGATTAAAATCCTATTGGGTGAAGTTAGGGAATCTGATTTCCCACAGTGGAATACTTGCGTGGACATGGAATACTCATGTGGACAGTGAGTGCCTTATTAAGGTGTGTAAATGCCGTTTGCATGTCTGCATTCACAGGTTCTAGTGTTAATTAGGGATTGCTTCAGCTCATGCACAAAGATAGAGAAGCTTTTTGTATTGTTTACTCTGACCAGAGCTCATTTAGCCGGTGGGAGCCCTGTAGCCAAATGGGCACTGGCCGAGTGATGTCCTCATGAAGGGGATGCATCGGGTGCCTTTAACCATGCCCCTTTGGTTATGCTGTGAGTGAGCCAGTAGAATGATGTGTTTGATGCAGGAGGGTAAGATATTGACAGAGCCTATATAAAACCCATAGTCTGATATTGACTGTCTTTACTACCCATTCAAAGTGCCTCAAGAAGGACAGGGTGTCATCTGTTATGACCCCTATATATTTAAAGCAGTCTACCTGCTCCAGTGGGACTGCCTTGTTGTTGGTAATGGTGGCTTTAGTGAGTAGAGGGTTTCTTGCCTTGTCTTGATAGCTTGAGATGAGCATGGTTTCCTTTTTTTGTAGTTGAGTAGGAGCTTTTGTTGTTGAAACCAGTCTTCAGGATTGTGAAAGGTGGCCTGTAGATATTATTGGGGTTGATCAAAATGGGAGTGACAATTTAAGAAGACTGCATCATCAGCATACAGAATGATTTTGCTAGTGCAGGTATCATTGACAGCATTAAGAAATAAACTAAAAAGAAGTAGGCCAAGTATGGACCCTTGGGGGACTCCCAGGGAGACCTCTAGCAGTGGAGACAGCAGCCTCTATTTTAATGCTCTGTGATCTGCAGCAGAGGTAGTCATGGAACCACCTTACAGAGGTGGTCGACAGACATAGATACTGCAGCTGCTGTGTAAGAAGAGAGTGGTTGACAGTGTTGAATGCTTTGGTTAGATCAATAAAAATTGACTCCTCAAGCATGCCTCCATACAGGGCCCTATGCACAATTGTGTAGGTCCAAGAGATCAGTGTATTCTTTCTACAACATAGATTTGACCTGTCTTTGGTGGACCTGCAATCTGGCAGAAAAGACCGTTAATGAAGCTCAGTGGATCTGGCATTTCAGCTCCTTCAGAAATACCAGTTAGCATGAAATTATTTCTATGTGATCTATTTTCTAGGTTATCCACCTTTCCTTCCATAGATTGCAATCTGTGGCAAAGACTGACAACTTCTCATTCTTCTATATAAGCTTTATCCTCAAGCGAACTGACTCTGGCTTCAGCATCAGTGATCCAACTGATCAATGCATCCAAAGAGGATTTGATAGTCTTAACATCTGTAATGAGCTCCATCAATATCGTTTTAATGAATGCAATCTCCTGTAAGCAGGTATCCGGCTCTTTTTCTTTGTCTTTTTATTTCATCTCTTTAGGAGATTGGGTAGATCCAGCTTTAGAGACAGCCTTGTACACTTTAAGAGGTTTCTGATACTCTGGGCTTTGCAGCATAGCGGCCAACAATATTTTCTTGATGGAGACAGAGTCAACCATTGTCAATTGATAGATTCCACTGTATGGGCAATTGTTAATGTCCTGCATTCTATAATCACTCACGATTGGAAGAAAGCTTCCTAAACTGAAGCTATATTGGTAAAATCACAAGTGACCCACTGCAGAGCTCACTGCTAAGCAACTACTGTCATATTCGTCTTGCCAGAAGTAATACAGTACCTTTCCTAAAAAGGGAATATATAAGACAGGCATGTCATTTGCAAGAACCTCAAGGTCCAGAAATAGCTTTCTGAGGAAAAGCTTCACCACTGCCCTTTTTCAGAACAGTATGGAGTTTACCATCCTCAGAGGAGCACCTAATAATGCCACAAACACTATACCCAAAGCATCACAACAGCTGATTAACAGCCATGTTGAACATGGATTCAGGTACAACAGATAGGCAGAAGCATGACTACAACATTGGACATCTGTTACCAGGTGACTGGCTAAATCTCTACCCATGACACCAGAGTAAATGTCAGTCCAAGCACCTAATTAGCACAGGTCAAAACCTGATGATCTCTCAACATCCCAGTTCTAATGGCTGTCACCCAGTTCAGGAAGAAGCTGGCAAACTCATTGTACTTCTTAGTGTCATGCAAACAATTTTGAAAGTATGTCATACACTACCAGGTAGTAAAGGAGAACAGGAAATTGAAGTGTCAAATGAAATTATGAGTGTAATCAGCTATGGAACCCAAGGCTTTCATGGTGATTTAAACCAAAGGTGGCAACATGAGATAATAGTGAATGGTATTTTACTCTGATACAGATGTGACCAGATTGCATTATGAGCAGTGTTGCAGGTAATTAACAGAGCACAAGGAAAGCAAGAGTTGTTTTTTTTTATCCTGTTAATTGCTCCATAATGATTTTGCCATAATCTGCCACATCACAAGATGTGGCAAAACCCAACACACCATGGGCCTCTGCTATATAACTAGATTTAGTACTACTTATCCCTGGTTGACAGTCTATTTGGTATTGACAGTGATGTGCAGAGAAAGCAAAGAAAGATGCCTTGTCAGTTTCACAGTACCATTTTGTTCTTCAGCACAAAAAAATATGGCACAAGAGGGAATGTATTCTTTTTTTGATATTTAATATTTTTCCCCCCTCTAGTGGCCTGCTTCACACTTTCTTCCCCCCATCCTTCTGCCTGTTATCTCTGTGCTGGGTTCACTGGTCACCACCCCAAGCTCTGACCAGATACTGCCTCACCTGCTGACACTCCATGGGAAACTCCCTTCAGGGTGCCTTCCTCAAGCAACTGGTCATGGAACCAACTCAGCAGAAGGCAATACTGGACCTTGTGCTCACAAACAGGGACAGTGTGATGGGGGTAAGAGTGGGGGAGCACCTGGGGAACAGTGACCACCAGTCACTCTGGTTTGAAATCACAGAAAGAGCAGAACCAAACCACACAAAAACACGTATCCTGGATTTTAGGGGGGCAAACTTTGAGAAAATGGGGAGATACTTGAAAAGAGGCATTAAGGGGAATGGGGCAGGAATCAGGGGTTGAGGAACAGTGGGAAGTATTTAAAATGGGGATTACAAGAGCAACAGAATTATGTATTAAGCAGGTTAGCAAGAGTAAAAGGAAGAGGAGACCATTATGGTTTTCCAAAGAGGTAGTAAAAGTGAAAGCCAAAAGATTGCATTCAGGCAATACAAAAAGACACAGGCAGAAGGGGATAGGAGAAGTACCAGGAGAAGCAAAGGGAGGCAGGGAGGTCAGTAAGGGAAGCCAAAGCTCAGACAGAAGAACACATTGCAAAATCAGTGGGTAGAGGGGACAAAACCTTTTACAGGTACATAAGTGAAAAAAGAAAGGCAAAGGGAGGGATAGTGAGACTGAAGGGGGAGGATGGGGGCTGTGCGGAGGATGACAACAGTAAAGCTGACATATTGAACAGGTATTTCTGCTCAGTCTTTACTGAGGAAGAGGAGGGTAATGGGTCTGAATGGAGTACAAGGGGTGAGAATGGTGCAGAAATGGACACAAGTCCCTTTACACGAGAAAGGGTCCTGAAGGAACTGGAAGTAATAAGAGTTGATAAAGCAATGGGGCCAGATGGGGTGCACCCCAGGGTCCTTAAAGAACTAAGAGAGGTGGTGGCTGAACCTCTTGCTATCCTGTTTAGCCGATCACTAGAAACAGGGAAGTACCCAAAGACTGGAGGATAGCAGATGTAGTCCCCTTATACAAAGTGGGAACAAAGAGGCAGGGAACTACAGACCAGTCAGCCTCACCTCGGTAGTGGGGAAGATCATGGAAGCACTACTAAGGAGAGTTGGTGTAACATCTGGTTGTCAATGGACTACAGGACCCAAGGCAGCATGGTTTCACTGGGGAAGGTCATGTCAGACCAACCTCATTGAATTTTTGACTGGGTGACTAGGGAGGTGGATCAGGGAGGGCAGTGGACATGGCCTATCTGGACTTCAGCAAGGCCTTTGACACTGTGCCACATAGAAGACTATTGCACAAACTGGGGAATATGGGTGTGGGCAGGACAGTAGTGCGGTGGGTAGGTAACTGGCTGGGCAGTAGGACACAGAGGGTGGTGGTAAATGGCTGTCCTCCACAGAGGGAAGAGTGACCAGTGGGTACCACAGGGATCAGTGCTGGGACCGGTACTATTCAATATATTCATCAGTGACATTGCTGGGACCTAGAAGGCAGAATTTCACTGTTCGCTGATGACACAAAGCTCTGTAACAGAGCAGACACACCAGAGGGTGTAGACAGAATGAGAAGGACCTGCAGAAACTTGAAGAATGGACAGGGGTTTGGCAGTTGAAATTCAATGCAAGGAAGTGCAAGATAATGCATATGGGGCACAAAAACCCTGGCACAATATATCAGTTGGGGGGTGAGGATATAGCATGCACCAAGCAGGAAAGGAATCTTGGAGTTATCATCTCTGATGACCTCAAGGCAGGGAAACAGTGTGACAAGGCAGCAGGTAAAGCAAATAGGATGCTGGGATGCATAGGCAGGGGCATCACCAGCAGGAAAAGGAGGTCATAATTCCACTATACAAGACACTAGTGAGGCCACACCTGGGTACACTGTGCAGTTCTGGAGACCTTACCTCACGTAAGGACATAGACAGGAGTAGAAGGTTCAGAGGAGGGCAACAAAGATGGTGCATGGATTGCATCACAAGTCCTATGAAGACAGGTTGAAGGCACTGAACATGTACTCCCTGGAGGAGAGGAGGGAGAGAGGGGATATGATAGAGACATACAAGTATCTTACAGGGAGGAACAGGGTGCAGGAATGAACTATTTTTAAGCGAAAAAGATGTTCCAGGACTAGAGGGCATGGGATGAAGTTGGAGGGAGGACAATTCAGAGGAAACGTGAGGAAGAATTTCTTCACAGAATGGGTGGTGGACAAGTGGAACACCCTGCCAGAGGAAGTGGTGGGGGCTGAAACAATCACGGGATTTAAGAATGCATGGGATAGACATAAAGGAATTCTGGAGGTCAGGGGTAAGGGGCAACAGACTTCCTGGAAAACATAAACTGAACTTACAAACTTAAATGGGCAGACTGGGTGGGCCATAGGCCCTTATCTGCCGACACTGTCTATGTATCTATGTATCTATGTAAATTATCTTCATGGCAGGACTCAGGGGACGGACAGCCTCCACCAGTTCTAGACAGGTTTGACACTGGTTCCTCAGCAGGGGTTGGAGGAGCTGGGGGATCGAGGACTGGTGAAGCACCATGTGTGGCTGGCCTGGGATTTTATTTTCTTTGCATATTCTGCCACCTCCTATTGCAAAGTCAATGTATACAGCAGCCTGGTGGGAAGGCAGGGAATGATATGGCCACCATGATGTCCAGTGCCATACTAACTCTGTAATGACAGATGTCTAACTAGAACATCTAATTGTAATTTTGATTGTTCCTAGTTGCAGGATATGCAATACCAGAGAAAGGAAGTGTATCCAGGAACCCAAGGTCCAGCTATGTGAGCCTGTGGCTTAGTGGTTAGAGCACCAGGACAGTATTCCATGAACCCAGGAGCCTGGGTTCAGTTCCCAGTAGGTGTCATTATTGCTTTCTCACTAAAATTTGTGGTATTAACTCTGTAGAATTGCTAGTATAATGGTGAGCCTGCCATCTTTCCCTGGAGTCTGATAGCACTGTCTGTACAAGACTCCCTCACCTCTTCTGGCCTCGGGTGGGGAGTCAGGGTTTTGATGTAATGCCAGCTCTCCCACAAGGTAGTGTAGTGCACTTCATTGGAACAACCTGGCCTAGTTGGGATAGGGTTCTTGATCTGCTACTGAGTAATGGGGATGACATGGTCAGTGCAGTAAGAGTTTGGGAGCCCATGGGTAACTGTGGCTTAATCGGACTGTTTTTGGGGAGAAGAAGAAGTTACTTTACCAATATGAAAAACAAGGACTGCATTTTCAAAAACTGAAAATTGTGCTTGTGCAGAAAAAAACAATTACGCAAGAGATGGTTTCCCTGTGCTACTGTACTTTTTTTTTTCACATGTGCTAAATTTTCAAAAGGTTGCCTTTTTGCAACCTTTTCCACAATTTAAGGCAGCATTTTTTTGTTGTTGTTTTTTGTGCAGCTGTGGAAAAAATGCTGTGCCTGGTATTATCAGCTGCAGAAAAAATGAAAATGATGCCCTTGCATATAAAATGATGAAACTAGCATTTGAACAGGTATGGGAATTTTTCCCTGTACCTGGGGGTTGCACACAGAGACTTAGGGCAGGATCCACAGAAGAGGGAGAAGGATCTGCAGCTGCGGGAAAACCTCAGTGCTAGTGGGAAACCACTTGCAAAGCCACAGGTCACCCGCAGCTGCAGGCAATCATGTAGGTTGCGCTGAAGTATGACCGGCTCCATGGAATGAGGCAGCTTGTGGATGCAGTCACCATAGACAGCAACGCAGCTGCAGGAGACTGTTATGGCAGCAGAACCCACCATAGCACCCTCTGCAACTGCCAGAGCTGTGACTTGCAACTGCCGCAAATGTGGACTATTCCAGTCTGCAACGGCAGTTGCGGAAGGAAACTTTAAAAGTTTCTCTTTGTGGATCTTGCCCATAGTCCCTGGGCCATATCTGGCCCTTTGCCCACCACATCCAAGATCATTAAACTTCAGGATAGATGATTTTGATCAGTTGAGGGAGATGGCTGTGGCTAAATAGGCTTATTCCCCACTGAACTGGCATGCCTATGAAAAGTGAGATGCCCTGATGTGATATATACTGTAAAGGAGCGATGTGACTATATGCATCTCCATGGGCAACACTTTCAAAGGGAGTTGGGGGGGGGGGCTTTATCAATTGTCCAACTAATTCCAACAGAAGTTAAGGGATAAAAGGGGTGATGGTTGTGAACGTTATTTTATTAACAAACTTGACTTGGTTTACTTCTAAACTCAGTACTCGATAAAAAATTGGAAACCACAAAATGAATATCATACTATTTATGAGCTAGAGAAAGTGGTACAAAAAAATTCAAAATATACACATTCAAGAAGAAAACTGAATAGAGTTATACACAAAATACATTCTGCAGAGGCTGTAAAATTATGCCTATGCATCACAAATGTTTAAGAGGATTAAGAAAAACCTGAGTTTAACAGTCTTAACCATTATTCATTAACAAATAGTCTTTTCCATTAAACTGTAGTACTATTACTTATCTGCTGGTGTAATTCAAAGTGATTAATTCAAGGAAGTTAGTTCATAAATCCAACATTTAAATTCCATGTAGAAATACAGCATATTGGAATTCCAAGCAAAAGGCTAATGAATTAACTCTTTACTCTCTCGGGTATACTGCATGTCTAATGGCTGCTGATATCTGTTTATGGATTATAAAGAGTTTCTGACTATAGAATGCAGAAAATACTAAATTCCTTTCCTTTCTTATTTTGCAAGGCTGCGTGACCCTTTTTGTCAGGTCATTATGTGTACTGTGTATTTAACTATTTAAAATATGTTGATATAGTAATGTGAAATACTGTAATTGAAATGTTGAGAATGTTGAGCAACTGTAAAATACTATAACCTATCTCTCTATGTTTTGCTGACTTATTGTTTTGACTGTAATTACTTTATTACTTCCTTTCCCTTCTCCCCCAGGATGCACCTGGAAATGAGCAATGTTGCTCAGTGTGCTTTCCTGGTGAAACTTTCTAAATAAATAAATAAAAGGTCTCAGAGAGACATTAAAATCTCATACACAAGCTCTTCCTCTTGCAGTTGCATTGGTAGCTTAAACATACGGTGTATGCAGTATATTCATTTATGCAGACACACGCACAGTACATAATTACAAACAAAAAATTAGAGAAACCAGAAACTAAACACAGTTGTTTATTTATTTATTTGAAAGTGTGTGACTGGGAGAGGCTCACTGAGTCATGGCTCATTTCCGGTTGTGACCAAGGGGCAAGAGAAGGGGAATATTTGTACAGATGTAAACTGACATACAGAACCCGATTAAGCTATTGGTGGTATTCTAATGAGTGGCAGGAATTTGGCCAGGACACCAAGGAGATTCCCCTACTCATACAGTACGGGAAACCCTTGGTCGTCTGTTCCAGGATGGTCAAAGCTAGGAGACTTTGGAGGAGATGGATAGGGAAAGTGCAGGGGAGCAGGCCTCCTCCACTGGCACTGCTATTCAAGAGGCCATCGATGCAGCACTTGCTATGGTAGAATTAATGGATGAAACTACAGTAAAGAATGCTGCCAAGGATCAGAGTCAGAAAAAGAATGGTATTTTCATGACTAACATCTTTCAGAATTCTCAGACTGAGCAAAGTCAGAACTCTCAAAAAAAAATGTTTGCTAGAAGAAAAAATGCTGCCATTGTAAAAAGTCCAATAACTGGATTCCGCATTAGACTCCTTCTCGTAGCCTGTACTGCTGTCAGTTCCGGTAGTGCTCCAGTCATTTCCCCAATGATTCAGCAGCTTACTGATGTGAATGCCAACTCAAACAGACAAACCAATATAGGAGCTTCTGATGCACCGGCTGTAATACACAGTGTTCCAGATGGGCAGGCAGGCAGTTCTGATGGGGGCTCTTCCCATGTGCCAAACACCTGCTGCAATAAATCAGGACCCCCAAAAAAAGAGATTGGGTGCTGGGCACAACCCTTGGCTTATGTCTACAGATTCTAGGAAGCACTCTATCACAGAATCTGCACTGCGGGAAGCTGTCTTCTCTTTTTCAGCAGATCAAGCGACTTCAGGCTGGCGTAAAAACCCTCATCACCCTGAAATTTCACAGCAGACAAAGATTGATGAACAGACTGGGTCTAGCATGGAACCCCCAAGGAACACAGAAATTGGGGGCCTGAGCTGGTGTTCCATAAAAGCGTTAGAGATGCGGGTTGCAAAAGAACTAAAACTGGACACTGGATGCCGGATAATAAGGATCCCACCTACATTTGGATGTTGAATAAAGCTGCTACACCTGTGGCCTCCACCTCTTCCACTGCTGAGAGCTCTAACGTACCCCGGGGTAACTGTATTTCAAATACTTCTGAACTATCTGTTAATAATGCAATGATAGTTGAAAATGCACACATATTAGAGAGGAAATTGGTATAGACAATGAGGATCCAGTAAAACTAGGTCCCTCTCCTGAAACAGTGCAAAATATGATGAATGGGAGGTATTGGTGCTGCATTTAAACTCTCTGACCTTTTCCAGAGTGGGGGGGAACCTGCCCCACGTCAAAATGATGTTTGATTGCTATACAAAGCAGTAATGGTGGACCCACAAGATCGAGTTTATATTGCAAAAACACTGTTGAAGGATTCTCTGAAGTTCTTCTCTGCTGAGATATTTGCACTAATTGGTTTAGGGCATGCAAGTCATGATATCAGCTTTAAGAATGTCTCGAGCTTAGACAGATTCTGGGCCCAATGTAACACCTTAAAAAATACTCCCTTATTGGTCCCTTTTCACACTATTCCCCTGACAAAACCTGTAGTAAAGAATATTACAGTTATGTTCAAAAATGAGGGGGTTAACATCAAAGATATTATTTTCTGGCTTTGGCAGCATTGTGAAGTCCTTGGTAAACCCACCCTACTCTAGATAGTGAGCAAATATGGGATGGAGGGTAGAGGGATTGTGTGAAGCTGTTAACTACCAATTCAGGACCTGTGTACCACCCCAGTACCTTTTATTTAGGAAGGGATAGAGGCTCTGTCTTTTATGTAGGCCAACCCTGGTCATGTTTTAAGTGCGGCTCTCGGGCTCACTTAAGCTCGGCCTGTGATTCTGTTAAATGTAGCCACTGTTTAGAGTTTGAACATACTGCTGGGAAGTGTTTGAATCTATTTAAATGTAATCTATGTGAGTGTACAGGACATGCATACTGTCGCTGTCCCTGGGCCTGGCATAATTGAGACAATTGTCCTTCCCATGAGGGTATAATAAACATGGCACAATAGCAACAGGCAAAAAGAGTGGCTGAACAATGTTTGAGGGCTGGATTAGACTCATTATGACAGGAACCTCCCTTAGAGAAGCAAGGCCCTGAAAGCATGCCTGAGCAAACCCCTCCTCTTGATGATGGAGGTCTTGTTATTAGAACCCAGGATGAGCAGGGATCCCCTCCTTCTCCCCCTCCTGTAGCTGACAGGGACAGGCCTGTAGTAGATATGTTTCCCCAAGCCCTTTGGATACCCCATTTAAAGTAGTTCCCTTAAAAAAACTGTCTAGATTGGGGAAGATTGTGTCCAAGAAGGTAGGGGGCACTGATGTACACAATCCCTCCTCAAGTTCCTGGAAGTCTGTCAATAAGTTTGTGATCCTTTCATCAGAATCTACAGAAGGGGATTCAGAGGAGGATGATACAGATACCTCCTTGGTTCTTTCTAACATAGACACTGAAAATGGGGGTAGTTCAGACTCTATTGCCAAGCGTACCAGGCAAAGACAGAAAATGAAGACCCCTTAATTGAACTTTTAGGTGTGGAGTCCCTTCTTTCTCTTGCCCATGGATCATCTAACCCTTTCTACTATTAATGTTAATAGCATTAAGGGGAATAAGAAGTTGGCTGGAGCAATATTAACAGTGCAAGATGCAGTCAGCGACATCATATGTTTATTGGATACCAGACTTGAATCAAATGGAGAGCTACAGCGGGCCTCTCGGGACTGGTATGAGGGTCTATCCTTTTGGTCTTATGGGGTGGACACTTGTGATGGGGTGAGAATCCTATTGTCCAGTCCTAAGCTACAGGTCACTAGACTAGTAGAGCTCTACCCTGGGAGAACCCTGTTACTAGATATCTCTTAATATATAGAAAGATACAGGCTAATTGCAATTTATGCCCCTCAGACTAAGGCTCTGAGGGACACATTATTTAGAGATATTCAACCATATCTTCATACCTCTCAACTGGTACTTTGGGTGGGAGATTTTAATTGTAGCTTGCACCAGTTAGATAGGGGCCTTCAAACCTCCAAATTATTTTGTGATACTGTTGCCTTACAACAAATTCTTACAAATGCTGCTCTTATGGATGCTTACCGATATTTGCACCCCTCTGGGGGGTTTACTTACTTTTGGTGGACCATTAAGACCAGGATTGATTTTATTGTATTATCTAAAGTTCTACATGTACTAGACATCAGGACCCTGGCTTGCAAATTTTCTGACCATGTTGCATTAAAGGCACAGATATCATGGCAGGATACGCCACACTGTAAGAAGAACAAATGGAGGTTGAATAAGGCCCTTTCACTAGACCCCAAAGTTCAGAAAATGAGGCAGTGAAACTGGTCTGTGAGTTTGTCTGTTATAGAATATTATGAGGATCTGGAAGAATAGTGGGAAGACACAAAATCTTCCTGGAGTGAGCTGTTTCAAAAGAAATCTTACTATGGTAATAATAGAAACATAGAAACATAGAGGTTGATGGCAGATAAGGACCTCAAGGCCCATCCAGTCTGCCCATTTCTTTTTGTACCTTATAAATGTGCCATTGTCCTTTGCTCTGTCAGTGGCCAATCTATTCATACTCATCTGTATTGCTCCCTTATGCCTATCCCATGCCTGTTTGAAGCTCTGCACTGTATTCATAGCCACCACTTCCTGAGGTAGGCCATTTCATGCATCCACCACTCTTTCTGTGAAAAAGAATTTCCTCTCATTCCCCCTTAATCGGCCTCCCTCTAATCTCATGCTGTGTCCTCTTGTCCTGCTACTTTTCCTATATTTAAACATGTTAGACTCTTTCACCTTGTTAATGCCCTTAAGGTGTTTGAATGTTTCGATCATATCACCTCTCTCCCTCCTTTGCTCAAGAGTATACATATTGAGCTCCATTAATCTGTCCTCATATGTCTTCTGATGCAGTCCCTGCACCATTTTGGTTGCCCTTCTCTGGACTGCCTCAATTTGAATTAATGTCCTTGTGAAGGTGTGGCCTCCAGTACTGCACACAGTACTCTAGATGGAGCCTAACCAGTGTCTTATAAAGAGGATTTTACCTCTCTCTTATGACTTGTGATACCCTACTAATACATCCTAACATCCCCTAGCTTACCTACTGCTTTAGAGGTCTGCTTGGATGATTTCGGTCATCGGTGATGATGATGCCCAAGTATTTTTCTTCCTTTGTGACTGCCAGCAACTCCCCTCCCAGCCTATAGGTGGCTTCAGGATTTCTCTTCCCTATGTGCATGATCTTGCACTTCTTTGCATTAAATCCCAGTTGCCACTGTTCTGACCATTTTGCTAGTTTATCCAGAACTCTTCTCATTCTGCCCACCCCATCTGGATTATCTACTCTGTTGCAGATCTTGGTGGGTGTCATCTGCAAACAGACAAGCCTCACCCTCTAGTCCATCTGCAATGTCACTAATGAAGATATTGAAGAGGACTTGCCCCAAGACTGATCCCTGAGGTACCCCCACTTGTGACTTGCATCTCTTCTGACTGTATACCATTTACCACCACTCTCTGTTTTCTGCCCATCAACCAGTTTGCCATCCAGTTGACCAACTTCTGACCCACCCTGAGCCTACCCAGCTTATTTATCAATATTCTATGTGAAGCAGTGTTGAAAGCTTTGCTGAAGTCAAGGTAGGAGACATCAACTGCTCCCCCTTGGTCCACCACTCTGGTTACCCAGTCAAAGAAATCTATGAGACTAGTTTCACAGGACCTTCCTTTTGTAAACCCATGCTGTCTTGGATCCTGTGCCCCTATGGATTCCAGGTGTTGCACTATCCTTTCCTTAAGGAGTGCCTCCATAATCTTGCCCACTACTGAGGTAAGACTGACTGGTCTGTAGTTTTCTGCCTCCTCCTGCTACCACTCTTGTGGGCGGGATCCCATGAGCCCTTCTCCAGTCTTCTGGGACCTCTCCTGTGCTCAAGACTCACTAAACAGTTCTGCTAATGGCTCTGTTAGTTCCACCCTTAGCTCCTTAAGTACCTTGGGATGTATGCCATTAGGTCCCATTGCCTTGTCCACCCTGAGCTTAGTAAGCTCTTGTAGGACCCTTTCTTTTGTGAAAGGAGTAGTGCTCACCTCCCTCCCTCTCCCCTGTGTCCATGGTGCTGAGCTGTGGGCCCTGCCCTACCTTCTCTTCAGTAAATACTGAGCAAAAGTATCTATTTAGGATAGATGCTTTTACAGGGTTCTCCTCCTCACATGCCCCCTTTTCTCCTTTGAGCTTAGCAATACCCCCTCTGGACTTTCTCCTTTCACTAATGTATTTATAAAAAGTCTTGTCACCTTCTTGTACTGTTCATGTTAGTGTTTCCTCAATTTGGGACTTTGCCTGCCTTACTGCCTTCCCTGATTCCCTTAGGGCAGTTTGGTATGCCTCCCTATCTTCATCCTGCTGTGTTCCCTTATATTTCCTGAAGGCCAGCCTTTTGGCTCTAACCTTTTATGCTACTGTATTTGAGAATCAAAGTGGTTTCCTTCTTCTTTTGCACTTCCTTTTCTGTCTAACACAATGGAATGTTGCTTCAAATATTGCATCATAATGCTTGCCCACTTTGCCTGTACCCCTCACCTGTGTTCTTTTTCCAGGGCTATCTTAACTCTGTTGGCCATCTTATCAAAGTCAGCTCCTCTGAAGTCCCATATTTTTGCCTTGGAATGGGATGATTTAGATGTAGTAGCCAAATTGAACCATACCATGTGATGGTCATTGTCCCCCAGGTGACCTTCTACCTGGAGATCTGTGATCCCTTCCCTGTTAGTCAGTACTAGATCTAGGATAGCCCTGTCTCTTGTGGGTTGTTGTACCAGTTGTCTGAGGCCCTCCCTGCAGGAATCCACCATGTGTCTAGTTCTGGCAGATGTTCCTGCTGGTATTGACCAATCTGTATCGGGCATGTTGAAGTCTCCATTATCAGAACCTCCCTTTAGCTGTCATGTTTTGTATATCTTCTAACAGTAGTGTCTATGTCCTCCCCCTGGTCTGGGGACCTGTAGACAACCCCAGTTCCTATGGCTGTCCCATTTCCTGTTTCTAGGGTGACCCACATTTCTTCTGGCTCCTTATGTGTATTCTGAATTTCTGTAGCTTAGATATTTTCATTGACATACAGGGCCACTCCACTCCCCTCTTTTTGCACCTTGGTCTCTTCTGAACAGTACATAGCCAGGTACTGAAGTCTCCCAAGTGTGGTTACTGGTAAACCACGTCTCACTAATTGCTACTATGTCCAGTTTAGCCTCTGACATTATTGCCTGCAGGTCTGGGATCTTATTTCCCAGGCTGTGAGCATTTGTGTACATGATTTTCCATTGGCCAGATTTCGGTGTGTTAGTTGTTGGGTGAGGTTTGGCATTTCCCCTGTACGTCGTATGGGAAGTCGGACATTTTTTCTTACCTGGTGATGTAAATGAACTGTGAACACGCTGAATAAGGTTTATTTAACAATATTTACTCTTACGGCAACTGTTACAGCACTTACTATCCCTTGCAGAATCCTCAACTGTTGGTTATAGTTATCAAATAAATGTAATTAGGAAGCAGATGATGAATCTCCAATATAATAGGGCTCAGTCTCTGCGACAGGAAGCTGGATTTGGGATGCAGCACACTAAAGGGGGCATGGATCCCTATAGAGACTGCAAAAGCAGAGTAGATTCAAGAATAATTTTAGAGTTAATCACACCTTCAGGTGGTAAGGTCTCCACTTCACAGGGCATTTTAGGGATTGTTAAAGAGCAAGTAGTGAAGCTTTTCGGACAACATCCGGTCTGTGAAAATGCTATGAGTTCCTTAAATGCTTTACATCTCCCACAAGTTACACAGGCTGATACTAAAGCTCTGACTCAAGCCATTTCTGAAGCAGAAGTCCTCCAAGCAATCAGAAAGTTAAAATCTGGGTGCTGTCCTATACAAACAGTTTTGAGATTCACTAGTGCCAGCACTGGCCATTCTGTTTGATTACATGCTTATCCACTCTAAATTTGCCCCTACAATGCAAGAAGCAGTCCTAGTTCTAATTCATAAATAAGGCTCCACTTCAGACATCAATAATTGGAGATCTCTGAGTCTCTTGAATACAGATCTTAAAAGACTAGCCAAAATATTGCTAGCCAGGCTAGCAAAGGTATCTCCGAATTTGATTAGTTCTGTGCAAACTTGTGCAGTACCTGGGAAACAACAGTGTGATAATCTTATCATACTGAGAGAACTTTTTTTAAAAGGGATTCAGATAATAGTAAAATAGAAGTGGTGGGGGTAGACCAGGAAAAGGCCTCTGACAGGTTGTCCCAGGAGTTTTTATTTATGGTGCTAGAGGCCTTTGGGATACCATCTGAATTTGTGGCTAGGATTAGGTTAATGTATAGGAACATGTTTTTGACCCCAAATGTAAATGGGTGATATGGGAAACAGATAATAGTTAACAGAGGAGTGTGTCGTGGCTGTCTGCTTAGCCCCTTTTATATACTTTTGGTATAGATATATTCATTAGATTGATTCTACAAGACCAAGGGATTGCAGGTATTGTAGTCACTGTCAACATCCCTCCGTTAAAGATACTGGCCTATGTAGATGATATGGTACTTACTCTTGGTACTGATACAAATGAAGGTGCCTTACTTGAAGTATTGCGAACTTACTCACTTCTGTCAGGGTCCAGGATTAGTACTGATAAAAGTAGGGGATCCCCCTAGGCACTACTCCCATTCCTTACTCTGCAAATATTGGGGGTATTAAAATTTGGCATGAACTCATTACAGTTCTTGGCATCACTTTTGAACCATAGAATGCTCAGGCCCTAAATTAGGACTGGGTCAAGCAAACAGACTAATATCTGGTTGGTGGACCAAAGTTACTGGGGAAAAGAAAGAGAGTATGGCTAATCAAAACATTGCTAATTCCCATTTTTTTTATATTTAAGTTCTATTTTTCCACCCCCGCTGTATATCGTAATCCATTTATACAGTGTTTTTTTTTTTCAAGCCTTTTTGGGCTCTCGTCTAAATCCCATTAAAAAAGAGTATACACCTATAGGCCCATCCCGGAGGGTGGGGTGGGTATGGTTAACCCTGTGGCCTTTTTTTCAAGTATCTTTCTTCGTTGTAACTTGGGACAGGAACTGAGGCCTGGTCATATGGTATGGAAACCCTTGTTAAGTTTACGGTTGACCCCCAATCTCTCCTCACGGGAACAAAAGAAACCCTGGTTGTTAGGGAAAATTGCTGTTCTCCCACCCTATGGGCTGGAATGTTTAAAGTTTGCTTTGAAATGAGGCCTGAGCCCACATAGTCTGCTATCTTTGGATACAAAGTCCATATACAAATCTACAATGTTGTCAGAAGGACACTCTTCAGTAGAGTTTCCTCTTTGTCCTGAAATTCAAAACGTACAAGTATTAAAACTACTCACAAATCCAAGAATGCCTCCATATGTCTGCGATAGTCTTTGGCTTGGGAATTATGGCAGGTTCAGTGTGCAGGGGAACAACAAACACAAATGGTTGTCTGATAGGTACTGTCCTTGAGATTCATGCTCCTAATTACTGGAAACACAGCAGCATCTGTTTGTGGATTGTGTCTATGTTCAGGTATTTTTGCCCTTATTAGCACAAGAATGGAAGGAGCCTCTCTTCTCACAATTGTCATATTTTGAGGTCATGTATGGAACTAGTCCAAAGCTCTTTGGAAAATATCACTAAGACACTGTGCATGTTATTCTTGCAATAATTAGGTATTATATTTGGTAGGCGCATTGTATATGGGTTCTGCAGCAAAAAATGGATGTCACAGGTAAAGTTATTGCAAATATTAAGAAAGCATTGCATCAATTGGCTAAATTTGATAGAAAGCATTTTCTGATGACAAAGGTAGCACATTTATGGATTAATTGTGAGCATTGGCATTAATAATGCATGAGGTTTATACATCTGTCTTGCTCAAACTTATTTGGTTTCTCTGTAGTATTTTATAACTGTATGTTGTATTGTATGCTAATTGTATACTAATGTGAGTGTACATGTATGCAATGAAGTCCAATCTCCCTAATAAAAATTCCCTACTCTTGGTAGGAGCACTGTTGCTTGGTTTTCCAAGATGGTGGCCATCAGTGGTGGAGAGAGGATGGAGGTGGAGGGAGTAGGTGGGATGCCCCCTATGTCTCTTTATCATCAGAGGCCATTCTCATTGGGTAGATTGTTTGTGCTGTTCAGGATTTGAGTGCTGCTCCGCAGCCAGCAGCCTTAGATATGGAAACAACAGTAAGAACAGAAGTAGATAAAGATGACAACCTCTTCCTTGAGCTGGAAAGCCAGGAGGTCATTGCTTAACAGGAAGACCTGGTTCAGAATAAAGGGCACTGCATAGTGTAGTCTAGGGAACAATCAGCTTTGATAGAGTACATTGTTGATTTTCAGAAGATGGAACAAGTGAGCAGTGCCGTGCCTGTGGCTGAATGAGTCTCAAGTGGACAAAGTGTTGTATTTAATACTGCATCGAAAGACTTTGTTGCACCGCACTCTAGTGACCCCTTGGCATTCACAGCTTCGATACCTGATGGCTGTGAGAGCGAGACAGGTACATCTCATGTTTCTGAACAGCATGTAGCAGATGGTGTTTCTGCTTCTATTTGCTCAGCCCCTGTCTCTGGGTTAGTCTTCTGATTGGAAACCCCGATGACTCCAGATTGCTTGCGGCCTTTACCATGAAATGCTGTGTCTGTGGAATCAGTACTATCCAATAATAACACTGCTAAGACTGTTTCTATGGGCCCTCTCACTTTGGCAAATTGGTCACCTGAGAGGGCAATCTTGAATGCTGGCTGGGTTCAAAATGGTAGAGGGGTTTGGGAAATTGACTGTACAGAATCAGCTGACCAGCACTATCACTCTGCCAGTGCTGAGACCTTGCCAGACAAATGCACTGTTCCAATTTCTTCTTCTGTAATTGAGCCCCTAATTGAATTTAATCAGGATGGCTCACAGTTGCTCAATTTGTCAGCCCCAACTGCCAAGACTGGTATGAGAGATTTATCTGCTCCAAAATCTGATCCTGCAGGGGAGGCACCCCCCAAGGAATATTGAGTACTTTTTGTTCCTTGGGGGGAACCTGCCCAGCGGAAGAATGCAGTACACCTTATTTACAAAGGACAGCTGGACAAAGCCCCCAGTAGAGTTTATGTTGCCAGGACACTACTAAAAGACTATTACATTTTTTGCTTTGATAAATACTGGTGATGTTAATTTTAATATACATTTTAAACAGATTGCTGCTTTAGATAGGTTCTGGGCTAGATATAATGTATTGTATAGAATTCCACTATGAAGTCCTGTCTTGGCAGTGGCCTTGACAAAACCTTTGATCCACAGAGTGACTGTCTTATTTAAAAATGGGGGGGGGGCAGTATTTCTGACATTTTATTTTGGCTCAGAAATCATTGTAAGGTCTTGGATACACCAACCCTATCATTGATTCAGAACAAATCTGGAAGGATGGGTGGAAAGTAAATGTAAAACTCAAGAATACTGACAGGGGTGTGCTGCATCTTCCTAGTGTTTTTTTTTCTGAGTAGGGACAGGGGCGCTCTGTTTTATTATGGCCAACATAAGTTATGTTTTAAATGTGGATCTAGAGGCTATTTGAGTAATGCGTGTGACAGTATCAAATGTACACACTGTTCAGAATATGATCATTCTTCAAATGACTGTCAAGATGCATTCAAGTGTAACCTCTGTGAATGACATAGTCACTCCTTTGTGAGGTGCCCTTGGGCTTCACATAATAAAGGTGACAGCCTCTCCCTGAAAACTTTGGTGACCCAAGTCCATCAAAAAGAGCTTCAGAGCAGAGGTCACCTCCCCCCATTACACAGGAGATTGTTCCTACTACTAGTAGTAGCCCCTGATGCTGATTTAATGGGATTTAGATGACAATTCGACATCAGAGACTCCTGTAGAACCCCCTTTGCCTGATGCTCCTGCTTCAGGAATTGTTATCCCAGAGTCAGACCTGCCTCTGCCTACAAGTCCTGAAACTGTAGCACCTATTTTGATGCCCCCCTTGCCCCCCTTCCACAGATGACTTCAAACCGGTCCCTTCTCTAGGGAAGAAGAAGAGGCTATGATCTGAAGGGAAGTCTTCCTGAAAAGTAAAAAAAAAATCAAGGCTCCTCCTCTCATTCCATTCAAGAATAGATTTACTTCTCTTAGTAAAATGATGAATGACAATAAAACAGAGTCAGAAGATGAAGATTCTGAAGTATCTTCTTTTACTTCCTCCCAGGTAGACCTCCTCTCTGATCAAGAGGGCCCTCTACCCATGGAGGAGACACCCTCTAGGCAGCTGAACTGGTCTCACAATAAGAGCACATCCTGAGCAGTCTCCCCTTCTTTGTTTCCTGTTTTTTCATGGTTGTTGTGACTACTTCTACCCTAAACATAAATAGCATCAAGGGTTATAAGAAGTGTATGACTACCCTTTCTGCTTTATGTTCTGTCAAAAGCCATATTGTTCTCCTCCAGGACACTAGGCTTAAGACCACTTACGAAATTGCATAGGCCATTAGGTTTTGGATTCAAGGTCCCTCCTTCTGGTCTGTAGGCCTTGAGTGGTGTGATTGGGTGGGGATCCTTTTTATTGATGCTAAACTACAGGTGACTAAACTCATGGAAATCCAGCCTTGGAGGGCCCTGGCTCTGGATGTAAACTTTGCATCTGAGAAGATGTGCATTATAGTCACTTACGCTCCTTAGACAAAAGCTCTTAGGACTGACCTGTTTTCTGTTATATGGCCATTTTTGCATATAGCCCAAATAGTGATTTGGAGGAATTTTAATTGCAGTCTTGCATTGATTGACAAAGACTTACAAACAACTAAACTGTTTAGTGACTCCAACAGTTTGAAGGCAGTATTATCCATGGCCAAGCTTAAAGACACCTATAGGGCCAAGTATTGTACAGGAGGCAATACATTTTTCAAGGGAGCTCTCGCTACGATAATAGATTATTTTTTTGTAACTGATGCACTCAGAGTACTGTCTATGACTACTTCAGCCTATGAATTCATTGACCAAGAGATGGTCAGTGCCTATTTGCAGTGGGGTTTGGTCCCAATCCATAGAAAGAGCTTATGACACTTAAATAACCTTAGACTTGATGACCCTACTTACTTAATGAGTGGAATCAGCTTTGGATGGCTCATTTGTCTGTTGTTTTATGATTCAGTTGATTTATGTTGGGAAGACAGTAAGAGGAACAACATTCAGTTCCTGAAGTCTTATGCAGAAGCTAAAACTCCGGATGTCTACCTGGCATATTTTTTACTATGTTCACAATTGCACAAACTCATTTCTCACACTAAAATTGAGAAGGCAGACTGTAGTTCTCAAATTGGTAATATTAAGACTCAGATGAGGAAATTACAATATAACAAAGCTCAGTCGCTCTATCAAGAAATGTGTTTTGTGACACAAAATAAAAGACAACCATTTGATCCTTATCGGGATTACAGCTCTCAGACTGAGAAGCAATCCCTGTAAGGTCTCTATAATTCAAAGGGGGAAACTGTGACCACTAAAGACAAGTTGTTGAACATCATTGATCAACACGTGGCCTCCATTTTTGGGATGACACAGGCAGTCCTGACTATTAATGATTTTCTTCCAGATTTCGATATCCCAACTCTGTCAGAAAGCAAACTGCAAATTTTAATGAACCCAATATGCTCAGAAGAAGTCTGGAATGCAATAAAATTGTGAAAAAATAATATAGCCCCTGGCGATGATGGTCTTAGCTCTGAGTTTTATAACATTTTCCAAGATCAACTGATTCCTGTCCTAACAGAACTTTTTAATTACTGTTTAGAGGCAGACTGTCTCCCTGATTCTCAGTTGTCGGCTCTTCTGATTTTTATCCTTAAACATGGTGACAAAGCCACTCTAATGAATTGGAGGCTGCTCAGTTTACTCAACACTGAGTACAAAATTTTGGCTAAGATTTTGGCTCATTGATTGGGAGTGGTATATGAATTAATTAGTTTATATCAAATGTGTTCTATTAAGTCTGGAGCATTCGTGATGCTCTGTTATGGCTTAGAGAACTTTTTTTGACAGGGAATCAGAATTTACTCACTGGCTACTTCTTGAGAATAGACCAAGAGAAAGCGTTTGACAAACTATCTCATGCGTATTTGTTTAGGGTTCTATGTACTTACTGTAATGTGATTAACCCTCTACCAGTTATATTTATATTTGTGATATATATGCTTATTTGAATGTCTACTTAGGGAAATGGCAGCCATCATCTTTTAAAGGGCCTGACCTTTTGACCTCAATACAGTAACTGCAGTAGCAGATGGCTAGCTTTCTTCTCTGTGTTGACACATAGTTGCAGGACTTCCTTTATGCCAGGTTATAACAGTCATAAACTATCTGTCTACTTTGAAACTACAGGGACAAAGTATGCATTTTATGACCTCTGAGGAAAAGGAAATTGTTAACTGATTTCTGTTAGGTTTTACAGCTAGGTGATCACAGCTCCTCAGGAAACTTCTGACAACATCAAAGGGATAATTCTGTCTGTCATAATGCCTCACTAATTAAGAAGAAGATATATTTTGTATTGGAATGTTTGAGCAGTGGGCTGAGACATGTGACTGATAAATTAATTCCAGTTCTCAGGTTTGTGTGACCTCACAGCCAGCATCTGTGAGCTGTGTCATCAGGGAGGAGGAGTTTTGAAACAGACATATTACCAGCCAGCTGGGAGAAAAGCAGTGCATTAGATTTTTGGTTTGTGTGCATTTTGCCTCTGGTTTTGAGGTGGGACTCTGGATACCCTCACAACACTTATCTAAATTTTGACCATCTGTTTATTACTTGAAACCTAGGATAGTAGAAATTCAGTAATAAGGCATTGTTTTGTATAATTATCCATTTACTTTAAAAGACTGTGAACCCAGTTTTATATGTTCTGCATTTTGAATTGTATCTATTTTTAATTTTTAGTAAACATTATTTTTCTTGACATTCTGCCTGTGCCTTTTTCAGTTTCTTTTGCATGTAAATGAGGAAAAGTGTTAATAATTCTGAAAACTGTTGGCTTAAAAGTGTGTTACTATCTTGCTAAGGTAAAAATATACCTAGGTCTCAAACTGAGTCAAAATGGTAGACTTGTGAATCAGGCTGGTGCCCACTGGGTAAAGTATTGCACTGCATCCCTTGAAGAGAGTGCATATCTGAGCCTGTTAACTGCATGTGCTAGTGAAAAAAAGGTTCATATTTGACCCCAGGACTCGAGACTAGTAGGTGATTCAGACCCAAAACAGACAGGAGGGTTACCCTGTTTGTCTTCTGTTCACATATTGCACTTTGAGGTTTGGTTTGGCACTGTGGGAGCAGAGGGTCTGACCTGCAGAGTTCGCTTATGATGCTTAACACATACCAGAAAAAATATGTTCTGGATAGAGGTTTTATACAACCATGCCACGTTATGACCTTATGTGAACAGATGGCTTGGACATACCTATTTGTTTCACACAGGGGTCTGGAAGGGTTGCCCCCTGAGCCTCATGCTATATATTTTAGTATAGATTCTTTAATTTGGAAATTTTGGCAGAACAATGGTCTTACAGAGATTTCTGTAGGCCCCAGTTCTGTCCTGATTAAAGCTTTGGCATACGTGGATGATGTCATTTTTACATTCACCTCTGACTAGATGACTGACTGGCTGGCCAAATACTACACAGTTTTGAGGGGGCTTCTGGGTCTATCATTAATTATGTTAAAAATGCTGGCTGTCAGGGGAATCAGTTTCCCCTTTCTTGCAGAGTATTGCAGGCATCCAGATTTTGGATCTAGACATTAAATTGTTAAGAGTTACTTTTGGGAAACAGGACATGGCAGTGAAGAACTGGGACACTTGCCTTATGATGGTATAGTCCAAAGTAAATGACTGGAAATAAGAGAGAACTGCAAAATTAGAAAGATTTTACCTGATTAAAACCTTAATTGTTTCCATTTGTTTGTTTATTAGTTTTGTATTTCCACTCCCACGTGCTATGGACACTAGACTTTTAAGTTTTTTTCTTCAAGCCTTCTGGGACAGTCAGTTTAACCTGCTCAAAAGAGATATTACTTATAAACCTAAAAAGGAGGATGGACTTGGCATGATTAACCCCCTTGCCTTCTAGTACAGCATTTTTATTTCTACTATTATTAGTATGACCTTAAAGCACAATGGGAAAATGTGAACTGTGGGGGTCTTAGAATGGCTCCAACCTTATATGACTAAATGGAGCACTGCAAAGCTGAAAGAGATTAGAAAACCTGGCTATCACCCTGAGTATATTATTGGCATTTTTCTTAAAATAAAAACCTGGAAATTGGGTTTAGATGATGTAGTAAAGGTCCACAGAAAATTGCTGCAGGCAGAAATAATGGAGACTCATTTCCATACTCCCCTAATGATCCTGCATTGTGTGGAACAAGATCAGCCAAAGGTTTTACACTACCGCAATAATAGCAGGTCACCATCATTGTGTGGGATGTGCAATAGCTGAATATGCATGGGAAACTGGGTGTATGGAACTGTCATGAACACAAGCCCATATCAGATAGGTATTACTCCCCAGATACCGTAGTTGCATGGCAATACTGGAAACCCAGGATCATTTGTTTTTTACTTGCCCCTACATACAGGGATCCATTGTTTACTGTAATATCACATGCAGAACTAATTTTGGGTCTCTTTGACATTAGATGGAGGAAGTATTATATAAAAATTTTGCAGGTGGTTGGTACCATATTGCAATATTATTTTTTTATGTTTTTTTATTTAACATTTATTACAATTTCCAACATACAGTACATCATAGTCATGGTACATAGAGTGCAAACATGTACTTTCAGCATATCTAAAAAAAAAAAAAAGAAAGAAGAAAAAAAAATCCTATTCCTTCCACCTGCCCTAAAGTGCCGTGAAAAAAAAACTGTCTTATCCCACAATGAAAGCCCCCCCACACCCTCCTATCATCCCCCCCTTACCCTTCACCCATCCCAGGTTAGATTTTCCAGAGTCTTGGTTTACAAAAGGCCTCTATTCTCTGAGGTTCATTGTGTTTATGACATTTGCAGAGAGTATAAAGTTAAAAGCGGGGCCCAGATTTTATTAAATTTGCTCAGTCTGTTATGCAAACTGGCAGTCATCTTTTCCATTCTGATACTGACCAATAATTCCTTCAACCATTCGACATATGTTATTGCTTCGTTATCCTTCCAATGTCTGAGCACCAGTTTTTTGACTGACATAGATATAAGAGCTATATGATATTTGTGTGTGCTTACTGGGATTTCTGAGTAGTTTCCTAAAAGGCAGATTTCAACCGCAAACAGCTCATCAAGTCCCAACAAAGGATCTGCCCTTTGCTTGATTTGTGACCATAGGGGGGATATTTTAGAACAGTTCCAGAAAATGTGCACTATATTGCCCTCACCCTGGGCACACCTCGAACAAATGGCAGAGGAGGCATTGTCGAACTTGGCTATCTTATGAGGGGTGTAATATAAATTGTGCAGGATTCAGAACTGCATAAGCCGAAGCCTATCCTGTGTAATAAATTTATGGCATCCTTGCCAGAGCTTCTCCCAATTAATGGGTGTCTCTGGAAGAAGCATTGTCCAATGATCAGTAGGTCCATAAGGCCTAGGATATATTTTGTTGTATAGGGCTTTGAATATCTTGGAAACCACATGAGGGAGACCTACTATTTGAATCAAATCCACCGAGAAAGGGGGCATCCCTAGTGTCTGGGGATTTGCCCCAATAGTTTTCACCAAGATATGTCACAGTTGGAGTATTTTAAAAATATTAGAGGCTGGAATCCCTAGCTTTCCTAGAATTTCTGTAGATGAAAACCATTTTTGTTCCATCTCCTTCCAAAAATAGCTGAGCTTGGCTTCTTTGAGTTGTGGGATCCATAAAGGGGAAAGAACCTTCCCATCTAGTCTAATATTGGGGTTGCCCATCAGAGGTTGCTCCAAGTCCGAGCATTGGTTATATTTAGTAAAAGAGCAAAACTGGGAGTGGGCCCTCACAGATACAGCGATAGGTGATGCAAGCAGCGGCTTTGGGAGGCTCTTGGGTTGCACAAAAAGCAGCGCCACAGGAGAAAGATTGTGACTTCAGATTTGGGCAGATTCTATTTGGATCCAGAGGGGTTTGTATTCCCCAGAGTATCCAGGGCCACTTGGTGGAGGCCACCTCAGTATTTACTCACATGGCTGGCCCAATAATAAAGGCCAACATGTGGCACCGGAGGCCCCCTTTGAGCTTTGGGGCTGCTAACTTGTAGAAGGCTAATCGGTGACTTTTACCGGCCCAAATGAAATTAGAAAAAATGTTGTGCACTTTCTTGAACCATGATTGGGGTAACCAAATATTCAGGAGATTAAGTGAGTAAAACAGTCGTGGAAAGACATTCATTTTGATAAGGCTAACTCTGCCCCAAACAGTCAAGGGGAGAAGGGACCATCTATTTAAATCTTGGATAATAGTATTTAGTAGGGAGTCTAGATTGTATTTTTGCAAAAGAGTGGTGCTTCTTGTGAAGGTAATGCCTAAATATTTCAATGACTTCCTTTCCCATGACAGGCCTAATGCGCTGATCTCATACCTCATCACTCTTTGGTTGAGAGGGAAAACCACCTTTTTCCCCACATTTAATTTATAGTTAGAAAGCAGACTATACTCTTTGATAGCCTCCAAAAGATATGGGATGGCTTTTTCGGGATACGAAGTGCAAAGAAGTAAATCATCTGCATAGGCCGATACCTTCATTTCGATGCCTTGTACCAATATACCTTGTATCTTGGGGTTAGCCACCAATCTTTGAATGAGAGGTTCTAAATATAAATTAAAGAGAAGTGGGGATAGGGGACATCCTTGCCTCATGCCTGAAAGCACGGGAAACCTGTCGGAGCTACACCCATTGCATAAGACTCTGGCTGTTGGAGATTTGTAAAGAGCCTGTATCCAATTTTGGAATTCTAAAGGGAGGCCGAAGGCATGAAACATCCAGAAAAGGAAGTTCCAGTCTACTCTATCAAATGCTTTCTCGGCATCCAGTGAAACCAAAGCTGCTGGGTATTCTGCATCTCTGGATGCCGAGAAAGCATGAGCCAGAGTTCGAATATGGTCACTAGCCAACCTACCCTTCATGAAGCCCACCTGCTCCACTCCTATTAAATCCAGAGGAACTGTGCTTAGGCGATCTGCTAACAGTTTACTCAGAATTTTAATGCCCTGATTAAGTAGTGATATCGGCCTGTAACTTGCCATATCCTCTGGGGTTTTACCGGGTTTTGGAAAAAGTACGATTAGCGCTTCAAACAATGTGGTATCTGTACTCTTATCAGCTAGGATCTGCTGGAACATAGGGAGAAGCAAAGGGGCAAGATTCTTTGTGAATGCCTTGTAAAAATTGGATGAGAACCCATCAGGCCCGGGGCCTTGTCATTGGGGAGGCTATCTATAACTCTCAAAATCTCCACTTCAGTCAAAGGAGCGCATAAAGCAGCTTGTTGCACTTCTGTAAGAGTGGGCAGATGAGATTCATCTAGATAATGATCCAGATCCTTATAAGAGGGGGTGTTCGCCATCAGCGAGTATAGAAATTGGAAAAACTTTTGGAATTCTGATGCGATTTCTTTGGGGTTGATCACTAGTGAACCATTATGAGACCGAATTGAGGCAATGAATCTGGTGGACTCTTGTTGTTTGACTCAAGCAGCCAGAAGATGACCCGCTTTCTCCCCCTGATCAGCATAAATAGCTTTTGTTTTCAGAATCAAGAACTCTGCCCTCTCTCTAAGAAGCTCCGAATGGGAGTCTTTAAGTTTAACCAGATCCAACAGGGTTTGATCCGGTGTGTGAGGAGATAAATTCTTTTCTATGCCTCTGATCTGTCTAAGGAGCTGCGTTAACTCTAGCTCTCTTAATTTTTTCCTCTTTGATGCCACCCCAATTAATAGACCCCTTAGATAAGCTTTAAGGGCACCCCATTCCATGTTGGGTTTTCCCATAGAGTTAGAATTGACAGACAGGTATTGAGAGATATGGTCATTGATGTATTCCAATATTGTTGGGTCTTTTAGAAGTTGGTTATTGATTTTCCAAAGGCCTTCCCTTTTTGGAATACCTGCCAAGGAGAGTTGACATGTAACTAATGAGTGATCTGATGGTGGTCCTGGGTGTATGGCCGAATCTACAATCCCAGATACCAAGCAGTGCGAGATCATAATGTAATCAATCCTGGAGGATGTCTTGTGGACTGGGGAGGTGAATGTAAAACCTCTGTCCATGGGGTGCAGTGTATGCCACACATCGCATAGTCCCACCTTGTCCCATAAATCTCTTAGGGCCCTTTGAGCTGGGGATAGACCTCTGGGTTTATTTCCTGTGCGATCTATGCTTGGGTCAAAAACTAAGTTTAAGTCCTCACCCAAAATCATTGGGGTTGTGGAAAAGGGAGCCAGTTTATTAATGAGTTATACAAAGAACTCAGGAGAATCGGAATTCAGACCGTATATGCTACCCAGTAATACCTCCAAAGTGTATATTCTTCCTTGGACGAATACATACCTCCCATGGGCATCTCTATTTATGTTGCTTGGCACAAATGGGACACTGCTTCTTATCAGGATCATGACCCCACAACTTTGCCTTGTACCCTGAGCTGTGAATACTTGTCCTATTTGTTGCCTTCTCATCTTTGATTCTTCTGAAATCAGCAGATGAGATTCTTGTATAAAAGTGACATCTGATCTCAACAGTTGCAAGTGCTTACGCACTTGGTATTGTTTGATTTTCTGCCTAATTCCCCTTACGTTCCACGAAGAAAAAGTTATTACTCATCATGAATTAAATCTGACCTTGTCATATTGCAATATTATATCTGGCAATCCAGGTGTGCCTGGTTCTACTGCAAAAACATATTAGGTACGTGGAAATAGTTATGAATCTGCAGTTAGAACTGCGTAAGATTCGTAACTTAAAAGAACACAGTACTTTACTGCAGTAATTGAGGCAGTTGAGGAGAAATTGCTCTTTTATATATTAAGCATCAAATTTCATTTGTAAAACCCAGTCCTTCATTAAAGTTGTGTAAATAGATAGGTTTATTTATTTATTTATTATACATATCGGAATTACAACCCTTTGAGTCAAGGACTTGTTTCCAAAGGCTCCACATCAGTTCCAGTGGATTCAACACATAGGCAGCAACACAAATGCAATAAGATAGACAGGAGGTTACAGACTTTTTTTGTTACATACCAAACAGCGAATAGCAAACAATATTTATATATTTGCAGGGGTCAGAACAAACCTACGTTTTAGACCTACATTTTGAATTAATTAGAATATTGAATGATATTATGTTCCTTTCTTTATGATTTTTGCTGTGTTATTTATTTTTTGATCCTTCATTTTGTCTCTTTTCATAATGAAATTGGTAACTATGACTGTTTTGTTATTCTTTGTGATTTTTGTTTTGTTTGGTTTCTCGTCATAAAAAATAAATCCCCTACTTTTATCAAGAAATACCATGGGATCTTTAATGTCCACCTGAACAACCACCAGAACAGACAGATGGGACCTCGGTTTAGCAACTCATCAAAAAGATTGCCCCTCGGGGTGCAGCACCCCCCTCTTGATGCACTACAGTGTCAGTACTGGGATTTATCCCATGTTCCCAGTGTGGGGTTAGAGCCCATCACTTTCTGATCTTCTGTCCCCAGAGGCTACCATGCTACCATACCTGCTCAGCCACTGACACTGCAATGTATACATGTTTATCTTCCAGTGCTATGACAGGTGAATATTATGGGTAGTTCAGAGGGAAATGGAGTTTCTGTGACACGATTTCACCACTTTAAAAATGTGTAAACCACTAGAAAACTAAGACTTTCTTATTTATGTATACTGAAAATTTGGAAAAGAGACTCAGGTTCTGACTGCCTCCCATGTAGAACCAGACTGAATCAGCTCCCTCCTCTTGGTGGCTCAGTCTGTTAAAGTACATCGGGTTCCCCAAACCCACTGTCCTAGAGGAAAGTAACAAGGATGCCCACCAAAAACAAAGAAGAAGAGCAGCTCCTGGCACCATGGGTGACAGTGAGCAGAGACACTCAGTCCCTCAGAGACTCTGCCTTGATCACATTGGAGCAGGCCAGCCTACCTAGTGATGACAAGGGAGACAAGACTTTCATGACACCTTTTAAGAAGCTCTTTTTTGAGCTTAAAAAGATAGACTTATCCATGAATCGTATGGAGAAAGCCATAGGGGAAGCATCTGAGGGCCTGATAGAGCTGACCAAGAGAATGGTAGACCTTGAGGAGGGACTTATAGATGTCATGACAGCCCTGGACAAACACACCACAGTTCTCAGGTCCTTTAGTCACTGGGAGCAGGAGCAAAATGAAAAGCTAGACAACCTAGACCTCTACTCCCAGCAAGAGAGCATATAAATCCATGGTCTCCCATAGGGTACAGAAATGGCAGCCATGGAACCATTTTTAAAATCCCTATTGAGCTGCTGTGTTGGATCACAGATGACCTTCTCAACATCGTAGGAGCCCACTGAGCCTTCGGCCCTCATCCTTCGGGCCCAAAGGCTCATCCAAGATCCATTGTTGTGAAGTTTCTTGATTACAGGACTAAAATAAAGATCCTGCAGCTGATGTGGAATGGAAAAGAAATTCTGTTTGGAGATACAAGACTGTTTTTTTGAGCATGATTTTACACAGCTTAGCCCCCTGAAGAGAAAAACCCTGCTGGCCATCTGGAAACATCTTCCACAAAAAGATATCAAAATGCAAATCATTGCACCAGTGAAATTGTTGATGCATACTCAAGAGGGGCTCACTTCTTTTGTACTTTTGAAGACATCAACCTGCTGCTGAAACAACCTGGCATCCAACTCAAACTGCCATAGCAGACCCCACATTGAAGGCCCCACTAGACACTGACACCTGGCAACAGGTTACCAAGGCCTAGAAGCCTGGACAACACAATTGAAAAGATGTCCTCTCATTGGCAGAATGGAGAACTCGAGGGAGCTGGACAGACCAATATGTGGGATGGTCCAATAGAAAGAAAGACTCTGTCTGATACAAACCTAAAGAAAGCCAGCAGAACACAAATGGAACTTTTCTACTTTTTTTATTTCTGGTGACTGTTTGGTCTGGTTAGTGGTGTAACAGGCTGGGGACCTTGGGGGTGTGAATGCCCCTCACCTGGCTCAGTGGGGTGACTCTCAGATGCTAACCAAGAGCAATCTCAGCAACACTTCATAACATTTATGGACCACAGTAAATGGGTTCATTCTAGTTTCCTCCAGGGTAAATATGTTTGTTAAAAAATGTATTGGGGTTTGAATTGATGCTGAATGGGATGAGAAAGGGTGTGAGGGTGATTAAGAGGAACAGGATTTGTAGGAGGCCAGCATTAGTCCACATGCAGCCCCATTACCCTCTCTGCTGGAGAGCAGAGGGTGGAAGATGCATGAAGTCCCACTTTAGCTAGTGTGACGGGGTTGAATAAGACACTATCACATGTGTTATGCAAAAAGAGTTAAAGGCAATGATCTGTTCTGTCCTCTCCTTTTCTGTTTCTAGTCTGTCTGATTGTACAATCAAATTTTCTTGTGAGACTTAGGAACTGATCACTCTGACAGTCTCACAATTCTCCCTTTCCTGCTATCTCCCTGCCTTCACTTGCTGTTTCTATCTTTTCTTCCCCTTTGCTTATCTGGTTTTAAAACTAATGTGTATGTGGATCTTTATGTGAAACTGGGTTCTCTGGTTTGAAAATGTACAGTATATAGTTATATTGTTGAAATGATTGCAACAAGGTGCAGTTTGACCTTCACAGCTCATTTTCAGAATTGTCAGCAGGAGATCAGTTCTGGGACGCAATGTTCAATGTTGCTGCACCTGCAAGGAAAGAAACTGACAACAGTTTTTGGACATTGTGTGAAAATAGGCCACTCAACTTAAAAAGCTCAGGATGCAGAAGTTAATTGACAGACACAGATTTTTTATAAAAAGAGCAGCAATAGTTTTTTTTGGGCAGAAAGAGACTGAGATTTTAAAGAAAGACTGTTAGATGAAAGACTTTCTTTGTTTTTTTATTGCTTTATTTATTTATGCTCCTCCCAGTCCCTTGACCGGCCACTCCTTCGGGCTGCCTAGGACCTTCTGCCAGCCTCCCAGTTGCCATCAGACCAGTCCAAATCCTCAACCCCCCATGGTTTGCCTGATGTATCCCTTCATGATGGGGTCCCCCCCAGGCATGTGATACTGAAGAGGGGAAGAACTTGCCTGTAGGCACAGAGAATTTGACCAAGTTCACAGAGGACTGGCATTGGCACTCCCAGGCTTGATTGTTGAATGGAGGGCCAGCAGACATCATCTGGCCAGCCAAGAGGCATTTTCCCATTTATGCCACACCCACCCCCCTCCCACATGGGCTGCACACTTACAGCATCTAGGTGAATACATATGCAAAGTGTGCTGTCACAATCGGCCCACATGAGCCGCTCAAGGGTAATGCTGGCTCTGACTCCCTCCAGGAAGGAGAGCATCCCTCAGATGCTCTGAACCCTCCCTGATGGCCTCCACTCCTGTCATCCTGAGCTTGGACATGAACCTGGGTCATTAGCATGCCGGGTAATCCCCCATCGCTGGTGCCATGGAGCCAACATAGGACTTTCTTTTTTTGTTTGAACTGCCTTCCAGAAAAGTTATCCTGTACAACGTAATGTTTTTATTGTTATTGATAATAATAAAACACTGCTGGTAAATTTTATGACTTCTCCTGTTTTTTCTATGCTTCCTGACCTATGCCTGAACAACAGCTTGTGGGTGCTGGTTCACAGGGATGAGCTACAGTAATCAAGAATGATGCTCTCTGTAGATGGGGAAGGGGATGCAGGAAGTTGGGATCCATTGTAGGAGGGGGGTCACATGGCAGGAGACCATAAAGCACATGGAGATTCACCCATGAAATTTAGACACAGAAATGACAGTGCCTATCCTTAGAATCTCACGAGCAAGGATCCATAGAATGTGGGGGAGCTCAGGGATACAGCAGATTGGAGGACATGAAGGCTATGCTGGGAAGCATCAGTATGTGAATGGCATGGAGTTCAATCTGAGGAAGGAAGGGTGTCCAACTGGGTGACTAAGGGATCACTGCTGGGATAGTCCTCTTTAATGTCTTTAAATGTGACATTGGAGAGGAGCTGGAAGGTCTGCCTTTTTCTGGATGACACCAAAATCTTCAATAGGGTGGACACTCTGGGAGGGGGGATGGAAAGAATGAGCAAAGATCTGAGAGAACTAGAGGAGTGATGTAGGGTATGGCAGCTGGGTTTCCATGCAGAGAAGTGCAAAATAATGCACTTAAGGGAAAAGAAACCTGGGGCAGAGCACAAAATGAGTGGAGTGGTATTGATGATTACCAAGCAGGAAAGATACCTAGGGTAATCATATGTGATGATCTAGAGGTGGCTATGCAGTGCGACAAAGCAATCAAGAGGGCTAGTGGGATAATGGAGTGCATAGGGAGGGGTATCACCAGGAGAAAGAAGAAGGTAATGTTGCCTCTGTATAGATAACTGGTAAAATCCCACCTAAAGCACTGTGTCCAGTTCTGGAGACCATATCTCTGGAAGGACATAGAGAGAGTGGAGGTGATCCAGATGAGGGTAACTAAAATGCTGCAGGGTCTGCATCAAAAGCCCTACAAGGAGAGACCAAAAGACATTAATATGTACACCCTGAAAGAGAGGAGAGAGAGGTGGATATGATCGAGTCCTTTAAATACCTTATGGGGGTAAATAAGGTACAGGAGGGAAGTATTTTTCAGAAAAAAGGTGCTCAAGAACAAGGGGACATGCTATGTAGCTGGAGGGTGGCAGATTCAGGAGAGCTGTGAGGAAATACTTCTTCATAGAAAGAGTGGCGGATTCCTGCAACAGTCTTCCAGCAGAGGTGGAGGAGCTAAAATCAGTTTTGGGATTCAAAATGCATGGGTAGGCACAAGTGAATCATAGTGGAAAGGAAGCAGGGAGGGGAAAGAGCTGTAGATCAAGTATGGTCTGCGGTAACAATGTAAGTATGGCTAAGCGGTCCTTATCTGCTGTAAACTTCCATGTTTCTATGTTTCATTGACAATGTAAAGTACCTGCAGTAGGTCTACCACCATGAGCCATTGATGACTATTCTTCTAACAGGCTGGGCAGTCGGCACTGTCTACAAACACAGCTTGGGTCTTATGGTATTCAATGTGATTGCAGTTGGGGACAGGGTGGAACCATGGTGGAAATGGTTTGGTGGCAGTGCCTTCCGTGGGACATCTGGTCCCCTCTACCCCATTAGCAATACAACTCACTTCTTGGTGAAGAGCTGGGCAGATAGGAACAGATCCTCATTGAAAGAGGACTGAGCCATCGGCATCTAGGGGGGATTTAAACCATACAATGCAATGGCCTAGTTGTGACACCTGCACTTTCCCTCTGTTTCACTGAACACTCTAATGGCTGCAGAAAGGGGAGCTCACAGGTCAAGAAAAAGAGGGGGGGAACCATCAATGGATGAAGGGCTGCTTGTGTGGTACTCCAGTGGTGCAGACCAGAAGGGACTTAATATGAGGGGAGTTGGCCTAGGCTGGTGGACCTCATACCCCTAGTGGCCATGGGTTGGGGGGGAGCCTAATGATCGATTGTGCCTTTGTTAGTGTTTTGCTCAAGATCAGGGAGGACATCATTCTTATCTGAGCTGCTAAAAGGGTGGCAAAGCAGGGCAGCTCATGTAGTGTCAGGTAGACACAATGCTGGTCAGAGATCAGCACTGCTAGGGGCTTACTCTCCATCTATACATCTCAACCTAGTGGTACAGTGACCAGTTGAAGTGGTTCCACCCTCTTGACAGGGCACAGATTGCATATAGCTTTATGGTTCTTGTTTTATACATGTGTACTGGAGGATGCTCTGCAGAGTGTAGTGGGTGGGAGCAAATGGGAACGAGGCCCAGGGAGAGGTGGGCAGTAGGTAAGTCACACAGTCATTAAGGATAGATGATTAGTGACATATAAATTTGGGGACTTAAATAGCCCTGTGAAATGCACCCAGGTGCTCCAGGAATTAAAGCACCTTGAAGCAACTGTCACCCTATTATAGGAGACACACGTGACTCAAAGCAAGCATGTCAAGCTCAAATGGTCATGGGTAAAAAGCAGTGTATCATCCTATCTAGCTCACCCCCACAGGAGGGGGAGAGGCCATTTTGGTGCATCAACCTTGTCCTCCGGAGGTCACTAGCATACTGGATGACCCTGAGGGGTGTTTTACTTGCATAAAGGGTTTCCTCTGTAACGTGCCTTACACATTGGTGAATTGTTATGCCCCCAACCCCAAAAAGGAAAATATCCTTTTTCTGAAAGACAAACTGGTCTCCCTGTCCCCACCCCAACAAGATGTACCTGGTGAGGGGGGTTTAAGTTTGTGATGCACTGACACCTGGACCAGTCAGGCAGGTTGAGTGAAGAGGTATTGAGGGTGGGGGTCTGCATCAGGAGATTAATGAGGGAGCTGGGGATGGTGGAGATATGGTGGCACTTACACACTACACTGCAGGACTACATCTGCTGATCACCATGGCACAACACCTACTCCCACGTCAATATTTTCTTGCTTTTTTCCACCTGAGCCCATGCAGTCAAGGCACATGAGATAAAGAATATCACAACTTCAGACCCCGCACCAGTGGTCCTGGACTTAGTGGTAACACCTACCCAGAAAACATCAAGTTGGATAATTAATGTCTCACTACTCAGTGACCCAGACTACTGCCAAATGGTAGAGGGATGCATTGAGGAGTGCAAAGCTTTAAAACCCTAAGGAATTCCCTCAGATATCATGTAGTGAGATTGCCTTAAAGCTGTGGTCAAAGGCTGTACCATTAGTTTTGCCTAACCAAAAAAAAAAAAAAAAGGTTGAAGGAGCAACTCTCCCTGGAAAAACAGTTGTTTGACCTCAAGGCAAACATAAAATGATACTAAACAACCAGGTAAAGATACAGCTGGGGACTTGTAGGGTGAAATTCAACTGCCTACAAGAGATGAAAAAGAAGGGGGCTATCCAATTCTCATGCCAAGGATTCTATGAACCGGGCAACAAAGTGGGGGAGTTGGCAGCCTGGCAACTGCACTGGGAAACTGCAAGCCAGAGAGTCCTTAGACTTCACAGACAAGACTCCTCAAACTCTTTCGAGATGGGTCTGGCAAAAGTTGCTAAAATGTTCAGGGAGTTTTTCAAGCAACTGTACACACAGGACAGGGTGGAGACCTTTAAAGAGAAGTGAGATGCCTTCTTCACCAGAGTGAATGACAATTGCTTCTTAGATAAAACCAAGGAGTCTCTGGATGCCTCTATATCCCAAAATGAGATCCAGGCAGCAATAAGTAAACTGAAAATGGGCAAGTACCTGGGTCCTGATGGCCAGTCCCAGGAATTTTACAAAGTTTTTTCAGTGACATTTACACTGGTATTGGAGGCAGTGTACAATATGGTACACAAAAGGAAGCATAACAAAAACAAACGAAAAAAAACAAATATTTGGGAGATAACAAAAAGCCATCTTAAGCAGGCAATTGATTGAGAAGGGAAACAGACATGCTGGGAGTGGTGCAGTGCAATGGTTGTGGAGCAGCTTCTTCAGGGAGACATTCTAGAGGCTGCGATGCTGCCCTGTCTGCAGACACCTCTCTGGGCTAAGGGTGGAGGCTGCCTGTCTCCGAGCAGAGTTGGCCAAGCTGAAGACAGCATCCACCACCACCCAGAGACCACTAGTTCTACAACCTGTACCTCAAAGAATGCCAGTGAAGAGGAGTGATTGGACTACAGTGGGCTCAGGGAGGTTGAGGAAGGGGGGTCAAAAACACATCCCCCAACCAGTTCCGGTTAGTAACTCCTATACTGTTTTGGAGAAACAGGAAAGCCCCACTCAGAAACCCGAGGCTGGGACCAGGGAGGATGGGAGGGTCCTCCAGGATGGAGTCCCAGGGAAGGGAAGGTAAGAAGGGGACCCCGGAGGAGGGGGAAGCTTCACCTAGTGGGGGACTCTATTGTCCGGGGAGTGGAGTTAGGGACACCTAGCAGGGGAGAGAGAGAGAGGTCAAGTACCTCCCAGGAAGTGCTGCATGGAGAGATGAGAAGCAGATCCATAGGATCACTATGGCAATAGCTAGGAGAGGAGCAGCTGGATGTCATTGTCTACCTGGGGACCAATGACCAGGCCAAGAGAAGAGTGGAGTTAGCCAGAGTCCAGGAGGATTTCAGGAAACTGGGGGGAACTTGAAACAGATAGCACTCTCCATCTCATTCTCGGAGGTGCTATCTGTCCAGGACATAAGGGAAGCTACCGCACTCCACACATGCACCTTCAACTCCTGGTTGAAGGACAGGTGTAGAAGGGAGGGTTTTGGTTTCATAGGGGACTGGGGCCTGCCCTGGGCAGATGCAAGCTTATATAATGAGGATGACCTGCATCTTTCCAAGAAGAGGACCTTGGTCCTTTGTGAGAAGTTTAAATGCTTCAGCTGTGAGCATTTAAACTGGCCAAGGGAGAGAGCCAGCAAGGTCAGGAGGCTTAGGAAGACCCCTCCATGGGAACATGCAGGAACATAAGTTGACTACAGGAACAGCTAAAGCAGGCAGGAAGGGGCAGGCAGGTGAGGAATGTATAATGAGTGATACGGTGGAGGCAAAAGCACATAAGAAAGGAAACTGGGGTGGCGGAAGATGCTGGAGAGGGAGAACAAGAGCAGAGGGTGGGTAGACTATAAAACATGGAAGGTCATGCTAATGAATGGAGCATATCCTCCTTCCAGACTCTTTATGACCTTTTAATTAAAGAAATCTGCAAATGTTTTCACCTCCACTAAAAAACCTGCACGTTGGCTGGCTGTGGTTTATTTGACCACCATCTATGCTACGCTCACCAGAGTTCTCCGGCTCTGAGCCTTCACACCCACACTTGTCTTTTTACGTTGTAATCCCCATCACCCACTTTGTGGCCCTGCCACCTCCCTTCCCCTGTATCTCCTGCCCGCCTGGCCCTCCAGTGGACAGGTTGGACATTCTTATGTGTCACCCCCCCAGTTCACGGAACGGCCATAACTTCTCTGTACCCGGGGTGGTCCCTTAACCAAAATGTCCTGCATACACTTTTTACTAATGCTTTACTTATTTATTCGTTGTATTGTACCTATGTGCTCCTTGTACCATTTGTATCTGTATATTTTGTACATTGCTTGGATTGTACTGTTATAATTTGTATGCCTATGTATCAGGTCCATCTCTCAAATGAGCTTGCTCAATGGTATTCGCCTGAATAAATAAAGATTTTGATTGCTTGCTTTGTTGGCAGATGCAGACCTTGACATAGCAGCAATAACAGAGACATGGTACTCTGCTAATCATGGCTGGGAAGTCAATGTACCAAGCTATACACTGTTCAGCAGGGACAGGAAAGGTAAAAAGGAGTGGGGAAGTGGTCCTGTACATCATAGATGGTATAAAGGCTACAGAACCTCAAAGAAGACAGGGGGAGGCTGAGGTAATGTGGGTCAACCTGGAGCCAGGGAATGGAACAGCAATATGCACAGGGGTACTCTACAGACCTTTGGCACAGAGGGAGGAAGTAGGCAGGGAATTAGTGGAGGACATACACTACATGGCAGCTAAAGGCAAAATCCTGCTTCTGGGGGATTTCAATGTGCCGGACGTGGATCGGGCCACCAAGGTGGTTGCTTCAGCCAGAAGCACAGCCATTCTGGGATCCCTACAGGGGGGTTGGACTCATGCAGTTGGTGTGTGAGCCAACCAGGGACAAGTCAGTTCTGAAACTGGTATGGACTAATGGGGACAGAGTCAAAGAAATACTGGTGGATGGGCAGCTGGGGTCCAGTGACCACCACATGATGTGGTTCAGCATGCAGACATGGACTCAATTAAGCCACACAAGGACAAGAGTATTAGATTTCAGGAGGGTGGATTTCACTAAAATGGGTAGGTGTATACAAGCAGTCTTGGGGAAGGGAGCGGTGATAGAGGAAGTGGAAGAACAATGGAAGAAACTGAAAGGAGCTTTAGTGTATACTGTATAACAAACCAATGTGTTAGGAAAGTGGCCAAAGGGAAAAGAAGAAGAAAACCACTATGGTTCTTCAAAGAGGTGGGGGACAAAGTCAGGGCTAAAAGGCTGAGTTTCTGGAAATATAAGAGGAGCCAAAGGGAGGAGGACAGGGAGGTGCACCTTGAATGTCTAAGGGAAGCAGAGAAGGCTGTTATGAGGGTGAAGATGCAGACAGAAGAGGGCTTAGCAAGGTCTGTAAACAAAGGGGATAAGGCATTTTTTAGGTAAATCAGTGGAAGAAGAAAACACGGGGGGGTTGTGAGGCTCAAACAGGAGAAGGGAGATTCTAAGGAGGGGGATCTGGACAAGGCAGAAATACTGAACAAATACTCCTGTTCAGCATTCACTAAGGAGGGGGAGGGTCAAGGACCACAGTTGGGTTGCAGAGGCAATGGGGGGGGAGTGGACACTAGTCCATTCACAGTGAAGATAGTTCTGGAAGAAATCACAAAGCTGAAGGTGGATAAAGCCATGGGGCCAGACGGGCACCACACAAGGATATTAAAGGAGCTGTGAAGGTAACTAGCAGCACCTCTGGCTGCCCTGTTCAGAAAGTCACACAACATGAGTGTCATTCCAGAGGACTGGAGGAAGGCACATGTAGTGCCACTGCACAAAAGCGGCAGTGGGGAGGAGGTGGGAAACTACAGGCCAGTCAGCCTCACCTCAGTGGTAGGAAAGATCATGGAGACACTGCTGAAAGACAGGATAGTGGCACATCTGGAATCCAGTGGTGCTCAGGATCTGTGGCAACATAGATTTATAGCAGAAAGGTCATGTCAAATGAATCTAACAGATTTTTTTGATTGGGTGACTAGGGTAATAAATCAGGGAGGGGCAGTAGACATCACTTACCTAGATTTCAGTAAAGCCTTTGACACTGTCCCACATAGAAGGCTGATTAACAAAATGGGTAGTCTGGGCATAGGAGATGAGGTGGTGAACTGGGTTAGAAACTGGTTAGCAGATAGGAGACAGATGGTGATGGTAAATAGGGTACAATCTGTGGCGAGGGGGGTGAACAGTGTGGTACCACAGGGATCAGTACTAGGACCAATCCTGTTCAATGTCTTCATTAATGACATTGCAGAAGGGCTGAAAGTAAAGGTCTGCCTGTTTGCAGATGACACCAAGATCTGCAACAGGGTGGATACTCCAGAAGGGGTGCAGAAAATGAAGAGGGACCTGGAGAAGCTTGAAAGATGGTCGGAGATGTGGCAACTAAGGTTCAATGCAAAGAAGTGCAAAATAATGCACCTGAGTAGAGGGAACCCTGAGGAGAACTACAGGTTGAGGGGGGGCAGCTGACTGCCACAAAGAGGAAAGGGACTTAGGGGTTATCATCTCTGATGACCTTAAGGTATCAAAGCAGTGCATAAAGGCAGCAGGGAGGGCCTGTGGTATTCTGAGCTGCATAGGCAGGGGTATCACTAGCAGGAGGCGGCAGGTGATGATGCCATTGTATAAAACATTGGTAAGATCTCACCTGGAGTACTGCATGCAGTTCTGGAGGCCACACCTGTGCAAGGACATAGATAAGGTGGAGACTATCCAGAGAAGTGCAACAAAAATGATGCATGGCTTGCACCACAAAACATATGAGAAGAGACTAAGGGACCTCAAGATGTACTCACTGGAGGACAGGAGACAGCGGGGGACAGGATTGAAACTTTCAAGTACCTCAAGGGCATAAACAAGGTGCAGGTGGGGACCTTTCCTAATGTAGAAAAAGTACTAAAACAAGGGGCACAATATGAAATTGGAAGAGAGTAGATTACTGTAAGAGGTAATGTGAGGAAGTTTTTCTACACAGAAACTGTAGTAGACGCTTGGTTTAGTCTGCCATTGGCGGTAGTGGGAGCAAGCACAGTGGAGGGGTTTAAGCATGCCTGGTACAGGCACAAGGAAAGCTTGAGAGGGGAAGGAATGATGAAAAGTCATTGATCGCATAGGGTGAGTGGCCACATACAATGTATAGGGTCTACAGGCAGACTGGATGGACCTAGCAGTCTTTATCTGCAGACAATTTCTATGTTTCACTCCCCCCATGGCAGTATGCCCAGATCTCTGTGATCCCCAAGCCCAACAAGGAACTGACAGTATATGGCTTGTACCAACCCATCTTCCTCTTGAACGTGGGCCTTAAACTGTTCACAACGATATTAGCCTCTCAGTTTCAGGCCTATGTGTTGTCCGTAGTCCACCTGGTTCAGACAGGTTTTATTAATAGCCACCTCATTCATTACAACTTATGACGTCTCCTTAATATTATATGTTGTTAGTGCCTACTTCTGGAATTTGCCATGGCTGTTTTCATGGATACAGAAAAGAACACTGACCAGGAGGGTTGGGGCTTTCTTCATTGTACCTTGTAGAAGATGGGGTTGGAAGATGCCTCTTACACCAGCATAAAGGCACTGTATGCCTCCCCCCAGGCGGTGATAAAGGTCAATGGCAAACAGTCAGACCACTGTTTTCTGATTAGGGGCATGAGAAAGGGGGGCACTGGATTAAAATGCTGGCTGCTCAATAGCACGATAAAAACTGTACAAGCAAATCACTGAAACACAAAGTAGTGCATCTAAAAAACACTGACCGCTACCAATAAATTACATGAACTGACTGTCTATGGGGGGACTCTGCTCTGCCACCACTCCAACTAAATATAACCATCCCCGGCAGGAAGATAACTGGGGAATGGCAGAAGCTCAGGAAGGAGGATATTTCATCTTCGTTGGGAGGGGGGCCCAAGTCATGGGACCACACCACAGTCAGGAAGGGTAACTCAGTCATGGGGGGGGGGGACTTAGTTTGCTGAGGTGTGAGGGCATAACTCCAGGGAGGGCATGGGCAGATTAACTATAAAGCTCAGGACAGAAAAAAAAAAAGCAGGACCAGGAATCAAACCCTGATCCACTGGACATTCTGCCACCCTTCACTGCCTGTGGCCTTCCCCTCGGCACCACAGCAGTACCTTGGCAGTACAACAAACAGTGTAGCCTTTATCCTCTTCTTCCCATCTACCAACAACTATAGGAATAGCGTTAACATACCTGCATTATACTGTCCCTGTAGCTGTATTGCCCATCGCTATTTTTGCCTTGTGGATTATATAAAACTTTAATCCATGCAACATATTCACCAAGTACCAGGAAGGGGTGTCCTCTTTCACTGAACCTGTTTGCACTTTACATTAAACCCCTGGAGGAGGCAGTATGCCAGAACCCAAACATTCGAGATGTCAGGATGGAGGAAGAGATCACAAGATCTCACTGTATGCAGATGGCTCCCTATTTTTATCTGACTACCCTGGAGAGGTCTATGCCAACCCTACACAGACAGCTGGAGCTATATGCGGAAGTGGCAGGCTATAAAAGCAATTATGAAAAGTCAGAGGCAATAAGTCTGGGAGCCATCTTTCCTAAGGCATTTCATGGTTCCTTACCTTTTAAATGGGCATCATCTAATGTAGTTCAATATCTGGGAGTCCAGGTCACCCACAATACCTCATATATCTTCAGTTTATACTATGAGAAACCTTTGCAGGAGGTGCAGGCTGATGTAGTTCAGTGGGACTTGCTTCCCCTCAACATTTTAGGCAGAACTGCCTCAGTCAGAATAAATATTTTGCCAAAGTTTCTTTTTCTTTTTCAGGCACCCCCTATGCAGACACCAGAACACTTCTGGAAACACCTCCAGAAATGCTTGTTGCAGTTCGTATGGGCAGGGGCAGACACATAAGCAATAAGAAACTCCTGGCCCTTACATGGAAGTGGGGAGGCTTTGTCTTGCCAGATTTTTGAAAGTACTATTTGGCCACCCAGCTGGTTCCTATCATAAGCCAGACTAAACAAAATGGGGACATTGGTTGGCTGCATAAGGGCCAGCAACCCCCTTCCAATTCCTCTTTTTACCCTTCCTCATGTAGTTTTAACACCCTGAATCTGGGCTGAGATCAAGAACCCTTGAATGAAGCACATGCTTCTGATGCTCCACAAGGGTAAGACCCACATGTTTTTGCACAATGAAATAGATCCACTCTTCTCAATAGCAGGAGACCCTGATTTTATCATGCCTTACACTGACCCAGGGTTCCGGAAATGGAATAGTCTAGGACTAAGGTATTGACAGTTTATCTGGGAGGAACACCTGCATGGTCTTCCTAGAATTACAACAGAAGTTCAGTCTCCCCCTCCGAGACCACTTCCAATACCTACAGGTCTGTCACTATTTAACAACAAAGGGTTTGGTCCCCAGAGTTGGAAGGGAACTGTCATCCCTTGAAAACTTAGTGTACTGGGCAGCCATACTTTGAGGAAAAACAGGCATGATCTTCAGATCATATTAAACCCAAAGGGGATGTCCATCCTAAGTTTGTACACCTCCATACGTAGTGAGAAAGGGATCCCAGATGGACATTTCAGAGGAAATGTGGGTGAAACTATGGATGCATGGGTGGAAGTTAACAGCCTCACCCTGCTGGAGAAGATCCTCACCATATTCTTCCACATCCCTACCATCTCTGCCCACTTTCAGGATAGGAGATCCATTTTTTTGTTGGAGAACGTGTGGAGATGTTGGTTCTCACTTCCACATATTCTGGGCCTGCCCGATCATATCGGCTTATTGGAACCAGGCTTATTCTAAATTAACTCCCTTTTGAAAAGTGGAGGCCCCAAATTCCTTTGAACATCTGCTATTGGGAGAACAGGTTGTCAGTCTAGGATATAAAGTGCAACTGGACCTATTCTGGGCCCTTTGCACAGCATCCTTAAAAGGCATCATGGTGTGCTGGCTACATGAACACCCCCTCCACTCTGCAAACATGGTAGGACAGAATGATTGAATGAGCATATTACAGGTGCACTCCGACTTATCTAAGAAAAATATAATGCAGTCTGGAATAGATGGGAGGTCTCTACAGACACCACCATTGATGAATTAACAGAGAAGACATACAGATCCAGAGGGAACATACCAGGGGATCAAAGTGGAGAGCAGGGCCAAAGGGAAAGGCACCTTTAGAGGAAATGGCTCCTCTAGTAAGGTTAAAATAACTTGGAGATGCCCATGGTCAGCGAAGCACCCACTAGCAGTTATATTCTATGGAGGACATGTTACAATCTGTTAGTTCTTGGATTGTCTCTTTTTTATCCTATGGCTGAAGCACCATTTTATAAGCCTGAACACTATGCAGCCTGCAACTCTGGACACTACTGAATGGAAGCACCAGGTTCTGAAGATGACAGTAACTCCACATACAGTAATGTTGTCCTGAAGTTTGTAATGAAATAGCACTATGTCATGTGTCTCAGTTGCTGTATGTATGGCCAGCATAGTTTGTATTATTGAATAAAACTGACTTTCAAAACAAAAAACACAAAAATTAGCAAAAAATCAGAACATGTAAAATAATGAACTTGAAGGTTTTTTTTTTTTTTTTAACAGTTGTGGGAAACATCATCTATATACTGACATTTGCCAATTTGTTATAATGGGTGTCAATGCCCGAAAACTGTATTGACATGGCTTAACATGGTCACTCTGACTTTGAGCTTTCATTAAAAGAAAATGAAGTTCTGATCACCAACGATTCCAAAGTTAGCTGTTCTCAAAAAGGAAAAAAATAGGGCAGGATTTTTAATCCCCTTGATGCAGCTGTAATTCCCTGTTTTGGGCAGCACCTGTGTCAAAAAAAATGCATCAGAATGTTTGATTGCTACTTTCATTTGTGACAGAAATTTACTTGATCCACGACTCATTTTACATGTGCACTTTGTGGCACTGGTGCCAAAACTTTAGATTTGTTTTAGATGGTCTCACATTTTGATGCAAATAGTGCAACTGTGCTACACGTGGTAGTTATTTAAAAGTTTCCTACCTTGAGGTACCTCGAGGTACCACTGAGGCAATTTACATTGACTGCAATGTTATCCTGCCTCATTCTGCCTCAGTATATCCAGGTATACCTCAGTATTGAGAAACTTTTCTTTGACTACCAGTGTATAACCATGATACATGTCAGAATGCACATCAGAGGGCCCTTTGAAAATATTGTCCATGTTCTTTAGACATAGGTAACTTTAGAAGTGTTAGGGTGAGGAACATTTCTCTTTAAAAATAAGTATTGTTAGCCTGACATAGCTGAGAAATGTTAAACACTTTTTGTACATCACTGCACATTGATTCAAAAGTACATAAAATGTAATTTTAAATTAAATAGCACTGCTATTAAATGTATACAGATATGTTTTCATGCATATCAGTACATGAATACTGTCTCAACATGATTTTTACCATAGTGCCCTGAACTCAAGCTTTCATTAAAGAAATGAAGTTCTTAGTCAGAACAGTTTCACTGTTTGCCCATCTTGAAGAAATTAGGAGGTGCTTTCAAAAGTGCTCAAATATGACACCAACGTATCAAGACATACACATTTGCTATATATAATTGTGCCATATTTTCATAGCTGGGTTAAAATTGACACCTATACTTTCTTCATGGTTGCATCATTATTGCATCTTATTTGCATTGTCATAGTTGCTTCACTTTTGTCTCACTAATCTGAATGTGAGTGCAAACACTACAGATTGTGGTGCATCCATTTTCTGATTGTAGTGCACCCTTCTGATGCAGACACAGCTGCAATTTGTGAAGCAAAAGTGATTCGAATTTGCTGTTGTGTCTATTGCATCTCTTTGAAAATGCAGGCCATGATCTCTAGACATTATAACTGTAGTACCATTAGGGCTAAGAATGTAATTCCTTATGAAATGAAAGCTTAAGATCAGTAGCCAGTCAAGTAAACATTAACCCACGAGACAGCATGGTCTACTTGAGAATTAATCCACTCGGGCTGGGCACAAGGTTGCAGACAGTGTGACTCCAACCACCCAGGCATGGATTAATTCTCAAGTAGTCCCATGCTGTCAAGTTGGTTAATGCACTTGTAACATGGCAAGCGCAAGCCCTGGCAGCACAACAGTGCTGAGTTCTATGTTGACTTGAAAGCAGGAGTCCTGACAGTACAACCATGATCCCTGCTTCACATTGCATGGAGGTTGAGGAAATGTCTCAGTGAGCTGATCGTGGTACTGTGTGCCGACTTCCACTTACATGTCTCTCAGTCACTTGCTCTCTTTTGACATGCTGTGCTGACTGTACTTTGCAGAAGCACTGTGCACCATTTCTCTGTCTCGAACTCGCTTTCTGTCAGTCTCTGTGACTCAGTGGAGATGCACACATTGCTCCCGCTAGCCCTGCCCTCGGGAGACAAAACTCATCAACCCCCCCCCCACTGTCTGCTACCCTGAACCCCAGATACCTGCTGAAGCCATGCACAGTATGCAGGGCTCTTCCACTCTCCCATGGTCCAGCCCATCAAGACACTCCTCTGCTATCCCCCAGTGTGATCCTGTCTCCTCAGCAACTGGTTCTCTGTGATTGTCCCTGCTCCCCATGCCCTGCCTGCCCAGTTGTGCCTCTGCCATCTGTAATACTGTAGCCAGCTGCTACTGTGACACAATGATCACCAATTCTGCCTCCCAAAACTCTTGCCTGTAGCATGCAGCCCTCAGTTTAAATACCAGCCAGTCATTAATGGAAAGTGCGGTCATGATACTCCTGCCCTCAGGTCACAGAGCTCATTCTCAGTGCTAATCATAGATTAATTGTCCCAAGCATGGATTACTTAGGAATTAATCCATGGTCAGCTGAGCTGTTCTAATGAATCAGGAGTCACTATTTTCCAGAGCCATGTTACAAGACATGTTGGTACACTTTGTATGCATTAATACATGACAAAATGCACTTATATACTTCTTTCACTGACCTATGCAGCCAGTATAGTGTTATGCTTGTGCAACTGTGTTAGTTTGGTTTTGGCTGTTCGCACTCTCTATTTCAGAGGAATTACCACCCTGTAGGGGTACGATGGCAAGGAACTCTCAGAGAGGGTTCTACACCTAGAGGTGCCACGGAATGGTTCCTGTGGCTAAAGGTACCTTAGGAATCCCCCTAAGGAGAGAGTGCTGCCACTGGAGGAGGAGGGGAGGATGGTGGAGCAAAGAAAAAAATGCTTCACAGTGAGGCTTAGGCCTCGTCCACACTGCACCGCTCAGACCCCATAACGGATAGAAACCATTACAACTGGGAAGCAGTGCACTGTGTCCACACTGCCGCTGTGTCCATTACGGGACCGGCACCACCGATCCACACTTCAGGAGCCGGGAAACCATTACCGTGGCACCTGATCCCACAATGCAGCTCACGCTGCGCTAGAGGACCAGTGCCATGTGTCCACACTATGCCTGGTAACATTACCAAGGCATAACTGGTTTCATAACCGTTGTTGAAACCACCTCATATGTGGTTTCAACAACGGTTATGAAAATGCCTTCTGTAACGCTACCGGTGTAAAAGCAAACTGTTGTGGTAATGGTTTGGGCATTCTGTAATGTTACAGAGGGGTAGTGTGGACAGGGCCTTAGAGGAACTGCTTATATAGCTCAGGAAGTGGGAGTGGCTGGCTGCTTGGCCACTGAACTCCCAGACATAGCCTTACATTTCACTGACCTACGCAGCCAGTATAGTGTTATGCTTGTGCTACTGTGTTAGTTTGGTTTTGGTCATTCACACTCTCTATTCCAGAGGAATTACCACCCTGTAGGGGTATGATGGCAAGGAACTCTCGGAGAGGGTTCCATCCCTAGATGTGCCATGGGACGGTTCCTGTGGCTAAAGGTACCTTAGGAATCCCCCCCAAAAATGTAGTATCATCCCCAAAAAGGAGGCAACACGAAGCATAATGCAAGCAGTAACAGTGACGTAGAAGCAGTAACTAACATAGTAGTAGAGAAGCATAGACAGTTTGATAATGCAATGCTATGCTCAGTTGTCATAGTAACAGCCCAGGTTTGCATAGCATGACACTGATGGCTTGCTTTGAGTGAAGGGGATCCCCTAAGGAGAGAGAGGGAATGGCAGGACATCCTCCACCTCCATCCAACAATGAAACCTACATAAAGAAACAAGGGAAAACAACTATGCTAACTAAGTGTTGTGACCTGAGGTAATGGAGGAGAG